>JAWZYV010015503.1:0-1459197 GCA_038373885.1 Cheiracanthium punctorium
CTTCTCGTATGAAGAGCGGGTGCGCAGCTATTTTAAAACAAACGGTTGTCCATTTCATGTAGTGTCTGAGGTATTTAATGCTACAACTTGAACAGTATGATGTAGAACTACAGTATGATGTAGAAATAACACATTTTGAAAGTCGGGAGTACTCTGCAAACCGCTAAGCTTTTCACTTTTCTGATCGCGAATGACACTGACGTAGTTTTTTGAGTCATTATATTGCAATGATGCCAGGTTAATACTCATGACGCAAACTTTACATCAAGAGTCAAATAATTTTGCTTTTATTTTAGATTCCAAATCACTGGAATTAATTGAAATTACTCATGTTAGGAAAATTTTCGTTTACTACAGTGCGAAGAACGGGCACGCAGCTAGTAAATAAAAATAAATACTATATTTTCGGTGTGACATTATATATACGGATTAAATCTCAATTTCTTTTACTTCAAATGCCGATATATGCTGATATAGTTATTAATATATCTACTAATGTGGCTATATGTAAGTAATTGTTATTATTAATATTAATTTTCAATAAAATCTCAATAATAAGTTAGTATAAAATGGTAACGAAATCGCAGTCCTTAATTTTGCGAGACTCGCGAGACGTCTCGCGTCTCGCGCGAGACGAGACAGCAATTTCTTTGCGAGACGCGAGACGAGACACAGTGTTTGCGAGACGAGACGAGACGCGAGACGAGACAGAGGTTTACCACTGCGAGGCGAGACGAGACAGCCCCGATTCTCGTCTCGCACGTCTCGCGTCCATCCCTATATATAATCAACAAAAGGGGGCCCCTTCACAAGGTGCGGCCCTGGGGATTTTTTCTCTGCTCCCCCTGTCCCTCTGCGCCACTGATCTTACGCGATATTGGCATCATTTTGACGTCATGAACAAGGAACAATTTGCAGAACTTGGATCCCAGTGTCTTAAAAGCAACTTTCATATCACACCATTCAGAGAAGGATGTTACTACAACTATAGCATCAAAATGATTATTTAATCAAGATGCAAAATAAAATGCAATAGTTTAATAGTAATGATATTATGCAGGTTACAGTGGCGTAGCCAAAATTTTTCATGGGGGGGGGTGTTTACGAGTACAGCAGCTCATATATATGTATACGCGTGTGTGATAAGGGAGTGAAGAATATACATTTTGTATGACAAAATATTCCTCATGGGGGAAGGGGGCGGGGTCTTGGCTACGCCACTGGAAAAATAATAATATTTCTTTTGTATTATTTAATTTTCAGTCATGAATTTTATTCCATATTTTTTCAAGTAACATGTTCCACAATATTTTTGTATTTATTTTCCTATATATGAGTATTTTATTCATAGAGAGTTTAGATTTTCACTTTGTTCCAGGTATTCCCTTTTATCTGCTATAATTGAAAATCAACTGTATGGTTCTCTCGCTATCAGCCCACATACATTCCATGATAAGTTTTCGGTGATGCCAGATACTAGAAAAAAAATAAGGTGTGGATATATCCCTGGCGATATGAAATAGTAAATTATTAGTACAAATATTTTTCATAAAATTAGTTTGTCTCTTATTTTAAATTAAATTAAAAATTTATAAATTTTTTAACTTAAAGGGTGATTTGAGGGGCATTTTGTTGAGGCCCATGGCGTTTGTCCCCAATGCCCTGCCGGAAATCAGTTCCTGATCATGAATTTAAAAGTGCATTAGAAACGTTTCAAACCCCCCTAGTGAAGTTCAAACTTGTGATGTACAAATTACGTCGCTTGGAATAATTCAAGTAGTTCCCCGATTCCTGTAAAGTGCAAATATTCGCCTAAAGCTTTTCTACATTAATCTCTCTATATAAAGGAAGATGTCCTGACTCAATGACTGACTTTATGCAAATATTTATTTAAAATTCTTGTCCTTAAAAAAAAAAAAAAAAAAAAAAAAAAAAAAAAGAGCTCTAAAATTTGTATTTATTTGTAGAAATTCAGATACAACTGACTTTTTAATATCTCCTCAGATTTTAATTTTAAGTAACTGATATTAAGTACCGATTTTTTTGCTACTCTTTTGTTCTAGGAGCAGTTCTAGACACACACACTCACCGGGGATGAGATGGCTCAGCCCGAGCGCGGGCACGAACCGATCTCGAGCTCTGTAATTCACGATTGCGTTCGGGCTCGGGTGCGTGAAAATTTTCTCCTTTATTGTATAACACCTTGAAACAAATTTTAAAAAGCCATTCGTGGAAAAAATAAACGTACTTATTAAAAAACAAAAATAGCTGCACGGACGCCTAGAAGGTGCGTGTAATTAATTTGCAGAAACGGCAAAATTTATTGTATTCTATCAATGAAGTAATTGAATTTTATTTATATTTTGCTGAAATTTCGGGCTCCGACTTGAAGAATATTGCTCGGGCTCTGGCAGACTCGGATTAAAAGTCCTAGGGCTCGTGCTTCAAAAAATGAGCCCGAACTCATCTCTAACATACAACGCTATAAATAAATAAGTAATTATAATAATAAATTAAAACGAAACAATGGTTCATTTTCCTTATAAATAAAAAAAAATATTTTGCTGCATTGTGTATAATATTTAAATCATCCTGTAGAAAAGAAAAGAAAAAAACTGAAATATGTACTGCTGTGTCTAATAATTTAATTAACACTTAATAAATATTTTTATTACATATGATTTCTCTTATGAAAACTCTTCCACCCTACCTTTCAGTTTTTCTCTCATTTAAAGGCAATTTACGTTCAACATTTAAAAAAAAGTTGTCTGTCATCTATACAAGAATAAAGATGATTAAAAGCTGTATTTTAAAATGTAAAGAAGCAGTAAATGAGTCCCGATTTGTAAAAGTTATTACAAAGCAACTTAATTTTTTTCCACAAAAACGCTCTGTTGGTTTCTGAAAAATTCTCGTGTGACAAATATTATTCCTTTTCACATACTTTTGAGAACAAAAATTTCGGTTTCCCGTCCCATCCCAGAGTAGAATTTCTTTTCTCCTGCTCATACGTACATTACGTACAATTCCCCCCCTCAAGAATAATAGCAAGAATAGCCCATCTTTGCCTTGCCCAGGGACAGCAATTTATCATTCTCCCCCCTACAACACACTAAACCTGTTTTTCCCAACTTTAATTGAATATTAAAAATATTAATAGAACTGATATCAAAATTTTAGAAAATACATAATCTGTATCGCATTAATATCTTGGCAAGGGAAAAAAAAACTGATTCAAAATAACAAAAATTGTAGACGTAGGACGAGAAAATACACTTCCCGTAGGTTAACATGGGAAGTCTCAGTTTCGCTTTCTACCAGCGTACGTCGACTTAACGGTGTGTTACGATGTTCCATAAGACTGATTAATATTTTGTCATCCCCGCTCACTTTTCTAAGTATGTTCTTAGCAATGCCCACAGCTTTCTCTGCCATGCCATTGCTTCTCGCGTACCTGGGACTAGAAAATTTAAACTCGAAGTTCCATTCCTCAGCAAACTGTTTGTAACAAAGACTATTAAAAGGGTTATTGTCAGATATTACATAATTTGGAATGCCATACCTACTGAAAATTGACTTGAGCTTATTGATTACTTCGACTGCACTCTTTAAGTTGTTCTATTTCGATCCATTTTGAAAAGTAGTCTACTAGAATAAGGAAGACTCTTTTTCCAAATTCCATTAAATCTACCTCCACTTTTACAAAAGCTCTCTTAGGAACAGTGTGACTTATTAATGTTTTTTTGATATTTTGTTTCTTTAAAGTCTCACATATAGCACAAGTGGACACAACTTCTTCAATGTCCTTAGACATGTTTGGCCAGTAAAAGATTTCCCTGGCTCTGGCTTTACATTTTACAATGCCAAAATGTGATTCATGTATGTAACTTAGCATTTCATTTCGTAATGCCTCTGGTACAACTAATTTGTTGTTGACAAACAACAGACCATCATTTATATATAACCAATCTTTCAGTTGATAAAATTGTTTTAATACTCTACCCTCTTTTAAAGGGCAAGTTATTTCTGAAGCCATGGACAAAAATTTAGACAAATAATTGATCATTCCCAGTAACAATCTTATATCAGATTTGTTGTTTGGCTTAGGCATTTGTAATATAGCTTCGATATGGGCTAGGTCTGCCTTAATTCCCTCTCCACTTATAATTTGCCCCAAGTATTTAACTCCTTTTTGCTTATATTGAAAGTTTTCCTTATTAAATTTTATATTCATTTCTCTTTCTCTATCAAATACCATGTCCAATGTTTTGTCATGACTTTCTAAATCATGTCCTGTCACTATTAAATCATCAAAATAAATCTCTACTTCCGGTATATCCCCAAATACTTGTTGACTACGTTTCATAAAAACTTCTGGAGCTGAAGAAATGCCAAATGGTGATCTATTGAATCTGTATCTTCCAAAGGGTGTGTTGAAAGTGCATAGCTCTGAGCTTTTTTTATCCAGCGGAATTTGCCCAAACCCCTCTTTTAGGTCGAGTACAGAAAACACCTTTTTACCTTCTAAGCGGTTTATAATATCATCAGCTGATGGTATTAAATGGTGCTCTCTTTTTAGAACTTTATTTAAGTCCCTTGGATCAAGACAGAGCCTCAGGCTTTCAACCACTACCAGACTCTGGACCCAATCAGTCGGTTTGTTTACTTTTGAAATTATACCTTTTTTCCTCTAATAAAGTTTCAAACAATTGATTATGAAGTGTTTGTGGAACTCTCTGTGGTGGATGTACCACAGGGACAGCCCCTTCCTTTAATGTTATGTGGTACGGCTCCCCAGGAAATTTCCCCAACCCATCAAACACATCTTTAAACATTTCAATTACTTTATGTTCCTCCTCAGTTATTACATCAATTCTTTGAATTATTTTAAACTGAGTACACCCTCCAAAAAAAGTGTTCGAGCAAGTGAGAAATTTCCTACGTTGGTTTCGTATATTGAAAATTATTTATCATAGAATACGAATTAGGACATGTATAATATGACTTTCCATATTTCTATCAAGTTGTGCGTTTTTCAAAAACTCAATTATTATTCGCTAATCTAAAATAGGAAATTTCTCTCTTGCTCGAATACTTTTTTTGGAGGGTGTACAGCTGGGTAACCCGAGTATGGGTTGTACATTCTTATCTATCAGAAAAAATTCAATCGGTACATCAACATAATTATCAAAAGAGCATTTTAACACTACCTTACCTGATGTTTTGAGTCTGTTACTGCCATAACTCAAGAGAACAGTATTACTACTTTTGATACACTCATTTTGTTTTAGAACATTGAATACAGATGTTGGTAACACATTAGCTTCAGCCCCTTGTCAATCTTGAATGATACTCTGTTGTTATTTATTGTTATAACTTTTAGCCATTTTATGTCACTAATATGCTTAACAGAAACAGAGTTAATATACAGTCCACTGTCCTCATACTCAAGTTCATTAACCCATTTGTGCCTGGATATTTTTGCAACTTTCTTCGATTTTTACTGATAACAGAAATAATAGTTAAATTTCTGATGTCAATTTCTTGAACAAGGAATAATTTCTTTTAAAATCTTTATGCATAAAAATCAAAATATCAACATCCTACTGGGTCATGTTAAAATATTTTGTAGAGTTGAGGCTCAATACTCATGAATAAAGGCTAGGAAAAATAAATAACGTTTTCAACTAATAGCGAAAATGCCGTCCCAAAAAAGGGACACTAGGCATAAATGGGTTAATTTCAGTTTTGGAAGTGCACATGACAGCAAAATGGTTCCTTTTCTTGCATTTTAGGCAGCTTTTTCCATATGCAGGACATTCAGCTCGCTGATGAGTAGTGGTCCCACATCTCTTGCACTGAAAGGTGTTGTATGCAGGTGATTCTTGGGCGGATCTTCCTTTTAATTCTGATGGAGGTCTCCTACGCTGTTTGATGGCGTCAACTGATGTGGATTCCGATTCGACAATACATTGGAACTGTTGTTTGCTTATTTCAGCTTCTCTAACAAACTCCACAGCTTTCTTGAGAGATAAGTCAGGTTCTCTCAGGAGTCTTTCTTGTAAGTGGGTGTCACGCAGCCCCAAAACAATTCTATCGCGAATCAAGCTTTCTTCTTGGTCCTGGAACTCCAGAACTAATGTTTTTAGCTAATGGGATGCTAATGTTTTTAGCTGGGATGTTTTTAGCGTGGATGCTAATGTTTTTAGCTGGGTGGTGTAACTGTCCACTCCCTGCCCTTCTTGTTGAGAGAAACTAAAAAATTTAAATCTTTCAAATACCACATTTTTTGGGGGGTGCAGTATTCTTCAAATTTAGAAATAACTTCGTCATATATTACTCCTTCTGAAAATTTGAAGGTGTTATAAATTTACACGCCTTCGTTTCCAATCAAGTTTCGAAATATAGCAACTTTGCTAGCATCAGGTTTTTCATTTTTTTCTGACGCAATCATGTAGTTGTTGAAGTTCTGATGACATTGCCGGATCCAAAGTCCATCTCTGGTGGTGGTTTAAAGAAATCCATTCTGACTAGCGTTTAATCGGCATCTGTTGACATTGTTAGTTTTCCTTTATGATAAACTCGTTGCTCGTATGTATTTGGGTCAGTTCATGTAAGTAAATATGTATGATATTAAATAAGTATATTTATTTTGTTTCTGTCCAAATCAGATGATTTCTAGTTCAATTTTTCGATAAGATATAGCTTTTCATGAGGTTTAACTGCAAGGCTTAGAATGTAACCAAGCATGGAATAAATGCCGTGAAATGATATTTATTTATATATCGACATCGATCTCTGTTAAATAAGGTTTGATCGTAATTGAGAAAGAGCCGTCCAGGCCAGAGTATTTGCATCTTGCTGCATCTTTCTGATGTTTTGTTTTAGATATTTGATTACTGTTCTTGTTTACGAGTGCGGTTTTATGTTCTGATTCAAGCTTAAGGCAAATATTATTACATAAGATTGTATATCATTTCATTTAAAAACCATTGTATTAAGTTCAAGATCTTTAAAATGTAGTTTTTATTCAAGTTTGTATAAAAGTGCATGTTGAATTTGTTTCTTTTGAAATAGAGGTGAAATAAAATGAATTTTCAACTGTAATAAATTTTTACAGAATAAAATTAATTTATAAAGTACAGTTATGGACGTGTTAACTATTATTTACTGAGTAGCGGAATTATAAATGTTCAAATTAAATGTTTGTCATAGGATTTATAAATTAGTAAAGCCAAAAGAATCAATTTTTACTTACTCGAATTTTTCTACACATTGCTGTTTTATAACAATTGTTTGAATTGCTTTGTTTACATTATTTTAAGAGTTAATTTACATGTTTAGTTATCACTTAATGTAATATATTGTTTTAATGAACAGAAAATTAAAATTCTATATTTTTTAAAAACTTTGAAGTTTTTATCTTTGTAAAACTGGCTATTATTTTAAAAACTGTGTAATTCTTTTGAAGTATTAATTTCATTTTGTTCTCTTAGTAATTTCAGTAAAGTGTAAAAGTATACCCAAAGTGTCACGCTGTCCTTCGTGCTTTTGTTTTGTGTTTCTGTGGGGGCTGTCTTTAATAACAATTTACAATAAGATTTCTTTCCGTTTATATAGTTAAAAGGTTATTTATGTATTATGTAAAATTTATTTTCTTGTATATTTATACAGTATCATGGAAGTCATTGTCATTTACTGCTGGGGATTATTCGGTAATAGGGGCAGTTCGCCAAGCATGAATCCAGTTGCTAGTGTAAGCAATAAGCTATTTTTGTGGAGGCTTGGGAGACCTGATGTCGTAAGTGACAGTATGAAATGTGTGACTTCTTGAGGGTTGAGGGCAAGTTTGAGTTTTGCATGCTGCACATTGCTATTATTTTGCACTGTGAATTTATAAATTGCAAGTGATGATTTGTTTATAATTTTATTTTTCTTCTTTAGCATTGTAACATTTTTACCCCTAGAATGTGGTCAATGTGGTCGTTTGTTTTCTATGCCTAATGAGTACTTGTACAATTTTGCTGTAAATTTGAAACAACAGCATTGTACTTGTACTTTTTCAGCTTGTAAATAGAACGAAGAATCATCTGCTTAGTTGAACAAGCTGCAAGAGAAAAGAAAGCAATCTATAAGAAAGTGCCGAAGAGAGCAGGGGCGTAGACAAGGGGGGGGGGTTAGGGGGTCATAACCCCCCACCCCCATGAGGAATTTTTTGCCATACAAAATGTATATTCTTCACTCCCTTGTCGTAACCTCCCCCCATTCAAAATTTCTGGCTAGGCCACTGGAAGAGAGATGAGAACAATGATCCCTCTGTGAGTATGATGATCCATTAAATCAAATTTATAAATATATTGTATTGTTTGTTGAGAAGATTACTTGCTGTATGTTGTTTTCGTTTAGAAATGGCGTCCGCTGTCATGGAAAAGTACGTTGTTATGAAAAGTATTTTACGTTTGCTGAAGCTGCTAATATTGTTTTTTCGAGGCGGAAATTCATGCATACGTTAGAAACTGAAACGAAGGTGCATAATTTTTTAAAGGTAATCATTTTCTTGTATTTTTCATTTCAGTAAATTCAAAAATGCATATTTTAGTGTTGAGATTTAAGTTGATTTAAATCGTTATTAGCGAAATTTGAACTTCTCTTGCTAAATACTTTTGAAAAATGAAGTTTAAGTTGAAATTTACAAATTTTGATCTGTGCACTTTAATTATGGCCACTCTTTCTTCTAAAAATCCTGTTGATTTTATATTTAATACGTACTAAAAACTCTCCCAAGCAGAAATAACAACAGACGCGAATTTTAAACAAACACGTCTCCTAGGCGACGAAACTAAACAAACTGAAGTTGTTCGTAAAGTAAGGTGACCATACGTCCCCATTTTCAGGACGTTTTTCAAATTGTCCCCAGAATGTAAAAATGGAACTGGGGTCAATTTTTAATTATTGCATTGTTTTTCAATTAAATTATTGTTAATTATTGCATTAATTATAAATGTCCCCAGTTTTGTTGTCAGAATCGGGGACATGTCCCCGATTCTGACAACAAAAATCTGCTCACCTTATCGTAAAGGCAAAAGAAACTGATTTTTCGCATAGGCACTGATACTCGAAAATTCTTGGAAAGAGCTTGTCGTTTACGAACGCACCCAGAAACTCCGGAAAAGAAAGTCAAAATCTGTCTTCATCATCACTTTCTTTTGCTTTCACGTTGGCAGTGATAGTGGTATAGTACCTGGTTACCTGCTTGTTTCTGGTTTAGATACGTATACAAAAATAATGGGGCTTAAAAGAAGGACCGGTACTAAAAATCCTCCTATTTTCAGTAGCGAATTTTTTATTCAAAATCATGCCGACATTATATCGTGTTTTGCTATGGTATTTGTAATCGGTCTTTTATTTCAGGTATGTATCTTTTAAGGTGAAAAAATTGACCTGGATATTGTAATTTGACGTGTGCGGTTTCATTTCTCCTCCCTTATATGTAATAGAATAATTATGCTTATTATTATTATTTTTTAAATATCCGTATGAGTTAAGCATAGATTTGTTAATCAGCGTATTATAAATTATTTTTAAGTGCCTTGACAATATTAAACATTTGACCATATTGTACCTCCTAGCAGTATTTTTCACATATGAAATCATCTGACAGAATTATAAAAATTGTGTGTTTTATAAAGTCATTTTTAGATTTTTCTATAGACTTACAGAATAATTTTCATGAAGGTTTCGATTGGCGATATTTTCTTTTTAAATGAGCAATTTGATGTCAGTATAATAAATTAAGTATGACATCGGTACTGACATTAATTTAGGAACACTATTTTTAAAAAGAATTTTTTAAGTGTGTTCGGCCAGGGTTAAGTTTTCGATGGCAGAAACTAATTTTTGACGCAACAGTGGTGAAACTTGGTTTATCTGTGAACATGTATGTGCTTATTAAAAATTCCCAAAGGCTAAATTTCAATAAGTTTATTAATTATAATTAGCTTTAATCACACGTATGTCATAATTAATACTGAATCTCTAATTAATAAATCAGTATTATGAAGACATTTTTCTGAAATAAGGATTTTCAAGTGCAGTAGCATGTAAAAGGTTAGGTGAATTAAAGTCTTGGCGTTTATTAATTAACGAATAGCTTGATGAAAACAATTCAGATACATAGTAAATAATTTAAATTTCTTAGAGACACAATGTTAATTTCTATTTAATAAAGTAGAAAACACTTATTATCTAGACTAAGTCAGGACCATGACTATCCAGTTAATGAAAAATCAGATTATTGAATAATAATTGAATCACTCCCCCCCCCCCCCCATCCAATATCCGATACATTTGATGTGCCAGTGCTATATTCACGTGCAATGTGGTATCCATTTGCATTTCTTCTTTCCTTTAACAATTTCAGTTTTTTTACTGTATGTAAAGTGCTTTTGGGACATTTCACAGCAAAATTTAGATATATTTACATTTTTCAATGTCAAACTGCAAAAGAGAAAGCTTGCAACTATTTTTATCGTTTTATTTTTCCACTTCAACTAGATTCCCATGAAGTTTCTTTTTGTTAGAGCCAATAGTTTTTTTTTAAAAGGTTTTATATCACTTTTAAAGTGATATTTGATGCTTTTGTTAGTAATAGTTATCTGGTGTTCTAACTAGCACTATCTAATATTCTAATCAGGCTGACTTTAGATTAGGTGTATATTTAGGTTGCTTAATCTATCGTAGCTTTTTTTTTTTCTTGAGTTAAAATCTGGCCAGTGTTTGCCCAGTTTATATGAGCTATTGAACTAGGTTGCTTAATCCTCTGTAGTTTTTTTAGGTTAAAAATGGTCCACTGTTTGCTTATTTTAAATTAGCTGTAGCTGATTTTGCAGACTTTTTTAGGATATATATGGACCTGTGGGTGAAGATTTTAAAACAATTTTGTAATGAATTTGATATTTTTATCTGTTTTTGTCAGTGTAATTTACTTTGGGGTGTGGGAGCTTGGGGTGTGTTTTTTACTTTGGGGCAGTGTAGTTTCTTACTTTGGGGCAGTGTAATTTACTTTGGGGTGTGGAAGCTTATGTAAACATGGCTATCACCGTGTTTACATAGGTTGTGCACCGTCTTGTTTGATTTCACCACAAAATTAACATAAATAAAGCACTAGCTCTGGGCTATGAATGCATTAAAAAATAAATAAAATAAAACCTTCAAAAGATGCAAAATACTAAAATATATTTCTGCAGAAAAATATACAGCAAAATTTCCCTTAAAATGCTAAAAACACAGTTTAAAATTAATAGAAAAGCACTCAAATAAACCCACTACTAATTTTCTAGTTCCAAACATCTATTCTACCAACAAACAACGATAAAAATGAAATACACCTGTCTTTAGGGTTATCAAACCATGGATCGCCAGAATAGCTGAAATTTTGCTTATTTGAGTACTCTTTGATGGATTTATTTCTTGTTAAAGGATGGATTTATTTTGTGACAGGCATCAATATTATTAGCTTAAAAATTAAAAATAAGCTTAATTGTTTAGTACAGGACAAAAAGAAAATCTTAAAAAAAGTCTGACTAAACTTGAAAAAAACAAACAAAACAAAAAAAAAACAAAAAAAACATGGAAGATGAATTAATAGCTAGGGACATTTTCTGGTACCAATGAAAGAAGTGAAAGGAATTGAAGATATTATACATGTTCTGTGACTTGTACAAAACATTTATTTTAATTTTAAGTGTTTATAATTTTTCCAAATGGAGCTACGCATGAAAAATCCTAATTTATGTAACAGCAATTAGAATTTTTTAAGAAATTACTTTTATTTTTAATTATGTAATTAAACTTAAGTTTGAATATATTAATAGAGTTAATAAATTCATTAAATTAAAATCTGTTAATTTCATTTCACAATTCCTTATAGTAGTGTTAGTTAAAATCATATGTCCCATACGTAACAAACAACCGTGTCCCGTATGTAATATAAGTAATTAGCTTTCATTAATTAATGATTCAGTTTTAAAAAATAATTTAAAAGTTAATCAATAAATGCATATTTCTTCTTATGCTTATTTTTTCTTAAGTTTTTTTGTGAAAATACTTCATAAATTCAGAGCAAAATCCAAAATCCTGGAGGTACTTTTGTGGTACTTTAAAAACAACTTTTTATGGTGTCCCACATGTAACAAAACTTTACTAATGAATTAAAAAAAAACTGTTCGATCCACCAAAAACAAACTTCATAGGAATCTAGTTGAAGTGGTATATGAAACATTAAAAATAGTTGCAAACTTTCTTGTTTATATTTTGACATTTTCCTGTGAAATATCCCATACATAACACATGAATACTGTGGAATGACCCATAAGTTTGTTTTAGAATGTAGTAGATAAGTATGTTTAATATAAAATGTAAGAAATCCTTTTTAAGATTTTTTGTTTTATTACAGGTTTCTGCACCAATTGCTTCAGTTTTTGTAGTAATGCACCATAATGTTACAGAAGGTAAGTTTTCATTTTTAGTTTTTAAAAGTTAGCTTTTTTCTTAAATTTTCTTTTAATTAGTTGTCTTTATCTATTTGTATATTTAAAAAACTTGGATCAGTTCTCCAGTTCCATGATTTGAAGGCAGAATCTGATTATTGTCTGTACTCTTGTATATTCCAAGTAGAGTTAACTACTTCTACATAAAGAAGAAAAAAAACTTTCCGTAGCCTCCTTTTGCTTACCTTACAACCAAATTTTCTCCACCAACCTGACTAGGCCTTGTGTTTCACAGGAGTAACTATGAATTTTAACCATTTGATAAATTGTGTCTTTGACCATCACTTATAATTTTTCCAATGCTTGTCAACTATCACATAAAGGCCATTTCAAAGTAAGCTGCTAGAAGGAAAATGATCCATATGAGTAATAGCCTGGTGTAAGGGAAAATAAATAAATAACATAATAGTTTCTCATTTAAGTAAATACACTGGTTGCTAGTTAAATCTGTTCAGAGCATAAATTTTACGTACTCGCCCCACATATTTTATTTTTCCATGCATTTTCCCCTCTATACTGTAATTTTAAGTTATTTTAATCTGTTTCCATTAAGCATCCGCGGCTGGGATCGAACTCGGGACCTAAGGGTTGGGAAGCCAGCGTCCTATCCATTCAGCCAATCTGCCTAGCTCTGGTATGACTAAAG
This sequence comes from Cheiracanthium punctorium, assembly GCA_038373885.1. Taxonomy (NCBI): domain Eukaryota; kingdom Metazoa; phylum Arthropoda; class Arachnida; order Araneae; family Cheiracanthiidae; genus Cheiracanthium; species Cheiracanthium punctorium. Next base: position 13,195 of record JAWZYV010015503.1, read on the forward strand.
TTTGAAGTGACTGTTATGATTGTCACGCCGTTTTCTGGCGAGATTGATCAGTGGCCGATGCCGACCTGTTTCTTTTATTTTTCCATGGGATAAATCAAAATTAAAATAATGTTATGTGTGATTTATAGAGTCTATTAATAGAGAAATAAGCATAATATAAACTTAAAAGCCGCAAGTTAAAACTTTCAATTCGTCACACTCATGTTGAGCAATACTGGCCAAAATCAAGACAAATGACTGATTTTGAAATCAATTTCGTAGTATAATTGTATTTTATTTTGAAGAATTTCTATATTTGGAAATATAGAATCTTTTTTTTCAAATTCTATGGTCAAGTACATTTATGACTGATAAATTATTTGTTATGTGGATGTGGCTTCCAAATCAAGCAGTAATCAAGTTGTATTCAAGCTTGACAGTTCAAATGACTTCTCCAAGCTTGCTGCAAGCTTAAAATGAATTGAACTGTCAAGCTTGTATTAATACATCAAATTAAAAGAAATGTCAAGCTTGATTTAAGCTTATGTGCTGTCTGGGATATAGGTTTCCATTTCAGGTGGGACGATCTGGTATTTTAAACCTTATTGTTACTGGAGTTAATAGAAATGTTTCAAAATAGCGCCTTTTTAATAATTGCTTCAGTTTTGGAGGGGCCTGCACCCCCCCTCCTTAAATACTTCTCTGGTAATAGTTGTTCATTAGAGCAAATTCTCTAATTTGTTCTAATTCTCTAAGAATTTTCTGTAATTAGGATATCAATAGTTTTATCTATTCAATATCTTTAAATATGAATGTAATGTAAACTGATCCTTTTTAGCAAAATTTGTCTGCTAAAAGTAGCAAAGTAGTGACTACGTTTCAAAAGTAGTTGTAGCTAAATGTATTTGTGAAAAGTTAGTTATATTTGTGTTTCACTACATTTTTCGAAAAGAAGTTGTTCGCTACAAAAAAAAAAAAATAAATAAATAAAATAAAAGTAGTTTTTCCCACTACTGAATTCAGTTAGAGTATTTTTATTCAATTAGTGTGTGATGTATGAGATGCATGATTATATATGTAAGCAGTAGCGGATTCAGGGGAGGGGCTAGGGGGCTTCAGCCCCCCCAAAAGAGATTGCTAAAGGGTAACATTGTGCTTCATTATGCACTTTGAGTATGTAAAGTGATCCTTTTTAATCACTTAGCCCCTCCCAAAAGTTTTTACATTGGTTTACACTAAAATTTTGCTTTATTGTACATTTTGTTTGGGTGAAATAAGCTTTTTTCAAAATATAGCCCCTCCCAAAACAGACATTCTGGATCCGCCACTGTATGTAAGCAGTGGTGTAGCCAAAAATTTTTCATGGGGCTCACGACTACTGCAACTCACGTATATGTATACGTGTGTGCGATAAAGGAGTGAAGAATATACATTTGTATGGCAAAAAATTCCTCAAGGGGGTAGGTTGTGACCCCTATCCCCCCCCCCTTGGCTATTCCACTGTATGTAAGACAAAACAAGAAAATATAACAAGTTGTAAAAAGGAGAATTAATTTAATTATTTCATTTTGTGCTGTTTTCGTGCTACAATGTCAATAATACATTTGGAAACCAAAATTTCGAGAAAATAGTAGGTACTAAAATTTAGAAAAATGATACTATTTTGACAACTGTTTTACGTTTGTGAGGCTACTAATACTAATGTTTTTGTCGCCTGACAATGGTGGACACCCAGATAGTTGCAAAGTTTTTAATAGGTACAAAATATCTTCTCATCTGAAAGATTCTTAACCAACTACTCATGCACAAGTTTTAGAGAAGAAAGATTTTAAATTATTGAGAGGCAGGGGTTTGATACAAGGTATGGAGGGGGATGAGCATTCCTGATTTTATGTATTTTTAAAAAATGGTTTTGGATGTACAATATGTAAATTAAATAAAATGATTTTATGAAAACATACATGGATTTTATATAAAACAATTTATTTTGTTTTATTGCCTTTGTAAATGTATTTTTCTGAGTGCATGTTAACAATTATTTTAAATGCACATTAATAATCTTCATTTGTCCTTAAAATTTTAATAATTTTGGTTTTCAAAAAAGATTGGAAGTTATATGAAAATAAATCTATTATGTGATATAATTCAGTACTTTTCTTTCTTTAGGTCTTGAGCCAACTGATACAGTTTTATATACATATGGAAGACAAGATGCTTGTGTGACAACATTTTATTTCCTTATTGCAATAGTTATGCATGCTATTTTCCAGGAATATGCTCTTGATGTTAGTACCCCAATGTTTTTTCATTGTTATTGTTTAAATGCTAGTATATTGATATGCATATTTCTTTCTGTGAGACTATACGAATGAGATTTTTAGACTTAGTTATTTAACCCTCTGATGTTTGTCTGAGCTTTCACTTGGAATCTCCAGATGTCCAGACCAAAATTTGAAGAACGCTTCCTTTCCCCTTTCGAAAACTATCTGATGGGAATTTACTACGGGTGGTGGTGAAAATCTACACTTCCATCAGAGCTGGTATTTATGAGGACAGCACTAACTACGGATATTTTCATGTGATGAAAAAAAAGAGAAAAGGAATCTGGGGATCTTAGGAGGTATTCTTGCCTCCTGTAATGTGGCTGTTGTCCAGCAATCATAAAAAGTTCTGCCTGCTGCAAGGCAAGGGAAAGAAGTGTTATTCTCTCTTGGCCGTCTGGCTGGCTGTTTGTATGCAGTGCCGTTTGGTTGGGCTTGACCACCAGAGGGTTAAAAGTGTCCCAGTAGAAGGGTATTTAGTTTTTGCAGGGGTGAAAGTTTTCTGAGGGTACCCCAGATTTGAGAGGAGGAGTTTTTAGACAGAAAAAAAATGGCAAAGAATTGAATTAACCATCTGAAGATGGGCTTAAAAATCATTAAAATTTTGCTTGACGATTCCAACTTCAATCCTTTCCCAACCTTCTTGTGAATCACAATTTTTCTGTTTAACGTTCCTTTATTTAAATCTCCCATGCCATCAGATTAAAAGTAGACTCATATTTATATACATTTTTGTAAATTTTTTATATTTAAAATACATTAACAGTTTTGAAAACTAGCTGATGCTTAAGGTCAAATTTACCTAAAGGATCTACATTGTGATTGTGAAAGATTTATTCACGGTAGTTAATGAAAATTATAACATATTGTTTCTTTTATTCAAAATTTATGTGTTATATATTATAGCACTATGTAATATAGCTGTATTTGTTATAATAATTTCATGAACATTATAACATGCTATTTCTTTTATTTAAAATAGATGTGTTGTGTAGACTGGGTGGTTTAAAATAGATATTAAATCGGTTATCTTTTAAACCATAAGATATCAAAAGATACTTTCAATTAGACAAGTTCGTCGAATAAAGAGTAGCTTTTAAATATGGCAATTTTTTTTATTAGGGGCTGTATACATATTAAAATATGAAATTTAATATGCATATTCCTATGCACTCCTTTCCAATCACTCATGTTTAGAAAAATGTTGATCTGTGTTTAAGAAGATAGATTAAAAAGTCATGTGCGAATAATTTCCAAGATATCACAGGTTGAAAATTTTTTCATTTGTCACCAAAGATTAAGGGGATGTCTCAAAAGTGAGAAAAGTAAAATTACTTTTCCACAAACGTTAATTTTGTTAGTGGTCATTCGACAGCTACATTTACTTTCTAGAAATAGTAGTACTTTAGCTATAGAATTTTAATATAATTCCTGCTTGGCAGTTTCTAGTGAAAATTACCCCACACCATTCTCTGTATCACTCTCTATCACACTTAGAGATTCCTTCTCTGGAAGAGAGAGAGAATCATGTAATTAGTAGATGGCTCCTAAAAGACTACGTTATTAATAATTTTATAATACAGTAAAAATCAATTCAAATAAACTAAAACTGTTAATTTCACGAGTGCGAATGCATAGCATTGCCATTTTCTATCAAAGGGGTGATTATTTAACTTTTATCAACTTATAGTTGGTCCTCTAAGTTAAATATTTTTTTTCAACTGAAAACCAATGCCAATACAGCATGTAGAGATGTAAGTTGTCATTTTAACACTAAATATATCGCTAACTGTTTTACTTAGACATAAGAGTTTTTGAATTAATTTTCTTAGACACAGAGCTCCAATCTTCTAAATATTAGTGATAGGGAATGAGGGACATATAAAAATTAAATTTTGTATAATATGTATACGGCCCTTGTAAAAAGATTGCAATATCAGAAAACGTATTGCTTGAGGAACTTTTCTAATTGAAAGTATGTTTTGATCATTTATGGTTTAAAAGATAGTTGCTTTAACATCTATTTTTAATCACCTGGCATAGCACTATGTAATATAGTTATGAGAACTTGTTATAATATTTTTAATCTCATTGTTAAAATTAGTAAGTACTCTAAATGCATGTACAGCTGCGGAAAAAAAAAGGTCCCACTTGCTCTTTATTTCGCCGTCGTTCGTCGTACAGCAAAGTTATATATACCATTCGTTTGCAAGGAACGCATACTTTAATTTACTATTATGCATAAGGGGTAGTCTTCATATTTAATTCTGCACCAACTTCGTTTATCTCAATAGCAACCCCATATTTTGACTTTCTTAAACGAAAGAAAACCTTCAAATTACCCTAAATATAAATTTTCACCAATTTTCTACGATAATTTCCGGAAATATTGCAAAATAATTTTTGCGCGTTTTTAAGGGACTTTCTGCAAATTGAAAAGCGCTATTTGTAGGTTCCGAACTTTTTGCGTTTCATTAATTTCGCTCGTGAGAGTTAAAAGAAATTAAATTATTTTCAAGGAAAGTATTGTTTCCATAGGGTAGAAATTAGAATATTTAGTCTGTGGTCAAAATGACCCGTGAGTTCATAACTTCCTTGGTTCGTACACATGATTTAAGGGCCAAATGACTGCTCACGATTTTGAAAATCTTTGTAATTTTGAAATTGTTATTGAGTATTTCCGTCGATGGTTCTCTTACACAGGTGAAATTTCGGCAGGAGTGAGAGGCGCTCTCTGCTCTTCTGACTACGAGCAAGAATATTACTCAGCTATGGTCGAACTTGAAGAATGATTTCCTGATAGAAAATTTATTTGTTTGAATTTCATGTAAAAAACGCAATTACTTTTTGCCAACCCAATATTATCACTGTGTTTCTTATTTCACTTTCTTCATTTAATACTATCGTCTGCAATGAGCAATATTCTTAAGACTTTTGGCGGTATTTTAATTTATAGTTAGATGAAAATTTAGACAGAAAAACGTGATTTTGAATGTTTGATAAAGTATGGGGAAGTCCAAAGACCTAATGTTTCCGATATTAAAAAAGGTCACATTCGTGCCTGGAAAGTTGAGGATGTTAGTTTTTCAGAAATAGGACGTTGTATTAGAAGACATACATCTACTGCATCTAATTCTATAGCTGGAAAATATTTTATTTGGAGGAATATGGCAGCGGACGCAACAATACATGCTTTATAGAATCACCATCAAACTGTAAAAACCTCTAATTTATTTGCTTCAAAATTTGATATTTTTTAATACTGGTATCTTTTACTGTGTTTTTGTACAAAATAAATCTAATTTACGTTTATTTTATGCAATTTTCAAAACATTTTCACTTAATAAATTTATATATGGTCCCTTAACTCATGAAAATAACACATTTTATTTAATATAAATTAAACTACTGAACGTAAAAATTTGAAATTTTGCACAGCCATGTAATATTACTTTCTGCATCTATTTCCATCGAAATTTGGCTAGGTCGCTATTCATAATTTTTTTAAATATTAATTTAATAATTCATAATTCATATTAATAATTTATTAAAAATCATAAAACATTAAATTATGTTTGGGTAGTTTAGTTCTAATAGTACAAATAAAAATCAGCTTCTTGCTATCAATTTTATATGAGATATGAATTGAAGTATGAAAAAATATTTTAACATAGGGGGAGGGGGATTTTGGGTGCTCATAACTCACCCATTTTCAGTCCAAATTTATTGAAAATTGGTGTCCGGGGTTAAAATGAGCTAAATTTTTTAAATATGAAGTGAAATCTAGGGGTTGCTATTGAGAATAAAAAAGTTGGTATGAATTTTAATATGTAGATGACCCCTTATGCAATTTTTATGCATAGCAAATTAAAGTGTACGTCAATCGTAAATGATTGGTATCTGTAACTTTGCTTACGACGAACGACGGCCGAAAAAAGTACAAGTGGGACTTTCTTTTTTCCACAGCTGTACAATGATTACAGATTTTCTTTTGACACTTAAAATATACAGATCAGCAAAGTTGTCTGTGTAACAGGTTCACAAAGTTTCAGCTCTTATTTTATTTTATCACTATCATCATCATAATAGTTATTTTAATTTTTTTAAATTTTATCTGTAAGCAGACATAAAAGTAAATATTTACCTTCACATAAGTTATGCATGCATTTAAATTTTAAGTATAAATAATCTGTTTTAATATAGCTGCGTGCCTGTTCTTCACACGACAGAAAATGAAAATTTTCTTACATGTGTAATTCGAATTGATTCGTGATGTGGAATCTAAAAAAAGCAAAATTATTAACTGGAAATTTCAATATCATGACACAAAAAACTGTGTCAGCGGCACTCGCGATCCAAAAAAAAAAAAAAAAAAAGTTTGACAGTTTGCAGAGAAAACACTTCACTTTTGAAATGTCTTACTTCATCATACTGTTTTTTAGATTTAAATTGTAGCATTAATACCTCAGACACTGCATGATGTGGACAACCATTTTAATTTATAATTAAAAATCATAGGCATAAATGGGACTTGAAGCATCAAACATTCTTTATAAAATGTGAGATTCAAATAAAGAAAATGGCGGTTGTTACCATGGAAAATCATGTGCACTGATGGCGTCTGCAAACCCATGGGCAGCCCTAGGGTACATGACGTCCCCCTGCAAATGTAACAAAGGCATCCCCAGTTATGTTCTAGATATATTGTGCTTATTTTTCCTCAGTTTTTGAGTTTGAAATAGCGCCCCTTCAAAGACAACTTCAAGATGTAATGCTTCTCTGTGTCGTGCCGCCCCTGGCAAAACCAGAGTTGCTTTTGTTTTACTCTTGTAATTTGAAATTGAACTTAGAAATCCAGGCTACCATTACTTAGAGAATAGTGTCTGGATTTGTGAATTTGTGTCAATATACATTTCTCACAAAGTTAGCACTAGTGAGATAAGGACCAGATGTTAAAGGTCTGAATGTGCATTTTACTATCTGACAAAATTAAAAAACATTCTGACTGATTTCAAGATGCAACAATTTTAAAATTCGTAAATGATACTTAACCATAACTTTTTAATCAATGGCTCCTCAGTTAATCTCTTTCAGAGAATTTGCTGAATTCATTCATGGTGTGATCTTTTTTTAAGGCAGAATGAATCTATTAATCTGAATGAATTTCTGATGTGTGTTTAAACTTGTGATATGAAAGTGACATAAATCTCACTTATCATTTAAAAGCCGGAATAGTGTTTGAAATTATTGTGGTTTTTTTTCTTCTCTTTTCAATGAAAAGTTTTAAAATTGTGTTACCAAGACATTGCACACAACCCAAAATGTAATGGCTGAATAATGAAATTTCTATGCAGCAGCTAATTCAATGTAAATGCTATTTCATTCTAAAATTCATGGAAAATCTCCAAATTTATGTTTTTATTTCGTTTAAAGTTGAAAAGTGGGCTGAATGTGCATTTTATAATCTGACCAAATTATAAAACATTGTGACGGATAGATTTTAAGATGCTGCAATTAAAAAAAATTTCTCTCAAATTTCAATTAAATGTGAAATTTCTTTGAAAGATCTCAAAAATTAGTAAATGTTAAACTTTCAGAACAAACTGTTTTGGGAAGAAAATTTTCTCTTTCCAATGATATATCTCAGCCATTTTCTCATGGAAATTATTTCCACTCCTATTGCAAAATATCTGTGAAAAACTCCTCAAAAATCAATAATATTCAATTAAAGAATTTCTAGATTGAATTTTGAAAAAAAACACTTGAGGTGTATAACTTCATGTTTAGAACTTTCTGTCTATCAAATTTGGTAATTCTATGTGTAACTGTTTGTCTGCAATGCTGCCAACACTCATACAGACATCTTTACATAACTTCTTTTATAATAAGTAGTGATAAATGCCTACAGCTGTTTTCTATTTCATTCATTTGCTGTATCTTTTTCAGAAACTAAACCGAAAGCTCCATTTGTCAAAAGTGAAGCATAGTAAATTCAATGAATCTGGCCAACTGCTAATATTTTACTTGGTTTCGCTCATCTGGGGTGGAGATATCATATTGAGAGTAAGTAATTTTTCTGTAATCTTGACTTTCAAATCCGGATGATTCATATGTCTAATTTTTTGTTTTTAACTTATTGCGGCACACCTTCAATATACCCCCTACCTCGATTTTTGGCGATTTTTTTTTTTTTTTTTGGTGCCAAAGGCAGTTTTCGACGGCACCAAAAAAAAAAAAAAAAAAAAAAAGAAGAGAGAGAAGTGGCCAAAAATGGCTGTGAAACCACATTTCTGAAACCGTAAAAACTATAAGAATTAGAAGAATTCTACAAAAAATTTAGGGTTATGAATGTAAACAACAATAAAATCAAGAAAATTTAAGATTTGATGAACATAGAATTCATGTTTTCGAACAAGAATTTAGGGCCATAAAAATGCGTTTCCAAAAGCGTAAAAACAATTAGAAATAGAAAAATTCTTGAAATAATTTATAGTTAGGAATCTAAACACGAATAAATTCAAGGAAATTTAAGCATTGATGGAACAGAAATCGTGTTTGCTAACAAGAATTTAGGGTTAAAAATTTGAAAAACATAAATTTCACAAATAATTTGATTTTTATGTGAGGGGAGGCTCTGCCCCCCTCAACCCCCCCTGCTCATTCTTGATGAAAAAAGTAGTCACAAAACTGAAAAATAAGAAAACGAGTTGAGTGTTTTAAGGGAAAAGCCAAAAATTGTGAAACCATTTGCCTGTACAAATAGCGCACAGTTACCGGAGTGAGGCACGAGGAGCCTGCTTCACATGTCACTCCATAAAATGCATTAAAAACGTTTGCATAAAAAACTGTAAAATCGTTCGTGATGCACTTAGCGCAAGCCATATCCCTCTTAAGCAATCCCGTATCCCACAAGAAGTCCAAAATTTTTTTCTCATCCACGAGCAAATAACTCATAACGAAAATAAAATTCTCTATACCCACGTGGGTTTAATACCTGATATTTTTAAAGTTAAATTCTCCTCAAATATAGCCTGAAATTTTTCTACTGCGCTGTTAACAGCCGGATAAATACTCACAGCATCCTTAGAAGCCATCACCAAATTTTCTTCTAATAAAAACCTCCAAAATAGAATATCAAAAAATCACAGTACCTCAGTAGAAGCGCTTTCAGTCACGTACTACCTGTAGGAAAGTATGGAAAGGACGTTCACAAGCTTCCACGTGCGGGAGATATTGCATCACAGGCGCTCTCTCATTGGCCGGCCGGATGGGGTTGCCATAAATAGCCTTCCCCCAATGTCGCCAACGCAATTCATTAGGGTTACCATAAAATCCCGTTTATCGCCAAACTTGGCACTAAAAAATGTAGGGGGTATATTGAAGCTTAGCCCTTATTGCTTATGCAAAAAAAAAAGAAAGATATATATTTAAATTCTGTATAAATTATACGATAAAAATTTTCCCTCTGTGTGAAAGCTGTTCACTTTTATTTATAGATTATTCAATATAAATTTTAGTAACAACTCTCCCTTAAAAAGAAAAAAAAAGTTTTAACTATTTTGTATTTTTAGTTAAAAAAAAAATATGAATCAACATATCTGTACCTCAGAACCAGACAAACGTAAGTCACACTAGACTAACTTTTCCGGAAGGCACCAAAAGTGTAAGAAATGAACTGTAGATCTAGTTGCAGACCTAATAATTGAATCAGTCAGCAAAAAATTATTGATATGTTAAATTTGCATGTACTTAACTCATTTATAGGTTTTCGTTTATAATCAACACTTTAACCTGAAAATTGTAATATATGGACTTACGTTTGTCTGGTTCTGAGGTACAGATATATACTGTAAAATGCTGCAAAAGTGCCCCCTCCTTTTCACATGGATTTCGTTTTCTCTCAAAATACTGAATAAACGTCCCCTTATACAAATTACTTACTAGTATTCCTCATCTACTTCCTTGTACTAGGGATGAAAAGTATTCACATTGTACATGCTGGCTGCACGAAAAGGGGCTTTACTGTAGCACTTGCAGGTTCCGTGCCAGGTCATAAATTTCCGGCATTCTTGATCCTGAAAGAGCCTACTGGCCGGATTCCTGCTCGTGTTTATAGTCAACTGAAAATTCCTCCAAATGTTAAAATTACATGTTCCACAAATGGGTGGATGACAAGCAGTCAAATGGAAGAGTGGCTCAGTCGCATTTGGGGAGAAAATGTTGATGATGTGAGAAGACTTTTAATTTTGGATAGGGCTCCTGTTCATATGAATCCTGGTATCCAAAAGGAAATAGCCCAACACGACACAGATTTTGTACCAGCTGGGTGCACAAGCATTGTGCAACCTGCGAATGTATTGTAGATGATGCCATTTAAAAATGCTCATCGCAATGAATGAGCTAAATTTATCCTTGAAACAGAACTGATTCCTGGAAAATCAACTGCATCTTTCAAAAATGCTGATTGCTTTTAGAACAAATATGAAAGTAGTATCATTATTATTTAATGCCGACAAAACATTCCTCTGCTGCGTCATTTTTAAAGGCTATTTTGTGACTTTACACCCCCCCCCCCCCCAATAAAATCCTGAATTTCCTTAAAGGCGAGCACTTGAATTGTCTTTTATGGTACTCTAAGGTTGTTTTGCTATTTAACCGCTCCCTCCCTAAATAACTCTCAATTTTCCTTGAAGATGGGTGGGAGGGACTCTTGAACAGCATTTTATGGTACATATAAATATATATATATATACAGTCAAACTTCCCTGTATCGAAATTTTCTATATATCAAACTTTTGGTAAATCTGAATGTTCATTACACAGAAAAACTGTTTCTACATATCGAAATTTTTTTCATGCCATATTGGGAAATTTTATTCCACTTTAGAACTGCTTGCCTTCAAAAAATAAAGGTCATGGGAAAAGGAAGGTCATTGAATGTCACTATGAACCCTAGAAGTCAGCTGGTTTTGAGTTGTGGACAAAAATTTATTGTTCATTTCTGGAATTTCTAAATTCCGTCAACTCGTTTTCAAATTTCGTTTGCTACCTGTTCTGTTTATGTTGCGGCTCTTGGCAGTTAAAGCACAGCAGTTGTAAAACCAATTTCCTAGTTTTTCCTTCTTCCATGAGATGATGTGTTTCTTAAATTTGTTTTGAATTTTTACATTTCCTCTAGATTATAATATCAAAAAGAAAATCACTTAGTGTTGTAGATAAAGTTGAATTGCTGAAGAATGTAGATAGCGGGATGTGAAAAAAGACATTTCAGCTAAATTTGGAATTCCCGCCAGCACAGTGTCAACTATTATGAAAAAATTGAAATGCCGTTATGAAATCCTATGGAAGTCTTGATCCTAACAAAAAGTTCGAAAACATATTGCTACAATACAGTGGACGCCATTTTAATATAGATAAAGAGTGTTCGAGACCAAAACTTGCCAATCTCTGGTCCTCCCATAAAAGAGAAGACATTGGAGTATGCTAAACATTTTGGAAATGATCAATTTCAAGCAAGTTCCGGCTGGCTAGAAAAAATTATGAACAGGCATGGTACCAAAGTAAAGGCTATTTTCCAAGAAAGTAGAAGTGTATCTGAAGCAGTCTATGATGATTGGAAAAGCAATGACTTAAAAATTTTCTAAAAGGTTATCAGCCCGATGATATTATTAATGCTGATGAAATGGGACCCTTTTATAAGTGTTTACCCAACAAAACTTTAACTTTGGAAAACGATGCTTGTCATAGAGGCAAAAACAGTAAGGACCAGAATAACTGTAATGGTGCCAGCATGATTGGCAAAGAAAAACTTCGATTATTGGTAGTAGGTAAAAGTAAGAACCTTAGAGTATTCAAAATTGTAACGTCTTTAGAGATTGACTATCATTCCAATAGAAAGTCATGGATGTCAAGTGAAATTTTTGTAGAGTGGAATTTCAAATTGGATAAAAAAAAAATCAGAGATCAAAATAGAAAAATTGCTTTGATTTTGGACAATAGCCAGGCTCATCCTATTGTGTCTTCAAAATTATCAAATGTTAATTTGTTTTTTCTTCCTCCGAACACCACTTCAAAATTACAACCAATGGACCAGGGTGTAATAAGAAACCTGAAACTTCATTACTGAAAATGCATTCTCCGATGACTTATCTAGACATTAGAAAATTAAAAAACTTAAATAAGGTGATTGATCTGAGGATTAGCCAAAGTGTGGGAAAATGATGTTTCTTACTCTACCATAAACTGCTTAGAAAAAGCTGGGTTTGGTGTAATACTGGAAATCGAGGAACTAGACTATTCCTGCAAATCCATCAATCTTGGGAAAATTTGCACTCACAAGGTCCTATTACAGAAGGTACTTATTGAATTCTTGACAGTCGATGATAAGTTAATTGTTGCTGACTATCCATCCTACAGATGAGGATATACTGATTTCGTTTCATGAAATTGAAGAAGAAATCAAAGAACCAGACGTAGTAAATGACGCTTAAAACATATCCAAGCCATTGAAAAAAAGAAATGCGACAAGCATTGAAACAATATGTCATGGATTTCAATTCGCAGAAAATGTTCTTGATAAAGGTTTTAGTGGATTGAATAAATGCAAACATCCCTTTGATGAACTTCCTGCAAAACTGGCTGTTCATTAAGATATTCAAAGTTTTTAAAAAAAACTGTAACTATGATCATTGTATCCTCTGCCTTGAGTATTGTTTTTTTTCAAAGGCATGTACTACTCAAATAAATCTTCCATATCAATTCATTTTTAATTATTAACTTTCATTTAATGCGATTTGCATATAAATTAGAAATCGAGTTTCGTATACAAAAATTAGCTATAATTTTGTTTTAGGAATGATTATGATAAAACTAAGATCGCTTCGATATATTGAATTGTATTCGCGCATGTTTTGCTACTTCGATATATGGAGGTTTGACTGTATATACTTTTTGGAACCGTTGATAATATATTTGACTAGATCATTATTTTCTTTGAATGAAACTTCCAGGGGTGCAGACCTTTTTTAGACTTTGGGCCATAAAAAGGAATGAATATTGAAAATAATGTAGGAATAGTTAAAAGCCTTAAAATCCATTAAAAATGCAACACACCTAGTGTTTTACAGTCAAGCGCTTTCAGCTGCTTCGTCCGCAGTCATCTTCAGGGCTGGCGAAAACCACTCCCTTCTTTACAACACGCTGCTCTAGTCTTCGCCGATTTGTGCATGAGTCATGTTGTTGGCGGCGCCCTCCTGTGTTAAAATCTCTATTGCTTCGCATTTTAAACTGTAACTATGATTATTATAATTGGCTATTTTTTAAACATTATTAAAATCTATCTCCAAATTTTCTTTTAAAGCTAAACGGGATGGGGCAGTACTATGTCTATTATATTTAATGTAATTAATGTGTTTCTTGATTCTGTTTTTAATTTTTCGTTTTGTTACACCTATATAATAGCCTGAAAAGTTAGAATCTTTATAAACAAATTTAATTTTATACATTCCTGCGGTTTCCAAGGCATTGATCTTTTCTTTATCAGAGCAGACTCTTTTAAAAATGTTATTATTTGGTTTTATGTGAATTCTAATATTCTTTTTGCGACATGACTCACGCACAAATCGACGAAGACTGGAGCGACGAAGACTGCTGCAAAGAAGGAAGTGGTTTTTGCCAATCTTGAAGATGGCTGCAGGCAAAGCAGCTGAAAGCACTTGACTGTAAACACTCAGTGTGTTGTGTTTTTAACAGATTTTAACACTTTTAACAACTTTTAACTAATGATTGAGAATATTTCCGTGTGTTAACTTAATGTAGGATTTTTTTTTTTTTTTTTTTTTTTTTTTTTTTTTTTTTTGTAAAAACTAGTTACATCAAGCCGTTGTGTCTTTATTCTGTTTTAATAATTTAATTTCCATTAATGTATTGAATTGCAAAAATCTTGTTGATAGTGTCATTGCTATCTTGTCATCTTGAGGGAGGTTACATTGCAATTGGCAGCCTTTGGTTAGCAAAGAAAAATTGCTAAATAGACCTGTCCCACTTAACAGGTCTTTCCTAATTACAGCAATGAAGAATGTGGATACTGTTTAATTAATAAAACATTGTAAATCGTAAAATATTTTCTTAAAATTTTAGTTTGAAAAATTTTCTAATTTTATTTTATTTTTTACAGGATGGATATCTGCTGAATATTAGCAAGTTATGGCAAGATTATCCTCATAGTGAAATGACGTAAGTTTCTTGCATTATTTTGTCCAAATCAGTATTTTAGTGATGGAGAAAACATTTAAGTAAAATTGTACTGTCAGACTGAAGTAAAATTACTATTTATAATATATAATGAAGTTTTATTAACAGTATCTGAAAGTATATAACCAGCTCAAAATATTTTTCCGACCCTAAATAAAATATCAATTAGGGTAAATATTCAATGATTCTATTATCAGTTTTGACATTAAAATTTCCTTATTTTAAATTTAAGACAGACTAATACTATTGCCTACTTTTGGTAATCTCTTTCCAGAAATAATGTCTTTGAAAACAAGGCATTAGTGGTCACAATAGCTATTTAAATAAATAGATACGGAGGATTCATAAACTTAAAGAAATTTGGATTTCATGCAGTTTCTTCTTCCTGAACCAATTAAGGGTCGTATTATTTTCAATAAAACGGTCATAAAAGTACCTATTTTTTTATTAAAAAAGTATTGTATAAAAATAAGTGTATGTACAATGTATTCATTCATTTTAAAGTTTTGGACATTTTGATGTAAAAAAATTTCCGTGCATAAGAATTGAAATGCTGCAATGTTTTTGGTGCATGACTATGGAACTCTCCATAAATATCACAGGAGCAAGACAGAAAGGGTTAATAAAAATTCTAGCTGTAGTACATTTAATAATAAAGCAGTGTATTTCATTGCTGAAAGTGCATTGCAGAATACATTACTGAATTTATAAATAGTTCAGAAATGTAATTGCATGATTTAGAGTACTGTTATATTTTCCTAATACATGTAATTTAATTAATACACACGTGTAAAATATGGTAAGCTTAATGATAAAAAGTAAAAAGAAAAGTATTGTAAATAGGTATGGCTATTAAATAATCAGTAGTGTAAAAATTTGATCTCAGAATTCCAATAATTTGAAATAAAATGAATATCATTTTCTTAAAAAATCAAATAAATTTGGCAGAGAATTAATGTTTAGTTAGTATTAATTTGAAAAGAATTTAATTCCGATTATGAAAAATCATCATAATTGAGAAAATTAAGAGATTTCAATGTAAAATGAAAATTCAAATGAACTAGAGGCAAAATCATTACATTTTATAAATTGATATTTTAGTGTTAATAGGGCATCAGTTATCACCAAGCTTAAGTATTAATATTACACTTAAAAATTGTCAAAATTACCCTCATCCATAAAAGATATATTTAAAAACCAGTATTTTTGGGACAGTGTTTACCAGACATCATCAAATTTCGATTGCCAAGCCTTCTTCCGAGGTGAGGGAAGAAGGCAGTCAAAATTGTTCTTCATTTTTAAACTTTCGCATAAAAAAATCTAACAGAAAAATTTTTCCAT
The DNA here is from genome assembly GCA_038373885.1 of Cheiracanthium punctorium. Taxonomy (NCBI): domain Eukaryota; kingdom Metazoa; phylum Arthropoda; class Arachnida; order Araneae; family Cheiracanthiidae; genus Cheiracanthium; species Cheiracanthium punctorium. Next base: position 29,088 of record JAWZYV010015503.1, read on the forward strand.
CTTTTTACCATTGATTAAACATTTGTTTTGCCTTCTTTTAAATTTTGAATTGTGCAGAAATGTTAGATTTTTTAATATGATTTCTTTTCTAAAAAGATCACATGTTAAAATTCTCTCAGGAACATAAGTTCCGGAAAAGGAGGTAGCAAAGTCCCCTGTTCATTTCTTTCTTTTTCTTTTTTGGTTTCAGCTGGAAGTCCTATGTCATTTTTTATCATTGCAGTGGGAGGATTCACATTCCTTCCCTTTGCAATCTCATACGGACGACTGGACTCTATTTGTATTTAGTAATTGCCTAAGTGCTAGAGATAAATGACTGTTTGAAAGCTTACACGTAGAAGGGGAGAAGTGTAGCCATGCCCAATTCCTGGCATCCTCTGTATGCTATCAGGTGCGGTGTTCCTTTTTTTTTTTCATTGTAGTGGGAAGCCCCATGTCTTTTTTTTATCCCTGCAGCTGGAGGATTTGCATTCCAGCCTAGCCACACCAAATTCCCAGTAATCTCTATATGCCATCAGGTGTCCTGTTCATTTTATTTTTGTTGCAGTGGGAGGATTCACATTCCTTCCTTTTACAATCTATATTTAAGGTCAATGGGCATTTCTCTTCCATTGCATGGGCAATGCCAGGCCATGCTGCTAGTATTATATAAACAACTACTAAATCAAGTCATATAAAAATATAAATTATACTTAAAATGACATTTCCTGCTGATCATTTAAAAAGAAATTTGATATATGTGTACTGTTGGTAATGTCGTGTGTACCAGTACCGGTTTGCAGAACTGTGGTAGTGAAATACACATATAAAGTATTTTTTTATAATGTACAGAATATTTCCTGATCTGAACATTTTTTTGTTTTGTTTTTTAACTAAGCTTTGTGATTTCCTGTGAAAGTTTTTTATACTACTTTCTTGTCTGATTGCTGATTTGTCTTCCTTTTAGATTTATGTTCAAGTTTTACTTCATTGTCCAGATTGCATACTGGCTTCACTGCTACCCTGAGCTTTATTTCCAGAAAGTGAAAAAAGTAATAAAATATAAAAATATTTTTTCTTAGTTTAAGTTTGTCCTTAGTATGCAAGGAATAAATTTAATTAAACTGTATTTTTATTTATTTTATTTATTTACTTATTATTTTTTTGGGGGGGTGGGGGGTGGGGGAGGGAGTTATGGGAAACTGAGTAATTAAAAATGTTAGCAACAAATAATTATTTTATTATTTTAATCACATTTTTGAAATGCAAAAATGTATCAAAAATAAATGATTTTGTAATTACAGTGGCCTGTATAAATTTTTGGAATGTTCTTATCTCTACTATTTTTTTAATATGTAGAAATGTGATTTATATTCATTTGTTCTGCACTGTATGATTCAAAATTTATTAGTTCTTATGTAATTAAATTACTTAAATTATTTAATGCAAATTTTGTACTTAAGTTGGTATCCCTTCCATTATTACTATTAGTTTATAATTGATATAAATTTTTGCTTTTTAAATTAATGAAATAAAATGTAAGTAGAAAGTAGGTTTGTAATGGATATTCTTATTCTTATGTGCTTCGCCTGTTGACTGATTATGCGAGGGGAAATGTGACTGCCTACAACTTTTTAAAAATTTAAAAAACATCTCCCCCCCCCCCCTCCATTCCACAAATTTTAAGACTAAAAAAATTCTAAAATGGTCTTCATCTCAGAATTTTAACAATCTTTTGTTACTACAGTAATACCCTGAACTAAAGTGATAGGTGGGACTGAACGATAACCACATAAGTTGGACCCGGCCGCAGAAACCGTGCGATGTGGCGACGTCACGTGATTCTTGAGAAGGTCTGCAGATTATTTTCGAGTTCATATCGGCCACTCCACTGCCTATTATTCTGCGATAATGTAATGCAGTTTATGTGCCATGACCACTGACTATGCTTGCACATTCAGCATGTTCTACATACCGCTTTTGGAGCATTTTCGTGCATACGAAGGGTGTCAGAATTGCAGATTCTGGCAAATCTTCATTTTTCGTCTTTTGTGTAGAATTGACTTATTTTAGATACATCGACATCGCTGATTGCATCAGTGATTTCATATCTAATCTTTTCAAATTCTTCTTGTGATTAATCATATTTTATTTCATTGCATGCCATTACCTTTTATATCAACAATTAAAATTACTACATATTTTTAATAAATAAAATATTGTTAAAGTGCAATATCGATGACTAGATGTAATATGCAATCTTCCTTCATCTTTTTTGTGAATTATCATATTTTCATTCAATGCAAGCCATTATGCTAACTTTTGTATCAACAGTTAAAATTACTACATATTTTCAATAAATAATGATCATTTTGACAAAATATTTCTTAATCTTTTGTACGAGTTTAATTATTCAACCAGTATTACCTTGCAAACTATTTTTGTATTTTTGAATCTGTGTTGCAGACTGATAGAGAAAATTCTGCGACTAGAAAGTTGGGGGTATAATTTCAAATATAAATATGTTCATACAAATAATTTTTAATTGGAACCTGACTGGAGAAAACAATAATTTAGGGAAAAAAATGTTTAGTAAAATCTTAAATACTACAAATGAATAAAAATTATGTAGTTAAAATTGTAAACCAAAGGATGAATCAATGAAATTTGAAAATTGCTTAATTCCGGGTTTATATAAGTCGAGGTATAACTGTATAAAGCTCAGACATTTTTGTTAATATTCTGTATGTACCCAATTATGCTTAGTAGCTTTTCGTCTATGATGCCACATATTGAAAATGTATAGTGGAAAGCTTAATATTGGCACTGCCTTTTTGGGTTTAGTTATGAACACATATAGTTTTTATTTACTTGCACAATAAACATTGTATCTTTATGCCTTTCAATGCGAAAAAAGAAAAAAAAATTATCCAAAATGTAATTCATTACCTACCCCTCCCCTCTAACAAGAGAACTAATGTCAATGCATTCCAGCACTGCTTAATTTAAGACTACGCTACTAGTGGAAACTCCATTGAATTGATGGGTCATTACTTATATTTCCTACAGTTAATAAGAATTTTTAACTATTTTCTTCCCTCTTTTTTTTTCCCACTGTAAAATATTTCGGATAGTTTTATCTTGTTGGATTTAAGAAGTATTGTGTGTGTACCAGTTAGGATAAAAACCCAACTTTTCCTTTTTAATTGTGAAAATTGTTTTAAGTACAGTTGGCTCTCTGTTTAACAACTTTCAAGGGATCACAAAAAACATCCTTATTTAGACAACATCTTGAAACCAGATTTGTAGAAATGTCTTCCAAGATTTCAATTCATTCCGATTTATCCTTGGGGAGTGATGGACTCTGATCCATTTATTTCTTAGTAAATATTTTCTTGCCGATTTTTTACTGTAAATGATTCCTAGATCTAAACCCTGTAACTTGTTAACACAACCAACTGGTAAGGTATTTATTAACAATCACATTTATATACCCAGGAATATTTGGAAGATAAACAGCTAAGCTGGTTTCTCTCTCTCCACCCCCCACTACACATAAGATTATACACATATGTATAACATATATAATTGAAAATCCTCTCAAAATTGCAGTTTTTTTATTAGTTCCCTTCAAAATTCTACAGGACATAGCAATTTTTATTTTTAAATAAAAGAAATGTCTTGGGATCTTTAATATAAGGCAAGGCAGCTAATATATCTCTCCTTGACATCCCCCCCCTCTCCTGTTTCATTGTCATCACAGTTCACAATTTAAAGGGACTGTGAAACTGGGGCAATTCTGTTGGCCAATAAATGCAAAAATAATTTAACATGTGGTCGGGGTTGGAAGCAACCATGTGACTAGTGGTTCAAAAGTCTTGGCAACAGAGGCAGTTTCGAGAAAAACAAATTTTCTGTGCTCCCATTGCTTGTAAAATTGATATTTTTGTGGTCTGGGACTAGCAGACCACTGTTAATTTGAACCCTGTTGCTTGTATTGAAATTATATTTAAAAGCTGAACAATGATTGAACTAAAAACTTGATCTTTGTTTAAATAATATATATTTTAATAGGCTGTCTGTGAGTAAACATGCTGTCATTTAATGTAAATTTACCTTTCTGTCAAATGACATTGGTAATTTAAAAAAAATACTCAGTGGGTATAGAGGAAATTATTATTCTAAGTGGCTTGTGCTGTATTGGCATTCAGTATTCTTAATGGCTTGTGCTGTATTTCTATCACACACAATTTTTAGTATTAAAAATTTGCTTCTGCTGTGCTAAAAACAATCTTAAAATTGCTTTTAAATGTTAAAACCTAGATTTTACTATATTAGAAAAGCTGAAAAATTCATATTTTTTATATAAAGTGATCTTTCCATGTATAGTGTACAACTTCTTTAGTTAATCTTTGATGTTTCAGAGAAACTTACATACCACTCTGCCATGAATCCATGAAAGTAAATATACCAGAAAGTAATTTGTTTTATAAAAGAATATTATGTCTGTTATATTCAGCTAAAATATAACTTTAAAAAAATCTTGTGAAGAACTTTATTGCTCATTTAATCTTGACATGCTCTCTCTCCTAAAAATATATTCAGAGTGTCCCAACAAGGTGGTACCATGCTTTTAATTCTTTATTTATTAGAAATAAGAGATCAAAGTTGAGTGAAAAAAAAAATGTTAAAAAAAGGTAAGAAAAAAGACCACACACTATGTTCACCATCTACCTCAAGTACCGGTTTAAAACAAACTCTCGGTCGAACAATCAAATGGTATTCACCGATGACCAGGCTGATGCTAACCTAGCATAATACCTTAGTTCAAGTCGAGAAGCTAGGTCTTGCCCCAGAGCTAGGTTTTAAAATAACCGAGCGTGCTTAGTTAAGATTTTCCTCAAAAAATTAACTTCCTTCTTCCATCCTGTCCAAGAACTAGTGCTCCTCTTCTTTCCGTACTTCCCCTTAGATGTAGAGATATGTGAGGAGGGGAAAAACAGAGCGATTGTGGGGTCACTTGGGGAGATGCGAAATAAATAACTATCACATGATGCGAATTTCCAATGCTTTTTGGACATTTGTCCATTGAGTATTTTTGATTTTAATCCTGTTTCAGCCTAGGTTGAGTTACCACAGGTTCAGTAACTTTTTCTCTCCGGTTTACAGTGAATCTGAACCTTGGACTGACCAGTCGAGTTTTCCAGCCGGTAGTAACTGAACTGTTGGTTGAGCCACTAGTTGAAGTTGATGGTGAATTCGGGTGTAAGAAAAATTTATCTCATTAATTTTTAAAAAGTTACGCATTTTTATTTATATATGACCCCCCCCCCCCCCAACAAAAAATACCCAATTAGTAAAATGTGCACTAATGACATGATTTCAAAATTTGAGAATCATATCCTAATAAGTCTCAGAAATATGAAGATAAATATATTCTGACTTCACTTTCCAAGGGAAAAACGGTCAGATGATTGTCTTTCAGGGGTCCTACAGAAATTATGAAAAAAAAAATTAACTTTTGTGGACTTTATCAATAAACGTTTACATTCAAATTCATGTTTAGCTCTTGATCATCTTTGTTAAAATATATCTCTGAGATGTTTAATGATGAACAAATATAAAAACAAACATGTACAAAAATAAAATGTGTACCTTTTTTGAAAATTAATGAGGAATTTTTTTCTTAAATGTAGTCTATTTTCATACCTTATTTTGAACATTTTTCCAATTTGCATTACTCACTTATCTATAATAGATAATTAAAGTATGTTACCACCTTTTTGGGACACTCTGCATATGTATGTATGCATATATGTATATATCTATATATTTGTATTATCTATTACAGGATGAAATGAAACCCAGAATAATTTACACTACTTTATATTTAGCCTTTTTTACTGCTGCTTATGTACTTAAGTAAGTGAATTTGCTAGTTTAAACCTGATTTTTAGAAGGCCATAAAATATTGCTATTAAAACAATATAGTATACTTCCAACATTTAAATGTGAGTAAATTTAATTTGACAGAACTCACATTACATACTTTATTTCATTGAAAGGGCAAAAATTATTAAATAGTTTTCTAAATGAGGATTGTAACACTTAAAATAATTAGTTTAAAAAAGAAAAAAATTGTAATGTTTATTGAATTGGAATTAAATGAAAGTTCATATTTATAAGTTTAATTAACAAGTAATCAAGCATGAAAAAATATCAAAAGTAAATTATATAAGATAAGAAGAGAATAAGTTACATCTTAGTTTTTATACAGTTTTGTTTAACCATAAATAACACCATAATATCTCATTATGGTTGGTCATACTGGTGTTTCACCTTTGTAGGAATGCACCATTGTCAGTCATTTCTCAGAATCCAACTTTGAAAGTCAGCCTTTTCTCAGCTTAATTTTGATTTAAAAAATAGTATGCATAATGAATTATCGAGCTTTAGAAAGAAACTATTAAATATGACTGTTAAAATAAATTTATGCTGCAGTTGCAGGAATTTTTTCTTGTTGACATGCCAATTTTACATGATACTAAGTTTTGAAGTACTTGATTGTGTATATCAGTACCGTATTAGCCCAAATATAATGTGACCTCGAATATAACTTGATGCTGAAAATTTTCATCAAGATCATTATAAAATTTCTATATTGAGACCAATTAGTGTGAGTCAGGTTTTAAATGGGAAATAGTCAGTCAAAAAATACCGCATTATATTCGGGCAACACGGTATATATGACAGTATTTCATCTGTTTACTAAATTAATTGCATCACGTGGCAAAAGTGTGAGTATTGCTTAGGAAAAAAATATATGTATGTTTACTATAACTTAGGTAGTGTCTATCTTTTAAGCAATAATCTTAATTATTTTTTTAATATTCTTCTAAGTTCGTTTAATAAAAATTCCCATTTTAGTTAGTGTATTTCTAAAACTGGTTTTTAGGTATTGTCTTCCTGTGCATGTTTTGGGGGAAAATATGTTTTTATGTTAAAATTAAATATTCAAATTTGAGTTACATTTTAATACTTTTTTGATAGAAGGGGAATAGAACACTTGCAGGTGATATTAAAAACTATGCGTTGAAGTACCAATAGTGCCGAAACAGTGACACAAAAATTGTTTTACTTGAAGGAAATAAATCTTGACAAAATTATTTCATTTTGATAGCATTTGAACAAATTCGTCAAGCAATTATTTTTGCCTTTATGTAGAGCTTTGTACTTCTTGTACTTTTATATACTTAACATATTTGCTATGATTTTTATTTTTTATTTATTTGTTTCGTGTGTACATGTGGTTTTTTTTTAATTACAAAAAAGGTTTTAAATAAAAATAGTTTAAAGTTTTTTTATTCATTTTTATTTTCTTTTGTTATTTGATGTTGACTACTATTATGAATGCTTAATATTGTGACCACAATATTAAGCACAATATAATGCAAAATTTTTTCTATAAACTTAGTTTTAAACTTATCAAATCTCCGGATAAATTAAAGTGTTAAAACATAAAAACACTTGTTAAAAGACTTGTTGAGTCAGGTTTTTTAGGGGAGAAAGAATGTGCATTTGAAGAGAGGAAGAAACTTGTAAAATTAAATAATAATAATAATAAAAACTTAAATGAAATGTATCTTGAGTGTTTGGATAAAGTATTTATTTACCCATGTAGACTGTTGAGAACAATCTGTAGATTTATTATGATTGTTTTGAATGTTCAATAAATTCCTTTGTTTTATGGATTATATGGATATTGTTATATTAACATATTTACTTTCACTTTTAGCTTTACTCGCATTGCCATCTGTTTATCAGTTCTGCATTACCTTGTTGAAAGTGTATTTCATACAGCTAGACTCTTGTATTTTGCAGAAAAGTCTAAAGCTGCAACCTATGGGTTAGTATAAATTTTTATGTTTTTACTGAAAAAGTTAATATAAAAACCAATTGTCATACAACTGCAACAGACTATAAAAATAAATAAATAACCAAGTAAGAACCAAGAGAAAGAAATATATTTAGAAAATTAAAGCAGTTGTTGGTTTTCATACTCTACTTCACTTGATATGCTGTAATATTCTTGATACTTTTGAATATTCTGTAAATTTGTATAAGAAATTTATATAGAGTTGTTATACTTTTTTTGCTAAAAGTATTCAACTATGGGGATTGATGTTTTACTAGGAACAAGGTTGCAAACAGAGAAATCGTATGCCAATGCAATTTTTAACTATGCTAGTCTTCAGTGATGATATAGGCATGTTAAGTCTCAGGATTTTAGCCCAATTCTCGGGCTTTTTAAGACTGTTTTGGAGCTTTGTATTTTTCTTTACTTTCTCAGGCTTTTTAATACTTTATTCAGAAATTGCAACTTTCCCCAGTTTTCTTATCAGGCTCACAAGATCAGTTCTTGTTTTTTCTATGTTGATTATGCTCAACAACCTAAGAGCATTTGATTTAGAATGATGTATCTAAAATTGTTCTAAAAAATTACATTAATAAATGTTCATTATGGTATTCCCATTATTTATCTAATTTTAATTAATTTAGCTCATAATTTTAAAGCTGTATAAGATTAATATTTTTTTGTTGCAAAATTAAATATTTCAAATTTGAGTATGATATATTTTCATAATTTTTAGATATGAATAATGTGTGAATGATATATGTTTTGATTGATGTTTTATATTTTCTGATATTTCTTTGGCAAATTTTTGAAATTCAATTTATTTACATTGTACAACTGAAGAAACAGGATACTGCTAAGTTAATATGAATATGCATGGCATATAAAAATGCATTGATAATGTGTGTATTTTATGCTGAAAATTTATGCATAAGAAATCTCAGGCTTTTTGAAAAGTAGATCTCAGGATTTATGATTTTTGAAATGTGTGTGCCTTAATAAATGCTACAAACACCATTTTCCAATGGAAGACCTGATTTTGTAATCATTAATAACAAATATCACTTTTTTTTTCTTTGAGACAGATGATTGTTTCACCTGAATTTAGCTTTATGCAACAACTTGGAATGGAATGCATTTTAATTCTTTTGCGTGATCCTGCAAAAAAGCTAACTGCTAAGTACACCATTTTCAGTACTATTGTATTGTCATCTATTCTTTATGCAACTGTTAAATATCAATAATTGGATATCTGGAAGTGGTTGAAAATTAAATTGCAAGATTCCATTACATTGATACCATACATGCAGGAAGTACTAAAAGCGTGTTTATAAAAATGGAAACACTGAGATATGTGCATGAATATGTGTGTGTATGAGGGCTCAAAGTAAGTCCCAGCAACCACGGTAAATGCACTATGAAATTAGCCCAAATAGCCGTAATATACAACAGTTCTCACAGAAGTTTAGCTGTGAGTATTTAAAACTTATTAGACTTGAGTGTTTCATTCTATCTCATGTTTATTTTAAGGTTGTGTATGAAACTGCAAAATACTTTCAGGGAAAGTGAAGAATTTTTTTTTTTTTTTTTTCTTATTGATTCAATTTTTATTTTTCGAACATGTACCATGTAAGGAAAGTATTGCAATCATGAAAAAATTCGACTTTGAAATTTTGATATACATATTTACATGCTTTGACGTTTCCTGAATTCATTTATGCTATTTTTATGAGATGTATGTATGTGTATATGTGAGTGAATATGATTGCACCTAAACAGTTCTTTGATTGAGCTGGAATTTGGTATATTTGTTATAGACCACCATTGCACGACTGGTATTGATTTTGGTGTGTGCATAGGACTTATAGTTTTTTTACAGGGCTACATTAAATACTTCATTTACATTATGGTCTATGGATGAAAATTCTTGAAAGTGTGGTACCATCTTAACCATGCGTTCGATTGAGCGCAAATTAAGTATGTATCTGATACGTCATGGTCCCATGATCTGCATAAATATTGGCGTATATACAGCTGATGGTTTGATCACGGGGTTGCAAAAAATAATTTTTATACATTGCGTCTTATGGATGCAAATCATTTTAAATGAGATAGTTCATAAATGGTGTATTTGAAAGTTCAAATTGGGTATGTATATTATAGGTCACGGTCAAACAGACTGATTAGATTTTATTGTGTATAGGGCTTAGTTTTTTTACAGGGTAACAAATAAGTTTTTTTTTTTTTTTTTAACATTATGACCTATGGATAGAAATTATTGAAATTGCGCTAGCGTGTGTATGGTTTATTCTATTCAACTCAAATTGGGTATGTATATTTTAGGTCACGGTCTCATGACCTGCATAGATTTTGGTATGTGTAGAGCTGATAGTTTGTTCACAGGGCTGCAAAAAAGTAATTCTTATACATTACAGCCTAAGGCCACAAATCATTTAAAGTGAGCAAGTGTCTAAATGGTGCATTCAATTGAGCTCAAATTAGGTACACATATTGAATTACCCTGTCTTACAAACTGCATAAATTTTAGTGAGTGTATGGCTTAATTTTTTACAGGGCTACAAAAAGTATTCTTATACCTTGCAACCTATACACTCGAATCATTTTAAGTGCACTAGCACCTAAACACTAGATCCGATTGAGTAACTTGAAGAAAACAAAGTTGATGCTGATGGTTCCATGCATGAAGGTGTTGAATGAAATTTATTTAAATGCTTGGTAAAGATCAAGTGTTTGGCAAATTGAGTGGAATCATTCCAGATTTCTTAGTTAAATAACAAAACTTCAATTTACCACTTTTATGAAAATTTAAGATTTTACCAATTGAATAGTTTTTGCTGACAGCTTCAAGGTCATATTTTGATATGTGTATATGTATAACAATTGCTTTTCATTGCAACTAAACTTAATCAAAGGGATTAATTTAATTCAGCTATATTTTAAACCAAAATCATTTATAATTTTTATACTACTACATACTAAATTATTAATTGCCATTATTTGTATAATGTTTATTTTCAGATTCATGGTCTGGAACATCCTTTTTGTTCTTGTAAGATTAGGGTCAATTACTCTGTCTGTTTTAACATTCTGGTATGGCCTGGCTTTGCAGCAGTCTACAAATGTAATGGATATTGCATCTGGAAATTTTAACACCCAACTGATTAGGATCAACTGCTTGGTTGCTGTATGCTTGCTTCAAGCATGGATGATGTGGAACTTTATCAACTTCCATTTGAAAAGAATGAGAGAAAGAGCTGCACAAATAGCATCAAGCAAGAAAAAAGCATTGGCTAAAAAAGAAAAGAAACTGAAAAAGGATGAATGTAAGTATTATTTTTTGTATTGTGAAATTTCCAGTTTGTGACACAGTATCAATTAATCCTTTTATTCCCTTAAGCTGCATGCTTTATCATTGAGGTGTTTTTTGAAATTTTCATTCCAGTTTACAAACTTTTCTGCTTTATTCTGTTGATCTTGATAAGTTTTGGCTTTTGATTAGAAAAAAACATGTACTTGCTTGCTACAATAAGAATGTTTTCATTTAATCCGTGCATATTTTTAGTGTTGATAAATTATAAACAATAGTAAAGGTTTCGTTTCAATTTTACAGAAAGTTGTAAAGTAAATGTGTTTCATGGAAACAAAGCTCAGCTGTATAATTCAGAATACTAAAACTGTAAGATAACTAATTCTATGAATAGAATATGCGAATAAAATACTTGTTAATGCATGTTTGCCATTCAAAATATCTGGAAAAAGTTATGATTAATACTTTATTAAGCTTTGCTGTCATTTAATTTAAAATTATCTATTTAATATTTAGGAAATTATTCATTTACTATCTATGAAATATGACGATGTAGACCAGTAATACTTTTGAATGGACACGCAAACATTTTGCATGCTGTATCTCATCGTGCCATTATATGAAACTTTCACATGTAATAAAAATAAACTATAATTGTGAAAAATCTGTACTAATACTATTGAAAATTCTTTCATGTTTACTTATCATATATGTGTCCTATAATTGTATGCCATCATCTGCAAAATGTAGGGTTACATTATCGAGATATGCCTTGTGTACTCCTTTGATCTTAATTACAAGATCTTATATAAGTTTAGCAGGATGTATGATAATGTACAACGCTTCTTAATCACTTTAAAAAAAAAAAAAAAAAATTATCCTTACAACAAACTATTGTCTATCTTTCACATAATAAAGAGCTTATGTACATTGCATTGAAATGAAATGTTCATACATATTAAGATAAAAAAAATCCTTGTATATTCATTAATTGTTTAAATCCCCCTCTCAAAAAAAGTATGCTATAAAAAAAGTAACGTATATTAATATTATCAGTATTTTATCAGTGGTGAGATAAACTTAATATGAATTCAGTGACAATACCTACAATTTCTATGGCCTTATGCAGATAGATTATATAATAACTTATTTTAAATATATATATATATTAAGGTGGCCATAGTGCAGCTTACTAGCTATATGGGGCTCTTGTGCAAATAAAGTATAGTAAGCAAAAACATCTCAAATTTCCAAAAGTCCTTAATTCACTTAAATTCTTGTGATTTAAGAAACTTAACAACCTACCTAAAAAACATTTTTAGAAATGGTGCTGATTCTATGAAACAAATCTTTAAATGGATACTTTGTGGATATGTGGATACATGTGCGGATACTTTACGAATGTTCTCCATTTTAGTCATTATTTGTTGAAAGTTGGTTAATGGATTTGTTGAAGCAGTTCTCACTTTTATTCAATTAAATGCTGATCAGTTAAAATAGAATCTGATTAAAACACTTCAAGATACATCATTCACAGTGCTGTTTTAGTCTAGGTTAGGTCATAGAGGAGAAATAAGTGGAGGTAGCAAAGACAACCCTTAAGTGAAACAATAGTACCTGTCACATGATGTGACTAGTGAACAGTAGGGGTGGATTTCATCAAGGTTCGCAATAGTTTTCAATAGGACTGAAGTTATTGTACATTTTTCTCACTTTACAGCATAAGGAGGTTTGGCGACTGTATTTCTAAAAGCAGTGTTCTACATAATGCTGTTTGGCTCTTTTTGACATTGTAAAAATTGCCTAAATAAAATGCATAGTGCAAAATTCATCTTTTTAAAATTAGGTATGATAAATAATAAATATGTGCACAGTTATAAATTATTGATTCATTACTGCATCAAACTTCTAAGGATTTCATTAATTTCCTATTTAATGTCAAAACTGAATTATCTCAATGGTAATTTAATGATTGTCAGAATTAATGCAATTGAAAACAGGGGGTACTTGATACTTCCATTACAAAATCTAGTACAAGGGGATAACCAGCCAAATATGGCACTTTTACTGCTAAGAGGTCTTTGCTTTAAATTTCTCTGAAAGATAACGGAATCGTGCTCTCCATCTATTTCTTCTCTAAGAGGTTAGGTGCTTAATGTTGTGAATATTGGTTCAGCTGGAATTACAACATTTAGTTGTCAGGCAAATCATTCAGTGGGAGATTTTTGGTAATACAAAGGTGCTGTGTACCTTCAATTTTATGTAAAATAAATACAGCATCGACATGTGGTTCCTTGTATATTTCTCCTATGTATGACTACCACAATTCCTTATAGTTTTACTTGGTCAAAAATTCAAGCAATTCCAGCTCTATAGACACAGTAATGTTGAATGCATAATTAAAAGTACTAGAAGATCTGTTTGCATTTTTCTGAATTTGTAATTTTTTTTTTTTTTTACATAATTTCCTTTCATTTGTAAGTTTATGACTAAGAATTGTTTACTGATTTAATATTTTTTCGATAATGGTTCTCTCCTTTTGATTAGTGAAGAAGGCATCTGAAGACGATGTGAATGAACTGCCTGAAGTGGACCAAAACACCAAGAAGGACTTAAGAGCCCGCACGGGTGCTACTACAAGCCCAAAACAGAAAAAGAATTAAGATTTTTAAAGATCAATAAAACAATTTTGATTATCAATTATTTTTTTCATTATTACTTTTGCCACTAAGTGGCACATAAATTTCTGTTTTGTATAACTGAGTTTTTCTAATTTCAGTTTACATTAAAAGTTCTTATTTTTTCTTTTCTTAGTCTCTATATTTCTTCTACGTAATTATTTCTTGTAATCCATATGTTTAGGATTCGAAGGGCTTTTCTTTTCACAACTAATGGGGAAAAATTACATTACCTCATTTTCTTCTTCTTCTTCTTTTTTTTTTTTTTTATAAATTCTTGACAAATAAAGTTATGTTTCTTAAAATTTATAGACAACTAAACGTTTTACAATTCTTGAAATTCTTTTGCAACACTTATTGCGATTCACAGGTCAGTAGGATTGTCTTATAAATCATAAATTTGATTAATAAGACATATTTTTATTTGAGTTTTCTTTATGAATTTGGATTTTTAAATTCAGCATCTCAGAGTGAAAATTGTAATTTTTTCATTATCAATTAACCTTAACTAAGATCTCTGGCAAGTTTTCTTTGATTTTCAAATGGTAGAAAGAGAACAATATTTTAAATTGAAAAATACGGGTATTCTGTAAAGGAAGGGACTATTTTAGCTGCCAGGTATTCTTTAAAGGTAGGAGTATTCTATATTTTGCTGCCAAAATAAAATATGAAAAAAATTATACAGGCTTAAGTTAAATTAGAAAAAGATTTTTATATTGCAAGTAGTCTAAAATTGGGGTGAGTGTCTGTCTGGTGTTTTTGAATAATTTAGTGATTAAGATTTGATAAAATTTTACTGTCATCTCAACAGCTTATTATAACCATTAAAGTTTTTACAAAATAAATTTTCTTTATCAAAATATATTTAAAAATATTTCACTTTATTTGTGCTGATGCCCTGACAAATAGTATTAATTAAATGCTATTACTTTTAAGAGATTTAAATTCTATAAGTATTTAAAATATACAATGGAGAGCTGAAGAACGATTAAAGTTTTAGAGAATATTTCGAAGGGGGAAAAAAAAAGGGATAAACTGAATTATTCCCTAAAGTTACTCAAAATTAAGAATGCAAATTCGCAATTCCAGATATATTAAATTTATTGCCAGACAGTTTGTCTATAGACTTCTTATAATAAGAGATATTTTTTTTAGTAGCATGAAAGTAAATAGGAAACACTGTATTATGAAAATGTACAAATGCCATTATATTTACTTTATCTCCTTATTGGTTGATGCATTTGTGCAATACTTTTGCATGTGTTTTCTAAAAAGTAAAAAATCAGTTTTAAAACTGAAATATTTATTCTTGTTTCTAAAAAATCATTGCTAACACATATTGGCATGCAGTATTTTTGTATCCAGTCACAACAAAATTGGAAGATACTGACATTAACTGTAGTTCATCCTGTTACATTTTCTGAAATGCATATATCTAAAGAAATTTGAAAAGGAAAATGTCATTTTCGATTGTTCATTTTTTAGAAACAGGGGGAAAGGAATTCATGATGCAATGAAACCATGATTATTGAATATTTTGTAACTGCTATTTAAACTAGCATATTTTTTTAAACACTTAAAAATAAATAAATAAAACATTACAAAATGCTGATGTTAAAAGACTAATCAAAACTTTGTATGTAACATGTACAACAGTCATAAATTATGTAACTTTCAAGAGGTACAAGTATAGTCTCTTTTCTTTAATCACCAGCCCTCAAAAATTGTGTTATTACTAAAAGTAATAAAGAACTTTGTATCATACATAAATGTATTATAGAACAATACAAACCATTTTAAACAATACAAAGGATCCACTCTTCATCAACTGTAAAAATTTCCTCCTTCCTCATAAGCAGAGTGAGAGAACCTACCTTTTATACTTGGTCTTTTACTATTTAGTATTTTGGCGTGTTATTTACTAAGTTCTTTATTTGTTTAACTATTTAGCAAAAGTTTTTTAATGTTCTTATTTTGTAATGCAAAATCATTTGTTAACCCTTTGAAGTGCAAGCATTTTCACATCAATATAGAAGACCAACTGGATAGACTGCCCTATGCTGGGCTGACAGAGCTGGCTGTGTCAGCCCAGCATTTTGCAGTCTATCAATGGCTGGCAATGTCTTCACCTTTTCCACGTTGGAACCATTTAACAATATTTTTTTTTTGACTAGCAGTGAAAGTGCTGAAATAAGATTTCACAGCACGTCAAAGGGTTAATAAAGATATAGAAACTAATTTCTTAGACATGGAAGAATGGATTTAAAACTGGCTAGCAATGAATTAAAATGGATTGTTTGGTATGCAGAATAAAATAATTTAGATATTTTATTGCGAAGGTACCTGACCATACTTATTTGAGCTGGTGTTTGCACAAAATCTCTACCGAAGAAAAAAGGCTACAGAGAAAACTGCATTGACAAGCTCAAAATGTAAGCTGTATTAACAAATGACTAGGTTGTATAAAGAACTTAAGTTCAGCATACCATATGGATCATATTTTAATACAGGTTGAGGATATTGTGTTACTTTAATCAGAATAATGTGTTCAAAAAGAACAGTTTTTAATATTACTGTCTTAATTGAATTTTAATGAGTAACAATTTAAGTGTGTATTGGTTCGAAAGTTGTAAGCTTACTTTTGTCGCGCAAAATTATTTGTTAACCTATTTAGAACAATTATTTTACTTACAGTGTCCACCATTACTCATTCTTCTTTTTATCTGTTTTGTCATTTGTGAAATGCATGGTTTTCACCATTAAAGTTTTTAAAAATAATGCTTTTTAAAACATTAAAGTTCGAAAGACTAATTTTGTAAACATTAATTTAATATATTAGCAGAAAATATTTTAAATTTTTGATAAAACTCAAAACATACAGTTTAATACGTAGTAGACTTTAGGAAAAGAGAAAAAAAATCAATAATTTTAGATGTTATAAGCAAAAAACCTTTTTCGACATATTTTGGTTAATAGTGAGGATTTTGCGACTTGTTTTCTATAAAATATATTAGTTTTGTGTTATTGCATTAGTGTTCTACCACTGAAAACAAGTAACTATGCTCTGGGCAGTAAATTTTCTATTTGTTTCTTCCACCTAATTTTTCTAAATACCTTGTAAATTATCAGAAGTTTATGGATTTTTAGCATTTCACCAATTATATAAATTGTGAGTTAAAAATTATATCTTTTTGATCAGTTCTCTTTAAACCTTTAGAAGCAGCCTGAAATACTCAACTTCATTTAATAACTTTTTTTTATTGGATTTCAAGGGAATTAAACTTGTTAACCTTAACAGTAGAAATAAATATGAATGTCAGTATAATTAAATCAAAAAACCTTGCTGCAACATTTAATATACGTCCAGTTGTAACTTTTAAAAACATGAATTGAAATATTTTTCAAACAAGTAAAGCACATGTGCATACATGTTTCACACATAGCAACTAATCCAAACAAAGTAAATGGAAAAATCTGATATTTGCTCTAATCATGACATCACATTTAGTATGAAAATCAAGGAAAGGAAAAAAATCTTTATTTATATCTAGATGGCAACTTATAGTAGTTGCAATAAATAAATAACTATTTGAAATAGAGTACCCACAAAATATGTAACAATAATGATACATCTGTACAGCATGTAACAAAAATGTAACAACAAGCTCATACGTAACACACACATATACACATTCAATAATACATGTTGAAAACACAGAAAAAGAACAGTTTTATACAGGAGTGGAATGACATTTTCTAATTTATTTTTTTTTGATTGCACCATGGAAAGAATTGTGAAATGAAATTTTATAATAAATACATTTGAAGTAAAATAAATAAATATTGTATTGTGTGTTTCTTTATGAATGGAGCTCTATATGCCTTAAGTATTGCACTGGATGACCTCTCTTTCTCAACATTTGGTGTATCTGCAAAATAATGGGGAGAAAAAATGAAATTCACAATGTTATGAAAATAAATTTCTTATTTCATAGTTTTTTAACACTTTGTGATAGAAAATCAAGTATTAAATTTTTATACACACACAATTGATGTACATTACTGACATTGGCCTAACTGGGTAGGCCATGGCCCCACTCTAGAGGGCTATGAAGGAAGGTGTACAGAAAATCGAATTTTTCTTTGAGGGGAGAAAATATTTTTAGGGTGAGACTAAGCGCATGCAATTCCCTACCCAGTTATGCCAGAACATACAGGGTGACTGAAAAGATTGTTTAAAAATTTTTAATAAGTTATAATACACTGGTCTCTGAAAGTTAAGGAACAACATGCTTTTTGGAGCTCACCATAAAAAAAAAAAAAACACATTTACAGTAAAGTTTATAGTTTATATACAAATTTATGCAAAAATGATAGCTACCACCTTTTTTTTTTTTTTTTTTTTTTTTTTTAAAAAAATAGAAAAGAACATGCATATATGAGTCGGAGAAAAATATGCAAATATCAGGCTTTCGTAATTACGCATGTAACTTTTGTTGATTTACAACTTCCTGGACCAGACAGCAATGGGCTTCTGTACTTTTTGCAGATGAGTCCAGATTCATTCTGGAGAGCGATTCGGGACGTCTGCTGATCTGGAGGGAACAAAACGCCGGATACCATCCATCCAACACTATTGAAAGGCACAGTTACCGAAGTGGTAGAATAATGGTTTGGGCAGGGATCTCACTTGGTGGTCACACTGACCTGCATGTATTCCAGGGAGGAACTCTGGTGTGAGGTATCGGGATGAGATCCTTGATCCATATGTTCGTCCTTATGCTGGTGCAATTGGCAATGATTTCATTCTGATGGATGATAATGCATGACCTCACCGAGCTGTAGTTGTTGAGGAATATCTTGAGGTCTTGGTTTAGAACTAATGGAATGACCAGCTCAGTGTTCAGACCTGAATCTGATAAAGCAGCAACCTGTCTACCAAGATAGTCCCAACTATGCTCTATGTCCATCTCCTAAGTCTTTAGGAGAGCCAGAACAAAGCTTACTCAATGTCTGGTCTTTGCTTCCCATTTCGGTAACTGACAACTTAATTGACAGCATGGAGAGTCGATGTCGTAAATGTCTTCAAGCTAGGGGTGGGCATATCCTTTATTGAAACTCATTTTTGTTATGTTTCTGTTACACTTTACCAAATAAAACTGTGATATATTATTTTTTCCAAGAATGGACTTTTCCAGTGGGATTACATTTTTTTTTTTTTTTTTTTTTTTTTTTTTTTTTTTTTTGTTGTAAATAATTTTTGCATTTTTCTTATGTAAACTTCTGTGTTGCAGTCAATACATAACTATTTTGTGCACATGCCATCCAAATTTGGTGTTTCTATACTCATTCATTTGCAAATTAAGTGCAAAAAACCGGTTGTTCCTTAACTTTTGGAGGGCAATGTATATCAAATGCTGTCTTCATGATTCAGTTATAAGCAGTTTAAGAGAAATGGTTTAGCTTTAGTCAAATTTCTGGATTAGATCTAATAACGTATCGATTTCTTTGAAAATTTCATTATTCAAAACTAAATATGATTTTCAAACTAACAATTCTAGGGCCATCTGTACTGCCTATGTGTTTTCTAGTTGCCTTGGTATAGTCTAAAATTCCTAAGAGTTTGTAACAATCTTTTGGGCATGCATGTACATATAATATATAGAATGTCCAAAAAAACACTGACTCAGGCTTTTATTTCTTAAATACTGATCATAGACAAATACAATAAATTACAAAGTTATATAAAAAAAAAAGGTACAGAATTTTATGGCATTGATTAAATCTTCTGGAGATTAAATACAAAATTTAAATTTTTATATGCTCCCCCCCCCCATAAAAAAAATTCCCAATTAGTAAAATGTGCCTTATACATCAATGAGATGATGTACAAAATTTGAGCATTTTATTGTAAAAAGTGTCAGGAACATGAAAAATTAATGTATGCTGATTTAAAACACTTTTCAATGACTCGAAGGACAAAAATCACATTAGATGATTTTTGTGATTGTACACAAACCAGATTGTACACAAAAAAGAAAACAACGATTCCATAAATACATACTTTTGCTATTATTGGTATTGTATAATCCCTTATCAATTCCGTTTAAAGCTACCCTGAGTCTTTTTATGATGAAAAGCTAAAACTTTGTACTCCAACTAATTACAGTATAGAGCACATTTTACTAATTGATAATTTTTTATTTGCGGTCCATATACAAATTTAATTTAATTATTTTATTTTTTTAAATTGCGAGTCCTGAAAATTTTAACCAATGCCATACAATTCTGTACTTTTTTTTACGTAACTTTGTTAGTATATTTGTCTACAATCAACATTAATGAATAAAAGCATAGATCAGTGTTTTTGGGACGCCCTGTATATATATGCACACACACATATACAGTATGTCTCAAACTTTTAACATTTTAGTTTTAACAACAACAACAACAACAAAAAAAAAAGTGCGAAAAGAAGAAATGCAATCTGTAATATTTCTGATGAAAGAGAAATACATTGCAAAGACACAAATTATGCACGAGTATTTCTACTGTAGGCACAGCTTGGAATTTGAGACATTCTAAATTTTTCTAGTCTGGCGCAATGGAATTCTTAGAAAAAACTGTTCAAAAGTTGCATGATTTCCTGAAAAACAGCCTTAATGGCAAACATAATTTTACATGATTATAAATTATGCATGTGGGCAGGGACGTACCCAGAAAAAATTTTCGGAGGGGGTCCAAACGGTGAAAATGGCAGAATTTTTTACAAAAAGACTTCCTGGTTATTATTTTGTTAACAAAAATTTAAATTTCGGGGGGGGGGTCCGGACCCCCTGGACCAAACCCCTGGGTACGTCCTTGCATGTGAGTAAATCGTGAAAGAATCACCAGATAGTGAAAAGTCGTCATTGGTGGTCAATATCAAAGTTGTTCCCTATTCATTTTTAAGAATTCCCTTTTCTTTTTACTTTCCGAACATGTACCATCTAAGGAAAGTATTGTAATAATGAAAAAATTCGACTTCCAGATTTTGGTGTATTGACACGTTTTGAGGTCTTCCGAATTCATTTATGCTATTTTTACGAGATGTTCGTATGTATGTGTGTGTGTGTTTGTGTGTATGTGAGTGAACACGATAGCTCCTAAACGAGGCATTCGATGGAGCTCAAATTGGGTATATATGTTATAAACCACCGTCGCAAGACCGGTATTGATTTTGGTGTGTATAGGACTTATAGTTTTTCTACAGGGCTACGACAAAGATTTCTTTTACATTATGGCCTATGGGAGGAAATTCTTGAAAATGCGCTAGCGTTTAAACGGAGATCCGATTGAGCTCAAATTGGGTATACATGTTATGAACCACTATCGTAAGACCGGTATTGATTTTGGTGTGTATAGGAGTTATAGTTTTTCCACAGGGCTACGACAAAGATTTCTTTTACATTAAGGCCTATGGGAGGAAATTCTTGAAAGTGCGCTAGCGTTTAAACGGAGATCCGATTGAGCTTCAGTTTGGTATATATGTGTGAATTATTCATCGATTAACATTTATTAAAATGCTTGGTAATGATCTTAATTGTAAGTGTTCGGAAAGTCGAGCGGAGTCACTCCAGATTTTTTAAGAATAGGAAACTATAAGTCTTTTTTTTTTTTTTTTTTTTAAGAATCAAAATTAGGAAAATCTTTACCGTATCCATCCGCGCACTCATCTAATATAGATCGTAATTTAATTTCCGCGAGGGGTCTTGTAAAGAATCTCTCGTGTAAGTCAAGACTCAACTGCATTTCCTTACCTTCTGAAGCTGTAGCATTTACCTTTCTTTCCGAACAACAACTCCCCACAGAAAAGTGCATCTGTTTTGAAAGTATAGACGGGCATATTTATTGCGATCCCGAGCTTAACGAGGGAAAGTAAATTTAATTGGTTTAACACTATTAAAATTTGAATTGATAGTAAATACAGGAAAGATATTGATACTTATTACGGCATTCTGATTTAGAGAGCAAGTTGTCTTGGACCCCCATCCTCGTTATAAACGAGTCTACTTGAAAGCGGGAGAGAAGGCCGGACCAGAGTTCGTGCTGTGATACGCAGCAAGCATCTGTAATCGATTACAAAAAATGATACGGATTCCGATCCCGATTACTAACAATTTCTAAAAAGATTATGACCAGTAAATGTGAATTTAGTAAAATAGCAGTAATCTTTATGTTAAAGAAATCAAATATTAAAAGAATTCGATAATAATGCAATTTTATCATAGCATTTTTGTGAAATATTATTTTAGTAATCGATTACAGTCGACTGTAATCGGCACGAAGTCTGGTCCGAACAGTTAAAATCCCGTCCGCCACCTTCAGGTCGAAAGCATTGCGCGGATCAATTGCTGTGCGCTTCTCTGTCTCAAAAGGGTTAATTTTTGAAGTAAAACTTCTTTAGGCGCAACTAGGGAGTTACTCAGATTTTTTTTCTGACGGAAGTAACGCTCACGTGGTTTTGGAAAAGCGGAAGCTGCCTGCGATCGAACCCAACCAGCAGGCGAAAACTACGGTTTAAGAACACGGTGATAGAAAAACATGAAGAAATGGAACCTGCAATCGAGCCAAACTAGCAGACGAAAACTACATTTCAAGAGCACGGAAACAGAATAATACTTCGAACAAAACCAGCAGAGGAAAACAAAGGTTTAAGAACACTGCCATAGAAAAAGGCAATAATAGACCCTATGTGCATTCGATACCAACCAACAGAAGAAAACACCAGTTTAGGAACACAGTTAAAGAAAAATACCACAACATAGACATTCTCTCGATTCAAATCCTACGGAAAAACGTTTTAAGAAAACAGTGAAAGAATAATAGTTCAACACGGACACTTCCTGGATGCTAACCTAAGGTGACCATATTTCTAAACAGTATTTTGGGGACAAATCAAGCATTGTCCTGGAATCCAAGGAAAACTTGGGGACACTAGAAAATATCTTTGGGGACTTATTCGAGGACACAACATATTACCATGCTAATAGCTCTTTATATCAATTGTGTATTCTTATTTCTAATAAATTAATGGAAGTATTTATAAATATTTATTTAAACCAGAAATATGAAAGGAAAACCATGTTGAAATATTGCAATTTATTCATAATTTAATACTTGGCATAGTATTTGTATTTTTCAGAAGACATTGCTTTTTACATTGGCTCGTTTTGTGATCATTTTTCATGAAACCTTTTACACCCTCTAAAAAAGTATTCGAGTGCAAGAAAAATTTCGTACTTCAATTTCATATTTAAAGCATGGTTGTTCCTGAAAAGTGATTAATCATTAACAAAACTGAAATGGGAAATTTGACTCATAGTCGAATACTTTATTGAATGTCTGTACACGCTACACATACAATGACAACAAACGTTTTCAGAGATCGAATTTCATTGTTTCTCTGAGTAGAAGGCGCTTTTAGTTGTTTTATTTTTCTTATTTCTTCAATTTTTTCTGAAAGAAATAAACTAAACGGAAACTTTCAGGGGAAAAAAGTACAAATCTTTAAATTTGGGGACTTTTCGCGTCCCCAAGAAGTCAAGGTATTTTTAGGGACAAAGTAAAAAAAAATCTATATTTGGGGACTGTCCTCGAATTTCGAAGACGTATGGTCTCCTTTATGCTACCCCGACATCCAGACGGAACAACGGTTTAAGAACACGGGTATGTAACACCACAAAGAAACAAACACTGGCTGCAAACGGTTTAAGAACAGAATAAAAGAATAACAAATGGACACTCCGTGGATTCTAACCCAACCTCAAGACGGAGGCGGTTTAACACGGGGATGGAACACCACAAAGAAACGGACCCTGGCTGCAATCAATCCTAAACAATAAACAGAACCTGCAGTTTAAAAACACGGATGCAGAATAATAATTTGAAACCTACCAACAGTCGAAATCAACGCTTAAGAACACTGTGATAGAAAAACACACACACACACAAAAATGTACACTACCTGCATTCGAACCCAACAAACAGAGGAAAACATTAGTTAAAGAACACAGTTAAAGTATAATACTAGACTATGGACATTCCCCCCATTCAAACCCAACCTCCAGACGGAACAATGGCATAAGAAAACAGTTAAAGAATAATACTACAGTATGGACACTTCCTGGATTCTAACCCAATTTCCAGACGGAACAACGGTTTAAGAACACAGGTATGGAACACCACAAAGAAACAAACCCCGGCTGCAAACGATTTAAGAACACAGTTAAAGGATAATATATAGACACTCCCTGGATTCTAACCCAACCTCAGAGACGGCCCGAGGGGCGTGCGGGGCCCCAGGCGAAGCGCAAGAGCGGGGCCTCTTCTCGATCATGTCTTATGAGATAGCAATAAAATAGCCCAGGAGCGGGGCCTCTATAAGCGCGGGGCCTTAGGCGATCGCCTACATTCGCACCCCCCTTGGGCCGGCTCTGCCAACCTCCAGATGGAACAACGGTTTAAGAACATGGGGATGAACACCACAAAGAAAATGAATCTGGCTGTAACTGAATCCAACGTCAAAGAAGTTTTACTTCAATCGCGCGTAAAAATTACACGCACACACCTTTTTATTTTTAAAAAAGATATTTAAGTTTTCTTTTTTTAAATATGGGAACATGCAGTGGGACCTGTCTAATGTGACCACCTTGGTCGTCTTATAAAAGTGATCACCTTAAGAAGGTTGCAAAGTGTGGTGATTAGAAAGTGATAATTTATGAAAGTGGTCACCGCAGACAGGTGTTCTCTTAACCAAGGTGGTCACTTAGCAGGCTCCACTACTTCCCTTCATGGTCTGCCATAACGGGGGGTGGGGGGTGGGGATGGGAAGGGAGCGCTCTTGCCTCCGCTATATTTTTAGCATATTGTCTTATGATGTAAACAAAACTGTATTACAAAGCAAAGTCAGAACTGAAACTGTTAAGGCCTTTGCCGATGTCCAGAGACCGTCGCGGGTCGCTTGGCCAATTATCACTTGTAAGCAATCAATTTTTCGCACTCAGAAGAAACCGGGAGATACTCCGGACAATAGGTAATTGGGGACCGTGAATAATAATGCGGTTTTTACACTTGTGGTCCCCCCCCCACATCTATTGTTCGGTAGAGGACACCCCATGTGTCGCCA
Source organism: Cheiracanthium punctorium (assembly GCA_038373885.1). Lineage (NCBI taxonomy): Eukaryota > Metazoa > Arthropoda > Arachnida > Araneae > Cheiracanthiidae > Cheiracanthium > Cheiracanthium punctorium. Next base: position 54,155 of record JAWZYV010015503.1, read on the forward strand.
CCAGTCCCAGCTTCCTAAAGTCTTGGTTTCCTGCAAGCGTCCAGCGACCAGAGTGATTAATGACCTTAGCGGGTGCCTCTCGCGTCCAAAGAACGCGTTTATTAAAAGGTGGTTTCCTTCCAGCGTTGAGCGTCGCTGGGGTCGTCCAGATTTGGTGGACGCACGAAAGAGCCCGGGTGTTTTTTCGCGGTTGACAAATTGGAGCGCTTGCCGCCGACGCTTGCAGGAAACCCGGGCTTTACCATGTCAAATTTCCCCGTTCAAATACATTGTAGCCGCGACGGTCTCTGGGTATCGGCAAAGGCCTTTACTGGTTTGAAAGTTGCGCAAGTAGAATTTTTTTGAAGTTTGTCTCCACTCCCTATCTCCCTAGGAAAACTTCTATGGGGGCCCATGCTTCCTTTGTCTTTTCGGTAATCAGGCTGTGGTAATCACGTAGCTTTCCATTCTTTAAAATTGCATAGCAGTTATAATAAATACAGTCAACTCCGGATATAGTGAACGTTCGGCTACAGTGAACGCATTTTATGCGTCCCGATTCACAAACATAAAAATGTTTGGCCTTTTTCGGTTTAAGCGAGAACTTAAAAAATTCTGGACGGCAAAAGTGATGTTCGATTCCTACGAAGGGAATCTCTTTTGTGTTCGAATAGAGGGAAAGAGATAATCAAGCACCTGTTCCGAAATACAGGTAAATTGCCAGTGCCTAACATATTTATGCTAAACAAGTGGGGCAGGAGGAGGACATAATTAAAAAAAAAATCTTTTTTTATTGCTACAATGCATTCTAATCTTTAAAAGCATTCATTGAAAAAAGCAGGGTACTTTTGAAAGTGAACCAAAAGAGGAAATTTCGCTTTCAGGGTTAAAAGATTTCATTTTCCAATGCAATTTCAGAAGTTAAAAGCGACAGCATCTTTTGCCAACTGAATTTATTTATTTCCATAAATTGGATTAATTATATTTGCTTCACTTAATAAATATTTCTACAATCATAAATGCGATCAATTATGTTTTATTTACTTAATAAACATTCAGTATTTGTATAAAATAGCATTTTCTAATTTTGTGTTCAGCTTTATTGTTCAACATTGGGAAGCATAATGAACTTCTGATATAGTGAACGAAATTTGCCGGTCCCCAGAGGTTCACTATAGAAGGAGTTGTCTGTATATGGCTCTTATCAATAACCCAAATGGTAAAATTATACTAAATTAAGCTATGCCTTACTGCTCCATTGGAACTGGTCCTCCATTATTGCCCTTATGGCTGATAGTTGTTGTCTCTCAGGTCTGTGCGTTGTCTCAAATGAGTTGACGTGCTTCTTTTTCCGATATTTTCCAAAAACTGAGCGTTCGCGACGATCTGCTGCTGATTTTCGTGCATCTTTTTTCTTGCTAAGTCCAGCATTAAACGCTGACGTAAAATTTCCAAGGGATTCACTACGGACAAAGTTGGCCCTTTTCGTCGCTTTATTGGCTGTGATACGTGGCCTAGTGGAAACTCCAAAACAGATGTCTGGAAAAAAAAAATAGAAAAGAAATAAATATTAGTAAATATAATTGCTTCTGAATAGTCAAAATACAGAATTTTATTAAATAAATACGAATGCCTGTTTAGTTTGACATAGTTGGTTGAAGCTCGGTTCCTATTAGAAAACCAAAAGTCAGCACTTGGTGGAGTGACAACCACTTTCGGCAGAAATGGTATAGGACCGTGTACGCTAAATGGAGTTGGTGCGCATAAAATTTTCCGTGCGTCCAATCTCTTGCATATTGAAACGATACCTCTGAGAGCGCCAATCCAGGGGGGCTCTACGAACACAGCATCGAAAAGCTCTCGGTAGCGGATAAATCGAGCCTTCTCTTCTCATAGCGTCACAATCCGAGAAATATCTGATGTGCCCAAGCACGATCCTATCGTGACTGTTTCACTGTCGTATTCACTATCGGAAATAGTGCTGTTTTTTCCCGACACGTTGGGTGAAGGCGAAAACCTGCATTCCGGTACCGGAGGATGGAAGATGGATGGGTTTATATTGGGCCCGTTTATATGCACACAAATGCGGAGTAAATGCCGGAACTTTCAGTGCTTTCTACCCCGCTTCCCCTACATGGGGAAAAAATGCGGGGTAGAAAGATGCCTAGTCAAAAGGAAGGTTAATGCAGAGATGACCTCTCTTTCAAATGATGCATTGCGAGTTTTTCCCTATACTCTGCTTTTACCCGAGACTTCCCATTTTCCCATGTAAACGGGCCTATTATGTGTATCACGGAGTGTTAAGTACTCCCACAAAATGACCCCCTCTCCCTCTACGGTGGGTCTCTCAAAAAGCACATTCCTCCCTTGATGGATGCTTCCCGAGTCTTCGGAAATTCTGAAGACAATGCCTTCTTTTAAGGAAAAGGGAAGGAAGTCGTGTGTTTTGATGGGTTGATCGGTCTCAGTGTCGAGACCGACCTAGCATGCACAAAAATACTCACTTGTATTCGACACTCATGGTGCTAGCACCAAAAGGAGAGTCGAGGCTATTTATCCGAAGTTTTGGACTATCCGAGAACGAGAAATATCCGTCACTGATATTCTATGATACCACGGTGGTAGAGAACCAGGGGCGCTAGCCCAATGCTGTAGGAGAGTATTCCATAGCGGACAAACCAATTTTTTCTTACTCATGACGTCACATTCTGAAGGAGCTTCTCTGACGCGCACTACCACGAAGCTGGTGGAACCACTATCGAAAATACCGCTATTTTTTGCGACTGGGTAAATGAAGGCGAAAAGGTCTTTCAGATATCGAGGAATATAAGATGGTCGGGTTTTCTATTGTGTGCATCATGGAGAGTTAAGCACTCCACAAAAGCCCCCCCCCCCTTTCCCTGGCTAAGTTGACTATACCCCTTCCCAGACAGCTCATAAGCTTAAATCAAGCTTGACATTTCTTTGAATTTGACGTATTAATACAAGCTTGACAGTTCAATTCATTTTAAGCTTGCAGCAAGCTTGGAGAAGTCATTTGAACTGTCAAGCTTGAATACAACTTGATGACTGCTTGATTTGAAAAGCCACATCCACATAACAAATAATTTATCATCAGTCATAAATGTATTTGACCATAGAATTAAAAAAAAAAAAAGATTCTATATTTCCAAATTTTGAAAGTCTTCAAAATAAAATACAATTATACTACGAAATTGATTTCAAAATCAGTCGTTTGTCTCGATTTTGGCCAGTATTCCCAACATGAGTGCCGCGATATTGAAAGTTTTAAAACGTGTGCTGCTCTTAAGTTTATATTATGCTTATTTCCCTATTAGTAGAGTCTCTAAATCACACATAACATTATTTTAATTTTGATGCATCCCATGGAAAAATAAAAGAAACAGATCAACATATCGGCCACCAGATCTCGCCAGAAAACGGCGTCATAACCCTAACAGTCACTTCAAACTTTAGTCGTATCAGCCCAACTTAGGTTCGCCGAGTGGTTATGACGCTGGCCTCCCAACCCAAAGATACCGTGTTCGATCCTAGCCCCGGACGTTTGATGATAACAGATTAAGATAACTTGAAATTTCAGCGTAGAGGGGAAAATGCGTGGAAAAATAAAATACGTGGGGCGAGTTCGCCGACCGGCGCCCCGTGTATTTAGGGAATTTTTTTTAAGGAAAATTTTTTAAGCTTGAAATTAAGCTTGCTATGTCAAGCTTAATGCAAGCTCGGCAAGTGTAAACTAGAACACTTGATTCAAGCTTGCATTAAGCTTATACGCTTGAAATTTTCAAGCTGAATTCAAATTTATTGACTTGATAAATCAAACTTGCTGCAAGTATGCTGTGCTGTCTGGGTTACTATCAAAACACATCCTTACTTTGATCAATGTCCCCCAACCCCCCAGAAAATCATCAAAGACAATGCCTTCGAATTAGAAATAGCACAGAAAGTGGATGAAGCAGTGTTTTGTGATTGCTTGATTGGCCTCAGTTCCAACACTATCATAACATGTATAAAAATTCACACTTCTTTTATGCCTCATAATCGTGCTAGAGCGAAATGGAGGGTCGAGGCTATTTATCCGAAGAAATGGACTATCCCTGAGTGAGAACTATCCATCACTGATGCGCTACGATAGCATCGTGGTTGGGCCCCAGGGGTAGGTCTCTTGTCTGGAATTGGTTCGAAACTTAGGAGATCCCCATAGAGGGGACGTTGGACCACCTATTGGGTGCCCCCTTAGTAAAGAACCCAACACTTCCAGCCTTTGTAGTAGCCAGTGCCAGCCATTAGGAAATAATAAATGAATAAAGATTAAAAAAAAATAATAAAATAAAAACCAAGGAATGTCTTTATTTGACAGTTCAGAAGGTCTGATGTACGCCAAGGCAAGAGTTACATTGGACTTATACACTGAAGAAAAATTATCCTCGAATGCATGGGACAGCCTGTTTTGATGAAAATTAACCCATTTATGCCTAGTGTCCCTTTTTGGGGGCGGGTTTATGTCTGTCAGTCGAGAACGTTATTTATTTTTCCTAGCCTTTATTTACGAGTATAATGGACCTCAACTCTACAAAATATTCTAACATGACCCAGCAGGATGTTGACATTTCAATTTTTATACATAATGATATTAAAAGAAATCATCGCTTGTTCAAGAAGTTGACATCAGAAATTTGCCTATTACTGCTGGTATTAGCAAAAATCGAAGAATATCGCAAAAATACCTGGGCACATACGGGTTAAGAAGACTACAAAACATGTATTCATGTAGGAAAACCAGGTACACGACTGAACAGTGTGTCTCGCCAAGACCGCCCTAACTCTGCACAACACTATTTCTTCGCTTGGGGTACTGCACATAAGAAATGTCCAAAAAACTACCTCTACAACTCATAATTTTAAAGAAAAATGAGGAAGGAAAGAATGGGGTCAAATCCGGTGTAAGGGGAAAAAAAAAATTCGATAGTGACTCCACTCGATTTTATGACCACGTGATCGTTACCAAGCGTTCAAATAAATTTGAATTGGTAAATAATTCAGTCAAAAACAAAAGTGAAAATTATAATAAGGTGATTGAATATTTTTCTCCAAATTCGTATATTTATGTCATTAATCTTATAAATAAAAATGAAATTCTGTTTGTTTGTTTGTTTATTTGTTTGTTTGTTTGTTTGTTTGTGGATTTGATTCGTATACAAATCCACAAAAATGGACCTATCGGCCTGAAATTTAGCACAGATATGTAAAATAATATAGAATAAATCACAGTCCACTTTAAAACTTTGAAAGTCCACCCGTTCCCGGAATTTAAGAGATTTTTTATGCTCTTCACGCAAAAATCTTTCCGTAATTGTAACCCCTGTAGTGAAAAAAGTGTGAAATAAGGATCGTGGTTGCCATGTGTGGCGATTTTGCCGAATAAAATGTTTTAAATTCTCAAAGTAAAAATAAAAGAATAATAATGATTTTTTTTTTGTTAGTTTATATTCGTAAGGTTATTTTTTTTTAAATTATAATATCGTGTGCATGGGAAATCAGAGCAGGAATGTAATGCTTTACACGCAAAACAATAAGAATTGAAGATTTCCGAGGCTAATGTGTAAATTTTTTTAGTTTGGCGAAAAAATAAAATGGCTGAAATATGGATTTTGAGTAAGTGAGTTCTAGCGGTTGGCACAGTTTTCGGCTTTGCGCAATTTATTGAGAGCTTAAGGAAATAGATTTTTGAAAACAAGTGCAAAGGTTTTATTAGAATACAGCGTTAAATTTTAATGATCCGTGAAGAAATAATGCAGTTATTAAGGGATTTCAAGCGATCTAACTTCAGAATTCTCGCCAATTGAGTACATTGATTTAAATTGGGGGAATTCCGCCAAATTTCAGAAAATTGAAATCTTCTCATTTAGTACATCGGAGTAACGATGAATAAAACACATTATAGTTGATAATTTAAAAAAAAATCGGCTGTATTAAGGGATTCCACTTTTCAAATAAATGTGCTCTCTTGGCGGTCGAACCATTTCCCATTTTGATTGCTGCTATGTCAATGCTTCGAATGATTCCCTGAAAAAACTCTTGCAAAATGGCGTATGTTGGCACTTTGGCGAGGCTTAGATTTGAAACTGGATTTTATTTGAGACTGGTATATATAATAACACTGGTGCCGATAAAAATGAATGTTGGTATGTGTTTATGAGGTTGAAAAACTCCAGCACCGTTGAGCACCGTTGCACGATGAAATTTGGTTCACCTAAGTCTTTTATGATGGAGAAGGTTTTTATGCTATTCCTTAACTTGCCACTTGGTGCCGCAGCACAACGTTGAATTCTATTCCGTTTAGCCGTTTGCTATGCGAATATCGTCCAACCGATTTCGATGAAATTTGGTACACGCGAATATTAGAACACGGAGAATATTTTTCACTATCCATTTTGCTGTAACTTGCCGCTAAATGGCGCTGCAAAGCATCAACTTCTATACCGTTCGACCGATCGGCATAAAATTTTTTATACTTACACATTTGAGCACGAAGAATATATTCTAACTGCGTTCCTTTTGATGTTACTCACCACTAGATGACACTGCAATGCATTATTATTTTAACTCGCCACTAGATGACGCTGCAGCAGGCCAAATTCTTGACCATTCAAACGGTCGCTATGAAAATCAGTATACATAGCTATTTGAACAATGAGAATATTTTGGCGTTATCCATTTTGCTATAACTCGCCACTTGACGGCGCTGTAGCAAATCATTACTTTAATTAACTACTAGATGGCCCTGCAGTGTATCACTTCTTGACTGTGCAAATGATCGTTATGAAAATTGGTATGCATAGATAGTTGAACACGGTCGCTATGAAAATCAGTATACATAGCTATTTGAACAATGAGAATATTTTGGCGTTATCCATTTTGCTATAACTCGCCACTTGACGGCGCTGTAGCAAATCATTACATTATTGAACCACTAGATGGCCCTGCAGTGTATCACTTCTTGACTGTGCAAATAATCGCTATGAAAATAGGTATACATAGATATTTGAACACGGGGAAGAGTTTGGCGCTATCCATTTTCCTATAACTTGCCACTAGATGTCGCGTCAACACATGAACTTCAGGACTGTCCAGCCGATAGTCATGAAAATTCGTATACATCGATATCTGAATGCGAAAAATATTTTCGACGTATCCATTTTGCTAAAACTCTCCACTAGATTGCGCTACGCCGCATGGCCTTCTGCACCGTACAAACGATTGCCTTGCAATTCGGAATGCATGATTATTGGACACAATATAACGCGATATTCACTTTGCTATATCTGTTTATTACAATGAATAGTAATCACCACAAATCGTAATATCAAAAAGTCCATTCATTCCCGTGCGAAGAACGGGTACTTCAGCTAGTTTAGTATAAAAAAGATAATAATTTGATATTTTCCCCAATCAACTAGGCGATACCATTATCAGGAGGATTTTAAATGCAAATATTTTAATCTAAGCTTCAAAATGTAAGAATACTTTTCTGTAGACCTATAAAAAATTGTAAGTTCTACAGACACCAAAATCCATATTGTATGTAAGCAGTTATCTATAATATGAGTACCATCAAATACACCATGTACATGTTAGCACACTTTAAACAGTTTGCGTCTATAGGCCGTAATTTATAAAAATTCTTTTTTTGTAGCCCTATACAAAAGCTATAAGTCCTACACAAAACAAAATCTATGCAGGTTGTCTGACCGTGACCTATAATATACATACCCAATTTGAGCTTATTCGAAAGTAGCATTTAGACATTAGCACACTTTAAATAGTTTACGCCCATTCCCCGCTATGTTTAAGATTTCTTTTTTGTAGCTCTGTACAGAAACTATAAGTCCTACAAACAACAAAATCCATGCAAGATCTGTACCGTGATCTATAATATGCATATCTAATTTGTGCTCAATTGGATGCCTCGTTTAGACATTAGAGTATTTTAAAGAGTTTGCACCCATAGGCTGTAATGTATAAGAATTCTTTTTTGTATCCCTGTATAAAAAATATACTTCCTATACATACCAAAATCACTACCGGTCGTACGAAGGTGGTCATACACCAAATCTGAGCTCAATTGAATGGACCATTTAGGAGCTATCGTGTTCAGTCACACACATACATACATACATATATCACCGCACAAAAAGCATAAATGTATTCAGAATACCCCAAAACGTGTAAATGCATCAAAATATCATAGTCGAATTTTTTCATGATTACAATAGGCGAGAGCGGGGTACAGTGGGTCATTGAAGATGTTTGTGGTTGTGAATAGTTTTCAAATGAGAAAGTTATTTAAAGTAGGTATCAAACAACTTAACTCTGTGGAAAAAGTTAAACATCTCATTGATTGTGGTGAGAAGAAAGAGCCATTTTGTTTTAAGATCATCTGCATAAAATTTGAAGGAAAAGTAAATGTAATACACTTGAAATTTGTCAAGTAAATAGGAATTATATGGTGGGCTTATATAGTCTAAATTATACCTTCTTTACTATTATGTTGTATTTAAATGAATAGTTTAATGATTTGGAATGTTGAGCTGAAAAATAATACATTGGTTTATATGGGGCACACTGGGTAACCTGAAATGGGATGCAGTGGGTCAGTGACCCATTGTGTTCTCATTTATACAGTGATTGTCTTTCTGTAAGTTTCTGTTCTAATGTTTGAATGGTCTAAACTTATCTAAATAAGTCTTCCACATCAGCCACAGAATCTCCAGTTTCTCAAGAAAATTATGCAAAACAAAAAATGACGTCAGAGATGGTAAAAGCCTTTTCCTAACTCTAATGCAAAAGAGAAAAAAATTGAAAGGCAATCTAAAAAAACCAGGAATTCTTACAGATACACCAGTGAGTATCACAATCCAAAATGAGATGATTGAAAAAATGAAGCGTGAAAGGCCTAATGATATGAAGCAGGAGAAAAAAAAAAATGCAAGCTATTTCAAGAAAGCTCAATTGAAGAAGAGGAAGAATAAAAAATATATTCTTGTGAATCTGAAGACGATTTGGAATTTGAAGATGTAGAAGATTTTAATGCTGACGTTGGCGATTTCGTATTATTTAAGGTCTACAGCAAGAAAAAATGCAGTTTTAAACACTATATTACTGTAGGAAAAAATGAAAATGAATTTGAAGCGTACTACATGAAAGGAATTCAGACAGGTTATTGATGAAGCAAACATTTATACAGCAGGCAGTAAGGATAAAACAGTTGAAAAAACTAAATGTATTGCAAGGAACTGAGAGAACAGTGACAAAGTCGACTTGTTCTGTAGATTTTCAGTTATATAATGTCCAAAAGTTATTGTAAAATAACATTTTTTCATTTAATAAAAACAACTATAAAACTAAAATTTTGTAAACTTACTAGGACTCAAAATGATATAATCCAACTAAAACCTTTTTCTTTAATTTTATTAACATATTTAGTGTGTGTATATTTTAGAACCATAAAATTAACATTTACCTTATAAACTTTGAGCTACTTTAATATCTAATTTAATACTAAATGTGTGTTGTCAGGTAATAAAAAAAGATTAAATTACTCACTATCGAGTGAAAGAACATTTTGTATTGTGTTTCGCGTTAGCTGACCCACTGTACCCAATTTAAAGACCCAGTGTACTTTTTTATGGAGTACACTGCGTCAGCAAAAAGTACTTAAGAAAAATGTTTTTTTATTCTGCAAAGCTTTTCTTAGAATTGAACTATAATTAATTAGGATAGCTAATAGATCAGAAAACATAAAGTTTGATATTCTGTTTTTAAAATATATTTAGAATTATATTTTAAAATCTAAAAATTGACCCACTGTAAACCCCCCACTTTTCTTACATGTTTGTTAAATAATAAACGCTGGAAATATGAACGTAGGCGATGGATCCGGCTTTAGGGCTACTGCCTCCCGTTACCTGATTCGACATTTTTAGATTTCTTCCTATAAGGCTGCGTGAAAGAATAAGTCTTTCGAAATCTAGTTACTACAGAAAGTGACTTAAGCAAGCATTCCATATGGACAGAAAGCAGAATTGTTTTTTGATAATTGAAAAAGTACGAAAAAATACATGAATAACGAATATTATCTTGCCATATTGAGCTTTCACTTAATGAATCTGATGCCTTTGATTCGAAATTAAAAAAACATAAACACAGATTCTGAATTCAAAAGATTTTCCTAGGAAGAGAGAAATATGGAATTCACAACATAAATTGAAGGTCTTCGAAGTCTAGATGAAAAGTTCCATTTTGAATACGTAAACGTTTATTTAAAGAAAATCTCCCTTCTTTTCTTATTTTTCTTTTTTTTGATTACATAAAAGTTTCACAACACAATAAGAATCGATTTCAACTTTTGACTTTTGACACAAACGCTTTAGCATCGACGCCATCTTGTTTTCTGGCTGGGCCTAAACCAATTTCCATTGGCTGGCACATGACGGGAAACGCGTGCTGAAACAGTAAAGTTCAACACTATCATCTTCGTTTTTCTGCCTCGATTCTGTTTGGCATAAAAGGAAAAAAAGCCGAAGTTTTCTGTTTCTGTCTCGTTTTCAGCAATATGGAGTCTAGGCCTTAGTTCGTCTTCATTCTGCCCACGGACTTGGATATAGACTTGTTCCATGTTTACTAACAAATAGCTCAGTGACGTCACGTAGAGTAACTCTATTGGTTACTTATGCCAACCAGTCGTCCCGTAGAATAAGTCCATTGGTTAGTTTTGTCACCCAAGAGAAAGTGTGACGTCACGTGGAGCAAGTTTATAGGACAATCTTCGACGGACGCAGGCCGTTTTCTGCTTAGCCGCTCAGAGGAAAATATTCGACAAGATGAAATTGTAAAATGTTCAATTAACTAAAGAAAACGTCAAAAACACGAAAAGTTTAATGATTTGTATTTGGATCACTTAAACATTTACAAGAAACTAGCTGAAGTTAGTATGTTTATAAAAGTTGTAAGTAATGTTTCACTGAAGTATTAGTCGTTGACGGGTTAGTATGAAATGTAAATTTCCAAAAAGCTTGACTTTTCGTCAGCCTTTTAGGAAAGTAGCATATTTTTAAAAGTATAGAGAGTAAGGTTATAACTTCTGTGTATTGTTGAAAGATTGCAGGCTAGAGAGTAATTGAGTGAAATTATCAATAGATAAAACACTTTATTTTCAAAATTAAGGATTTACTTTTGTAGAACGAGTTTTAAAGTCAAGAGGCCATTCATCGCTTTTAGCTAAATTTTGTTTGATTCACTGTAGGTAGATACTTTAATATCAAATTAACATTAAAAAACGAACATTAAAAATAAACATTAAAAAACGAACAATTTTTTTTTGAGTTGAATAGCTATCGAATATGTTGCCTCCAAGACCCCTTACAGAAAAAAAAAAAAAAAAAAAAAAAAAAATGCAATTTTTGCAAAGTTTTAAAATTTAACTGAATTAAAAAAAAATCCGACATTTATTGTTTCAGTCGTTACTTATCATGTTACTAAATTTCATTCTATTTTCCAAAGCCCGTTTTGAGGGATGCAAGAACAAAATTTACACAATTTACACAAAATCTCAAAATCTTTGAAACATTTAAAATATTTTTGGCATCTATAGTTTAAATTAACTTGCCACCTAACATAATTCACGTTTTCTTTTAATTACATTGCTAGTTTTCAGGAATGGAACAAACATTTACTCAGTTTTGAAAAAATCTCAAAATCCATAAAAAAGTTTGAAGTACTACTTTGATGCCTATAGTTTATGTGGCCACTTATGATGATGCTAAATTTTATTTCATTTGTTTCAGTGGTTTATACCTGATGTACAAACAAACATTTAAACATTTTGAATAAATTTTTAGAAAACTCTCAAAGTCTAATACAAATTTACAAAAAATTCGGCGGATATAGTTTAACTTTGACTATCATTCATGTCATCCGTTGTGTCATCAAATTACATTTCAGTCGCTTTAGTCGTTATTACGTGATTCGTGGACAAAAATTTATGCAGTTTGAAACAATTTCGCAAAATCTGAAAATCTAAATTCGACTCCTATATTAAGTTGAGTGACCACCTATTATGTCACCAAATTTCATTTCTTTCGCTTTAATCGTTATTACGTACAAAGTCTAATAAAAATTTATAAAAAATTCGATACCTATAGTTTAAGTTGAGTGATCTTTTACCATGTTGCTGAATTTCATTTCAGTCACTTTAGTCGTTATTAGTGTCGTTCGCGTAATGCGCGAACAAAATTTTATACATTTTGAAACAATTTTAGCAAAAATCTCAAGATCTAATCAGAATTTAAAAAACAAACAAACAAATTCTAATTCTATAGTTTAAGTTCAGTAAGAACCCTATCATGTCTTTTAATTTAACTTCTTTCGCTTTAGTCGTTAGTACGTGATGTGCGAACAAAAAAAGGATCACGGGTAGAATGACAGAACGGCAGACAGACAAACATTTTTGTGACGGTCGAGCTGGATCCCGCGCACTTGAAACGGATAGATATAGCAAAATTTTTGGATTCCAAGTAAATGTACAGCCAAAAGTGTAATTTATATAGAAAAGGTAAAATAATTACAAGTATGCATAAAATCATTGAATCGTTTTTGAGTAAAAAGCAGGTTAAAATTTTTCAGTTTATTAAAGAAAGATCGCATATCCTAAGATTTTCAGTCTTTAAATTCGTGTAATATGAATTAACTTTATTCTGCTAATAATCGAAAATAGATTTAAATATGCTATTTCCAGTTCTGTATATTGCATTGAATGCGACTTGTTTTTATTGTGGCCTTTTCATATTTTATCGCTGGGTAAACTAAATCGTTAAGTTTTGCTTAGTTGCAAGTAACCAGCTTAAAGATATTTTAAGACGTTATAAATCTTCAAGTCAAGCCGTTTTTCTGGTATTACCCAAAACTATTTGAAAGAAGTCATCTGTCAAGTACCAAAACAAAAACTACTTTAATATCTTCTACCGTAGAAATGGCATACGTATTTCTGAAATGCTTTTAGTATAAAGGTGGTATTTCTTTTCTTTTCTGAGACTTGAAACGGTATGAAGAATTTTAAACTTTCGAGTAGCACTTGTGAGAAAAATTCTTTGAAAAGATATTTTTCTCCAACTGTTTGCTTTATTGCGTAAGCTACTTGTTTGATTTTGACTTTTAAGTTTGCTTGCTAGACAAATCTATATATTTCTGGGACAATGAAGTGTTTTCAAATTGCTCCAGACGGACTTTTCATCTACCTTCAACAGTTTTCAGGCCAATGTTACAAGTTCCTGTTTAAATTTATTGGTCTTTGTTAAATTTCGTGGTCTTTTTTTTTATAAATTAAGAAAAAAAAAAGTTTCTTATTTTGTTTTTGATACTTAATGAAAAGTAAGTAGTAATACAGTATTCTCCTTTTACATTTGCTTATTACTAACTTGACCTTTCCAAACATTTTGCAGACACCGGTACAGGTAGTGGCGGAAAATATAAGCAACTTTACGATTGATATAGACCGTAAGAAAAGTGATACACCTCAAAAAATTCATTTTGTGCAGTATACGGTAAACAAGTCTAATTTAACACCCCTTGCTACACGAAAGTTTCCTTAAGTGTTTGACTGGCAACAGTGGCGGCTCCTCCATTTGAGCACACGAGCACGTGAATCCCCGAAGGAAAAACTAAAAACTAAAGATAATAACAAATCAAATAAAAAAGATATTAAGTACACTTTTAGATTTTTTTTTAAAATTTAAAACGTGAATTTTACTCTCCTCCCCCCTCCTATTATTATAGAAAACGCTCTGCATTGTAGGTTACTACAGCACGGTATTTCATCAGTCGCACGTACGAACGGAGAAATGGCCTTCTGAACCGCTCTCTGAGAGCAGAAACGGTGAGAGTTGCGGGAGAAGAAAGGCGCTGCTGATATCATTCCGTTCGCACATTTTGAGTGTGTGCACGGACCATTTTTTTGCAGTTACCTCTTCCGGATTCTCCCTTGGTTTGTTATGTTCCGTTAGATGGGAGTCAATAAGTGTTTTACACTTTTCAATATTAAACTTTGAAAAAAAATTGAAATAAAATGAATCAAGACAATGCACACTTTTGCTAAAACTTATCTAGGTGACGAATTGTAAGACGAAAGATTACTTGTTTTCTTTCAGTTGCATACATTGTTTTCTTGCACTGCTTAAGTGCTGGAAGCGCGAATATATTTTAATTGGTAAGGTGCGTCGTATCTGCATATTTATTATTCTCGAAATTTATTTTGTGAACCGCCATTAACACTTTGAGGCGCAACCCTTTCACAATGCTGAAAAAAGGGCAGCCGTTGCCATCGCTCGACTTAACTACCAGCAAGAGGGCGGACGATCGAAACGTTCATCGCGTGCCACAGATCGAGAGACCCTTTTTTGACGAAGCTGGCTGTGCGGCACAGCCAGACGTTTCGATCGTCCGCCATCTTACTGGTAGTTAAGTCGAGCGATGGCAACGGCTGCCCTTTTTTCAGCATTGGGCAATCTATACAGCTGTTCTCGCATTCTTCCATTTTTCAGCAGATGTCAGTGCTGTTAAAAATAATCGTTTTACGGGAAATGACGTGCTAAAAAGTAAAGGATTCTCGTGTAGTTGTGTCACCCGCAACTATTTTTATAGAAATCAAATTTATTCTTCGTGACTGGCAACAGTCAAAACGTCAGAGTTTGGTGTTCTCAGAGCGGGAACGCTGTGCGTTAAAGGGCTAAAGAACCGAAGACAACAACAACAACAAACAAACAAAGACCTTTTTCAGAGCTTTGTTACTTCATACGTACAAGCGATGTGGGGTAGGTCATTGGTGTAAATTAGCATGTGACATAGGAAGTGGGGGGATGTTTCCTTTTGTAAAAAACATCATTTTCAAATAGGTTATATCTGAATTTTCTCGAGTTTTTGAGGAGGGGGGAATTTCCCCCCTCTTGCATTAGTAAGTAACGCCTATATGGAATTGGTTAAGGTAATTATGATCAGCGCAATTTTTTGAAAAATCTACAAAGTTTCGTCAAAACATTAGGTATGTAATTTTCATGATAAGTATCTTTCATCATTAATTTAGAGTATCTTTAAGGCATTAATAATTGTAAAATTAACGGCATACCAAAATTATCAAGAAACGGATTTGACGGTTCTGTCTTATTAAAGTTATTTGGCGGAAAGGGAGAAGTTTTTTAAGTTAGCTAATTCATATTGAAAAGTATGCTTTAATGTATTTATGAACTTTAACCTTGATAGAAAAAGCGAAAATAAGTCAAAAATATTTTTAAATTCATGGTCATGGTTACCCCATGATTTTTTAGGTGGGGTTAATGTGTATTTTTTAAGACCATGTGTAAAAACATAGTATCAAAAGTCATTTTGACTAGGAAAAATCTATGTATGTCTGATATCACTCAAAAAAATATAAAGTAATTTTAAAACTACTTTTCTTAATATTATTTGTTATTAACTGAGCTTTTAATTAATGTGATATAACTGACTAAATATTCTTTGTTATAAAATTTAACTTATATATACAGTGTGCCCGTTAAAGTCTGTTGTCAACTCAATAATTTCTAAACGGCAAGTCTCATAAAAGTAAGGTCTAAGTATAGTAGAGTTGCTATGCGTTACGCAAGAAAGTCGCTTACAGCGCCACCTAGCGGCTAAATTTGGAGTTAACGTTCTTATCTCAAAAACGGTGTGTGAGATAACGGGAAAAAAAAGTGAATTATAAAGTTGCTCAGCATCAACGATTTAGTAAGAAAAGACACCTTAATTCCACATTATGCTCATTAATTCGCACAATAATGTTACGGATGGAAGGCATAAAACGTACATTTGTTTCGTCGAATTTTCTAACACTGCACTTACCTGATATTAAGCTCGTTTATCCTTCATGCTAAAACTATTTTTCTTCAGGAACAATGCGCATCTGAACGCTGATCAGCAATTCCAGCAGAAAGCAGAACAATATGGCTGGTGACACGCTTGTACCAGCCACACAAGCGTGTCACCAGCCATATGATGTCACGAGCCTTACCATATGGTTGGCAGAAGCATCAGTAATTTGTTTTTACTTCTTGCATTTTATGCCTTCAGTTTTTAACATTAAATACGCTAAGATGCCTTTTCTTGATACATCCATGATGCTGAACAATTTTGTAAGGGGCCAAGGTCCCTAGACTCGCTACGCTCTCTTTTCGTACATGACATTCAGCTAAATTAATAAGGCTTTCTCGTAAAAAGGCATAATCTTCACAGTCAAAACCCAAAGATTAGATCAAGTAGAATGTTACTAAGCTGCACATTACTTGATTCTTGCATATTCCTTGGAACACAAAAATTTCACATTTTTAAATATGCAAAAGCTATGGAAACACCTTGCGTATTTGCCACCCATGCCGGTCTCTCTCCCCCCCCCCCCAAAAAAAAAAATCCCAGGCCCTTCCCTCGTCCCCCCAAAAAAGTTTCGTTGGGTAGAGAAGAAGTTCCATGCAATTTTTGAAGTGAAAGAGTAAAGGCAAAAATCAAAATCGTATTCTTTTTTTTTCCTTACTTTTTGTATAATGTACGACTTTCAATAAATTTTCATTTTCATTTTGTTTTGCTTCTAATTTTTCAAAGGCGTGAACAATGGAATTGCATAAGAATTTTCCTACTTTAAGGAAATTGCCTCACTTTATAAATAACATCCTTGCATTATTTGAGAATAGGATGAGAGTATGATATCAGAGTCTATTATAACAATTTACATACGCAGATAAATTCAAAATGATTTTTGTTTATATGGAAAACGATGAGGGAATATTAATAAATAGAGCTCTTCTTATTACTATGAATGAACAAATCTTTTTAAACTGTCAGAAAATAAGTTCTTTACTACATTGTTATTTAAATTTCATTTTACAAAAATTAGAAATATTCAAGATGAAATATTAAAGGCACCATGAAAAACTATTTAAAACTAAAAATTCCTTTAAAGTTATTACAAAAGCTTACTTGGGGCCTGTGTTTTTAAATATTTACTTTACAGATAATTTTTCTATTTAATAGATAATACCAATATTTATATCTGTATAATTTAAAGGTAAAATTGAAAAGTTTCCTTTGTAGAAATAGAAATTAAGTTGATATTCAGTAATTTAAATATTTGAAAATGATCTGTTAATATAAAGAAATTATTTTAATAATTATGCTTCTCAAATTGTGTTCTTAATAAATTTGATAAATTAAGTATATATATATTTAACAGTTTGACTGTGCCATCATTGCAGATCGCTAAATTTATTTATAAAAACATTAGTATGGTAACGCTTCAAAAAGAAATTTATGGCTTTCAATTTATATAGTTAATTAAACATTTAGCGAGACTACATTAAATAAACTTTTAATTAAATATTATAATTCGAGATATTGTCCCAAAGGGGTTTTATCACATGTGAATGAATAATACAAATATTTTGAGTGAAATTACTCTAAAAGTTGAAAGGTAAAGTAAAATAAAGTTCATTTTATTTTCATAGCTGAAACTTTAATTAAGCTAACATTATCATAAAAAGCATAAAACTACTTTAAACTTTCAATTCACGAGCCATTACATGTATTTTTTAAAACTTTTTAATACACATGGCTCTTTTCAAAAGATCGTATTTTTTGAAATAAATAACATAGCAGAAAGCTTAGAAATTACAAATAAAATTTCTCTCATTAATCAGCTATCCAAAAATGTATTAATGCCCATCCAAAGACATGTAATTCATAAAGAAGAATGAGTTTTACTTAGCGCAGATAAAAAAGCCAAAATATGCATCCCCGTTCATTCTTTAGGATAGTTGGCCAACCAATCAAGTTAACACAGTTTTTAAATTTTTTTTTCATAGCTGGCACTCTAACTTAGCTAACGTAATCATTAAAATTTACAAAAGTACTTAAAAATTTTAAATCCTGCGCGCGCGCTTTACATGTATTTTTTTCATTTATTTACATTTTCCTTTCGAAAAATGTTATTTTAGTCAAAAAAATACTAAACAATAAGCGTACAAATTACAAATACAATTTGCCAAATTAATCAGCTATCCAAAACCTATTAATGTCTAGCTAAAGACATGCAATTGAGAAAGAAAGGCGAGTTTTACATAGCGCGGATAAAAACGCCAAAAGGAATCACCAACGTTCATGGTTTAGGATGGTTGGTCAACCGGTCAAGTTATCACTGTTTTAACGTGGTCAAAATCTTAGCCACATCAGATTGAAAATCTCTAATGCCTATGTGCTGTGTAGTAGAGATGAGTTCGGGCTCATTTTTTGAAGCCCGAGCCCGAGAACTTTTAATCCGAGCCCGAGATATATTATTTAAGTCGGAGCCCGAGCCCGAAATTTCAGCTAAAGATAAAACAAAATTCAATTACTTCAATGATAGAATACAATAAATTTTGCTGTTTCTTTAAATTAAAGACAAATTTACTTACAAACTCTCGATGTACTTTCTAATTCTTTATATCCATGTTTATCAAATAATGCCCGATCTGATGACTCACTAAGCAATATAAGCCGCTTTTCTGAAATACCCAAAGAGCTTCACGCACCTTCTAGGCGCCCGTGCCGCTATTTTTTTTTTTATAAGTACTTTTATTTTCCTCACGAATCACTTTTTAAAATCTGTTTCAAGGAGTATGTTCAATAAATGAGAAATTTTTCACGAGCCCGAGCCCGAACACAATTGGGAATTACAGAGCCCGGTTCGGGCTGAACCCGTCTCATCTCTACTGTGTAGTCGTGCTAATTAGTTTTGACTCTGCGTTGCGTATGCTTGGTAACAACAAAACGCGCTTACGCGACGCAGAATCGAAACTAACACGACGACACAGCACATAGCCATTTGAGAAGTAAGTACACGAGACATTGAGTACTTCATCTAGATTTTTCTATATCTAATAATATTTTAAAAAATTTTACTAAGTAAAATTTTACTAAGGTGTTCTGCAGAATGACTGCGAGTACACACCATTCACGCTTTACGAAAATTAAGAGAAACTAAAACAGATGTCTACATCATGATGCATTAATTTGTAACTTAACGGTGTTGTTCGAAAAAAATCACGTGATTTTGGTACATAAGTACGAATAAACTAATTATACCAGGCACTTCAAAATTTTGAAACTGTCTCTTTACAAGCTGTACTACATACTGAAATAAACGATGAATCAGTATCGGTTTCAAAACTTTAAGGAAAAATTCTTAAAAATCGGAAATTTTCGCAAAGCGCGTCACTCTTCGAAAAATCTTGCAGCTCAGATCCATGTTTAAGATTTTTTTCTGAAAATTTCACAAAAGCCACAGCTTTTTCGGGGATTGCAGTGTTTAAAGCAGCTTATGAAGAACCCTCTGGAATTTTTTGGAGACGCTGGTGCTATTAGTTTATTTCAATTTGTGTACCAAGACTAAAAACAGATTTTTTTTTTCTTCGTCATACACCCTTAAAAATAAAAGAAAAAATTTCTGTAAAAATAAACCATTATGAAAGGGAATGATATGATGGACCATCCAAGGCCAACAGTTACCTGGATAAAAAATTTCAGAGGAGCTTAGATTGCCCATAATCTTAATTGGAGGAAAAAAATGCGACGCATTTATGTAAATGGCGAGTGATATACCAATAAAGACAAACTAAAATCTGCCACTATAATGGTCAATTTCGAATGACACTCTCACAAAGTCTCATATTACGACTTCCACGATGGTAAAATTGATCAAAAATATTTTTTTAAATTACATTCTTTTTATTGGCTGAATTTTACATTTCCCCTATCGTTTTACTGCAACATTTTTCATGTATACGTTATTAAAATAACATAAAAACGAAATAACAAAACCTTTTTTTAAAAATTTAAACAGTATTTTATAAATGTTTTTCGTAAAGACATAACGCACTACATCAAAAGAGAGTATAGTGCTTAAAAATTAAAAATGTATGGCCTGCAATCATTCCCCTCCCCCAACCCCCAAAGTATGCAGTATCATACAGGATGTACCGAAAACATTAATATAAGCTTTTATTCCTTTAATATTGATCATAGACATATACCATAAATTACTAAGTAATTTAAACAAAGTGCAGAATTTTATGCTAACGATTAAATTTATCAAGAGATTAAATAAATTCAAAATTTATATTTTTATATGATTCCTGGAGAAATTATTGCTATTATTTGGTTTTATGTGGTCCGTCATGAATTTTGTTCAAACATACCTGCGAGCAGGGGTGCACCCAGGATTTTAGTTTAGGGAGGGGCGCTGGGCTACAAATTCTGCTGAACTATCTTATAGTGACCTCGATTATAGATATAACTCTCTTACAACGTCAAAATATTTTGTGCCACTTGACCTGCTCATAGACCAACAAGCACACAAGCAACGTAACTTGTTATAGTCAAATAATTATCTGATCTTTTCAGTATCGTTGAAATCGAGTTTAACTGTGATTCGTACACTAAGTATTTATTTAAAAACTAACATTTTTGTTTTGTTTTGTAGAAAATACTTTTGAAGACAATTTTAAAAAAGAAAAAAATTAACTCATTAGGGACAACTTTAAATTTTTAATGCTGTTCACTTCTAACTTTCCATCTTTAGGGGTTGGGGGGGGGGCTCGAACCCCCATAGCCCCCTCCGTGGATGCGCCTATGGCCGCGAGACTGCTAATGATGAAAGACTAAAATTTTGTACATTCCATAATTAATATATAGGGCACATTTTACTACTTGGAATTTTTTTTTTTTTTTGATGATCGTATAAGTATTGAAATTTCGTATTTATTTAGATTTAATAACATAAAAATTTAATAGATGCCATAATTTTTGTTTTTTTTGTAATTTATTGCATACGTCTATGATCGATGTTTAAGGAATTAAACTCTCTAGGTGAGTGTATCAGGGTTTTTGGGACATCCTTCATTTATAATATATATATATATATATATATATATATATAATATATATCTGACTCAAAGTCATATATATTCTGACTCACAGCCTGAGGTTTTCTTTGGCAAAACCTCAGGCTGTGAATCAGAAACCTATGGCTTCGGTGTTGCGCATTTCTCCCTCTGAAGAGACAATGCATTTTATGCTTTAATTATATAACAACAATGGCTGTCCTGGGGGCATTTATCTAGTATTTGCTAAATTATATATATATAAACCGGGTGTTCCAAAAATGACCGGTATATTTGAAAAATCGATAAAAACTAAACGGGCAGCGATAGAAATAAACCGTTTGTTGCAATATGGTTGGAACAACAGTAAACTTTCTGGCAGACATACACAAAATTAGTTACAATTTTCAACAACAGATGGCGCTGCTGGCGATTTGAAAGCTGTAGAAGAAAACGTAGTCTGTGAGTTCAACATTCTGTGAGTTCCGCCATTTCACAGCAAGCTTCCAATCTGCGAACAGCACACGCTTAGAGCAGAAAGACGACTTACAGAATGGCGAACTCACAGACTGCGCTTTCTTCTATATCTTTCAAATCGCCTGCAGCGCCATCTGTTGTTGAAAATAACAACAGATGTAACTAATTTTGAGTTTGTCTGCCTGAAAATTTAATGTTGTTCCAACCATATTGCAACAAACGGTTTATTTCTATCGCTGCCCGTTATATAGTGACATTGTATTATAAAACCCGAAAACCCCCCATATATATATATATATATATAAAATATTTTCATTCATCATCATTATTCATCATAATTCTGTTTAAAGATCAAGTCAAAACTAAAGCGATTCCCCATGAAACACACGATAGCTTTCGAGCAAGATTCAATAAAATTTAATTCGGAAAGATTATTTGAGAGCTTTCAAAATACATTTTTTTTTTTCGGTTAAGGAAACAATTTCTAACTTCAAAAGAAATACATTGATGAGTAACAGGTATGATTCTTATATCTTGAAAGATGAAACGAATATAGCTTTTACCAAAACCACAGTACATGTCCCTTTTGAGATTCACAATAGTTTCATTTCATATTACGAGTGTATGTGTTTCTTGAAGAATGAAAAATGTATTGCTTTATGATAGGAATTGTTTTTTTAAATTTCAGGTATTGATTTATTTAGTTTGATAGTTGTAATTTGTAACGAAGATGCACTAGAGGAAATTAAGCACCTTCCAGTTTACCACTTTTCGGCATATAAGTTTAACCTTTGAGATTTAACCCCCTTGAGATTTAACCCCCACAGATCGAGAGACCCTTTTTTGACGACAGCTGGCTGTGCCTGCTGGTAGTTAAGTCGAGCGATGGCAACGGCTGCTCTTTTTTCAGCATTGGGCAATCTATTCAGCTGTTCTCGCATTCTTCCATTTTTCAGCAGATGCCAGTGCTGTTAAAAATAATCGTGACCATTTTTTGACGGGAAATGACGAGCTAAAAAGTAAAGGATTCCCGTGGAGCCATGTCACCAGCAACTATTTTTATGGAAATCCAATCTATTCTTCGTGACTGGCAACAGTCAAAACGTCAGAGTTTGGTGTTCCCAGAGGCTGAACACTGCCCGTTAAAGAGTTAATGTATTACTTCTTCTATTCATAACACTTTTTATTAGATTAAACTTTGTAAAGCTAATATAAAAAGAAAAGTTGAACTCAAGCATAAATATGTTTGAAATGCTTCTGCACTCAATATTTGTGCAACATTTCAAAGTGTAAATATTATCTAGATGTCGGATTTATATTGATTTAAAAAATTATATGTTAATAAGAGACTTTAAAAATTAACTTTTAGCAACAATTCCAAAAATGTTATAAACATTCGAGACTGTGTAATTAACAACTTTAGAACAACTTTAAATAATCTTAATCAAACATCCTCGGAAGGTTTACCATTTTTATAGAATTCTTGCTCTGAAAGTTTGTTTTTAGAAGTTCTCAGTAGCTTGTTTTGTTTTGTTTGTTTTGGGTGCCACAAAAACTTGTTTTCTCTTAACAATTATTTTAAAAAAAACCTTTTATTTGAAAAAAGAGAAAAAGAAAACAACTTCTCAGTCATCTTGTGTTTACATGGAGTGTTAAGTCGTTGTATAGAGCTGAAAAGGAGGATTAGAGAAATTTCATATTGTGAAACAAAAATTATCTCTATCCGACTGATAATGAAATAATGGAAAAAACAATGATGATTTAAAGTTCTTCTCTGAAGCAAAAGAAAGTATACATGATTAACTTTTATTGACAAAGATAAGAATTAATACAAAAATTCCTAAAAGTTCAGACTGTCTTCTAATAAATTTTACTATCTACAATTACAAACGAAATGGCTTTACATTTTATGAAACTTAAAAAAATCAATGAATCAAATAATAAGTCTAAAAAACGATACCAGCCCAGTTTGGCGATAACCGATATTTTACAACATAACTCAGTAGAGCACAATGTTATTAATTCATGTGTAACCAGATGTCAATTTTGATTGCTCCACGAGCTGAACATAACTTTGAGTCAAAAAACCCTAGAAAAGCAGATTATCCTGCAAAATTTGTAACCTTGTTTGTTCCGTTTTCAATGACTGCAATCCCTAGACAGAAGGTGACATTTACATTTAAAATCTTTTTCTTTCTAATGCTTCAGATATTCTATGTTCAAATGTTGAATCCAAATACAGTCAAACGTCAAAGCTTAAGAAAAAGGTTTACAAAAAATCTTCATTTTGAACAACATACACCAACATTCCTTATATTTACAAGATAAATAAATAAAAAGTAAAAGATAAACAGTCACGCCGACGCCAATAAAAGTTCTTTTTATACATATTTTAATAGGGCTCTTATTCGATTCAACTTTACGTGAGTGCGCACTTTCCTTGTCACATTTCGCACATTACAATATTGGATCATATGTTTCAAAAGATTACCCCTCTCGAGAGTATTTTGCCTACAGGTTCTCAGACGAGATTCCGCAAAGAGTTTTTTTTTTGGGGGGGGGGGGGGGTGTGCAAAGCGGTGCCTTCGAAGAAATTCTTCCAGATTATCCGATGAATTATTCATTCCTCGATGATTTTTTCTGGCGCAGTGCCACTATCTGACAACAGCGTCATGTTTACTATGTTACACCATTGGAGGCTTATAACTTTTATCGAAGTATTAAGGACGCTGTAAATTTGCATTCTAAATCAAGTGTCGCGTCATATTTACAGTTTCTCTCGTCAGCTTTTAAGTTTCGTGGAAGATTTTAACCCTCTGAGGTCTTAGAAAAGGGCAAAAATGTCAAGTTATTTCCAATGCTTTTTTCGAAGAGTTCTGATGAAATTGGAGCTCCTTTGAGAAAGCGTAAAATCGGTAAATTATGCTACGCATTCAAATAAGGATGGATGCCAGACGAGATGAAACAAAGATGTACAACTTTTATGCAAGAAGAGAGAGACTTTTTCATATTTACTATAAAGACAGCGCTGACCCGAACAAATTTGGCACACCCTAAGGGAAGGATTTCAACGGCGCCCCTTTATAACAAATAATGTCCCCCCAAGAAGTGGCTCTCGGGCAAGACCGCCTCCATAGTTATATGTTACTAACCTTGAGGTGGCTAATGAGTGAAAGGTTGTCAGCTGGTCAAAGTGCTAAATGCCAATGACATCACCAGGCGTCATAGTGGCGCAACCGTTAGACTGGGTGCCTGGGGCAGAACACCGCAATTAAGTCAATGTTTCCTTGGTTCAAGCCTCTTAACCTTGGGTTGTTTGGCCCTAAAATTTTTTTTGGGGAAAACTTTATTAACAGCCGAGA
This sequence comes from Cheiracanthium punctorium, assembly GCA_038373885.1. NCBI lineage: Eukaryota > Metazoa > Arthropoda > Arachnida > Araneae > Cheiracanthiidae > Cheiracanthium > Cheiracanthium punctorium. The sequence continues at coordinate 78,984 of JAWZYV010015503.1, forward strand.
TCATAAATAAAAAAAGGATTTTTTAGAATCCGGGGGAGGGGTGGGATTTTAAAAAAAGTTCCAAATTGTATGTAGCCCACTTGCAATTTTCCACATCTTTCACGGGGCTAGTTCGCTACTCAGTGAGAGAGATGGACTGAAGGATCAGCCTTCCTCTTCGAACGTGAACAATTCAGCGAGAACAATTTTTTCCCATGCAGATGGGACTAAAAAAGAGTTTACTGCGTGGCTAGTGATGCCTCCCTCGCGCGGTTCGGCGCCCTAGGCCGTTGTCTAGTTTGTCTATATTGTGGGGCCGGCGTGTGTATAGAGATTTTGCGAAAATAGACAAAGCTTTGTACCTTTTTTGCGAGACGAAACAGGCCGATTTTTTTCCCGCCTCGCGTCCATCCTTACCTTCAAAGTGCACTGTATTTTTAAATAGAAAAATTTCTCCTCTATCCACTGATACAGCAACTGTTTTCTTACAGAGGTTATTTATGCTCTCATTGTCAATTTTCTGAGAAAAATTTCTCACTAGTCCATAAAATATTAAAAAACCAATATTTTTCATTCCAAATTAAAAAGAAAATATACATAACTTTATGTTTAGATACTATGCATCTAATTCGATGTACCGGCTGTCCCAAAAATTACTGACGATTTGAAAAACCAATTAAAAAATAAAACGGAAGGCGATAGAAATGTACGGTTTGTTGCACTGTGCTTTGTTAACCACGGAATTTATTCTTACCAATTTTCAAAATTATTTGTAAAGTTCGTCAACAGATGGCGCTACTGACTAAGAAAAACTATAAAACAGTGTTTTCAATAACCACTGGTTGCAGCAACAATGTAGCGCAGTCTGAGGACAAAATTCGTAGACGCCCGTGCAAACATTTCAGTTGGAATGTTCTGACTAGCAGCAAAGATGTATTGTTCTAGTTAGTTCATTTGCAGATTGTGAACTGTGACGATACACACCTGGTCTTTCAAGTACCCCCAAAGAAAAAAATCACATAGTTGCACGGGCGTCTGCGAATTTTGTCCTCAGACTGCGCCACGTTGTTGCTGCAACCAGTGGTTTATAGTTTTTAATAGTCAACAGGGCCAACTGTAGACAAATTTTGGAAATAATTTTGAAAATTGGTAAGAATAAATTCCCTGGCTTACTAAACACAATGCAGCAAACCGTGCATTTCTATTGCCTTCTTGCTATTTTTATTTTTCAAACCATCGGTCATTTTTGAATACCTGGTATTTACATGCTGACGTTTGTCCGTAACAGTAGGGATAACAGTAGAGTCCGTAACAGTACACAAATTCATTCGAACACATGAACACATATTTATTTTTATATATAATAAATGTTGCGAAGTTAATATCTTCTTATACAGTGAAAAAGATTTTGACTTAGGTTTGTCTAATTCATTTCTTTGCTATTTCTTCCATAAATAAGCCTAGTTTTCAATAAAAATTTAAGAGTGTTATGACTGATATTAAACAATACTTTTTTGAGAAAATCATGTAGTTTCTTAACAGGGAGGGGAACACATTATGTTATCAAATATTGCCCTCTATGTATGTTAATTCAATGAAGTGCTTAAGAGATTTTGTAAAATTTGCTTTTATTATTTTGAGTGCAGTTATTGTTGAAGTTTAAAAACACTTTTATGAAGAATTTTTCATAATATATTATATTTGATTCGATTTATCTTTCTTGTTGGAATATGGATAAAATGCAATAATTCGGAGAAAGGTTTTACATTCAAAAACCTAGACCTAGCTGAGAAATGAGTCTATAGCAGTTTTAGTCTACTGCTTTATTTAGAAGTTTTCTGCAAAAGAAATGAGATAGTTTCAATTAGTGTCACCTAAAGTAGATCGGGAATACTAGATATATTTTAAACGGTAAGTTTTTATCACCCCGACTGCAAAATCTCGTTGAAGAAGTATGTATTTATATTATTCTCAGAGTTATCATGTAGCGCTCTGGCTAAAAATCGCACTCGGCAAATCCTTTGTTTTGTTAGTGACTTCGGCAACAGAGAACACCACAATAAATACAGACCTTCCAGCCAGCCTGGTAAAAATAGATGCCAAAGAGATTATTTTAGTTAACTGGGAACGCGCGCGCGGTGCTGCAGAACCTTAGGCAAAGGTTGCAAAGTGTGTACTATTTCATCCAAATCTCCAGCTAACCTATGTAACCACCAGAACATCTGAGAGATAACGACATTCCTAACAGGACATATAGATCGTTTCTGGTTTATTTATGTAAGTTACGCAGGTACTAATCAGGATTTTGTCGTGTGGTGATAAAGATACCTCCTTTCGCTATTTCTTAAAGTTCAAATTGACCCAATAAGGCCTCATGAAGACCCCAGAACTCATAGCTTACCCAGAACTCATAGTATACCCAGAACTCATAGCTTAACCACTCCAAGTACGGCAGCACATTCTGTGTGGTAGAGTCTGCGCGCATAATGTTGTACATGGTGATGCTAATTAGCACCCATCTTTTTTCGAGAACTCAATCATCTTGACGAAGTTAATGGACTGTTAGTCCCATAGAACAATCCGACTCAGAGTAACATTCCTTAGATTAACACCTGCAACTTCAAGGTCGACTTTTCCAAGTTCACAGTCTTTCAACTTTCCAAGTTCCAAATGTGCAAAGCAAAGAATTAAAAAAAAAAATTAATCCTGATTAGGACACTTAACCCCGAAAAAGTAATGTTATCGCAACCTGACGTCATATTAAGACATATCCACAGAAAACTGGCTCAAAGTTGAAATATGCAATAGTTTTGAAATAAATGGTATCAATGGTTTGTTGATGTCTGGTGGAACAGAATACGTCTGCATGGATTCAGCTGATTAGATTTGTATTGAAAGGGAACTACCTACTTTAGACAGGATGGACACAGGCTAATCTAGTCTAATCTCAATAACAAAGGCTAATCTAGTAGTGATGAGCGATTCAGAGCGATCCTTGGTGCAGTGTGATTTAGAGCAATAGGTCACTTGGTTCTGTGCCAATACTGCAAAGGTAAAGATCAGTATTGTTGAGAATAAAACTGGGTAAACATCTGGCATTATCGTCTATATCAAAGTTGTACATTATGGACGATTTCGTACAGTGCGTATCAACATACAAGTGCGCATTAAACGGGTACCAAACATGCAAGAAAGTTCAGGTTGTACTTCTTTCATTTAGATGTTGTATTGCAATAGGACAATGCCTGAACACGTGGCCAATGGATTGTATAAAACTTTCTCCTTTTGAACTTCATTAAAATGTCTTGATTCAGTATGTATGGTATTTTATTGGTCGGGGAAATTCGTTCTTCCACTACCAATTATGGAGTCACGTTGGTTTCAGATATGAGTACGCTGAAATAAGAAATTACAACGTGACATTCAGTACCTCCATGAACAAAGACATGTCATTTGTGAGATCTTGAAAAGCGCACAGAACGTCACCAGGGAGGGAATTCCGCCTTTTATTGTTCAGAGGCAATTAAAAATTCGATAAATACGATTATTTATTTAAATAATAATTTGTGCATTAATATCACCATTTTCTGATAATTTTTTTTTGGACGTTGCTACTGATGTTTGTATTTCTACGACTTTTAAATATCTTATCAACACTTCACAAGGTACAAGTTTATCACTGCTCAAATATTGCAGCTATTTTTGAAGCATCCATTACTATGAAGAGCAATATTTTTGTTCCAATAAAAATAGAAATAGAATTCTACTAGTAAAATCCTTCCATATACCATACCTTCCACGAAAAGTGTATATACTATATTACTTTTCGTCAAGAGTAGCACTCAAAACGAAACGTCATTTATTATTTTTTTATTCTCTTGACCTTCATAAGTTGGGAAAAACACTTCCATATTAAGCTTGTACCAATAAAGAAGTGATAGATAAGGTTATTCCTAACTTTCTTTGGACCAAAGAATTTGTGAGGGTTGTTGACAGACAAGTTGAAGCATCCGTATTTGTAGCAGTATTTGGTCAGATTTTTTCTGCAGAACAAATATTTCTGTTTTGTCACTGGCTTCCCACACGACGGCCTTAATATTTATATTGAAAACTTAGGTGTATTTATTTCTCCGATATATTTTATGCATTTTCGGTATGCCTATTATATATTTATATACATTTATTTAATTATTAATAATTTAGTTTGCAATAAAACAAATTAAACGTAAGTTTTATCAAGCAGTAATTTAATGAAACCTTAAATGTAATCTTATTTAAATTACTATAAATTAGCTGTAGGTAGCTTTGGTATTAGTTTTTTAGTTATTAGAGATTTGCTGCTTTAATGCTGTTCACAGCAGGAGAGAAGTTTTAGTCTAACTTTGGTCACTTGTTTAAATATTGAAAATCGATACATAACGTATGTATAATATCAAAATAGTGTGATACTATAAGGATGCTTAGTATTTAAAAAAAACACTAATAGTGGAGATTTAATTGAAATATTTTCAAAGTGATAATATTTAATAAACGTTGAGAGCTCACTGGTAGTATATCTAATTAACTCTTTCCCTCCCAAATCGTCTCCAGTCGTCGAATAAAAAAACCCTTACATGCTGTTAAAACACAACAGAAAATTTGAGTCGAGTGGACTATAAAGACACGAAAATATTAAATAAGTCAGAGTAGTGGGTCTCGATAAAAACTTGATAGTGAGTGGCGAATGGTAATTACTAATTATCTTGTAATAAAAAAAAACTGAATATTACAAAAACATTCAAATTTTTTATAGTTTAGAATGGATGTTGTCTTCTAAGAAGCTGGTAAAAATTTTACCAGTGAACTTGGCTTTTAGAAAATTTCATTTTGGAGAGGGTTTGTTCCAGTAAAAATAATGTTGTTCCATATCCACAGACAGACCATCATGTTGGAAGGGAGAGACCATTTGCTCTGGAGTAAGGTAAGTATGCAGCTAACATGTGATATAAGCTACATTATCTGATGCGTTGCATGGCTCCTCTACAGCAATGCTGCCACAACTACAGTTCGAACTCTCGTATTATTAATTAAGATTTTTAAGTTTGGGCTGTTCAGCACTTATAGTGATCAACCAAACACGAAGTTAGCAAATATAAACTTTTGGGCAAATATGCCTTGAGCCAAACATGGGAACTTGAATGGTTGCTATACTGAACTTATAATTTCATGATTCGGCTAAGTGTCTCAATTGATTATTCGTAAAACAATTGCAAGCTCTCTGTGCTATCACGTTTATTCAAAGGGGATTTTTTGTGTTCCCCAGATAAAATACTATAAACAAGTTATCATTTAATGCCCACAAGGGAAAGTTTTGCGATAAATGTCTAAGTGAATTTATGGCACTTATATAACTGATAGGCAAACACACAAATCCTTGTCATTTGTAATTTTACATTATGATGGCAAGTTGAAAAGAATGACTTAATCTTATCGAATTTCATTCGTTTAGTCAATCCGTGAAAAACTGTACAGTACAGATTATTCAATACCTCTAAAATATAGGGAAAATATGAGGTGTACCCGAAATGAATGTCCTTTTTTTGCATAAAATTCAAACAAATAAAATTTCAACAAGTATTGCATTTACAAACACCCCGCGCCAAAGCATTGGACACCTATTTGTTACATTTTAAAAAGATAATTTTACAGACGATATTTTTCTTTCTTTCAAGGAAACAGGCCGCCCCTCCCCCTTTTTCCACGTCTACCCACCTTGCAGGATTCTGTTCGAAATGTTCTGAAATCGATTTTTAAATATTCGTGAGTACTGTTTCTTACAGCAAGAATTTTATGGATACCTCTTTTCTTTGAGATCATCAAGCAGGATATGTGAAAAGAAGGCTTTGGCCCTATATCCCCATAAGTTACGAATTTTGGAAAATTTCTCTCCAATCCAGCACCTACGCTAAAATTCACATACGTGCCTAATTTCGTATTACTACACTTCAGTAGCTTTGGATAGGCAAAATATTAAAATACGATAAAATGACATTACTTTCCTGTACACCTAATATAAAGGTATTTTATGCACCCAAACAAGACAATCTATAATAAATTTCGAATATCTTGAAACGTAAATCTTACGAAACAACAAAGAAATCGAAGAATAATTGTAATAGCCATACTTTTCAACTCTGACGTATGTACAAATTCGCGTCGATAGAATTCATATTTCTTGAAGGAAACAAATTTTCAATAATAAACTCATTTCAGTTTTACACTTTTTCAATTCTCTTTCATAGCAACGACTGGAACAATCCATACATCTTTGATATTGGTTACTCACTCTAAAAAACGCACGTAAAAACAAATTACTCGGAGAATTTTACTCACTTTAGTGTTGAAAGAAAATTGTTTTCTTGCCAGAATAAATGTCTTTGAAGTAGTTTCCTCAGAATTTGTTTTCAATAAATAAGTTTAACAATGTTATAAATTACTCCTGAATTTCTTGTTGAAAACCTTAATTCATGTGCTATATTTTCGTCCATTTCAATTGTTAATTTTTTTTTTCCATCTATATTTTCTTCTTTCTGTTTTTAAGTTTTGTGAGAAATAATAACTATCAGACATGCAGGCGTCCAGCAAAGGGCATACTAATTTCAAAATTAAAACACCAAAAAGAAGATCAATAAAGGAATGAAGCAACTGGTATATTTGTTATGTAATATGTAAAAATTTTATACAGATCTTTGAAAGAGTATCTATAATAAGCTAGTATTTCAAAACCTACTGTAAAAATAAGTAAGTTTTGTTGTAAATTAATATACTGTTCACCAACTAAATGTAACTAGGTTAAAAGGCTTTGACGTAAAAATTTACTAATATAAAAATTCAAAGTATTTTGTTTAATGTGCGAGCTACCTTTAGCGAGTTTTCAACACTATGATTTTTCAGCAACCCGTAAAAACGACAGGAAATTTGCATTTTATAAAATCGTGGGAAATGCAAAAGTCGCCACGAAGTGGAAAATACCAATTAACGTAATACATAATATTCGCTACCAGTTTGGCGACGGTCGTCGTATGTATTCCCAAAAAGCACGCAAAATGTCGCCAAGTTTGACAACTTTTGGCGATATAGATATATAAGATATACTTTTTTTGGCAGAATTCTAGCAACTTAACAAGATCTTGCACAAAAGTTACGTCATTAGCAAAGTAATTCCGAAAAATGTACCGAATAGCTAGGAGTAACTCCATATCAAATTAACTTTAATAAGCTGTGTTACAAGTGAGAGCAGGCGCGTAGCCAGGAAATTTTTTCGGGGGGAGGGATATGAGCTTATATGTGCATAAATAGACGGAATTTCATCACTAATCCAAAAATTTCGAGGGGGATATATCCCGATATCCCCCCCCCCTGGCTACGCCCCTGAGTGAGAGAGTAAAATGAGCAAAATAATTATAGAATAAAACGGTTGTCCGCATCATGTAGTGTCTAAGGTATTAATGCTATAACTTAAACACAGAAAACAGTATGATGTAGAAATAAGATAATTTGAAAGTGAGTAGTTTTCACCGCAAACCATCAAGTTTTTTTTTTTTTTTTTTTTTTTTTTTTTTTTTTTTTTGATCGCGAATGACTCCGACATAGTTTGTGTCATGATATTGCAATGATCTCAGAATAGTACTCATACTAACTTTACGAGTAACTAATGAGTAACTTTAGGTCTAGAGTCAAATAATTTTGTTTATTTTTAGATTTCACATCACTGGAATCAATTCGAATTACAGATGTAAGAAGAATTTTCGTTCCCTACCGTGCGAAGAATAAACACACAGCTAGTAAAAAATAAAACAGATATCGGCAATAGAATAATATTGCTATTGGCTTTTATTTTAATGATGTAACAACCGAACACCTATTCTACAGACGACCGCTTACATACAATAAGCCTGATATGAGGCTTACAAAAAAAAGGACTCATATTTAATGATTTAAGGACCGTATGAAAATCTAAAACACTTTTATGTTTTAAATACACACTAAGGTGCTGTATATTAAAAGCGTATCGTGTCCATGCGTCGTTATTTTTCTTCCTCAGTCCATTAAGTTGGAAGGTGAATCATATATTCATGCGTGTTCTGAATTTTTCTTCCTCGTTCTGTAAAACACTTCTTTGGAACTGAAAATCTATACTAAAATCGCCTACTAAAACTGTTTTACAATCTTTGCAAGCATATTCTAACTATACTTCACCTTTATAAATGCTGTGTGGAATGTGTATCATAATCCACGAGTGTGCCGTGTTTGTCTTTCTTGTTCATAAAACACTTCTTTGGAATTGAATCGCCTACTAAAATTATAATAAACTGCACTGCCTGCCAGTTTTTCGCCAAATATCGAAGATATCGCTAAGCTAGGCTCAGTTTCAGGCATACGAGAGGATTAAAAAAAATCTTTCTCCTTTCTACCCACTTATATATGTATAAATACGGAGAATGATGGTGGTTTGACTGTTGAATTTTGAAATGTTAATGTACATTTGCATTTATCGAATAGTTTTAAAGGATTAAAAGTTCATCAAGCGTTTTAAATTTAGGGAATTTCTCTCTTGGCAGCATTTGATAAACAACGACACTTATCATTTTTCGTATACCAGCTAAAAGTTCTTATCTAAAGTGACGGATAGAATACAAATCCATGCCGCTACAACTTGAGTGTTTTAAACCAAATTAGAACTCGAATTTTCAAAAGTCAAGTTAAATAAAGATTATCCTCAAGCGGCTGTATAATTAGCACTTAAAGTAGTGCCTCCTCTGAGAATACAACGCGCCAAAGTTTAGTCTGGACATTTGAAAATTCACAATGCGGAAAGGTGTGTAAATATGTTGGGAATAGAATTACAATTACAATGCCTGGTAACAGGAATAAATTTTTCACACTCCGTTCTGTGACTATTCATAATGGAATCGTGCTGGGTAGGGAGAGAGAGAGAATGCAAATCAATTTGTGACGGTGTCTTTGTGAAAAGTTCAAAGTAATCACTTTTTGCTTTGTGTACTCTTGAAAACACATTGTGACAAAGTTTTTAAAAGAACCACAGCGCTTTATTATTGTTTTTTTTTTTTCTAAGTGAAAAGCTCAAGTCTTGCTAACTAGGAATTCTGTGCCACTCCACGTAAATTAAACACACTCGATGAGAATACATCTTTATGAAAACCCTATCATAAAACTATAAATAAAGAAATTTCATAAGGGATGGATGCTAGAAGAGAGACAGAGATTTACATCCACTCAAAAAAGTATTTGAGCGCAGTGGACTCGTGCTACAACACGATCCATAATACGCAAATGAGATAGTGCGCGAGTTTTACTCGAGTGCACAATCTCATAGCTAACGCGGACTCTTCGCCCGCAACATCAGATTTTCCGCCCACAGTATGAACCGCAAGCGGAAGTGTGCGCGGTGTGAGGAGTAAGTACGTCTTTATGATCTTCTATTGAAGAAAAGAGCCAATCAGCGAACATGATTTCATCCCTCGTAGCATCATTGAAGGCGAAGCAATTGAACTGTCCCTGTCTAAACCTGGCTACTTTAGGTAGGAAATCACAATACATAATTGTGAAATAGTTTAAAACTGTTTAAGGGGTGTTTTTAAGTGTCTAAATTAACTATGTGTGCTTTCCAAAAAGTCGTATATATATCTTATTTAGTAACGCGACCTTTAGGTCTTGGAACTCATCACTCGCGTAAGTCAAGACTCCACTGTAATATTCACATTTCCTATCTCAGATTTTGTAATAGCTAATTAATTTTTAGTAAAACACAACATTAGAAAGAACCGTGAGAAGTTATTATATATGACACGATTCACTTTTACGTTGAACAATATTTTAGATGGGAAACTGACATAAGAAATTCGACTTACGTTCGAATTCTTTTTTTGACAGGCTGTGCGTTTTTGTTCCATAAATGCTTTCAATTTTAAAATTTTGTTCTAAGGTGTCATCTGCTTATTGAAACACAGCTCAACTTTTGAAGGTTGAATGCCTGTTCTAACGTTTTTACTTCATGTATAAATTCATCGTGTAAAGAAAAGTAAACTATGAATTTTTATTGATTTTTAAGAAATAACAAATCTATAAAAAATTACTGAATGCTGGCCAATATTAGTAAGAAATTTTAAACTTTAAGATCAGGGACTTGGATATAGTACGACCATCGACGTATTTTGTTGTTGTTGTTGTTGCTAATGCCCTCTGGCAACCGCGTGGTGGTGCCAGATTCCCCCATATGGGGTGGAATTAGTGGCTTCTATTTTAATGAGCTCCAGTGGGAGGAAGTCCAACTCAGCTCTGGGCCCCCTAATTTTGAACCAATTCCAGAGGAGCGACCAACCCCCTGAAATCGGCACCCCTAGAGGTATAGTTTAATAACTTGGAGGAAATTGGAGCCACGACGGATTTTACTTGCACCTGTTCCCATTACCGTACACGGTCCCACAGCAGTCGAGCCGACAGGAAGTTGACCCTCCCAAGTACTGGCCAAGCCGGATGCTGCTTCACTTGCCGTGCTCTTATGGGAACGGAGTTTAGCGCCCAGACCACTGCGGGACTCGACGTATTCTAAACCCTACTAGCAATTTTGCTCGGGCTACCACCGGCCACGTAGCTAGCCGATGATGGCCCGAGCAAAATTGCTAGTAGGGAAAGAGCTAAACGGAATTTGCTTGTAAGATTGCGATTACATAACACGCAACACAAACTTAATAATTACTTTATCGTAATTATTAAGTCATGTGTGAGTTCATAATGACGTGATTGGATCATGATTCATCGCTATTTGTCGTTAGAGGGCGCTTATCTAACTAATCATTAATAGGAGGTGGAGTATTTTCCTTTGACTGGCTGACGCTATTTGGACCGCCTGCCACTAGTGATGATCGTCTTATATCCAAGTCCGTAGTTACGCCATAGATCCCAAAGTAATAAATGCATTTCAATATTTTTGCTGACAAAATAATACATGTAACACAATATAACGATTATGCTTTGTTTCAACTCTATATATTTTTCATCATATTAGATATGAACTATCAAATTTTAATGAAATTATAATAAGAAATAGGAATATCCATGTATCATGTTTCCATTCGAATCAGTATGGCTCACAAAATGCTCGTAAATGAAATTTGAGTCCATTTTGATAGTTAGCTTTGAAAGTATTCATTATTTATTATAGCTAGAAAGTATTAGCTATTAGGCCCTATTTTTAAAATCAAGCTTTAAGAAAACATACATTAGATTCTTATACTGACTTCAGTCATTGCTTCAATTAATTTTCATTGCAGAACAATGAAATGCCGGATTATGAAACACATCCCAACGTAACTCAAGGTTGGAGCGTAGCCCCTCCCTTGTGTGCACCACTGAGCCCACCGATCATTTTTTCTTTAAAGATATCTCTACGACGTTGAAGGATGAAAGGTCTCTTGGGTGCATCCCCTCATGAGTGTAAGGGGCCACATTTTACAAATTGAGAATATTTTCGTACGGGGGGTCGTATACAAATATAAAAAGTATAACTTTTTGTAAATGAACGAGAGGAATTGTAATCTTAACGGATTCTTATTTCCGACCTTATTTTGAACATTTTGACAGGTAGGAGGGGGCGTAAAAATTTCAGTTGTTCCCGGGCTCTGAAAACTCAGCAAAGTTTTCAGAGCCCGGGAACAACTGAAATTTTTACGCCCCCTCCTACCAGTGGCGGATCCAGAAAATTTTTTTGGAAGGGGCTAAATTTTTTAAAAAGCTTATTTCACACAATTAAAATGTACTATAAATCAAAATTTTAGTCTAAACGAATGTATTAGGCTTTTGGGAGGGGCTAAGTAATAAAATAGGATCATTTTAGCTATTTAAAGTGTATAATAAAGCAGAATGTTACCATTGAGCAATCTCTTTTGGGGGGGGGGCTGAAGCCCCCTAGCCCCTCCCCTGCATCCGCTACTGCCTCCTACCTGTCAAAATGTTCAAAATAAGGTCGGAAATAAGAATCCGTTAAGAAAACAATTCCTCTCGTTCATTTACAAAAAGTTATACTTTTTATATTTGTATACGACCGACCGAGTTGTATGGTGGGTAAAGCACCGTACTCCGGTTTCGGGTTCAACTCCCGGCGGCCGGGGTTCGATCCCCGACTGGGCGTGGCTGTCTATGTGTCCGTCCCTTCATAGGGGTAACGGGGCCGCCCACTGGGAGGCCCCCATAATAAAATGGCCACACCTTCGGGTAGTTATGGCAAAAAGGCTTGTGGCCAAAATATTTGTATACGACCCCCGTACAAAAATATTGTCAATTAGTAAAATGTGCCCCTTACACTCATGAGATGATGCACCCAATTTGAGACTTTCATCCTTCGACGTCGTAGAGATATCTTTAAAGAAAAATGATCGGTGGGCTCAGTGGCGCACACAAGGGAGGGGTCCAAGGGGTCCGGACCCCTCCCAAAAGAGTTGTCAATTTTCCTTCGTTAAATCGTCATGTAATTTTTGACTTTTAAATATGTTAGAAGACATCACATTCTTATTTTCAGCAATTAAGATAGGTAAATAAAAACACAGTAAAAGGGGGTTGCGATAAAACTATAAAAAAATCCGCATTTTTTCAGCTGGTTGGTGTCACAGATTTATGTTTTGGACCCCCTCCAAGAGAAAATCCTGTGTGCGCCACTGTGTGCGCAATACATGACTTTGAATGTAAACGTTTATTTCTAGAGTGGAAAAAATACTTTATTCCGTAATTTCTGTACGACCCCTGAAGTGCGATTATTCGACGTGATTTTTTTTCTCTTCGAGACCCATTGAAAAGTGGTTTAAGTCAGCGTTATATTTATCTTCATATCTCTGACCACTTTTTAAGGTACCATTCTAAAATTTTGTTTGCCACATCATCGGCGTATGGGGCACATTTTACTAATTGGGAATATTGTATTGTACGGGGTGTCGTATACAAATTCTAAAAGTGTCACTTTTTGTAAATGAACGACAGGAATTTTTTTCTTAATGGAGTCTTATTTCTGACATTATTTTGAACATTTTTTTCAATTTACACTGCTCACTTATCTCTAATAGATAAAGAATTAAATCCCGTTTCCACCTTGCTGGGACACCCTGTATAGCACTTTAGTGCGTATTTAAAATATGGAAGCGTTCCAGTCTTTTGCCTTTCGGAGATAAAGAGAAGGAAAGTGCCCTTTGAGGAAAACTGCTTCTGGTTGCAGGGGTTATTTTTTTTCGTTGCTTGCGTGAAAGCGTGAGTTTAAATTTTTACTTGAACGCTTTGAAAATTCTTAGGATCATTGAAATACAACAGCGCCGTTAATTCTTTGCCCTATTGTTGAATTTTGCAATTATTAGTGTTACTCACCGTATCTTTTATAACATCTTGTTACTTCTCCCAGTAACTCTGTCGTGCGGTGCGAGCTGAGCAGCAAATGACTCAGAGTAGTATTCATTTGAAAAAATTTTCAGTATAATATATGCCAGGGGTAGCCAATATTTTGCATATCATGCTCCATTTTTTTTTTTTCCACAGACGAGCTCAGATGTGCCATACATGTCAAGCACCTTTTTCAGATTCTTATGTTCAATGGAAGAGTTGGAAAATATGAATATGGGTAGGGTTTAGTCTAGAGGACGAAAAGTAATAACGTGTGACTAGGATATTGAAATTATTGTTCTGGGGAAAAGAATTTTAGAATTAATTTTTCGGGTATTTGTTAAGGAATCAGAGATGATTCGATACCAATGTATTTTGGAAAGTAGAGACACTTCCTTCTGATACAGCATCATAAATTATAAGAAATAATATATTCACGAAGTTATTTCGAAGTCTTCAGTCTGTCTCAAAGCAATAAGTAAGCACAAGGTTGTGATGTGCGCCGACCAGATCGTGTGGAGGGTAACGCACCGTACTACGGCTTCGGGTTCAACTCCAGGTAGAGATACTGAACTTCGTAGAGATACGACACGGTCTTAGTGCGCATGCTCAGAAAATCATCCACGGCAGAAAAATCATCCAAACTACGGCAACCCGTTTTCCCTCAGTTGGCCGTTACTCGTGAAGCAGGCGAGTTTTATTTTTCGCTGAGCATGCATAATATCGTTCAATTATGGATACAATGAGTACGGAGAAATAACTGCAGTGCAGCAAATTGAAGTGCTGTCACATAACAATGTATTATTATTCCCCTTACATTTTGTCTGTTTGTTTGTTTCTGTTTATTAATTCATATTTATAGTACATCATTCATAAAACCCTTACTTTATATGAATATTGGTATTGGTTGATTTTTAAATAATGGAAAACTGATTTTTTTTTTTTTTGTTCAAGCATTCTTCCTCTAATGTTGTTGTAGAAGTAAATTATGATTAAGTTCACATGAATAACTTCATTTGTCAGTTTTAAATGTATACAAATACATATATTTTGTGCTGAACAATTCTACTTTTCTTTCCTTCTAAATGTTGTTAACCTTTTACAGATCACATTGACATCCAGGCATATTTTATATCAGTTCTTTTGCATATTTTGTCTTCTAATGCGTTAGTTAAAGCGCATTAGTTATTAAAATGGGATTAAGATTTTAATACAATTTTCACTCTGTTTCCAATTGGGAGCATGGATCATTTCTGACTATAATTTACATTGGTTTCAAAAACTGAATATACTGATGGATAGTTTAAATGATAGGTGAAATATTAAGAATTAACAGAAGATTTATTTTTAAATTTAATATTTAGTAAGTTTTAATGTTACTTCGTTAAAAAATCTAACTGGGTGAATTAACTGGGCTTTCCTTTTACGGCAGTCAGGAATGTGACTTCTTAAATTAAAAATAGCGTGAGATTAAAATTACCGTGTGTACTCGCCCTCGCATTATAGTCGCACCCCTGTTTTGAAGCAGAAAAAATCTTCAAAATATTTTCCCTACATAAAAGTCGCAGCCATGTATTTGATCTTCATTTATGTCTGTAAAAATATTACTATAAAAAGAAAAATGCCTCTTTTTTGCGTGTAACTGACGAAAGGACTATTTAACATACGGCAGATAAACTTAGTAATTTTATTATAATACCAGTAATGTTTTAACATTAGAGTGTAGAATATTGTGTAGTGTATTTCCTCGCATAATAGTTTAATTTCTCCAAGAAAAATGGCAAAAAAGTGCCACTATTACGCGAGTAAATACGGCAAGCCATAAAATTTACGTTATATCAAAGTAAATTCGCAAAGAAACAAGTTTAAAGTAAACTATTTTCTTCTGCCGAAACATGGAGGATTTAAATATTTAAATTATGCATTTACGGGGAAGAAACGAAGATGAAAGTAATAGGTATTATTAGTAGATTTGTTGCGATAATATGGGTTAAAGCACAATATGCCGTTAGAATATACAGAAAGGGGCACGTGCTCCCAATTTTGCGTCAAGATCTTTTTATTTTGAATATTTGTTTGGAAATTCAAAAGGAACCATCGATAGAAGAAAAATCCCCCCAAATCTTTCCTGTGCCCCCTACCCCCCAAAAAAACCCCGTAAAAATCAGTCACACTACACCAAAGGACCATTACCAGTACAAAAAGCAAAAATTGAAAAGTAAATAGTAAATATTCAATTACACCTCAATAACACGTACATTTTTGAACGGCTGAATAACTTCTGCATAGAGTGCTTGAAACAACTCATGCCCGTAAATATTTTTCAGAGACTGAAATCTAGTGAGCTACGATTTCAGAAAAATATTGCTTTATCTAAATATTTGTAACTGAAACTGAAAAATTTTGACTCAAAGCGAAAAACTCAGATGAAACGCGCCGAGTAAAAGGTAGCCAACAGCAGCTTGGCCTGTATTCATTTCGCCAAATGCAGTCCGGCACAATCATGGAAAAAAGTACAAAATACAAAGCTTTTGAAGGATTTTTTAATTAATTTAATGCATGATATGCGCACATATAACATAAATAAATATTAAAACAATATTATTGTAAAGTTCAAACAAGGAAAGTGTAAGATAAGACTTAAAATTAAGCTTCCGATGACAGCTCGAAAGCGAAACTACGTAAATAATCGCTTCAAAATAGTAGTTAATTTCGGATTTCTAGTTAAAAAGTGATTTTTATGCATTAAGTAAGTATTTCAGATTAGGAAAATCGAAAGGAAAAACATAAGACTGATTATTTAATGCTTAGATACAGCAATTTTTCCGAAGTCACTTCGTTGCACAATGCTAACTCTACGGAAGATTTTCATACATAGCCCGCGGCGGCTGATTCTCCGCTTCAGCCAATCCGAAATTATTTCACTCGTGTCGGGTCTCTGACGAAGTATAGGGTCTCTAACTCCAGGCGGTCGGGTTTCGATCCCCGACTGAGCGTGGTTGTCATTGTGTCCGTCCCTTCGTAGGGGGCGACGTTGGACCCACCTACTAGGTGCTCCTATAATAAAGAGACCAACAACTCCGGCCTTAGTAGTGGCCAATGCCTCCAGGGGCAGAGGCTCGCCATTGAAAAAAAAAAAGGGTGACGTGATGCGTCGCTTGAAATCATCCAATGCGCCATGATTTGATCACCCCTGGTACATGCAAGATGAACGGAAAAATTAATGAATGGGTTCTCCATACCTCATCCAGTGAGACAGAAGAATCGTTCTCTTCCTGTTGCCGGCTGTGGTCTGAAGAATCATCCACGTTCATGTCGAAAATATCGGAATCCATTTTCGGAAACGTCGAACTGTCCACGTCTTTAGGGTGGGTTCGTCGCATCATCTGCCGTTCCTGAAAGCTGGTGTTTTCTGGGAAGGACGACCTCATTTGGTAGCTACTGCATCCGGATTCATGCATCAAAACAGAAAGGAAAACGAGTAGCATCGCCAGCATAGATGTACGGCTCAACATGGCAGGGTGTAGAATGGGATCTGAAAAAGAAAAGAATAATTAAAAAAAAACCAACCAAAACTTTCATGGCATTTCTATCAGTAATAATCTTAAAGATTGAAGAAGAATAGTCACAAACTCTTAAAAGCTTCAAGTAATCTCGAAAAGTTGAACATTTTGTTAGACGAGCGGCAGGGGTTTGATTAACCAAAAGGTTTGATAAAAATTTCGTCTCATATTGCTACAGTAAAACTTGAGCAATTTTATTCTAAAAATATCTCTCAGAGTCTAGATAATTATGTTAAACGGACTTTGCAGCAGCTTCTAAAATTAGCACAAATGACTAAAATCAGCCATACCTGCCAACTCTGCAAAACCCTATAGTGGGCGATAATAACAACAGTACGTATGGCGGGTGAATATTGTAACCGAACCTTGTTACTATAGTGTAGCGATTAAAACTGTATCTAACTCGAACAAAAGGTACACTGAAAAAAAAAAAATGTAACTGCCGAACAGATGGATTTTAGCTTTCCATGTTTAATTTGACACGTGGACTGTACTGTTTTCTTATTACACTTTGTTTTAAGTTTTGACGATTTTTACTAAGTTTGTGTATTAGCGAGATGAATGCTTATATCCATTTTCAAAAAAATTAATTCTTTTCTTAAATATTATAACTGCTCAATGATGTAAAATATGTTACAATGCCGAAACAGACGCATATAAAACATAGATATAAATTTTTAGGAGGTTGCTCTTTTATCATAATTGTATGGATCAGTGGTTCCCAACCTGTTTTTAATCGCGACCCCTTTTAGATTTTTCAAAAATGTGTGTTCGCGACCCCCCCTCCCTCTACCATCCACCATTTTTGACGAATAAGACAAAAAAAAATGAATAATGAAAAAAATATATCTTGTGATTTAAAAATGATTATCATTTTATTCCGTACTGATTACTATTAGGATGACTGAGATTGTATTTGGTTGACAAGTTATGCTATCCTTGGCTGAATATTGGTCAAAGCCAACCCCATCTTGGACATCTAATTTATTACTGGCTTTTGTCTTAATCTCCAAAAGAGTTTTAAATTCAACTTCACCCATGTAAGTGGATGCAAATCGCACTAACATTTGAAGCGAAAGCTTAGACATTATCGGATATGAGTGACGCATAGCACACCCATTTTGAATGAACGATTTTTCTTGGTATAAATCATGTGCTGAGGAGTCATTTTGCAAACTCAAAAATTCGTCCTGCGCTTCATCTGGAAGATCGGCTACATCTAAAGATGTGTGAAGAGGATTTCGCACTAGTGTCGCCTCTTGTTCATTGGGAGCTCTGGAATATATCTTTGAATTTCAGATTTAAGAGCTTCAAGGTGGTTAATAATTTCTCACCTTAAATTGGCTGCAAATTCTATTTCTGATACTTCTGCCTTAATGCACACGTTTTCAAAATTGGTTAACACTCCTAGATACTCTTTACGACGTCACTTTTTGTAGATTTGATACAAGCGCCCTAATCAGAAAAGGGAATTTTACTTTACAAAGAGAAAAGGGAGAAAGCGTGTCTCATGTCAGAGAACCTGGAAATATTTTGCCATTCATTTCCTACAAAATCGGTCTGCGGCGAAAAAAGGCATGGCGACCCACTTGGGGGGCGCGAACCCCCGGTTGGGGACCACTGGTATAGATTCACTAACTGTAGATTCCAAGTTCATAATGTTTTACTCACCAGACAATCTCTAATGTGTAACTGCTAAATTTAAAGAAAAATTGCTCAAAATGTATTAAATTGCATGAAAAACACAAAAAAGTCAATGAAATGTCATAAATGAAAAAATTTAACTGCCTAAAGTATTTCTATTGATCATTTCCACATATTTCTTTTTTTACACAGATAAATACTGCAATTAAAATATTTTGAAAACAAATTTTTGTTTTTGATAATTGATTCTTTTGAAAGATATCAATTTTATCTTCAAAATGAAGAATGCAAGTTTTTGATGCAAGCTTTGCGAAAAAAACTAATTGTATTAAAAATATAAAAAAATATATGAAATGCCATAAGTGAACATTTTTAACTACCTAACCTAGAACATTTATGTTGATCATTCTCACATACTTAATTTTTACACAGATAAACACTACTACTAAAATATTTTGAAAACAAACTATATTTATTTCTGAAAACTGATTACTTTGTACATATATCAATTTTGTCTTGATAATGAATAATGCAAAATTTTTAATTATTTAAAATTAATCGCTTACTTTGTAAGTAAAATCTAGCAGAACAAAAGTGTTATTGTAAAGCGTATTCGAATTTTACACGGGCTTTGAAGTCGTCCTACATTTATTTTCAGAATCTTCAACTAAAAGTCAGATTATTTTTTTCTTGCTATGTTTGAAAATTCCTTTCAGAAATAGAATACTATTCTAGTTTCACAAATCATTTGGCGGCATCTTAAATATTCATAATGTCTGTAGTATATTCTGTTAATGGTATCTGGACCATCTCGTTCAAGGTTTCGCCTTGCGTAATTGGATTTTTCGAGCTTAAAGCTGATTTCAGTCATTTCGAATGGAACATTATTCAAACAATGTCTATGTACACAAATACTTTGAAAGGAAAGGCGTAACACATTTAAAATATATAAAGCACATTGTAAACCTGTTTGTTACTTCAATAGATTTCAGCAAGATGAAATATAGTTTTGCTTTTATGGCATTCAGTGTGACGTAGCAAATATTTCAGAGACTTTATTGTGATATAGAAAATATTACTGATAATATCTCATACACTTTTTGTTTTATATTTTAATTTACTTAAATAATTTGAGTACAAAAATAATATTTTATTTAAAGGCATTAAATTTAAAATTCACTAACTTGTTTCGATCTTTAAAATGCACGGTTAAAAAGTACTCGAAAAACTTTTAGAAATTCGAACTGAGTCACTTTTAATCAGTCCTAATTATCTTTTATTTCTGTTTAGGTTTTTATTATAAATAATGATAATAATAAATTGTAAGAAAAATCTGTGAATGGGAAATGAATAATATTCTTTTCGAATTCACATAAGCAAGAGTTTATCGTTTACTTAATGTACAGTTCTTTTAAAAAATCATTTACCTAAATATACCTACACATGGTAAAAAATTATAGTGTATTCCTTTAAAATAAACGCGTCAAGACAGCGTATATTTGTATCGTTATGTGCTATATCTGCATAAACTCAAATTAAAATATTACACTATTTGATTATTTTTATACAGTAAAAATGCCTTTAATGGAAACTCAGGATGTGTCTTTGTTTATTGATACTTAGGAATGATTACCAAAAGTGTCTTAGTGCAAATAATACGATCCAAAATGAATTAAGTCAGAATACCTATATTTTTTCAGTGAAATAAAGAAATTGATTAAAAATAATGGAAATAAATATTTACAATATTTATAGTTGCTTTTTTTATTCTGAAAAATTTAATTTTTACTGTACATTTCTTCTAAAATAAGTTTTCTTACTCTTAAAAATCAGGTGTTTGGTTAGTTACTTTTTAAAATATTTCAGTTAGAAATACTTTTAAGAATATTGATCACTTAACATTTACATTACATCGGTAAAAAAAAAAAAAAAAAAAAAAAAAAAAAATTGGGGGCGGGTAGGTTTCTGTTCTCATGCTTAAATTCTGATTCTAGACATTGAAAAACACTTAAATTTTCATTTTTAGTTTTTAATGTTTGCTTTTGTCTGATTTACGTCGATAAGTATATTTTAATTTGTTTCATAAACGAAAGATGTCAGCACTTTGATTAACCCAAAAGTAAACTGTATTATTATTTGTCACTCTGTAATATTGCTTGTAGTATTATTTGTAATATAATTATTTGTTTGTATTATTATTTGCTCATACGAACATAAAAGAAATACGAAAAATATTCACTTTTAGACATTGATTTCTTATTATTTTACATTTATATATTATTGTTTATCACAAATCTTGAATAAAAAAGGCTTCTATATCCAGCAAAAACTTTTATGATCATAATTTAGAGTGGAATTATAAAAAAAATATAAAAATCAGTGATTTTTGCCAAAAAATTTGAAAAATTGCTGTAATTTCCACAAAAGCAAACTTTCATTAAAAAAAAATTCCTTAATTTTGGCGTAGGAGAAACTAAAATTTAACATGTAGAAGTCAGACCCAAAAATCGTGTTGACCGGTGTTATCATTACAATGCAACGCCAATAACTGTTTTGAAAAAAAAAATATATATATATATTTAAGATATTTTCTATAAAATAATTTGAGCGAAAAAAATAAGCTAAACGTTTATAGGGCTTATTCCAATCACATCCGGAGTCCGAAACGATTTCGCCAACGCAAAACAGGATGAATTTCTTTTCACACCGCATTTTTACGGGTACGTTTGTGGTATTCTTCCGTATAACGATGTGACAGGAATAACACCTTGATGTTATTCCCTTCTGTGTAAATCACGAAGTTAGACCTTTAGAAAGTTATCCAGCTTTGTAAGGGAAGTGTAACACCAATCGTGCACACATATGTCGCAACACGTCACTCAGTAACTGTTGCCATCGAACCGAAAATAATATTCACGAAATGTTTATTTACAACGACGATGACACACGAACAAGTAGTATTTACTTTATATTTCATGCGGCGATAAACTTCGACAAATTTTTAAATTCACGCTAAACCTAAACTCTTAATGAAATCTCAAAACTCATATCAAAATGTTAAAATCATATTGCTTAAACAACTCAGTAATGAACTCAAAGCCATTTTCTCGCTTAAATATACACATTCGTAACAAATATAAATTCAACATTTTAATCATTTCAAGATAGAACATTCCTTTTTATTTTCATTTGTTGCTAATGCAGCCACATAAATTGAACCATTGCAATGTGAAGAAAATAATCACAAATTAGCGCTCGCGTTCATAACCTGGTTCACATGTTAGGCGGAGAAATTAAAAACTGCAAAACTGACTAGCAGTCAGCTCGGGAAAATTTTGAATTTTTAACCCCTAGGATAGCTGTACCTCTCTCGATATCCAATGTTCACACATTTGAAAGGTAGTTGGAGAACACAAATCTTAGCAAGCAACTACGGAGAGTTTTATCTTCAAAATTTTATCTCCTTGGTGTAAATCTAAAAAAATATCTGGAGTGATTCCACTCGACTTTCCAAACACTTGATATTTACCAAGCGTTTAAATAAATTTCATTCAACTCAATCGGATCTAGTGTTCAGGCACTAGTACCCTTAAAATAATTTGCGTGTATAGGTCGCAATGTATAAGAATTCCTTTTTGTAGCCCTGTAAAAACTGTATTGTTTACACTCTCTAAAATTTATGCAGTATGTAAAACAGCGACCTATAATGTGCGTACCTAATTTGATGCCAATCGAATGCCCCATTTATATACTAGCTCACTTTAAATGAACTGCGTTCTTAGGCCTTAAGAATTACTTTTTGCAAGTCTGGGAACAAACTATCAGCTCTATGCACACCAAAATCCATGCAGGTCATGAGACCATGACCTATAATATACATGTCCAACTTGAGCTCAATCGAATGCACCCTACAGAAACTTGAAGAATTTCCGTCGATGGACGGTAATGTAAAAGAACTCCTTTGTTGCCCTGCCAAAAAAACTGAATGTCCTATACACAGCAAAATCTATACATTTTGTGCGACGGTGACCTATCATATACATATCGAATTTCAACTTCTTCGAATGCACCGTTTAGACACTAACTCATTTTAAATGATTTCCGTCTATAGGTCGTAATGTATAAGAATTATTTTTTACAATTCCGTGAACAAACTATCAACTTTACACGCACGAAAATCTAGATCCTGTGACCGTGACCTTTTATATACATGCCCAATAGGGTGGATCGAAAAAATTTTTTTTTCGAAATCTTTATCTCCTGAGGTCTCAAAAGTTGTAAATCGATATAAATAAGACGTGTGTAAAATTTGAATGTCCTACAAGAACGTCTTGGGGTTGCGCATCGAGCTTGAAAGTTAAAAAATTTTGAAAAATATGACTTTTTTTAAAAATCGACTAAAAAAGTTCTTTTCCGAATTATTAAGCTCCCGAGGTTTCAGAAGTTGTATATTTTTATGAATAAGACGTATGCACAATCTGAATAGGCTGTGACAATTTCTAGGAGTTGCACAAGGAGCTTGAAACCTATAAATATCTGAAAAATATGCATTTTTTTTGACAAAAACGTGTAGAAAGCAAAAATTATATTTTTAAAGAATTAGTCCCGTTGAAAAATAGTTAGTAACGCGTTCGCAGCTCTTCTCTAGTGCAACCACAGTCGTAGTTACATTACCCAAGATGCCTAACCTCGTTGATTTGCCTGCGATTAGAGTCCTGCCCGTGCCAGCCCAAGCATCCAATTACTGGAGCATGCGTTTTAATGAATAATGTAAAGCTCGACTTCAAATCAAACTGTGGCATTTTATGTCTAGTGTAATAATCTAGATCGTAAGAAACCGCCATCTGATAGATGGATAGACAGCCAATTTCGGAGTGGCTGTTTGCTACAGTGTGAAGTTGGCAAATACTACAACAT
The DNA here is from genome assembly GCA_038373885.1 of Cheiracanthium punctorium. Taxonomy (NCBI): domain Eukaryota; kingdom Metazoa; phylum Arthropoda; class Arachnida; order Araneae; family Cheiracanthiidae; genus Cheiracanthium; species Cheiracanthium punctorium. The sequence continues at coordinate 102,509 of JAWZYV010015503.1, forward strand.
TGGGGAGATTTAGTTAGATTAGAGAACTGCGTTGCTAGATTTCGGATGACGCCTTTGTTCTTTTTAGAATTTGATGATTCGCCACCACCGCCAATGCATGTGAGGGTCCCAAGATCAATGGAATTCGTGTTAAACTCTCCCAAATTTCCAGTGAAATTCTTAAAATCAGATCGTGACATATGGCCAAAGTATGTTGAACCAGGTTCTATTATCAGCGAGATATGTTCTTTGTGACAAACACTTGGGTGTAAATTGCCGTCAACAAATTTTTCTATGTATCTGGTTTTGTTCTAACTCCTGTCAAAAAACAATCCAAAGAAAATTTTAAGGCCCTCTTCCGTATCTTCCACTGCGAGTCATCTTAACCTTCTGCTAACTTTATATGGGTCGAGAGTCAGTTGAGATGGTTTCTATCCATCTGCATTCCTTCCGCTTTCTAGGTTGTGAACTAAAGTTGATACCAGAGTTTCTGCTGCCCAGTCCGCAATAACTTTGTGTCGCAGACTTGTGAAAGCACAGAGATTTTTATTCTAATTTGGTCATTTGTGAAAGCACCTCCCAAATTGGTGGTAGATAGGCATTCAGCGTTTTCTTCAGTCTTTCGTACTTCCCTTTCCTTATTTTTGCTCTCCAAGTCAATGACTCAAGTTGGAGACATACACTGGATATTGGAACTTTCACCTTTTTCTCCACCAATCTCGAAATTTCTCTTTCCAACCTTTCAAATTTTCTCTCATTTTCCATAAACTTCTCTTCTTTACAATTCCATCGATTGTCACAAATCTAATTCCCCTCTGGTCTGCTAATGAATCCCGTACTGTGTGAGGTATGTGAGGCTCTGAGCAAGGCTCACTTGGATAAATACAGGCTGTCCGAAAACCAGTTTCTTCTACGGGATTTTGCGTACGAGAAAATTTTCGCTTCTTCGCCGATTTGCCGCTTTTACCCAGCGTATCCCTGCTGCCATCTCTGCCGGAGAAAATATGCCTAAAATCAAAGCTAAAAGTATCGAGGAATGGATAACAATGGCCGCATTCGTAAACGATAAACTCGTTGCACGAGTGCAACTCGTTTGGCGTTTACAAATGCGGCCATTGTTATCCATTTACACAATCCATTACATTATCCTGGATACTTTTAGCTTTGATTTTAGGCATATTTTCTCCGGCAGAGATGGCAACAGTGATACGTTGGGTAAAAGCGGCAAATCGGCGAAGAAGCGAAAATTGACTCGTACGGAAAAACGGAGCTTTTTGGACAGCCTGTATATATCCCAGTGAGCCATGCTCTGAGCAACACGCGCTCCAGGAAAAGTCAGTACATTTTCAAATTCGATATTCAATAGCTCGGTAAGGGAGAGTTTTTCCCACTTTCTTCATAAACAATTCCTTGTGTACCTCTCTTAACATACGATTTATTTTGCTGCTAAACTTGATCATCAAAATTTCTGAATAAAGGGCAGGATCCCCCGGAAGAAGAAGTAACCTTAGTTGTGGCGATCAAAATACCCGAAATTTGGATCGCCACAACTAAGGTTACTTCTCCTTCCGGGGAATCCTGCCCTTTATTCAGAAATTTTTTTTTTAAACCCATTTATGCCTAGCGTCCCTTTTTTGGGACGGCATTTTCGCTATCAGTCGAAAATGTTAGTTATTTTTCCTAGCCTTTATTCGCGAGTATCGAACTTCAATTCCACAAAATATTTTAATATGGCCAAGTAGGATGTTGACATTTCAATTTTTATACATAATGATTTTAAATGAAATCATCCCTTGTTCAAAAAGTTGACATCAGAAATTTATCAATTACTGCTGGTGTTAGCAAAAATCGAAGAAAGTCGCAAAAATATCCAGGCACGAATGGGTTAAGCACAAAAGAGTAATATAGAAGTACGAGTACACTTCTTCTCGGTTTGGTAACTTGGTACAAGGTAATTCTTTCGATATTCCCAGCTCACCGATTTTGTTGAGTGTCTTATTGCAGACAGTGTCACTCTGTTCAGAATCGTAGCAGTGCAAGGTAGCCACCTTTCAGCTTTTTTGAGAGTAAACTGAAAGCACCATCTATCTGAAACGTTAAATTAAATGCCTGTAACAACGTAATATCTCGTGCCTGGTTTAACCGAACGCACGTGCATCGCCATCACTCGGCAGGCAAACCGGCGGTAGTTGTCTAGATCACAGTTTGCGTACTGTGTCCAAGACAAAACGACAGCATAATGTGTGTATTGGATCAAACTATTCGTAAAGCCATTTTTTGTGATTTCCTGAGCTTCTCTGAACATTTTTTAACATATAACAGGACCAAATTATTTTTAACAAATAAAGTTTGCTTTCTACATAAATTTTTCAAAAAACACACAATTTTCAGATACAGGTATTTATAGATTTCAAGCTCGATGAGCAATCCCTAGAAATTGTCGTAGCCCCTCCAGATTTTGCATTCGTATTATTCATAACAATATTCAACTCTCAAAACCTCGGGAGCCTAATAATTCGAAAAAGAATTTTTTGGGTCAATTTTTTAAAAAAGTCATATTTTTCAAAAATTTCTAAATTTCAAGCTCGATGCGCAACCCCAAGACGTTGTCGTAGAAAATTCAAATTTTACACGCGTCTTATTCATAACAATATACAACTTCTGACACCTCAGGAGATAAAGATTTCGAAAAAAAGTTTTTTTCGATCCACCCTAATGCCCAATCAGGGGCGTAGCCAGAAATTTTTCATGGGGGGGGGTTACGACTACTACAACTGATATATATGTATACGTGCATGTGATAATGTAATGAAGAATATACATTTTGTATGGCAAAAAATTTCTCATGGGGGGTTATGCCCCCCCCCTTGGCTACGCCCCTGTGTCCAATCTGTGCTCAGTCGAATGCACCGTTGAAATAGTAGCGCATTTTCAAGAATTTCCGCTCATAGGCCATAATGTAAAAGAAATCTTTAACGTAGCGCTGTAAAAAAAACTATAAGTCCTAGACACACCAAAATCAATACCGTTCTTGCGACGGTGGTGCATAACATATATACCCAATTTGAGCTCAATCGAATGCCCCGTTTAGGAGCGATCGTGTTCACTCACATACACACACACACACACACGCACATCTCGTAAAAATAGCATAAAGGAATTCAGAAGACCTCAAAACTTGTAAATACATGAAAATCTCAATGCCGAATTTTTTCACGATAACAATATTTTCCTGATATGGTACATGTTCGGAAAGTATAAATAGAACACGCGAAACTTCTCCTGGGTCATTAGATTTTTACTTTCCGAACATGTACCATGTAAGGAAAGTATTGTAATCATGAAAAAATTCGAATTCGAGATTTTGGTGTATTGACACGTTTGGAGGTCTTCTGAATTCATTTATGCTATTTTTACAAGATGTATGTATGTATGTGTGTGTGTGTGTGTGTGTGTGTGTGTGTGTGTGTGTGTGTGTGTGTGTGTGTGTGTGTGTGTGTGTGTGTGTGTGTGTGTGTGTGTGTGTGTGTGTGTGTGTGTGTGTGTGTGTGTATGTGAGTGAACACGATAGCTCCTGTACGGGGCATGCGATTGAGCTCAAATTGGGTATATAGGTTATAAACCACCGTCGCAAGACCGGTATTGATTTTGGTGTGTATAGGACTTACAGTTTTTCTACAGGGCTACGACAAAGATTTCTTTTACATTATGGCCTATGGAGGAAAATTCTGGAAAGTGCGCTAGCGTTTAAACGGTCCATTCGATTGAGCTCAAATTGGGTATACATGTTATAAACCACCATTGTAAGACCGGTATTGATTTTGGTGTGTATAGGACTTACAGTTTTTCTACAGGGCTACGACAAAGATTTCTTTTACATTATGGCCTATGGGGAGAAATTCTTGAAAGTGCGCTAGCGTTTAAACGGTACATTCGATCGAGCTTCAATTTGGTATATATGTTTGAATTATTCATCGATTAAAATTGATTTAAATGCTTGGTAATCATCTTAATCGTAAGTGTTCGGAAAGTCGAGTGGAGTCACTCCAGATTTTTTAAAGTCTAATACAGTCGACTCTCGTCTTTACGCACACTTGCAATTTTACGGATCAGAAGAAAAGTCCCGAATACACCCCCATAGACTATTTTACGGACTATTCGAGTGGTCCCTACGGTTCGTAAAAACGAGCGTTGACTGTATCCTTAAATTGTTAAAAGTGTTTCCATCATTTCACATTCTATCATTTTTCACTAACGTAAAATACCCGAATATAATTCCTCTATATTTGGAATAATATTTTGCGATGATACAGTCATTAGTATTTTCTTCATTTCAAATGTCTCGCAGTGGTCTGGGTGGCTGGACTCCGTTCCCATATGAACACGCCAAGCGAAGCAGCATCCGGCTTGGCCAATGCTTGGGAGGGGTGAACTCCCTCTCGGCTCCACTGCCGCGGGACTGGTGTAAGCTAATGGGAGCTGGTGCACGCAAAATCCGTAGTGGCTCCAATGTCCTCCAAGTTGTTAAATGATACCTCTGGGGGTGCTGATTTCAGGGGGTCGGTTCCTCCACTGGAATGGATCCAAAATTAGGGACCACGGGCTGAAGTCTGATTTCCTCCCACTGGGGCTCTAAAAAGGGAAGGCGCCCGCCGGCGGACTCCAAAAAGGGAAGGATCCCTCCGCCCATCGCCTCCCTCCTGGGGGGATCTGGTACAAAATGCGTTTGTCAGAGGGCATAAGTAACAACAACATTTAAAATACTATAACAGTAAAAAAAAAAAAATGTCTTAACCCTTTCACGCGCAGTGATCCTGCTCTGAGCACACTAAACTCTGACGTTTTGATTGTTGCCAGTCACGAAGAATAGATTGGATTTCTATAAAAATAGTTGCGGATGACATAGCTCCACGAGAATCCTTTACTTTTTAGCACATCCTTTCTCGTCAAAAAATGGTCACGATTATTTTGAACAGCACTGACATCTGCTGAAAAATGGAAGAATGCGAAAACAGCTGGATAGATGTCCCAATGCTGAAAAGGGCAACCGTTGCCATCGCTCGACTTAACGACCAGCAAGAGGGCGGACGATCGAAACGTTCATCGCGTGCCACAGATCGAGAGACCCTTTTTTGACGCACACCGGCACAGCCAGCTGTCGTCAAAAAAAGGGTCTCTCGATCTGTGGCACGCGATGAACGTTTCGATCGTCCGCCATCTTGCGGGTAGTTAAGTCGAGCGATGGCAACGGTTGCGCTTTTTTCAGCATTGGGAAAGGGTTGCGCCTCAAAGGGTTAATCCATTCATATTCATAAAAGTGTTAAATAAAAGATATAATATGATTGCCTCCTAAATATGTCTGACATTAACATATTATTATCTTGATTGCTTTGTTAAACACATCTTCTTACGTTTTAAAATGACATGTTTTTTATTTTACGATACTGACATTTTAAATATTTTAGTTACATTGTATATATTCTGTCGGTTAAAAAAAAAATCTCTTTGCTGAGTTTTCAATACTTTTGACGATGAATGACGTATCGAATTGCGGCATTTTGCTAGAAGAGTTTGCCTTTTCACACAGATTTGAGTTAATGTTTTTAACTAACATAAATGGCTTTCAGATTGACTATGAACACCCATTCCTTAAATAAAAGCACGGCTTTTACGAAATCTGCTTTTAATATTCAACGACCGTTCATTTAGCTGGACTGAGAAATTGGGAAAGAGATAAAAAAAAAATACTAGAAAATTCTGATGCTATTGATTTTGTTATTTGAGAGATTCTCTTTTCATCCGAAGGAAATTCAATAAACCATTTTAGAAGAGACATGTCTAATTATAGCGAATTTATGTTGAGCAAATTATTATTGCTTTAATTTGTTCTAGACATGCAATTAATGAAATCAATTACAGAAATTATAAAGTCCCGCTGAAGGGTATGTTTTGCTACTTCGAAGGTTATGTAAAAGAGTACTAGCTACTTAGAGACAGTGAATCATCTTTGAACTTTAAAGCATTTATTAAAATGTGCTTATTTGAACTGTGATAATAACAGAGTAAAGTCATTCGAGGAACCGTAAACCTTTCTTCGGCGTGTACATGTTTAAAGATAAATGAGCATTCAAATATAGATTTGTTAAAAGAATTTTTAAATCTCAAATATATTCACCGTTAAATGAAAGATGCCTAAACTAAAATACTTTTTAATAGATTAAATTAAAACATACGCCTCGTACAGTATATTATGGATTTATGGATACATTATAATACACTGCCACATGTATATTTATACACATAAAAATGTATGTGTCAGTATGTTCATATATTTGCGCATACAATAAATAATACATACGTGTACGCACAGATTTATAATCCCCATAGTACTGTGACTTCACCTATGCATACCGGTCACACTGTGACTGTATGACTTCATATGGCACTGTGTAAGTCGGAGAGAGGTTGTGACGAGGAGAAAATGACCGCCTTGGACAGTTTTTTGATTTTACATGGAGACCATGATGGGCGTCACTTCCCAGGCAGCACAAACAGGTTCTCCGAACATCTATTATTATTCAGAGAAAGTTGTGCCGCATTCGTTAACGAGAAATTAAACTGCGACGTCACTATCACTGCGCAATGTCACATGCTCGTTACCTAGAAACGTCACATTGTGGCTAATTATCAATTACACTACGACGTCACACCTCAGCGTCACATGCTTGGCACGAGGGGGCATCCTAGATGGCGTGCATCACATTCGCTACATTTGTGATGTGACGAATATGATTATATGTAACGTCGCCACAACGTCACTGTCAACATCATTGCTGTATGAGAATACATCTGTGATTATAATAAAAACACACAAGCAAATACAGACACATATGTAGGTATGTAAAATATTGTGTTGGTTTCCGTATCCAAAAATGAATTACGTGCCAATTGCTTTGAAAAGAATTCTGTTACACACACTTAAAAATACGAATTTTAGGTAGACCAGTATTGTGCATATTTAGTACTCATTATGAAAAGCAGGTTTTCGTATAATACTTAGTATGAATATTGTGGTTTACAAACTTTTTTCAAGAACCCGTTGAATATATGTTTTAAGAAAGGTCTTACATTAAATGATTCTATGTAACACTGGTTTCTAGACAACTTGTGGCTCCATCTGTTAGTGTAATAACTATTTCTTTTGTAAGTCGCATTAACACAGTTATCTTAAATCCTGTAAAAAAAAAAAAAAAAGAAAGAAACTAAAAAAAAAAAATATAAAACCAGGTAAAAATCGTTTTAGTGTTGAATTTTAAAAATTTGATTCAAATTTTGAAACAGTAGTAGTTCTATGTTCTATTTAGACATGAAAACAAAGCTCAATCAAGCCTGTGAAAAAGTAGCAGTCATATAGGAGCTTAGGAGCTACAAGATTTTAAAATTTTACTAATCAAATGCTTCGAGCAGTAATAATTTTAAGTGATTTTCAAATGCTGTGTGGTGTAGAAATCTGGAAGGTAGTTTTTAGACACCCAATATATTCCAACATTTACCTAGAAAAATAAAGCTCTGTTATGCCCCCCCCCCCCCGTACAGGCTGATTTAATTTTATAAATACAGCACTCATGTAAAAATAAAAAGTGACACTAATACTTAACGTGATTTACTTTTCTGTAGAACATCCAGACTTGATTTACGAAAGTCAACTTTATCAACTGGAATTTCCCATAAAGCAATTCTATGAATGTAGAAATTCTGACCAAAAATGAACAAATAGCGTCTTAGCGGCTTTATGAATTTCTAGGCAGCTTAAAGGGCTTTAAAAGTTCAATTCAGAAAGTTTTAGCTCCGCTAACAGTATGGTTTTAAATAAACATATCACTCCTCCAAAGCAATATACAAACGATTCCCGCAAATTAGATTCTTGTTAAACATAAAGCGTCTCATTAATTTTTTTCTTTCCATTGTAAAACTCTACGCAATAAAGTTTGATTTGCTTACCGTGTTTTGAAAAGGCCTTTATCTTCAGTTAAGGGTTGATTAGAATGTAAAGGAGCTATTAGAAAATAATTTAAAACTACCCATTTCGTATGTTATTTTTCGAAAAGGGAATACGTTTCAGAATTATAGTGAGCCTATCTATTTCAAAATTACACAACAATTTTTTACACAGCAAAAACTATTTTTACAAATGTTTTAGTGTTTTGCTATTCAAATTTACAGAAACTATAACAAGAAAAAGTTTAATATAAAAATTTATTATAAAAGTTTATGTAATTTTTAAAATCTATAAATCTTTAATATAAATATTTTTTAATACAAACATTTAGATTAAAAATATATGTAAAAATCTCTGAGAATTAGTTCATGAATTCAATTGCATTGTGTACTAAGGCAAAGCAACTCGAGGGCTATACGAATAAGGTGGGATGCCTTGGGTAGAGGACTTTTGTAGGGGCTTTAAAGCGTATTCACGTTACATATGAAGAAAACCGCCCAAATCTCCAGATTGTTAGATCGATGGCCACGTGATAGGCCTGAACCCAAGACCTTCACACTTCAGTCATCTATCATGTTCATTTTCTATTGTTTATGACCTCAAATATAAAACTTTATAATATACCAACATTTAAATGCTTTAAATTACAAGCAAATTACTCTTCTTGATTACAGCGGACCATTAAGACCCAAGGTGCAACGCAACAATACTGTTGTTGAAAAAAAAAAGTCTTTTATACTTTTATGTTTTTAAAGTGAAAAATGATAAACAATTCATGTGTGTTTTAGTTAAACAATTTGCGGATGTATTGCAGAAAAAAAAAAAAAATTGAAGATCAGTAAACGAAATTTAATGCCTCAGTCGTTTGGAGGGTTAATGTCTAAGACCTCGATTCTGAGAAGACACATTATAGAAGACTATCGAACTTCACTTCGGCATTTATGGTTTTATTTAAAACAACTAGCAAGTTAAAATCGATGTAAAATAGAATCCCCAAAGCTTTTTTTTATGTTTTGAAAAAAAAGACGTCTTTCCCTTGCGAAGAACGAGCACTCATCTAGTAATAAAAAAATTAACCTTTTTATGCAACTACCAAATATATAAGCTTACACAAAGGAATAAAGAACTTATGCGCCAAAATTTATAACTATTAGGAATGAAAATTTCTCTAGTAAGATTTTTTTCCTCCCTAATGATCGGGCCAGCGACCTGCTGTAGGCTTGCCCGCTACGAAGGCCGCAGAGTTGGTCATAGGGATGGACGCGAGACGAAAAATAAGCGTCTCGCAAAATAGCCTAAAAGCTTGTCTCGTCTCGCAAAAATCCCTATTCCGTAATGTTAAAAATGTGTGTCTCGTCTCGCAAAAAAGCTGTAAAACTCTGTCTCGTCTCGCAAAAAAGTCGTCTCGCCTCCATCCCTAGTTGATCATTTCATTATGGGGTGCCGATTAGGCAGACCAACATTGTCCCTATGAGTGGTCTCCTAGTTTTGAACCAGTTCCAGATGAGAGACCTATCACTTGGACTGGCACCTCCAGAGTTATCGTTTGAACATGGAGGACACTGGTGCCACGACAGATTGTACGTGCACCAACTCCCTTTCATGAACACGGTTCCACAACAATCCAGCAGAGAGAGGTGTTCACCCTCCGAAGAACTGGCCTAGCCGGTGCTGCTTCCCTTTCCGTGTTCTTATGGGAATGGTGCTTAGTGACCAGTCCACTGAGGGACTTCTCAAGTAAGATTCTTTGTAAATTATAGAATAACTTAAAGTTACTCAGTTACCTATATTCATTCTTTATTGTAACTTTTTCTTTTCGAATCATTCAAACTTAGTTACATTTTCATATTGATAAAACAATGTGTTTTCAAAGGCTTCTTACCTATGGACATTTTATTAAAGGGAAAAAAAATACTTCCATATAAATGAGAAACTAAAAACAGCATTTGAATGAAGTCTTATTCAAATTGCTAAACTAACTGCCAACGAATTATATCAATTATTCCACGGGAAAAAAAAAAAAACAAAACATCTCCACGTTTTCTAATTTTTGAATAATTGCACTGCTGTCGAACAAATTTAAAGTTTCTACGAATGAAAAACTAAAGGAATTAAGTAATTAAAAGTGAAGAACGCCTAGAAAAGTGCATGCGATAATTTTTCAGGTTTGACTGTATTTCAGCGGAAAACAAATTAAGTGCCTAATTATTTTTTTTTAAATGTATGTAACACAGTACTTTTTTATAAATAACCTTGACAGTGTGAATACTCTCCGAGTTTTAATGAACTCACGTTAAACACAGAAAAGAACAAAGAAGGTAAATTCCATTAACGCAAAGAATACGAGGAGTGTGCAGTTAATTATATTGTTACGAATTTTCGGGCCAACCCGCTGTTCTGGGGTTTAAAATAGTTTAAAATTCGTATTCTACTCGTCAAATAGTTAAATTTTGCTTTTTCTTTCATCAAAATGGGTTAACTGGAACGCGAGATACGGAGTTTAATGTTTCTGCATTGGTTTCCATAGCATTTTCTAGAAATCTCGAGAAATATCTGTCGTAGGTCTTCACTAACCTCACTTTTGATGACTAATTTTTGGCGACAAATCTGCCAAGAATTCGCCAAGAGTAGCGACATTTCGGACATTTAGCACGATTTTTCCGATGGGCCCTTAAAGTTTGTTTTACTGCATTAGCATTACATAGTAGCCTAATGATTCAGCTCTATTCTTATGACTAATCAGAATTCGCGCTTTAAGGGGAACCTTCGGGAAATTTCTAATAGCTTCTGCCTCGCCTACAATTAGAAGCGGGCGGCCCTGATCCAGTCGCTCGTGTTTCTGCTTGATCAGAGAGCAGATGTCCGTGAAAGCTTAAGGCTTTGTATTGACGCTATAAAAAGCGGTATTTTCGCTTTCCTTTTTGAAGCTTTGTTTTTAAGTGCTGTGTGTAAATTCTTCGTTGCTTCTTGAGGGACTGTTCACGATTTCCCTCCTAAGTTTCCACTGAATTCTTGGCTGAGGAAGTGTTTTATTTTGTGTGAGAAACGCAGCATCTGTGAAAGCTTCTGTATTACGCGGACTGTTAAAAACTTGTTACTGCCTGATTGTGCTTGTGAATTTTGTACAGCTGACTGTTCGACGAAGTTCTAGTAGTAATAAAGTTCGTGTTCCATCCTGACAAGTGTTCTAGAACTTTCTACACCAGCTGGACTTTAGAACGACGAACCCAGAAACTAGCAGAGTATTCTCCAACAATATGCATGTACTCAGTAGTCATAAAGAAAAAAAAAATTACCAGATACATAGACCTATAGCCGTCGTTCGTTTTTTTCACCGCACTCACGACCTCTGGTGACTCAAAATAATTTCACTACTCTTTATTCTCACACACAAAATGAAATAATACTTACAACGATCAAAATAAGGTTGAATATTTTTTACGAAAAAGTAATTACATTTTGGCAAAGCATGATAGGAAATTTCACTAACAATACAACACGTTTTGTGGAGCGATTACTATGAAAACAACGTTTCTGACTCCACATTGTTATGTGATTTTTTTTTTTTATGCGCTCTACCTCCCCTAAAAGTTTATCGCTACGTTTTTGGGATACCCTGTATAAAATAAAATCATTTAATACGCTGGTGTCCAAAATTAAAGTAGGTTACAAACTCAAAATGGGTAAAGAAACACTCGGTGCATTGTAACAAATTTGTCGTAGAAATATACATATTATGACAGGAGAAAGGATATAGAATTAGCTATAAGGTGAATTGATAGTTAATATACAAGTTATATCAAAAACGCTCCAGAGACGGACCGAGGGGCGTGCGGGGCCCCAGGCGAAGCGCAAGAGCGGGGCCTCTTCTCTATCATGTCTTATGAGATAGCAATAAAGTGACCCAGGAGCGGGGCTTCTATAAGTGCGGGGCCTTAGGCGATCGCCTACATTCGCACCCCCCTTGGGCCGGCCCTGAACGCTCTAATCAAGATGACATCTTCTAAATAATATACACCCTCTTTAACAGCATGACGCCTTGTTGTGAGTCTTGTATATAGCTGTGCACGGTAGCCACACACTCTATTAGGTGGTTAGGTGGATATACAAAATCATGACTAGACCGGTTTTGAAACACCTTGTATATTAGTTAATAACTCACTTTCTTTACATTGTTATGTAAGCTTTTCCTACAATAATATATTTCTGTTCCATGTTTTGTTTCAATAAACCGAGTATTTCTTTGGTTATTTCACATTTTGTGAGTAACCTTAATTTTGGACATAAGTTCACGCATATTGTAAAGGTAGGTAGAGAACGTTAGGAATCATTATTACGTAGGAAATCCATGGGCAGAAACGTCACCCTCGCGTCACAGAGAGACGCAATAACAGGGACAGTTTGCAGGGTTATACAAAGGGATTAACCTCTCTCCCCCTCATGTTTATAACTGAACTAGCTGAAGTACCCGTTCTTCGCACGGGAATGAATGGACTTTTTGATATTACGATTTGTGGTGATTACTATTCATTGTAATAAACAGATATAGCAAAGTGGATATCGCATTATATTGTGTCCAATAATCATGCATACCGAATTGCAAGGCAATCGTTTGTACGGTGCAGAAGGCCATGCGGCGTAGCGCAATCTAGTGGCGAGTTTTAGCAAACCGGATACGGCGAAAATATTTTTCGCATTCAGATATCGATGTATACGAATTTTCATGACTATCGGCTGGACAGTCCTGAAGTTCATGTGTTGACGCGACATCTAGTGGCAAGTTATAGGAAAATGGATAGCGCCAAACTCTTCCCCGTGTTCAAATATCTATGTATACCTATTTTCATAGCGATCATTTGCACAGTCAAGAAGTGATACACTGCAGGGCCATCTAGTGGTTCAATAAAGTAATGATTTGCTACAGCGCCGTCAAGTGGCGAGTTATAGCAAAATGGATAACGCCAAAATATTCTCATTGTTCAAATAGCTATGTATACTGATTTTCATAGCGACCGTTTGAATGGTCAAGAATTTGGCCTGCTGCAGCGTCATCTAGTGGCGAGTTAAAATAATAATGCATTGCAGTGTCATCTAGTGGTGAGTAACATCAAAAGGAACGCAGTTAGAATATATTCTTCGTGCTCAAATGTGTAAGTATAAAAAATTTTATGCCGATCGGTCGAAAGGTATAGAAGTTGATGCTTTTCAGCGCCATTTAGCGGCAAGTTACAGAAAAATGGATAGTGAAAAATATTCTCCGTGTTATAATATTCGCGTGTACCAAATTTCATCGAAATCGGTTGGACGATATTCGCATAGCAAACGGCTAAACGGAATAGAATTCGACGTTCTGCTGCGCCACCTGGTGGCAAGTTAGAGGAAAACGGATGGCATAAAAATCTTCTCCATGATAAAAGACTTAGGTGAACCAAATTTCATGGTGCAACGGTGCTGGAGTTTTTCAACCTCATACACTCATACCAACATTCATTTTTATCTATAACCAGTGTCATTATATATCCCAGTCTCAAATAAAATCCAGTTTCAAATCTAAGCCTCGCCAAAGTGCCAGCATACGCCATTTTGCAAGAGTTTTTTCAGGGAATCATTCGAAGCATTGACTTAGCAGCAATAATATATGGGAAATGGTTCGACCGCGAAAAAGTAAAGCAAGCCTTTATTTGAAAAGTTGAATCCCTTAATACAGCCGAATTTTTTAAAATTATCAACTATAACGTGTTTTATTCATCATTACTCCGATGTACTAAATGAGAAGATTTCAATTTTCTGAAATTTGGCGGAATTCCCCCAACTTAAATCAATGTACTCATTTGGCGAGAATTCTGGAGATAGATCAATTGAAATCCCTTAATAACTGCTTTATTTCTTCACGGATCATTAAAATTTAACGCTGTATTCTAATAAAACCTTTGCACTTGTTTTCAAAAATCTATTTATTACCTTAAGCTCTCAATAAATTGCGCCAAGCCGAAATCTGTGCAAACCGCTAGAACTCACTTTCACAAAATCGGCATTTGAGCCATTTTATTTTTTCGCCAAACTAAAATAATTTACCTATTAGCCTCGGAAATCTTCAATTCTTATTGTTTTGCGTGTAAAGAATTACATTCCTGCTCTGATTTCCCATGCACACGATATTATAATTTTAAAAAATATAACCTTACGAATATAAACTAACAAAAAAAAAATCATTATTATTCTTTTATTTTTACTTTGAAAATTTAAAACATTTTATTCGGCAAAATCGCCACACATGGCAACCACGATCCTTATTTCACACTTTTTTCACTACAGGGGTTACAATTACGGAAAGATTTTTGCATGAAGAGCATAAAAAATCTCTTAAATTCCGGGAACGGGTGGACTTTCAAAGTTTTAAAGTGGACTATGAGTTATTCTATATTATTTTACATATCTGTACTAAATTTCAGGCCGATAGGTCTATTTTTGTGGATTTGTATACGAATCAAATCCACAAACAAACAAACAAACAAACAAACAAACAAACAGAATTTCATTTTTATTTATAAGATAAGCCACTTATTTGTTTGAAAAGAGGACTGAACCTCGCGCTATCCACTGTTTAGAAAGGGAAAAATGTCAGGGGCAGACCATGTGTCACAACCATCTCTGGAATAAGTTCCAAGTTTGTTTCACGTGTTTTCTCCCAGCATTTTCGTTGAACACTGTTAGGTGTTTTTTCACGCACTCTGAGGCATTAGAGGAACATTTAAAAACTGTTAGCGATCTTGAAAAAGTAGAAACATCTAAACCAAAGGAAAAGAATCCTACATAAATGCATATCTTAAATGCTGAATTGTGTTTCTAACTTCAGAAAATATATTATGCATCAGTTATTATTTTCTTGTTTTGTATCTCTAATTACTGCATCAACAATTAAATAAAAAATATTAATCTAATAACAATTTAGAATTCTTCTTTTCTTTTTATATTTATATATAATACGAAATAATTTATATGCAATACACTCTAATGGTAATATTACTTGCAATAGCATGTATGTGAGTTAAAATAGATGGCTGTTTACTTGTATCGTGTATATGGTCACCCCGCTTATAAGGTCAATTTTCTACCGTCCCCACGGATGACCTTATAACGAAGTTTGACTGTTATTTGAAAGTTGTGGTAGATAAAATTTCGTTAAAAGCTTATAAGTTGGCAGCTGTGACAATGAGGAAGCCACAAGTGCCGACCTTGAGAGTTCGCGTACAGCGCCACCTGTCAATTTCCTCCCGTGCTTTCCTGTACAATTATGCTTCCTAATGGTGCTGTCTACCTCTCTTTCAAGTTTGTTCATGAAATTCTGAGAAACCCGATATAATTGCTTTAAAAAAAATGGACTCTTATAATATTTTCATCTAGCCTGCACCGTTAGAAAAATTAATACTTGTCTCGAATCACATTGGGTCGTAAAACATTAAAAAATATCACGTTATAGTTTTCTGAAAATGAAGTTCTTTTAAAGCAATCCACTGATAATATATATATATATATATGTCGAACAGATAAAATACTTTATTAGTCTCGGAGGATTATTTTCATTAAGTACTTTCAATCCGGTATTTTTCCATTATCGTTTTTGTCGAAATCGTCCTATAGATTCTCAAGCATAAAAAGATATCGTGAGAATCGGGGGGGGGGAAATGATACGATAAAAGGCACAGAGCTAAATGGTACGTATAACTTTTATGATAATAAGTATCGATGAGAAACGTATAACGCCATCTTGGGAACGGTAAAGTGGAAATAAAAAGTACCGATCATTCACAATGTAATTACTGGCTCCATCTCTCCGGATCAGCCTTAGACTATTTTATTTGTTGCACAAAACGAGAATTGTAACAAGTGGTGAATCCGAAATGTGTAAATTTAATTATACATTGAGAAGTACGAGTAAGTTGCAAATTTCACTGTTATTTGTTTATTATTAGCACTAGAATATTATTAACTTGTGAACATCTTATTGTGAAATGTAAATAAAGACGTCAACTGTCTAATTGCCGATTTTCCTAAACTTTGAGAGGATAAGTTTAAACTGTTAAGATTTATACAGGGTGTCCAGCCTTAATGTGACCCAATAGCTAATTCCGCACCTTTCGGTTTAGATTTGCACTTTCAAAATGTTTTAAAAAAGGTAAAGTATGTTTTTATGTGCTTTTCAAACCAAAAATCCCATTTAGAAAAAAATAACAAAAATTAAATTTTTATACGGTCCCCAGGTCCTATCACTTATATTTAGGAAAAGATGCAGTACACAAAAACAAAGTAAACACAAAAGTTTCATTTTATTACGATAAAAATTGTCCGAGTTATGAAAATTATACATTTCATCCATTTTCTCGGCCATTTTCAAGACGGTCCCTTATGGCCTTATCACACTAAAGGGAAAATCCGAGCAACTTCGCGCTGGACCAACTTTTCCGACGGACTTGAAGGCGTGGTTATCTTTAAGGGTTGCAAAAGTAAACAAACTCTCTCCGACGCCAAATAGTCATCGCATCGCTGATTTGGCGTGCAGGTTCTTATTTTACTTATCGTGCGTTGGTATATTTACATCGGATCGGCAGCAATTTCGGCAGCATCGGATGGGCAGCAATCTCTAATTCCAAAGTCCACTTGAACGCGGCCATAATTTTATTTACACGTGATTCTGACATCGAGCCAAGCTTCGAACATAGTAGTAGTCGCCATTGCTCGAAATTGCTTCTGACGTATGAGGAAGAAGTACTCTGATTGGCCAAAATTTCGTCCGACTCGGATATTTTCCTTCGGAAAGGAAAAAGTTGGAGTTCGCGGTCGTCAAGGTAACGGCGGAGAAAATCGGCCGGAAACTTGACTTGCAAGGAAAGTTGGTCGGATTTTTCTCAGTGTGATAGCCCTATTACTAGCTTCTTGAAAACGGCCGAGAAAATGGATGAAATGCATGATTTTGAAAGTTCCATAACGCGGTCAGTTTTTATCGTAATAAAATGAAACTTTTTGTGTTTACTTTATTTTTGTGTACTGCATCCTTTCCTAAATATAAGTGATAGGACCTAGGGACCGTATAAAAATTTAATTTTTGTAATTTTTTTCTAAATGAGTGTTTTTGGTTCGAATAGCACGTAAAAACATTCTTTACCTCTTTTAAAACATTTTTCAAATTGGAAGTGCATATCTAAACCGAACGGTTCGGGAATTAGCTATTGGGTCACATTAAGGCTGGACACCCTGTATATTAAGGGTACTAACGTTAATAGTTTATATTCTCATTTTAACTTTTATGAAAGCTAAAAAGTAAGAAAAAAACCTGAATCCCCCGAGAACTTGATTTTTACGACCAAGAAACGAATTTTAGAAGCTACTAAAATTATTTTTTGAATTACTGATTTTTAATTTTCGAAAACAAAATTCAGGGCAAGTGAAAGGATTTTCTATGCTTTATTTTTGTTTCAGTTTTAACTAGGAATATTCGGTGCAGAGAATAATATATTAGAAAAACATATACTTGATTTAAGAGTTTTGTGAAAGAATTAAGAGTTTCGTATTAGTAGAACTAACAGTTGATAATTTACAGCAATTCTTTGAACAGAAAATCTTTATTACATGACATTAAAAAAACATGCTCTGTTTCATCGACGTTCAAATTTTTAGATCGTGCTCTCTTTTTTATTCGTTTAATTTTTCCTTATCAGTTTTTTATTATTTGACTGAAGTATAAATTTACTTATGTCAAATAACAAGTAATGGTTTATGTACCTATAATGGGTCACTCACAAATGGAAAAACAAGTTTCCAAGTTTACCTCGGAAGCAAGTGAAGTAAAATATGTTCAGTAGGGACTAAAATAAAAAATAAATCTTACTTCTCAGTTGTTTCTGGAAGTGACTTGTTTTTTATTTATAAAAGTAAGTCACAAATTATAGGTATATGGCACCGTATTGGTGCATATACCTTATAACTGAATTTAAAATATAACTAACTGAAGTACCCTTTGTTGATTCCAAAAAAAGCATGAACTTTCGTCACCACTGTAGTAGTACAAAGAATGAGATTAGAATATTGGCAAAAGAATAGAAAGAAAATTATAACTTGTGTGTATTGTTGAAGATTACAGGTTAAAGAGTAACTGCGTGCTGAGTGAAATTGTTTGTCAACATTTTACAAAATTGATATTTTATTTTAGTGGAACGAGCTTTTAATTATCAGAGGTCATTAGTCACCTGGAACTAAATTATGTTTGATTCATAGACATTTTATGCTTCCAGTAAATTTTGCATCAATTTTTAAAAATCTTAAAAAGAAAGTAAGGGCGAAATTCAAGTGAAACGCGCGCGCCCTTAATATTAAAAAAAAACTTTCTAAAAAGGTATATATTGACAGAACGCATGTTTTAGGCGATGCAAAAATGTTCATTTTTCAGTTCTCACTCTTTTACTCTCGTGGAATACTTTTTCAACTGAAGAAGGGTGAACTTTTTGGTATCACCAGAAACATGCGCTCTTTTTATAATTACCTATTTATATATTGTTTTACAAAGTTTTTATTACTTCATTTCAAACTCTTCGATTTTTCTGGAACTAATACTTTTCTCTTTTTCAGGAATAGATCAAGGATGAAGGGGGCGTGAATTAGAGTGTCTGCGAAATGATGATCCGGTGAACCAACATTTCTTGTGCAAAATATCCTCATTCTTTTTTACAAACAATCTAAAGACACTATTTAAAAAAAATAATTTTAACCAGCATAATAATAGAACTAATTATGAATGAAATGAAATACAGAATAGATCGAGGAATAATAGATCTAGGAATAGAATAGATCAAGGATTTTCAGGAATAGATCAAGGATGAAGGGGGCGTGAATTTGAGTGTCTACGAAATGATGATCGGGTGAACCAGCATTTCTTGTGCAAAATATCCTCATTCTTTTTTACAAACAATCTAAATACACTATTTAAAAAAAATAATTTTAACCAGCATAATAATAGAACTAATTATGAATGAAATGAAATACATTTTTTAAATAGGGTCATCCGGGGTAAAGTGGGTAAACGAGGTAAAATGGGTATATTTACTTCCTTTTGTTTTCATTTTAATAGACACTTTTAAAAATGAAAATTTATGATTAAGATGCTCTCTTATCTGGCAGCATTTTTACTTGGTAAAAATTTCTGGCAACACATTTACTAGGCTTAGCAGCCATTTTGTTTTTCAGAAGATAGAACACTGTGTGTTTTTAGTGACTGACAAACTTCTTTCCATAAAAATTTACAGAATTTTAGAATTTTAGAAATCTGTTTTTGGATTTTTATAGTAAAAAAGTTATGTTAACAGGAAACTTAAATCCAAGTAAATTTTCTTACGCACAAACAATTTATAGCATATTTACTTACATGGGGTAAAATGGGTATAGCTAATATTTTTGAATCAAATATGTAAAAGTATGAAGACTGATGAAAGTTGAAAGACTTTTGAGAGAAATTTAGGTTTAGCGAGAGTTATGTTATGTGCATTTAGTGTAAACCCATTATATGTGCATGTATATGCTTGTATTTGTGAGAATAATAAATCCATTTGTATGATAGCTCGACCAAAAATAGTCCTCCTGGTGCATGGTATGCAGTCCCAAAATCAGGATGGATGGAGGACACAGTTTTTGAATAATGGTTCTAACAATTTGTAATCTCTGTGACACATATTGTGAGGCCTTTGCTTTTGATTTTTGATGGCCATGGAAGTCATTTGATATTCATCAATGTAAGAATTGTTATGGAGAACAACAACATCATATTGTGCCTTCGCTTTTCAGCCACTTGTGTGTTTGGATCTCTGAAACATGAATGGAAAAGAATCCTTAAAAGATGGTTCAGAGAGAGTCAACTGAAGAAAGCGGATAAGGCTGTTTTTCCTTCTCTCATGAAACAGCCATTTGAAAATGCATCTGAGAAAAATGCAATAGTAGATATCCGAGAAACTGGGCTTTCTCCATTCAACGAGCAGTTCTACATAGGGATTTTTTTTTCAAATCCATCCCATAGACTTGACCATAACAGAATCATGGTGCTTAACAACAAAGTTCAACTGAGACAACTGATTTTTCTGCTAAATCTCTGAAACAGCTAAAACAAGCAATCGTAACTACCCTTTCCTTACAAACATAGCACTGGTGAGGCTATGAAAAAGTCGCAGACGAAACGTTAAGAGAGTGCAAGCAATGGTAAGAGAAGTTTTAACTACATAATAGGTGGCTGCGAAACTTTAAAGAACAGGGGTCGATTCCTAGTTTATGGTGCTTCTTAGCCAACGAGGCGATAAAAAGTTTAATGTGGTAACCTTGGTGACTTTTATTTGTTTTCTGAGACAAGACGGGAAAACGTGCCAAATTGGATATTTTTGAAAACACGTCAAGAAATACCGAAATAATAAGTAGGAATTAACCAGAATAGGCTAGTAAAGCAAACATCTCAAAAATAGAACAAACAGTAAAAATAAGTGAAACTTTCAATGAAATGGAAGTTAATCAAGTGGTTCTCCCTGCAGTGAATCCAGTTGATTGGTGACTGGGATGCTGTGAAATTTGTGGTCTCTGTCTGTTTAAGAATCTCTGTTTGTTAAGAAGTCTGTTTAAGAATTCATAGGTCTAATTATTGAAACCCCTGATGAAGGTGAATACACTGTGAAGTTTGCAAAAAAGTCTATCTGGTCAAGTTATTACCATCTGGTGATTATTCTATGTCTTCCCCGGGAAAGATGACATAGCTGACGCGCATGCACCACAAACTGTCAGATAGCTACCTGAGCCAAGCTGCAACAGTCTTTGCCAGTATACCTTTTATTCATAAACTTTGGTTCAGCAGTTAACAATATACTATAATTGCTTTTGATTAAAAATTTATTTTCAAATGTAACTTTAGAATACTTAATTTCTTATTTTTTCCCATTTACTATAGTGTAATTCAACTTTAACCAGTATATACCCATTTTACACAGAACCATGGGGTAAAATATGTATAGACCCTTACGCAAAAGTTAAAGTAAAAAGGAAAAATAAATTGTGCTAATTTATACCTAAGATACACAATGGTAAAAATATTGAACAGAAACGCGATTATATTTCATGATGTTTCTGCTATATGGACAGGCGAGGACTGGCCAGGTCTGCTGGCTGCCAGAGACCCCCAAAAGGATATACTACTTTATGATAAAAGTAATCTAATACAAAGTAATTTGATTATTTATTTCCCAGTTATCTTACGCAGTGACGCAGCGGAGGATCCCAGAAACCCCGCGACTCGAGTGGGCCCCCGGAAAGGCCCCAAATCTTTAAAATAGTTGAATGTGGTTTTTAGGCACGTAAGCCTATATAATTTTGAAATATTACATATTCTAATATTCTTTTCCCTCTAAATTCGCCAGTAGGGTGCTCCTTTTTCAATCTCTAGCCGAGGGCCCAAAAAGGAGCCAGTCCGGGCCTGGCCATGGATCATTAAAAATGAAAAAAAAACGGATTTTTATACTCGTTTTACATCAGGTGACCTTAAGAGTGCATTTTAGCAATGCCGGTTATCGGGAAAAACTAGTAAAATGGATTGCAATTTTTACTTCTTTTCCCCTTATTCAGACTGGGAAGTAGTTGCTACGTTTAAAAACAGAAACTTCTCTAAGAGTCTAAAAGTGGGTTCATGAAGTCGCATTTATGATTAAATGTTCCTTAAAAATCTATAATAGAAAT
Organism: Cheiracanthium punctorium; assembly: GCA_038373885.1. NCBI lineage: Eukaryota > Metazoa > Arthropoda > Arachnida > Araneae > Cheiracanthiidae > Cheiracanthium > Cheiracanthium punctorium. Next base: position 124,242 of record JAWZYV010015503.1, read on the forward strand.
TATTATTATTCTTTCAGTAAAATTTACAAAAAATAAGTACACAAATATTGATATATAAGATGAACAACAAAATTTATCACCATTTCAATGTTGACATTTTAGAAGCAATATTAAAGGAAATTTTTGTTTGTTTGTTTTGACTATTTTTCTATACATAGGGTGTTCATGATTAAAATTCCCTTATTCAGAGGGATGTACAGCGAAAACTACTGGTCAGAATGCTTCCAAATTTGCAGAAAACATTAATGAGACCACGAGAGAAAAATATACATGTAAAAGAAGAATAGTTCAAAGAATCATCACCAGGTAGTGTTTCACAAAATTTTAGTGCAAACAAAAGAAACAAATAACCGCTCTCCAGGAAAGAAATCAACGAAGAGGTTGTGAAACAGACGATTTATATCTCTGGGGGACGGGAGAATTTGCATATCAGCAACTATAACATTCTAAAGCGCCACCTAGTGGTGATTTTTGTGAACTAATATTATTCCTCGTACCTTATCTTAATAATTATCCACGTACTTTTATTTATCTCTCATGGTCTCATGGAGCTTCCATAGAACCCCATTTAATTCTCCTATGGAACTTTAATTATGAGCATCCTGTGCTTCATAAAATTTCGCACTCGTTTAATTTCTTCCAGAGAATTCTTTCCGAAGAAATTTCATTTTGAATATGTTTCCTCTTTAATAAATATATTTTTTAATGTTACTATTATGTTTATTTTTTAATTTCTAATGTTTATTCATACAATGCTATTAATCCGCCACATAAACAAAGTTGCAAAAAAATATATATTTCAGTTCTCATCAGATAAGTCACAAAACTAATTCTTTAAAGTCTTTTATTTTGTCTCTTAATCGATAGCTTGATTCTCTATAGACTGAAAATGCCATTGGTTAAAAAAAATACACTGTAGTTCTTCCTTCATTTTGGTTAAAAAAGTTTCCTGTGGGTATAATTTAGTTATTTGCGAGAAAGAAACATTTTTATAGGTTTGACTTGGGGAAGAGCTTAAACCATTAATATTTATGAATTATTCAAGAGTGATAAAAAAATTTATGCTTGTACATTTAGTTGGTACAAAAATGTAAATGTGGGCAAAAAATGAATCATGGGAATTCAAATTTAGTTAGAAGATAGATTTTACCAAGACTAAAACAAATGGAATAATGTTATATGATTACTTAAATCAAGCTTTAAAAATTATACAATCGCTCTAACAGAATACTTTTAGCTTCTTAATCTCGCGAACCTGTAACAATTTCTTCAATGAAGTTTAAGAAATTCATTTGTAATGAAAATAAGTCACGTTGTATACGTTTAAGCATCTATATAAGTAAGTTTGTAATATAGCAAGCAATTAAAAAATATTTAACTTTAAGGCAATTCTAACCAAATAAGACCAGAAACGTGTCCTCATTAGTTTATTTAAAAACTTTTTTAATGAGCAAAATACGACTAAAAGAGAATGGCTGAAATGGAAACCAATTACTGTTGAGTTAAATGTTCCGCAGAGGGATATACTTACAATTATTACTTTGTGTATTCTAAATGTGACGTACAGATGAGTATGTTTATTGATTGCCTTTCTCCTTAATTATATTTTTTCTATAACATAAAACTTTTAAAAGTTAAAAAAATTTCAGAATCTTCCTTAAAGGTTTAGATCCAAATGTTAAGTATTTTGTCCTGTTTAGGGGGGGGCACGGAAAAGCTGCGACTGTTTCACTGATATGGATGGTATCTTCAAAATTATGAGCACGTAACATACGATTCTATTAAATTCTGAATTAAATACGCAATACATATGTGGAGAATAACTTCTCTAGAATCAATATAAAAAGATTGTGAATGGTTCAAAAATAACCTATCTGTGCTTATTTAATGCAGCAGTTTTATACAGTTCAAACTATTCATTTTGAAATACAGTAGACACCGGTTATAACGTACTTTTATGGGACCTAAAAACAGTAGTACGTTATAGTCGAAGTACGTTATAAGCAGTACCGCCGGTACGTTTCAATATTACACAAAAACAGAAAGTGGGCTCATAATTCCACTGTAATATGTATTTTAAACAAGTCTGATTTTTTCAAATTTAATGATAAAACATCTAAAAGTAATTACTAAATAATATATTTTTATTAAAATTAAAGGCTTTTAATTCATTGTGTTATGCATTGATTTTAAAATCGTGATATTTAGATATTGATAGTTCAACTATTTAATCAACAATGATTTTTAATTCTTAAATGTCAAGTTAAGCATTTTTAAAAACTTCTAAATTAAACATTCAATTGAAAAAAATGTCAGCTTTAGAGAATCCTAAAACATGAAAGATTCTATTGAATAGCTTAAAAGTTATTCAAACTTTAAAATAAGCTGTCAAAGCATGCTTAAATAAATCCAATGGTTGGCTATAAGCATAAGTTTTGACATTAATGCATTAAAATGCAAATTGATGAAGAGTGAATGTAATTTGATTTTCTCGGACTATTAGAAACTGTGCGTTTGAGAATAAACGGAACTTTGGATAAATTTAAGCTCTTAAAGCATTCCATACACGAAGAAAAGCCAAAGAAATATTTAACGTATTGATTTACTTTAAAAAAGGAGAGTCTAAGCTATCTTTACTGCTTAAGTAAGAGCCTGCATATTTCATCTACCTACAAACACACATGTATATATGAATACAAATAAATAAAAATGCACGTATACAAAATTGCCGTATATATACATATATATTTATGTAATTAATGATACAAGTTTAGTTTCTTTCAACCGCTTTTTACATGTGGTTTATGGTCCATTGTTTTTATCACTGTTTTTACAACTTTTGTAATATAATTTTAATAGTTTTGTTTATAGTTGTGTGTGTACATATATTTATATAATCAAAAATAGCTCAACTTAAAATGTATGGAATCCAGTCACAATAACCAATGATCAATCATAATTGCAGTACAATAATTTTATCCAAAAATATCCAGAAAATTGAATTACATTTAAATATTAAATATGTCACAAAATGACTTTAGCTCTGCACGCCATGGGCGACTTGATCGACCTCCACGTTGCTGGTAGCTAACTCGAGAGATGGTAAAAGGTGTACTTTTTCATCTTTGGGCACTACAGAGAAACTTATTTTAAAAACACTAATTTTAAAACCAAAGAAAGCGGTAAACGTATTTAGAGTTCTTAAAAAAATAGCAACATTTGCGTAGCTTTTGAAAAGTTCCGATCTTTTGAGAATGAATTTTTCCCCTTTTTACATTCCGAACATGTACCATGTAAGGAAAGTATTGTAATCTTGAAAAAATTCGACTTCGAGATTTTGGTGTATTTACACGTTTTGAGGTCTTCTGAATTCATTTATGCTATTTCTACGAGATGTATGCATGTGTGTGTGTGTGTGTGTGAGTGAACACGATAGCTCCTAAACGAAGCATTTTATTGAGCTCAAATTGGGTATATATGTTATAAACCACCGTCGCAAGACCGGTATTGATTTTGGTGTGTATAGGACTTATAGTTTTTCTATAGGGCTACGACAAAGATTTCTTTTACATTATGGCCTATGGGAGGAAATTCTTGAAAGTGCGCTAGCGTTTAAACGGTACATTGGATTGAGCTCAAATTGGGTATATATGCTATAAACCACCATAGTAAGACCGGTATTGATTTTGATGTGTATAGGATTTATAGTTTTTCTACAGGGCTAAAACAAAGATTTCTTTTACATTATGGCATATAGGGAAAAATTCTTGAAAGTGCTCTAGCGTTTGAACAGCGCATTCGATTGAGCTTCAATTTGGTTTATATGTTTGAATTATTCATCGATTAAAATTGATTTAAATGCTTGGTAATGAAGTCGAGTGGAGTCACTCCAGATTTTTTATATACACTGCTGGCCACCCAAATTGCAACACCAAGAAAAACAAGAGATATCACAACAAAATTTATTGTGTAGATAACATGTTGACCAAGTAACAAATGATTAAATTTACAGCATTCTATGAAGCGTGGTTCCTGCCAAAATCAGTACCCAGAGTAGCCGCCGTTGTTGGAGATCACAGCTGCCACACGCCTCGGCATTGATTCAAAGAGACTTTGAATGTGTTCTTGGGGTACAGCAGACCAAGCAGCTTCCACACGTTGCCAAAGTTGATCTGGTGTGACAGCTGGGGATGAACTCTGGGTCAGTCGTTGAGCAACCATGGACCACATGTTTTCTATCGGCGAAAGATCCGGAGAGCGCGCCGGCCAGGGAAGCAATTCAATCTGGTGATTGACGAAGAACCCTTGGACAATGCGTGCCACGTGTGGCCGTGCATTATCCTGCTGAAATATGGCTGTTGGCAAGCCCTGAAGGTAAGAAAGGACAACTGGCTCCAACACCTCGGAGATGTAGCGCTGGCTGGTTAAAGTACCGGCAATGCGTACTAGAGGAGTGCGAGAGAGATATCCGATACCGCCCCATACCATAATACCCGGTGCAGGACCAGTGTGACGGTGCATAATGCAGCTGTTCAGCATCCTCTCTCCACGGTGTCTCCAGACTCGAATCCGACCGTCGTGGTGTTGCATACAGAAGCGTGACTCGTCAGTAAAGAGAATTTCATTCCATTCTGTCGTCCACATCCTTCTTTCATCACACCATTGGCGGCGGAGACGTCTGTGGTTCCGCGTCAGAGGTAGACAAAGCAACGGACGTCTTGCGGACAGACCATTCTGCTGTAAACGACGTCGAATGGTACGCGCAGACACTGGATGATGCGTTACAGACTGAATCTGCTGTGATATGGTTCGTGATGTGACTGAGCGGTCCGTCACTGCCATGCGTACAATCTGCCTGTCATCACGTGACGTGGTGCACTGAGGTCGATGCGGTCGATCACGTCTGTCCGTCGTACCCTCCTGCACCCAACGATCACATATCCGCATCACAGTTGTTTGGTTTCGTCCAATACGACGACCGATTTCCCTGAAAGATAACCCACAATCTCGGTATGCCACTATCCTTCCTCTGTCAAACTCGGATACTTGATCAAAAGATGATCGTTGTTTCCTACGAGGCATAATTTATCGTTTTTTTGAAAAAAAAGCAAGAAAAACACAATTGCTGTACTTGAAACCGTCGAAATCTCCAAGCCTTAAATAGCGCTTTGAGGTGGCGCCACAGGCGCGCTTGATGTGCGTCTGCGCTGAAATTCTAATCATTTGCATATCTCACCTCAGCTAATGCATGTTGTAAATTTCATATTATTTGCATGCTTCCTTCAGGGTGTTGCATTTACGATGGCCAGCAGTGTATTACTTTTATTGATTTCAACAAAATATGAGCAAGATAAGTATTTAGGGGAAAATATATTGCAACAAAAGAAATGCAAAAAGAAATCAACACAGACATATCAATTTTCTATAAGTGGATTTTATAGTAAATAAATTTCTATTATGCTAATATTTTCAGTAAATAATAATTTGAATATTCGAAGGGGGGAAAATGTTAAAAGGTTTTGTCATTTAGATAAGACTAAACGCTGCAAATATTTTTGTAAAAGCCTTAAGAAGATATTTCTTTTATATAAAATAATATAATCAAAACTGCCTCCAGCAAAGTTTGCATGCGAATTTTCTTCCCGAGCACTAAATCAACAAAACTATTTGCATAGTAATCTTTTGTTATTGCTTTTTGAGCTCACTGTTTACATTCAGACGAATTTCTTCTTATTGAAGTGCAAAATATCTTTATAATATTCAGGTTTTAATTTTCTGGCCGATTAGCAGGAGTGTTGAAAAACTTATTTTCAATGAAATTAAAAAAAAAATCAGCATTATTTTTTGCTTTACCTTTAAAAAAATATTTGTATTAAAGTCTATATATTAACATTTTAAATCTATTTTATGCTTCAAATAATACTTTGTTTTACTGTCCACAAAGCATGCACGATTTCCTTACTGCTTAGTTCCAAAAGTAATATATAAAACAGTGGAAAAGGTTAAATAATAAAAATAACTTCGACGAAAGTCTTCTATTTTAATCTGTATTGTGTTTTTAAGTATGAAATAAATGCATAAATGTCAAAATAAAACTCTCACTAAATAACAAAAAGGATGAGAAACAGAATTCTAAACTGTTCGTTTTCGTTTAAAATTTTCGTTTAAAAATTTTAACTGAGAAAGTTTTTTTTAAATATGTTTTAATAGCATGTTTGAACTTACATTTTGTAGTGATGATTTAGGAACGAATGCATTCAAAGGACTTACAACAAAAACTGAATAACAAACTAGCTACTTTTGGATTACATTAAATCATCCTAACATTAACGCATTGTATAACTTTAAAAAAATTAGTTACTTCTTATAACCGATATTAGTATGCAGTAGTAGATACAAAATATATTTTTGCGGAAATATAAAAGTTTATTTAAAAATGTTTATTTAAGAGGCTATTTAAGCATTAAGTTCTTTTAAATTTCAAATTGCTGTGCAATGATATTTAGTTTTACGATAGCTAAACGTATGTTTAGTGGAAATGTTTTTAAAATCCTATGAGCGAAAAACAAAAAATCTCTCAAAAAAGTTCTTTTTCTTTCTTTCGACAAAAAAGCAAAAGTAATCACAAGTATTTAAAAATATATTAATAAAATCATTGAAAGTATGACTTTCTCAATTATTAGAGCATTTCCCTTTGGTCTTATCTTCACAATCAATAGTATAATTCATCATCATTTCAGGTGAATAATTTGGAATTATCAGTTAAAAACATTTATACTTTACATACATCGCCTGTGTGCAAAAATGATTTGGCTGCCTAGGTGAAGTTAATATTTTGGCCTTCTGTGTGCAAGCATTATTTGGCTTCCTGTGTGAAATTATTACTTGACCACCTATGTGCAATTATTTGGTAGCCCCTATCCAGTAAAAAAATAAAATAAAAGCCATTATTATAGCACGAAAGACCCGTTTTATTACGTGTCAAACAAGATAGATAAATCATGCGAAAGAAATCAATTATAATATATTCTCAAACGCATTTTTTTGTGCATATATAGATCAGTCTAAAAAAATTTTTACAATTTGCCCATTCAATGCCTGTTACAAAACTGCTTTACCTACAACTTTTACTTATTATCTGCCAGGAAACTAGTTGATCAAAACTAGACAGTAAAAACTAATTTAATAAAATGTATCAACAATCATACGCTTTTCTCATTGTAAGTACACGAAATTAATTCTTTTTCTACTGAATGGAAAGATTGAAATTGTCTACCCGCTGTTACCGGACATTAAATTAATAAAGAAATATGAAATCTAAAAAAAAAAAAAATCAGTCGAGTACTTTTCTAATAATTTGAAAGGAAGTAAGTATCACAAATTTCCATATATTTAAATACTAAATCTTTAAATTTTTTATTTACATATGTCCACTTTGTTACGTTCAATCCAGACAGCATATTATTCCTTCATAAAGAAAGGAAAAATACTGCTATTTTAAAAATATAAATTTGTGATTTTAGTAACTAGATTTTAGCAATGTAGCTTCAAGTATCGCCAAGTAAAAGTTAAAATATAATTCAAATTAAACTTACCGCGTAACAGAGTGTACAAAAACAATTTACTTGCTATTTACTCATTTCGTTTATTGTACTCAAGTTTGACATTTATCTTATTGTTATCAAGCCCCGCAAGCCTTTAAAAAAAGGCATTTAACATTAATCCTAATGACAAAAACAGTTTAAAACTAAGAAGGTGACTTAATGGACATTGAATAAATGTACTTAAAAGCAATTTGTTAATCAATTAATTTTCTTCCAAGAAAGAACCATTCAAATGCAGTCGAAAACCGTGGAAGAAATTCACGATAACATAAATTAGCTATTTAATAAGGCAGAGCCGTATGTTGGGAAATTCAGTTATAGTATGAAGGTAACACAGTGGACATTTAAAGGAACAAAATTCTGTGGATAAAATAAAATAAACAGCCAAAAGCTGCTGAATAAATTTTGTTATTTATAATGCATAGAAATGGTAGAAATGTAATCCTTCATTAAATGTCTCATTAATAGGAAATCTTTTTTAAACAAATTTATAGGTTTATGCTTTTTTCTTTTAATTTACGCAGAAGAACAAGGGATTTTGAGAAAGGACTAAATGTTATGTATGTTCTAGCTGCATATCCCGGCGTTGATCGGATGAAATAGGTGAGTAAGAGCATGATTTTCTGACAAAAATTATATTCTGTTAACAATCACTGATAGACTGATCCGTTTATGATAAATAGACGTATTTTTGAAATCTATGCGTTTTTCCCATTTCTAACCGTAGATGCATTTGATTTATAAGGCTATGTTTACTTAAGCATTTTATGTTCACTTTTATGTATTCCATTAAAAAATTATTTTTATATTATCTATGGATTAGTAATATAAAATTTTAAACAAAATAATTATTAAGGAAATATATGAATTCATTATTCAAAATCATGTGTAGGTTTTTAATAATACACGTATTTATTTAGAATCAAATATTTTAAATAATTAGCACTATTTACTGTAACATTTGTTCGATTTTTAATTACAATGTAATAAATCACTAATTATTGAATCTCATTAGTCTCATTATATCAATCACAGTATATTTATAAATTACTTACCCGCGGTTCCGCCAGCATGATATTTGGTTTCACAGGATGCATTTTTTTTTTTTTTTTGCCGGGATAAAAGTTAGCTTATATGTGTATGAAAATCCCAGGAAGAGTGCTTTATTTCAGGAATAAAAGGAGCTTGTGTGTTAATTAAGATTTTAAACAATTTTCATTCCAAATTTTTTTTCAAAATTCACCCACCCGTTTCAGCTTGAAAAAGTATACAAACTCACAAACTTTCGCATTCATGATATTAGTAGGATTTCAGACTATATTTGAATGATTTTTTAATTTTAAAACAAACCACATACCATGTTAAGACTGTGTTTTTATTTAAAAAAAGTTTTATGATTAAGATGTAACAACTTGAAAAAAAAATTGAATATCAATGAATGCAAGGGACATGATTTATAACATTTTTTAAAAGAATGACCGTTCCGAAATCTCTTTAGAACTATTTTATTAAAATTTCTTTGTCAACAAATATTTATTTAAAACACTCCCAATTTTAATTAGATGAGTTTATTTTGAATATCGTTTGACTGTAGAAGCTTATTCGAGAAGAAACTTGCATTAAATTCGAATACTCCTTTTAGTGGACGTACACGTACTCCCGATATGTATGGTTTGAGAATTTTCATTATTATTCTTAAGCAAATCTCTGATTATGATTGCCAAAACATTTGTATGAGATTTTTGTGTTAAAAAATACTCAAGAAATTCAAATATTCATTGCGCAAATCCTTGCAAATATAAAAAGGACTTTGCGTAAAACGCATCATTATACTGTCGGTGAACAAACAGAAACTTCTATGTTTTATTTGACACTAAGAAATGTCTCATCGGAATTTTTGAAAATGAGAAAAATTATCAAGAATAAGAACTTCTATCTTTCCATTTCAAGAACTTGTAATCCCTTGGAAATCTCCGGCTTTTTTCTGCCTGTTTTACAACAGAGATAAACAAGAAAATTCATCTCTTCAGATAGCAACACGTAATTTTAAAAGTTTATCTATCTGTCCATGTAATAAAATACTGTTCCATGCTGAGAATTTCAAAAAAGCCAAATATTGCGTACTTGTAGCATTCCTATTTTAAATTTGCGGGAAGACTCTTCTCTTGTGGGTCACATAGTTTCTTCATAATAACTTTTTTGCCTTATGAAAAGAATGCTTCGAAAATACTTAGGATCATAGAAAATAGTTGCAAGCCATCTTTCTTATTGAGAAAGCAATACTTTGGAATATAAGCGTCCTCAAAAAATTTTTCACCCGTTTTATCCGAAGAATATAAACGTGACATGAGTCGGAAAATATTCAACTACAAACAAATATTTCCCCCCTTTTTTTCCCTCGTATCTTTTCGTCAAATAGTTTTCATTCCGTGAAAAAAGGGTTGGTGAACAGAGCAAGTTTTCTCAAACGCGATTTTGGATCCAAGATTGAAATATTTAAGGCTAAAATATCACGAACTTTTCGCAGATTGGCGCTTTTCGTATGTCAGAAATGCATGCATGAATTCGAAATTCAGAGTATAGTGATGAAATACAGAAAAATCGTTTTTGAAGGAAAGCCATTTGAATGTCTGAACTGAGATTTTTTTTTTTTTTTTTGTCTTACGACATCAGATTACGTTTAGGATTTTTCACACTTTCCGAGATAGTTAAGAAATAGTCATACTTATGTTCGTCTGTCTGTCTCTCTGTTCACGTTTTAATTTCGTAAATATTTTTGGATTGAAGAGAAAATTATACAGTTTATTGTCATTTACTATAATATGTTCTGCATACAAGTAGATGAAACATTTATTGCTGTTTTACATAAACATACAAACAATCAAATGCATTGCTGTGTTAAATGTTCAATAGTATTTGGGGTGTTTTGTGACATTTTTGTTTTGAAAAAACAAAATATGTTTTAGAATATTTCAGTAGGCATTCCTTCTCACAGAAAAAGATATATGTTGTATTTATAGCACTTATCGATAGTTCTAATTTGTCATAACTATGGCCAGCTTATATAGATTAAACTTCTTCTATTTGCATTTTACTTACAAAATGTTCTTCTTCAAATATAATCAAATCCCATGTAAGTCTAATAAAGTGCTGTACTACAGTAACTGGTAGCGTAACCGATTTAATAATTTAATAATTTAATTATTAATTTTATTATGGGGCGGGGTGAGAATGATTGGGAGGAGGTCACAGAAAATGTTCAAAAATAACAATAGCGAAGTTTAAAACTAATAAAGAACTTTATAAATAATACATGTAAATTTTAAATATGTACGTTATTTACCCTATGTATGTTATTTAAATTCTGTCTTACTTTTAATTATTTTACCCCAGTTTCTGGAGCTATTAATAGCTAAGCTTATTGAAGTCTTGTAAAAAGTGATTTAAAATAATATTTTATAAACAAAAGAATTTAAAATAATATTTTCTAAAGTTAGGAGTCATGTGTTCCCTCAGAGTACCCCAGAGCTATTTAAGTTTTTACTTAGATAAGTTTTTACTAAAAAGGTTTTTACTTAGATATCCAATTTTACGAGCTATATTTTATAAAATTTTGATACTTAAAATGTTTTTTAAATAGTTAAAATGACATAAAACAAGATAGAGCTTATTGCGTAACGCTAGGAATCATAACATATTCTTGATTTATGGAAACAAATAAACGAAAATGTTTATATAAAGTGATAAAAAAAGTTAGCACAGATTAATTAAACAGCAGAAAATTTATACAATACATTTATGTTTTACAGAATAAATCATTAAATTACAAAATAAAATTTGTGTATAATTATTCTAATTCTTTTTAACGTTTTAAAAGTTGAAGAAAACGAGAGTGTAATTTAATTACTCTTAAAATATATTTTATCAAATACAATCAAAAATCGTATAACAATAAAATAAGCTTTATTAAACGATGCCGAATGACTTTTCACATATTTCAAGCATGCGAATCTGAACATGAAATTTCATTTTTGTGTAATGTAAAATAAGCAGTTAGGCATTCTCAAAAGATTATTGGCACTTGACCTGAATTTATTTCTTATCTGCTCTTTTATTAAGGATGAAACACCCTAGGCGGCTATAAACAGACTCGACTAAAACTGCTTGCAAATATTTGTATCGAAATCAGGACTAAAGACAGCATGCCCTAAGGGAAACTGATACTCAGAATGATTATTCCACAATGCTTGATTGCATATCCCTCCATCTGAACGCTACACGAGAAAATTTTCGTTAATGCCTTGGAAACTCTATAAAATTAATTTAGTTTAGATGTTAAGTTGCTGTTTAGGTTCCTGTGTTTGTGACATTAAATTTAGCGATAAAGTTCTATGACTAAGCCTATATTTATCACAGTTTATTCGTTAGAAAACAAGGCACTGCTTTCCCATTTTACAGAAACTGAGTACTTGTATGTAAAATGAACGGTTCACACTCGCAATAAATCCAATTAGCATTTTCAATAAACGCGTCTTTTATCAAAAATACCAACATCACTCGACAGTTACAGTTACATGTAAGCACAATTAATTATGAATAAAACCTTCTGAATATTATGCCAAAAGATGATAAACTATTACAAATGCGTAGGATTTGAAATTTTTTTCAATATAAATAGCTTATAAACATATTCATTAACAAATACAATAACTAGAAATGGAATCTCTGGTTTTTAAATTTCAAATGCTCGAAAACTAAGATTGAAAGAAGAATGAAACAAAAAGTATGTTTATTTTGAAAGCAGTAAAATCCTATACTGTAATTTCAAAATTAGTTGTAATTGTTACCAAATGGAGCGCTGCACGCTATAATCCCAGTACTCACAAACTGGCATGTAAAATATACCCTCAGTTCAGATTGATACTCTAACATCCTTTAACGTTTGTACAATGGAACTCCTGGGGCTTCAGAATATCTTTTACTGATATATTGGATCCATACAATGCTAACTGTTGAAAATATTATATAAATAACTATGTCACAATTTTACAACTTCAAAAAACAACACACTTTTTGTTTCATTCTCCTACCGATCATTATTCCCGAGTAATTTAATTTCCTTCTCTGTATTTACACCCTGTAGCAAAATAAAGTTGGTACTTTCAATTTGAACTTGAGACTGTTTTAAAGCATAAAGAAGTACTTGATGCATAAAGAAGTACTTGAAGAATTTCAGTGCAGTTTTGGGTAGAAAAAAAAAGCTGCATTCGAAGCAAAATACGGGGAGGGGGGGGGGGAGAACCATGAAGGAAGGCATTGGAGTCCAGCTGTCTTCCCCCAAAACAAAACAAAACACCTTTATTGACTACTTACAGCATTTTAGGAGGAGGATGGGTAACTGAGTTCTCCTGTTTCCTACTGCAGTGGTTCCCAATCTTTTGAGAGTGTGCTCCCCCCTCCAGCAAACAATAATTTACGATGGTGCCACCCCACTTATCTTCTTCTCTCTCTCAGTACATACATTTTTTTATTCTTTAACATTAGACATTTATTCTCCTTTTCTACAAAATAATGTTATCGATAAAGGTTGAATAAACATTTAATACAGAAATAGGTATGTTTTGGAGTAGAAATAAGAATAAATGACGTGATTTTTTTAAAACATGCATTATCACACGGTTGTTCTTAGTTTTTTTCACGCTCGCTATTCCCTCCCCCTGTAAACGCTCTGCGCATCCCAAGGGGCGTCACCCCCCCCGTCCGTTGGGAACCAGTGTCCTAGTGGCCACGCCTATGAAATACGAGAGTTCTATGTAGTGCTCTGTGTCTCGATGTCTACGACGCATTGCAACTCTAATATCTGCTAAAGACGATTTGGTTAAGCAGAAATCGATGTACATAGAGTTTTATCTAACCAATGATTGATTTTTATCTAACAAATTGAGCATTTCATTGTCCAACCTAATTATATTAAAACACTTATTTGTCAAAATTAGAATTTTTTATTTTCACTCATTGTCATAGATTTTACTTTAATACCTTAACATTAGAACGTTTATATCAGGTTGTAACGAAAGTTTTCCGCCAAATCTGCCTGAAAAACTCACTTCTAATTCCTTAGATAACTGTTTATGAACTTTCGGTATCAAACCTGCACAGTGTCACATGATACAACAATAGTACTTAAAGCTGTACTCATAATTCGTTGATATTCTGTAGCTGATTTTTTGCAACACAACTGGAAGTAAAGGATGGTTCTAATCCTCTAGAGTTATAGTGTCATTTGAGACACCTTGTACTTAATGATAACTATATTTTTTACAGATTTCACACCATAGTGTTATAAAGTAAGTCTCTTTCTTCCAAATGCCAAAAATCGTTTGACAAAATAGGAGCCAATACGCCAACGCGAACTGTGTGCTGACGATGTTTGAGGTGGCGGGAAACTTTCGTTACAACCTAATATATTTCCTTAAATTGGCTTAAAATTCCAAATTCTGCGTTCTATTATTACAATTTAAACAGCCCAGTTTGTGCTTTTAACCGGCATGAGCAATGCATAGAGCATTCTGCACTTGTTTTGTGCGGATAAATCTTGCGGTACGGCAAAAGAGAGTTTTTGGATAAATGATTATGACTTTTTGAGTCTAAAAGCACCAAACATGACTAGTTGATCCAGAAACTTCCTTGCACGCTAAATATTTAGGATGATCTGTTTCTACATTTTATAAAACAACATAAATTTTTAGTTGACACTTTTTGAGAAGCAAAAACATTTGCATACTTATATGCGTGTGTATGGGATTCCTAGTGGATGCTTCAGAGGAAAAAAAAAATGGAAGATATTTTATAAAAGGGAAAAAAAAAAGAAATATATCATCCTTTTTCAGTCTTTTCTGAATATGCATCATTTTGTTTTGGAAGCGAATTGGTCAGATAAAAAGTTCTCTCCGAATAAAATTGAGGCAATCTCTTCCATAAATAATGTTATTTTCTTTTCAGGGAATTTTTGACATACCTATTATGCATGCAAGCTCGCCGTATTTTTTGAAGGACTTGAATTAGTCTCTATGTATAGATCCCACGTCCACTCTTTTATGATAGAAGCGCTATCGATTGAGTCTTGAAATTGTTTTTCTATAAAAAAAGATGCCATAGATGTTTTTTTTTTTGTAATAGACTGCTTTTACTTTTTCATATTTTATACATCTAATGCGTTCGTTATAAATGTATTATAGTGTATGTATTTTATATACAAAAACATTAAAACAATTTTGCAAAGTTTCATTCCACATCTAATAAATATTTTGGAGCAAAAAGAAAAACGATCCTTCACTCAAAATACTATATGAATATGTAGAATATTATTATTATTATTTTTTAAAATTTCCGATATATCTATGTATATATAAATACGCTAAGGAAAACCTTTGTGTCTCTTTTGCAGCACATTGCGCGAACGGATGAGCGTGAAATTCGGTACAGTTCAAGTTCGAATTCAAGTGGTTGTGCGAATGTTAAAATTTTTGTGTAATATGCTAATGCACCGTAAAAAAATTTGGAGAGGTAAATTGGCGAGTAATATTTAGCGCCAAGTCGGATGATGGTTCCATTGTTGCGTCCATTTTGAAATTACAGCATTTAGTTACAACGATCCAATAGGGTTATAATATTCCAACAAAATTTGCAAAAAAATGAAATTGTTCGCCAGTTTAGTGAAAATATTATCGAAATACACCAGCAATTAATAAGAGATGAAAATAATATTACATTATTAATGAGGTGTATGGAAATATATCCACAAAACATACTCTCGGATAACATATTGAAGTCAGTTATTGATGATTGTACTTTTGTTAATACTGATATACACTCATGTCCATAAATTAAGGATAATTCAGAATCACACAGAAATTGATCTCTAAAATAAAAATGTCACCTGTGGAATGATCACACACATCTTGAAGAAGAATATGCAAATTACAGGAAACCACCAGCTGGCGTGGATGGTACGTCACAATGACGAGAGTGTAAGAGAGGGGTATATAAGGAATGGAGGCAAAGAAGTAAAATTGTTCACAAGCGCTGTGAAAGCCTTTTAGTGCAAAAACCGCATAGTTATGGCACAAAGGAGGCATTTGGATGATGTTTTACGCGGCAGAATTATCGGACGACTGGAATGTGGACGTACACAGCTGGAAGTATCCGAGGAACTTTGAATCGCCCAGAGTGTCATCTCCAGGCTTTGGCAACGATTCCAAGAGGATGGTAATGTGAGTAGACGTTACAGCACAGGTCGCCCCCGAGTTACAACGCCGAATGAGGACCGCTATTTGGCAGTTACTGCCAAAAGAAACAGACGGAGTACAGCATCAGACCTGTCTCGTCAGCTCTCTTCAGCTACCGGTACGATAGTTTCAAGGCAGACCGTGTACAGACGCTTAGGGCACATTGGTCTATATGCTCGTAGGCCTGTCAGATGTGTTCCACTTACCGCAACTCACTGTCGCCTGCGATTAACCTGGAGTAGAGAGCATGCATTGTGGACACCGCAACAGTGGTCTTGTGTGATGTTTTCCGACGAGTTCAGGTTTAGTTTGGAGTCTGATTCTTGCCGGACATTCATCTGGAGAGCGCCAGGTACCCGTTACCACCAAGAGAACACCATTGAAAGACACCGTTACGGTGGTGCAGGATGGCTCGTTTGGGGAGGAATTATTCTTGGTTCCAGAACTGACCTGCATGTTCAGAGTGTAACGATAACAGGCCACATTTATCGGGATGTCATTCTGGAACAACATGTACGTTTGTTTCGGGGCGCCATGGGTGCTGAATTTGTGTTTATGGATTACAACGCCCGTCCTCACCGTGCAAACATTGTAGACGAATGCCTTCAATCGGAGGATATCACCCGTATGCATTAGCCAGCATACTCACCGGACTTGAATCCAATAGAGCATGTGTGGGATATGCTTGGCAGACGAATTGCAGCCCGTCAACCCCCTCCCACCTGTCTACCGGAACTTCGGAGTGCATTGCTTGATGAGTGGTGTAATATTCCCCAAGATCAGATTGATCATTTGATACTCAGCATGCCTAGGCGTTGTCAGGCCTGTATTGCATCGCCCGGGAGACATACTCCGTATTAACCATCCTACTAACCATGTTATACTGTTTTTTGTAAATAGGTTCTTTTTTGAAATTTGGTCAAGGGAGTAAAACTTGCAATTTTTATTAATTATGTCAAACATATAGCACTTTTTTGCTCTTTACTTTTTGTTTAATAAATAGACTTTACAAATAAGTCAAATTTGTTTTGCTTCTTTCTCTTTCTTTGCCTGAACTTCATTATCCTTAATTTATGGACATGAGCGTACTTCATGAAATACATGGTGAACTGAGAACATATACTATAAAATAATTTGCCATACTGACAGTAAAATCAATAACTACCCAGTAGAGTTTTTGAGTTCTTTGACTGTTAATGGTTTGGATAATTTTCAGTCAGCCGATAAAAAGCCAAATAATTCAAACCTGCGCCAGTTGCGAACAAACCTAACGAGAATCATTGAGCATCATTTCCGGTACAAAGTTCTTTGTACCGGACATACGCAATTCTATATCTTGGAATTTTCATTTAATTCCATATGCTTTTCCCATTTCCATACTTTTAACAAACTATTAATCCAATAAACATACAAATTTCTTTTTAGTATAATGATATTTTTATACATTGTAATTTGTATAGAAATACTCTTTCGCACGCTGAGTAACATTTTCGGGTTTATTTTGGGGAACGACAATGCTTTACAAGTAGTCCTTTAATGTCGCCAAGAAAAAATTGTTGGTGGGAGCCCGGCTAATCGAAAAGCACCATAGTTTGCAACCACATATGTTAGTGTTGAAAGTTAATTGCATAGTTTTACTGATTAGAAACTTAAGTAATACAAAGGGACGAGGGTCAATTGCACCCGCGCCAACAGCTATCAATCAGATCGAAGGGCGAGCTGCACCAGAATCCATATTTTACCCCCCCACCGAAAATATGCTACCACTGGTCTTTGCGACACCCAAACAAACATCACTGGGTCCGGCGGTCGCTTTAGGGACTCTTCGAAAATATGCTACCTGTGGCCGGAGGCTTCCTCTATGATTGTCCACCTCCCTTCCATTTCGCGGGCGTAGATTAAATTCATGAGCGGTGCAACTCGCCCTTTCTCCTTTCGCCCGGTGCAACTAACCTATTCCCCTACAAAGGAAACATTAATCAACGGAATAGGAATGCGCATCAAGTTTATGCATCTTGATTACGATCATTTTTTAGAACTTTTAGTTAAAAAGTGTCCACTAGATGGCACTTTGCATGGTGAAATCCGCTCCAATAGGACCCAAATGTGTGAATAAATGCCCCCAAAACTACTGAATAAATGTTAAAATTGTTTGTATATTTCAAATGAGCCATTTCCATCATTAAATTTGCCGTTTTTCATACGAAACGCCTTCTAGTGGACATTTTTTGAACTATTTTTTATTCTCCGAAATTCCTTGAGAGCATATCCTGTATAGTCTATATACCAATTTTGGTTACAATCCGTTCGGCCGGTTTAGTTGCAGAGCACTATTCATAGGGGAAGTTTAACTATAAAGAACCTGTGTATTTATAAGGCCACTAACAATAACATAAGCATCGCGAGCTTCTGCCTCAGTAATAAAGATATATTATAATTTCTTAATAGATAGTTGTAGAAAACTGGCTGTCACATACAACATGAGACAATTCAGATTCTTTTACTTAGCTTCTAGACTCTTAAACGATTACCCAACATTTATTTTACAAGACAAGTTATTTACAACATGTACAAGAACTGAAGCTACCATAAACTGTTTTTGGAATTATATTTTATAAAACGCGCTCGTATAAAGTATCTTAAACAATCAAAAGCAAAGTTCTTTCTTTTCTAGAAGATTCTCATTTCAAGTTGAGGAGTGCGATCCCTGCTTCTTATGAAAATATCGATAAAAAATATGCCATGGAAATCTAGCTCAAATCATACTAGAGCTACCGCAACACTGGTATTAATCCTTTGTTGCGCCGCGAAGCCACCTCATTTCAGCGTTTTCATTGCTGGTTGAAAAAAAAAAAAGTTTAAATGGTCCCAACCCTGAAAAGGTGCACTGTTTAACTACCAACAACAGAGCGTTCTCTCAAACCGCCCATCTGGCACCACAGATCTAAAGAAGTTTTCTAACACAGCTGACTGTGCGTCGCACATCAACCGCCATGTTGTTGGTAGTTAAATGGATCAATGGCAGCGGGTGCACTTTTCCAGCATTGGACAGTCCATCCAGTTGGTTTTATTTATACTGATGTGAAAAGGCTTACGCTTCAGAGGGTTAAAATAATACAAATTTCTTTATTGGAAAATAGTTTAAGAATGATAATAAATTTGTGGAGTGTTTACATAACAAGTCAAGATGCAAAATGAAAATATTTTGTTAGTGCTTGCATATGCTTGGCAAATATCACATAAATGTAAAAAGAAAAAACATCGATTTATCAGCATCTGTTAATCTATTTACCGAAAAATTATTTAACAGTATATTTATTCGCGTGTTAATTTCTTGAACAAAGTGGTGCATGAAAATATTTTGCTTAAGTCATTGAAGTCATAACATCAAAAAGGAAGAACACGTCTAATGTTTATCAAGCAAACACTTTTACTTGTTGAACATAATATATATAATAAACTGTTATCCATACTTATTTTTAAAAATTAGAATTAATATTATTTTAGAAATTTATGATACTGAAACGCATGGATTAAAAGAGTACGTGTATGTTTAACGTATATTTATTTATAAAGACAAAATTTCTATAATAAAACTTATATGAAAATGTTTACTTTTGCCACAATCGCATAGCGTCAGTTTCTGTATTTTATTGATATTGACAAAGTTGAAGTTAACGTCAAAGTTAAGAAAATGGAAAGTTGAAAATGTTAGAAATAAAATTTAAGAACTTGTTAAGAAAAGCAAAATATCTTACAGCGGATTCATGTAAATAAAGACAAATAGTAAATATAAAATGTGAGTTAAATTCACATAAACGTTTTTTTAAAAGAAAAATTAAATAAAACTGTCGCATAAACAAAATTTTATCGAGAGAAGAGAAAAATATATAGTTGGTAACACGCACGACTTTTAGCTTTTAAAGACAGAAGCTAAATTTGAAAATATATTGCTTTCAGAGTGCTCATTTAATATGCTTAAAATTAGAATTGTACGACGAAATTAAATTTTAACAAAGGATAGAGCATAAACAAGTTAGAAAGAATGTTAAAATTATTATAATTAAAACTAGGTTTGAGAAAATCAACACATCTAAACTAACAATACGTGGTTTCTTCGATCAGTCTGTTTCTTTGGTATGTTAAACTTTCAAACGGTCATGAAATTTAAGAACAATCAAAGTATATTAAAAAGTAGTAATCCAAAATCCAATAATAAAATTCAGTGACGAAAAATTAAGGAATATATAAGAATATTTAATTTTTCTGTAATGAAACCCAAGGAACTTGTTTTACATTTCTTTAGATCCCCTTAGATTTTCCGAAAGCAAACGGCAAGGATATGAATTCGCTGCTGTTGTACGCCATATGCGGGGAAAAGTTTTCCAGGCAACCGTAAACTTACAGGGGTAAATTTTCCAACCGTACTTTGATAGCAAAACACAGGTAATAAACGCTGCTTGTAACTTAATATGTATTTTTTATTGTAAACTGAGAAGACGTAATAATTGTAAGTAATATAACAAAGCAATAAAGAAAATAACTGGATATGGAAAACAAATGCCACCAATTGATTTAACGTAAATGCGGCCACTTAAAAAACTTTACAATAACATTCTTTTTTTCTTTTTTCTTCTTCTTCTCAAAAAAAAAAAGACTTCATTAAATCACAGTGAATGCAAACAAAAGTTGTAACTTTTGAGTAGTTTTCATGTGCACATTTCTCGCATTTTGCGCACTTCGCCCACTTTTGTTATGGTACTATAGGTAATAGGATAACACATGCCAATTTTTATTTTAGGATTTGATATTTTAATCGTTTTTACATGTAAAGACGAAAGAAAGTACAAGCACATTCCTAGCTAGGATTGGCTTTTGTTTTTTTCTTCTCTCCGTTTATCTGATTCTTTTTACAGTTTCTTCTTTGTTTAGATATTTTTCCCCAGCTGATTTTTATAGGGAGAATCAGTCAGTATAGCTGACTTCTTTTTTTTCCTCAAGCCGTATTTTCTTTGTAGGATGAATGAAAGCACGTTTTCCAAGGAGACATGTGTTAGAGTACGTGCCCCGTATGCTGTTGGAAAACTTGCCCTCTCCGCCATATTGGAACTTTAAAACTACCTCAAGGAGTAGCGGTTAAGTCATTTGCAAAACAAACGCATAGTGTTGTGAAGAAAGAAGCAGCGTTTTAGTTTAAGCAATATTAAGCAGTAAGTTTAATACTAGTACGTTTAAGTTTTAACAAAGAACTGAAAGCTTACTCACTACGAAAAAAATGCAGAAAATGGAAGATAGACCCTTTTCCAAAGATACTGTTGTTGGAATACGAGTCTCGTATCCTGTTGGAAAACCTGTCCTATTTTGAAACTGTGACACTATGTGGACGAGTAGTGGTATTAGTTATTTGTAAATTAAACGCATAGTTACGCGAAGAAGGAAACCCCTTTTTAGTAAACGGAATATCAAAATAGTTTTAATATTAGTAGTATGTTTATTTTAAGTTTGAATGAAGATCTAAAAGTTTGCTCACTATAAGAAAAAATGCAGAAAATAGCGTCTTCCACAACAATTTGACAGAAGCTATTGAGTTGAAACCTACGCTTATATATGACCTGTGGTGTGAACCTACTTCAGCTAGTTCGCACCGCAGTGTCTTATTTCGAAACTAAATCGATTTGGAAGACATGCCCGAATGGAAAGTGTTTCCCGGTGTCCCTTAATATATTTTTCTAGTTGAGTGTGAGGTAGTGAATATATAGGGTGTCCCATAAGGATTGGAACAAACTTATAGCACATAATAAGTAAGGAAAGTAATAAGTAATAAGGAAACGTCGTCTTCGTGTAACTGTTAATAGTTAATTTGGAACGAGTGCTGAAATGATAGTGGACTTTCCGACCCTTGCTCATCAAAAACTAATGTATCTTTCACAAGAAACACGTGACTGAAATGAATTGTTTAAAAATTCTATTTCATTCCATGGAGGAAATTTTTGGAGAAAAGGCCATTGCCTGAAACTTGGCTAAGAAATTAGACGAACACTTTTAACTCTTTTCCCAAAGTGATTATTTAAAGGTAAGAGAGAAAATGGGGTTTTTGATCTCACATTGTGCTATGTGATTCTGAATCTTATTATGTGTCCTTAAATTTTGTTCCAATAATAATGGGAAACCCTGTAGAACTCCTGAAGAGGAAAAAACTCTAGTATCCCCAAGACGTAAGTTTGGTTTTATTTGATTTTTATGTCTGTTTTGTAGAAAGTCATTTAATTTAATTTGTTAGCGTACTTTAAAACATCGATTTCTACTTTTTTTTCTAAGAAATATATTTGGAAACCCGCATTTGTTTAGTTTTTGAAATACAAAAATGAAAAAAAAAATGAAGGAAGATAAATATATTGTGTAAATTTTTATTCACTTAACAAAAAGCCAATTTAAGATTATGAGTTTGTTGACTTCCCGATAAAAGAAGATATAGTAGGATTAGTAAAATTACTTTTGATAATTCCTGATTTTAAGTTTTTTATTTTTAATAGTGAAAACAGATATTATAAGCAATAGTACAAGAACATTTAGCTATTGCTACTGTATTTAACTAGACTGAAAAAAAAATAATGAGTCCATATGAAAAAAAACCCCTATAAAACAAAATTTTACGTGTAAAAAACCACAAAATGCATTTGGAAGTGGTAATTACTGGATCCGAATATATACCATTACTCATGGAATCACTGAATGTAAGCAGAATTTATACATACTCTGACTCAGTGTATTAGCATTAAGGAACTACAATTCACGAACATTTGCAATGCAGTTTACAGTGTAATTTGCACTTATGCAATATTTGTTACCATCTATTGTATCCAATATTAATTCCTTCCTTCATGAAATCGGAGCATATTTGCGCTGCACTCTAATTTACAGGCGTAGAACATCGCATCGTTTTCTATCTGTTAACATACTGTTTCATAGATATGTAACTGGATTTTATTTGCTATGCCTTAGGCCATAGGTGCATCATCGGGAAAGCACAGGAGAAACACAGTCTATAAAATAACCGTACATTTACTGGAAACTTCCCGGAATACTTTACGGGATTTCTCCTTTTATATTTGAATGCAGGAAAACTTCCATGTATCAAATGTCCCCTCTTCTCTGAAACGGAATTTCTTCTGGATCTTGCAGGAATAAAATTCCGTAAATATACGGAAAAAGTACCGGTGTCCCATTTGTTTCCATATTTTCGGTATTTTAACATTTTTTTAGCAGTACAGTGCTATTTCGTTCCTCCCGGGGTTTTTTTGTCGACATATTTTTTGTGGAGCAATTTGCGTCGACGCATTTTCGTTGCATTTTTCAATACGGTTGTCAGATAGCTCGGGGGGTGGGAGAATAAAATGTGTAAAGTCGCCAATGTTTGTGCAATTTTATAGTTTATCATTAAGTTTGGCTCCAAAATATAAGCTCCCAAAGCTGAACCTAGTTTGGCGAAGTATATTAGTAGAGAAATTTTGAAACGCTATAGTTTATTACAGAAGATAAGTATACTTGGAATACGCCAGCCGAAGATTTCATAAAACAGTTTTAGTAGACACTTTTAACATAGATTACAATTCCAAAGAAGTGTTTTATGGAACAAGGAAGAAAAATATGGAACAATCATGAATAATGATACACTTTCCAACAAGTGAATGAGGAAGAAAAATACGGAAGACGCGTGTATTATGATACGCTTTTAATATATAACACTTCAATGCGTATTTAAGATATGAAAGTGTTTCAGTGTTTTATTTTTCGGTGCACGTGCCTCTTCAATTTCGTTTAAAAATCTTTTGATTTAAAGTATTTGTTTCAAAATTTATCACCAAGTCCCTTTTCCTACACTTCAATTCGATATGTGAACTCCCCTCTGAAATTTTTGGCTACGCTAGTTTTACGTTTTAAGCACGCAGTGCTTTTAGATACTTTAAAGGTATAAACATTACGTTCGTGTTTTAGTCGCACAGCGCGTTTGGATAATTTGTTACTAGAAATGTACTAAAATTTAAAAACTGCGTAACTTATGAATGGCCAAAATACATGACATTTTCTTTTTCTCCTTTAAGTCCTCACGCTTCTGAAAAATGATTTTATATTTAGGGTGACCATAAATTATTGATAGAATAAGAATTTTAAATAAATAATATCGAATAAAAGTTTACGGAATTTTCTTTAGTTAACAATGTTGTAATTAAAAACGTTGATTACCAAATTAGACCAATGATTGGAATGTAATTTCAGGGCAAAATTAAGTACATGAATGTACGGCATTTCGTTAAATTTTATGCCTCTATATCTCTGAATTATTATTTTCTGCCCTTTCGGTGGCAGTATTGGCTTTACTTTTCTTTTTTCATGATATAATATTATGACTTTTATCAAAACCACTCGTAGGGGTAATGTGCTGGTATATGATCATGAAATTTTAAATGCACACTTACTGACAGAGCTTAAGAGCAAATAAAACCTACAGAATGTGTTATTAATAGCTTTCAAGGTCGAATAATTAATGAAATCCATAGATAGAAATTTTCTGATTTATTGAAATAATCTTTTGAAAATATTAAAATCAAAATGTATTTTAATACGTTCTTTAAATATTTACTTACATGTAGTCTTGATCATATTATATGATGGGCACCTTTATTTTTTTTTATTATATTATTATTAATGCTAGTGGTCCGTAATTTAAGAAGACATATTTGAAGAAAGTCTTTTTTTGAGCCGTAGGGTAAGTGTACCAATAATTGACACTTTAAGAACAACAATAAGCATTAACTAGTAATTGCTAATTACTAAAATTATCTAGAAACAAAATTTTTGTTTTCAAAACATTAGTGAACTTTTAAAATTCATGTAGGGTATAATTTATTACAGGATATTGAATTTTTTCTATATTTTATATGTTGTCATGATGGCGACACCAGTAATTGATACCAAGAAAAAAATTTTTGGCTCCAGTGATTGACATCTAATAGGAAATGAGTAGCAAAACATGCTGATTTATTTTTTGATGCAATGACGTAAAAATGACTGAAGCAAATGAGATGAAATTTAGTGACCTGATAGGTGATCACTCTACTTAAACTATAACGTTGAATTTTTTTGAAAATTTTGATTAGATTTTGAAATTTTGCGAAAATGTGTAAATATTTGTTTGCGTATCACGCAATGACAACCAAAGTAAATGAAATGAAATTTGGTTATATGATAGGCGGTCACTCAACTTTAACTGTAGACGTCAAATTTTTTATAAATTTTGATTACATTTTCAGATTTTGAGAAAATCGTTCCAAACTGCGTAAATATTTGCTTGCGCATCACGTAATAGCCAGTAAAGAGAATGAAATGAAATTGCCTGAATCGAAATACTACACATAACATGCATTATACACCCTGTATACTCAAAAATGATCTAAAGATAACCTTCTGAATAGCTATTTACTGTATTTCCTAGAAATCTTATGCAATTATCATGAACGTGACTAGAACACCAATAACTAACATAAGTGTCAATGACTGGTGAAATCCCCTTTTCTTTACCCAGCTATTGACACCCCATCTTAAATAAATAAATAAATTTATGTATTAAAAAAAAGCTTTACAGACTATTATTTGATTTATGTACTATTATCTGATACAGTTCAGTTGATATTGATTTCTAAAAAGAAATATGCTTCAAATAAAACAAGTTGCGGGGAGGAAAAAATGATGTCAAACGAAGTGTGACTTACATAAAATGAATTATTTATTGCAATGACTCCCCATCTGCAGCACCGTACGTGTGATGCATATCGAGTAATTCTGAGTTAGTAAACTGATTCACAATTTTCCGCAACTTCCCAGGCTTACTTAAGTGGCCACAGTTTGCATGTCAAAAAGCAAGTACCTATGTTAATCTAGTTTGTCATAGTATGAGATACCAGCTTGTTAAGTTTGGCAACGACTTTTGGAAACACCCTGTAAGAACAGATGATGTGGTAAGACGAAGCTGGATTCAAAATCAACTTTGAAAATGGTGATAAGCTTGAAATCTATATAAATAAAACGAACTGTAAAATGTCAATTTGTTGGTTAGTTAGTGAGTTTTTCTGTGTCTCGCGTAGCTTCCAGACGGATGATCGTAGGCCTACTAAATTTTGTATGGAAATTCTCCTGGACGGGTCCCGACATACCTCGGAGTGATTTTTTCGAAATTCGAATTATTTTAGGAGGCATCCATAAAAAAACGTGTCCCAAAAGGCTAATTTTTGCTCTCCGCCATTTCGCAATTGTAACCCCGCAGTGAAAAGAGTGATGATTAAGCATATCTAGGTTGCCATATTTGGCAAGTTTATTAAATGATTCAGATTCTTGAAGGAAAAATAAAAGAATATCGATTTTTTTTTTCCGTTTAGATTATTTGTAAGGTTATTTTTTAATTAATATATCGTATGCATGTGAAATCAGAATGGGTGGCAGCATGGATGGTGAAATCAGCAGTAATTAAAAGTTTTATACTCAAAAGAAAAATAGGATTTGGAAATTTTCCGAGACTAAAATGTGAAACTTTTTAATTTGGCGAAAAATAAAATGGTTGATATGCGATTTTGAGAAGATGATTCTAACGCTTGGCGCAATTTATATTAATTTTATGGCCTGTTGCTTGGATTATGAATACACCAGAATGAGTTTTTCAAACATTCATTCAGTTCGAATTGTGCATTTTTCTGCACAATTCGAATCTATTTCGAATTCTCTATTTCTAATGTATTACACCCAGAAAAAGGATGATAGAAATAGCAATTTTAATTTTGTTTGATAACACTCATGAATAATGATATACTTTCCAACTTAACGGAATAAGGAAAGAAAATAGGGAAGACCCATGGATTATAATACGCTTTTAATATATAGCACTTTAGTGCGTGTTTAAAATCTGAAAGTATTTCAGATTTTCTTACTTTTTGTTTTCCTTTCCGTTTTTTGATAAAGGCCAACATATCCGAAGCTCTTCAGAATTAATATAGGACAGAAATACTTTGTACTTTTTGTAGCTTTTTATCATTTAACCATCTTATTTTTGTAACCAGGGGCGGGCCGACACGGTAAGCATCGCATCTGGGCGCCGGCTTCGAAGGGGCGTCATTTCGAACTCAAAAACTAAGTAGAGCATAAAAGGGGGCGTCTTTTTTTACATTAGCAGGGGGCGCCACTTACCCTAGGGCCGCTACTGTTTGTAACCCTTTTTATTTTAAATTCCATTCAGAATCTGAGAAATTTCAGTGCCAAGGAACCCAGTGAGGAACAGGATTCTCTCCGAATAAGATTTATTAAGATGGCGCACCAACTGGTCGTCGGAGGCGGCTAGTCAAAAATAATAATGACGCGCTACGGTACTCCTAGCAAGTTGAAAACCATTGACATGGGGAATCCAGAAAGTAAATGGCATTTTGATGTCACGAGTTTATAGCTGCATTGAGTTTATAGTGTAATTTTTAAACTCGTGGCATCAAAATAACGCCGATTACACTTGGCGTTTTGTAATCAATGTATTACAATACCCCCCCCCCTCCCCCCCTCAATGATCCCGAAATTTGCTAATGTCGCAGCTGAAGCTGAATTTGGAGCATTTGGATTTTCGTATGGCTTCTCACTCTTGTTTGCACTTTTGGAATACGTTTTCAGTGACACAATATCGTGATGCTAAGTAAGGTAAAATTTTTTGTTGGGTTATATTCTAAAATTTATAGTTTTCAATTTTCACTGAGAATATTTCATGTTGAATTGTTCAAAAATTTTCTCACATATTTTAAACATGAAAGTCATTTTTGACAATCATCCTTATTTCCCTATGAATAAAATAAATTCATATTCCAAGAAAATATATTATGAAATAAATAAACGCTATAAATTAATCACCTTTTTGTCTTAATTTAAACAAAGTTTAGTTATAATTTACGCTTGTTATAAATCTCATTTCACGATACATATTTCTTAAGGAGGGGGAAATTTTAAATGCTGAAGGTATTACATATATTAAAAGTGTTTGAACACTGATATTTAGGAAGGTCAAATTTTATTTTATGTTTGTTTTCCTAAGAAACTGCGTTTAAACCTTTTACTGATACTTTTTATCATTTTTATTTTACGGGCCCATAACTCAATATATTTGAAACACCCTTTTCTTCTAACACAGAAAAATCGCTTCCTATTATTCTATTAAAAGAGTGATTTAAAACCGGAGGATGATGCTTCGTTCGTCTTTGTCGACATAATAAATTCACGGATAATTAATAAATATTCATACTAAGAGTAATCAAAAGTTTTACAGCCTCGTATATTTTAAGATAAAATAAGAAAATATTTTTTAAAAAATCCAGCTCTTCTTTAAGGGAATTTTCCTATTTATATCTTGATTTTAACTCAATTTTACTTTATTTTACTGGAGAGAAGCAAATATTTTAAAAAAGAAAAAATAATGTAGAACTGAATTTTTTAAAAAATGTAATATTTAAGATTGTTTTTTCATGGTAGAGTGAGGTAAAATTCTACATTTACAGTCGACTTTCAAAAATGGACGATGTAACCATTTTATCACTTATAGAATGGATTTACTTTGGAGGCATATAACCGATGAAAAATCTTCTTTTTTATTCAATTTAAAATTATTTTATTGTTTCTAGAAAAAAAGTATTTAACAGTTTAGTGTACCATATCACTTCACATCGATTTAAAAATATTGGGTACAGACAAGGTCGTAGCCAGAGAAAAATTTGGTGGCGGGGATATGTGACACTAAAATTAAATGTCAAAGGGAGGGGGAATTGTAGCTTTAAATATTTTTCAACTTTAATTGATCCCCAGAATCAGTGCAAATAAAAAAAAAAACTGCTAATGCATTGACTAAAATTTCGGGGGGGGGGGGGATCAAACCCACACTATCCCTCTTCCATGCTATGGTCTTGGCTGATATTGATGATTTGATCAAAAGCAAAAGTTGAAGGTTTTCTTTTCTTTTCACGAGGCTTTACTAAAAATTTCTGTAACCTATCAAAATTTACAAATGTATTTATCATCAGAAGGGTAAATGAAATAATAAACTATTAGCAACATAAATGGATTATTGGAGAAAGCCATCGCGAATATCCGTATTAGAAATTAGATCAAACACCCATACACACAGTGATTTAATCGTAACAACCGATGTTAATGAAAATTGATGAGAAGAGATATACGTGGTTTGGATATGTAAAAAGAATTTCAAGTGAAAGGCTATCGAAATCTGAAGAACTGGTAATCAGAGGGCAGAAACAGAAGGGGGCAGCCCAAAGAGTGGTGGAGAGAAAACCTGAGGGAAAGATTGGAGATATACGGTCTGCATTCTCTTAAGAACTCGTCTTAGTACACTATAGTTTATCTCTCATTTTTTAACGTATAATTTTCGTACTCCATGGAAATGTAAAGTTTACGTGAATTCTTGTTCCTGAAATATGAAGAAGAGGGAAAAAAATCCGTTGAGTCTGAAGAAGTTTCTTCAATTGACAGGAGAAAAAAAGAAATGGATATTCCTCAAATAACGGAAATATTCCGGCTGCCCGAAAAATTCCCATTAATTGAAGAAATAATTTTTTAGAGTGCTTCTTTGTACAATAATTTATTTCTCATTTTTCGAACGAATAATTTCTGTACTCCTTGAAAACGTTATATTTCCTTGAGTTCTTCCCGTAAATCAAGAAGAGGAAAAAACTTCGTTGAGTCTGAAGAAGTTTCTTCAATTGACAGGAAAAAAAAAAGAAATGGCTATTCCTCAAATGACGGAATTATTCCGGCTGCCCGAAAAATTTCCGTTAATTGACGAAATAATTTTTTAGAGTGCTTCTTTGTACAATAATTTATTTCTCATTTTTCGAACGAATAATTTCTGTACTCCTTGAAAACGTTATATTTCCTTGAGTTCTTCCCGTAAATCAAGAAGAGGAAAAAACTTCGTTGAAAAAGTTTCTTCAATTGAAAGGAGAAAAAAGGAAACGAGTGTTCGTCAAATATTGGAAACATTCATGCAGCATTGCTTACAGTAAAATTTCCATGAACTGGAGAAATAATTTTTGAGTGCTTCGTTATACAATAATTTATTCCTCATTTTGCAACGAATAATTTCTGTACTCCTTGAAAGCGTTATATTTCCTTGACTTCTTCCTGAAAATCTGAAGAAGAGAAAAATATTTCGTTGAAGAAGTTTCTTCAATTGAAAGGAGATAAAGGAAACGGATGTTCGTCAAATATCGGAGATATTCATGCAGCATTTGCTGACAGTAAAATTTCCGTGAACTGAAGAATGAATTTTTGAGAGTGTGAGTAGCGCAGGACAGGAAAAATATGTAAAAAAGAGGATGTAAGAGACTTGACGAAAACCTCAGTATGGAAATTCTGAAGAAGAAGATGCACTTTTTTAATGTTTAGTCCTAGCCATCCCTACACATAAATGTTAAGTATTCGTCCACAAAGTATTAGGTTGTAACGAAAGTTTCCCGCAACCGCAAACATCGTCAGCACACAGTTCTCGTTGGCGTATTGGCTCCTATTTTGTCAAACGATTTTTGGCATTTGAAAGAAAGAGGCTTACTTTATAACACTGTGTTGTGAAATCTGTAAAAAATATAGTTAGCATTAAGTATAAGGTGTCCCAAATGGAACTATCACTCTAGAGGATTAGAACCATCCTTTACTTCCACTTGTGTTGCAAAAAGTCAGCTACATAATATCAACAAATTATGAGTAGAGCTTTAAGTACTATTGTTGTATCATGTGACACGGTGCAGGTTTGGTACCGAAAGTTCAAAAACAGTTATCTAAGGAGTTAGAAGTTAGTTTTTCAGGCAGATATGGCGGAAAACTTTCGTTACAGCCTGATACATTCATGGACAGTGAATCACTACGGACAAAATGATTAACTATATCTTTCGTTATATATTTATGATATTTTTATTTTTATCGAGTGCAAACAACTCTTTTGGTTTTATTCTGTTAAAATAGCTTATATAAATTAAAATACTTAAAAATACTTTCATAAATGTGATCTTAAATCTGACGTAACTGTTACTTTTATCAACAGATTACTTTATAAGAACTGTACAGAAGTGATAAATCTCCAAGAACGGAAACATTTAAAGGCTTTAGGTAATCCTCTTTGAAGAATCTTTCAATGGGCGTGAAATCTCCAGCATTACAAATGGAGGATGCAAAAGTATGAAAAGTCCGAATACAAAATATATGTATAGGTATATAGATGTTTCGTTTTCAAGAAGCTATTTTTTAAAATGAAATAAATATGTGTAATGTGGATATTTTAACCCTTTGAGAGTTTTCAAAAAGGACGAAAATACAAAGTTGAATTTAATCTACATCGAGATGAAATAGTTGCGAACGTAGAAGAAGGCTGATAAAAAAGCATGGCTAAATATAAGGTGGCATCTTAAATTGATTCCTTCCCCCAACCCACGGATATCTTCACACAAGAGTTTGCAATCTTCAGCAAATGTTATAAACAACGCTTGTGTACGATACTACCCGCCCTTCTCCTATGCGATGTACTATCTCTGTGTTATTTTGAAGAACTACAGGAGGATTCGCTAACAGACCGACAAACTTGCAGGGGGGTGTAAGGGTGGGGAGTACAGAGACGGTTCAGAATCACATAGCAATGCAGGGTCGGGAACGTCGTCTTCATTAACCTATTAACTCTTTGAGGCGCAACCCTTTCCCAATGCTGAAAAAAAGGGCAGCCGTTGCCATCGCTCGACTTAACTACCAGCAAGATGGCGGACAATCGAAGCGTTCATCGCGTGCCACAGTTCTAGATTTTTTGACGCAGCTGGCTGTGCGGCAATCTATCCAGCTGTGTCTCGCATTCTTCCATTTTTCAGCAGATGTCAGTGCTGTTAAAAAGAATCGTGACCATTTTTTTGACGGGAAATGACGTGCTCAAAAGTAAAGGATTCTCGTGGAGGTATGCCACCCGCCACTATTTTTATAGAAATCCAATCTATTCTTCGTGACTGGCAACAGTCAAAACGTCGGAGTTTGGTGTTCACAGAGCGGGAACACTGCGCGTTAAAGGGTTAATAATCACTTTAGAAGGAAGTGTTGAAGGGTGCATCTATCTCATTTCTTAACCAGGTTTCATCGGGGCCTTCGCAATTAGTAACGGGCCTGCGCGTGTATTTTGATGAGTCATCCAAAGAGGCCTACGGATGCTCGAGTCTTCATGTATACATAAGGCATTTCTTAAGCTTCCCAGTGCTTTCAAACGTTATTTAATGTAGTTTTAAGTAGTAATTGTGCTACTAATTCAAGTACGAACTCATGATTAATTTGTTTGCTATGATACATATTGACATAAAGAAAATAGGTGCATATAATTTGAAGGAAAAACAAAGTAGCGCTTACTCTCATGATTCACGATTGCTTATTTTAGTTTCACAAGTGGATATTTAATATGCTTTAACGTAGTCGTATTCCCTACGTTATTTTAAACAATTCAACATTAATCTTTAACAAATGATGTATGAAAGCGCATTTCAGTGTTTTCGGGATATCCTGTATATTGGAGAAAATTGATAAAATACGCTCTATAGCGCGATCCCTGAATTAATTATTCTTTAATAAAGACATTTCATGTAGTATATATTATTCTTTTGTCGCTTTCTCAATCGAACTTTAGAATTGAGCAAGCATAATGAACGCTTGTACAAAATATTAACTGCATTTGAAGTTTCTGTATAAACGGGCAAAAATCAATAATTTACACTTTACTGTATTCCTGCACTGTACCAGATGTAAGTCTGATTCACATAATCAAGGCATATATAACTGATAAATAACATTTTCAACTGGCAAAATTAAATTGTCTAAATAGTATCACAACGTCATGCTTATTTACAAGAATAAAAACTTACTCAAGTAATACGATTTCTGATTAAAATAATTTATTTATAAATAACACATGAGTAATTATTCACTAAACATGATTTACATACATATATTTAGAATTTCTAAATACATTATAAGCGTTCACTTACCTTTACATTCAGAGCAAAATGTTCGAATTTTAGGATAAATTTTCATGAAAGAAAATGGCACAAGATTCACAAAACGATTACCCACATCTAAAGTTCTTTAGTACGACAAAAGTATAAAAAAAATTGTTTTAAAATAATAAAATAATATAACATTTATAATACTTAGAACAATAAAATAGAATATTGTGACTGGGGAAAACAGGCCTCAACGATAAACTCATTTTTAGGGATGGCAACTCATAAGCAGGCCCGATGCTTAGCGATGGCCCCGGTTTCATAAACAATGGGCTTTCCGCAGACGATTTCATCAATGCAATTCTGAAATAGCAACTTTTATCAAAGTGCAATCGGTGAAAGAGTGATTAGTTTTAGAAAACTACGAGGGCCGGAGATCTAGCATCATTTGAGCATGGAGGACATTGGAGCCACGACAAATTTCCCACCAGACGTGCACCAGCTTCCTTTAAAGTACATGGCCCCACAGTTGTCTGACCGTGAGAGGTTGTCATCCACCTCTCTCGGTCAGACTGCTGCACTGACCATGGTCAGTACGTCTTCACTCTCGGTCTTCTCATGGGAACCGAGAACAGCCGACTGGGGTATTGCTGAACGCTTCAATGTTTATTTTGGTTGTCTTTTATTTATTATTTTAAATTATTAAAGTTTTGCATTATTTTTGAAAGATGTTAGCTTTGTTTTCTCTTAAGGGTGTATGTCGAAGTAAAAGAACTCTGTTTTTAGTCTTGGTACACGAATTGAAATAAACTAATGGCACCACCCCAGTAGCACAACTAGTTCAAAAAACGTTTAAATTACGTTGGAAACACGTTTTTTGACGTTAAAAAACGTGTTTTAAACGTTTTTTGGACTAATTGTGCTACTGGGGTGTCTCGAAAAAATTCCAGATGGTTCTTCATAAGCTGCTTTACACACTGCAAGAAGCGAAAAAAGCAGTGGCTTTTGTGAAATTTTTAGAAAAAATTCTTAAACATGGATCAGAGCTGCAAGATTTTTCGAAGAGTAACGCGCTTTGCGAAAATTTCCGATTTTTAAGATTTTTTTTATAAAAGTTTTGACACTGATACAGATTCATCGTTTATTTGAGTATGTAGTACAGCTTGTAAAGAGACAGTTTCAAAACTTTGAAGTGCCTGGCATAATTAGTTTATTTGTACTTATGTACCAAAATCACATGATTTTTTCGAAGAACACCGAATGGTGTTGTAGGATAAAACCCCGATTCTTAAAGCCTTTTTTTCTCAGTATCTCCAATAGAAATGACGAATCCCCCGCCCCCACCATCCCCTTCTGTTCAAATTCTATTCAACGAGGGAGCCATTTGTAGTCATACTTACCGTCTCTGAAGTAATTCTCCACCTTGTAAACTATAATTGAAATTTGGTGAGGAAAAGAAAAAACAAAATAACAGAAAACGCAAACTTAAACTGAAAATTTTTT
Organism: Cheiracanthium punctorium; assembly: GCA_038373885.1. Taxonomy (NCBI): domain Eukaryota; kingdom Metazoa; phylum Arthropoda; class Arachnida; order Araneae; family Cheiracanthiidae; genus Cheiracanthium; species Cheiracanthium punctorium. Next base: position 158,688 of record JAWZYV010015503.1, read on the forward strand.
TTAGTCCCTTAAACAAATTAAAAGTGTAGAAAACGGAAGATATAGTACATTCAGAACTAAAACAGACTGTGTTCCAAAGCTATATTTTTCTTTGCGATAAGATTGGGTACATAAAGGAGGATAAATGCATGAAGCCTGTAGTTGGAGCGGGTAATAGAAATTTTAGTGATTTCCGCTCTCAAAAATTATACAAATTTGGGTTATGGGGTTAATAACGATCTTTTTGTGTCAGAAATATAACTCAATGAAAATTTAACAAGAAACTTCCCTATCGCAGTTTCATTTAAAAACCTTCATTGTTAGAGACGAGCTTCAACTATAATATCAAGGTTCATTCTTTTCTTTCGAAAATGACAAAAATTCCAAGAATGAAAGCACATAGTACACTCTTCAGTCATAGAATAGAAAATATTATGAAAGCCCTTTTCTAGAGAATATCGCCAGCTTATGTCAATCTTGAAATGCATCGAAGAAAATGACAATATACGAATTTAAAACTTCTGATTTAGCAGTTTTTGAAGTAAACTTTTGTAGTCTAATGTTTACATGCTAGATTTTGCGATCTTAAAGTGTCATAGTGGATCATGATCAGCTCTTGAATAGCATGATGTACAATTTGAAGGGAGAACTGACAATTCAAAAGTACTTGAAAAAAATCATGAAAAAGAAGTGCTCTTTTAAATGGGAAAATGCATTCATTTCATTCATATAAATAGGTCAGAGTTCTGCATACATATATATGCGTGCTCGTTTGTGTGTTTAGCAGTGAAAATAACAATGGCAGGAAGTAGAATCAACTCTTTATTGAGATCACATTAAGTCGAGTAGAAAACAGTCATTACAAATGCAAATTTACTGTAGAGTTTTGGAGGGGCGGGGGGGAAGAGCGAAAACAAAATTCGTTAGCGGTACAAAATATGCGTATTAAAGTCCTCGTTTGAGCTCTATCCTACACTTTTTTTTTGTCCGTTCATGTGACTTTTAACATTTCAGAACATTCCAAAGCTCTGGAATTGGACAGTATTTAAAATGGCGTCTCAGAATGCTCTGATTTGGCATGATATATTATGGCGCGGAACGAGGGGAGTTTTATTTACTATATGTTTATTTTCGTTGCCGTGGAGACAGCTCTACTTTTCTAATGAAACTTCACAGGATTTAGAATTAAGTTGATAAAGAATACATTTTAAAATGATTTCGTGGAATAAAACGCGATGTATTTGAAAAGGACTGAAGAACAAGATATCAGGTTTTAATACACAGAATTTACTGACTGTAATTTCATTACATATGTATATACAGAGTGCCCCCCCCCCCAACACGTTGACAAGCTTCTAGGAGAGGTAGGGCACATGATAAGGATTAATAGCAAAGCGGAGTTAACAACATCGTTTTCATTTACTTTTTGATAAGCATGCTGAGAAAATTGGGGAAACGTTCGTCTAATTTCTTAACGCTTTAACGCGCAGTGTTCCCGCTCTGGGAACACCAAACTCTGACGTTTTGACGCCTCACCATGGCACAGTGGTTATGCCACTGAAAATGGTAGATGGTCTAAGTGTGAAGGTCCCGGGTTCGGGTCCCATCGAGCGGCTATCGATCTAACGGTCAGGAGTTTTGGTAGGTTTTCTCCAGATGTAACGTCAATACGCGTTAGAACCCCTTAGAAAGTCCTCCTACCAAGGCACACCCCCCTTGGCAGATCGCCCTAGTGTAGCGTTGCCGTAATCACACACACACAACTGACGTTTTGACTGTTGCCAATCACGAAGAATATATCTGATTTCTATAAAAATAGTTGCGGGTGACATAGATCCATGAGAATCCTTTACTTTTTAGCACGTCTTTTCCCGTAAAAAAATTGTGACGATTATTTTTAACAGCACTGACATCTGTTGAAAAATGGAAGAATGCGAGAACAGCTGGATAGATTGCCCAATGCTGAAAAAAGGGCAGCCGTTGCCATCGCTCGACTTAACTACCAGCAAGATGGCGGACGGTTGAAACGTTCATCGCGTGCCACAGATCTAGAGACCCTTTTTTGACGACAGCTGGCTCTGCCGCACAACCAGCACATAAAAAAAGTAAAAACAAAAAATGTAAATTTTAATGAATAGGTAAAATAACTTACTTCAGACACTTTCAACTAACTCAGTAAACAACCAATCAATTAGTATATCTTGTATTTGTTGTTAATGTGGTGGTCTGGGGTTTCTAATTTTATTAAGGCTTTGTATCTGCGGAATGGTAGAATTAACCAGCTTGAATTTCCAAAAACATTGTCGTTTGTTCAAAACTCTACATCAGTCAAGATTACTTGGGTGTATAAAGCACAAAAGGGGACCCCCCCCCTTTAAAGGACACCAGCATTTAGAAACGGACAGTGTCCAGGACGAAGGAGATTTGATTCCATAGTTCAGCACATTAATAAAATGGACGTTACTAACTGTTTTTGGAAAGTCTGGTTTTCGTCTGCCTCGCACCGCCCATTGATGCATGCGCAAATTAATTGTTGAAAGATTCTGATTGGTCCTAAATTTAACCAAACACTTTGTTAATTTAACAAGGCATTTTGTTAAAATGATTTATTTAAAGCGAATAACCCTTTGTCAAATCAACAAAATAAAACTACCAAACTGCTTAACCAAACAAATTTTGTTAAATTCAACAAAACACTTTTTAGCGTGTATTGCTTTCCGTTAAGAGCTGAATTAAAAATGTAAATACCTATTAAAAAATATTAAATAGATCAAATTGTGTGACATGTATAGTTAAAATTAGATGACATATATTATAGAACTAAATCAGCAAAGTTTTCAAGAAAAAAAAAATGTAAACAAAACGTTACTGGTCCGACGTCGAACAAATTTCGTATTCGACTTGCCCGTTATATATTCAGCGGACGGCCATTAATTTCGAGGCCTGCTTAAGGGGAAAAACTGGAACTGCAAATTACCGTTATTTCGAATATGTAAGATTTAGCTGTAAGCGAAGTAGTTTTTGATGCCAGTTTATAAAAGCGCTCGCAGTATTTTCCTCTGTCAGCCATTTTATTCCGAGCCCTGTTATAAAGTGCAGCTTGTGAAAAAATGTTCCAAAAGTTTTTCTGTTCCAGACAGATAGAATCTTAAATCACAGGAGTTTCAAACTATAACAACTGGATTAACATTTTGATAACAAAAACATCCACAGCGTGCATTTATAAAATTTAACATCGGTCGTTTTAATTTTTCATGCTGTTGCTAGAGTAAGTAATCATCGGCTTTTATTTTAGCTAAATGTGAGTAATGAAAAAAAAAAAAGATCGAAACGTTAAAAATTTCTTGCAGAATGTTAAACTTTCTGTTTTGAAGTAGCATTACATAGCTTTTTACAGGTTTAAATGTTTCGTAAATACTGTTATTTAAAATAAACTTTTAATAACATTAATTAAATTCACGGAGTCTGAAATTTCAAAATATGTGGATTTCCTATACAAAATGTTCTGAATGTCACAACTGATGCTGAAAAGATTAATTTTGCTAAAACAAAAGGCTATTATTACGTATCTAAAGGAACATATTTTTACAGCCCCGCAACTGTTTCTACTGGAGTCTCTATGATAACTTGAAGCTAAGTTACAGGTAAGAGTATTTTGAACATAATTTTTGGATTTTGTTTATAAACTAACTTTTACTGCGTTCATTGAATAACTGTTCTAATTATATTTATATGAAATACATAATCAAATATTTTTACCATATCTTCTTAAATTCTGAAAGAAACGTTATATTTTTAAGCGTGAATTGAAAGAAGCGTTAAAATCTGTCATTTGAAAGAAAATTTTAGAATACATTTTTTGTCTAAAAAACTTTCATTACTATGTACAGTGGAACCGGCTTAATGGAATAGCCAATTTGTCACGAAAATGTATTCTAATAAGCGGGGGATATTACATTATCAGGGATCACATTGACTAATTATTGCGTTTGGATACATTGAAAATTTATTACAACAAGCAAGATATTTCTTTAACCGATATTCCATTAAGCGGACTCCACTGTACTAAAATTAGCCATACCTTGGAGATTTCTAAAACATTAACTTATGCCACTTCTCACGAAAATTTTGTAGTAAACTTCTGTATTGAGGAAGTTAAAGTACATTTTGAATTAAAAGCATTAATTTAGAAATTATTTCTAATGGCACATTTTCAATATTTAATACATCCCGCAGTATGAATTTGCTAGCTTAAGTGCATTTCAAAACATGTTTTAGTCCAGCTAGGTTAGTTGCAAGTTTGATCGAGATTTCACATGTTACACCTATTCCTTTAATTCTTTAAAGTAATTTAAGCAGGCATATGTTTCTGGAGTATTAAAATAAGATTTAATTATATTAATACTACTTTTCTCCTAATTAAAATTTTGATTACTAGTGCAAGAAAGATCTTAGACAAGTTAGTTAAATTCGGTATTTCTATTTAAGTATGGTCATCAGCTGAAAAGACATATATGTACTGTGACTGTAATTCTAACATACTGACAGGACATATATTGAGAAAGTGAATTAAAATTTTATTCCACAAATTAATAAGATCAAAGTTATTTGACTAATGGGATTGGATTAAGATGTTTTCACGGTGAGCTATTTCCTTGTAATTACAATTTAAATACGCATCTGTATTTATGATACATTTATTTACACTTAATAAATGAGATACGTAAAATTTGGATACACGAATAAGTATGATTAAGTTTTCTATCAGTCTCATGAAAAATTCATTACCTGTTAAAATATTCATAGTAAAATTTTGAATACATTTTAATCTTTTCTAAGCAGAGTTACGTATTATTACCAATTCTACCATTTTTTTTAATGTTCACGGTAACTTTCCCTTCAGGTTCATGAAAAAATGATATTTAGTTAAAATACTCGAAACAAATTTTTGAGTACATTTTAATGAGATAAATCTCAACGTGTATGTTGTCTTTCGCTCTTGGAGGTCCATATAAGGAGAGGGAAAGCTGGTATCGATCCCCCAGCCTTTAGTTACTGAATGCTTTTATAACTTTTAGGAGGGATATTTTCATAATATTCATACGTTTGGCAGTCTGAGTACAGGCTGTAAAAGGACTCAAATGGTCGTTTTTGATTTCTCTGACTGAATTTATAATTTACATGCTTGTAACATTTCCCCATAATTCTGAAAATGTTTGCTTAGTTTGGGGCACACTCTAATGGAAGCTCCGCCCTTCGCCGTCCCTAATGGAGGCTTCGTCACCTCTGTGGTTGACAGAGGGCATTAGAAACAACAACAAGACAACAATAAGAGTGGAAGATCGCGCTACAACGCGATCTGTGATACGCGAATGAGAAACCCGAGTTTTTCCGATGCCCCCTAGAGAGGAAAGCCGCGGCGCTTAACTTTTGACGTCATACCGAGTAGGTAAAGCAAAGCGTTTCCATTGGGTTTCTCCTCTCTCTCGCGGAAGAAACCCAATGGAAACACTTTGCTTTACCTACTCGGTGTGACGTCACAAGTAAGCGTCGCGGCTTTCCTCTCTAGGGGGCGTTGGTTTTTCTCGTGTAACGTACCTGAGAGCCAGCGCGAACTCCTCTCTAGCTACACGAGACTTTCCGCTGATAATAAGAATCGAAAGCAGAAGCGCGGGTACAGTATTATTCTTTACAGTGCAGAACAGTTATAATTATTATTACAGTACTGTGTCATACTTTACAGTAATTATTATTATTACAATACAGTACAATAATATTTATTACTGTTCAGTACAGTATTATTGTTAAAGTTCTGGGATTTATTATTATTTCTGCATACTGTGCGTACTGTACTGTACTTCATGTCTCTTTCTCCTACTGAGCATGAATTCAGTGCATGTACGTTACTTTGCAGAACTGTGCAGTATTATTTCGAATAACACTCTTTTTGTGAATATATTGCTCATTCATTACTTTATGTGGAAAATGGCAATAGTTAGGAAATGGCTTAAAACGATTTGAGGGGTGTTTATAAGTATCTGAAGCAATTGTGTAAGTTTTTCAAAAAGTCGTATATATACCCTATTTAACAACGAAAAATCCCTCGCGTAAGTCAAGACTCCATTGTATTATTATTATTATAGATTATTAGCAATAGGAAATGTTTTGTAATCAATATTTTACTGGAATTATTTATAACTTTTGTTAATATGCAAGCTGTCCCATAATGATTGGCACAAACTTCAATGGGGTGGTAGGGTACATAATAAGGATTCAGAATCACACAGCTAGGTGGGGTCGGAAACTTGATCTTCATGCATATGCTAATAGACACTTTGGAACAAGTGCCTAAATAATGGTGAACTTTCCGACCATTGTTCGTCAAATTCGAAGGTATCTTTCACAAAAAAAAAAAAAAAAAAAAAAAAAAAAAAAAGTGACTAAAATTAATAGTTTAACGGCCGTATTCACTTAATACTTGACACGCGGATTAAACCAAACTCGCATGTTAAAGTCTCATCGGTAAGGTATCTTACCAATGACTATAACACGCGTCTTAGGGTTAATCCGCGTGTCAAATTTTTGGTGAACATAAAGCTAAATCTTCTATTCTGTTCCATGCATGAGATTTTTGGATACAAGCCCGTTGTCTATGAAACTTGATTAAGAAATTAGACGAACATTGAAGACTTTTCTCAAAGTGATTACTAACAGGTAAGTGAAAACGACGTTTTCGATCCCACATAGCTGTGCGATACTGATTTCTTATTATATGCCCTACCTGTCCTTAAAGTTTGTCCCAATAAGGTAAAGCTATGGGACACACTGTATAATTTTTTACAAACTATAAAATAGTATAATCATTCGTCGTCACATTCTAACGCTGTTCGAATTCTTAAAATCTCAACCAAGTATAGAACAAGAACATAAATATTTAGAAATCCAAACTTTGTCTCGAAATTTTAAACCCTGGAAATTAAAGTGAAGTAACTTTACAGAATAGTACGTTTATTTTAATTCAAATCTCGGATGATTCAGTGTATCTTTGGTTTTATACAAACAAGCCTTAGAACAATCCACAAAAAGTTTTATTTTCCTAGTCCCGTTTATCTAGAGAGCATTGCAAGAAAGTGAGTTGATGAGCTTTGTTCTTAGGAAACTTTTTAGTTGCTGATTTATTTAAATACTTCAGAATGTGAAATTTTGTAAACAGTCTGTTTAAGAAGAGTTTAAATTTTTTAGTTCAAACTTTAGCTCAAAATTTAACTTAGCGGCGAAATGTGCTATTGTACAAAAGGAACTAATATTAAATATATTGAATGTCAGTTTAAGACACACAGAGTGGTTATTATTAAAGTTCACCTGTAAACAGGATTCTACAGCTGAAATGAGAGAGCCGATTGCTACCCAATTTGGCATACGGACTGGTCAAGGAAGTTTTTTAAAAAGATTTGTTAAAAAAAAAAATGTCCAACCAGGTGGCGCTTTGCATGATGAAATTGGTTTATTAAAAAAAAACCCAAATAGATATAAAAGACTAATAAACTATTGAATACATGTTGAAACTGTCTGTACATATCGAATTAGCCCTTTCCGTTGTTGAATTTACTATTTTGCATTCAAACCGCCACCTAGTGGGATATTTTGAACTATTTTTTTTTCGAAATTCCTGGAGCGAATCTGCTGTATTGTCTGTATACCCAAGTACTACATACTGTAATGAACGATAAGCCTGTATCAGTTACAAAACTTTTAGAAAACATTCTTAAAAATCGAAAATTTTCCGAAACTTATAACTTTTAGAAAACTTTTGCAGTGCAGTTCCATATTTAAGAATTTTTTTCTAAAAGTTTAGCAAAAGGCACCGTTTTTTCACTTATCACAGTTTGTCATGCAGCTTATAAAGAATCATCTTGAATTTTTTCGAGACCCTGGTGCTATTAGTTTATTTCAATTTGTGTACCAGAGTCCAATACATGTTTTATTTTCTTCAAACTACAGCCTTAATTTTAGAAGTGAAAATGGTAGCACATTCTCCAAAGTTTAGCTCAAAAATGTGTGACTGACATCGTAATATTAAAAAAAAATTGTTCCTAAAATTAAATAATTAAAAAGTTAATGAAACTAGTAATGTTTTTATACTATGTGTATATGAAAAAGCAACGCTTTTTATATCATTACCATGATATCTATACATGGTGGCCAAAAAAAGATAACACGATTAATTTCTTTAGAGATGAAAGAACACTATGAATTGAAAATAAAAGTTCAAAACAAGGTATGAAAAAAGATTATCTTACGAAAAAATTCGTCTCATTAATTTTCAAAAAATGCCTATTGTTAAATTTGTATAAGAACAGGTACAAAAAAAATATCCCAATTAGTAAAATGTGACCCATACACTAATTAGGAGATGTACAAAATTACAATATTTTTTAAATCGTAAAACTTCGCAGAGATGTCTTTAAACATAGATGTCAGGGACTACACATGAATTTGAATGTAAACGTTTATTACTAGTGCAAAAAAGTTATTTTCTTTCGTAATTTCTGCACGAAGCCTGCAACCCGATCATCAGACTTGATTTTTTCCCTTAGAGAGAAATTAAAAATTGGTTTAAGTCAGCATATATTTGCCTTCATATCTCTGACACTTTTTAGGAAATAATTCTCCAATTTTGTACATCACTACATTAGTTTACAGGACACTTTACTAATTAGAAATTTTTTTCGCATGGGGCTCGTATACAACCGTTTGTGTGTCACATTTTGGAAATTAACGAGAATAATGTTTGTTTTTAACGTAATTTTTTCTTACCTACCTTATTTTGAACATATTTTTTTCAATTTACATTAGACACTTATCTCTTATTTTTAAAGAATTAAAACATGTTACCATCTTTCTCTGTTTAAGAAAAAGTAATACTTACTACTACCAATCCCCTTTTCTTAAAAACCGATGAAAACGGGACAAAAATTAAACGCATGTAATCTGAAACATATAAGATTCTGTAACATATCAAGTGACTTAATTTTGAAATAAATCCGTTTGTTATAAATGCGTTTCACTGGCATATCTGCGAAAATGCATTCAATTCAACATTCTTAAAAATGCTGTGTATGACGAATTTTCTTGAAAATACAATGTTTGACACATGTATCCAACTAAAAAATTTTATTAGAAGTAAATACTTTAAATTGACATTTGTTAGAATGAGCCACACAATTTTCAAAGCCACTTCTTGCAGTATAAAGGATCAATAGTTTCGAAGAAGAATTTTTATTCGTTTGGAAAAATTTAGACGATTGTATTGTCAATTACATCCACAAAGGTTTTATAGTTGTCATCATATCTCAAGTTTCTGAAATAACAAGCCTTTGTAACCTAATGCTTTTCTTTTAGCTTTTCAAGTTAACAGTTGTTAAACGTAGATTCCGTGTAAACTTTCGCTATTAGATTAGAACCTTTCGTATTTTGAGTCTTGTGAAAAGACAGTTATTAATAGCTTGCTGTTGAAATGGTGATAGCAATTTTTAGTTCTAGTGTATAACTTAAAAAAAGTACTGAGCCGATGTCTATGAAAATTGTGCCAATAATTAGGAATAAGCTTTCATCATTGCTTGAAGGCAAATGAATGTATCAAAGATCCTACACCGCAGTCTATGTACTACAAACAAACACAGGTATGGAGGCAATGTCTTCCGAGGAAAATTATTTACATTTAGCGATATCTAATAATTCCATTATATGTAATTAATATATGAGTTTCAATTTGCCCCATTTTGGTATTTTCAATTATTTTTGTTACCTTTGGTAAATGTAAAAAACAAAAAAAAAGTACTATATTTTTTACTAATTTTTGAATTGCTCTGCTCTTTAAAGGTTATATATAGTCTAAAATTTTACTCTACGCTTCAAATAATTAAAGTTTGCATTTTGCTGCATGAAAATCGGCTATGCAGAACGCGAGATAGGGAGTTTTGGGTGTCTCCATTGTTTAACGTAGGGTTTTCTCGAATTATCGAGAAATATTGGCGCTATCGCTTAGCTGACTTCAGTGTTGCGGGCTTCTTTTTTACTCCAAATTTGGCGATTTTTTGCCAAAAAGTTACAAAGCTCAGCGGCATTTGGTCGATTTTAAAAATGGGGCCAGTGTTGGCTTCCCTACATTAGCACTGTGCAACAGCCTAGTATTATTATTCAACTGCTTTGTATTACTCAATGAAGGTTGATTGATTGGGATTTTTCTGGAGATGGGAGTCTCGTGAAATTGCCAAAAATTTCAGTGAGGCTATGGAAGGAGGGACAGATTTTGCCCAGCAGTTCAGTTAAGTTTGTCAGTTGTCGCTGCTATCAGAAAAACAGTAGTTCTGCAGAGAATCCGTGCTTCGTTGTAGTGGGTGCTTTTGTAAGCGATCTTTCGCTTGCTTTCTGAAGCTTATTTTTAAAAGCTGTCTTTGATTTTCTTTTTTAATGTATGCTGATGAGCGGATGTCAATTTTCCCCGAGAACTGAATTTTCTCTGAATTTAAGCCCGTGATTGATATGCAACATTAAATATTAGGTTGTAACGAAAGTTTCCCGCCACCGCAAACATCGTCAGTACACAGTTCGCGTTAGCGTATTTGCTCATATTTTTCTAAACGATTTTTGGAATTTGAAAGAAAGAGACTTACTTTATAACACTGTTGTGAAATCTGTAAAAAAAATATAGTTATCATTAAGTACAAGGTGTCTCAAAAGGAACTATCACTCTAGCGCATTAGAACCATCATTTACTTCCAGTTCTGTTGCAAAAAGTCAGCTACAAAATACCAACGAATTATGTGTACAGCTTTAAGTACTATTGTTGTGTCGTGTGTCACTGTGCAGGTTTGGTACCGAAAGTTCAATAACAAGGACTAAGACATTTAAGAAGCAGAGAACTCTGTCTGGTCTGCAGAATTGGTGGAAAACTTTCGTTACAACCTGATATATATATTTTTTCCTTTATGAATTCGTTCTCAAGCAACGACCCCCCTCCCTCTCTTCCTGCCCCCAAAAACAATTACCGTCAGTAATCACAGTAAGATTTTACTTATGTTCTGAATTTACTTTGATCACGATTTTATTTTTATGATTCTGAATAACACTGCAGCGTACCATTCAGTGGAGAAAAGATAATCCACGCGCATAACTTCTGCAGCTTTCAGGAACGTCAACGCGACAGGAAATTGAGCTTTGCGGTAGCTGATTCCGGAATTCGTTCGTAAACGTTAAAAAATGGAGTATTCTGTAATAAATAGAACACTGGTCTGATAGTTGTAATTGTTAATAATTTCTTATGTAGTTTATTTCTATAATTGTTTGATTGTGATTGGTATAAAAAACATTTCGAAAGTCTTAAGCTTCCAAAAAAATATTCCCGAACTTGTATGCATAAAAAATATTTAATGTATAAATAATCATGCAGGGCTTTTTTAAAACAAAAATATAACTTTCATGTATATTAATAAATATATGCCTTTTTATTATTGGGGCAAATTTTTCTCACATTATTGTATAGCATTTTTAAGTCATAGCATCGTTTACAGATTATACTTTATTCCGATTATGCAGAATGATATACAGATAATGAATGAATGATATACAGATTATACAGAATGCTTTAGCTAGTTATTTGACAGTTTAAGTTATAAGATTATTATATTTGTTTTGAGGTTTTTCTTTTTCTCTGGTTTAACTGTTTAAGGGAGTTACATTTATTAAAGTCAAATTCAGATTAACTGTTTAAGGCGGTTACATATATTATAGTCAATTGTAGTAAAATTTTTAGCACAAGGAAAATCGGCTTTTTGTCCACTGTGAAGCCGTCTTTTGGACGTTTGAAATCAGATGAAAAAAAGAAATGTTTTTAAAGAATTTTTAGTTTCCTAACGTCAATGTATACAGGATGAGACAGAAATCCTGGGGTGATAAAACACAATGGGAGGGCAGGGCAGGCACCTCATACCCAACTTTGTTTAAAAAATCATTTATTTTAAAAAAGTAAACTGAAGAAACTTTACTATTTTTACCTTTATAAGTGTTTTTTGTCCTGCAAAATCTTCCGGTCACGCTACTCTTATTCAGTTTACACTGCAACAGAATAAGAGTGTTATTACAAATTCAAACTCTTTTGCTAATTCTCAAGCATTAGTATCTTTTGTGTGAAATCATATATTAATCTCCTATATTTTTCTTAACCCCTTAAGCGGTTTGCCCGTACAGTGTACGTGCTACCCAAAATTGGCCTCAACTGGTTTGCCCGTGTAGGGTAAGGGCATCGATATTTTCTCCTTTCCTTTTCTGATTTGCCCGTATATTTCATTATTGTGAAGAGACTATTTAGTATTAATATTTTTCAATAGATAGCGTGGCTTGTCCATGTAACTGAAATGCTTTTCATCCGGGTTTTTCTTCCTAGCAAGAGAGCGGGAATATTTCATCATGAAAATTTTGTTCTACTGTATTCGCTTGTTTTTCTTTTCTTATGGAATTTATGGAACTGTTTGGAAAAGTGTAAACTTCAAAATTTACAGTAAGTATGAGAGAAATTTTTGTAAGACCTGTAAATCATTCTTCATTACATACAAAATGTACTCGAAAAAAGCAAACATTTAGGGGTTTTGTGTTCTACAAGTGTAAAATAAAAAATGGTGTAAAAGCATTAAAAGTGAAGAAAAAAATCTCCATTTTTCTTATTCTATTAATCATGGTACTTAATTATATGCAATAAAAAATATGCCTTTTTTGGAAGCATTTCGGTAAAAAAATTGACCGCTTAAAGGGTTAAGAACGACTTAAAAATAGAACTAAATTGTATGAATTGAACATTAGTTTCTGAAAATAGCTTAGAAGCCTCCAAAATATTCAAAGTAAACAGATATTTTTACAATGAAAAAATAAATAAATAAAATAAGCGCTAATAATAAAAGTAGATTAGCTATTATAAACGTGGGTTTATTTCCTCGAAATTAATTCTCTGTTTATCTTTAGAATTCCTACACCCACGTTTTCACTTTTATTTATAAAACTATTACTATCCGCTTATAAATAACTATAATAAATTTAGAAGATTCCCTACATACCATGGAAACAAAGTATACGCAAAATATTAAACATAAAGATTTGCTTACGAAACTTTCATTCTACGTTTTCCCAAAGATTAAGACTTAAGAAAAAATGGAGAAAGTTTCAGATTTATTCTGTTAGATCCTGTTTTGCTTTGACTTAAAAAATCTTTCTGGAAGTATTTTCAATTACCATAAATTCTCCCTTTTCTTTGGAGTTTTAATATTTTTCGAAAAAAAAGCGAGGAGAGAGAGGGAGTGAAGTCTACGATGATTAATTGCTTTGCAGTAAAATATCTGTCAAGAAAACTTTATACGCAGAAGTTCAAAATATAGAGGAATGTCTTCGACGTATTTTAATCCTTAATTGATTCTCTAACAATTTTTCTGGCTTTATGCAAATGTTTTCTGGACAGGAAAATAGTAATAACGTCTTTCTCTTCTATTGTATCGTTGGGTTTAAATAAGTTGCAACAAAGACTTTAATCTCTACTTATTATAAAAGAAGGTGTCTGTGTGTGTGTGGGTGTGTGTGTGTGTCTGTGTGTGTGTCTGTCGGCAGAGTTACGGACAAATGGCTACACCTAGAAACACCAAATTTGGTACTCGGGAAGATGTAAATATGTAGTTGTGCACCTCGAAGCGATTTTTTCAAAATTCGACCTAGAATTTTTTTATTTTATGTTTTATGCGATTTTTGCCATTTTTTCTGACCTAATTCATAATAACGACGGAAATTACGCTCGCCGCAAAACGGCATTTGTATCATCAGATAGAAGAGAAAATTTTCTTTTAAAAACAGTTTGTTCTGAATACGTAACATGATTTACCGATTTTTAGGAATTTTTTTACTAAGCACCTGCATCGGCGAATTTTTTCGTAAAACAATTTTAAAACTGTCGCATCTTGAATACCATCCGTCATAACTTTTTGATATTTTGACAAATCGTGAAATATTCTTTTCTCCCTCTTTTAAAATATAAACGAAAAAATTATGTAAATTAGATGATTTTTTACGAATTTTAATGCAGCCTAATGTTTTGAATTTAATAGCATCAACGCGATCTTACGCCATTCATTACATTGCGATCACGGCACGAGAATTTATGTTCGGTTGTTGCCACAGAAAGGATTAGAAAAAAGGGTTTTTTCAACCAATCGAGTTTTTAAATGGGATATCGGAAATTCAATTCGCAAGTGAGGATCTATGACGTCAAATGCTTTAAGATACGTAAAAATTACGCCATAATTTTAACTCATTTATTCCAGCTCTATTTTCAACACAGGGAGACGATATTTTGATTAAAATTTACTGTAGAAATAAACTATATATAAGAAATTCACTATTATTATTATTAGAAGTGGTATTTTAATCCGGTGCTTATTTAAAAATTGAAATGTCTTCACGGTGCTGAAAATGTTCATTTTAAAAGTTACAAAGTTCGATTCAAAGCGCGATATATTAAAATTTTTCTATTTACTATTTTTATTTTTGGCATTTAATTATGGCGCAGGCGTTGCCTGCGCCATAATTAAATGCCAAAGATGCTTATATGCATGCAGGTTGCGAGTATAGTTTTATTTTAACGTTGAATTACGTTCCTCCATAAAGGTCCTACATAACGCAAAGTTTTAATGATACCGTTTGAAATATCGAAATTAACTCCCTCAACCAACCGGGGTATCCTTTACGGCAGTCAAACAGTGACGTCATAAATTAAAAAAATGCGTGAAATTTGTAAACTCTGCAACCCTAACGCCCTGTCACAATTAAAGTGGGAATAAGTAGCTCCTCGATATTACACAGTTTGATGTTTTTCAGGAGACAGGACTATGAAGGATATAAAAGATATCCCTATATTAGTTACATGGATATTTAAAATGGCACCCCTTGGATATTTCCTACCCAAGGTAAGATGAAATGGTTTGCAGCGCTAAATACGCCAATCTTAAAAAACTATGTATAAATTAAATATATATGGAGAGTTTCCTTAATGGCAACCATTATGTGAAGTGATTATTATTTATGCTAATGCGTAAATTTTAAAGAATCGCCATAGAATCAAAAGATCCCATTCCCTAGTTACTTATAAAACTGAGAGAGAGAATTTTTAAGTAAAACTTGTGTGAGACTCATTATGTTAATAAAATGATCTAACCAGTAAATACATAACACGCTGTCTTGCTGCGTATTTTCGTTTGTGTATCTCTGATAATCACCTTGGCGCAAGATGAAACGTTGATTTCGATTCTTTCCAGAGTAATATCATTTAAGTTATGATTTTATACTATTACTAAATATTACGTAATAGTATTGTGAACCGCACCATTAAAATGCATCAGAAACTATTTTGAGCAAGGTTGCTGAAGATTAAGTTGAAATAAAACTAGTAACTGTAGTGCGCTTAACTTTTGATAACAATTAACTAGAGAAATTAACAATAAGTGTTTATTAATGATTCCCCAAGTGTACGAGAATGAGGTCGGACATGATGTGTGCACTTTTAAGCTAAGTTAGCGTAAAGCATTCTTGTCTGCTGCTTATTACCTAAGCTACGCTATTTCCAGCCGAGAAACTGGCAATTTTTCTTCGCCAGAAAGCATTTAATAAGTTAACGTAATCTCCGTAAAACAGCAAAAAGTGTTATCGAATTATCTGATGAAAGATTGTTTTAAAACAGTGTAAACAAAAAGCTTTTAAGACTTCTCGAATTAATCCTTTCACTGCAAGGGAATTTCCATTTTCACAGACATCTGCATGGTAATGAGATATCTTTGATTTAAATTCTTGTAAAACAGGGAATCAATCTTCAGGAATTGTTGATTTTTTATTTTTCATCGCTTAATTTTTTTAAATGTTTTAGAAAAAAGTAAGCTTTAATTTTTATGCTGTCGATGCACGCATGCCTTCATTGGGAAGTATCGACTCATATGAAATCAGAATCAAATACTTGATGGTAAGAAAAGTCTAGTTCAAAACAAACCTTTTAAAATGATCAAATTAAATAATAAATAAAATTAAATGGCTTCAGTCCAGTGCTATGTATTCAGCTTTCTGATAAATGCATCTGAGTAATGATACCATCCCCGATCTCTGTGAGTTTTCACCTTAAGGCACTGTAATTTCACGTCTCGAGTAAATCAGACGCAAGAGAACAAACAAAAAGAAAAAAAAACAACAAAACAAACAATTATTTATAAGGAGAATCCCGAAGCAAAAATTAAATAGGTATATTAAGCTTTTAAGTTCTTAAAATTTTACTAAGATAATTTTTTTAAAACATAAGAGCAAAATATATTTCTCTTGAAATAATTATATCTTAAAATAGCACTTAAATTTGGATATAAGTTTTTGCATACCCTACAGTCATGTTTCGGAACAACGCATTATTTCTTTTGTGTCTTATTTATAAGACAATTACTGAAAATTACTATTTTATAATTATTTAACAATTATTTTATTGAACAGATCAGTGAAACGTAGGTATCAGTGAATGGTAGTGCCTCAGTAGTTCATCAGAGTTACTTTCGGTGGTTCTCCTTTTAATCTCCCTGATTCATCAACATGTGATACTGGAACGTGATTTTGAAAAGTATGTTTTATTAAGCTTTTAATTGTTGTTCTAAAAACATTTTAATCTAATTTCATACCAGAATATCGCTGTTTCTAATGTTACATAAATTCGATCAACCTTCCTGGTTGTAAGACAAAGTCGGTTTTTTCCTTTTTTTTTTATAAGCTTAGTGTATTATGATTTACTGCTATCGAGTTTTACTGAAGAAATACAGCCCTTGTGTTCGGGTCTTACCATGCCCAGCGGTTAAGACACTGAGCATGATAGATGGCTGAAGTCTGAAGGTGGTAGGGTTCGGGCCCGTTGCGCGGCTGTCGATCTAACGGTTTGGAGTTTTGGGCGGCTTTCTCGAGATGTAACTTGAATATGCGTTAGAGCTCCTTAAAAATTGCTCTGCCCAGGGAATCCTCCCCCCCCATCCACCCCCCCGTAGTACTATCATTATAAACTCTAAACAAACCCCCGTTTGATTAGAGGAGTTTGTTTGTTTAGAGGACTCTAAACAAACCCCCATAGGGAGATTCCTCTAAACAAACAAACAAACCAGCCCTTGTGTTAAAAATCCGTTAAACTGGCAAAGATGTTAATTAGAACTTAATTAGATCGAAATTAAAACTAAATGGCAAGCAAAAATCATTATAATCACGTAAAAAGCAAGTTCAAAACAGTTAAAAGTTCCAAAAGTAATCACTGATACAAGCATTCCATAATAAAATAAATAAATATATGAGATAAATAAAATAAAATTTTTTTTCTTTTTCCAAACTCAAACATTTTATTTTGAAATGAAACATGTTTCAAAATTTCATCCAATACCGCCTTTCAACATCAGTGTTTAGAAATTGTAATGAAGGAGGACACAAAATGTGGAGTTTAGAGAATAAATATTTACGTTTTTATCAAACAGTGGAAGGATTAACATAGAAAGTGAAATCTCTTTTTTTTCTGACCATGTGGAGACTTTTCCCTGCGCAAGACTCGAAATTAAGTTCGCGAAACAAAAAGCTTTGGATTTATGTTGAAAATTGCCTTTGCACTACAGCTCTCAAGTATATAAAAAGAAAGCCTTGTTCTGCTTTAAAAAATTCTGCATAGAGCAAAGTAGGGTGTAGTTTTGTATAGGTCCCTACGATTTTGAAATTTGTTATACGAAATATTATTTTTGAAGGAATTTCTTGAACTGGAAAAAATAATCAGAGCCTGAGCGAGACAATTTTCATTTTTAACTCTCTTCCCGATTTCACTGCGATATATTTAAATTTTTTGGTAAGTAAAATAAGCAGCTATCACAAAATAAACTTTAAAAGTGTTAGTTAGAGCGAATTATCTGTTAATTACGGATACTTTTATCAAACTTTTCAGCATCATTATTAAAATTCATGCATTTATTTTGAACTCATGCTTAATCTGTTCTTTGAAATTGTTGCAAAAATGTACTGATAAAAACTACCTCCCTTACTGAGTGTTGATTTCCAGCATTATTATTTTTGAAAGAAGTACATCGTGCTCAAAGGGCGAGATTATGTCTTTTTCAAGCTGCTTTGAGGGTTAAAAGTCTTGTTTATTTCAGTAATTGTTGTCTTCAGTTATTGTAATTAGTAAATTTTATCTTTAACGTCATTTATCTGCTAAATTTGAACTCGATTTTTGAAATTTCAATTATGCTCCTACTTTTTTAAGTTGTAAAAATATATTTGCAGTGATATTACTTTGCAACAATTATTGAATAAGTTATGAAGCACTGAAAAACATACAACGCAGAGTATAGTAATAATAGAAATAAGATTAGAAGATATAAGAGATAATAGAAATTACATTAGATCCCCAGTAGAAATAAGATTAAAATGTCATTAAACTAAAAACAACGAAATAATTAGTGTGTTGAATTTCACATCACATAAAGGGATATGCAACTGTAATTTAGACACGAATTCAGGGAAAAGGATTACTTTTCTTTAAAGATATTTAAGAGAAAGGCTTAAGATCACAACTAATTATAATATATGGTCTTCATCCCTCCAGTAGGTGATTAGGTACCCTTTTTTGCAAGGTTTTGTTAAATCCTTTAAGTAATAGAATAATAGGGTAGTAATATTTACCTTAAAAAATCGTTTTCAAAAGCTGGAAAAAATGTTTGTTTCAAATAGTTATAATTCATATAGTCAGTGTTTTATAGAAATAACTTGTTATAATAAAATCCGAGAGTAAACAAAGTTTGTAGCTGGCTGGCTACGTATGTGTGTTGGTTTGTGACTTCCGATCTTCTTTTGCTCGCGCCTTTCGACCGCAAAGCGGCGAGAAGGTGGTCACAGACCCACCAAATTTTGTATACGGCTTCACCAGGACATGTCCTAACACACCTCGGAACGATTTTTTCGAAATTCGAATCGGAAAATGTTTTATTTTATGTTTCATGAATTTGTGGCATTTTTTTCTCGCTTAATACGTAATAACGCCGATAATTATACTCGTAATAAAACGATATTTGCAGCATCGGAAAGAAGAGAAAATTTCCTTTAAAAAACAGTTTGTTCTGTTTTTACTAAGTGACTATGTAACACAATTTGCAGATTTTTAGTAAATTTTTAAAGAAAGATCAATTTCGACAAAAGTCTTCGTAAAATAATTTTAAACTGTTGCATGTTGAATTCTATCCGTCATAACTGTTTGATATTTTGGGAGACGGAGAACTGATTTCGCCCTCTTTTAAAAGAAACATGGGAGGGGGGGGTATATAAATTAGGATATTTTTTACGAATTTTTAAATAAAGAAGGATTTTGACTAACACAGCTGCTGTGTTAGATAGATTTCGTTTCACATTAAGCGTGCAATTTTTGCCGTCATGGGAACAGAAACTGAATATGCTGCCAGTTGAAAAAAAAAAATAAAATTGCTTTAAAATAACTGAGTTTTCGCATGTGAAATGCACGTCATTTTGATGTAACGAGTTTAAAACCCCTTTCGAAACTCAATCAGAATAACGGACTCACGAGCAAAGCACGGAATAATTCCATATTTTATATTACGTTCTCAGAAAAAAGAATTGAGTGCTGTTTTTTTCAACAATGAATTATCCGGCATCATTTTCGATTGAGTTTTTAAACGGGACACGTTTTCGAATCGCAAGAAATATTTTGCGGTGCTAAATACGCCAATCTGGCTAGAATTATGCCTAAAAATGCATGGAGAGCTATTTTAATGGCAACCATAAAGCGGAGTGATTGTCGTTTATGCTAATGCGTAAATTGCAAAGAATCACCAAACAATAAAAGACTACATTCGTGGTAAATGTCTAAACCGTTTCTTTAAATTAAGCATTAAAGAGGGGTAAACGAAAATATAGTATTGGTATCAGTAAAAGGTAGTATAAGTAATAGTTAGTAGATATGTTAGGGCAACATTGATCAAAGCACAATATACCGCATTAAATAAATATTTCGTGAAACTAAGTGTTCTATTCGTTTTTCAACAGCCGTCTTACAGCATAGCTAACTAAACATTAAGTAATTCTACGTCGCGTTAATATATCCCGCGGTAGTTTCAACAGAAAAGACTCTACCTGAACTTTTTTTTTTCTTGGAGATTCTGTTTTGTCACAAGTAGTTATGATCACATTTTAGGAAAGTGTTCTCTTCTTGTCTTGAGAAGAGCGGGTACACAGCTATTCAATTATAAAATAAAATGATTCTCCACATCATGTAGTACCTAAGATATCAATGGTATAATTTAAACCTAAAAAAGAGTATGATGTAGAAATGAGACATTTGGTAAGTTAGGAATTTTCGCTGCTAACTGTCAAGCTTTTCTTTTTCTGATCGCGAATGACACCGACATAGTTTTTTGTGTAATCCTATCACAATGGTCTCAGGTCACTACTTATACAAACATTACGAATAACTAATGAGAGTTGTACTTATAGTAACTTTACGCCAAGAGTCAAATCATTTTGCTTATTTTTAGATTCCACATCACCGGAATCAATTCGAATTATACCTGCAAGAAAAAATTTCGTTCCCTACCGTGCGGGAAACGGGTATGCAGCTAGTCAGTGTATAATCAGTGTCGAAGAGAAAATTTGAAATATCTATAATAATTCATAATCGCAATTTAATAGTATCTGTATTTGACCATGCTAAATAATGGATGTAGCAGAGTGAATGAGTTATAATTTTTTTTAACTGCCATAGTGCACTATAGTTCTATGATTCCGATAGCTTCAGCTTAAGACGAGGCCCCCCGCCATGGCCGAGTGGGTAATGCACTGAACATGGTGGATGGTTGAAGTATGAAGGTGAATAATTCGGGCCAGTCGTGCGGTTATCAATCTGAAATTTTTGCTTTTTTCTCCAGATGTAATGGGAATACGCGTTAAAACCTTTTAAAATGTCCTCTGTTCAAGGCACCTCCCCTCCTGGCAGATGCCTCTCGTGTAGGCGTGCCCAAGCACAAACAAACAAATAAATCAACTTACGACGAACGAAAAAAAAAAAGAACATAATTTTCGAAATTTAGTTCTCGCAATTTCGTTCTTCTCATGAACTAAAATGATTTGTTTGATTTTTGGTTTTCTTCCACAATAATTTTAACTAACATTAAGTATTGAAAATTCAAGAAACTTTTGAGACTTATACACACCACAAACAAAAACTGAAGTTCCGAAAATTTCCGACGAAACTAACTTTCGCAATATGTAAAAAAAGAAAAGAACTTTGACATCTCATAACGTAATTTACTCAGACAAAACCCAAGCTTCGTAAACTTCTCAAATTTACTTTCGCAAAAGGATATCGGGTTTCATTAAATTTAAGAATTGCTTTGTCGCAAATCCATTATTTTTTCAACTGAAAGAAATGGATTCACACGTCTCCTATTTGCCGTTGGACACATTTCAGCTAACCGTTTTATATCAATAAATATTTGATCTTAGAAATACCTCGTTTTTCATTTCTTTGAAATCCGTCCCAGGCACTCACAGTTCATATAAAAGGTATAAAATACTCTCTGTACTTACTTTGTAGAAATAAAAATAATAAAATTGACAGAAAATAACTGACGGGGAAAAAAAAAGTAGATTACTCGTTATTTTTTTATTTTATTTTATCGTACTTTATCGAATCGTTTGCAAAATTCTCTGGATAGTTAGATGTTTGCGAGAAGCAATACATGACTCTTTTGAAAGCAGCCCTTCAATTTTATGTTGCTAAAAGTTTTTAAACATGGCTATAAAACTTTTAATTATTATTTTTGGAAGATATTTAAAAATTCCTAACCTAGTGTATTTGCTATAAATAACATAAAATCACATATATTTTAATACTTAAAGGATATTTAAAGTGAATTTAAATATTAATAAATATTATTTTTATTTTTAAACGTTCCATTTTTTATGGAACTAAATTTTCTAACTTAAATCTAATGTGGGTTATTTAAAACAAATAATACTTAATATATAGAATTATTACTTCTGTGAATACCTGAAGCATTTTGAAAGTAGGATTTTTTTATAAATCAACTTTTGATGATAATAACTGACATAAATACATAATTTTGTTTTGTTTTTCTATTTCAAAAACTAAATTCTATCTTTTTACAATATGTAATAACAACGTTATTAACATTGAAAACTTCAGAGAGGTTTATGTTAATCATTCATATGCAAAGTGAATTTTAGTATGTATTTAGCAAAACTTGATCACGAGTTCTAATACAGCGTCATTTGCGTACTATAAATCCAGTAAATATAAATAGCAAACGTCATAGATAATTTTAAATCCATGTATAAAGAGTATTTTTTAAACTTTTTTATTCGTTTTCTATCAGCATGGTTTTCTCGAATTGTGCTTTCAAAACTAAATCATAAAATTTTATTGGAAATCAGAAGTGTTTTCCACTTTTGTTTTTATGGAATATATTTCGAATAACAATAATCTTTTAAATAAAAAATTAAAGAACTTCATAACGTCTTCATAACGTCTTTAATTCCCATTTAAAGTTAAACGTATAAGAAGTGCTATGAATGAGAAAGTTAATTTTCATTAAATTCTGTTCATTTTTTTCCATATTGCATGTTTTAGTAGTTTGATGATAATTAGACTAAGTATGTTAATTAAATTTTAATTCATAAGCAGAAATATATGCATGTATGTATGTATGTATGTATATATGTAGGTGCCATGTTAAAGTATATTTTCCTCATTCTATATTATAGTTAACACCTAAATATTCTTAGATGAATGTTGTAAAGTTGAACATTAATTTTGAAAATGTAATTTACAGGAAGTTTGATATTTGTTTTGTATTAATATAAAGAGACGGTTGAAAATCTTTAAAAGTTACGTAAATTAAATACACAGTATCATGTATAAATATAAATGTAAGTATTACATAAGTAAAAATAAATAAATAAATGAATAAAGGGCCTTAGAAAAACATTTCAAGTTAAATTTTTTGAGTTATTTAAATTTAGATTCGCTCATCTTATATCTAAAAGGCTTGATATTAAATGATATTAATTTTAAAAATTATTTTAAGCGCAGATTATTCTAGGTTCTTAATGCTATTTTTATTCGCTGAAAATACTAGCTAAAAGTAATTTTTAGGCATTTTCATTGATATGATATGCACTTTTTTAGCAACTATTTTATAACTTCTTATTCAACAATCAATCATGATACATCAGACGTTATTTTTAATGTTAAAAGAAATTCTCTATTCTCTATTTGACATGCAGTCAAGTAATTTTGATGCTTTAAAAATATACAGATTTATCACATGGTAAAGCATAATTATTTCATTGTGTTTATATGACGATGACGGTAAAAGAATTAGAAACTTAATTTTAATACTTATTTGTTATTTATGATCTATGCATTTACTTCATAAAGATTTTCAGGTAAGATTAAAATGTCATTAAACTAAAAACAACGAAATAATTAGTGAGTTGAATTTCGCACCATATAAATGGATATGCAACTGTAATTTACACACGAATTCAGGGCAAAGGATTACTTTTGCTTAAAGATGTTTAAGACAAAGGTTTAGATCACAGCTAATTGTAATATATGGTCTTCATCCCTCCAGTAGGTAATTAGGCATCCTTTTTTGCAAGGTTTAGCTAAATCCTTTAAGTAATAGAATAATAGGGTAATAAAATTTACCTTAAAAATCGTTTCCAAAAGCTGGAAAAATAGTTGTGTCTTACAGTTATAATTCACACAGAGAGTGATTTTTATCTTTTATGCAAATATTAATATTCGTATTCTATAAAATATGAATTTAGTAACGTTTTCAAATTATTTTACATTTATTACTCTAAACTGAATTATTTTGTTTGAATAAAAATGATGATACAAAAAATATGAAAGATAAAAATGATGAAAATGAGGAAATAATTAATTTAAGATGATTTTACTCTATTTTCAATAGTGACCCAGTCCTGAACCTAGGTATTTTTCTACGTGGTGGGAACAACAAAAATGTGAACCCTCCCCCCCTCCCCCCCACGCACACACACACACACACACACACACATGTACCCATGCAGTAGTCAAGTTTTTAGAGGGGTAAGACGAAGATTTCAACAATATATTAACAAGAATGTATATATATATATATATATGTGTGTGTGTGTGTGTGTGTGTGTTATACACTTTAGGCCATTTTTGGCCATTTGATATTTTGACCTCGCAATAATGGCGCACGGTGCCGTCACACCATTTGCTCTATCTTAGAACCGGCTATGTTATTGTATGGAAACCATGATATGTATATAAAAAACAATAGCACATTTGCATTTAATTTCAATTGATGCATATTTACAGCATTGGATTACTAGACTGACAGATAGACAAATCGAACTTTAAAATATTTTTGTAGTTTTCTGGAAAGTGCAAATCCTGATGTTTTCAATGACACTGACAATCTAGTATCATCACTAAAAGAAAATATCTAGAAGAATATCATGTTTCCCAGTCTAATTCTCATGATCTGAGAGTTTTCACAGCCAATACCTCATGTTTATCTATCTGCACAACCGTCTGACATTTTGTCCCCAGAATTCAATCATGGGCATCTAATGATTTAAGTAATGCATCCTAAGGCCAGCACATTATATATTGCAATAATAAGAATGTACCACATGCCAATTTGTTTGCGCTTGCTAGTTTGAGACTTTTATCGCTGTTTTGGTGTTGTTATGAGGTAAAATAATCCTTAAGAGCTGTAGTTTTCGATCATGCATAAATAAGGTAGACAACGCATCCAATGATGCACTTGTGTAGCGCAGTAACAAAGATGTACCACATGACTATTTGACTGAGGTGATAGTGATCTTTTGGACTCGCTGTCTACTGTCCGTCATTGAGTTCAAGATGTCTTGGACTCAATGAGATCTTTGAAATTAAATCCAGTACTTTCTGGTATTTCACCAATGTTAGAGATTGACATCTTATCAAAATCTACACGAAGAAAGAGCATAGCCGAAAGCAGAAAAAATTCAAGGTGATAAGTAGCTCATGGCATAAAAATGAACTCAAGAAAGAAAATGAAGAGAAAAGGGAAGTTAAACGAAAAGAAAAAGGGAAGTTAAACGAAAAGAAAAAGGGAAGTTAAACGAAAAGAAAAAGGGAAGTTAAACGAAAAGAAAAACCGAAGTTTAATACCAAAGGCAAATTTTGGGTTTGCGAAGGATGTAAAGAAGAATATAAAGAGCCAATAGAAGAAGACTGCTAGATTGAATGTTTTTCATGTCGATAGTGGTAGCATGCGGAATATTTGGATTATACAGGTTATGCAGTTTTCATTTGCGGTATGTGCAAATACATTGAAACCACCGTAAGTTAGACACATTCAACTCCCTCGAAAAGTGTTAAACTTTCGGAGGTATCCAACTTGCAGAGGTATATTTCTATGGACTCGTTCCATTCCTCAGAAAACTGTCCATCTTAGGGAGGTGTCCAAACTATAGGAGTGTCTAACTTGAGAGGTTTCACTGTAGTAGAGTTGTACAATCTTATCGATCTCAAATCTCAACTTTCACAACTTTGATTAGTTATTTTAATATAAGTACTAAAAATGTTAGTTGTTTTACACAAAACAAGCATGATGATTTGTAGCCAAAAACTTAATAATTATAAAAAAAAATAGTTTCATCGTGATAAATTTTGCACTTTTCATTTTACGAGTACAAAACTGCGCATCTCCAAACTACATTGTACTACACCAATTTACCTTAAAGATAGTTTAATTGTTTACAAAGATATCACGTTATACATAACTAGTAGAACTTAAAGTGAAGCATTTTAACAATATCGAGATGAATGAAACGCTTAGGCAGATTTAATTAGAAATATTGATATAATGAAAATTAAAAGTTAGTATTCAATAAGATTTTCGAAAAATGATGAATGAATTGCTGTCACAGCAACACATTGGTTCCATTCTTTTATTTCTGTGCTTCTGAATGAATAAAAGCTTAGAAAAGTTTTCAGAATTCTAATTTAGCATATCAAGATAGATGTTGGCAGAAGTCCATCTTTAATGATCAGTTTGTATCTTGAATCTGAATAATTTGGGGGGAAAATTAAAATTGATAAAGTACTGGAGCTTTCAAATATTTTATTCTGAAAACTTAGAATATTTAAGCTTTGCAAATTAGAATAAAATGTGCATTTATTAGTGAAATCTTTTATAAGTTGCAAACTTTAAAAAAAATTATCTTTGAGGGATTTATTTTTTCGGTGCTGATTTTTAAGAGTACTTAATGTGACAGTTTATTAAGTAAATGTGTGCAACATGAATTACTTGTGCATACTATATTAAAGAAATAGTGAATTATTTAGACAGTTAAATTGATTATCTGTTATGTATTTTATTCTTTTACAAATGCAAAGGCCTAGCAAGATATCTTTAGCCTTTGATAGCACTCTGCCGTTACATTATTTTTTTAAATAATTGATACAAAAGGCTACTATCTTTTCTGAAAAAAAATTAAAAATGTACTTTCTGAATGCATGCTGAGGAACCACCAATAGTTTGAAGTTATGAATTTGTCTGAAGTCTCGCAAAAGAGCGTCTCATACCTGCATATATGGGAATAAAACATTAAATCCAAAATATTTAAGAAACATCCAAACAATTGTCAAGATTTCAAAATAAATTTTTAGAATCTAAAAAAATTTTATGCAAAAGTGAATAATGAAGCACGTGTGTGGAATGTAAGAATATTATGGAATATTTCACTTAATCATATAATCTTTACAGCAGTATCTAATATTTTATTAAGAAACTTCAAATCATATACATACTGAATTGTATATAAATTGATGATTATGAGCAAAAGTTCTTGTAAACAATTCAGTCTATATCGAATTGTTCATAAGCTCACTTCAGGATTTGAGATTATAACCTTTTGCAGAATGTTTTGCTATACCATCCCTTTAAGACCTGATTTCTTTTTAAGTTCAATTTCCTAATGTTCCAATTAAGTTCAAAACCACATGTTTCAATGGGAGTTTAAAAAATTACAACTGGGGAGCAACGCTTGTCACAGAAGTAAATCTGTGTCATTGCGACCTTGCAAACGTTGTGATTAAAGGAATTTAACGTGGGTTTAAATTCGAAACGCTACTGGGTCTAGATAATATAAATTACACGTGATATGTTAATTTTAATAAAACCAGTTAAATTGAAGAGAAAATCGTTGTTCAGTTTTATTTTAAAAATTAAATAATTTATCAAATAAAGTTAAATAATTTATGATAGTATTAGGTGTACCAGAAAATAATGCCACTTTTTTCGCATGTCAATATTTTGCCTAGCCAAAACGACTGAATCTAATAATACAAAATTTGGCACGCATGGGTGTTTTTTAGCACAGGTGCTGGATCGTAGAGAATTTTCCCGAAATTTGTAACTTATAGGAGGATAGGGGTCCAAAAAGTTCTTTTCACATCATGAAAGTGATGATCTCAAAGAAAAAAAAAAGTCTAAAAAATTCTTGCTGTAAAATACAACACTCACTAATATCTAAAAACCGATTTCAGAACAATTCGAATAGAATCCTCCAACAGGGGTAGACGTGAAAAGAAATGGAGGGCGTCCATTTTTCTTGAAAAAAAAAGTTATTTATAAAATTCTGCCTTTAAAATTTAGTAAATATAAGTCCCATTCCTAGGCACAGCTTATTTTTAATTGAAAATTTATTGTTGAAAATTTATTTGTTTGAATTTTATGTAAAAACTTTCCGGCGCACTAATACATTGCACCAAAAGCTGGATGTTACCTCTCCTCTAGCCAAAGAGTTAATCAAGTAGTGTTTCCTTTTTTTGTGGCTATTGTTAAAACTGTATATTAATTCGTATACTCAGTGACAGCTCCGCGGAACAAAGCCCCATTGGATCTTCAAATTCTGGTAAAAAGATATTTCTTTATGGTGATTTATTCACTCCAAAGTTTCTAATAATAAAAATAGTTCCTTGAATCTTAAGAAGTCACTTAGTATATTAAAAAGTCCATTTACATTACGCCCTCCAGCTACTGAGTATTCACAGAATTTAAAGGAGTTGAAAACGGAGCTGCTATTTGCTGATCACGTGTGTCGGCATCCACGTCTGTCGAGAATGTTTGCGGAATATTGAAAAGCGAGTCCTTTGGTAAAACTGAAATTGATGAAGAAGCTTCTAACCTTATAAATATTTTCACGGATGCAAATAAAAGTATTTCCAATGCAACATTTTTATATAATCATTTGCATTTTATGGGTTAAAAAAATAAAATTAAAAATAAATATTTATTGCAGACCTATTGTTGTACTATTTAATGTTGTTTAACCTTTTCTGAAACATTTTAATGGCTCTGTAGAGGGATTTTACTGAATAAACTAGCTTTTGTAGAATAACATTGATTTAAGATTATCGTAATAAGATTTAACTAAGTGGATTTTGTTTCTGTTTATCCGTGAAAAAATATTTTTTAATAATTTAACATAATGGCCCTTAAGGAATCTGTAACTTTTCTTCAATAAATTTTTATTGATCGGGGCGTAAATAATCTAGATTTTCATGTTCCTTTACCTGGATTATTGCACATTAGCTTTTTCTCCAAGATGTACAACCCCTATATTTTTTGCTGGTGTAAACACCTTTCCGTAATTTTCTAAGTTTCTTTAACGTGTGCAATATTTCAGACTTGGATATGGCAGTTTATTTTTATAAAACTGATTGGTTGAAATTGAAACCATCCTCTCTTTTTCCTCAAAGTGAAAAGCTCAGGAGATAAAAAAAGTGTCTATTTTTACTGTATCCTTTGCTACGTAAGACCATACAAATTGTGTAAATGTAAATAGTTATTTTAATCAAGTTTTAAAAATACTTTAAAGAACATCTGTCTGTTCATTATCCAGCGTGATTACATTCATATTTTTCTTCTATCAAATATAGGAAGTTCTGCCTAAACATAACTGTACACATAGTAAAAAATATGCATGTAGAAAATTAAAGTTTGTGTGCATTAGATTAAATGTAATGTTTGTTTCAGTTTAATGATAGTACGAAAAAAAATTAATTAAAGGTGCACTTTTAAGCATCATTATTGCCATAGAAAGTGATTTTTTTTCAAGAAAAGGAAATTGAAATATTGTCCATACTACTAAACATTGTCTCAGTATCAACTGTTGTATTTTTAAGTAAGTTGATAAAAATAATCGAACAAAAATATTTTAAAGATTAAATTGTAATATAGACGAAGTCATAGATAAACATTTTACAAAGTTAAGATAACTATAATTTTGATCCAGTTATCAAGAGAAATATTGTGATTATCCACGTTATATCAGAGTATGTTGCTGAATAAGTGCTGCAACATTACAAAATAGTTAGTTCACAACATAGACGTCATTAAACGTTACAACATAGTATGTGTAACGTTCGCTCAACTCTGTTATTTCTACGCAGCTTATATCCTCATTAGAAACTGAAAGAGGTTTATAATGATAGTATACTTCACAAAATGCTAATCACTTCAGTAAAGACTTCCGGCAGACCACATTTTAACATGCACGTTAGCTGCAAATACATATATATCTGCGATCGTATATCATTAAATTATAAGCTGTGTTTGGCGATTTATAACGATTTATCATTTTACCAGACTAATGGGAAAATACTTTACATTTTTGCGAAGTTAGTGGATCAGTAAGCAAGCTGCCCCCATAATTTCAAAAACATTTTAATAAATTTCCATAATTTTTCGCCTTAATGAAATGTGCGGTTTATATGGACTTACATGAACAGCAATTTGAAATATTTTGACATTGAAATGATAACCTAGTTTTACATTATCATTTTATTGTACTCCTTCGAAGATTCCCTGAAACTTATCAAAGTGATCGATACTTTCTTGTAAGAAAAACGATTGTGGATTTGGCTGCCACCCAGTCCTTCACTTTGCAAAATTCATGCCATTAGTAACAGAAAAGGGGAAGGAATGTTTACATAAAGACACTTTCCGAAAAAACAGGAAATTACTTAATCCACTTTAGTGGATCTTTTCTTTTGTAGTAAATTGAACTAAGATATTTGCAGTTTTCTAACAACTTTGTTAAAGATATTAACTAGTTGCATGTTACTGTGCTTTTTATTGGGACATACTATAAAGAAGTGAAAGTTTCTTCACTAAGAAAATTTTAGAGAGAAACATAGATATTTTACTTTTGCAAGAGATGAAAACTTTTAAACATTCAAAATATTTTAAAAAGCATTCGAGACCTTTGATATTTATGGCTTAACGAATAGTTATACAAAAAGTAATGACCAATATTGAGCTCGAATGCTTTTCTTGAATGTTTAAAAATATTTTGAATATTTAAAAATTGCCATCTCCTGCAGAAGTGAAATATGTATATTTTTCTCTAAAATTTTCTGTATTGAAACTTTTATTTCCCTGTAATTTGTCTTTGCAATAATAACTTTTTATTTTCTGCCTTTCAGGTCTCCTGCGATAGAAAAAAAGAACACTTCTGTATATTACTTAAAATAAGCTTGTAACTAAAAAATGAATGGTTATTCAGAGACAGATTTGGTAACACTTATGAAATTATTTTATCTTATTACTACATAAAAAGGTTTAAGTTTAATCAAAAACTATCCTTTGACAAAAATTTCAAATGAATAGAAATCAATGAAAAATTTTAAAACGCAAATATTAAAAGAAAAAACGTTTTTACTGACATTGTCTTTACACAAATTCTAAGATGGAATAAAGGATTTGTAAATAATTCATGTTGAAAAAATATTGTTTGCTAACTTGAAACAAAGATCAAAGTATATTTGCCTTTTACGTCAGATAGCCTTTTCATATTGAAATTTAGTTTCACCTTGAAAAGTTTTATTTCTATTCGTCCATCCAAGCTTAAATTTCAAAAAACGTTTATTCCTTCAGCTGTATATTTGAACGAGTTGTTTTATAAGGTTATCGCACGATCAAATCCAATAATGTTTCCCTTTGACTATGCTTTTTAATACAAATAGAATGCGAAAAAAATAATCAAATATTTAACCACAGATGAAACTAAATAAATACCACGTTTTTGTATCTTGTTTCATTTTGATTATCGGTTAAAGTACCAGAAATATCAATACTGAAAGCTAATTGCCAAAGCTGATGGAAAGGAGATTTAATAAATTAAAGTAATAGAAGTTATTCTTTAGAATATGAGTATTATTATTATTTTTTTTTTTCATAAACTATTCAGACGTTAACTGCTACTTAGCGTGTGAATTAAAATGATACAAATCAACTATTTCTGTACATTACCGTGAAAGAAAAATGGTCAGGTAAACGCTTGGTGAAAAAGCTAGCGTGTGTTTGAGTTCACCAACGCACATGCGACTAGAAACTGCAACGGAAAAATTTGATAGGTTGACCATGTGTTATTATACCGGTGTTCATATAAATTGTAGGAAAATGCAATCCCGCTTTTTCGGGATTACTATACCAATACCATGACTAATATTTTCATATTTATGTAAGGTATTGTTTTAATTATGAATTAAGATAAAGTATTGAACCCGACAGTGCTTACAAACTTACTTTTTCCTACTTTTCTCTATTACAATTAATTTTTATTTGAATGAAATGTCAATCCCGCGGAATTGACCAATTCCAATCATACCATCGTGACTGTAGTGTCTTGGTATGTCATGCCTAGCTAGCAAATTGGACTCACTGTTTCGTTGCAGTTTCTAATCGCTTTACACCAAAGCTGTAATTTTACTTGAGTAATAGTCCATCGGAGTTCAGAGTATGCACGCACTGAAACCATTCAGCAGCTTACTACATACTAATGTTGGGTTTGTTTCTTGTGAATAACGCAGCTGAAGATAGCGGAAGGACTGCAGTACGATTACATACGAAAACCGTTAAAAGAATATTCATAACTAAGAAATAGTTCCTCTTTTTGTTACAATTTTTAAAACCATGGGATATCCTGCAGCAGATGGCATAACTCATGACTACCATGATCAATTGCGGCACTGGACACACCTACCACAAAACAGGAGGCATTGTGAGTTCCTCTTTTTGTTACAATTTTCAAAACCATAGGATATCCTGCAACAGATGGCAAAACTCATGACTACCATGATAAATTGCGGCACTGGACACACCTACCACAAAACAGGAGGCATTGTGAGTTCCTCTTTTTGTTACAATTTTCAAAACCATAGTATATCCTGAAACAGATGGCATAACTCATGACTACCATCATGATCAATTGCGGCACTGGACACGCCTACCACAAAACAGGAGGCATTGTGACAAACTTTGGGCCCTGAAATGGCACGCCGAAGTGGAAGAATGCAAGAATGCAACAGAAATAAATGCAACAGAATTTCAGGAAACGAATCGTTGGTACTTGATACTTCTACATTGTATGGTGCACGCTAATCAAGAACCAAATGCATGCGTAGCATTTGTGATAGATCCAATTATTGAAGTTTGGCCACTAATGGTGGATTTTTTTCGTTGATATATCTTTAATGTATTAAAAATTCATCTTATTTTTCCCGAGTTTAGTTCGTGGATGAAATAGCTTTCTCTCGTAAAGGGATCTAAGTCAAAATATTCGCTCTTGTGTCGATAGATCGATGTTAACATACAAAATGTATGCTATAATACGCTGCCGATCGATAGCTTATCGTGAATTTTCGGGTGAGTATTGTTGATAATTGACAAATTGAGGGTTTTTCTCCCGTTGTTAACCTGAGAAAATGGCCGGACAAATTTAATATTTCGTAATAAAGTGCTGCTGAAATTTTCCAACATTATTCTATTATCTATTCACCGATTAGTTCAATTCACCTGATTTTTGTGCTTTATTATTATACACGGTGATTTAAACATATTTTGAATCTGATGAATTGATTGGACACCATGCTGGTTTTGGTCCTTGCAACACCGAATATTTTACGTTGTGAACCTACGCCAAACTTATTAGCACCATTTCAAATATTTGGATACAAGAGATTAAAATTAGCAATTACAGACTATTTTTTGGGCAAATTTTGTTGGAATACTATGACTCTGTAGTTTTTGTTATAACCTAATGTTGTTATTTCAAAATTGACAGAACTGTGGAACCTACGTCCTACTTGGCTCAAAATATTGCGTGCCAATTTATTTTTCTGATTTTTTACAGTGCATGAACATGTTATACATAAATTTTATCTTTCTGTACTCCTCCATACGAGCTTTAACTATGTAAAATCTTACACTCATCCCTTCACGCAATGTGCTGTAAAAGGAGTATAAAGATTTTTTTTTCACGTTTTTATACATAAATTGATGTGAGTATATTCGTTTTAAAACTAAAACTATCAGGTTGTAACGAAAGTTTTCCGCCAAATCTGCCTGAAAAACTCACTTCTAACTCCTTGAATAACTGTTTTTGAACTTTCGGTACCAAATCTGCACAGTGTCACATGATGCAACAATAGTACTTAAAGCTGTACTCATAATTCGTTTATATTCTGTAGCTGACTTTTTGCAACACAACTGGAAGTAAAGGATGGTTCTAATCCTCTAGAGTGATAGTGTCATTTGAGACATCTTGTACTTAATGATAACTATATTTTTTACAGATTTCACACCATAGTGTTATAAAGTAAGTCTCTTTCTTCCAAATGCCAGAAATCGTTTGACAAAATAGGAGCCAATACGCCAACGCGAACTGTGTGCTGACGATGTTTGAGGTGGCGGGAAACTTTCGTTACAACCTAATACAATTGAATTACAATAATATTGCTTAAAAAACATTCAGAAACTTAAGAGTGCATAAATGTATCCACAAGGACGTTGAACTACAAAAAAAATTCAATCAAATACACCGTCATATTTCATAACATTCTACAAATGCGCATTCAAAATATGTCGTATAATTCCGCATTCTAAGTCCTATTCGAGATGACAGCGGTCTGCAAAATCAAGTACATAAAATGAAAGAACAATTTATTTGATAATTTATCAAAAGCAAAATGTCTATGCGGTCATTTTATTTATAAAATATGTTTAGATTTTTTTTTTTTTTTTCAGCGCTATGTTTCTGTAACGGAGCATTAATGTTTTTGTTCTCTCTTGTCAAAGTTGGATATAAAGATATTTATTCCATGGATCTAGTTTCTGTATATGTCATGACAAGTGTATTTTTAAATTGCAAGACCCAATGCTTCAAAACAATAGTTTTGTCTTAAACTTTTGGAATGCTTGACATTAGGCGGTTTAACACGCACTGCTTATTGCTACACTGACCAGTGAGCATTCTTTGAACTAAATGTCAACATTTTTAGATATATTTTCAAGGGATTTCTGGCTGCCATCCAGGCTTAAGGTGCAGACAGACGACATGGAATTGAGAAAAGGGATTACATTACATAATACTCTCACAAAATTTACTGCCAGCGTTGAAGATAATATCTTGTTCCATGGCAAATGTTATTTCATCGTAAAAAAAAAGGATGACTACAGGTTTAGGTAGAAAAATTTTTTTTAGAATGTTTTGTCAAACAAAGTGGATATAACATACAAAAATGAACATGCTAAATTACAGAAATTTATAAGTATTATACGATGCTTTTTAGTAAAAATACACTAATGATGGAATCTTAAACTTTTCCAAATATGGGATGGAATAAACACTTAACTGCACAAATAAAAAGAATAGTCCATTGAATTTGTTCTCCTACTTAATGCATTACCCCAGGTTATATATGATATCAAAAATTTAAACTGAGGGGGGGGGGATTTTAATTAAAAATAGTTAATGCTTTCTGAAACAATGATCAGGAACTTTTCTTACACTTTCAAACAGAAAAACACTCAACATAACAAGTGGTATTAGAATGTGAAATTAATGAAAACTATGTATAATAACACGCATAAAATGGTACTTATCAACACAATATGATCATTTCGGTTGGTTTTTATTTTAATTTTATTTTTTAACGCACTATCACGTTTTTGCTATTCCCTTATACCCCACCCCCGCCTCCTTCTTTCATTCTCTTTTAACCCCTTGCCTGAGGAATATATTTGAGAAAAATTATCTTTTTTTTCTCTTTAATTTTGTTTATTAACTCAGGTCGGGCCTTCCAAATTTGGAGCATTTGCGTTACCCGACCTGAGTTCGGGCGTCACAGGAAGCAATGCTGAAAGTCCTGTTTCGGTATCTTCCGTAGTTCAGCCACCGCGTTGGTTTTGATGTTTTCTACGGTGTCAAAATGGTTACCTTTGAGACTCATTTTGATGTTGGTGAAGAGCCAGAAATCCGACGGTGCTAAATCCGGTGAATAGGGAGGCTGGTGGAGGAGTGGAATGTTTTCTTCTGAGAGCCATGCCTGCACAACAATCGATGTGTGGGAGGGAGTCCTCGTGATGCAGTGACCATCCTCCTTGCCTTTTGGCAGGACGTTTTCTTGGAATTGCCTCCTACAGTCTTTTCAAAACTTGCACGTAAAAAGACAGTTAACAGTTTGTCCAGCTGGTACAAACTCATGGTAAACCACACCTTCATTGTCCCCAATCTACCCCGTCATGTCCCCAATATGCACATGACCTTCATGTTCGCCCTTTGCTTGACTTCGACATCGCTCCAACTGGTCACCACCACACTCCTACGAGTACCTTCAGAACTGAACTGAACTGAAGTTCTGGGTTTTTCGGAGCACCTTAGCATAGAGTTTTATTTCCAGTTTGTAGTTATATGTCTTGAGGTACTTTATCATGAGGTTGGGGGGGGCGGGGGCCCGGATCAGTTACAGATCAGATTGGTCGTGCAGGAGTTCACTATGAGGGCGCAAAAACGAAGAGGACCGCTTTGGGGCGTTTTCGATTGCAGGGTTCGGAGGGGTCATAGTCCGGGTACTCCGCGGCTATTTCACTGGGAAGCTGGTTCAGCGTACCATAGTACCGAACAGCAAGTCTGTAAATGAACTGTCTAAGAGTTTTGATTTTCAGGTCTCTTCTAATGGCCGCGTTCTTTAGGAAATGATGCCCATTATGGATTGTGCGCAGAATTCCATTCTGCTTGCTTTCTAGTCGGTCAATTGAGGATCTTGCGGCATAAGCCCACACCGGTGCGGCGTACGTAGCAGTTGGTCTTATAAATGTCTTGTAAAGAAGTGCTTTGTTTTGCGGAGAGAGGTTCTTGTTTTTAATGATGGGGGCTAGCTTCCTGTAGGCTAGGGCCATCTTGGCTCTGGCGCTATCAATGTGAGGTCTCCAGGTGAGATTTCTGTCGATGGTGACGCCAAGGTATTTAACCTGTCCTTCCCAGTCAATCGGGGTGTTGTCGATCATAATCCTGGTCGGCTTATTCCGGTAAGTACCTTCAGTTACACTTCCATCATACTGCCTGTTATGAATTCCGGTAACAAAATAGTGGTGGGGTTTTTTCGGGAATGTTTTGGCGCTAGGCGCCCTCTAGTGACGCATAGCGATGAATCATGATGCAATCTACTGTAAAAGCAGGCATGCACACAACATAAACCTCATGATTACGACTCAGAGTGCCATCTTACCCTAGTAGCACAACTAGTTCAAAAAACGTTCAAATTACGTTGGAAACACGTTTTTTGACGTTAAAAAACGTGTTTTAAACGTCTTTTGGACTAATTGTGCTACTAGGGTACAGGAAAATTTCGTTTAGATTTTATTAGAATGCAACGATTATCGTTCTATATCAAAGTCCCTGTCTGCGGTCTATGGTATTGATGCTTAAACTTTTTTTACAATAGAAGAAGGGCGGACATTTTGAACCACTCGAAATGATCACTTTGCTGATAAGTTACATTTCATGTGTATTTTTGTACAACGTTTTTATTAGTTTGACTGCTATTAAGATTAAAATGACTAAAAGTTTACTAGGAAAGTTTCGCCATATGATGAAACGCAGAGTTGCCGAAGACTGTTTTATTGTTGCGTATTGAGACTTGCTCATACTTGCAAGTTTGCAAATTACCTGTAGGCTCAGTTATTTATTAGTGGTAATAGTTTACAGTTCTTCTAATGGCATCCTGGTCACGAAATGAAGTACGGGTAGTTTTAAAGTAATAACTTCACATATATTTTAAACGTAGATGAGTGCTTCAACGAAATAACTCTTGTACTTGATAATGACTGTATATGTCGTGTGACTACATTCGTGTGATGCAGAGAATTCCAAAGGCGACATTTACTTTGCAAAAATTCAAAAAATAAATAGATATTGCGAATTTTTCCTATTACCTTTATATTTGAGTTTTGGTGACTACAGACTTTTATGTTTACCAAACTTCAAATAATGATATTTATTTTCATACATTTTATTTATTGGGAAAAATATTCCCCTTACATTCATGTATTTTTCATTTCAACAGTCTGAAATATTTTTACTTTGCTATCCTTTTAATGTCATATAATGCTCCTTTCATACAAAAAGCAAATGCTTTTTTACTATTTTCTATTAAAAAACCCTTTAAGTTTTTATTTTTTTATTATACTATTGAATCTTTTTAAATAAATCTTCCCAGGGGTATATTCAAGAATATATTTCGATGGATATGAAATAGATAGTGAATAAATAAACAAAATTACTTCACAACTTAGAGTTTATTTTAACGTATCCGAACATTTCAATGTATATTCCTCCATCCTGGATCCCGATATTCCTCCATCCTGGTGTCGCTCCTGAATCTCCCCCTAAGGTAACCTCCCTCAGGCATATAACCTTCGCCTTGCATTTCCTTAACCCTTTGAAGAGCAGCCACTTCCCAATGCTGAAAAAAGGTCAGCCGTTGCCATCGCTCGATTTAACTACCAGCAACATGGCGGTCAATTGAATCGCTTATTGCTTGCCACAGATCTAGAGAAGCGCTGGATTTTTGACACAGCACAGCTGGCTATGCTTGCACAGCCAGCTGTGCCATAAATGGTATCTAGAACTATGATGAGCGATTGGATCACATGCATCAATATTTACATCTTATCATCTTACGCGATGAGCGATTCGATCGACCGCCATCTTTCTGGTAGTTAAATCTAGCGATGGCAACGGCTGGTCTTTTTTCAGCATTGGACAGTCTAGCCCCTTTGTTCTTCAATATCAATGTATTTCCATCGTATTTTTCCAGTTGTCAACAAATGCCAGTGCAGTTAAAAGTAATCCTGACAAATTTACAAATAATCGAAAATTTTTACGGGAAAGGATGTGCTAAAATGTAAAGGATTCTCGTGTAGCTATGTCACCCTCGAGTATTTTTATAAAAATCATATACATTCTTCGTGACTGATAACAGTCAAAACGTCAGGATTTTGTGTCCTCAAGGCGAGGACACCGCTCTTTAAAGGGTTAACCCCGAACGAGAAAATATTTGGTATATATCTGTGCGATAAAACGTTATAATTGTGCGTTTTAGGATGAAATATACATTTCTGTGCGTTTTAGGAAAAAATATTTTTTTTCCTAAATATTCCTAAATATTTTTTTCCTAAATTTTATTTTCCTAAATATCCTGAATATCCTAAAATTCCTAAATATCCTAAAAATATCCTTTTCCTAAATTTCCTAAATATATTTTTCCTAAATATTTCTTTCGTTTTAGGATGATATATACATTTATTTACATCTTATCATCAAGCCCACTTATTATTTCCAAGGTAATTAAAACTGTTCTTTAAAATATACTAATTAATTTATCACCAGATATAAATTTATTATGTCGTTTCCATCATATATTTAAGAAACTTTAATGTAAGTCCGACGAAGTATACTTGACAGTTTAGCTTATTTTTCGCCCCCTGCGTCAATTCTTTCTAAACATTTAATTTTGAAGATAGCTTCTCGCTCTTTTTAAGAGGTACACCAATTGAGAAAACTTAAAAATTCTGAAAACTTATTAATGTCTGTTTAGTAGAAAAATGCACTTTAAAACGCTGCAATTTATTTTATTTTTAACACAATAAACAGGAAGGAAAATTAAACTTGTTTGAAGTGCTTAAAAGTTTTGAACTAGACGACTTTCAGATAGATGTATGTACGCAAGGAATATAGAATATTTCAGTGAACTTAATTTTTCAAAGAATTCGCCTCTTAATATGAGATGACATGAAAAAAATAGATTAAAAGTTAATTTGATATGTTTACTCTCACAGTGAATTTAAAAAAAAACCTTAAAAAAGAGAAATTTAATTATGCTATATAGAATTCAACGTTTTTACAAATTAAATTTCAAATACCCAGCTCAAAGTAGCGAAAGCCCTAACTTAACACAATGCGTTGTTTATTAAATGATAGATCATTACTGTTGTTCATTTCCAATGTCAGTGAAATTTTTTAACCAGGAATGTTTGTAATTTTTTTGTTATTTCAGAAAGGTATAACTATTAATTAATTAACTGTACTAATAAATAAATTCTTGAATACACGAATACATCTTGAGTACACGAAAAAAAGTGTTCATTTGTTCAAGGTGTATTATGTGGAATAGAAATTGTATTTGATTTAAATTATGCTTCGATTCAAAATCCATGAAAATTTCAGAGAAAAAGTGGTGAATCACAGATGATGCTTTCACTTGAATAACCAACCTATTGCAGTTTACATTGACTAATTGACTTGATTAAGCTAAATAATAAGATGACAATACATATCAATTTATGTACAAAGAGTCAGACAATAAAAGCTTATGTTTTCGGCTCTAATTACCTATATTGCTTATTTATGAAGCTAAATAGAATTTTGATTCTAAATTTTAAAAAGAAATCATATAATATAATTTGAAACAACACGAAGCTGAAATTTATGGGGAAAAAAAAAACAAAAAAAAAAAATAAACATTAGATTTGAGTATGAATTAATGTTTGTACAATATCAATATTTATATTTATGAACATTTTGTTTTCTAGATATAAAAATATTTACTACACTTAAGGTAAGTGTTCTAGTAGTGGGCCATTTCAAATTTTAAG
The DNA here is from genome assembly GCA_038373885.1 of Cheiracanthium punctorium. Taxonomy (NCBI): domain Eukaryota; kingdom Metazoa; phylum Arthropoda; class Arachnida; order Araneae; family Cheiracanthiidae; genus Cheiracanthium; species Cheiracanthium punctorium. The sequence goes on from JAWZYV010015503.1 coordinate 198,830, forward strand.
TTGAAAAACAAGAAATCCCAACCGTCTACTGCGATAAGATCAACCTCTGATTGGCTGTAATCCCTATCAACTAAGTGCCAAAGTTACAGTCTTCATTTAGACTTGGAATGTCTTGATCTTAACTTAAATATCAAATGGCCCACGACTGGGCACTTACCTTAAACAACATATTATGAAAGTAACATTATGGGAAATAATAAAAAAAATATGTATCCCATATACCTTAAATATTCATCATAGAGTTATACAACAAATTACAAAGTTACGTAAAAAACGGTACAGAATTGTATGGTATTAATTAAAACTATCAGAAGAATAAATTTAAATAAAAAAGTAGGAAAACTTAAAACACTTTCAGATTTTAAATACGTACTAAAGTGCTATATATTAAAAGCATATCATAATCCACACGTCTTCCCTATTTTTTCTTTATTCCATTAATTTCGAAAGTGTATTGTTATTCATGAGTGTGCCGCATTTTTCTTCTTTGTTCCATAAAACCCATGTTTGGAATCAAAATCTTAAAATCTTCGCCAAGATATTTCAACTATATTTCACCGTTTTAAATATTGTTTCGAATGGGCATCATAATCCATGAGTGTGCCGTGTTTTCCTTCCTTGATCTATTAAACGGATCTTTGGAATTGATATCTATATTAAAATCGCCTACGAAAACTGTTTAAAAATGTTCGCCAGGCATATTCATACTATTATTCACTTTTATAAATACCATTTGGAAAGTGTATGATAATCTCTGAGTGTACTGTATTCCTCTGCTCTGTTTCATAAAACACTTCTTCGGAATTGAAATCTATATTTATCGCCTACTAAAGTGCATGGTTTATTGATCTTTTTCAAAACATTGTGTATTTTATAATCAACTGCAAAAGAAATCAAGAAGACTAGAAACTTAATTTGATCCCTAATCTGTATTTGTAAACACGCATGTGTTTGTGTATGTCTGACTAAAAAAATTAATTATATTCCTGAAATTTCTAAGCTAATTGGAGATTTTATCAAACTAATCGCTGAGCCATATTGGTATAATAATCAGGCAAAAGTTCTATAACAGAGAGCAGTCACGTTATTCATCGTGCAAAATTAGTTCAAACGTAATTAAGAAATATACAGTGCAATCCCGATTATCTGGGCTAATCACCGGGAAGGATTGCACGGATAATAGAAAATCACGGATAATCCGGAAATTTCTTTTTATTAAAAAAATATCAACATCAGTACAGAAATATAAAAATTACTAATATTTGCCTGCTGTATATCATCAAATTAGAAAATTTCCTATCAACATTTACTTCTCAAAAAAATCTAAAAGGTCTTTGCTTCTGTTTGTTCATTTCTTGTCGGGCATCGGCACATATTTTACAAACAGCAGTAATTTCACCTTAATCAAATCCCCTTTGTCCCATATAATCTGGCAAAGTTTACACAGGCTGTAGAGCAGCAGAATGAGAAATATTGTATCTCCCTTACTTATTGAGTGCATCTTCAGTATCAGTACTATCATCACTATTAGATTTGACAACGCAGTCAGTTATGATGTCATCTGTCAAATATTGAAAGCCAGGCTTACATAAGACATCACTTTGAAAACATCTAGATTTTCGAAACCTTCGAATTCTTTTGGATGTTCAAGAGGTAGGATTACCACTATGCGGGAACTGTTTTACTGCAGGCACTCCTAAATGGCTTGCTTTGACTTGACGGGAATGCTATTAACTAAACCGGACAAGATTCTAATTGAGATCAACATGTATTTTATATGCAAGATAATGCGTGAAAATGTTTCTCTTTAAATTTTTTGTGAGTCCGGAATGAACACGGATAATCCTCAGACGGATAATCGAGAGTATACTGTATCTCTAATTTAGTTTAAAAAATTATAAATACACGTGAATCAAGCCCAGGAGACCTGGGCTTGAAGAGTGGTTTCATGGGGTAATGCTCAAGTTTTATTAAAATTATAAAAAACTTTATAAAACAATGTCCTCTGAAATTTTTGGACTCTAAAATAAAATTGAGAAAATTATGAAGTACTGCCATCTTTTATGGATAATGGTAACATTACACACATCAAGAGGAGAATGAACAATTAATTTAATTAAGAAAGGCGTAGCGTTACAGATCTTTTTTATACACGTACAGTTTTTTTAAATGTTTAACTGCTTAAAAGATAGGTGCTACAAAACTACTTCATTATGAGTGTTTAAAAAAGCAGTTCTTTTACCGGAGTTTGCACAGTAAAGCTATTGAAGATGATATACAAAATATGCGATTTCAGATTTGGCGAATGATTTAAGCTGAAAATAACCATTTAGTAAACGTTATGAAACCGTTTCCGACACTATGTAATCAGTACTAACAAAATAATTTTACTAATAAATATTGTTACGAACTTTCGGTTTATTCTGCTTTCCGGAGATTAAAAATAGTGTAACATTCGTAATCTACGCGTCAAATAATTAAATTTTGTATTTTGTTGCCATCGAAATCGGTTAACCAGAACGCGAGATATGGAGCTTTGTGTGTTCCCATTGGTTAACATAAAGTTTTCTGGAAATCTCGAGAAATATTGAGTAGAATCTAGAGATGCATATAGAGATACAGTTATATAGAGATACAGTTTCTAGAAATCTCGAGAAATATTGGTCCTAGGCCTTCGGTAACTTCACTTTCTGGGATTTCATTTTGGCACCAAATTTGGCGATATTTCGCCAAAAGTCGCCAAGATTGGCGACTTTTTGAACATTTCGCACAATTTTACCAATGGGGGCTGTAACGTTCGATTCCCTGTATTCCTACGTTCGTATTCCTACGACGTAATCAAAATTCGTACTTTATGGGGATCCTTAGAAATAGCTGCTTCTGGAAATTTCTCCTGGTTTCTGCGACACAAATAAAATATCAGACAGCATAGACAAAATAGCTAGTTTTCATCGAACGCTCTTTGAGTTAGTTTACTACATTAACTATAGCTTTCTCATGGGAGTGCTCCAGTTATTGCCGGGGACAGGTCCATTCTTACTGTAAAATTTGATTGACAGTAAATTTTACTATAAATATCTGGTAAAATTAAGTTATTACTTGTTTATGGGTAATGAAAGAATCATAGAAGCAAAGACCTTCCGTTTCTTCCAGATTGGAACCTGGATTCCTATTATATTACAACGAGGCTTATGTACCAACAGTAAAGTTATTTTGATACTTTTTTTTTAATTAAAACTTCTTTAGGCAAGTTGGGAATTTTTGGGATGGGGAAAAAGCACTGAATTCGCGTGATCGTCAAGCTCAGATACATGGGGAAAAGTGTTTTGTGACGTCATAGCTACACCCTCTCTTGCTTGCTGAGATTTCTTTCACCTGTCTTTGAATTTTGGTGCTGTCATCTGTTATCATACGTAAGAACTTCAAGTTACTTTTAAACTGCGTCTTTCTAGCTTCCGCTACTGGTATCGAATTGTGGACCCAAGGCGTGGTAGGCGAACTTTCTAATCACCAGGCGGGTTCGACCCGAGATGAAATGACTAACGTTTGAAGTGATTGTTGTTTCAATTTCGAAGTGGGAACTTTTATGTATCTAAATAAATAAAATTATACTTTGCCTGTACACTACTTGGTGTTAAAAAATGTTGCGATTTCTAACCATTTTAAGCATTTGGGACCCCACTAAGACCGGTTTGTCTGTTTGTTGTTCGGTCAGTAACGCGTATTTTATTCGCACATCACTTTAAACTGACTGAAGCGAATGAAATAAAATTTGGTGACATGATAGGGGTCACTCAATTTAAAAAATAGGGGTCGAATTTTTTAAAAGTTCACTAGATTTTGAGATTTTCTGAAAATTGTTTCAAACTGCGTAAATTTTTGTTCATACATCACGTAATGCCGACTAAAGCGAAAGAAATGTAATTTGCTGAGATGACAGGTGATCACCCAACTTAAGCTATAGGCGTCGGATTAAAAAAAAAAAAAAATTGATTATATTTTGAGATTTTTCTGAAAATTATTTCAAACTGCGTAAATTTTTATTTTAGTATGCATAAAAACTCATATAACTTACACACCAAGTGTACGTTTTCAAAATATTCAAAAATATTCACTTTTTATGTGGAAATCGTGTACAATCTATGTTTTTGCAAAAAGTGCAGACTTTTCAAGCTGGGTAGGTCCTATAATTTTCGATTATTTATTTAAAAAACTGTACTGAATTGGATATCTATATAGTTATTGTGCAATAAAGTTAATTTGATAATGTGCAGAGTGTTAAGAATTATATGCTGTACATTATTTGAATTATAAGTATTACACTACAGTGCAATTAATTGAATTTGATATAATCTATTCACTGAATAGATTATAAATCCATGATTCATTATAAATAAATAGGATTACTGTTTATTACAACGTAAGTACATAATTATTGTTAACTAGTAAATTCACGTACATAATTGTTAATTAAATTGAAAATCCAACATGTGGAGAAAATGTGTGTCGCTGATGTATACTGTACGCATATACCAGCTGTGCCACGTTGCACTCTGTGCGCTCACTCCCTCTCTCTTTATAAATTTTAAATGTACACACGAATGGAGAGCGAAATTTGAAATGTAATAAAATTAAAAAATTAAAAATTTCCAATGCTAACCCATTGAAAATAGTATTTAAAATCTATACAAACGTACAAAAAATATGTGAAAATTAAATAATATCATAAATAAATGTGCGATGCTTTTACAGCCTTAAAAAAATTAATTTTTTTTTACAAAGAATTTCAAATGTATAAAAATACGAATAAACGTTCATAAGTGTTTATTCTTTGTTAAATACAATAGTACCAGGTTACCGAGCCATGCTCAGAATCTAAAGGCTCCTTAAGTGCAAAATAATGAATACGTAAATGCCTTGGCACGTATCAATAATCTTTATGGTTGCCAAAGATTTTCATCGCTGTCGGATCACCCATACATTATCAGGTAAGCTTTGGTCGGCATTCAATGTTACAATGGCATATACTTTGTTTTGAAGAGGGATGCTAAATATTCGATGGTCGGTGCCATCAGAGTTGAGCAAAAAGTAGTTTAACGTAAGGTGCCTCCTTTCCTTCTGTAGCAGATCAGCGAGGGTATCAGCGCAGATCTTGGGCGATGCATTCACTAACAGCGTCTTCGTTACTTCAGAAATATATCTGTCCATATTGAGGAGGTTCAAATTCAGCATCAAGAATCTGAGTTGGTTCAACTGTCAGATGAATGACTTTATAAAAAAAATTCATCAAGTCTGTTATACACTCTTCGCAATGTAGCAGTACACACCAAAATCGTTAATAGTTTCACTCGTCATATACTATGAACAAAGCCATTGTAAAGTGTGCTTTCAAATTTCGAATTCTTTGAAATGGGGGTGACATCGAAGAAACAACCACACCAATTCATTAGGAAATTCGGAATGCCCTACATCAATCTTACAGTCCCCAAAATGGTGTCGGTTAATTTTTGTTTTTACTCCAGAAAAATGCAAAGCTCCAGGGTGAATGCAATCCATATTAAAAAGTTTTAAACTATGATAATAAGTACCCACATTTGTGGCAGCATTGTAGATACTTAGACTGTTTACCCGAAGTATTTGTCGACGTCTAGCTGTTCCATGTCGTTCTCCTTCCAAATACTAATCATCTGTTTAATCTGCTTGTGTTTGAACTGCACGTTCACACATTTGGGCTAAGTGCTGCTGTCGGTGATCATATGTTTCCACAGCTCGTTTTTGAGCTACACTTTCATGCATTTACGTCTTTATAATACATTTATTATGATAATTCTTTACGATTGAAATTGTAAATTTCTCTATAGTGCTAAAATTCAAACATAAAATACTTATTTTTTTCTAATTCAAAGAAAATACATCATGCATAAACAAATTCTACAAACGTAAATTCAATCTTATAGATACATAAATATAGATGCCATAAAAGTATAATCTTACATAAATATGCTTTAAACATAATTTTATTTTATAAATTCACGCTTAAGAAAATAAAAAGTGTAACACAATTTAAATTATTAGTACAAAAGGACACTTCGAAATCATGAAATCAAAAACAGAATAGATCAAAAATATTCTTTTATAATAACCCTAACAACTACTTAAACGTTGACAATAATAGAACAAACGAATGGACTGAAGAAAATGGCCTTCTAACCTCGAATAAATCAAAAATAATCGCTCCTATATAGTTACGCTGATCCCTGACTCTGTCACAATTTCAGTTCAACCACTCAAAATAAAACTTTTACCATCCAAACAGATTAAAAATGTATTGTCTAATAACTTAAAATTTACACGGTTCGTTGGTGCGATCAGCCTGAAAATTATCATAATTATGTAAAAAAAAAAAGAAAATAATAAGAAAAAGAGGAAAGAAAAAAAAATAAAGAAAAAATCTGATAATCCACCCGTTCCCTGATTTTTAAGTGTTTTTTTTGTATTTTTAGCTCTATTTCATTTAAGAGAATAAAAAAAGCTAATCATTTGAGTGTCAGAATTATCTATTGCAAGTGACATTGACGTTACATTGAAGTCACGGTTATCAGGCTTTGGAGGAAAAATTACGATTCTAATTCGCTTAAGATAGCTTTTCTAAATTACTACTCAGTGTAACTTTTTTTCAAAAATAAAACGGTTTTCTATGCATTAAGCATGGATATAGGAGAGGATGTTGATACCAAACGAAATGTTTCGAATACGAAATGCTTCTGCAGATTATACAATTCGAATTTCGATGTATAATAAAAATTGAATATGAAGTTATTTGATTTTAAGTGGGTAAATATTAAATATTCTGAGTGTAGACATTCTATCGCCCGCTGTAATTGTCTCCACAAAGGGCTTTATCCTTTAGTTTAATGATAGTACACAACACAAAACAACACAGTCTAATCCACGTCTAAATAAGAATTGAAAATTTATTAGAAAAATCTTAGTAACCAGATTTCAGCCTCCCAATTTACTGCTTCCACATATGGACAACTCCCAGCCTGAGCCCGGATGGGGCCCGCCATGGCTTTTGGACCAGCCTTCAGAACAAGTCAAAACCCTGTATAAAACCTATATAAAACATTCAAACTTCCATATAAATCCGAATTATACGACCCGCGATTTCGCTAACATCTTGAAGTTAGGCCCAGGAGGCCACTATCGTAAAGTTCTGCCCGCAACTTTTAAAAGGTTGTCCGTACGATGATAAAATAAATGAGTTGAAATCATCAACTGTAGTGAATGAAAACTAAACTGATGGCTGATCATCTGCAAAATTAATTTGAATATCGGCTGCGAGCCCAATTTAGGAATCGATCGTATCATTTTTTCATCGGAGTTTCGAACATCATTTCATTATAAACGGTTGACCCATTAAAAAAAAAAAAATCGTCAGGGTAACTACATTTAAATATTTATCGTCAACTTGGCAGAATAAGGCAGTTAAAATAGAATTCAACCTAGTGCCGTTATTTAAAAAAAAAAAAATGGAATTTTCATGTTACGTCACAGGATCTTTTTTCATACTGTGAATGACTGAAAAGGGTGTCATTTTCATTTAAATTATTCGGCTAAGCTGAAACTTTTATGCACTTTTGAAATTCGCATCATATGGATCAATAAAATACATGAAAAATATTTATTGTTTTAGTATATACGCGAAAATACATTTAGCTTTACGTTAGTTACAAAAGGATAATTGTAATAAATTCAGGCAATTTTTCACATAAGATTTACGAGTAGTTTTGTATTAATAACTATGAATTAAGAATAATTAAATTATTTACGTATATTACATCAAGGTGCTTGCGGGGATGGCAACGAAGACTCTTTTCGCTTTTTCTTTCGCTGGTTGCCAGGACGATATTTTGAAATAAAAATAACTTTTTAATTCTAAACAAATTTATGTAGCTGAATGGTGTAATATATCTAGTTACTAAAATATTTATTTGTCTGTGTACTGAACATCAAGTTCCATTTATTTTGTTTCTTTGCGAAATTAATTTTTACTTTTATATATCGATGGCGGGTATTTTTTAATCCGCCCGAAACTTATTTGAGCGTCCCTTTTAGGAAGATTGCATCAATTGTGTTTTTCAAACGCTCAATAGATGGCGCTACCGTCCAAAAATTTTTAAATTTTAAATTTTGAGCGTTTTAGAGTTTTTTCAATCAATTGACCTCGCTCAATCGTTTCAGGGGCCCAAAATACCCCCAGGTACGAAATTTAAAAAGAATCCTTAGAGCAGTTTTCGAGATCGTTCGGACATACACACCCACCCACCCACCCACCCACACACACACACAAACATTCCTCGTTTAATATAAGAGCGGATTAAATACAATAATGTGCGAAAACCTGTTTAACAGCATAAATATAAATTTTAGAAAGCTTGACAAGAAGTTTTCACCTCTAACGTGCAGTCCTACGACTGACTGTTTTTCTTTTTTCTTTTCTTCTTTTTCTTTTTTTTTTTGGAGGGACGAGGGGGGTGTAGAATTTATATTTGCTTTCACTCTTTGCAATTACAAAATTTGTTTTAGAAGCATCTGAACATCTTTTTTGTTTGGATCGTTAAAAAACGGAAAAATATTTGTATATCTTCAAATATTCAAAGAATGAAAAAATTATGAATGAAATGAAAGAATGAAAAAATATTCAAAGAATGAAAAAATTAGAAAAAAATTACCAGAGTAAAATGTTTTACAAAATTTATTTTTTTACTCTTTCAAAAGGGATTAAATATCGGCAATTCCAAACAATAACACTGATAGCACAAAAATCATATCTCTAGCATTCAGGACCTGAAAATATAATTTCGTAAAAGATTACACTGAATAGATTTTTCTCTTGTCGCTTTTTATTTTTTATTACGTACTACCCCAGGTTATAGGACAAGTGTATTTGAGTACATGTTCACGTTATTTGTTTAAAAAATATTTTTGAAATATCCGTGTGGTGGGGGTATTTCTTCTAGATCTAGAGAGATCCCCTCTAGATATAAATTTACGGTATTCCTCTTCCTTTGGCGCCTCTTCGAAGTCGTAACTAGCGATGAAAATTTTTAGAGCATCACATGAAAGAAAAAACCCTTCTATACAACGAGAATATTTATTTATAGCACCAATTTCACAACGACTTATATAGTAACATTACTATTTCACAACGACTTATATAGTAACATTACCATATAAGTCGTTGCATCACAAGTGCCTTTCGAAATTATCGCTATTAATATCAAGAATTCACGAAAACATGAAAGTAATTTAGCCCCTAGTAACGCTCATAAATCGGCGTTTTCTAATATCATTGGGGTATGACTTAAAGGATGACGAAATCTGCAAATCTTCTTGCATGCTCTTTGGTTAGTTGCTATGGTATCAAATCAGAACATAAACCTCTCATCACTCGTTATTATGAATCGTGTTATACCATTTGGCTTTAATGACGTTTGTCAAATATCAAGGGATATTAACAAACTCACAGCTCTAAGTACCTTGAGGCACAATGCATTAAGTACCACGGAAAAATTAATGATTATTGCCTGTAAGTATAGATTATATTAGCCTCTAAATAGTACTGATGTAGAGTTCGTGACAGTCGGTGCTAAGTAATAAATTTTAAAATTTCAGAGATAAAGGCTAACCACAGGTTTTGGACAGCAAATATGTTACTTAAATGATGTATTTAAATCCAATTTTAAAGAGGAACTTAAATTTTTTACTGTTAAACAAAATTCTAATTAACTGATTAAATCGGAAAATTCCAAGGACTGTTTAAAAATATGAACAATAAGAAGACTATGATTAGTGTGCGTGATTATGGCAACGCTACGCTAAGGCGATCTGTCAAGGATGAGGGTGTCTTGGTAGGAGGACTTTCTGAGGGGCTTTAACGCGTACTCACGTTACATCTGGAGAAAGCTTGCCAAAACTCCAGGCCATTAGATCGACAGCCGTACGATGGGACCCGAACCCGGGACCTTCACACTGCGTCCGTCTACCATTTTCAGTGACATAACCACTGTGTCATGGTGAGGCAGACTGTGATTAGATGGCACTTAAAATTAAATTTACTGCCATAAATGTTAAAAAACTTATTCAAAATTAAAATACATGGATTAAATTCAATAATAAATGTTTGAATTCAATAAAATATCAATGGTTTTGATTAACCGAGATAGTTAAACATCAAGAATTGTTTTATTTTTACACTTCACTTGTTTAGAAATCTCAGAGTTAACAAAGGGAAAAATGATCATGAAAGTTTTAAAATATTTGTACCATTTTTTTTCAATAAATATCGATGTCTTTCACAAGTATTTAAAAAATACTATCAAGAAAGATTCTTGGGCTAAAAATATGCGAGAATATTATATATGCATGCAGATTAAAAGAGAGTATCCCAAATGTTAAAATTAAAGCCTAAGTAATGTCTTTGTAGTTTTCTAGTCTTGGTAGTTCTCGCTAAAAATATGCGAGAATATTATATATGCATGCAGATTAAAAGAGAGTATCCCAAATATTAAAATTAAAGCCTAAGTAATGTCTTTGTAGTTTTGTTGAGTGAAGGCAAATATCTTAAAATAACTTACAAGATTTTATTTTTTTAATAATACAGCTTTAGGTGATTATGAGAAGCGAAATGTGACTCAAATTTCGAAGCTTTCGTTGCGGAATAATTAGCCACTGCATGCTAGCACAGCATTTATTGGTCGGTGGGGCAACTTAATTCTCATTCTATTTTGCCACTTGATTTTTATTACAAATTTGTCTCTTTTTCTTAAAAACTTTTAAGTTGAGATACATAGAGATGAAACAAGTACGTTGGTTCAGTTACAAGGTAACAAAGTAAAATAAATACTTTGTGGGCTCTTCTATTTTAGAGTAAGTTTGACTAATTTTTTATTAAGTGGATACCTAAACAATCTACTTATATAATAAGCTAACGCATGCGGTTCCAAAATCCACGATATTTCCACGCTGCGAACGGCAACAGCTACATGTAAACATTAGTGCAATAACCATAACGCATGTGCGAAAATCCAAATTACCAGTTCAGTGACGTCCAATGGAGCAAGCATATGTCATGCGTTAGCTAGGTTACAAAATAACAATAATGGATACACAAAAAGGCAAGATCTTTCGGACATTTTCGCAACTTAAAAATATCGAATATACAATACTTGATGCATTCATCGCCCATCTAAGAAATGTCACCATGCATTGGACTAAAGCACATTCTATCCATTTGCTGTTTCAGCATCGGCTTTTAGGATGACACACAAAATGCATAGCAAACCTAACCTAAATCAATTTAATGACAAATACTACTCTTAAAACAAAGAAACATGATTTTCGTTGAAATGAATCCAGAAATTGAGTACTGGGCATTAAGAACAGTAAGGTTATGGGGCGGTGAACCTGGCCACCTTGGCTGCTAGTTAAAGAACAATTAAGTAAACAATTTAAAAATTATTTTAATTTTTTTTTCTTTCAAGAGACGTTCAACGTTTACATAACTTATAAAGCGAAATCGTTTGTGATTTTTGCCCTTGTAGCGGTCAAGCTTACAAATAGATCGCTGACCTGGACATTAGAATTTTTTTAAGTTAATGGAAGATGACTTTAGATAAAATATCAAAAGGAAAAATAAACAAGGAACAAGTAAACAAAACAAGAATGCCAATGTCTCAATCGGCTTCTAGCCTGCCAATATCGTTCGACCAAGATGCCCACGAAGAGCTCTGCAGTAGGTGATGTGACATCCATTATGACATGGTCCCCGCAGAGTGTGCAATAGTGATTCGGGAAGACATCAATGCAAAAAAGGTGTGCAGCCAGGCAGTCATGTTTAGTATAAAGTCAAAAAATTGCAACCGCCTCACGGGCGTTGGAAATCTGAATTACACGCTTGGTCTATATGTCTCCAACTTTTGAAAGCAGTCCTAGTTCTTATTTCTTCAAAAAAACAGGATGAGACAAAATTCTTGATGAGACGTTTCATCGTGCAAAAAGGAACTCTTGAATTCATAAGCTGCAACACACCAGCACCCCTCTTCACCAATGCATCAGCCTGTTCGTTACCACTAGGACCGCAGTGTCCCCGGGATCCACTGGAGTACAATGGACCTTTTTCATTAATTCCAGATTTTTAATGGATAATTGGCAGCCCAAAACTTCCCGGGAAGATGGGTCATGAGTAGAGCATGTGGACTGTATGGCAGTTCTGGAGGCAGAGAGTGTGACAAACTTTCCACATTTATCACGGAGTACAACCAACTGCTGCAGAGCTAGCCATGCGTATAGCGCATTCCTCCGCATCAAAATACGCCAGAAAAAAAAATCATTTCCTCATTTACACTGCCCGACATTGAAAATTCAACACCCATAAGGAGTGGCCAGAAAGTGTTGAAACTCGTCAAAAAGAGAGAGACAGTAGTGAACAATAAGTGATCTTTATTTCAAAACTAGATGCGTGCCCGTTCTTCGCACGGTAAGAAACGAATACTATTTTACTAAAATATAATCGTAACTATCTATGCGAAAACAAAATATCAAAAAGTTCAAGTAGTCTTTTTGTTGAAACTACCGCGGGATATATTACGCAACGTAGGATTACGGTTTAGTTAGTTGTAAGACGATCGTTGAAAAATAATGAATATAACACGTTTAATTTCACGAAATAGTTATTAACGCGGTATACTGTGCTTTAATCCATATTATCCAAACAAATCTACTATTACTAACAGAGAAAAAAATGAGAATACTATCTATTACTTATATTTATATTATGTATCTTCGTTTCTCCATCTTTAATGCTCAATTTAAAGAAAGAGATTAGATATTTTAAACCAATGATGCCTTTTCTGCTTTTTGGTGATTCTGTGGAATTTATGCATTTCCATTAAAACAGATCTCCATAAGAAGAAAGAAGAAAAAGAAAAAAAAAAACACGTTATTTTATTTTCTACAGCATCTGATAATCTCGATGGAAGTTTATTATTTCGCTCGTGGTGTAGTTTTTTGTCAAAACTTGTGAACTTCATTGGGGTTTCTAATGCATTTTTGCACGCGTGACATCAAAATGACGTCAGTCTCACTTGAATTATTGAAAGTAATAAATAAATAAATAAATCTAACTTTGTTAACTATGCTCACGAATGTGCTGCAATCGGACATTTGAGTAGCTTTCTACCCTGAAAATTGTGAAAAACCGTTAAAAATTGGGGAACGGGTGGATTTCCAGAATTTTAAAGCAGCCTACGGACTATTCTATGTCATTTTACGTGTATGTGCAAAATTTCAAGCCGATCGGTTCAACGGTATGGGAGGAGTTCCCGGACGAACAAACAAACAAACAAACAGACAAATTTTCACATTTATATAATAGATGATATGCATCATACAGAGGGAGAGCAACTTCGTCTTAGTAGATTGTCGGACCAACATGGACGGCGATACACGAAGCAACACGTCTAGGTACTGAGTCAATGAGAGTACGGATGGCGCCGTGAGAAATCTTTCTACATTCCCTGTCAACCATTCGCCACAGTTCGTCTTCTGAACGGGCTAGTTTCCTTGTTCCAACCATCTTCAGCACAGACGGTGTGCAGTGGACACATGCAGGTGTGTGTCTGCCGAGATTTGCCGAATGGACCAACCTGCCCTTCTCAGTCCGATCACCATGCCACTCGTAAAATCGTCGGTCTGCTGGAACTGCCTCCGTTGACGGCGGACTGGCATTCTCTGATTACACGTGTCCTCTGAGACAAGAATAAAATTTCTACGACAATTTCTCTAGCAGCAATACTTGCACAAAAATTGCCCGTTCTACCGGTTCCTTCTCCTATATCTTTTTCCACGTGCACTGGCGAGCTGCCAATTTTACATCATTAGCATAACTCGGCAATGTGCATTTACCCTGAAATATGCATAATTTTCTGACCACTTCTTCTTGGTGTTGCATTTTCAATGTCACGCAGTGTATAATTAGTTTTAATAACCAGTTTGGGTTTTAAAAATTATTTGAAGTGTCTGCCTATGTTCGGTGCTGTAAAAAAAAAACTGAATATGGACTAAGTACACAAATTTTCAGTTGAAATATCAATTAAAAGCTTGAAAATAAATATAATTTTCATACTTTTTTGTGAAACACTTTTAAAAATAGGTATTTTTGTAAAAATTAAGCAAAAGTTTACGTTTAAGCTAAAATCTATACATATAAATTGGCATAAAATATTTCATTTTCCTTTACACTGTACATTACTAAGACACTTTCATGTGAAATAAAGATTTTGAGATATTCCTTAAATTAATTAAAATATGTCAAACCGCTTGGGAAAACACAGATTAAAAAAATATATCACTTTTTATATAAACAAGCACCTTTAAAATCTTTAAATTTATACATATACAGCTTAAATTCTAGTTCAAGTTCTTCTAGTAAAGCTTGGAAGAAAATGTACAGCACAATGTAGAAAAATTAACTGTAAATATCTTTAAAACTGTCGGAATAATCAGCTTTAGCATGAGGTAAAATCAGTAAAAACTTAGTTTTTCAGTAAAAGGAATTAAAAGATTACTTTGAAGAAATACTGTGCGCCATTTGTTTACTTAATTGGTTATGCAATTCGTTTCTAATTATCTTGCAAGAAAAAATAACGGTGCTTTAGAAACGTCTTATATTCTCGGTAAAATGAGACAAAAATCAGAAATGTGAATTTTCCGCCAACAATAACCATTTCAGTTTAAGAAGCTTTCTAAATAATTTTTCAAAATTAAATGAAATTTTAAAGGTGTAATAGGATTTTTAAATATAAGCTGCAAGTTATTTATAAATGAAAATAATAAATATAAAAATTTCATCGCTCATAATATTCATATTGGGTCTAGTAATAAGTTTTAAAGCGCGTGTCAAAGAAATGAATATGCAATTTAGAACTTAGAATAATGCCTTTATACGTCAGAGTAATCACCATTATTTTCTATCACCTTCCGTCATCAGTTACGTAGTGCAAGGATGTCAAACGCGTAGAAATATTTATCTTTGGATGCAATGAAGTCATCAATAGAATTTGGTACTTCGTCAACTGTGGGGCAGTGTACAGAGGACACGGCATTATTCACCGACCGAAATAGATAATAGTACGGAGGGCCTATGTCAGGGATACACGCCGGGTGTCGAGCCGAACTTTCCTAATGGTACTTGACCGGTTTTGCAGCGTGAGGCCCTGCACTGAAATGCATGGAGAAATCTGCCGGGCTGCAAACCTTTGAAAGTAAATGGACGTTTGCTATCGAATTTCTGCTTCATTTACAGCAATTGTTGAGCGGTGAAAATTCACCGCTCAGCAGTTGCATTTACACCGGGTTCTAGTAGTTCGTAGTACAGTACATCCTTCATATCCCACGAGACAATGAGAAGGCCTCATATTGCAAAGTTAGTAATGCTTGCCTGGGAAGTTTTTTACAACCGGCGTATAGCCCTGACATAGACCCTTCGAACTATCATCTATTTCAGTCGGTGAACAATGGCTTGTCTTCTGTACACTTCCCCACAATGGACGAAGTACGAAAATCTCTTGATGACTTCATGGCATCAAAAGATTAATACTTCTACTGTATTGGTATCAGTGCACTGCCTGACAGTTGGTGGAAGATGCTGGAAAATAATGGATATTACTTTGATGAACAAAGGTATTATTATAACTTCTAAATTGCATATTCATTTCTTTGACACGCGCTTAAAAACTTACTACTAGACCCAGTACATATCACTCATAATAATCAAAATGATAATTCTTTTATTAAAGCGTTAAAAGGAAGAAAAGGGAAAATGTATGTGATTACAGAGCAATTACAATGAAGTTACCAAGAAATATTTGACTTACTAAAGTGGATGAAAACAACAAATCATGATAAAGAACATCCCAACTGAAGTGAATCTTTTCCACATTACTTATGTACGTAAGCTTCTGGAAAAAGCAAACGCTTATATCTCATTTTATCTATCCGCAGAAATGATTTTATGGAAACAGCTAGTATATATCTGAATTACGCTTTGGTAAGTTTCGATTCAATTCGGTTGCATTTGATACACATATTTTTATGCATTGGGTTATAAAAACCACAAGGGCACACTATTTGCACTAGAAATTTTAAGTTTGGTTTAATTTATTTCTAAAATAAAAGTTTACCGCAATGCTATTATAGTTAAAGTATTGTATATGCAATGATTTTAAATACAGCAGCAAAATATATTTAACTTTGTACTTAACGAACATAAAAATAAAATGATCTGTATTTATTAAGGGAAAAACAGTAGTCGCCGATTATTCCGGTCAATGATTTATCCGGTGAGCCGCTTATTCCGGTGAAAATTGGCAGGAACGGAACGAAATGGCCAAATTACATTGATTTTTCCGCCGGTTACCTTGGTAGTGAGTGCCGGTTTATCCGGTCGAGTAATATTTGGAGATTAGGTAAAATTTCTGCGTTATCAGCTTTTAGAGCGAAGTGAAAGCCAGTTAAAGGTGACTCATATTTGTGTGGAAATGTCCCCTCACACCAAGAAGATGATTAAAAAAATATATATTGTTGCGGAATTACTCTGCTACTCTTGGGGTTCGTCGTTCTAAAGTCCAGTTGGTGTAAAAAGTTCAAGTAAAAAGTCACTTGTCAGGATAGAACACAAACTTTATTGCTTCTAGAACTTCGTAGAACAATCAGCTGTACACAATTCACAAGCACAATCTAGCAGTAATGTGCTTTTAACAGTTCGCTTAGATCAGAAACTCTCACAAATGCTGTATTTCTCACACGAAATAGAACACTTTCACTGGCAAGAATTCAGTGAAAATATACAAGAAATAACACTAACAGTCTTTCAAGACTCAGCGATGAAGAATTTACACACAGCACTTAAATTCAAAGCTTCACAAACAGCGCGAAACACAGCTTCCTTCACAAAGCGAGCGTATTCACTCTCTCAAAGCTTGATCAACACTGAACTGTCGGGGCGACGCGTGCTTCTATAAATAGCCGACGCAGAAGGAACAAGAAGTTTCCAGAAGAGTCAATTTCTCGAGGGTTCTACATAAAGCGTGAATTTTGATTACGTCATAGAAGAGAAATGTTAGGTTATTATGCGTTTTAATGCAGGAAAAACAACTTCCAGGCCCCATTGAGAAAATCGCGCCAAATGACCAAAAAGTCGCCAAGATTGCCGACTTTTGGCGAAATATCGCCAAGCTTGCCGACTTTTGGCGAAATATCGCCAAATTTGGCGCTAAAAATAAGTCCCCAAATGTGAAGAGATCTAAGCTCTAGGACTAATATTTCTCGAGATTTCTAGAACCTCCATTGAAAAACAATGGCAAACCGAAACCTCCATATCTCCGGTTCTAATTGGCCGATTTTGATGCAACAAAAAGCAAAATTTATCTATTTGAAGCGTAGAATACGAATTTTAAACCATTTTAAGCCACAGAGCAGCGGGTTGCCCCGAAAATTCGTAACAATATATATATACTTACATACGCATTTTTTTCACTTTTTCACTTTTTCATTCTTTTATAAATATGTGCACACGTTCAACTCTTGACAAATATAGCTCATATTTTTGATTTAATTTATTGATTGTTTTCTTAAATTTTCAGACTTTTGCTTTGGCCCCGCCGATTATTTCGGAGTTCGGTTACTCCGGTCAATTTCAATCCGTCCCGATGTGAGCGGAGTAAGCGGCGACCACTGTATTATTTAACCCAAAAATACATTTAATTCAAATTAAGGATGAGCGCGTCTTGATTTTATTTAATGAAGCTATTTTTATGTTCTCTTATTTAATTTGTTGCACATATATATATATATATATATATATATTTTACTTATATGAATTACTGAAATTTTCCACTGTTTTTGTAAGCATACTGAGTAATTCAATTATTTTCCGATAAAGTTCGCTAACCTTCATTATTGATGAATTAACAAAAGCGTAAAATTTTCAGTCATTAGAAGATGGGCAGAATTATTCTAAGATTTGTAGAAAAATGAACATATAGAAACTACAAAACTCTCTCGAAAATTTGATGTTTTTTGAATATTTGATGATACACAGGTTTTTTAAGTAACAACTAAGGACGAAAGTTACTGAAATCGATTGTTGGAATAATACTATTCGCCCTCAAAATCAAACAAACATACAGTAAGCTATTAAATATAAAAATAAACATGTAGTAAATTATTTATGTAATAAGAACAAGCACACACAAAAATAAATAAATAAAAAAGATCGGTGGTGAAAGGTTAACCCCTTTTAGATCTGGTTAAATAATCTTTTCTTAAATTAAATAATTTTTCTTTAAGATGAAAGTTGTAGTTAAAAAATATAAATTGAAAAATCCTGATTATTAAATTTTTGAGAAAAATTGGCTGTCATTCTCAATATGTCCTAATTATGTGCACAAATTAGGACATCTATCCTGTGCAAGAATATAGCTAATTTTGTGTCCCGGAGGCAAAGGCGGATCTAGGGGGAGGGCACTGGGGGCGCGCGGCCCCTCCAAGAAAAAAAATATATACACTAGATAAATGGGACTTTCACCAACATTAAGTGCGCTGTACACTAGATGAAATGAATATTCATGATTTGCGTCCCCCTCCAAAAACAGTGTTTGTATCCGCGCTTGCCTGGAGGGGTTAGAATTAATTAGGATAGTAGTAAAAAGCGCATACACACATGTTTTTTTTTATATATATCTGCGCTTCTTAAAAAGTTCTTTATTAGTTTAACGTAATTTATACTTTTAACAATGGCCATTCATTCATCTAAAATGTACGCGCATATTGCAAGGTTTGCCCACTGAGCGTAATGCCAGATCGTACTACAAGAGCTATTCAGTGAAACCGATTATTTGGGACACAACGGGACTAAAGCAACGTGCATCCTAAAGACCTGTCCCAATATACTCAAGTTTATCGAATAGCTATTCATAATTATTACGTACATCTATGTATGTAAATGTTTATACAATATAGAATGTACTATTAGACGGGTTCTGACTTTGTTGAAGTTGAGCGTAACCTTTCGATTTTCAAACTGAAGTGTGTGGTCACATGATTCCGGTCTCAAAATGTAACTGCTAACCGGGCACCCACGATTTGAGATAGAAGGACTATAGTAGGCATTTGCAAGTGGTCATCGTAAAGAATTCCCCATTCTTTAACATTTAAGGTGATTACAAATGAAATCCCAACTTACGCTACGTCTTCGAAGCATTTCACATGGTCACTAACCAATTCCGCCGAAAATTTTTCGTCTCATTTCCCCCCCCCCATAGGACAATTCCGCCGAAGGGGGGTTACAGACAGTGTTTCTTTTGGCGACGAGGAGTTGGCGATATTTATTTGCTCTTTGATTACAAATAGGATATTTTGAAAGCTATGAGGAAATCGTTCCGAGTGAGTAGTTATGAAGTTTCATTAAAATTAAGCTACGTTTCTTGGAGGGGGGGATGGGGGGGGGCAGAGGAGACAAGAGATTCTTGTCAGTCCTTCGAGGCATATGTCGCGAATGTCTACATTACATGTAGTCACTACTAAACTAGGCAATTTAAGATATATGTACCATGCTTCGTTAAAAGTGCATTTTTTAAAGTGAACTTGTGAAAAAAATTACAACGCTCAATTAACCCATTAAGGGGTCAGGTACCTTTGAGCGTTTAAAATCTCCACGAAAATTGACCATAACTACATTTGCCATAGCTCTAGAAGTAACAATTTTGTAAACTTGCAATTTTTACCAGTTATTTAGAAAGCTTTTATGAACCTTTTACAGCTCTTGGAATAGTTCTACATATTAAATTAAATTTTTTCGTAACTAAAAATATTCGAGCTTATTTTTTACTTATTTACAGTCTTGCGCGCAGGATTTCACAAAATATATGTATCACAGTAACTTAAAAACTGTTATAGACATAGAAAAATAGCTTGTTATTAAAATGACGAAAAATAATTTTGCTGGGACTCTTCTTTCCTTTAAAAAAAATAATTGCAATTTTTATAACTATCATTTGCATAATTATGCAAATAAATGCAAAAATAATAACGTTACTTGCATCTCAACAAAATTCTTTTTCGTCATTTTAATTTAAGGATATTTTTCTTTGTGTATTGAAATTTTTAAGTTACTGTGCTATATATATTTTATGAAATTCTGCGCGCAAGACTGTAAATAAGCAAAAAAGGAACTCGAACACTTTTAGTTATACAAAATTTAATTTAAAATGTAGAACTATTTCAAGAGCTGTAAAAGGTTCATAAAAGATTTCTAAATAACTGGTAAAAAATGCAAGTTTATAGTATTGTTACTTGTAGAGCTATTGCAAATGCAGTTATGGTCAATTTTCGTGGAGATTTTCAACGCTCAAAGGTACCTGACTCCTTAAGGACGGAAATTTTACCCTCCCTCCCCCACAATCTTTCTCTTGAACTGAATTAACTTCATTGGGGTTACTTGAGTGAGAATGTCCTTTTCTATGTTTTCAGATGTCAGATGTGAGGTTTAGTAAATAGGGTCAGGTGACCATATGGTCACGGTAGTACTTTATGTGACCATACTATAAACCATTGTTTGCTGTTACCATACGGTAACCCTAGTACTTAATGGGGTTAACAAATATCAATTCATCCCAAACTCAAATGATTTACGTAGAAAAACATTTCTAGATCATCAAAGTAACAGACGAATTCGTGGAATTATTTCTCCTAATGCATTTTTAAACTGTTGACATCAAAATGATGTGACTATCACTTAACGATGCATAACTCGAGTTCTTAAATTAAAAAACGAAATCTCACTTAGTATTGCATGTGACATCTCGATGCAGTGTCGGCTCCCCCATTGGAGCACATGCGCACGTGAACCCGCAAAGGAAAAACTAAAGAATGAACACATTAACAAATTAAATTTAAAAAAAAATGTATTAAACACTCTTCTAGATTTATGTGATTTAAAAACATGAGTTTTACTCTCCCCCACCCCCCCACTATTATTAAACGCGTTTATTATAGCTAACGTACTGTAGCAGGTTACTACAGCATAGTCTTTCGTCGCTCGCACGTGCGATCGACCCGAGTGGCCCTGTCAGCCGGTCTCTGAGGAAATACGCCGAGCTTTCGTTCGCACAATTTTATTGTGCTCACAGCAGATTTTTTTGCCGTTATCTCCTCTGGATTCTCTATTGGCTTGTTGTGTTCCATTAGTTAATCCATTTTTTTTCATATTCTTATTACTTGCATAATTTTTATGATTTTTCACTACAGTATTTTTTACAAGCTAGTGTCAATAATTAAGATAGGAGTCCAGTAAGAGTTTCGGAGATACAGCAATGACATTTTTCAATGTCATCCTTTGAAAAAAAATTGAAAAAAAAAATCTAGACAATATTTTTGCTAAAACTTGTCTTAGCGACGAAATGTAAGATCCAAGATGACTTGTTTTCTTTCAGTTGCGTGCATTGTTTTCCTTTATCTGCTGGAAATGCAAATATATTTTATCTTGTAAGGGCGTCGTATCTGCCTATTTAATTTTCGAAATTAATTTTGTAAACCTCCATTTAAATAACCCACGAGCCGCCACTGTCTCGATGGATGTACTTTAAGATTTTTAAAGTAGTGTATCCCCCCCCCCCCTCTTGTATTTTTTAACGTCTGTGTGCAAATGTGCAAGTCGATTGGTTCAAATGGTGCGAATTTTATTACAATTTTCTGAGTAAAACTTTCTTATACACTGTAAAAATTGCGAATAAGTAGGTTTTAAAATAAGACTATGACGTAGATGCTATAGTTTTTAACTTTTCTACCCAGATAAAGCATTTTATGAAGTTAAAATGGTAAAAAATTACTACAAATCAGGGAAAGGGTGCATTTTTATATTTTTAATGTAGCAAATATTACTTTCTACATTTTTTAAATAATTGTGAAAATTTTCAAGCCGATCGTACCAGCAGCATGGATTTTATTCCTTTTTTTTCTTTCTTCTAGCATAATTATTAAGCCTTTTTTGAGTAATGGCGTTACAAGTTTCATTTTGAGGTGATATACAAATCGGAATTGATATATCTATAGACTTTAAATTAAATCCTAATTTTCGTATATTTTATGACAATATCCGTTTTTTTTTACACTCAAACTGACAGACGTTTTTCAAATGCGAGTGTTTTGACTTAACATTTTTTTTTCAGACTGCGAACATATTCCATTAAAATACATTTAGCTGAAATTTATATATATTTTTAAATTTCTTTCTTATAACTAAAATATTTTGTGACTTATAAAAAAAATTATGCTCCTTCATCTAAATTTTAATTATACTCAAAATATCACATTTATTTTTGTTTAAGGTACTTCAACTTAAACACATACAAAACTTAGAAAATGAACTATTAAAAGAATCTGAGACGTGCAGACACGCGTCAGTCGTTTCTAAAGGTGAAACGAGTTTATATATATATATATATATATATATATATAATAAAAAATAAAACAATTAGCTGTAATTAAAATTTAAACGAAGTTTGTTTAAAAGAGCATAAAATAAAATAAGTAGTTACTCAACGGTAATTTTAAGAGATAGGAAAGGTGTTTTTTCTAGCATTATTACTTTATTTTCTGCAGCTTTACTTAATAGTGAAACAGCGCATGTTTGAAACCAGGAGTAGAAAACTCAGAAATTAATATTAAAATAAATTATATTAATTTCAGTGCCTTTATAGAACTTTATGACATAGGTAATGCTTAAATGGAAATTAAACTAATTAAACTGAAGAAAAATAAAGTACTTAGTATAAAAATGCTGCACTATAAAGCTCTTGTTTTCTAAAAAATATATATCTCATTCACAAAAATTTTCCTTAACAATCATTTTGCAGCGAAAGACAATTGAGACATTCAGTTATTTCTTTTAGACCAGGGAGTATTTCTTAATTAAAAAGTGAAATGCTGTCTTTATGAGGAAACATTCTGAATACTTTAATCTTCGAAATCCATAATTTTTTTAAACCATACTCCTGTCCTGCTACAAATATATTGCCTTATTTTCTGAGAACAAAAATAACTTGCATGGAATTCATTTTTCAAAAATTTTTACTATTTTAACTTTTACAAACATCTGAGGACATGCTAATAAGAAAATAATTATATAAAAACGCGTCATAATAAAAGTAAGTCCGCCAAATATCATACTACATATATTTTTATTGATGACACACAGCTATAAAATCTCAGATATTTCAGCGTTTAGTCAGTTTTAGCTTAAAAATAGCATGTTGGAAAATAAGTAAAAAAATAATACATTTCGTAATTGAAGAATGATTAAGTAATAAATTGTAAAATGCATTGAAAATGTTATCAAAAAGCTATATAACGATATAAAACTGTTGAGGTGAGTACACTGACTGGCATTTACTGAAAACTTGAGGAAAAATTTGTCAATATCTTATTGAATCCATAAAATATAGATCGAATCGTAACAATTATAAAACTAATTAACTAAACAGATTAAATTAAATAATGCATAATTAATCCAATAAATTAACAACTAAACAAATGATTAATTAATGCAAACAGAAATAATAAGCATGAAATAGCCTGATACAGGCACATTGATATTTTTTATTGAGTAAAAGGATATAAATAATTGTTCTGAAGCTAAAAAGTTTTCTCGAATCGGTATTAGAACTAAATTTAATCAAGCCATAATTCAGTTTTCAGAAATAAGCTCTTTAGTTCAGCATTTGATATTTAACTCAATACAGAATTTTACGTTTTGTATATTTAAACTAAAGGTTTCAATACTTTTCTTTTTAATTTATAAATATCTGAGCTAGAATTGTTCCACATACTGAATTACAAATTTGAATAGTGAGTTAAGTATGAATTTAAATAATGAGTAAAAATTTAATGTCATTATATGATATATTAAAGCTTGTTTAAACTCCAATGCCTTAAAGCGTTTCAATTAAATTGCATAGACAATTATTATCTGATGTTACATTCTATAATGTGAAATTTTGTGGAAAAATTATTTTGTATTATAAGAGAGTAATATAAGTATGCAATATTATTTTCATGAAAAACTACATATTTATTGATAGTCACAAAAATGGAAGACTAGAAACGCCAGATTATTAAATGCTTAATTTAAAAAATATTTTGCAATCCAAATGTCGTGTTTCTGTATAAATTACTTCTAATAAATGGATTAACTAATCAAGAAGTCTCGAGAATCGTATTTCATAAAAAATAAGAATCTTTGTTATTGTGAATCTTTGTTAAAAATCGCATGTACAGAAATTACACAGTAGGTAAGTTTCGGGTGGTACAAAGAATCCAGCGTTCTTCAGATGCAAAAAACACCAATCAATCCCATTCATGAAAGTTAGATCTCGTTGTTTTATTACGTACTGCGAAATTTTCGTGTAGGTTTGTTTTCAACAAAGCAATTTATTCTTATTTCGATCTTAACACTAGCTTTTTTGAGTATCTTTAATATAGTATTTCTTTCACCCATTAAGTATAACGCGTTCAAATTCTTTTGGGAACTCTTGTAGAAGAGTTAAAGATGTTCCATGCATAAGAAACGTACTACGTTGAATGTCTACAGGGTGATTCAAAATATCTGGCATTAACTGTAAAGAATAGAAGATGGAATCAAGCGGCTCGCAATTTCATGCGAATGCAGAGTTAAAAACTTAGACTCCATATACCTTTTGATAAGCAAGTCACAAAAGCTGTTATGGCATTAGTTAACTTCGCTTTTTAATATTATTACAAATAATGCTACTATTGGAAAATTGCATCATTTAACATAGAGTGAAAGTCATATGGCTTTTTTTTTTTTTTTTTTTTTTGTTGTTGTTGTTTGTGAAAAAATAGTTAAGCTTTAGCAAAGCGTTGTTTAGAATTTCCACCAGTACTTCAAGACTTTTTGTAATGTGGTTATTAAGGGTTGAATGAAGGAAGCGTTTTTGACCCTGCACTGCTCTGTAATTCTGAATGATATTTGTTCCCTATGTCATCCTCTGTAAGAGTGGTAGTAAACTTTGAAGCACCCTATAAGAGAATGATAGCAATTCGTGTGCACTTACAGTAGTTAAAATTTGGAACAGACTGAAATAGTAAACACGGTAGAACTGCGCTTTTTAAAAAGGCAACTGAAATGGATTAATTTCATTTTGACTGAAATAGGAAATCTCAATAACCGGCTAACGATCATCGTATTTTGACCGTAATGATCATCGTATAGATCCATCGACATGAAAGTATGAAATATTGTTTTATGCGAGAAGTATTCGTAATAAATATTCTATTTGGGTATCAAAATTTAAATTGACTTCTACTCACTACACGGATTTCTGCGAAAATTTAAGTTACGCTTGTATTTACGATTGTATATTTGGCAGAATCAATATAATATTTTCCCCCTCTAACCTTTTAACTGGCTCTGCTGAGTGAACTGACGGTTCTAATATTTGGTTAATTCGATTATAAGAGTAATAGAATTAGTCCAAATACTCTAAAATTGTAATTTTATTGAGATTTTCCAGCGACTGTTTAAAAAATAATATATAATGTAATATAATATGAGATAAAGCCTCATATTTTTTTTAATGATATATAATATGATATTAGGTAAAATCTTTTATACACAAGGCAATCATGGCCAAGTAGATAAGACACTGAGGCCAAAGTGTGAAGGACCAGGGTTTTGGCCTACAGCGTGGCTTTCGATCTAACGGTCTCGAGTTTTGGGTGGTTTTCTCCAGATGTAACGTAAATATGATTTAAGATAACTTAAAAAGTCATCCGCCGAAAGCATCCCCTTTATGAAGATAGCCTTTGTGTAGCTTTTGCTTAACTACAAAATCGAAATCTCTTATAAAATTAATTCAGCTTCTAATGAACTATCAGAATTTCTTTTTTTCCCCCCTTAAAAGTGTTCCAGTTGATTTTTCAAATGTTATGTATTTCAAAGATGTATTACATAAAGCAAACATTTAGAGGATAAAATTCCCTTGTTAAATTCTATATGTGAATACAATATACCGAATATTAAGGTTTTATAAACCCACTGAAAAAGAACTCTTGGTGCATAAGGTTTACTTAACATGAAAAACGTAGTCATTAAAAGTTCAGTACCGAATATTAAGGTTTTATAAACCCACTGAAAAAGAACTCTTGGTGCATAAGGTTTACTTAACATGAAAAACGTGGTCATTAAAAGCTCAGAATGATTATGAAATAACATTTTAAGCCTTAAGTAAGACAGCTGCTTAGGTGATGATGAAATATTACGAGTTTGAGCGTAAATAACTTTTACGAAAAATACTATCGATCTTTAGTTTGTATTGAAGTTTTTTCTTTTCAAAATCTCTGCATATTACCTGTTTCTCTTTCTGCCGGGTCAGTGACCTACTGAAGGCTTGACCGCTAAGAGGGCTGGTTATTTCATTATGGAAGAAACGTACCTATTGGACAGACCAGCGTTGCCTCCTGTGCATGGTCTCCTCATTTTGAACTCATCCCAGATGAGAGACCTAGCACCTGAAATCGGCACTCCCAGAAATATCTTTTTAACGGGGAAGACATTGGAACCACGAACAGATGCTTCCATTAGCGTACACGGTTCCACAGCAGCCCAGCCAAGAGAGGTTCGCACCTTCCCAAGCACTGGCTAAGTCGGTGCTGGTTTACTTTCCGTGTTCTTATGGGAATGAGGCTTAGCGACTAGGGCACTGCGGGACACAATATTATCTTCTAAACTGAAAAAAATAAATGTTCATGTGAATTCTGAAGTCGGGCATTTTAGAAGTGAAAAGTGAACTACTTGTAAAGGCATGCCTGTACGATACCTAAATTCGCATTTAAATTGTAACACAAACACTTTTTTGCAGTGGTATGCCCTTTTGAAGCCATCTGTTTTAACGTTCGAATAGAATTAGAGGTCACCTTCATACTTCTCTCATCATCATCATTAATATATCAGTAGCATTTTCCATTTAGCATGTTAAGGATGCAGCTCGAAGACAAAAATCGTCTTCACGGCCTTGGTACAGAAATTAAGATAAACTAACTGTGCCAAGGATTCGAAAAAAGTAAGGATGGTTTATAAGCTGCGCTACACCTTGAAATAAAGGAAGAAACGGTTCTTTTTATGAAAGTATCAGAAAAAATTATTGAGCATGGAATTTCACTGCAAACTACTTCAAAGAGAAGTCCGGCAGCAGACGGGTTGATTACACTTAGAACAAATACCATTAGAACACCATTAGAACACAGAAAGCACCGGCTTGGTCAGTGCTAGGGAGGGTGATCTCTTCTCTCGACCAAGTCTTCTGTGGCCCGTGTACGCTAAAGTGAGCTGGTGCACCTAAAATCTGCAGTGGCTTCAATATCCCCCCACATTCAAGCGAAACCTCTGGGGGTACCAATTCAGGTGCCAGGCCTCTCATCTGGAATGGGTTCGAAATTAGGAGACTACTCATAGTGACTAATGTTGGACTTCTGACTAGGCACACCCATAAGGAAATGACCATCATCTGCGGCACTCATAGAGGCCAAACCTAGAAATAGGCCGCTAACCTGGCGATTAGAAATTAAAAATAAATAAATAAATAATTCGACACATAGAGTGACACATTCTGCAACATTTTTTATTTTTAAGAATTTAAAAGTTTTGTAACTGATAGAGGTTTATCGATTATTTTAGTCTATTCTGCAGCTTGTAAATAAAAATTTTGAAGTATTTGAGACAAAATTAGTTTATTTTTATTTATGTACCAAAATCACATGATTATTTTCAAAATACACAGTTAACTTCGTTCCGTTGCCTACTGAACTCCAAGATATCACCGTATGAATAAATTGTAATTTTACCGTACACGGCGTTGTGTTGATAATCGCAAGCTTTGGAAAAAACCATGGAACACCACAATCTGTACCACATAGAAATACTGCATGATACAGATTACAATTCAAAATAATACCAAGAATTTATTCTTTATCACTTTCAGGATTTGTCAGAAAAAGAGATTCGAGTGGCATCACATTAAAAATACAAATGATAGATCATCATTTAAAAATTAAATGTCATTTAAAATCTTCTAGAGAAACGAATTGGCACTGCCTTGATTTACACATAGCTCGAAAGCAAGATTTGCAAAACAAATCAATAAAAATTTTAAATTGCAGGACTTTTTTACAATCCAAAAATATTTTGGTAATAAAAATTTGCTTCTACGTAGGTTGCTATTTATATTTCTAGCCTTGGCAACGGAAAGCGTGGCTAGGCGATCGCAGACGATTTAAATCGAAAATTCGATATTTGTAAACATAAATTCTTCCGAATGATTTGCCATTTTAGCTTGATTTGTGTTGTTTACAGGAAATTAAAAAAATTATCTGGTTAATAAATGGAGTTGACTCGTGAACATTTTCGTGCAGTTATTTTCCATAACTTTCGACATGGATTGTCAAGACAAGAGTGCTTCGATGAACTTAAATCTTTATACAGCGATGAAACACCATCCTACAGTACTGTAAAAAGCTGGTATAACGAATTTAACTGTGGTCGGTGTTCGATCTAGGAAGAATTCCGTGCAGGCAGGGGCGTAGCCAGAAATTTTTCATGGGGGGGTTTTGACTACTACAACTCATATATATGTATACATGTGTGTGATAATGTAGTGAAGAATATACATTTGGTGTGACAAAAAATTCCTGATGGGGACGTTATGACCCCCATAACCCCGCCCATGGATACGTCCCTGCGTGCAGGTCATCCAAAATCGGTTGTGATGCCAGAAAATATCGATGCTGTGCGAGAACTGATTAAGCAAGATCGTCATGTGACATACCGTGAGACTGAGATGTCTTTGGACATTAGTATGACAAGCATCAATAAGACATTACATGAATATTTGACCGTAAAAAAGATTTGTTTGCTTTGGATCCCGCATAATCTGAAAAACGCTCAAGAGAAAGCTCGTATCGATTGGTACAAGGAAATTCTGACAAAATACAATATAGGTGATTCAAAGGCTGTGTATAACATCTAAAAAGGTGACGAATCATGGATCTATGCATATGAGTCGGAAACAAAACAGCAATCGACTGTATGAGTCTGCCAAGACGAGCAAAATCCAACAAAAATTGTTCGAGCAAGAAGCACACAAAAAAAATGGTTGCCTGTTTCTTCGACATTACCGGTCACGTGGCGACAGTGGCGTTAGAGCAAAGCAGGCCGGTCAATTCTGAATGGTACACGACTATTTGTTTGCCAGAAGTCGCAGGAGAAATTTGAAAAAGGCAGAAGAACAGACGCATAATTCTTCATTATGACCATGCGAGCTCTCACACATCGGCTCAAACAAAGGATTTTCTGAAATGCCAAAACATCGAATTGATGGGTCATCCACCGTGCAGCCCTGATTTGGCCCCCAATGACATTTTTTTTATTCCCGCACATCAAAAATAAATTACTCGGACAACGATTTTTGACACCCGAAGAAATGGTTGATGCATTCAAAACGCATGTTTTGTAGTTACCTCAATCGGAGTGGAAAAGTGCTTCGAAAATTGGTTCAAACGTATACAAAAGTGCATTGATCTTTATGCAGAATATTTTGAAAAACAATAAAACCAATTTCGATCCTAAATATTTGTTGTTTCATTATTAGGCCAGAAATATAAATAGCAACCCTCGTAATGAGCCTGTTAAAACTACCCAGACCAAATGAAAAAACAAACAAACGAACAAAAAAGAAAAACAAACAATCTAATTTACTAACTTAACATGAGAAATGATTAATATTCCCAAATTCACAATCATCTCTAAGTATTCATTCTTTAAACACTCACAAGTAAATGAAATATATTCAGAAAATCTAATTACAAAAATTTTAAAGTATTTCGGAAAAGCAATTAATTTCTTTTCTTCAATGTGTGTGTGTGTGTGTGTGTTTTTATTTAATTCAGTATTCTAATGATGTTATGAGGGAAAGTAAGGAAATTATTCATCAGAATAATTAGAGTTCACTAATTATCGCAGTTTGTATGTTGGATTAATTTCTGTGAGTTATGAATGAGACTGGTAATGCAGAATAACTCTATATTTGGTTACAAAAGATTTTGTTCAAAGTTTTCAGGTTTAGTAATGTAGTGTCATTACGGGAAAAAGGTTCGGGTGGTTTCATTTGTTAGAACTGTTGGTCCAAATGTGATAAAACTTGAACTATATATATTTCAGATGATGAGCTCGGCCTTTATTAAATAAAAACATGTAGTACCAAAAATCTACCGATAGGTGACGCGCATGAAAACATTTAATTCCTACTAATATTATAAATTCCATTGTTTGTATGTATGTTTATTAATTACTCTTTCATGCTGAAACGGTTTGACGGATTTGGATGAAATTTGGAATAAACACAGTTAAAGTCCTGGATTAACATATAGGCTACTTTTATCGCACAAAAAAAAAAAACACTGTTCTGTAATATACAAAAAAAACCCCTATCTTTTATCAAAACAAAAAAAGAATACAAATTGAGTTTCTATTTTTCAGTCGACAGATGGCGCAAATTTAGAGAATACACAGTTTTCAATAAATAAATTCATTATATCGTCTACTATGCCTGGATAAAGAATACATCTGAATAAGTTTTTCCTTCTGACATGGATTTATAAGAGGACATCGGGCCAAGAGCAAAAATCCGAAATACAATTTACACAAACAAACAAATTAAAAATAAGTTTTCGAAACTTTCATTCAGTTCGAACTGTGCATCTTTTCTCCCATTTTATTTCTACTGTGTTACATTCAGAAAAAGGATGTTAGAAATATGAATTTTACTTTTGTTTTATCACACCACGAATAATGATACGACTTTTCAACTTAATGGAAAGAAAATAGGGAAGAGGCATGGATTATGATGCGCTTTTAATATGTAGCACTTTAGTGCGTATTTAAAATCTGAAAGTGTTTCAGATTTTCTTACGTTTTTTTTTTTTTTTTTTTTTTTTTTTCCTTTCCGTTTTTTTGATAACGGCTAATATATCTAGAAGCTCTTCAGAATTAATATAGGACGAAAATGATTTGTACCTTTTTGTAGGTTTCTATCATTAAATCATCTTATTTTTGTAGCCAGGGACGGCCCGTCACGGTAAGCAAGGTAAGCATCGCCTCGGTGCACCGGCTTCGAAGGGGCGTCGTTCCGTACTCAAAAACTAAGTAGAATATAAAAGGGGGCGTCTTTTTTACGTCAGCAGGGGTGCCTCTTATCTTAGGGCCGCCCCTGTTTGTAACCATCTTAATTTTAAATCCCATTCAGAATCTGAGAGATTTCAGAGCCATAGAAGCCGGTGAGAAACAGGATTCTCTCTTAATAAGATGTATTAAGACGGCGAACAAACTGGCCGCCGGAGGTGGCTAGTATTCTTTATGAATATTAAATAATGTCAAAAAAGTAACATTTAAACTGTTCAATAGGTCCCTCTTCATGTTCAACAATGTGCTTTAATGGCAGAACCATATTTTCCACAGTTGACTGGAATGAGTCTATAACATATTTGTTAAGAGTGCTGGTACTCCTGGTTCTAGTAGAACAATTTTATCAGTAGCGGGTATTTTTCCCCATCGTTGGCATGATACGCAGAGATATAACTAATGCTCTTGCAGAATCTACCTTCTTATTATCCTAGAACAGTGCTATAGGAATGAACTGTGACGCAAAATGATGTTTCGGATTATCAGTATATGCAAATAAATACAACTTGTGTTACAGCGCCATCTATGGGTGGATTTTTGTACTATTTCTTTTATTCAATAAATACCTAGCACAACATTTGATAAATCTGTAGTTCACATTTTATCTCGTTTGGATCAATAGGAAGCATTATACACCGCTCTGAAGTGGGTGAACTTATTTCTTGCTAACCCAATATATTAACGTAGTATCTTATAGTTACTTGAATTCAGTGGTTAATTGTATGACGTCCGTTGCAAATTGATGAATGCGACAATCTCTTCTAAATAAATATGTACACGAAATATTTATTAACAACTAAAAAAAATGAAGCATTATGTTTAAAACGAAAAATAATTCATGTGGAAGTCTCAATTTAATGATTTAAATCCTCCATGGTTTAGTTGAAGAAAATTGTAGTTTATTTAAATTTCGTGAAGAATGCCAAACTACTTCATCTCTAAAAGTTACTTACAATCGCCCGAATTGCGAATATGACGTAAGTTTATCCGCAGAGTTTATGAATTTCATGCAATTTTCAATATATGACGTAGTGCTTTTGACTGATGTAAAAGAAATACTAGAAATACCGGCTAGTTGATTAGACTATCTGGTTAATTCACGCAGTTAGTTTTTTGATCGGGGAAAACTTACAACGACTTTGATTTTTTTTTTCCTTTGCAAACTATCGTTATGGAAGAACGTCATTCTACAGTCAAAAAACATGTTTTTTCAAGGCAATTATTTAAGAAATGTGCTATCAAGTGTGTATTTTAAATAGTACAAAATAAAGCATTCTGTTTATACACATTGTATTAAATCCCATGTACATAATCGCAGGATTCAAATAAATCATTGAATATACAAAGTGTCCCAAAAAGAAGGTTACAAGTTTTACGTCTTTATTTATTAGAGAAAAGTAATCAATGTAAATTGAAAAATTGCTCAAAATAAAGTAGGGAAAAAAAATATTACCTTAAGAAAAAATTCTTTCGGAAACTTTCAGAAAGTTGAGCTTTCAAATTTGTGTATGATCCCCCAACAAATTAATTCCCATTATTAAAACATTGCCCATACACTAATGAGGTGATATAAAAAATTTGATAATTGTATCGAGATTTAAACCACTTTCAATGGCTTTTAACATGGAAAAAATCATGTCGCATAATCACGTTTCGGATGTTTTGTAGAAATTAGGAAATATCCCCCCCCCCTTCTATCATTAAATGTTCATATTCAAATTTATGTACTGCCCATGATCATTTATTTTTGAAAAAATGTCTTAAACGTTTTATGGTGAAAGGCTAAAATTTTGTACATCACCACATTATTGTATGAGACACATTTTGCTGATGGGGGATTTTTTGTACGAGGTTGTACACAAATTTAGAAAGTTTAACATTTTAAAAATGAAAGAGGATTTTTTTTTCTCAATATAGTATTTTCCCCTACCTTATTTTGAACATTTTTTCAATTTATATTGTCCCTTTTTCTTTAATAGATAAAGAGTTAAACCGTTCTACCATCTTTTGGGGCACTCTGTATAAACGGTTATATGTCTGAAAGAATGTTTTCAAATTTCTCACTATATTTGAGAGACTTCCTTCAAACGTCATCATGTTTTTTAAATAAGAAATAAAGTACCTTCTTTTATTATATTTATAGGCTTACGCTGGTCCGCGAATATATTTTCCCTATTTTTCCCCGGTCAGCAGATGTGTAAAGGTTGGTAATCACTGTTTTTTGTGATCACCTATATTTTTTCCTATTTTCTCCCGGTAAGCAGATATATAAAGGTTAGTAATCATTGGTTTTTATGACCCCCTGTAACCATGCTTAATTTTATTTCATTCGTTTCAGTGATTTATACGTGACGGACAAACAAATATTTACACATTTTGAATAAATTTTCTGAAAATCTAATTTTTGAGATTTTGAGACAATTATCTAATCTTTTTCAATTCAAATTTTCAAAAAAAGTCGACGCGTATAGTTTAATTTTGTGTGAACACCTATCATGTCCCTAAATTTAGTTTTATTCGTTTAAGTGGTTATTACGTGATGCGTGGGCAAATATTTTGAATAAATTTTCGCAAAATATCAGAATCTTATCAAAAAAAAAAAAAAAAAAAAAATCGATACCGATAGTTTAAGCTGAGTGATCACCTATCATGTCACTAAATTTAATTTAAATAGCCTTAATCGGTGTTACGTAATGCACGAAAAAATATTTACGCAGTTTGAAATGATTTCCGCAAAATGTCAAAATCTAATCAATATTTTAAAGCAAAATTCAAGCCTGTAGTTTAAGTTGAGTGACCATCTATCATTAGGGCTGGGCCAAAAATCGATAAATACCGACATATCGGTTTTATTTCAACATCAGATATCCGATATTCCCATTTTCATTTCAGTGAAATCTCGAATTCGATAAAGTTCAAAAATACAGGCCGGCGATAAGAAAATCCCGAGATGGATACCAGCTTGTGATGCTTTTGCTACTGTTTTCTCTCCGTTGATGGCGATACCGGATCGCGGGAAAAACATCTGCTTTACAACGGGAATCGCCTTCGTTAATTTCGAAGGGGATGTAGCGTATAGTGTGTCGTTTGCTCGCGGATGATATCTAGGCACAATAGTAGTTATTATTTAACGATGATTTTGAGTGAAGGATATTATGATGCGCGAACGGCTATTTCAACAGACAATAGAGCTTCTGACATTTGGCTGGATCGATAATATCGGATAGAGCAAATGTTTTATTGCAAATAATAATTTAATCTAAGTGCGGTACCGTGTACATTAACGGGAGCTAGTGCACGTAAAATCTGTCGTGGCTCCTAAGTCTCCATGAACGATACCTCTGGAGGTCTCTCATAGCTTAAAGGAAGATCATGGTCATCCAAGCTGCCAATCTTCGGCCTCAAATTTATATGTATGGTTTATTAGCCTATACCATAGTTAATTAACGTATATCTCGGAAACTATCCATCGGAGAGCGTTTTTATTGATTCTCGACCCCCCCCCCCTGGGCTTCACACCTCCATCGATACATTAAATTTCGAATGCTTTGACACCAAACTTAACCTTTTAATCTTACAGTCCCAGGGGGTCATACGAAGCTCCCCTGTATTTTCAATTTGGGCATTTTAAACGCTAGTTGCCTCCGGCGGCATCTCCAAAGCCTGGAAACCGTCCCAGAGCCAATTTCTACATGTTTGCAGTCCTTTTAAGCCTCAATCATGGTTAATTAGTCTAATTATCATAATTAATTAACGTATTTATTGAAACTATCCATCGGAGTGCGTTTTTATTGATTCTCGTCTTCCCCTTATTAACCCCCATCATTACATAAAATTTCGAATGCTTTGACACCAAACTTAACCTTTTAATCTTACAGGGCCAGGGGGTCATACGAAGCTCCACTATATTTTCATTTCGAGCAGCAAGTGGTTTTACGATTTGTTTATTTGATTGCTTACATTTCAAAAATACTAAAATTAAGTGTGAAAAAATCGATATATCGTTATATCGCGATATAAGATGGTATCCATATCGATATTTTAAATTCCAATATCGTCCAGCCCTACCTATCATGTCACCAAATTCCATTTCATTCGCTTCCGTTATTTTTGCGTAATGCGGGAACAAAAAAATCGTCGCTGACAGAATGACAAAACGACAGACACCTTTTTATTTTTATTTTATTTTATTTTTTACTAGCTGCGTGCCCGTTCTCCGCACGGTAGGGAACGAAACTTTCTCTTTCATGTATAGTTGGAATTGATTCCAGTGATTTGGGATCTAAAAATAAGCAAAATGATTTGACTCTTGGTGTAAAGTTACTCATTAGTTATTTGTAAATTTAGTATAAGTATTGACCTGAGACCATTCTTAATATTATGACGCAAAAATCTATGTCGGTTCACTCACGATTAGAAAAGAAAAGCGTGACGGTTTGTAGTGAAAATTCCTAATTTTCAAAATGTCTCATTTCTACATCATACTCTTTCTTAGATTTAAGTTATGCCATTATTACCTTAGATACACATGATGTGGAGAACCGTTTTATTTTACAATTAAATTAAATAGTTGTGTACCCGCTCTTCGCAAGGCAAAAAGAAAACATTTTCCTAAAATGTGATCATAACTACTTGTGACAAAACAGAATCTGCAAGAGAAAAAAGAAAGTTCTGTTACAGTCTTTTCTGTTGAAACTACCGCGGGATATATTAACGCGACGTAGAATTACTTAATGTTTAGTTAGCTGTGATGTAATACGGCTGTTGAAAAATGAATAGAAGATTTAGTTTCACGAAATATTTATTAATGCGGTATATTGTGCTTTGATCAATATTGCCTTAGCATATCTACTTACTATTACTTATACTATCTTTTACTGATACCAATACAATATATTTTCGTTTTGCAACCGTTAATGCTTAATTTAAAGAAACGGTTTAGATATTTGCCACGAATGTAGTCTTTTACTCTTTGATGATTCTTTGCAATTTACGCATTAGCATAAACTATAACCATTTCACTTTATGGTTGCCACTAAATCAGCTCTCCATAAATTTTTACGCATAATTCTTGTCAGATTGGCGTATTTAGCACCAGGGCCCTATTATCGCACGTTCAAATCGGGACTTTGCCCAGGGCCCCCGGCTCGAAATGGCCCCCAATTTCAAATGTTGTTCTTTTTAATATAACACAATTTTATGAAAAATAAAACAAATTTCACAAATGGGGGTCCCCCAAATTCATCAATACCCGGGGCCCCCTGTTGGTCATAATCAGGTCCTGTTTAACACCGCAATATATTTCCTGCGATTCGGAAACGTGTCCCGTTTAAAATCTCAATCGAAAATGATGCTGGATAATTCACTGGTGAAAAAACAGCATTCAATTCTTTTTCTGGCAACGTAAAATAAAATATAGAATTATTTCATGCGTATCGTATGTTTTGTTTGTGAGTCCGTTATTCTGATTGAATTTCGAAAGGGGTTTTAAAAAACTCGTGACATCAAAATGACGCACATTTCACATGCGAAAACTCAATTATTTTAAAGTAATTTTATTTATTTTTTTCAACTGGCAATTTTAATCATTGTTACTGTCTTCAAGACAACCAAACCGCCAGATATCATTCCGAAATTTTTAAGCAGCTGCTATTGAAATGAAAATACTTCTTTACTTAAAAATTCGTAAAAAATATCCTAATTTATATTTTCCTCTGGTTTCTCTTTTAAAAGTGGGCGAAATGTATGCTCCGTCATTTGACAAAATATAAAAAAAAAAGTTATGACGGATAGAATTCAAGATGCAGCAGTTTTAAAAATATTTTACGAACGTCAGTTTCAAACTTAATTTTATTTGAAAAACTCCCCAAAATCTGTAAATTATGTTACACAGTCCGAACAAACAGTTTTTAAAAGAAAATTTTCTCCTCTATCCGATGATGTAAATATTGCTTTCTTGCGAGTGTAATTACCGACTTTATTACGTA
This sequence comes from Cheiracanthium punctorium, assembly GCA_038373885.1. Classification (NCBI taxonomy): domain Eukaryota; kingdom Metazoa; phylum Arthropoda; class Arachnida; order Araneae; family Cheiracanthiidae; genus Cheiracanthium; species Cheiracanthium punctorium. Next base: position 236,189 of record JAWZYV010015503.1, read on the forward strand.
TTAACCGAGAAAAATCGCTAAAAATCGGACAAAACATAAAATAAAACATTTTCTAATTCGAATTTTGAAAAAATCACTTCGAGGCGTGTTAGGATCTGTCCTAGTGAAGCCGTATACAAAATTCGGTAGGTCTGCGATCAACCGTCTCGGCGCATGCTCACGAATGTGCTGATACCGGACATTTGAGTACCTTTCTACCCTGAAAATTCCGAAAATTCGTTAAAAATTAGGGAACGGGTGGATTTCCAGAATTTTAAAGTAGCCAACGGCCTATTCTACGTCGTTTCACGTGTATGTGCAAAATTTCAAGCCGATCGGTCTGACGGTGTGGGAGGAGTTCCCAGACAAATAAACAAACAAACAAACAGATAAACTTTCACATTTATATAATAGATTTTTATTTTTATTTTTACGGTCGTACTGGTTTCCCAGCTTTTGAAACGAAAAGAAATCACAAAACTTTGAATTCCAAGTAATGTACAGATAAAAATCCAATTTTATTTACAGAGATTTTTCTTTACCCAGAAGACTATCTAGATGTTTTTACTAAATACATATGTTAATGCAATTATTAAATAAAAAAAATACATATATGCACTATTCTTTTCATACATTCTTGGAAAACTTTTCTATGCAGTGCGTAATTTCTTTATCTGAAAAATATAGCTGAAACTCTTTACGTCAAAGAGATGCATAAAATGTAATAATATTTAGAAGCCAAAAGAGAAAAGAGAAAGTCACGAAAGTTTATTTACTCTAACTTCAAGGAAGACGAACAATTTGGTAATAAAATAAGTCTCGTCCGAGATAAGATAAATCTACTTTTAATAACCGAGTTTTTTTTTTTTTTTTTTTTGCTGAGAAATGTCTTGTTCTGTTTTCGGATGCAAACTGTGAAAATTGCTGATTTTACGGTGCAAATGACAATATAATTACTAATGTCAAAGGAAGAAACTGTGCCAATGTTCACAGGGCATAAACTATTCTTTCAATAAACATAAATTTATGCATCGATTTATTTAACAGAATAATTTCTAAAGTCATTTTATCACTTTACCAAATATCGTTTTCTGGAAATGAAGGAATTTGCAAGAACTTTCTTTAATAAGAATTTTTTTCGAATCACCAAAAATAGCATTACGTTGATTATTTGGTTATGCAAGGGATATTGTATTCCTTAAGATGTGACTATCGAACATGATAATCAGCTACATTAAAAGAGAATATAATACGTTGCAGAATAATCTACATCCCCAGTTACAATGGCAAGTATATTATCCTTAATCCTGTCTAGGTCGACCGGTCGGAGTATTGGGCAGTTTCTTTCCAGATGTTATGTGAATACGCATTAAAACCCTTTAAAAAGGCCTCCGCCCTAGGCATTCACCCCCAATTGGCAGATAGCCCTAGTGTGCTGTTGTGCTGTAGAAATAAAGCATTTTGAAAGTCAATACTTTTGTCTGTACAGCGTCAATCTCTTTTGGATTGCAAGTAAGAGTGAATTAGTTTTTGTACCACAATTTTGCAATCTCGGTTACAGAGTAGTAGCTGCAATGCAGATAATTGCGTCAGGAGTAAAATAACTCACCATTATTTTGCTGTTGTTACTAATTCCCTCTGGCAACATCGAAGTGGGGCAAGATTTTCTATTTAAGGCGGCGATGGGCTAAAGGGGGCGGCTTCCTTTATGTGGAATTCCAGTGAGAGGAAGACCGACTTAGCTCGGGGTCTCCCTTATCTCAAAAAATTCCACATGAGAGACCTAGAGACAGAGACCTAGATCGACACCTCCAGAAGCATCGTTTTCACGTGCAGTACATTGGAGCCACGAACACAATTTACGTGCACCAGCTCCCATTAGCGTACACGATTACACAGTAATGCAGCTAGCGATGGACGCGAGACGAAAAAATGGCGTCTCGTGTCTCGCAAAACAGCCGAAAATCTTTGTCTCGTGTCGCAAAATCCCTGTATCGTAATGTTAAAAATGTTTGTCTCATCTCTCAAAAAAGCTGTAAATCTTTGTCTCGTCTCTCAAAAGAGCCGAAAAGCTTTGTCTCGTCTCGCAAAGGAGCCGAAAAGCTTTGTCTCGTCTCGCAAAATCCCTATATTGTAATGTTAAAAATGTTTGTCTCGTCTCGCAAGAAAGCTGTAAATCTCTGTCTTGTCTCGCATCCCTCCCAAAGGGCAGCCGAAAGGGAATGTGACCCTCCCAAGCACTGATCAAGGTCTATAGCGCTTCACTTTCCGACTTCTCATGGGAACGGAGCTTAGAGACACTGCCTTTGCGGGACATTCAGCATTTTGTTAAGATACCGTTTCGATTCGAATAATCACTAACATATGTATTAAAGAGAAGCATTCACGTCCACTTTTGAGAACGGGTACGCAGGTTAGTTACCTGTTATTTGAATCCTCAGAGTGTCTTGGGGAAAAGGTAAAGTAAGTTATTTCCAGTCTGTAACAGGTTCAAGAACTGGAGTACGCAATGAAAGTCTAACCCAACTTCTTGATTCTCGATTTATCCTGTTTCCAATGTGCAAACGACACGATTTCCCTCCCCTATTTGCGCAAAGTTGCTTCAAAGTGTACTGATTGGCAAATAACGGAAACGAAAGGAAGCAGAGAGGCGGGAGAATGTTATCATTAGGAGGAAAGAAGAAACGTGGAGGGAAAAAAAAAAAAAAATGTTGAAACGGGAAGTAAAAAATGTAAGATGCAGGACGGGATGAAAGAAATGAGTCAAAATACAAATCAGAAAAGCACGAACATATAAAATGAAAGAAAAGCAAATGTCCATTCTCATATTATTATTGGCGGTATCGTGCTTTTTCTGTCAACGCATTTTTGTGGACATGATTTGCATCGACGCTTTTTTGTTGCATTTTTCAATAAGGTTCCCAGATGAAGAGGAGAATAAAATGTTAAGAGTCGTCAAGGTTTGCAATTTTTGATGATTTGTCTCCAAAACTGAACCTAGCTTGGCGATATTTTATACATTTGCCGGCGAGAAACCGGCAAACGCTCCAGTTTTTTTTTACAAAGGAAAAGTATAATTAGAATATGCCTGACGAAGATTTTAGAACAATTTTAGTAGAAAATTTTAGTATAGATTTCATTTCCAAAGAAATGTTTTATGGAAGAAAGAAGGCAAATGCTGCACACTTATGGAATATGATACACTTTCCAAGCAATATTTATAAAAGTGTAGCATAGTTAGAATATGCCTGACGGAGATTTTAAATTACTTTTAGTTAGGTCATTTTAATGCAGATTTCGATTTCAAAGAAATGTTTTATGGATCAAGGAAGAAAAATGCGGCACATACATGAAGAAGGATACACGTTCCAACGCAATCGTTGAAAGAAGAAAAATAAGGACGAAGCATGGATTATGATACGCTCTTAATATTTAGCACTTTAGTACGTATTTAAAATATGGAAGTGTTCCAGATATCTTTCTTCTTCTTTTCTATGTCACCCTGTTGTCTTCCTCGGCATTTCATGCATATATATATATATATATATATATATATATATATATATATTTCATTTTCGAAATGAGAAAATTCTGTAGCCTGTAATTCTTAATTTGTAGATGTTTTTTGTATTCACTCAGCTGTTTGTCTGTGTGTTGTTAATATTCTGTTCTTGAAGAAGAGGAAAATTTGTGTTAGGGGAAAAGTTTTCTTCACTCATAAGGGTGATTCATTATTTATTCTATTGTTATTTGATTTAAATAAGCCATTTATTAACGACATATGACATAGAACTTTGCGTTTCAAGTAAGAATCATCTGTGTTTCAACTGAAAATTTCCAATTGTTCGTTGAGTAAAATAAACTATGTTTTATTTGATGAACAGATTTTCCCCCAAGGGTGGCCGGGCACTTGCTTATTAAGAATTCGCCAAAGCATTGGCCATTTATTATGGGGGCAACCACCAGGCGGCCAAAGTTACCTCCTATGAAAGGACGGACATGTTGACACCTAAGCTTGTTCTGGGAATTGAACCCAGACACAGGCGTGATAGAATATGGCTCTTTAGCCACTACACCACCTGGGCTGCTATGATGAACAAGGAAAATAAACAAAAAACTGTAGTGATTTAGTTACAATAGAATTTGTGTTCAAACTAACTAACGTTTGTATTACCAAAGGCTAGTTATTTTGATTACTCAGAAAACAAAATAAATATTTTATTATGTAAGGTAATTTTTTTTTTTAATTTTCATTTGCGATTTAAACAAATCAATTGGTTTAATTATTTAACATAAATCATCACTTAATGTGTGTCTGGAAATTATAACGGCATTTGCATTTAAAAACGCTGACTAATGTGCTAAATGTTTCATATATATTTAACAATTTTACAAATGTATTAAAATAGTTTATTATAACTGATAGTTTAGTATAACTGATTTACAATACATCTAATATTGAAGTAATGTTTTCTAAAAATTTTACAAAAGCAATCACATCCTCAAAAAACAACTAATTTAAAACATCAGTGGAAAAATTAGATAAGGTGGACCAAGAACTGAAGAGTAGCTTTTAAAAGACTTATTAACTTACATTAATTTTTCCAGTTTACAGAAAGACCAGTTTAAAGAGACCCTTTTTTGACGCAGCTGGCTGTCCGGCACAGCCAGCTGCATCAAAAAAGGGTCTCTAGATCTGTGGCACGCGATGAACGTTTCGATCGTTCGCCATCTTGCTGGTAGTTAAGTCGAGCGATGGCAACGGCCACTCTTTTTTCAGCATTGGGCAATCTATCCAGCTGTTCTCGCATTCTTCCATTTTTCAGCAGATGTCAGTGCTGTTAAAAATAATCGTGACCAATTTTTTACGGGAAATGACGTGCTAAAAAGTAAAGGATTCTCGTGGAGCTATGTCACCCGCAACTATTTCTATAGAAATCAAATTTATTCTTCGTGACTGGCAACAGTCAAAACGTCAGAGTTTGGTGTTCCCAGAGTGGGAACACTGCGCGTTAAAGGGTTAAAGCTTAATGAAAAATAAATGTATATTTTAAGATATTATTTCTTAAAAACAGTTGAATATTAGCTAAATGCACAAAAAATGTTCTAAAATTAAATGTATACGTAAATAAGTACTTTGCAAAATTTATAAATTCTGTTTTTTTTATCTTTTATAATTAAATCCAACATCCTCACGATATTATATTCTTCTAAATATACTAACAACTCTCGCATTAATTCGTCGGGTCCAGGAATTTCTATGTTACAAAAATACTAATAAACATGTATCCATAAATTAAATAAAACGCTTTCTCATAATTTATAGGAAAAAAATAATGACGCAAAGAGCTTTGATTTATTAAAAATATAATAATAATTAAAATATTTTGTGAATTTTTTCCATGAATAAAGAGCAAATGATAAAAGTAACTAGATAAGGAAACATAATAAAATATCTTATTCTGTTAATCGCAAGGAAAAGTCAATTAACAACATTTCGGCTTAGGTTATAAAGATATTTTTAATGTTTCTTATGCTCTAGTAAAAAAGCCTTAAGCCGTGTACTTTTTTGAATGTGTGATTAAAGAGTACTTAGGATTATTACAACATAATTCATAAAGAAGTTGTTTCCTAATTTTGGCAGAAATCTGTTTTTGCATTATTGGAGACAGTTATTAAAAAGCAATTTCTACGTAATGAAGCTGAATTGAGAATTTTTAGAATCATTATAAAGTATTCTCAAAAGATTTATTTATACCAGATAGATAAAATCATATTCAAAGATATTCATTTATTGAAAAGAAATACTTAGAAGAGCTTTATTATTCCAGTTAGTTTTAGAATAAGGATCATTTCAATACTAAGACGCAGTTTGTGGTAAAATAATTTACTCAAAAAAAAAAATATTGCTTATATTAAAATATAAAAAAATGCTCAAATAGAATGTTCGTCGATATTCTTAATTAATATTATTTTTGAACTAACGAAAATGAAGAAAAAAGTATAGATACCATATAAGCAAAATAAAAGTTTTGTGTCCTGGGTAAACTCATAAGTTTCTTGCTCCACTCTCAGATACTACTTTTTCGGAGTAATACAACCTTCAGTTAGTCTCTTGAAAGTTCCTCTGCACGTGAAGAACGTGCATTGAGCTAGTCTATTTAATGTCTGTCTTGCATCAAAACAAATCTACACGAGGGGGTAAGTGGCGATGGTGAGGAATTGACGGCCTGCGTCAGCTTGAATCACCACCATCACATTGCGATAATACAGGCTGCATGAAAAACGTTAAATTCTCATTTATTAATTCAACAATTTAAAGAGGTGTAAACAATAAAAAAAAACAAATTAATTAAGAATTATCAATCATTAAACATAAAACTGCCGAAGCAGATCCGATATTCTCAGCAACGGCTACTCAGTGAAACCTATATATTTCATATCTAAAATCTTTTTCTTAATAAGTGGATCAGGTATAAAATAATAATTTCTTATTTCTTTTGAGTTGTGTGTTATTCGTAAAATTTAATGAGTTATCCACAAAATTAAAATAAGTAATTTATCTTCCACTCAAAGACATTGCTTTTATGTGATTGTAGGAGAAAAAGTCCCGGTCTTAACCCATTAGCGCCCAACTTTTTTCGGCACATTCTCAAAGTTATGTTGATGCCAGAAGTGATAAATAAATTTCCGACATTTGCGTGGTATGAAGAACGTAAATCTCTTTCTAAGAATGTGAATAAGACAGAGAAATATTCTCATTTAAATTTATTACTACTGAGTATTTTGTGGAAATCAGATTTATTATATAAGAAATTAAACTAGGAAAATAAACTAATGCTTAAATGTTTGAGTGACTTACAAATTTCATGACGGTCTAAAAATAGATCGCTGGGCGTTAATGGATTAAAGGGTTAGCTGAATGCTTTTCATTAGTTTTAAGTTCACAAACTAATAGTTCATTGGCTTAAAGAACTATTAGTTTTTGAAGGAACATGGTCGGAAAATTCACTATTATTTGGACACTTCTTCGAAAGTGATTATTTACCGATACACGAAGACGGCGTTTCTGACCTCCCCTATTCCTAGGTGATTCTGAATGCTTATGATGCACCCTACCTCACTTTAAATTTTGTCTCGATCATTATAAGACACCCTTTATTTTGGCCTTTTGGTTTTTTATAGTGCTTAGAATTTGGTCACAGCTGTTTGTTTCATGTATTGAGGCAGCCAAACATCGTCCTTCATTGAAATAAATTACACGAAATTTTGAGGGGTATAAGAAGTATTTTCTTAACTTAAAACGCAGGTTTTAAAATTAAGAGTTTAGTGATTTTCGAGAATTTGCAATAACTGTGTATTCTTCTTCTTTTTTTTTTTTTAATCACGGGGAAAAGGAGTCAGTGAAATGAAACTGGCTTGCATCCCATTTAGCACTGTGACGTAACAGTATTTGTGCATACTGTTCAGAATGTGACTTTGTGACTTCATATGGCATGTTCTTCGTGATGTGTTTGACAGAGAGAGGTTGTGGTGACGGACAAATGGACGCCTGGGACAGTTTTTGTGGCGTCACATGTTAACCATTATAGATTTAGTGACCCACATGAAGTGAGAAATTACACTACGACGTCACTCTGCAGCATCGTAGGTGTGTTACACTGTGACATCACGTTGTAATAGATCAGTTACATTACATTGCGAGGTCACTTTGCGCAGGTGCCGTGAGACGACGTTTGCGATCCTAGATTGCTATGTGATTCCGAATCATCTAAATGAAGCCACCCTCCTAAACGTTTGTAACGCTGGTACTGGGACACTCTGTATAGACGCTCTTGGACATTAGATAGCGCCTTTAACTATGTGTTCAGTATAAATCGACCTTAAAATTACTTTAATGTAACTTAGCCTAATTACTCGTTTTTAAGTCAACAAGCAAATAGTTAACTTAGTTTATGCTATTTATTCTTCAACAGTTTAAAAATATTTTATATGAAATGTTGCTATTGTACAAATGTCAGTTGCAAACGGAAAAAAAAGAATAAGTAATATTTATCAGACCAAGATTTTAAAAGAAATACAAAATATATTTTGACTCGCAATAATTCCATAAAACATATGTTAAAATCCGAGCAATGGTATTGGTAAGGTAAAATTCGGGTTTCGTAAGTAGAATTTTACATGAGCAAACATGCATAAATACATTCCATAAATGTTTGAATGGAATTATGTTTAGTTAATTCCATAAGAATTTGATTTTGTCCAAAAACCTGCAGGTTTGAGAATTAAAATTTCGAAAGGAAAATTCAAACGCCCGGTATTCCTAGATCAAAGATTTATATATACAGTTTTGTGCACTTTTACTAGTTATAGCAGATATTTCATGAGGTTTTGTGAGAAACAAAATTCTCCAGTAAAAATCTTAGTGGATTATTTTAATGATTTTATAAACATATTTCATAAAATAAATAAAAAAAAACGTTTTTTTTTTCTTTTTCAAAACGAAATTTTAACTTTTTATGCGTGTTCAAAACAGAAAACATGTGTAATATAATGATAAAAATTTGATAAATCTATAATTTTTGTTAAAAACAAAAAACAAAATCTATTTCAGATGAGATAAGTAGCAGAAAACAACGATTTTGAAATTTTTATAAAATTACATGTGTAAGTAATTTTATTTTTGAGTGGGCATCAGGAAAATTTATAATTAAAAATTTGGATTGATAAAATAAATTAAGGTCAAGAGATTTTTTATTATTATTTATGCTAATATTTTGTTTAATTGATACAAAACGTTTAATTAAAATAACATCCATTCATGCATGTTTGAAAATTATCCTGCAAAAAAATGTACAGAGCAATGTAAGAATTAAATGAAATAGAAATATTAGCGTTGTTACAAATAAATAAGTAAATAATATCAGGATATTTTAATTAAATATGTAAATCCTCCTAATGAAATTCGAGTTCCGATGAAATCATATTTGTTAAAAAATGTTAAAAAATTAAGAAAAAAACTTTTCTTACAAATTAATGTAAAATATCTTGAAAATTTTAAAATTTCCGAATATTTCTTTCATGAATTAATTTTAAGTACATGTAGTTTCACGCATACATTTCAATAACTTTGTTAATGAGGTAAACGGAAATTGAAAAATATTAAATTTACTAAAATCAAATTTATTTTGTCCTTCGAGTCCAAATAATTTTAATAAACATAGAAAACAGTAATAATATGCGGTTGTTCTGAAAGGTTTTAATTAAGTGTGACTTATTAAGTTTTCCTATCATAACAAATGATGAAAATTAATTAACACTTAATTTTTTTAATCTTGAGTTTTTAATGTCAATTTTTTTATGCTTGAGTAGGGAATTTTATATTAGAAAATGAAATTTAACTTGAACCACAAATTATTCAATATCACAGAACATTAATCCGTGTTCACTCAAATATGTGTGTAGCACTCAAAATCTAATCAAACTTTTGAAAAAAATATGATGCTTATAGATTAATTTGAATGTGGGTACTTATCATGTCACAAAATTTAATTTCGTTCGCTTTAGTCATTCTGATTCTCTAACAAAAATTTACGCACTCTGTGATAAAATTTTCGCAATATCTGAAAATCTAATCAAAAATTCGACTGTTATAGCTTACGCTGAATAATCATCTAACATGCCACTAAATTTCATTTCATGCACTTTAATCGTTATTACATGATGCGCTAGCAAAGAAATTACGCAATTTGAAATGATTTTCACAAAATCTCGAAAAATCTAATAGATTTTTTAAAAAAATTAGACGCGTATAATTTATTTTCTTTAGTTAAATTAAGTTAGTTAAAAGCTAAATAGTTAGCGGCGTTTCTCAAACTGTGGGGAGCGCCCCCCAAGTGGAGCGCAGAGCGTTTGCAGGGGTAAGGGGGCGAGAAAAACCGAATAACAAGTAGTGATGTATGTTTAAAAAAAAATATTATTTATTCTCCTTTTTACCCAAAAATGTATCCATTTTCCCTTAAAATGTTCATTCAAACTTTACTGATAACATTATTTTGTAGAAAATTCCACTAAATGTTCATTGTTAAAGATTAAAAAACTGAATGTATGCTGAAAAATGGGAGGGGGAGCGCGCCACCGTAAGTTGGCTTTTGCTGGGGGGGGGCGACGTTAAAAGGTTGAGAACCGCTGGTTTAAGTTAAGCATCATCTTATTGTATTACCAAATTTCATTTTATCCGTTTCAGTCGTTATTGCTTGATGCGAAAACAAAAATTTACGCATTTTGAAACGATTTCCGCAAAATCTCAAAACCTAATAAATTTTTTTTTTAGAAATTCGTCTCCTATAGTTGAAGTCAAATGACAGTCTATGAGGACACCAAATTTCATTCTATTTTCTTCAGGCATTTTTACGTGATGCTCGAAGAAAAAAATCATCACAGACCGAATATGACAGACTTACTTTTTTTCGACGGTGGGACAGATTACGAACTTTTATTTTGGGTCGTGTTCCCCTGGTGCTTGAAACGCATAGAAATCACAATTTTAAAATTCTAAATAAAGTACAAACAGAAGATTGATTTTATTAAATACATAATAGGCATAGACTTATTACAGAGACCTTATATTCTGGCACACGGAAAAAAATGTTTTGTGGATTCAACAAAATTTTCATTGTCACTAAACAAAAATATTTCAAAGAAATATTTTTGTTGAATCAACAAAATATTTTGCCATTTTAACAAAAATTTCGTTAAAAACCAACAAAATTATTCGGTTGAAATAGAACCAACCAAATTTTGTCGAATCAACCAAATTTTTGTTAATTCAATGAAATATTTTGTTAACAAAAATTTTGTTAAAAACCAACAAAATTATTCGGTTTAAATAGCACCAAATAATGTATAATCAAGATAGTTTCTTGAATTCAACAAAACATTTTTTCTGTGTAGTGCTCATTTATGTTACAAGACAAACTATACGAATTTAATCTACAGTCAAATCATGGGTACTTCAAATGTTAAATAACGTTCCTTCAGCTGCGCTTCAACTGAATTAAAGGAAAACTTAGTGAGATTGACCTCAGTTTATTTGATATATGGGTATGAGGTACTTAGGTACATGAAGATTAAGCCGGGCTCATTCCTGAAGAGAGCAGCATTCAAGAAGAAAAATAAGTAGAAAGTACATTTCATTTCCTAAGCAAATTAGATGCAGAAATTGCTTCTGTACTTAAAACTTATGATAACATGTGGAAAAACTTGAAAAAACTTGGTAAATGTATGCAAAATTAACTGTAGTAAAAAGAAAACACTGTATTATCATTACAAAGTTGGAAAATTTACACAGGGTAAGGTAGGGTAAAATGAGAATGAAAACCGACAATTTTTTATTCATTGGTTATCTTCTTTTACTAATAATATTACAAATGCAACTTTTGTGTTAGTTAATGAAATGCATTCATCCCCTTTATACTTAAAAAGATTTTATACAACTATATTAGCTTTAAATGCAAAAATATTAATCTCTATTAAGTGCTGTTTTTTTTCCCATAAAGGTGGGATAAAATGGGTAATAGATTAAAAAATAATGCAAAAAAGAATAATTTATTAAACTTCATTAATTTCCTATTGTGGCTTGAGAATTATTCAAATTTAAAAATATTGTTAAAGAACTGTACTGTTGTTTTCTCACATTAAAGTGTGTTGCAGGAAAAAAAAATCGTACAGGCATTATTGCAAGTGAAGTTATGTGACCCCTTGATCTTGGCGACAAACTTGGCATTATTTTTCAACAAACGAAAGTTCTCGAAAATAGAGGAATTTGGCTGTGCCCCAATTAGGAAAGAAGTTAGAAGATATTTCGAGAAATATGACGTCACGATCTGCTTGGAAATCTGTAAATATCAGAGGCTCTCTCGCTGTGTATTGAGTATGAGCGATAAATTGTTATATTCACTTTTCGAGCTTGTTGCACTATTTTATCGTACACCCATTGTGTAGTTTACGTAACAGTGAACCATTGAACGCCCTCGTAATATTTTCATTTATGTATATAATATATACATCGGAAATTATTTGGGATTTTTGTTCAGGTTTCTTAAAAAATAATGGGGGATTTTAGAAGCAATCTTTCGCTTCTTTTCGATATTCCTATCTAGTTTTTCATTAAAAGTGTGTTCCTATGCTCTTAGGAGTTGTGATTTATTATTCTGAGTAGTTATTCTATCGCTTCCCATCAAAGTCTCAAGACCGACGGGGGAAAACTCAACTGATTGGCATTTGTCATTAGAATGTGTATGCTACTAATTGACAGTGCGAAACGTCAGACGTTATGCCATGTGACTCATTGAAAGGTATTAAAGATTCCAACTCTGAGCGACACTTTTTCGTCATACTTTTTGCTTCTAAACACACGACTTTGCTGCAAACACTTCTCTGAATAGTACAGCTCAGCTGCATAAATATTTTTTTTTATGCCATCACAATAAATTTAGGTTTTCTAAGTCTTTTTTTCTGTTTTACTGTACATGTATGAATGCAGCGTCAAACTCACGCATGTATGTATTTTTTTCTGAATAAATTTAATTCTCGAGATACAATCAAGCTGTCTGGCTCTGAAATTATTCTCCCTCAGAATATTTTCATCTTTCTTGACTTTTGCACAAAAAAAAAAATTACTCACAGCAAACCTCTTTGTATGCAGATTGATATCGCATCTCCATGAACATTTGCCTCCCACATCAGTCTGAAAGTGATGACGCCATGGTTGATCAGAACATATTAGATCTTCCATCGGTTCGTCATAACGTTAGGTTAGCAATATGTGTTCTAAAAATTACATACTATATAAATACCACGGCACTTAGAGGTGGTATAGCTTTCAAAGAGACGAATAGGAAAGCCACTGTAATCTAAGAGACCATCGTAGACACACAGTGAGCCTACTCTCTGATTTGTTCGAAAGTAGAAAGCTGAGGACTCCAGCTCCTGGCTGGAGTGTGGATGGTGCTGGGTTCACGCCTCGCCGCGCGGCTGTTGATCTAACGGTCTGGAGTTTTGGTAGGTTTTCTTCAGAAACGTTACGCGTTAGAGAACCCCTCAAAAAGTCCTCCATACACACCTCTCCGTAGACAGATTTCCCTCGTGTAAGCTTGCCATAACACACAAACCTGAAACCAATGGAGGGTTACTCAGTTGTCTAAAATCTTACAGATCTCTTAGACAACACATCTCCTAAGCTTTCAAATGCAGTTGCATGCAAATGCAGTTGCATTTTCTGCAGTTGCAGTAGCATCATCTTAGTAGCATCATGCATTAGCACATCCTCTCCCTAAAGCCTCTCCTATGAGAAGGGGCAGATTTACCAAGTTGGGAGCCCCGGGCGTAATGTTTCTTTGGGGGCCCCCTCTTTCGAAAACTTTTTTCAAAATTTACAAATTTTTAAATTTAAAAAACAATTTGGGGCCCTTTTTGACGGGGGCCCGGGCGCTTTACCCGAATGCCCTCCCGGAAATCAGGCCCTGCTAGGAGTAGCAGTTTAGGATGAATGGTTTACATTTATTTTGTAGATACATTTTTGTGAAAGCTAGAGAGAGTTTTTATTGAGAAAAATTTCAGTATAAAATGAAGTATACAGTATATGTAGTATGCATTTATATATACGGTGATTATTTAAATGATTTTTTAAAAACGAACCCCAGAAGTTTCATTTATAATTTACAAATTAATCTTCAAATAATTAATTAATTTTTTACATACTATTTATAAAGAATCCCATTTTTAAGTGGAACGATTCTGAAGTGAAGGATCTAGTTTCAGTAGATGAACTCGTAATTTTTATATTTTAAGTGAATGAAATGTTTAATTGGGGCTTATGCAGTCATCGTTAACTTTTACGAACACTTTCGATCTTTCGAAATAGTAAGTGTACCTGAATTCATTCCTATAGATGATTTTACTACTCGATTTTGGGAACTTCTAATGTTACAAGTCTAGAACTAAGATGTTACAAATCATCTAATTCTGTACGAGTTCGTTAAAACAACCGTGGACTGTATATAAATCTATTATAAATCTATACACAAGGTGTCCAAAAAAATTGACTTCGGCTTTTATATTTTAAATACTGATCATCGCAACATATAATGAATTACAAAGTTACGTATAAAAAAAAGTTACAGGATTTTATTAAATCTATCAAAATTTTCAAGCGATTAAATTTGAGTAAATGCGAAATTTAAATATTTATACAGCTCCCATATAAAATGTAAAACTTTAAAACGTGCCTCATACACTAATGAGATGATATACAAAACGTGAACATTTTATCCTAAAAAGTGACAGAGATATGAAAATAAATATATACTGCCTTAAACCATTTGTCAATGGCTCTCGAAGGATAAATAAATTACGTCGGATGCTCGCATTTCACAGATAGGACACAAATTACAAAAAAAAGTTTGCACACGAGCAATAAATGTTTTCGTTTAATTTTCTGTATAGTCCAACAGCAGCTTTGTTCAAACATATTTCTGGAACTTTTTTATGAGTAAAGGCTGAAATTTTGCAAATAACCTAATTAATGTGTAGGATATATTTTACTAACTGAAAATTTTGTGTACTAGGGTCATGTAAAAAAATAAATTTTGTATTTATTCAAGTTCATTCTCTTTAAAATTTGAATACATTACATAAAATTCTGTACCTGTTTTTTACGAAACTTTGTAATTTGTTATTTATGTCTATGATCAATATTACATATACAAGGGGATTCAAAGTAACGTTTACAAAATGGCATGGCAAATCAGGCAAATCAGGTATTTGCGACGCAGGATCTAACCTATATAAAAACCTAAAAAATTACCCAATTCGGTAAACCAAGCCATATTTCTGTACATGAAAGACTGTTTATCTAAATAAATGGGAGAGTTACTGCTTACCTTATGACAAATGTTATAAAATCCAATTTTTCAATGAATTCTATTTAGACGCCTAATACTATGGTCACTTTAATACCGCCATTGCTTCTTCTTCACTTTGCACAACTAGTTCATATGCTGTCCGGTAGATGGCGCTACTTGTATGGAAAGACGCTGTATGGTAAGAAAACGTATGTGGATCGTTTTATCCTCTGGAATCATTTTAGGCCATGCCTTCTTATAAACGTTTTTTGAATTATCCTGTGGCGATATGGGTGTTTAGATTCTCGTTTTTATCCTTTCTCCTGCTCACTGCGGGCTGAGTGTAAACGAGGTATGAGAGACGCTCTGCTGAGGTTGGAGGTTTATTACGCCTTACACTACATCGTTGTTCCAGAAAAAGCTGCCTTTTCCCGCGAGTTTACTGTTAAATAGCCCTGTTTCTGAAGTTCACCGCTAGAGTGCCAAGGGAGGTATATTAATTTTATTTGGCTTACACTTTGACTGACAATTTCACCTGGTCATTGATTAAACAGAATCCATATGACGTCAGAAAAAGGGTCTGGCGGTACGTTCGTGCGTCGTTATCTGGGAACTGGAAGCCCCGTAGCCACAATTTTTTAGAATTTATTCTTTTTAAAATAGAATGTATTTTATTTAAGATAAATGCACGTATTTAGCGAAGACTAATAGAATTATAATATGCTTTTAAACTTGTTTAATGTATTATAAAAAGATTCGCTATTTTTTATACATATACATACATCTGTATTTTCATACATACACTGGGAATTGATTTTGCAGATTAAAAGTTTTTCGTATCCTTTTATAAGTGCACAAGTACACATGAGAAAATTGTGTTTCTTTATACGCTGTAGGTTTTATTTTCATGATTAAAATTCACAAGCAATTGTGAAATACAAAAAAATAACGAAACAAAAGAAGGTAGATACTTGCTTGTAGAACAGACTATACAATAAAAGCCATTTTTTATATACTTCCGGAGAAATAAACATGCAGTTAAATGTTGACAATCAATTAATTTTTAATTTAAAGTAGTTTATTATCTTTATTTGATAGCGTAAGAGGGATGATAAAAAAGTTATTTTCTTTCTGCAAAATATTTAACAAAATGCATGATAATGACATGAAGGGAAACAGCTTAATGAAATAAGTTGCTCCCTTGATAACAATGTATTTATCTCGGAAGTAAAAACTTTTATTTATTTCTTGAAAAAAATGAACTAATAATAACTGAATGCTTTTAATTCGAAATCAGAAATTATGCCAACTTGAATCGTTTGTGTAATGTAAATGTTAAAAAAAAGTTAACAAAATTTATTTCTACAGTTATTTGTAACATTTTGCATTTATATCTACTTAATTAAAATGATTTACATTTTTTATACAAATTTATTTATATTTGCATGCATAAAGAGGTATTTAGCAGTCAAAACATTTGGCCGAAAGAGTTCCTGCAACAGTTTGTAAAACTTTTAAAAATTGATTTAAAAAAAGCTAAAGCTCAAAATATTTTCTTCAATTTATTACTTACCTCATATAAAAAGAAACACTGGGAGGGTTGATAATAATTGTTACTAATGGTAGATTTTTCCATTGCTCCACTTTACATTAAAGCAAGCTAAGTTCATTTTTTGTTACTGTGTACATATTTTGGTAATACAGCTAAGTATTGCTGCATGCCATTACCGATATATGAGTATTTCAGTGAGTAGTAATGAGTTATTGAATGATTCACAACTGATATCTCTCTATTCTAAAAAAAAAAAGTAAAGGCCGTTGCTGGCGCTGTCAATAGCTTGTTTCGTAATCTTCTCCTAAACCGTGGGGATTTGAATTTCGAGAAACATGTCCACGGATTTGGAAAATTCCGAGGAACCTGATAAGCTGACTTAAATTTCGAAAATCGGATTACTTTAGAAGATATTGATATAAAAAACTGAAAAAAATAAAACATAATGGCTGCCAGATTTGGCATAAAATCATTCATTCCTTTGCAACAAAGCGTTTCCAAGTATGTAGAATCGCGTGAAATTCACAAACATGAGTTAGAATTACGCCCATTTTACGCCAAATTAAAAAGTATATGAAATAAATAACACAAAGAGTGTTACACTAAATTGAGAATTTTGAAATAGTAAGTTCGCTTAGACAACAGCAGTTTATAATTAGCGACTATTCGTTTTTCCAAAACAGAATAACTAATTGTAACTGATTCTAAAAGCGCCATCTTGGCATTAGGAATGATCTGACAAAATAGTATCTTTCCAAGCAGTGTAAATCTAAGCTTCGAGTTCCAGGATGCTGGAAGCCAGTATCTTGAAAATGAAAAATAATTAAAGTGCAGATTATTTTAAAGGCGGTTCGGTCCAGTTGAAGTATTTCCTACCAGTATGCATATTTGGTGGCGTTAACTATGCCTATTAGCCAGCGCGGCGAGATGATATAATTCGTGGAGCTAAATACACCAATCTGCAAAGTATTATGTATATGAAAATATAGATAACGGTTTCCCAGGAACCTTGCATGAGCAGTAATTACAGGTCCTGAGCATGTGTAAATCGCCAAATAATGAAAAGTCGCTATTGGTGGCAAGCTATCCTAGCTGTTCCGTAGTTTTTATCAAAGAAAACATCTGAAGTACTGTTTTCTTAGAGCTCATTATTAACATACATATACGCAAGTCGCCAAATAGCGAAAAATCGCCATGGGTGGTGTCCAATAGGTTTTATATAATTAAAAATACAGCTGAAATAGATGTTCTGATTTTATTACGCTTTAACTCCTAATTAATATAACTTTTGAATGGCAACATTAAATATCATTGTGTTTCTGAGGAGTGCAAATAATTTTGCCAGCGATTATACGCGCCAGGTGGAGTATAGCTCTGGACCCGTAGAACACGGATTCCTAATAACAAAATATCTACCGTGATATGGGGGGGAATGGTCTACTGTAGTGTGAAGTTTAAATTTTTATGTACTAATGAACATGCAAGAACCAAGCAACGTGTAGCTCGGTAACATTCTATCTGATCCAATCTTTGGGATTTGTCTATTGAAATTCTGTCTTTTTTACGAATAAGCCTTATTAGGGGCCGAATGCCTCATACGAAAGACGAGCGTAGCGAGTCTAGGGGCCTTGGCCTCTAGTCTTTAACCCTCTCGTCACCGAATTATGAAAAATCAGAGAAAAAAATCTGTCTAGAATTTAATGCATTTGAAATACTTTATAAATCATGCAAAAATATTTTTTTCTAATTTCGATTAATATTAGCTTTTTCTAATATTAATTTCTGCATTTTCGAAGCATTTTTGTTATGCTAAAATTAATTTAAAAGAATGCGCATATTAGGTAAAGGTTGAGGAATAAGAAAAAAAACTATACTTACCTTAAAAAGAAAAAAAAACGGTAAAAAAGCAGCGTCAATATTTTCTTAATTTTTCTCCTGAAACAATGAAGCGAAAACTGTAAAAAATGATCTAAATGGACTAGTACTGCAATCTAGGCACGATTTATGCATCTAGTTAAGAGCCTCTTATACTTTCTACATGAATTAATGATATTGATATCACTGAAAGAAAAAAATACTAAATTTAATTGTTTTCTCTCTAAATATTGCTATTTGAAGTAGGAGACTCCTATGAGGTTCAGGGTGACGAGAGGGTTAAACATTTAAAACATTCACAATTTTCTAGTTGATTACTCCCACTAATTTTTGATGCATGAAAAATAATTTTTATATTTCTCCTCTCCAGTACTCACTAACTTATAGCATGATATCCTATAGTTTGACTACTCGTTTCCCTTTCTCAATCCATTAAAATCTATTTGAAAGTATCTAGATATATTTTTTTTTTCCTTCTTGCATTGACCAGACAGATCAGAATAGACCTGGACTTCTTGAGAACGCTTTCTTCCATTTAAATACCCTTTAAGAGATTGAGTTCTAGTTGGTAACTCTTAAAATTTTGAAATACTCCTCTACACACAGTAAGTTAATTTACATTACAACTATATTTACCTCTAACTCTTGTTTCAACTAAATTGTGGTAAAAGATCTTCAATGCCAACGAAGTGCAATCCATTCGCCATGTCGTATCTCCCAGAAATGCCAGACTACTTATTTTGTTGAATTTAGTGATGCCTTTCTTCTTGAATAACTTTCACACTTCGAAATTGTGGTATTATCTCCACAAGTCATCTTCCTTTAGAGCACAAAGAATTTTTTGCAAGAACTTTTCGTTCAAAAATTTCCATCCGGTTTGTCTGCTTTAGACAATGTCCATGCTTCAGATTTTTTAGATATTTGTGGTGGCCAAGTCGGGATTTTTAAATCATAATTCATAAATTATAAATATTTTTTAAAATGAGCTATTTATTTAATTGAATTTTCTTTGACTGAATAAAAGCAGAAACATGAAGAAAATTTTAATTTTAAACAGTTCTCCGTACCTACAAAATACAATTAAGAAAGTTATACGCTAAAATATAAAACGAAACAGGTGCGTTCTTTTACGATTGAAGCTGATCAAGCTGTAATCGCTAAAAGATTTTCTATTGGGTAATGTTAAGTTGTTTACAGTGTGAGGTCACCAAGACCCACCTTTTAACAATCAAAATGAAAGTTGGTATTCCTCCAAATTTAGTTTTTAAATTGTGTTTTTCGGAAAGCAGTCATTTTGATCAGAAATTGACCAGAGAGACTAGAAAGGTGGAAGAATCAACTGTAGGCGTGAGAGAAGAAATCAGACTTATGAACGGAGAGATCATCTCGGAGTTGCATTTTTCTTGTTAACAAATAATTGTAACGTAAAATTGCAGTCGTTGCCATCACACGATTTAACTACCAGCAATATGGCGGTCGATCGAATCGGCCAGTGCGTGCAGCAGAACGAAAGAACACCTTTTTGACACAGCCTGCTGTGCGCCGTCGCACATGCATTCATTGCCATCGCACGATTTAACTACCAACAATATGGCGGTCGATCGAACCGGCCAGTGCGTGCAGCAGAACGAAAGAACACCCTTTTGACTCAGCCTGCTGTGCGCCGTCGCACATGCATTCCTTGCCATCGCTCGATTTAACTACCAGTAACACGGCGGTTGATCAAATCGCAATGCGTCAAAAAAGTTTAGCTCTGTGACACGCGATTGGCGATTTAATTGTACTAATATAAAGTAAAAAATGTATTATTAAAATAATATTACAAAGCATGGAATTATAAATCAGTGTTATTGAAAATAGAGACACATAAGGCCGTAATAAAATGTAACTTAGCGCACAAATGGTCGTATATCATTAAAAAAAAACAATAATCGCTATTAACAATCAATAATTATAGCTTATCACACACAAATAATTTTATATAAGTGAGGCAGCTTTTAAATACGAAATAACGTTAGGCATTTGGTTCTAAAAAAGATACATTAAAATGCAGATTAATGAATAATGCCTGCTTTTTAAAATTTTATATATATACAGTGGCGGCTCCTTCATTTGAGCACATGAGCACGTGAACCCCCAAAGAAAAAGCTAAAAAAATAAACTTAATAACAATAACAAACTAAATATTTAAAAATATTAAGTCCCCCCCACACTATTATTAAATACGCTTATAGCTAACGCACTGTTTTGCAGGTTACTACAGTGCAGTAATTCTTCCGCTCGCACTTGCGAACGGAAATTTTACTTCTAACGCTGTTTGCACAATCCACAGAGTTCAAAGGAAGAAAAAAGTAAATGATACATTATAGCTTTACTAAAGCACTCCCTTGAATGCAATATCAAAATTGTTTCTTATTGCTTCCCCTATTGCTATGCCACGAAATCTGTTTCTTATTCCCTTTGTGCAAGCAGCTTACATTTTTATATTCATTTAGAGGATTTTAACCCGGCAAATCCCGAATTTTTATGACAGTCATGAATTACGTTGTGCTGTACGTACTGCATGGAGTTTGCAGTTATAGAACTACAGGCATTTTAGAAATGTTTTTACTATACACTGTTAATCGTATTTAATGTACATTTTTTTTTATAACCTCGAGACACTTAATAAGTATGATTGGTCAGAATTTTTCGTCAGACATATTTTTAGATACAGGGTGACCTAAAAATGTGGTAACGAGCTTAAATTCTTTATCTATTAGAGATAAGTAGGCAGTGTAAATTAAAAAAGAAATGTTCAAAATAAGGTCGGAAAGAAGAAAAAATTCCTCTCGTTCATCAAAAAGTGACACTTTTTATATTTGTATGCGACCCCAGTACAAAGCAATACCCAATTAGTAAAATGTCTCTCATAAAGTAATGAAGTGACATAAAAAATTTGAGAACTATGCTTTAAAAAGTGTCAGAGATATGGAGATAAATATAAGGGTGACTTAAACCACTTTTCCATGGCTCTCGAAGGGAAACAATCACGTCCAATAATCGCACTTCAGGAGTCGTACAGAAATGGCGAAAGAAAATTACACTGCAGCAATAAGCCTTCATATTTAAAATCATGTATCGTCATCTTTCTTTAAAAATATCTCTTAAGACATTGTATGATGAAAGGCTCAAATTGGATACTTCGCCTCATGAGTGTATGGGGAATATTTTACTAACTGAGAATGTTTTTGTTCGGGGGTTGTATACAAATGTAAAAAGTGTAAAATTTTTAAAATGAACGAGAGGACATTTTTCTTAAGAATCTTTTTTCCAATCTTATATTGAACATTTTTTTCAATTTACTCTGCCCACTTATCTCTAATAGATACGAAATTGGGGAACGAATAACATGTCACTATTCGTCCCCCATAGCTTTTCCATTGTAGTTTAAAATTGTCCTGCAGATTTTTTGAAAAAACATGCTGCAATATGAGGGTTCATACGGGTCTTTAATTTGCTGAAATTCTAATGAGCTTTTTAAAAATTGTCACAAAATGACCTACTATTTGCATTGCTCGAGAGAAAGATTATGAACAAATCAAAATTTGACTGAAACTAAGCATAGTGTTAAAATTTTTAGTAGATTGACCAATTCCTGAATATAAACACACTACACACTTTAAAGTTGAGGAGAGAGAGAAACAATTATATTTCACCTGTTTCGAATTTTATACCATCCATTAGATTGCATATAACTAAAATAACATAATCCAGCTTTAATTTAAAATGAATATGACCTCCTTTAAAGAACATTTACATTCAAGATAAAATCCCGAGGTACAATTCTTCATAAACAAGATTTAAATATACACGACATTTCAAGTGCAGCTTAAATTATCTTCAAATAATCGTTCACTTCAGTCCCTGCTGAAAATATTTCTTATTTTGAAAAAATCTACCTAAAAGACTCCTTCCTTATAAAGCACTTGACTTTTTCGATAAGAATAATTTTCCACAAGCTTTTGATCTTTATTTCCTTTAAGTCAACCTTTATTGGAATTGTTTTTGAAGATATGTTAAGCATCTTTCAAAATAGTTTGCTCACTTAATCTTAAGGTATTTGTATTTGAACTTCAGAATGTAAGTAATTTAATAAAAAAAAGACAGCTGATTATTTCTGCCCTTTTTAAGACTTTTCAGTGTACATTAAACAAGAAAGAATAATTTAATAAAAGCAAATAGCTTTTATTATTATTATTATTATTTGTTTGTAATGTAATTTACTCACAAAGTATAATGAGCTTCTTTATATATGAACACCCCCCCCCGTAAGATAAATGTACCGAGCTCTAAAATTATGTTCAACGATGCAACATCTTTTTATATGCAATCTTGCGTTTATTATATGTTACATTACTAATACTCAAGAGCCCGTTGTAGATTCAATTCCAACTTGCGCTACATATATGTTAAACTATAATATTTTTTTAAGTATGTATGACACTATACGAAACCTTGAATAAGTATATTATACATGGTATAATGCCAGTACTACATTATACGATTTAACATCCATGTACCATGTTTGGTCAAAATTGCTTTGTTTAAAAGTGAATTACTGCTTCTAAAATATAAAAATTCTCAATTTACAATTATGAGTACTTATACATACGAATCACGTAGAAAAACAGTGCATTAGGGGCTATTTCCAGTTTACGGGAATCTAAGAATTTGTGGAATTATTTTGTCGATGACGTAATTTGTAAGTCAAAGTCTTCCAACCTAATTAGGTTTTATTGCATCTGTGGCGTTTTGGACTCGCCACCAGTGCTAAACAGGAAACACAAACAAAATTGAAGAGACTCGAGACAGGAGTTGAGGTTTTTGTTTAACGTTGATTATTAAAATACACATTTACAAACATTGACTGCATTCTGCAGACTTAAATACAAGCATCAACTTTCGCTCTGGAATTCGGGAACTCTCGTCCCTCTGAGAGCCGATCTCTGTCCGACCTCCTCGAACAGTCTCCAAAACGACTCTGAGGCTCTCTGTCAGCGCGCAGTCTAGGGTTTCCACATTAGTGTGGGGTCGGTCGGCAAAATCAAAAGGCCTCGCCTCCGATCTTCCTCCAAGCCCCCTGTGCGTTCGCACTCGTCGTGTGGGGTCGGTCGGCAAAATCAAAGGACCCCCTTTGCTCTTTGAATGTGCACTGGTCAAGTGTGCTTTCCGCATCGTGGGAAACACATCGAGTCCTTGGTACATTTCTGGGGGGAGTAGTAACTTGTCACACATCTTTAAACTTGTTATCCTACTATATAGTTACGCTGATCACGACTGACTCTGTAACCATTAAGGGCAGCTCATCCGAGGTATAAAACTTTTACCTCCATTATTCCAAAAAGATTAAAAAGTTAAGTACAAAAAAAAAAAAAATGGAATAACAACTACACCGTTTGTACGATCCGCTTGAATCTTTTCATAATTATGCATAAAAGTATAGAAAACAAAATACTTTGAAAAATCTGAAAATCCACCCGTTCTCTCATTTTAATGCTATGTTTTGCTATTTTCAGCTCCATTTTATTTCCGACAGTCGAAAAAGTTAACCATTTGCGTGAGAAAATTAGCTAGTTCAAGTGAGAATGACGTCCTATTTGAAGTCACGGTCATCAGGAAGCCAGTTCATTTAAAAGTTTTTTCAGATAACATAGTTTAACTTTTTTTCATTGAAATAATCGTCTGACTAAAGCATTGATGTAAGAGGGGCTACACAAAACGAAATCAATTCGAATACGAAAAGTTTCCGCGCGCTCCCACTAAGAAGAGCATGAAATTCGATTTGGGTCTGTAATAAAAATTGAATACGAAGTTATTTATTTTAGGTGGACGAGGATCAAATACATTGCGCGTACACATGCTTTCGTCAAATGTTTTCTCTAGAGCCCGTTGTAATTGCTTCCACAACGAGCTTTGCCTTCTAGTATTAAAATAATTTCCATATCACCTACGATGTGTGGCTTCAATACTAGAAATCAAACAACGCACTCCCTCTTGGTAGCGTATGTCAGTGCATCGACTTCCGGACTTTAAATGAAAAGCATTTTTCCTTACGTGACAAATTTGCAGCATTTGCCATATTTGTTCAAACGTGCAAGTGGATCAGCCCAACGGTGTGAATTTTATTACATTTTTAAAAATATGTAACTTTTTTCAAAAATCGTAAAATTGCAAATCATGCGTTTTAAAATAAAAATATTACTTTTATCCAATACTGGCGAAAAATTGTTTTGGAGTGGTACAATCGGGAGTTACATCTACGATTTTATTTATATGGTAATTTTTGAATGTAAAGTAATACGATCGTTTTCAGTTAGCAATAGCTCGCATAAAACTGTTGCAGTTAAAGTAATTAAAAAACTTTGTAAAAAACACACATAAGAAGTAATAGGTAAGAGGATACGCACGTTTCGTTCAAAAATTGTTTTGAACTTCATCAGTCCAAGCCCTTAGTCGTAAAGAACACAGGGAACATTGAGTTCCCTGTGTTCTTTACGACGAATCCTCGTCGTCACCTTTAACGCGCGTATCCTCTTACCTATTACTTCTTATGTGTGTTTTTTACAAAGTTTTTTAATTACTTTATCGTTTAACACCAGTAATTTGAGTGATTTTTCAACTGTTGCAGTTATTCAATCAAGATACTATGTACTTCCTTGTACGAAGTATAAGGAAGTATTTCGATGGCGAAAAATTTTGGTAGCCATATTTTGACAAAAAAACGATATTGAAGCCGAAAAAACCAAAGTCTGAAAATCCATTCACCGATATGTCGCATGCGCTACCAAGACGAGAGACATCCCTACTAGCAATTTTGCTCGGATTACCACCGGCCACGTAGCCAGCCGATGATGGCCCGAGCAAAATTGCTAGTAGGGATTCATCCGTTTCAAGCAAAATACCGTCCTAACATACAGTTAGGTAATCGCCCGACCACAGTCACGTGCCTCCCTCAAAAATTACTCCAAAGGTCGCAAAGCATGGCGATTCTCATATCTAAATTTTATTTAACTTCCATGTCTCAACTATTAGTCGTAGAATGTTGAAATTTTATATATAAGTTTGCTGTAACATCTAGTTGTGCATCTCGAGTTTTGGTTCCAATCTACTGGAGAGCTTATTTACAGGACCACCTAAAAGAATTTCAATACATTAATGTCAATGGACATCTTCAATATATTACGTCTGCAGTCAGTCATTGTTTGGTCCATGCCCAAATCTCGCCATTTGTCATCGAACATGGAGAGTTTTGCCGAAATATCGCCAAATTTGGCATTTCAAAGAAATTTAATATTTCTTTGAATGCCAAAATATTTGGCAAAGAAATTTAGTATTTCACTCTAAGTTATTTTTATGCGAAGAATAATTTAATGCGAAATATGAAACTTTCCGCATTAATTTATTATTTAAAATTTTTAAACCGTAGAATTATAAAATTATGGATAGATTAACCACGCAACGTGCCAAATAAAGATTTTTTTTGCTCGTTAATGGAGGAATATATTGTATTTGACGCTAACCCAAAAATCTTCATAATACCTGACTTTAAGAGACACGAAAAAAAAAAAATGACCAAAAGAATACATTTCAAGTACATATAGGCCCCACAATGGCTGAGTGGATAAGACACTGAATATGGTAGATTGTAGAAGTGTAAAGGTCCGGCGTTTTGGCCTACCGCGTGGCTGTTGATCTAACGGTTTGGAGTTTTGTTCAGTTTTCTTCAGATGTAACGTGAATACGTGTTAGAACCCCTTAAAAAGTACTCCGATCAAGGCACCTTCCCGTATGTAGATGCCCCTCGTGTAGGTTTGCGATAATAAGAAACACAAATAAAGATACTATAATCTTATTAATACATTTGAAACGGAGATCTCTGGAAGTCGTAAAATCATTTTCTGAGTGCAAAAAAAAGCAATTGCATAAAACTAAATAAAATGTGAAATATTTGTTACTAATACTATCATGAAAATATTCCTTAAAAACTTTGTATTTACATGTGCAGAAACATCATTGAGATTTTTAGAACATGTTACAACTTTCATGTTTCGAAATTAGACCTATTTTAATTTATATGAAATAAGATCGTTAAAATAAGCCAAACCATTACGAAATTAAAAGCATGCTCAGATATAAAGTTAAGACTTAGGTGAACCAAATTTCATGGTGCAACGGTGCTCAACGGTGCTGGAGTTTTTCAACCTCATACACTCATACCAACATTCATTTTTATCTATAACCAGTGTTATTATATATACCAGTCTCAAATAAAATCCAGTTTCAAATCTAAGCCTCGCCAAAGTGCCAACATACGCCATTTTGCAAGCGTTTTTTCAGGAAATCATTCGAAGCATTGACTTAGCAGCAATAATATATGGGAAATGGTTCGACCGCGAAAAAGTAAAGCAAGCCTTTATTTGAAAAGTTGAATCCATTAATACAGCCGAATTTTTTAAAATTATCAACTATAACGTGTTTTATTCATCATTACTCCGATGTACTAAATGAGAAGATTTCAATTTTCTGAAATTTGGCGGAATTCCCCCAACTTAAATCAGTGTACTCATTTGGCGAGAATTCTGGAGATAGATCAATTGAAATCCCTTAATAACTGCATTATTTCTTCACGGATCATTAAAATTTAACGCTTTATTCTAATAAAACCTTTCCACTTGTTTTCAAAAATCTATTTCCTTAAGCTCTCAATAAATTGCGCCAAGCCGAAATCTGTGCAAACCGCTAGAACTCACTTTCACAAAATCGGCATTTAAGCCATTTTATTTTTTCGCCAAACTAAAATAATTTATCTATTAGCCTCGGAAATCTTCAATTATTATTGTTTTGCGTGTAAAGCATTACATTCCTGCTCTGATTTCCCATGCACACGATATTATAATTTAAAAAAAATAACCTTACGAATATAAACTAACAAAAAAAAATCATTATTATTCTTTTATTTTTACTTCGAGAATTTAAAACATTTTATTCGGCAAAATCGCCACACATGGCAACCACGATCCTTATTTCACACTTTTTTCACTACAGGGGTTACAATTACGGAAAGCTTTTTGCGTCAATAGCATAAAAAATCTCTGAAATTCCGGGAACGGGTGGACTTTCAAAGTTTTAAAGTGGACTACGATTTATATGAGAACATGAGTCCCTCCAAGAAGCCTAAAAGGAGCGATCAAGCAATGTTAAATAAATCACCTGCTTGATTTCAAGTCTGCGAAAATAATTCTGAACCATATTCCTTTAATAAAGTCGTTAAATTAAATGTATTAAAAAATATAGATTTTGTTTAGAAGATTGCAGAAAATACCTCATGGGGTATCGTTACCTACATCAATCTTTTTTGTTGGCACTTCGACTTTCCTACTTTTCTGTTGAACTCAGTAATGAAAATCAGTCTAAAAATACTTATAAAATAGTTCTCCAAACATAAAGTCTCTAGTCTAGTTACTATCACAGTAGTCTGGATTAGCAGCAGAAGACTCATGAGTGGACAAGGAGCTTTGCATTTATGAAGGATCAGAAAAATCCGCACAATCTCTCAAATCCGCACTACATTTTCTTCTGCCCAGGCCTTCCCCTATCCAACTAGTAAAGTGCGCAGGGCTGCTGCATGGGGATTTATTTGTTACGTCTATTCATCTTGAAGACTTTTTATGAACTCACTTCTTCTTGAACTTGGTCTAGCCTTCTGATCGACCTCGATGAATAAGCCACAACGACTACTCGTTGGAGTGAAACTTGGATTTCAATCCCATCAAATCATTTAAACAGTTTAAGCAATTTCATTTTCCCCATTCTTTGGATGATAAATAATATTTTATCAAAACCGGTCAGCTGTGTCAGCGGTCTCAGTTATCAGCTATTTTTGATAGAATTAAACATATTTAAGAGCGAAATTGATACGTGATTACTGTTTCGTAATAAAAGATATTCTTCAAGTATTTCATAAGATAAGAAGTTAAACAAATGCAAAATATTTGTGTTTAGGAAATGAAACATATCAATTGTAAAATAAGACGAATTCAAGTTTGCCATCTTCTCGTGGAAGATAAAACATCAATGACTGGATTCATATTAAAAACTGTGAAAATCACTTTGGAACATTTATTGCAAACAAAAACATCTTTTATAATGATCTTTTAAATTCCAGCAAAAAGGATGTAAAAGCAAACTTACTCAAAATTTCATTAAGCATCCTGTCACATACTTCCGTGACACAAAACAACTTTATAATTGAGTTTATAGCATCGATGTTAAGGTACAGAAATTATACGCGGATGACGAAAAGCGTTAATTAGTGAAACTGAATTTAATTCTTTAGCCGTGAAAAGAGACCTTTATGTGCTGAAAGCTATTTTTAAAACGTAAGATAAAAGGATCAAGTTCAAAAACAATGGACAGCATATGTCATATGTTGTACAGAGAACTTCAAGATGCTATCGACATTTTTTGATGAATAACATGAACTTACCAATATTTTTAAAAATGATTGGCATATCTCTAAAGTAAAAATCGCAGCTATGAATAATACAATATGGATCGAAAGATGAATAGGTGGTTTATTGAAAAGAAAGTTCTAGTGCAGATTTTAAGGCACTTTTTCGGGATAGAGTGGATAATATTTCAGTATGAGAGTTTAGTTCCTGAAAAAGTCGTATTAAGATTATATATAACTACATATTCTTGTTTTCTATGCAAGGACACTTAAAAAAATTAAATACTAGTGAAAATTGCTCCAAAAACAGCAAATCTAAAGGTAAAAGTTATTTCATATTTCTCTGGAAAAGAAAACAGTCTGTAGAGATGTTTTAAAATTAAAATTAGATAGTTCTTACCATTTTTTTAAAGAAGGTAAATTATACTAGGGACTTATTTTTCTGTCTATCGTTTTGTAAATTCTCTAGCCCATAAAAATATACCTATCTTTCCACATGTTATAATGAAATGTGATCCTAAATTAGCTTTAGAAGTCCACATTTATAATATAACTTTTGTAACAGGAAGAAAACGTACCACACAAATAAGTTTTTCAATTGCTTAAGTTGCTTATAATTTGTCATTTATTTATTTTTTGATTGTTTTAAGTTAGTTAAAGCTATTTCTGCATGCTACAAAAATCTTATTTACTGATTTTCATATTACCTTTCTAATGAAGTAAAAAGATATATTAGTTCACGATCCAGTAATTACTGAACAGCAAATATATTAATTAAATACACCATTATCAATTTATTAGAGTTCCTATTTACTGTTTTGGTATTCGATAAAGTAGAAAAAATGTTTTAACTACTTGAATTGTTAATTAGGCGCAGTTAATTCAACTTCGGGCCATACAATTCATGGACCACGATGCATCTGCAAAGGTCTTATCTTTAAATTCTTCATAAGTACTTGATTTCATGCTAGTATTCAGGTTTAATTTTCTAAAATGTTCTTCTAAATGTAATTAAGCATGTTAAAAATATTAATATTACATTGCATGCTCTTCAAACAATACTATATCATTGCCCTAAGTTTATTATCTAGTTGTTCGTTATTAAGTATTAATAGCACACGCTGATGTTCTTTAGTTTTCTTATAAGCTCATTCCGTTTTACTGCAGACAACGTTTCAAGTGGCCATTATTAAATCCGTGGAAGAGAAACGAGTAATTTTCAAGATCTTAATTCTGAAAGAAAATTAAGGTAAATTATTTCATTAGATACGATTCATTTAAAATGAAAGTTAATAATTTAAGCATAATTTCGAGTATTCTGAGAAATATAATTACATAAAATAAATGCTCATTTTGCTGTTAACCTAATTAAAAATGCAATTTTTTAGGGAGCCATTTAGAAAATGTTTTCAAGTTCAAACCAAATATATAAAATAAATCACAAATTCAATCCTAAGTAATTTGACTTTCATGTTTTTTGTACAAAAGCTTGATTTTTTTCTTATCAAAAGTAAAAATTAAAATGCATTGAATTCACTAGCACGCACACGCACACTTTTATATTGAAAAGTGACGTAAAATAACAAACTTGAGCTTGAAATATTTTTACTGAATTCAGTAAATGGTTTCAAAATCTGAAATTTACAGAAAAACTTCTTCGAAACTTTATGTTTTCTAAAAAATACTTGAAATGCTTTTTATGTCCTCTTTTAGGATGGCAAAATATCCGCTCTTTATTTTTATTTATTTATTTATTTTTTTTTTTTTTGTGATCTTACCCTTTAGGTGGAGTAAGAAATGCAGCGGAACAATTTCACCTCAGTAGTTAATGAAAATGACACAGACAACACTAAAAAATAATGTCAGAATACCCATAAGAAAGCGAAAACTAATTATATACAAAACTCAAGAAAAAAGCACAGGTAAAAAATGTTCATAGGCAAAAATCGCGTTTCCGCGGTATATCTTTGATGCATCATAATCCTAGGCGAATCATTGATCATGTGCTTAAGTTTTGTTTATATACATTTGAGTCGCTACCAATCACAAAACGATCTCAAATGACTTTACTTGTAGTGGACATCGTAGCCCGACACTAGAGACTTGCTAATTGATTTGATAGGTACTGATATTTATGATTGCGTCGGAGAAAGACTGAGTTCATCATCTTACCCGCTTCGCCATCCTACCCTACTTACCCCTATTTAATTTATTGATCTAGTGGTTCAACTTTATTCGCTACAAAAATACAAGCGCCTCACTGTACACTACCTCACTAACGTCTTTGTAATCAAATTTGTAACTCTAGTGAACTGTGTTTAAGAAACGATTGGGAGACTTTTGCCTGCACTTCATACTGTATTTCAAGTAATTAAATCCCAGCGGTTACAGTGAAGGTACCTCAAAAATTGTTGACTAAATTTTACAAACAGCCTACTAAAATACTTTCCAGGATGTCTTATTAAGCACGCACCCGCACAAACTAAAGAATAGATAAATGCCTTGCTATTGATGAAGGTAAGACATTTTGCCTTTTGAAAAGTAATCGATTCTATTATTGTAATCTTACTGATTATTTATTGTTTTATCTTTTTAAAGAAAGGTTATTTTTTGCAGTTTCTGATTTCCATTGGACGCAGAGCGAATAAATCAGGAACATAAAATATGACCATTAAAGTATTTTCCACAATAATGGAACTTAGTTTTAATTAAAAAAAATATGTATTATACAAGAACTATATTAAGCAGTATAGCCAAGGTGGTTGTGCACAACCAGAAATTTGTATTTTTCTTAACAAAATGATTTTTATTTTCTCCTATTTTTCGACCTTTACCGAAATATTTTCTGGCTTCGTGCCTGCCCTCTAATAAGTTTTATCTAGTAATCGTAATTCGTAGAAATTTTGCTAACATTAGATTTCCTGTCATTCAAAATTCGATAAAACTTGCTTGTGCAGTGTTAAAAATTATAAATGAATGATTAATTGCTATTTGAAAAGCATTACAGTTAAAGTACTGTATTGAAATGACTAGACCGCGGATTTACGCAATTTCATATTTGCATATGCAAGTGCATTGTTCAGTTGTTTTTTGGCGATTTTGCATAAATATGCACAAATATCCATATTTTCTCGTTGTTGATGCATATTTCAATCTCTTTTGCACTAAATTCCAATTATTTTTTACTTTCTTTTCAGCATTTTTTAAATAGCTTTTTCCATATAACTGTTATGCATGATTTAGATGAATTGTTCTAGATCATAGAATAATAACCTTGAGAGGGGTGTCCTTTTGCCCCTTTTTCAGGAGAAAGTCTTGCTAGTAAACATTTAGAAAAACACTTAGTTGTGTATTGCGACCAGAGAAAAAAGTTCAGGGTTTCAAATGATGGAAAGGCAGAATTTTTCAATTAAATAAAAGACTTCATCATTATCATTTTGCAAGCAAATCGAAACTTTTTGAGAGGGGAGGTGTCTAGACCCCCCTGGACCCCGCTCCCTTGAATAAGTCCTTGAATGCAACAAAAATTACTGAAAATAGTATAGATTTATGACATATTTAATTGCATTTATCAAATCACCAAGGTTAATTCCCCTAAAAAAAAGCCGATAAATGGTATTTAATTCTCAGTCTATCTTACATGAAATTCCAAAGTTGGAAAATGTGTTCCGAATTTCGCTATATGTTCTAGAACGAACTTTGCTTTTAAATACTTTATTTTTTGGTAAAGAAGTGCATATTTTTTTAATTTTAGAGCATATTTTTACATTGCATGCATATTTTGTATTTTTTAATTTTTAAGGCATGTAATCCGCGGTCTAGTAGTGGCTGTCCTGATTTATTTACTTATAGATTTTAATCAGAAATAATGTTTGGAGTAAAAGAAAAGGAAAGGATTTATAAAATATTTTTGTTAAAATTTATTATAATTGTTTCTTTAAAATAATATGCAATATATTATTTTAAAGTTTTGCGACACAATGGAGAGTTTTTGGCGTAATTATTTTCTTTGCGTTTAAGATCTGGCATGCACCAGTTAGAAAGCACATTGCTAATAAATTAAATTAGAAGACCTTAGCATATTGATATTTGTCATAAATTTTTCAATTACATTCTTTTATTTGATTTTAAATCACATCAGAAGCAGATAAATTGATTTAAATAAAAGCCTGAAAATACACTTATAATAATTCTTTTAAAATAAGAAGAAGCGCATTTCATTTTTTTTAATGTGGTTTCCTCTTAGATTTGAGAAAATACTCCCAAGGCGCCTTAATGATTTTAGAAGATTATTCAACCATTTGTTACAACATTTAGGTGATCAGATTCGTCGGTTAAAATTTTTTATAATGGATTTTTTTTCACTCTCTGAAAAGTACATTGTGAATCATTTTTGCAATGCTGTAGAATGCAAATTAAAACTTACGCTGTTTTTCTTGTTTTGTCATGATTCATCAATATTTTGTCGCTTAAATGATAATTCCACAGAAATAATCATACTATATTCAGCTTATTTATATTATGACTGGAACTTGGACAGCTTTTGATAAGATTCGATGTACGCAAGCAGATATAATCATAAGAGCAAAATGGGTGTATTAGTGAGTGTTTAGGAACAATGTGAATGGGTAAGTAGGATTAACTGATGCAGTTCTATTTTTGGATTTTTTATGTGTATAAATACACGGATAAAATAGCTTGAAGATTCAAGAAAAATATGGATGCCACTATTTTAACTACAAATCTTGCTAAATATATCCCATTTTCGTAGATTCAAAAATATAAACTGTTGATTCTAGAAATTTTTATTAATTCAATAAAATATTTTCATTTATCTAAATTATTACATTAAAATAGTGCCAATTTTGTAACTACGAGGTGACGATTATGGCTTAGAAGTGAGCCAAAAAGTTTTTATTTAACCACCTCACACATTTAATAACCTTTATAGTTAACTAATCATGTGAAATTAATTAACGCTTATGTAACTGTGTATGATTTTTTTATTTATTAATTTAGAAAATATCTTTATTTTACTTTCTATTTATATTACGTTTCATAAAATACTTAAAAACATTGAACAAAATATTTTGCTGTGGACCCTTACCAAATTAAAAATTGCCAAGAATATCGCCTTGAATCTATTTGTATTCTCTTGTTATATAGTTAGGAAATGAATAGTAAATACTGATTATTGTAATAAAAAAGAAAATCTCGAAAAAAATAATATGCATAAGCTATACGTTTTATGAAAGATTTTATAAGCAGTTAAGGAATCTTTTTCAATTGAGTATAAGACCAACAAATCTGAAGGTGTCAAGTGATACTTTTTTGGCACACTTTATGAAAATCTAATCCTTTAATCATAAAACAGACGTCTGAAAATTCACTAACGCTTTTTTTTTTGAGAAAGGAGGGGGCTCGACACGATTAGAAAGTGAGCGGAAAGCTGTCTATTTAAAACAATCTCATTTAATAGAACATGCAATCCTGATGCAAGCTGATTCAATGAAGTATTGGGTAGTGATTTTTCAAAGAAATGGTTACCATGAATAGATTTTTCTTTTTTTTTCAATTTTAATTTAACGTACCGTCAGTAGATAAAGGGTTAGCTGATCTTCATTTACGTAAATTTAGAGAAACAAAATTAACTGCTTCTCCATGAAAGTTAAGTGTTTCAAAATATCAGAGGAAGATGAATTGATGCAAAATATACAAAACAAGTGCGGCTAAAATTATCCAAGGAAGCGAATCATCCAAGCTCACGATTTTTTTTCTCTGGCTACAGATTTGAGAAACATGATAGTTTCACAGAAAAATCAGTGTGTGTCAGAACTCGTCCGGGATTGGGAAAAACAAATTCGGGTGTAAAGCCTTAAAATTAAGATGAAATAATTTGTATTTTTTAATTACGAATTCATAAAACATTTATAGTTGCTTACATTACTACATTTTAATACTTTTAATTGTAATATATGATACACTGATTTAGAAATATTCGTTAACTATAACTAACAGCTATAGAAAAGGACTTAATTTTTAAAAGGATATGATTTACTTTGTTTTAAAAATCTAGGTTTATTTTTAGAATAATGTACTAATTTCGAAATCAAATTAAAATATTTTTACGTATATCAAAATATTTAAAAAGCCATAGTAAAATTTTAAATTAAAAAAATTTCAGTTAAAGTTGTATCGCGTTTATCATTATGATAATTAAAAAACTCGTGTAAATTAATTTTACAAAAATTAAAAACAGTGTAAATTTTGTTACATGAGCTTTTGAAGTATTTAAACCTATGTAGTTAAAAGTTGTTTTTTCCGTGTTTAGCCTTGAGCGTATCTTTCTTTTCAACAGCAGTATGAGAAAATGTGAATATTTTCATGAAAGTAAGATAAGTAATATAAACCGAAAGTATTTTAACAAATGCCGAAAAATATTCATTTTATTATTATTTAAAAGTGTGACATTTTTTAATATCAAAAGACTTTAAAAGGAAGAATTCAGAGGCTGGTATATGTTACTTACATGTGATTAAAAAGTACTTTACTATTTCTTTAAAATCAGAGATAACACTGGGGAACAGCAATTTTGTTGTCTTAGAACTGTGACTTGTTTTTGAATCACTTTTGGCCCCTGAATCCAAAAGTAACTGTAGTTTTTGTCTGTCACGTCAACTTTTTAAGATACAGGGTACCCCCAAAATGTGCATAAAAAGAAAAATAAAGGGAGAAGTTACCAAATATACAGTTACTACAAGTTAAATTGTATTAATACACATAGAAAAACTTATTTATCAAGTGGTAAGCATACATATTAAGGCAAAAATTTTCGTTTGCAGCTTTTTCTGGAATGTTTTATCTGTGGACATTCTTTCTTTATGCTCCAACAATAGTCAGCCATCATATGTAGATCCCATCTTCCTTGATAGAGTGATTCCATGATCTTCAAATCTTGATGAAATCGCTCACCCTGCTCATGACTGACTTGTACAAGATTTTTCGAGAAGTCAGCGAGATGGCTACGTAAAAAATGCAACGATGCTCATGTTGCAACCAAGTATCTTGAAGCTCTCCAAGAGCTGTTGGACAATTTCAGTATAATTCTGTGCTCGTGTATTTCCAAGAAAGTCTTTGA
Organism: Cheiracanthium punctorium; assembly: GCA_038373885.1. Lineage (NCBI taxonomy): Eukaryota > Metazoa > Arthropoda > Arachnida > Araneae > Cheiracanthiidae > Cheiracanthium > Cheiracanthium punctorium. The sequence goes on from JAWZYV010015503.1 coordinate 272,128, forward strand.
CAATGTTTTTGAATGCTAACCAAGCATTCTGTCATTATTCTGATGAAATGCTCATCTTTAAGAAGATGGCGAATCCGTGGACCATCAAACACACCAGCTTTTATCTTTCAAATGACAGGTTAGGAAATGCCGAAACAGTCTCCTTCAATCGACAAAGCTTTAACAAATTGTTTCATGATTCCCAGTTTTGTATGCAGAGGTGGAAATATTATGTTCTTTCTGTTGACAAGTGGCTGATGGAGAATGTTTGGATCATGAAGTTTCAGGTCATATGTTGGCGGCCATTTCGACTGCACCCAATGCCTCACACGAGTTCTACTGTCCCACATGCACAAAAAAACAGGGATACTTGGTATATCCACGTTGCTGGCCAAGGAGGAAACATACCATTTTAAGATCAACACAGATGATCCATTGGTGCATGTGATATTGCAACAAATCAACGACTTTATGTCTTCATATTCCTCACGCAAACATACTGAATGACCTATTGGGACTGCACCAAATAAATTTCCATTGTGGAGGAGTACAGACTTTAAGCTCCGCTTTGAGCTATCGATGAGCTGAAATTCCCAACTCTTCCATTAAACCATGTATGTTATGGCAATATACAAACCCATCATCACTTCGAAAGTATTGCAGAAATACACTTTCTTGTATTGGAAGTAGGATACTTTAGCTCCTTTTTCAATCAATTTTTTTGGTGCAGTCTTGATGCTGACAGTTCTCAAGCTTTTTTGGATAGCCCCAAATCATTTAACTCATGCTGATCAAATCCCTTACGAACGGGATCATCTTCAATTTCAAAATCCTCGTCATTGGGGTCACAGCAACAGTGCTCTTGCGGATAGTGAAGAGAAGGTAGGTGTAGAGAAAAAACTTGACGTGATCGAAGAAAACTAACAACAGTTTTGTAATCAGTGTGCCCATTGGACTCTAAAACAGCTTAAAAATCGAACTCAACAGAAATTATGTAAAAAATTGTTCCCCAGTGTAATTCAGCTGTAAAAATACATCTTAAAATGTTTAAAACGTTATAAAATTACTTTCTTTCAGCCATAATATACACTCATGGTGCCTTTCAGGGCTACGGAAAAGAAGCTGATATATTGGGCTGTTCGGAAAGTAATTACGATTTTTCCTAACAGAGGACTTAATTGTGTTCTGACCAACGCTTTCAAATATGGAAACTAAAAAGCGACATTTTCGACACGTTTTGCTTTTTAGCTATCAAAAAGGTAAAAATAGTGTTTAAGAAAAAAAAATATCCGATGTTTTCAGAGAACGCCAGTGCTAAAACTGGTTTTGAAAATTTTGATACGACAATTTTGATGTTGAGGACGCACCACGTTCTGCAAGGCCAGGTGAAACTGATGAGACACAATAAAGGCATTAATGGATGGAAACTGGGGAATAACAGATCTTGAGATCGCTGAAAGATTGAATTTCTCGAATCTGACCATTCATGATTATTTGAAACGCCTCGACATATTGGTTCCTCATTCCCTTAAAGAAACAAAATAATTTTCCGAATACTCCAATAATATAACCTAAGAAATGCTTTTCACCACTGAATTCTATTAATATTATGAGTGCAAAAGTTTGCCAGTTTATATTTTTCTTACACTTTCATCCTGGACGGGTGGGAATGAAATCAAGCATCGGAAGTATAGGTTACCACAGATTACCAATCTTACTCCCAGTGACTTACACCTGAAGGAATTCCTGTCCTGGCGTCCCTCTTCCACCGACGAAGACTGCAAACAGTTGTGACACTGTGGCTCCTTTCTCAGGCGGCAGACTTCTATGACACTGAACTACAAAATTTTACCCACGGTATGATAAGTGTTACAATTCAGGTTAATCTTATGTTTAATAGCTAAAAGACTGCTGTATCTTTTGCAGTAAATGCTTCCAGGTAATAATATTTTGTTAATCATTATTGGCCTGATTTTTCTGATGATCATTGTATATTAATGACGTTCGAAAGCATACTCATACCATATGTGAAAAGTGTTAATTTAGATGTGTCCTTTCATCAATTTTACTTTGATAGCAAGCAGGGTTTAGGGACACTCTGCTTGAAAAAATATAAAAACTCAATGTCTATCTTTTCTCAACAAATTTTAGCCTGCGTCACAGTGAAACAGCAATGTTTCAATGAGCCCTACTTTTAAAAATTCCATATTTTATTTCATTATCCTAATCACATTGGTGTCTTATATTTAATATAGCTACCAAAAAATTTATTATTAGATCTATAGGGTATGGTGGGGGTAAAATGGGTTGTAAACAGGAATTTTTTAATCTATTGCCGTTTACTAATAATGCTAAAATTCTAACTTTTTGTGTTACTTTATGGAATGAATTCATTCCTTTCATACTTGAAAATATTAAAATTGCATTAGATTTTAATGCAAACGTATTAAACTCTATTAAGAGCTGCTTTTTTTAAAATAAAGGTGAGATAAAATGTGTATAATGCATAATAAAAGTCTGAAAATTTGATACATTATACCAAAATTTTTTAATTTCTAATCCTGACTTACAAGTTATTCAAACTTAAAAATACCACGCCCAGGACTGTTAGACTTATGTTTCTCAAATTTTCAGGAATATTTTAATTTCTTGGGAGTTTTTTAGAGACACAAGAAAAGAATATAGATTTAATAAGCAGATAAAAAATAATATTTTGTTTTCAAAAGCAATTAATAAACTTTTGAATGAGGATAAATCTTGCCAACTAATTTGTCTGAAAAATAGGTTAAAATGAAATATCATTTAAAAACAATTTATTTACATTTTTCATAAAAATAAATACCAACACATTTTACCCCACATTTAACCTGAGAAGATTTCAAAAGTTACAAATTTTTATTATTAAAATGTGAAATATTGTTCATGTAGATTTATCTAGGCGTAAGCATAAAAAAAAATGGCAGATGCGTAGTTTTATCATGTGATCAATCACACTATGTCGTACCTTAAATTGCATGTCTAAAACACTTCCTGAAAGTATTTAGTGCTTTCACTGTGTAAACCCCTATCTATAGGCATATTTGAGCACAAGCAAGTCCTTTTTTACTGATAATACAGTATTGCATGAAATGACACCTCGAAATTCGGCTTAGCTTAAATGGCATAAAGCAACACGATTTTTGAAACAAATTAGAAATTAATTCTTAAAAAAGTTTGTTTATTGAAATAGCTAAAAGAAACATCCTACATGGTTTTAAAAGTTATTGCTATACGTAGTATTTTCTTTAATTTATCTGACATAAAGATTGTGCAATTCTGATTACAAATGACTGCGGACTTTAACTTTTTCAAGGAGGTTGATAGCAATAGCACGTCTTTGAAATTATCTGTTGATGACAGTAAAGCCTAAAGAGATTGTTGAATTTATTATCAAGTGAGGACAAAGAAAAAACGTCAAGCTCAGGATTTTGCTTAAAGCTGGGGAAATTTAGGGATTAAGTTATTTGTTTTAGTCATTATGGATTTTGGGGGCTTTCACCCAAATGCGAGTATGTGTGTATCAACCAAAGAACACTATGCGTGTTCTTTCATCAATTGCAGTTTAAAATATACAGGATGATTTTTTTAAAAAACAAATGCTATTCAGAGCCACTGTAGCTCGATCTAACAATCGAAATGGAACTAAATTTGGTATGGAGACTAATAATGACATGGGAAATAAGATTCAGTGAAAACAAAAGTTCCTAAAACCACAGATAAGTGTATTTTTGGCGTTACGCAGTATACAAAGTGTTACAGAAAAAGAAAACATTAATTACACATATAAAACTACAATGAAATTTTAAGTTCACGGCACTCACTTGTCTTGCACGTAATTCGACCTCATTCAATATGGCTGCATTCTCAGACACTACACCTTGAATTCTCTGCAGAATATTTTCTGCGGCCGTACGCAACATGTCACAAGAAATATTCCGCACTGTCAGTGGTATGTTGTCCTTTAAGATACTCAAGTTTGTGACATCATCAAAGCAAATTTAATATACAAATTTAAAATTTGTAACTTTTTAAAAAGTAACGAGAGGAATTTTTTTCTTAACGTAGTGTTTTTTTTTCCTACCTTATTTTGAATATTTTTTTCAATTCACATTGAACACTTATCTCTGATAGATAAAGAATTAAAGTGCGTTACGACCTTTTTTTAGACACCTTGTACACATCATCCAATTTTTAAAAATTGGAAGAACCGGAAAAAAAAATTCCACTTAAGGCAGCTATTCATTAAGCTTTGATGTATTTGAATTACAGGACCACAGAAATGTTTTTCATAAAAGATAAGCATCCAAGAAGTAAAGAAAAAGGATCATTTTAAGAGAGATGAGATTTTAAGATGAGATTCCATTCAGCGGTGTTTGTAGGACTTTTTAAAAATCATGAAAAGTATGTTAAAAACAATACAGCCGAAATAGAATCGTATCTGTGAACAATTCAATAACTATTTTACAAGCACGTCAAGACGTTTAAAGTTATTTCATAATAAAAAAAAACTATATTTTAATTTCAAGTGTTATACTGAAATAAAACTTGTGAAAAACTAGTAAAAAAATCTAATATGGACTTCACATGGCCTCCTTCTACATCGATTAAATCATAAATATTTACGATGCACTTCGTCTAAATTTATTTCATATGAAAATGAGATACAATACTTCAATAATATTGAGGCTTAGCGATCTATTGCGAAGCATAAGAGATATCGCTAAGCTGGGTTCAGTTTTAATGTCTATTGTTTGTGCTCAATGTGGCGATATTTTGTCGAAAGCTGCCAAGTTTCGCGACAGCTTGCAAGATCTTGGACACAGCCCAAATAGTGGTTAACAATAGACTTTTATGAATTGAAGGTATTCATAGACTTCAATAAATTGAAAGTCTTTTGAATAATCCTGTCAATAAATTAACTAGCCGATTGCAATTCGATCGAATTTCAACATTCTACAGCTAAAAGTTTTCAAATTATCTGAGATATAAACTTTTTTTATCGCCAAATTTGCTGATATTTCACCATAAGTCGCCAAGATTTTGGGCATGGCCCAACCAATGACCGACTGTAGAAATAATATATTGAAGAAAGATCTTAGTGAAATTATTTTGGGTGACACTGTAAATAAGCTATCTAGTTGATTGGAGCCAAAATGGGAGGTGAACCTAGATGTTCCAACAAGCCTAAATATAAAATTTCAACATTCTACTTCAAATAGTTTTTTTAGATATGCGAGTTAGGTACATACGTACGCACGTACAGACGTACAGATGTCAGGGAAAAAACTAGTTAAAATGGACATGTTTCTGGATCAAAATGGATTGTGCATGCATACATCGAACACACCTACCTTCGTACGTTGAGATGCTTCGCAAAAGCACTTGAAAGTAAATTTAGAGGAAGCCAAATCGATTCTTTCATCAAAATCTGGATACCAAATTTTTTTTTTTCAAACACAATACTTCCGTTTACTTCGTACAAGGAAGTATATAAAAGTATAATAATTCTATATTTATTATATAAATATTACTAAAAATGAATTAAGGATTACTTCGGACAATTTCTTGAATTTGAGCACTTATTAATTTTAATGAATAAGATTAACTATAAGAAATTATGTTTTTAAACGGAGAAATAGTATAATTTTCATCAGTTATTGCCTATAAACCTTTTAGATAGCCATTTCTAATGCAGATTCTTTTCCAGTAGATTTGATTTTAAGCTAACTTTAAAAAATGGTAAGCGTAATTACCTAACAATACATTTTTAGAAGATTAAATTAATATAATAAAAAGATAAATTTTGATTGAAATAAAGGATGGCTCACGCAAAAGTAGTTATAAATACCCTCATTTTCAACATAAAGGGAAATTTCAGATTTGGTCAATTACCTCCAGAACGACTGGACCGATTTTATTGAAATTTCTCTCTTCCCTCTATTGTCTCCGCCTATACACACGTGTACGTTTTCGTATTCGATGTACAAGATTTGAATCTTTGCCTCGAAGCAATGGTTTTACATTTCGTTCAGCTTCTTTCATGAAATTCGACAAAATAAGCAAATTTTCTTAATTTTGAACATGAGTGTATATAGAGTTATGCAAACCGTCAATATAGATATTAATACTGGAATAATATCGAAGAAATTTCTGGAATTCTGGATATTTACAGACCACAAACATCTCCAATTTTACTAGAATTTAAAAAGAAAAGGCTCATAATGCATCATGATTCCACGGCAGTAAATTATTGCGAAACAAGAATATTTTACGCACAAATTGTAAATTAAAACACGTATCATCCGTTATATATGCAGACATTACCCGTTAGATTAATTGGTAATACAATAAAACATCTAATTAGTGTATCACACTCACTTTGACTACTTTCGGAAACGTGATAACGTTATAATCAGAAATTTACTTTTCATTCCGTTCCTTATTATATTAAACAAATCGTATGTAACGCATCTGGAATAAAAATTAGTGCAGCACTTATATTTAAACGAAGCTCGTCCTGTTAAGAATTTATTATACTCTGAATAATGCCCACGTTTCATGACCCAGTCTCTGCTGGTATTCATTTACAAAATTACAAGCGTTTTAGAGACTAATTGAGATAAATTTTATGATGGGACTTTAGTTCTTAGCATAAGCCTTTAATTTAATTTCTTCTTATTTTTTTTTCATAATTTTGTTTCAATTTAAGTCGTGTTAACGTAATAAGCGCAAGAATTTGTCATCTTTCTTAATGTAATTAAATATTGTCAGATAGATTTTTGTCGTGCTTTAAAATGATATGCTCCTTTTTTTTTTTCTAATATATTTAGTCTCAAAAAATTTCCTCAAGCTTCTACAATGTATTTAGAGACATTCTTGCATCATACTAAACCCAAGTAGCATTCATATTTTAACTTAAACAAAAGTTACCTAAAATAGTAATCTACTTTGAGCAGTGAAAAATAAATAAAGAAGAAAAGTAACATATTAGGGGGACCGGTAAGTGATGTCGTTTATTCGTGTGTCAATGTTTCGCCTAGACAAAATTACGGCAGTTAATTATACGAAATTTGACATATATGTGAGATTTTTAAATAGGTGCCAGGATTTGACAGCATATTCATACTCCGAAATTTGTAACCAAAGGGGGGAGGATGTCATGTGCCAAAACTTCCTTTTAACATATCCCACGTGATCTCAAAGGAAGAAAAGAGATATCCATAAAATTCTTGCTGTAAAATATAACATTCACGAATATAATATAGGAAACTGTCCAAATGTCTCAATTCGAAATATTTTTTAAACCATTCTCAAAGGAAATAAACGCCTCTCCAACACCCTTTTTTTTCCCACATATCTTTCTGGAAAGAAAAAAAATGATCTACAAAATTCTTGCTTTAAAATGTAACAAATGGGATTTCGCTTGTCTGCAACTGAAAACTTGCTGAAAATATATTTCCTTGAATTTAATGTTAAAAAAAAACTTTACTCTTTTTTACTGTCTAATCCCTTTAATATATTGAAATTAAATTAAGAAATTGTTTTATTTCGGAAAATTTTATTTTTAAATAAATTACTTCATTACTTTTTACTGGTTTATTCTCACAAGCAGCCACAGTAATTCAAACTTTCGCCACTAAATAAAATCCCCCCTCCATCCCCATTTGCCCCTACACAGAAAAAGAAAAGACTTTGTATACTTTGTTGGCTTTAAACTAATGAATTTATGAGAGTTTATTCGAAAAAAAAATATTCTGAGAATATTGCATAAAAATTATGAAGTCTCAAAATTATCACAAAATATTTCATTCAGCTTGATTTGAATATGTTTTTTATTAATTGATGCGATCAGGATATTAAGACTTATAAATATTAAAATACCTAAAAGAAAATTTATAAAAATCAAAATGGATAAATACTCAGATAATCACAGAAGTTTTCAGTGATAGTAAAATTTGAAAAAAAAAAAGCTTTTCTTATCTTGCTTACTTTTCAGTTGAAATATATACACAAAAAAGGAAGAAAAAAAAACTTTATTAGGACAATAATAATTGCAAAATAAATATAAAATAATGTAAGAAAAAATGATCTTCATTATTAAACACTCTCGTAATAAAAAAAAAGTTTTAGAAGAAAAAATTCTTACATCAGCTTTAAGTAAAATGCTTAAAGCTGCTCACAGCAGAAATCAAACAGTATAAAGTTTAATTTTTCGCCGTTATAGTTGATAATTTTTTTAAATGAAACTTCATTTAAACTCTGGAAGTGCTTTCAACATTTACTTCAGTAAAAAAAAAAGAGTACGCAGTTAAAAATAGTAAGAAAAACGTATATCAATAAACTTGAAATGAGGTAAAAAGAGAGAGTCTTTAAATATTATATTTACTTAACTTCGAAGCTATTAATGAAAATATTTGTTTTTATTTAAAATGGACTTTTTGTATTAAGAATACTTAACATTTGACATCGGAATAAGCTTTTCATCTTTAATTTATAGTTCATGATGTCTGAAAAGGCTAGTATATGAAGGATTATTTATGGTACGTTTGATCCAATCTGTTTTTATTGCACGAAATGTAATGTTTGCTTTCGTATATATATAATATAATATTATATATATATATATATATATATATATATTACTTACAATTCTTTTGCGAATTAAATATGATGCCGAATACTTTTTGCATTCGGCATCATATTTAATTTGTACTTTCAAAGATTAAAGTAGTAAGACATGAATATAACATAAAGGTGATAAACAGACTGTCTCATACTGGTTCGTAAAATTCCGTTCACTGAGCTACATTAATAATTATATTGCAAGTAATATAATTATTAATGTAGCTAAATATTGCTAAATAAAACACATACACGTGATAATTTTTTTCCACTTTAAAGCTTGAAAATACTGTTAATTATTGAAGTTTGTATTGGTAAACCCATCTAAACCTATTAGTGTTTTCAAAGAAATTTCGGAGAAAGGAGAAGGAGTGGACATTCTTTATTTTTCCACATTTTTAGTCCTCAGCTGAAGTTAAATTTGTCCTCTTCATCGTTGCAAAGACGCAATGACGATAACTCCTACACTACCGTACTCAGTGCTGCTTTTGTTTCATTGGCGTTTGAGTGCCTTTTGGGGCGTTCACATGTTCTAGTTAAGCCTTTAAAATTCAAGTATAATGCATTAAATGTTGAAATTAACACCATTACGGGGTGAGATGATGACTCTTCATTTACCCTTTGAAACGCAAGCATTTTCGCATCAATACAGAAGACCAACTGGATAGACTGGCCGCGCAGCCAGCTGTGCTAGAAAACATCTTTGTGGCGCCATATGAGCCATTCGTTCTACCGCCATGTTGTTGGTAGTTAAATGGATCGATGGCAACGGCTGCACTTTTTCAGTGTTGGGACTATTTAATCCGGTTTTGGGTGGGGGGAGAGGCTAGCAACGAAAGCGCTGAAATAAGGTGGTTTCATAGTGCGACCACCACGCGTCAAAGTGATAAGTTGAAATGATTTTTGTGTAAAATGGGAGTTACGAAGGGTGCGGCAAACACATGGGAGGAAATCACGAAAGATCTTTACAAGGGAATAGTCGGAGTGACTCTTACAGTTAGGCAAAGCACACCCATGCCCGTGATGCTCTTCTAGAAAATTCTAAATTGCGTAATAATTTTATTAGATCTTCTGTGACGTGCGCAATGAACATGAACAAGGACACCGAGATATAAATCTAAACAAAACAAAGCTTTTCACGCAATCTTTCCGCAATCGCATGCCAGTGATAGCGGAATGAATGTTAGAATGATGAAACAAAGATTTATGTTTTATTTAAAGTCGACGCGGAGCGGAAATTATGTGGAAAGTTTCTGACCTAGATATTTATAATATTAAGTCCCGCAAAAATATATTACAATATCTCTTTTGACAAGAGAAATCTGGCGATCAGTGTCATCAAAGCGATTAGGCTCTCGACTGCGAGGCAGACGTCTGTTGTTTACTAGAGGAAAACACTTCTTCATTAAATTAAGTTTAGCCATTTAGAAACAAATATTTAAATTAATGTTAGAGAAATGTATGAAGTCCGAAATCTGCAAATTTTTATGCCATTAAAAATTTGCCTATGAAAATAACTGAGTACGTGGGAGCTTATTTGAATAAATTCGAAGAATGCTAAAAGTATAAACGAAATGTTAATGTTTGAAAGTAAAACTCATGATAAGTAAACCTTATGATATCTTCGAATCAATTTTTAAGGAAGGAAATCCGCATAATAAAACACACCAATGAGTATCAATCAGATTTGTTATTCCGTCTTTTCAATTAACCCCCCAAACGGCTGAGAGGAGACGTAAAATCCCGTCCATTTCATTCGAGTTTGCACTGCATTGCATCTATAATTTAAATTATTTATGACACCAAGGTATCATAAAATATGTTTTGATATTGAAGCTTATTGGTATTTTAGGAGTTAACGTTTTAATAATTACAAATCTTCCTATCAAAATTTTATTTTTTAAATACAGAATACTCTCGATTATCCGTGCCTGGATTATCGGTGCTCCTTCCGCGAATCACAAAGAAAAATTAAAGAGAAACATTTTCACGATTATCATGCATGTAAAATCAGTGCGAGAAAATGATAACAGTATTTTTGAAAATGGAAAAGAATTCAAGGATTTCGTTAGTAGATTGGTCTCAAAGGGATGCACGTGAGCCTAGCATCCAGCATTTGGCAGATGAAGACATCATTACTGACTATGTTGTTAAATCTGACTAGGTTGTAAAAATATTATAACTACGTTGTGATGATAGTATTGATGGAGAAGATATACTAAATAAGGGACATACAATTTCTCATTCTGATCTCTACAATCAGTTCAAAATTTGTCAGATTATATGGGACAAAGAGGATTTGATTAAGGTGACATTACTGCGGTTTGTAAAATATGTTTCGATATGTGACAAGAGATGAACAAACAGAAGCAAAGACTCATTACAGATTCTTTTTAAGCAGTAAATGTTAAAAGAAAAATTCCTAGTTTGATGATATACAGCATGCAAATGTAAGTAATTTTTATATATTTATAGTGATGTTGATTTTTTTCTTCAGTAAAAAGAAGTTTCCGGATTATCCGTGTTTTTTCTATTATCCGTGCGACCTCCTCCCGGTGATTAGCCTGGATAATCGGGAGTGCACTGTAATTTTAAAGATGCGTGAAAATTTAACTGTGAAAACAACTTTTCATTATTTGCCCATTTCTAAGACACTCAGAGGGTTGAACTTCCAAAACTTTATTGCATTTTCTGAGGTTTACTTAATCCTATTTGCCTTATCAATAAATTGGCCTTTTTTGTTTAATAGAAATTTTTGTTTCAATTTTTACGTACTTTTGTATTTTATTTTTGACAACCAGGTGAAATAAAGGCTTGGCTAATTTTGGAGGAGAAAGAAAATGATGTATTACACTTCACTTCTAAATTAAATTCTGCTTCAGCCATATTTGTTTACACTTCAACGTGGACCGAGATTTGATTTCTTGCTTGATGCTTTCTTGATACAGAATATTTGACTGTTTTCTTTTTAATAATTTATACTCCCTTATTAGTTGGTCTTTAATTTGTATTTCAATAGTTCGAGTTTTTATCGAGATATATGGCTACTATATGCCTTGATATCTGTTTTTCCTTCTATACACACAAGCTCATAATTTATTTCAATCTTACCATTTTTGCAGAACAATATTTTTCCAAACACACACATCTATTATTTATTGGCAATTGTAACCAACGCCCTACTCCTAGTCGATTAATTGAGAGCTTTAAGAGCCCCTCCACCCTCTCGGCTACTGGTGCCCCTTATTTCTACTGTATCGCATCATACACAGATTAGTGATTAATTTAATTACTTCCACAAATATTGGAAAAGTTAAGTTTCATCCAGCAGACTTATATTCGTATTCGGTGAGCAATATTTCTGGTAACTTATCCATTTCATTTAATTGCACCTTAAACCATCCTAAAAATAATAATTTGAAATGCATTCTATTCATCACAGCAGAAACATTTTAGTAATTTTAGAAATTGCTTATTCATAAATTTGAAATTTCTAAACCTCCCAGAGAAAATAGACTGCCAAATGAAATAACTTCTGAGAGATTTTGATTCTAGATAATCTAACTGTGGCTGTCTTAAAATTAATTGGCCACTAAGGGATTTCACAATGAATTCCTTCCAGTTCCTTATCTTAGAAAAGAATTTAGTAAGAACTAAAAATAAAAGCCTCCATTTGAGGGGAAAAAGAGAATATGCAGATAAGAGAACTGATTGCATTGATTTTCAATCTAACAAAAAATCCAAGTTTTTGTCACATATTTGCTTAAGATATTCAAAATCGATAGTCCAGATATCAAAATCGATTCAAGTAATAAAGATGGACGTGCTTCATCGACTATATACTGAATTTTTCATTATGCTAAAAGATAGCATAATGTTTATGTTTTTAAACAAACTATACATTTGAAAAAAATATTATCTTTGAAACAAAAAAATAAATAAAATGAAAAAATATGTGAATAAAATAATTGTAGAGACACTTACAGATATAACAGTAATTAAAACTTAATTTTTGTTTAGAGCTACACAAAAATGGCAGAGAAACCTTTCATTTCTTTATTAATTGTAAAACATACCTACATTTCCAAACTATTCAGTTTTAATATATGTAAAAATTAATATGAAACCTACGAAGAAATATTAAACTTATACTCCGATTAAAATATAATACTATTAAAACTTATAAAATAGGCACGATATTGTGTTTTCTTTCCCCCCAAAGAAAAGGCAAAAATTTTAATCACAGACTCAGTTTTGGAAATGTCTCAATTAAAATTCAGGTATTTCTCTAAGCTTACCAAACTTTGAAAGGCCATTGAAAATACATTTTATACCAATGTGAACTATAAATAATTAAGGAAAAAGATGAAGTATAGAATTACTCAGCAAAGAATTTTTGAATCACGAGATAATTTAGAAAAACGATACAATTTCTAGAATATTTCCTCACAATTTCTTTCCTCGCATAGTCATACAATAAATATTCTAATATAGGTATTATAATTATTTCCAAGTTTCTGACATTTATTGATTTTTCCTTCATTAAATATATTTTAAAATGTAAGTGATTAAATAAAGGACTTCCTTCTGAGTAGAACAATCTTAAGAGAGAAATTTTGATGTCTGTAATTAATAGGTAAGAAATAGTTTGTAAATGTTCTTCTTATACCCGTGCCTATGCCTGTGTGTCAAAATATACTGTATTATTAACAAATTTATACTGATATAAAGTACTTTGCCAATCTTTATTTCATTGGTTTCAGAGGTAGATGCAGAAACTTTTTGGGAGGGGCCGATTTTTAATCAGCCCCTCCCAAAAAGGCTTTATGGACCTAGTAATAAAGCTTTATTGATCTAGACAAATTGTACAATAAAATAAAACATTATTCTAAAACAGTGTTGGCCAACCTTTTTGGGAGCCACACAATAATAATAAGTACTGTATTTCATACAGCAAATAATTTTTAGACAATTCAATACAGAGCTGATAAAATGAGCCACATCAAAAGTTGCTCACGAGCCACATGTGGCTCCTAAGCTACATGTTGGGCATCCTGCTCTAAAGAAATGTAATTTTTGGGGGAAGGCTGACTTGTAGTAAAAGCATCACCTAAACCAAGTGCACAGTTTGTTAAACATGAGTAATGCGTTTGAGGAGGCGGAGGGTGAAGTGACAATGGTTTAGAATCAAAATCTAAGGAGCAATTAGTAAACCGAATTACTCGAAATTTGAAAAAAAGTTGGCATATCTATTATCCAGAGCATCAGGAAATCTCTTCAAAATATCGAAAATAATGGCCAATTTACAGTTATATAAATATATTTTTCTTAAGATAATAAGAATAGACTACCCTACATAAGAATAGACGCATGGTTCTTTCGTTTTGTCTCAAGAATTTTGTGACAACCGTTTCCAGTTGGAAATTCACTAAGTTCTAAATAACTTGTAAACGTCGCTACCAGAAATATGTTAACATTTCTGCTCTATAGTATTTGCAAAAATGGGATTGCTGTCTAGTATGAAGGTGTACTCACATCCCTAGCTAAGATTGATGTTAAAATTAATAGTTATCTTAAACTGCATTTAGGAATATGAGCGATTATAAGTATAAGCATCTCATATATTTCATCTAGATAACTGAATAACAACATGCTCAAAATATATGCTATAAATTTCAAGAAAATCTGGTGCATATAAAATACAATGAAAGCTAAGAAAGTTTAAACCAAACAATAACGTTGATTTGCATTCTTTTGAAAAATGTCACACTCCAGATGATGCCATTTGCGATTGATTTGGATTCTTGCTGAGTTATAGATTGATTTTGTCCACAAGAAAATGCAGTGACAGGCATGTAACAAATATTCTTGTTTTATGCATTTTTTTTTTCATCCTACATTAGCGATAACTATTTTTGAAGAGAGCATAGAGTGATTGTCAGGTCCACTTGATTACCATGACTTGTTACGTCAAACTTATTCTTTAATCCACGAACTGGATGTAAATTGTATTTTACTGACAGTCTACGATGATTTCCTTAGTACTTTTCGATAAAATTACTGATTCGATTACTAAATATAAGCATATTTTTTGCATATGAGTCCGGCTTAGAAAATATTTCAAAATAAAATCTGAAGACCACGTGTCTTTACATATTCACACTATTTGCGGCATACTAAAATTTTCTCGTACCCCTTAATATAACATTTAGAATCTACTCAATACGCACAGTACACCCACTAAAGACCGTTGCCAGCCTCTTAACTTCGGAAGGGATGCTGCTATATTCATAAAAGTGATGTCTAGGTATATAAAGTAGTCATGTGTTACTGAATGAAACCGTCTACGGCGCCACCTGCTGCAAAATTGCGGAGTTAGAATTCTTATCTCGAAAACGGAACGAAATAGGAGAAAAAGTTATGTACAAAGTTCTAGAGCATCATCAATTCAGCACGAAAAGGCCCTTGGGAACATTAATGTGAAGTATAGAACGGTTAAAACGAGTATGTTTTTTAGTGATTTCGTACACAGTGACGTCACGAAACTTGAATGGAAGTTGAAATGATTAACTTTCCGGCTGAACACGACACCACAATGTGGCACAGTGGTATCGCTTATGATCCCCGATCAAAAGGACGGCGGCTCAAATCCCGGGATAATAATTTTCCTTCCGTTTAAGTTTCGAGACGTCACCGTGTAGGAAATCATAAAAGATAAATGCACGTTTTAGCGGTTCTGCTCTTTGAATTAACCCTTTAACTGCCCGGGCGTATAAATACGCTTTGTGCAGTCGATGTTTTAACTGCCCAGGACGTATATATACGTCTATCTCAAATAATTTCCTCGGTAATTTATTGCTAGTATTGTAAATACTCACATTTTTTGACAGGCGATAACTTCAATCTGAAGAAGCGTTCGCCTTACATGTTATTATTTCTTTGAATAGGGTAGGGGGGGGTTGCCTAATATGGCAGTTAAGGGGTTAATGTCCAGACGATGTCTTTTAGTCCTAGAAGTGATGCTCTACAATTTTTTATATCATTTCCCCCCTCAATCTCGTTCCGTTTTCGAGATAGGAATGCTAAATCCGCAGTCTTCCAACAGGTGGCGCCTCAGGCGGTTCCTTTCAGTAGTGCATAGCTACTTTACTTTGGCTAGAGATCACTTTTAACATTAAATCAACAGCCGTTGGAAGTTAAGAGGCTGGCAAGGGACTTTGCAAACTGTATATTTTTTAATAGTTAGATATTTGCATATGCTCAAATGTACAGTTTAACATAACTTCTTAAGGGATTAAAGGGATTAAGGATTAAAGGGAGGGGGCGAGAGGGAGCTCACCTGAACCCCATCCCCGAGAAAAAAAGAAACAACACAAAAAATGTAATAGATCTTATTTTACTTCCATAAAATGGACATAAATTTCAACATTCATCCGTCTCCCCTTACTGATAAATTTAATACCCTCGCTTAGTCATACGTTACAAAACTCAAAATAAGACTGCTGATTGAAAACTCTATTTTTCATTCTTAACCCGTTTTCAAATGCAGTCTCCTAATTACAAAGATCTGAAGAACTAGCTATATTATTTCTTAAATCAAAGTTATGATGGTAAGCTACGTAAGTGAAATGCACAAGCCTCCCTCAGTCCAATTTATCAACCGATGAGCTGATCAAACATCAGGGGTGTTAGATCACCGAACACACGCTTTTAAATCTCTCACACAATATTTTCATTTGATATGCCGCCTTTAGCTGAATGGAAGCAGTTGTGAGGAATATTTGATAGAACCCCTTCTCCCCAACTCTGTGGTTCATGCTTGTATACTTTTATAAATTATTTTTTCGACAAGTAATGACAAATGTTAAGGAAAAAGTGAAAGAGAAAGGGCTGCTGCTCAGTTACTTTAAAGGCAATTACTTTTATACGATTGCATGAATATGAAAAACCCATTTAAAGATTCACCACTTTTAAAACTTCAATTAAAAGAAAATTGGCATTAATATTCACCTTGTTGATTCATAAATAAATGCAAACTGTGACTGTCATTTCATAAATGTAGACCGTTAAGTAGGATGTCAAAAGCTTTTATAGTTATTTAAAAAAATGTAATTAATAAATGACATTTTAAATTTCAGTAATGGCAATTAAGTGATACTTCAATTTTAATTAATCGGCAAAAAATACGACTTTTCATTTATTTTGGTGTTATTAAAATATAAATTAGTTTCAAACAAACCTTTGCAAGTTAAATACTGCATAATAAAAAGTTTAATTTTTTAAATAAAATTGAACTAATTAAAATATATGTGCTTTTAAATAAAACTCATTAAATTTAAAAGAAAATTTTATTCTGAAAAATTAAATTTTAGTGAGTTCTGTTTAGATTAGTTATATTTCTAATTACTGTTCCCGGAGTGTTTAATTAAAAACACCTAAAAAAGGATATAGTTATTCGAACTTTAGTAAATTATTTAATCATGGTAGTTTATCTAATTTAATAAAAATATCAATTCTAGCAAAGTAAAAATCATATTATTATCCTTATCTAGATCGTTTTGGTATGCAAGATAAAAATGAAAATATCAAAATTTCTGTATTTTGATAAAACAACATCGTTCATGGAGTTGCATTTTCTTTTGGAATGAAGTATGTTCAACATTATTCATTTCAGAGAAGTTTTGCTTTTTAAAAAGTTCAATTTCTTTTAAATAATTGATTTATTAAACACAATTTTGAATTTACACATAAATAACTGCATCGTTAGAATACTAGCACAGTGAACTAACTATTAAGCTGTTACCTTTTGCCAAGATACGAAAAGTTATTTGGATGCAAGTCAACTTCTGTTACCTTCTTTCACATATCGCATTGTTTTTTTTAAAGGGAACGATTAAGAAAATATAAGAATTGCAAAAATTGTTTTATTTCTGTCGGTGATTGTTTTATTTCTCGGTTGGGTATAAGTCGAAAATACATCGGAAAATTTTGATCAAAGAAAAATTCCCAGTTATACTTAGTCAACTTGATGATGCAGCAGATATATAATGACGTGAAATTCAATCTCCTATTATTCAGCGCTATTGTATTTGATAGGATTTTTTCGTTCAGACGTTTTTATTGAAATTGAACTGTTTTCATTTTATTAGAAAAACCTTTCCACATGATTCTGAAAGCCTTCTTTGATACGTTACGTGTACCACACGCTTTTGTGCCACTACAGTTAAGAAGAGTCAGTTAAAAAATTAATTAAAAAAGATTATAATCTTACGTTTGCATTCGCAGTTAAGCGAAAAACTGGTAATTTTTCACTCCAATATCTTTAAAACAAATATAAATATACATTTCATGTCAGTTTATCAATATATACTGCCATAGTTTCAAATTTAATCTTTAGATTTTTTGTTGGGAAAACTGTAATAAAATGTTAGTAGAAATGTCTCATATTTGCAATTAAACAGCACAGTTAAACTAACGCCTTCTTTAATTGAAAAGATGAAAGTAGAAAATATGATTTCCTAACACACAGGCCGTAATAAGAACACGTCAATAAACAAAACGCAGTGGCTATAACAATTATGATTTTTCAGACTTATTAATTTTGTCAGAAATCTCGCAGACGGTGCTTCTAGTCGAGAGGGAAAAGAAATTTGCAGGACATCAAATGACATTCTTCTCGTTCCAAAACTTATTACTCGAAAACTTAGTGAAGGCTGCCTATAATGATCGAACAAGAAAATGGTGTTAAGGGGAAAAAAACTTCATATGAGGAGTATAAAGTTAATCATAGGAACTAAGAAAAAAGAGGTTTTAGTGCGAATTTCCTTCATCTGCGAATTAGTTATGTAACAAATAATGCAGGATTATTTGACGGAGACAAACCATAAGGAAAACGATTGCCTTGTCACAAAATGCAAAATAAAATGAACACATTCTATTTTGTTTCTTTGAAAAGTATCGAAGGAAATATTTTATTTATTTTAATTATTCGCTATTAGATGTCGTGCCCTTCATTCACAATAAAAGTATTTGAAATATTTCGCTATGGTTATTAATATTGATTTTTTTTCTTCCATAAATTAAATCGGGACATTTATAGCTCTAAAATTATTCTAAAAACTTACTTCAAGAACAATTTAAGCAAATGTGCACGGTAAAAGAAAAATAATTAAAGCATTTCATAAGTTTATATTTTGAAATCTTATACGAATTTAGGATCCATGTTAGTTTGAGCGAAATAAAATATATTTATACAACTTTCAGATAAAAGCCACTGTACAATTTTATAGATATTCCATTAGAAACATCATTTTAATTTTTTATATGCAGAGCAAATTGATCATTTACTTCTATAATTAACTATTTTTAATAATCGAAATTTCATTATTGAACAAATATGCATTAGCGAATTTGAAATGTAAAATTTTTGTTTTTAACAAGTAATAAAAAATAATTCAAATTTGGTGACATTTTACACTTCTTTTTGAGCTTTATTTAAATAGCTTGCACATTTGAAGGGTCCACGGGAAGAACGATGAAGAGTCCACTTTTCGTCAATGTTGAGGTTTCTACTGCATTCTGTTGTTCATGAGTGGCACTATCTGAACCCTAAAGGGGAAAGAACGATGAGAATACACTGAAAAAATAGTCCAAAGATACAGTTTACTGGGGAAGAATGAAAGTCCCGATTTTTGGAAAATCAGCTGTATTGGACTCTCATCGTTCTTCCTGTGGACCCTTCATTTAGTTATTCCCAAAAGATTTTATTGGGAAAGGTTCTTTGGCAAGTCATATATTGACTTGCTGACCCAAATAGGTAACGAAGTTCCATGAAATTGTTTTGCAAACACTCTTAACATTAACAAGAGAAAATAGTTTAGAATGTCTAATTTGGCTCTTTTTAATGAATTTTTAAGAGTGGAAATGTGATTTTCTGTGAAGTTCTTCACAATACAAAAAATTGTATTGATTTCAAACTTTAGCTGATTAACTAGCAACTATGAAAAAAAAATTATAAACGGTTGAAATGTTCTACAGTAATAGCATAAAATCACACGGCATTTACTATCAGGTTGTAACGAAAGTGTTCCGCCATATCTGCCTGAAAAACTAACTTCTAACTCCTTAGATAACTGTATTTGAACTTTCGGTACCAAACCTGCACAGTGTTACATTATACAACAATAGTACTTAAAGCTGTACTCATAATTTGTTGATATTCTAGAGCTGACTTTTTGCAACACAACTGGAAGTTAATGATGGTTCTAATCCTCTAGAGCTATAGTTCCATTTGGAGACACCTTGTACTTAATGATAACTATATTTTTCAGAGATTTCACAACACAGTGTTATAAAGTAAGCCTCTTTCTTTCAAATGTCAAAAATAGTTCCACAAAATAGGAGCAAATACTCCAATGCGAACTGTGTTCTGACGATGTTTGCGGTGGCGGGAAACTTTCGTTACAACCTAATAGTTATTAAATAAGTATACTAAATACTTATTCGACGGAAGATTAAATGTATAAAAACGGTTAACAATCGGTTGATTAGAGTCGTGTTACTTTCAGTTAGTGATTAAGCTGAATACAGAAAATTTCACTGGTTTCTATTTAAAAAGTTGAATGAAAGGTTTTACTCAATTCTTGTTTGTATACAAACTAGACATATACAGCTATGGACAAAGAAAAAAAAAAGGCATTACCTGCGAAAAGCAAAAAATTGTGCGCAAATAATGTGCTTCATGTGTATGTTTTATGTAAAGATCATGTTGGTACCATAAAATAAAGTATTAAGTGCAGGAAAATTAAAAGTAATATGTCTAACAAAACATAAACAAAATAATTCACAAACTAATTTTGTAGTTAATGTAAACTATTACCTAACTGCAGTAATAGGACAGGTTCTTGGATCTGTATACACATGCAAGAATAGCTTCAATATTTGGTAGATCGTCCAAAAGCAGTGATAAGGTTCTGAAACTTCTACTTCTGAATTTAATTCTGGCCATTTAAATGGATTTGAAATCTAATATAATATTAGGTAGGGAATATTAGGTAGGTTATTCAGAAACTAAGGTTCTAATCGCCATAGAAAATCGAATGTCGCCGGAACATCGAAATACACATGCGTACCAACTCCCAGTATGCCTTGCCCGCCGAACGACGCTGTTTTCATTAGAATTGTCGCAGCGTGCTCTGTTCAGTATCAATTGAAAATCCGAGTCGGACGAAATTTTGGCCAATCAGACGTACATTGCTACGTCATAAGCAATTTCGAGCAATGACGACTACTACTGTTCGAAGCTTGGCTCGATGTCAGAATCACGTGTAAATAAAATTATGGCCGCGTTCAAGTGGACTTTGGAATTAGAGATTGCTGCTCATCCGATGCTGCCGAAATCGCTGCCGATCCGATGTAAATATACCAACGCACGATAAGTGAAATAAGAACCTGCACGCCAAATCAGCAATGCGATGAGTATTTGGCGTCGGAGAGAGTTTGTTTACTTTTGCAACCCTTAAAGATAACCACGACTTCAAGTCCGTCGGAAAAGTTGGTCCAGCGCGAAGTTGCTCGGATTTTCCCTTTAGTGTGATAAGGCCATTAAAGATAGACGGGAAAATGTCCAGGATGAACCGCGATCAGGAAAACCAACAGTGACCACCGAAGATTTGGTCAATGCCGCGGAGAAAAATATTCGTAAAGACCGCCGATTCACAATTTGAACTTTAGAGCTGCAATTTCCGAATGTGAGCAGAAAAATTTTGCACAAAATTGTGTCTGAATAATTGAATTTGAATTGTGCCTGAATAATTTAATTCACTTTTTCCGTTATCTAAAGGAATTTCTCAGTGGCAAGCGCTTTTTTTCACGGATGACGAAGTGAAAGAAGCTGTTTATGCTTAAACAAATGCTTAAACAAACAGTATGGTAACGAACTCGAAAAAAAATGTAACATTTAAATAAAAGAAAATTTTTGAAAAAATTTTTGATGGTTTGTGTTTTAATAGAAATCGGGCCTTACTTTCCGAATATCCCTCGTATTTTTGTAACTTGGGCTATGTTCTGGAAATGAAAACCTATAAATGAGGCAACAAATTCGTACATGAATAAATTAGATCGTACTCACATATTTTGCTGTATAACAGGGTGCAGAATCCTGGTGAAAATTGCAATTTCTAGGACCTGTGACATGATCCCGAATAATGAGCTCTATTTAAACACTTCTCCGAGATCTGGCTATAAATAATGCATTCAGAGTTCCAGTAATAAATTTGTGTCTGTCAACCCTTTTACTGGATATGTTCAAGGCCAGTTATTTGGGATCATTTTAAAGGTGCTGGAAATTGCATTTTTTACCAAGCCTCTTCTCTCTGTTACACAGCGAAATCAGTAAGTACGACCTCACTAATTCATGCATGATTTTGTTGCCTCATTCACTCGTTTTCATTTCCAGAATATAAAGAATGCTATAAAAATAATTTTCCCTTTTTAAATACAAGTCTGTCTAACAAACCCTGGTAATGAGGTTTTGGATTCGCCTGGGAACAGTCCTAATCTGAATTTAACCCTTAAACGCGCAGTGTTCCCGCTCTGGGAACACCCAACTCTGACGTTTCGACTGTTGCCAGTCACGAAGAATAGATGTGATTTCTATAAAAATAGTTGCGGGTGACATAGCTCCACGAGAATCCTTTACTTTTTAGCACGTCATTGTCCGTAAAAAAATGGTCACGATTCTTTTTAACAGCACTGACATCTGCTGAAAAATGGAAGAATGCGAGAACAGCTGGAATAGATTGCCCAATGCTGAAAAAAGGGCAGCCGTTGCCATCGCTCGACTTAACTACCAGCAAGAGTGTCCGCCATCTTGCTGGTAGTTAAGTCGAGCGATGGCAACGGCTGCCCTTTTTTCAGCATTGGGAAAGGGTTGCGCCTCAAAGGGTTAACTGAAAATTGTAGGCATATACTGGGCACGAAAACTATTGCTAAGAAGACTGCTACTAAGATTACGCCGGGGCCATCGTGATTCTACCGGGCCTGCTTGTGCACTCCGAAAGAGGCATACGGATGTTTCCTCATTGGATAGATTCGGCCGTTAGAGATGACGTATCTAAGTGCGGGAACCAATAAGTGAACATCCGTAGGCCTCTTCGGATGACTCATCGGAGTGCACAAGCAGGCCCGGTAGAATCACGATGGCCTGGATTACGCTCCAAGAAGGAATTAGTTTGTTTTATGTTATGGAAAGCCTGCACGAGGGGCTTTTGCCTACGGCATGATTGGCTTGAATGGATGACTTTTTAAGGGGCTCTACCGCGTATTCACGTTACATCCGGTGGAAAAAGACCGAAATTCCGGACCTTTTAGATCGGCAGCCGCCGAACGCAGGACCTTAACACTTCAGCAGCCTAACATGAGTGTCTTATCCACGGGGTGATGTTGGGGCCTTTAAGGCAGCGGTTCTCAACCTTTTTACGTCACCGCCCCCAACAAAGGCTAACATACGGTGGAGCCCCCCCCCCCATCACATTTTTCAGCATACATTCAGTTTTTTAATCTTTAACATTGAACATTTAGTCGAATTTTGTACAAAATAATGTTATCAGTAAAGTTTGAATGAACATTTTAAGCGAAAATGGATATATTTTGACTAAAAATGAGAATAAATAAGATGTTTTTTTAAAAACATGCATCACACTACTTTCTCTTTGGTTTTTCTAGCCCCCCCCCCTGAAAATGCTCTGCCCCCCCCTTGGGGGTCGCACACCACAGGTTGAGAAACGCTGCTTTAAGGGTTTGTTAGGGAAAATGGAAAGGATTAAATTTAGAAGCTGATATCTTTTATGCCAGAGATCATCTAAGCTTTATGTACGATCTACTAAATATTGAAGCGAATATACCTGTATATACATCTAAGTACATGCTGTATGACTGCAGTTATATAGAGTTCACATTAACTATAAAATTAGTTTATCAATTATTTTGTGTTATGTTTTACGGGTTAGGACCCCTTAGAAAGACCCCCACGGAGGGCACCCCACCCACAGGCCTAGATCCTTCGTGTAGATAATTGGCCTTAATCCCACAACAACATTAAACAACATTGCTTTATGTTTTGTTAAATATAGTATTTTTCATTTTCTCAGTAATTAACTTATTAATTTTAATGAAGCTTTTTAAAATTAATCTTAATACTTTATTTTATGGTACCAATATGATTTTTTACATAAAACTTTTACATGAAACTGATTTTATGCACACTTTTCCGTTTATCGCAGGTGTTGGAGACTTTTTGTCCGTCTTTGTACATTATAGACGCACGCCCATAGACGCAATCCCATAGTCCGAACATATCTCTCATAACACCGGTCAAAAAAAAAAAAAATTATTTTTGGGTTTCTGTTCTAATGTTTAAATTCTGATTCTAGACATTGAAAAACACGTAAATTTTCATTTTTAGGTCTTAAAGTTGGTTTTGTCTGATTTACGTCGATAAGTATATTTTAATTTATTTCATAAACGAAAGATGGAAGCACTTTGATTAACCTGAAAGTAAACTGTATTATTATTTGTAACTCTGTAGTATTGCTTGTAGTATTTGTAGTATTATTTGTAATATTATTATTTGTTTGTATTATTATTTGCTCATACGAACATAAAAGAAATACGAAGAATAGTCACTTTTAGATATTAATTTCTTATTATTTTACATTTATATGTTATTGTTTATCACAAATCTTGAATAAAAAAGACTTTTGTATCCAGCAAAAACTTTTCTGATCATAATTTAGAGTGAAATTATTAAATATATATATATAAATTAGTCATTTTTGTGTGAATTGAAAAATTGCTTTAATTTCTACAAAAGAAATATCATGTATTTTAATTTCATAAAATTTATAGGTAATTGTTATTTTGTAAAATAATAAAGAAAAAAACTACCAACAGACAAAATAGACAGTTTTGAAAACTTCGTAAATTGATTCAAGGATTTTATTTTTACTACTCCCAGTAGAATACGCAAAGCATGAAAAATGAATGGCAAACTTTAAAGTCATGTTTGCAGAGTCATCTGGCAGCAGAGAAGGAAATAAAACATCGCGACTAAGCTCAAAAAGTTACAAAGTCAACAAAGTTTATTTTCCGATTTTTATCGATGTTATAGAAACTATTTTTCTTACTGCAGAATTGTTGCTGCTGCACTTAAACTTATTTTAGAATGAGCTGTATATCTCTTGTAGTATAAAAAATTTGGCTCTGTCTTTTGTCCCAATATTTTTGCGTAGAAATGCCTGATGTTAAATATAGCTTTGTGAATAAGTTAGAAAGATTTGAAATATAATTATTCTATTCAACCCAGTGTTGAGCCCAGTGTCGAAAATATTTCTAAGTAAAAGTAATAATAGTAAAATACTAAGACCTCATAATTCTTCATCTTTATATCGTGCAAAGAAAGCAAAACTAATATCATAAAAAAAGTTTGCAATTTATTTAGTATAATTAACTTAACCCAATATTTTATAAATATATATTTGAATTTTATGCTAATATATTTTAAACATAAGAGTTAATGTAAAATTAATTACGAACTTTGTAAGCTTACACACATAAAAACGTAACTCAAAATGATCGTTTCGGGTGGTAAAAAAGTTTCACCTTACTTCAGTTGCAAAAAAAGCATCATCATCCTCGCAGGCAAGAAGAACTTAAAACAGACTACAGGGACGAGCTGCTAGTCGGAAGAAGCAAAAAGTAAGGAATCCGGAGAGAATAAAAGTTGAACGAGGGGGAAGGGGGAAAAGAGAAGGTATCAAGAAAAGGAGGATACTAAGTTAAAAATAAAATAATAAAATGAGCAAAAATATTAGAAATATAAAATAACAATAAATAAGTTAAAAATAGAGACAGAACAATAAAAAAACAAGGACAAAATAGTTTTCTAATAACCATACAACAAAGCAACACCACATTTTAATTATAATACACGGTAAAAAACACACGCAAAGCAAAACAGAAAAAAAAATGTACAAGAGAGAGGATTGTTCTCTGTTTACTTTCTTCCAAACAGATTGAATGAAAAGAATGGAAGAACTACCATTCACAAGACGCTTCAAGTGTCGGATAATAGAAAAGTCTTTTGAGATGGGACAAAGGGAGTGCATAAAATCTTAGCTTTAAACCGTTCATGATAGTGCCACTTGAACCCACCAAGCCATTCATGAAAGGTCACTTGCTGTGAAAGAATCTTGGGTGTTTTGCTTTTAATTGTTTTGCATAGTTTCAAGAAAGTGTGACTGTATTGTGATTAATTAACAGTTCACTGTTGCGGCAGAAAACAGCCAAAAGTGGACCGCAGTAATGGTAAAAAAAAGTCGCTTAATATCGCTTTCTACGCATGATTGACGAGATGGTGCGTTTCCACTGCATTTTCTTTCTTTTTCTATTCAGGTATAATATGGTGATATCTGGATTCTTTGTCCCAATCAATGTGTTTCAGAAATGCGAGATCAGATGCAAACTGAGGTCCATTCGCTACTTCTGGTGATTGGTAGCCACTGCACACAGACTTTGCTGTATTGCTGTATTGATCGATATTTGATTACATTTTTTTTCTGCTTCCATTTTCTTAAAATTATAGGACTTCTCTTGTGCTTCTGAGGGCAAGAGATGGCGTGTTCTCCATGAAAGTTTAGTCCCGAAGTTCCCCCAAGTTCTTTGCCAGTTGCGGGTTTTAGACTTTTAATTGGGCATGACTGCTTGCCGGCCTACCTTCATCGTTTTAATAAGTGACTCTCCTTTATATGAAACTGGAGAAGCATTCGAAGCTGATCATCGGGACAAATGCAGTACAATCAGATGTTTTAATGGCATTTCACAAAAGTACTGGAGAGCTCGTGGGTTAAAACCATAAAAGAAAAAACTCCGTATTTGCTAACAACAACAACAACGCATCTTCCCTTAACTGAGACAGTGCGCTACACGTATATCAGGAGTCGTAACTCTCTGTCACGGCCAGTAGTCCGTATGTGTAATCATTTTATGAACGACAACATTAGATTCATTGGAAATCACGGTGTTTGCCTGCCCTGCTCTTGGAGATTTCGGCCCTTCACAAAAATTGTTAAGCCATTTGTTTACAGTCGTTTTTCTTAGGTGCTCGCCATACACAGATACGATTCAAGTATAAATGTCCATAGTGACATTGAAACAGCAGCCGCTAAATACTGAAATAATGCGCTTTGTTCCGTTCTGGATGCATCCATCTTCAGCACGACTTAACATTCAATTTAAATGATCTCACGCGAGCTGATTAATCAGTACTACATATTCAAAGATGCACTTTTCTTCCTTCCTTTATATCCGGGAATGGCGGCGTTGCTATCGCTGTTGTATTTCTGATGCTACATTCTCATTTCTCATTTAAGCCATCCTTATGTATATATTATTTTTTAATTAGTGACCCCATCTATATTCATTTAAAAATAAATGCGAGAGGAGGTTAAAACCGTAGCCTGAAGAAAAGGTTAAAAATGCTCCAATTAGTTTTCATTCGATAAACATTTTAACCCTTTATCTACCGACGGTACTTAGTACTGTTAAATTAAAATTGTAAATAAAAATAAATAAAAATCTATTCATTGTAACCATTCCTTTGAACAATCACTACTAGCTACTTCATTTAATAAGCTTACATCAAGATTACATACTCCATTAGAGTAGATTGTTTTCGATAGACAACTTTCCGCTCACTTTCTAATCATGTCGAGCGCCCCCCTCCCCAAAAAAGAGTGAATTAGTGAATTTTCAGAAAGTGATTAGTGAATTTTCAAAAAGAGTGAATTAGTGAATTTTCAGACGTCTGTTTTATGACTAAAGGATTATATTTTCTAAAAGTGTGTCCATCCAAGTATTACTTCACTCCTTCAGATTGGTGGGTCCTATACTCTTTTGAAAAAGATTCGTTAACTGTTTATAAAACCAGTCATCAATAACGTATAGATTTTGCTTATTCATTTTTTCGTAATTTTCTTTTTTATTACCGTAATCAGTATTGATCATTCATTGCCTAACTATTAAGAAGAGTAAGCAAATACATTGAAGTTTATATTCTTGGCAATTTTTAATTTGGTAAATAAAGGGTTAAACCACGGACAATGTTTTCGGACGTACCGTATTTTGATGAAATTATTTCACATAATATATATTTATCGTAGATCTTTCCATGAATCATATGAGCTCTTACTTTTCTGATATTATACTGATAGGAGTACATATGAATTGCTTTTATTCCTGCAGTCCTCCGGGATACATTGAACACGCAATATCTTTTAGGTATACTAATGAAGATGATCATGTCAAACTGAGTTAGGAACCGATAATGCTTTGATCAGAGAGCAATTTTTATGAGTTCTTCTATCCGGCAGTAAAATACTAAGAAAACATTGCCTTTAACAAAGGGATATGTTTGTAGGTAAAGTTCAAATACCATAAAATTGTTGATCTTGATATAATGTCTTTCGCTTTATTCCGTTATGTTCTCCGCATGTCAGTTTTACGCTGTTTTGCTTAAACGACATTAAGTTTCTGTACAAAGATGCACTAACTAATAGGACTGCATACTTTTTTTAACGTAAAAATGTCAAAAAAAATTATTATGATACTAGTAGGACGTAAACTAATCAAGCAAATACTAAATTTTGGCAAAATATCGACTTGTAGTGTGAATCGAAGGGATATAGGAAGAAAGTGGAATATGGACACGCTCCCACCGCACTGTCGGAATTAGAGGTGTGGAGACCTTAGGACAACAAAGGAATAGAGACCCCTAATTATTTTTCAAAAAAGGTAAGCAATTTTTTCGGTGGTGAAATGGGTTCAGCCTCTCTATTTGTTAAATTTCTCTGTCAAAACGATAAAAGATTCGTGTTTATTTGAAAGTGTTCAAGGAACATAAATACTTCACGTTTTGCCTTTCGAAAAGCATTATGTGGTGTATTGTGGTGTATGTGGTGTATTAAAGCATTATGTACACCACATAATGCCACCCATACAAGCATTATGTGGTGTATGGGTGGCATTATGTGGTGTGTAAAATTTTAATGTATAGCTAAACACAACAGTGTTTTGAACTACAAAATTAAAATTATACTAATAGGGTCATACGGGAGAATTTCGGGTCAAAAAACGACATCTTAAATTTTGTCTAAAGTATGAAAGATGAAATGATTTAATTTGGCATGAAGTAAGCTTAAATAATTTAAAAATTATTCAAACAGTCACTTTACCTAAAATTAAATTGTCATTTACTTTATTTAAATGATTGATTAACCAGGAATTACCCCGCATTCGGGCAATTATGAGTCACATAGGGGGTAAATATGGGTCACCCTTTTTTTATAGTAATGCATATCAGAAGAACATAAATATTCTAAATTAACATTATTTAGCATGCATACAGATTTTTTAAATTACCTAATGTGTTGTGTTTAAGAAAAAAACTAATAATTTAAGTAATAAGACTATTTGTACGAACCTGTTACAATTTTTAGTTCTAAGCCCTCGACTCCGGACAGAATTTCTTATAACATTTGTATCCTGCGTTTATACTGTTACTAAGCAACAAAGGTATTATTTCCATTTAAATTAACTGTCCATAGAATATGCACGTGTTTTGAATTAATTACAATATATCATGTTTGGGACAGTGAAAATTTCTGGCACCTTGTTCCAGAAATTTCATTTCTATTTATTCCTTGTCCAAAATTTTAGTTATTTTGCCATTGTAGATTGGGTCATTATCATAAGACACAGCGAAATATTTCTGCTTTTTTGGTACAGTATGAATTCCTTGTAGCACCTTATTAGGATCTTCTAAGTAAGAATTCTTTTGCAACTTTTTTTATTGTATTTCTTCAATCCTATTTTCATTGTCATTAGACAGTTCTTTATCACTAAATAGTTCCAAATGAGCTCGTTTTGCATTTAGTGGACTATCTATGTCTTTTTGGGGATTTTACATTTTTGCGAGAGAAGGTTTCTTTTGATGTCTACATATTTATGCTCTGAAGTTGCCTTTTCTTCTATTCATTTGATTTCTCTTCTATTTCTTTTTCTCTTGCAATTCCAAGAAAGTTTGATTTGTTATAACTGCCTAATTCACATTAAATTGTCTTTTTATTTCGGA
The DNA here is from genome assembly GCA_038373885.1 of Cheiracanthium punctorium. Taxonomy (NCBI): domain Eukaryota; kingdom Metazoa; phylum Arthropoda; class Arachnida; order Araneae; family Cheiracanthiidae; genus Cheiracanthium; species Cheiracanthium punctorium. The sequence continues at coordinate 301,955 of JAWZYV010015503.1, forward strand.
ATTATGTACTCGAGATGTGCTCTTTAACCCTTTAAGCGGTCAATTTTTTTACCGAACTGCTTCCAAAAAAGGCATATTTTGAAAGGCATGTGATGAAATATTCCCGCTCTCTCGCTAGGAAAAAAAACCCGGATGAAAAGCATTTCAGTTACATTGACAAGCCACGCCATCTATTGAAAAATATTAATACTAAATAGTCTCTTCACAATAATGAAATATACGGGCAAATCAGAAAAGGAAAGGAGAAAATATCGATGCCCGTACGCTATATGGGCAAACCAGTTAAGGCCAATTTTGGGTAGCACGTACACTATACGGGCAAACCGCTTAAGGGGTTAATAATAGTATATCTTTTACAGCAAGCTTAATATTAAAATGTTCATTGATATTCACCTTCAAGTAAATCGAAATTATAATTTAAATATTTATTTCTAAGCTCTCAAAAGCTCCAAATGAGCAAACTTCTTTTAGAAATTGTAAGTTTTACATTCTTCAGTGACTTAACCATTTCAGGGTCTTGAAAAACTGCTCTAGTTATTCTCCCTCCACAACTTCAGGCATTTTCTTATGTAAGAGGGAATGGGATTGTTAATATTGCTCTAATAGCACGGATGGTCATAAAACAGTCCCTGTGACGTCGCAGAGGTCCACAGTGGTTACCGAGTGTCGCAAACTAATCGCATGATGACTTCACTCTGAGTCTTTTACTCTGTTTCTTTGTGACTAGTCATCAAGTAACATCGAATGAAGTCACAATGTGACTGCTGTTTCTTGAGACTCTAAAGTGATATCACAGTCACCGTTTTTGCGACTTTTAAGTCTGACTCGATTGTTACACATTTTAAAGAGTAATTTCTGTTATAATCCACAGTTCAACCCATTAATAAAATGAAAGTTACTAATTGTTTTTGAAAAACCTGATCTTTCGCCTGCTTCATACCGCACCGCCCATTGAGGCATGCGTTAATTAGTTGTTTAAAGATTCTGATTGGTCAATTTCAACCAAACATTTTTGTTAAAATTAAAAGCATTTCGTTGAAGCAAACAAACTTTTGTCAAATCAAGAAAACAAAATCACCAAACCGTGTAACCAAACAAATTTTGGTAAATTCAACGAAGCAATTTTTAGCGTGCATGGACGAAAGTTGACGGCTTCCATTTTAATGAGCCTCGGTGAGAGTAATTCCGATCTTACGCGGGGTCTGCTCATTTTGGACCCATTCCAAATGAGAGACCTAGCACCTGAAATCGGCATCCCCAGAGATACCGTTTGAACATGGAGGACATTGGAGCCACGAACGTGCAGCATCTTTCGTTAGCGTACGCGGTTCCAAAGCAGCCCAGCGGAAAGAGGTTTTCATCTTGCCAAACATTGGTCAAGCCTGTGCTGCTTCACTTTCCGTGCTCCTATGAGAACGAAGCTTAGCGACTCCGCCAGTGAGGGACTCATAAATTTATAAAGAAGTTCATTGACGTAAGTGTATTAAAAAATTAACCCGTTGATTGAAATCCCATGTTAACAACTAAGGTGTTACAACAGTCTTAAATAGAAAATTTAAAATTTTTTCAGCTAATTGTTTTTGAGTTTTGTGAGATACAGCTTACAGGAAAACGTACTTACAATCATTTTCTGTCAAAATCTTAATATCAAAAGCTTACGCGAGAACTTTGTGAAAGCTTTTACTTCGCAGAAAAAAATAATGGAACAGTTGTTCTAAGCATTCTGCTGGTCTTTTTCGTGTGAACCGTGAACCTCAAATGGACTTCACCGTTTAAAAGAAAGTGTGTTTCTTGTTTTTAATTTTTTAAACTTTTCTGTTGTGTGGTATGTATTTAGAAGTTTAGTTTTATTATTGAAGATTATGATACATTGCATCGTTTAAATATCGATGAAAATTACTTTACGTAGATAATTACTAAACAAACAATAGATGATAAATACATCACGGTACTTTAATCCATCGCAATGCTGTAAAATAATTGAAAATGTTTAATTAAATACGTCACAACAGTTTATTTAGTTTACTTGATGCACCTTTAATAATGAATGACAGATTAATGGAAAATTAATTGTGAGAGATAGGTATGTAATCAGTGCAACTCAAATTCCAAATTCTCATTCTCTCAAATCACTCCGTTGAATATTTATTACTACCCAACTTGATTATGTTATTATTTAAACGTAATCTTATGACAAGATATATAACACATTTTAAATAATTAGCTTTGTTTTGTAAAACTTTCTGTTCCCACAGCAGAACAATACAAGGTTTCGTTATAGAATACATTTTATCTCACGTTGTTTTAAAATCTTATTCAAGAGCACTGAAGCAAATGTATTTGATGCAACTAATGCTTACGTTAATTGAAACTTTTCAGACAAAACTGCATTCAGGCTAAATTCCTCATAACGTTCATAACTATTTCTTCACTGAATAAAGAAAACTATGTTCAAGACTACTTTTTTTTTTTTTTTTTTTACTCACAAAAGGACCATCAAACATGACAATCACAGATTTTAACGGCATTGCAATGTATTTCAGAGTTCATACCTCTAAATATGACTGTAAAGTATTTTATACCAACGGGCCTTAGTTTTCTCAAAAGCAAAAATTTAAATTTTGAAAATTCAGTGTTAATTTTAAATAAGAAATTTATCAATATCTATATACAAACAAACAATGTATTTCCATCGTATTCTCCAGTTTTTAGCAGATGCCAGTGCTGTTAAAAAACAATCCCGACAATTTTACAAATAATCGACCATTTTTACTGGAAATGATGTGCTAAAAAGTAAAGGATTCTCATGTAACTATGTCACCCTCGAGTATTTTTATCGGAATCCAATGTATTCTTCGAGACTGACAACAGTCAAAACGTCAGAGTTTTGTATCCTCACGCCGAGGACACCGCGCGTTAAAGGGTTAAAAGGAAGCTGCTAGAAACCTTGAGTATGCGTTAATTTCCTATTGTATGAAATGTTGTTAAATAGTGTTTCTATTTTTCAAAAACGAAAAATACATAGAGAAAATCTATTAAAAATATAGATTTTCTAAGTTAATTTAATGGTAATAGATCTTTCCGTTTTTGTAAAATTCACTCTTGAAACTTAAAAGTTTCCCTTGCGAGAAGTGAGAAGATGCATAGTTTAGACTATGTATTCACATACATTACACATTGGAACTTTAGTTTTAGAACTCATTACTAGTTTTATAAATTCTAGAAAGAAATATTTGTGTATTTTTCAACGTACCGCAAGGATTATAATGTTTAAATCATTTATTTGAAGGACTGTTAGAGAGTATTTGTAGAGTAATGCTCTTGATTATATACTGTATAAAAAATAAATTTATTTTTTTGTATTCAGAACTGAAACACAAACTTCGACCAAATATGAAGAATATGCATAAAAAATTTTGTTTATTAATGGTAAGGGGCTTATTCGTTATATATATATATAATGCTACAGGGTGTAGAAAATACAGGATTTGTTTTTAAGCAAAAATTCTGCTGAAGCAACTCTCTTTAGGCAATTTTAACATAATAAGAGGCAATAAATTTTATTTAATAAAATAAGTAATTGTTAAACGAAAACGACCTTTAAACATTACTTTTAATGCTGAAAAAAATTGTGTGCAATACACTCTTCTTTCATTTAACGATAATAATAATAATAATCATAACGATAATAGTAATAGTAATAATAATAAAATAATAATAATAATAATAATTATTATTATTATTATTATTATTATTATTATTATAATAAATGTAGATGTATGGCAGTTAGAGAGCGGTGGGTGAGAGAACTGAAAGTTACATTAAAGCTACGTAAATAACGATAATTTAATTTTATAATACTTGGGAGATTAATATTGTTATGGAAAATAAATGTATTATGCAATCATTCACACAATATTTCGTTTAAAGGACCAAGCCTAAAAGTAATCGATAAACGTATCGATAATTAATTAAACTTTCATAAAAGCATTCTTTGTCGCACGGATTTCGGGCATACTTCATAATAAAGTCGCATTTCCCCAACTGCAAGCATAACCATTTCAATGATTAAGCAATTGCGCCAAATTTAAGAAGTGGTGCATATACGGATTTTCCACAATCCTGGATAAGTGAAAAAAAATTAAGTAATTAAATATATTAACTACCAGGAAACAATTATTGTCTTCTTAGTCTTTTTTTTTCTCTCTCTCCTTTAATTTGTGTGTATGCATGTGTTTACTATATTTGTTATGATTTAATAAAAACATTATTTATATGCTGTTATGTTTCTTGTTATAGTAGTAATGTTTAAGTGATGATATTTTGTTGTTCTATTTTAGTGTTTTTTCTTACTTATTGCTATTTCTTTCACGCTAGGTTTTTCTTATGACATATTCTTGTGGGCGAATTTGTGTCGGCAAGATTCCCTTGTGTTTTCAATAGGGTTGTCAGATAGTGCGGGGAAAGGGAGAATAAAATGTTTAAAATCTCCAAGCTCTGTGATTTTGGATGATTTATCGACAAGTTTGGTGCCAAAGAATAAGTCCCCAAAGCTGAATCTAGCTTGGCGATGTCCTCCATATTGAGCGAAAAACTGGCAAGCGCTACAGTTTAGAACAAAGAACCAGTATAATTTGGATATGCCTGACGAAGATTATAAAACTGTTTAAGCAGGCAGTTTTAATATAAGTTCCAAGAGGTGTTTTGTGGAAAACTACGGCACACTCATGAATAATGATACACTTCCAACTGAATGGAATAAGAAAGAAAAATAGGGAGATGCATGGATTATGATACGTTTCTAATATACAGCATTTTAACGCGTATTTAAAATACGGAAGTGTTTCAGATTTTTTATTAATACTATTATTGTTTGATGTTTCCATAATTTTGTTCATTTTCTCTCTGGTTTTCTTATTTTTCTCTTTTTCCAAATGGCATCTTGCTTTGCGTTTTGCTTTACTCTTCACGTTTTTGCCTGTGAAAATGGTGGAGCTATTTCCAACTAAGGGAAAGTTAACCTCCTGTACCATCTGAAACTTTCGTAGTGCACTATTTTCTATTTATGTTTCTTCATATTTTCCAGAATTCTTATCTAAATGCAATCAAATCTTATTTTAGCGATTAGTGCGTTAAAAAATATTTTTCCCGACACTCTACTATTATGATCTAAAATTACGCAGAAATACGTTCATTTTATAAGAACATATCATACTTGTATAATGGGTGAGAAACAACATTAACTTCACAAAATTGCTTAGAAGTTTACGCTTTTCATGATGAGAACATTGCTTTAATTTTCTCATAAATCCTCAAAGTCCAATATATATACCTGAAATATATCGTTAATTATTTATTTTTCGTTTAAAACTAAAGATATTACTTCATACATAAAAGAACCCTGATAATTATTTCAAGATGAAAATTTAGTTTTGTACCTCTCCATTACGTATCATTACAAACTTTTGTGATTAATAAAATCTCTAATTAGAATTTTCTTTGTCGATAAACAAAAGTGGTTTTCGTGTTGAAAAGAAATTTTAATAATTAGAATGATAATGCTTCAAAATAAAGTTCTTATTTGAAGAATTTTTGTTTTGAAGAATATTTGTTTTAGTTAGAAAAGATTACTTAATAAAAGTTAGTGAGTGAGTAATGCCTATTCATAAATCAAATAATTATATTCTTGTTAAATGAATTTATTTTATTTAATCTAATAATATTTTAAAAATAAAACTAAGTTGTTCTGTGCAAACATACTTAATAAATAATAAATATAAATACATCTAAATCTAGTTTATAAAATTATGAATCAAATAATGCTTTTTTCTTTCAAAATTTAACTATTTTTGTAAAATGAAATAACATTCGCATTACATTTATAATATGACAGGTTATATCAGCATCATTATAAAAGTGAATTCTTTCATTTTAACCATATGAGTCACATTAAATCCCTTTAGTTGGACTATTTTGCCATAAAATTGAATGGAACTTTTTGCAATATTCTTGTGAATATTAAGATATTTGAAACAAAACTGGCAATTTGGGGATGATAGGCCTTTAATTTTCATATGTTTTATAGTAGATAATTAGTTAGTAATATTAAAAGTATTAAAACCATTTTTAAATACTTTTTATAGTTTATTGTTTATGTATATAGAGTTTCCTCCTGGGTAATATCTTTGAGAAATTATACATACTTAAATATTTATTGTAAGAACTCGTAAAGAATGTTTTATAGAAATCATTTTTCATTTAAGATAAACAAATGATGAACTGAAATACTGCAAAGCATGTTTATATATTTTATTATATTAAAACTTTAATGCAGTTTAAGAAGAAGAGTAAAATCTCTTTGAGTTAAGAGTTCTTAAGAAATTCAAATTAAGCGTTTTTATTAGATTATATTGTATTTTGACATAATTTCATTTATCTTCTTTTAAAGTTTTTCAGATTTTCTGAAGATCTAAATATAATACGTTTAGTTCGTTATTTGTTGCAGCTCCCAAGAGCTAGAAGAGAGGTTTAACCTTAAGCACTTAAAAAACTGCAATGAAGTAGTTTATCCTGAATTCTCCTAAAAACTAAGATATTTTCTTTATCACTACTCCCGTTTTATAACTACTATTTTCGAAAAAAAAAAAATCATGAAAGAAAATTCTTTCAAATAATATTCAACAATTTAAATTTTATCTTTAATATTTTAAAAATATTTTTATTACATTTGTCTTTTGTATAACAAACAGTTAAGCACTGGCAATTTCACACTCTAATTTAGAAACTTTATCTAACTCTTCATACTACGTATTTTTAAGACGAAATCATACTGGAATGTTAAAAAACCATGAAACTGGTTCAAATAAAATTGCAACCATTCCCTTTATATATTAAAAAAATAAATCTGTTATTACGTTAATATTTATAAAAATAATTATTAACTCAGTCCTCGGAAAAAAAAAGTGTAAGAAAATTTTTCAATCAATATAATATGTTAGCAATGGCTGCTTTTGCAGCAATAAATTGAAAATATGTGTTTATTCGTATGCTATTCAAGTTCCAAACAATGTTTTGTACAGTGCCAGTTAAATGCCAAAACTTAGCATATTTTAATAAACTTTCTTGGTGATGTCGTTTTCTATTTATTGTATTCCATTTTGGAAATTTGGAAATATGTATTTTATGTTCCGTAAGTACACAGTTTGTAGGAATTCTTTGAGTTTTGAAATGTCTTTTATAAAACACATACTTAAAGAGAATTATTTTATTGTGTGAAACCCCAATAAAGTACGGAAAATGTATCAGGCTATTTCTCCATTGTAAGATGCAACACTCTTTCGTTATCGCTAATGAACCACAGCTCATTGAAGGACTTATTAATGTCCACAACTATGAATCATAAGTCTCACAGCTTGCTAAGAAATACACTGAATCAATACCGCTTGTATCAAAGCCTTAAATTAGGCAAAAATATGCCGTACTAAATACTAAAATACACACACAGGAATGTCAATAAAACAGGCTTTTGGGTCTGCATCGTTAAATAATTAGAAAAAAAAGCTAAATCATTATAATAAATTGGTCAATGCTATGATTTATCAACTTTCCCACCGATTTTGCTACTTATGTAAAAATAAGGCTGCAATATTACCTTAAACATATAATTTCGACCAAATGCATTCTTAGTATGCACGAAAAATCTCATTTCCTTGTTCATTGCTATAGATAATGAGATCTGGCATATATTATCTATATTTTAGTATATTTTCAGAATTTGAGTTATTATCTTCAGTTGGCCTATTTCATCAAAGCCATCAATTTCATTCAATTCAAATTTCAGTAAAAACGGTTACATGATATTCATTTTTTTCGATTTATTTATTTATTTTTTAAATAAATTGACAATTTTCCTTTGAAATGATGGGTTTATTTGTCATTTAGTAGAGTGTAAAATTTTATACCGTATTGGTCACCTTAAAAATACGCACTTAAGGGTAATTAGAAAAAGAAATTTATCATAATAAATTGAGCAAAACTTAACACGATTTTGCAGAAAATGGGAGTTAAGATACAAAAACAATCAACCTTTTCCACTTGAAAAGAAAAAAAGTGATGAGCTAGTATTGTATTTCAGAGTAACATTAATATAAAATGTTGCACTTAGTCAAACTTTATTCAAAATAGAAAGGATTTATACTTTTTAAACTGTAAAACAGGGCCAATCTAAAAAAAAGACTTTCCTTGTAACTTCTAACAATCAGATTTTTTTCTTCTATTTTGATATTGATATGCGTTGCTAAAACCTAGTCACAGGTATTACACTAACATATAGAACATGTATTACACTAGACTAACATTTGAGCAATAATATCTATTTTTTTTCATAAAAAATATATTACGTGTCAGGATAATAGAATGGGCATTACTTATTAGTAAATAGTTTTAAAAAATGAATTTATTTAAATTTTTGGTGCATTTTTTATACTTTTAACCTGTTAAACAATATGTATAAAGTGATATACTTATGCTAACTTCCTTTTTAATTTAGCGTCCGGTAGTGAGACATTTGACATTTTTTTATCTTCTCATTCTCAATTTGTAAAAACTTGCAAGTTTTATTAAATTCTACTAACTAGAACAGTTTTATAGCGAAAAAAAAAATGAAATCCTAAAATACAGCAAACTTTTTAAACACACGTTAAAAATGGAAATAGAAGTATTTCTGGTGAACGGCCGTAAATACTGATTTTCGTTTTTTATTGGCGCAAATTGTGGAATAAGTCGTTCGTAAACGTAAGCAAAATTTCAAACTTGTAAAGTTAATATTTCGGAAGTTATTTAGCTTTTAATTAAAAACATAAAGGGAGTCTCCAACGCAAACAAAAAATTTAGACGCTTTATTCTCCACACATATTAATTTTTCTTTACTTTCATGGTTTAAAAATGCTGACCTTTTTTTAATATTTATGATGAAGGTTTATTTTTTTGACTTATTCTTCATTATGTGATAAAACTGTGCATGTAATTAGCTTCAAGGCTTTTGCATTTTTATAAACTGAATGAAAAATAAATGAAAAGACAATAAATTGAATTTCTTTTCATAAATTAAAATAATAATTTAATAATATATGCACTTCAAAATGCATGCACTAAAGATAAGTAAGCTAACAACTAGGAGTTTAAATGTAAACAATGTATAAGTACGACTAAATTTTCTTGGGCTTTTATTTCATTTAATTAAAAATATAAATTCCAATACATTTTTTTTTTCAAAATGCTGCTTTGGTATTTTGTTAAAGTTCAATTCAATGCGTATTTTTTACAATAAGTCTTTAAATTTTATTTTTTAAATTTTTCCAGCAAGGTTTGGAAAGTGTTTGTGTTTTCGGTTTGTGTGTCTGTCCGTCCGTGCTCTAACTCCCGTAAATATGCATAGATTTCTACAAAATTAATATGTGTTATTCTTATCTACTGTACCATGCAACCTATTGAAAATGGTCTGTGTAGCATCTATAATTTTTCTACAGGAGCACTCGAAAAATTCCCAATACATTTCGCTCTATGGGGAGTTATTCTTTGAAGCGTATCATCCTACAATGCAGTTACGTTGATCTCTGACTGCAAGATAAAACTTTTTTCCGCTATTACTACAAAAAGATTACAAAGTGCAAAAAGCCTAATTACATCTACACCGTTTGTACAATCCGATTGGAATTTTTCATAAATATGTCTAAAAATATAAAAAACTATCTGTGGCACTTTAACCCTTTATGAGGCCGTGGTAAGAATACGGTTGGTAAGAATACTTACCATCTACGGTCTATTAAATACAGAAATCAATTATCTTTTAATTATATATTTTTGCTTTAATTCCGTGTACAAGCAACAGGTAGTTTTCCATCTTTGATTTTGTGAATAATTAACGGATTCCCCTGAAAAATTTCTATGTTTGCTAGATACTTGTTTCTCCAATTTTCACCAGGGATATTACAGTAGAGGGAAAGTATATGAATAAATTCTAAAAAATGGGCCAGAAAAATCCCAAGTACTTTAGACTCTCTGCACATAAGCTCGCCTTATAAAGGGTTAAAAATCTGAAAATCCACCCGTTCCCTTCTTTTTAAGTCATTTTTCGATATTTTCAGTTCCATATTATTTCCGAGAGTAAAAAATCTGATGTAGACACCACATGACTTCCTTGCATTTCTATTAAATCAAAATTATTTTCGGCGCACTTCATTTAAACTCATTTTGTTTGAAAGAGATAAAATACTGCAATAATACTAAGGTCTAGTGATTTCTAGCCAAATTTCCGACATCGCCAAGCTAGATGCAATTTGAAAGATTTGTTGTTTACACTTAATTTAGCGATATTACGCCAAAAGCCGACAAGCTTGAGTTAGTTTGCGAGATTTTTCAGTAGTCAAAGTAGTAATTGACCACAGATTTTCTATTAATTGAATGTATCCATACACCTTAATGTAATTAAAATCATTTGGGTGACCCTATCAATAAATTACCCAATCGATTGCAATAAAAAAAAGGGATGCACAGTTAGATGTTACAATAGTTCTAAATATAAAATTTCAGCATTCTACGATAAAAAGTTTCAGAGTTATTCGATATATGAAAATATTTTTGGGGCGAAATTTGGCGGTATTTCGCCAAAACTCGCCAAGGTCGATGGCAAATGACGAGATCTAGGGCATGGGCCGAACAATGACTGATTACAGACGTAATATATTGATTATTGAAGATGTCCATAGACATTAATGTATTGAATTTCTTTCGGGTGGGCCTGTAAATATACTCACCCGTAGATTGGAACCGAAAACCGAGATGCACAACTAGATATTAAAACAATCTTATATACGAAATTTCAACATTCTACAACTAATAGTTTTTGAGATAGAGAAACCCCCCCCCAATTTGTTTTTCTGTGTACGTCCCAGCTTGGTGGCTTTTGGTATAATTTTTGAAGGAGGCACGTGGCCGTGGTCGGACCATTTCCAAACTATAGGGTAGGACGGTATTGTGCCTGAAATGGATGAATACCTCTAAACCAGTTCTAAAACTGCCATTGACCGTAATGTGTTGCAATGTTTTTGGGTGTGTTCCTGTAGAAAAGTGATAAAGACACTATTTTCGTTGGAGAGATTCATTTTGTAACCCTTAACAACATATATCACTTCTGATTCGTTTGATACAGGCTAATATATCTACAATACGCTTTAATGAATTTCTGCCCATACAGCGTATTGTATTTAAAATCTTTTGGTCGGTCCTGTAAATAAACTATCTATTCGAGTGGTACCAAAAGTGGAACTGCACAACTAGATGTTACAACAATCCTAAATATAAAGTTTCAACATTCTACGACGAATAGTTTTTGAGGTATCCCTAGTAGCACAATTAGTCCAAAAGACGTTTAAAACACGTTTTCTAACGTCATAAAACGTGTTTCCAACGTAATTTGAACGTTTTTTGAACCAGTTGTGCTACTAGGGATGCGAGTTACATACGTACGCTCGGTCGTCAGGGAAAAACAGGTCAAAATGGACTCGCGGTCTATCAAAATAGATTGTGTATGCAGTAATATGAACATGCATGCATACACGCGTACAGTGAGATGCATCACAAAAATTCTTCAAAGTAAATTTAGAAGTAATCCAAATCGGTTTTATCCTCAAAGTCAGGCTACCGAAATTTTTCGCGATCACATTAATCCCTTATACTTCGTACGTGGAAGTAAAAAAGAAAATCATTTGCGAGAAAAAATTAGCTATTGCATGTGAAAATGACTTCATGTGGATGTCACCGTAATCATGATTTTTCCAGATTTATAAGTTTAATTTAGTTTTAATTTTTTTTTCTCAAATAAAATGATTTTCTCGAGATGTTCCCAGCGAAACGAAATATTTCGAATGCGAAAAGTTTCGGCACGTTCCCAGAAGAGCATGAAATTCGGTTTGAGTATATATAATGAAAATTGAATATGAAGCTATTTATTTTAGGTGGACAACCATTAAATACATTGAGTTTAGACATGCTTTCGTCAAGTGCTTTTTCTAGTACACGTTGCAATTGCCTCCACAACGGGCTTTGACTTCTAGTTTTAGTGATATTCCTCTATTTGAAATGAAACAAAATTGTTGTAGGCTATTAAGGATTACAATATAAAGCTTTCCATCAAAAATAGTGTCTGTATCGTTAATAGTTCTTCTAAGGAAGTACTCAAAGTAATTCCAATACAATACGGTCAATAGCAGTTTAGAGACAGGCATCCATTTAAAGCATATACTACTATCCAACAATATAAGTAGCTAATAATCCGACGTCGATTGTGTGCTTCCTCAAAGATTGCACCAAAAGTCGTCAATTGGAGACTTTTGCGGTGAATTGCCAAATAGGGTGCGAAAAAATGCTTTGAAGAATGAACTGAGCTTGGCGACATTTTCATTATTTGGCGGTAAATCGAAAAATATCTAATGTGATAGTATTAAGCTATGACCATTTCTTTGGGAATTTTGAACAATCGTAACTCGAGCTGTAATTAACCGATTTAGTGCATTGTGTTTTGTTAAGGAATGGCTAGGAGCTACATGCGTAGGAGTGGAAGGGGGTTGAGTCGGTCAGAGGAATTTCTGTGACCGAACCCAAATGGTGTTCTAACGCGTTAACGGATTTACATGGAAAAAAAATAGCAAGCTGATTTTTTAGCACGTGGAAAATTAATTATAGACTGCTATCGCTTAAAAGAATAAATTTGTACCTTTCTGGGTTCGCGCTATTCCGTTCTGTTGTACAAGAGGAATATTTATATTTTTAACTTACCAAGAAGTTTAAGAGGTGCTTATGATTTCGGTTTGTTTGTCCGTTCTGTTGTCCATACGTCCAGTTGTGTAATTTCCTAAATACTTCGATTTGTGCTAAATTTATGTTTCTTCTATGTACAGTACCATGCATCCTACTGAAAATGCTGTAAGTAGCATTTATAGTTCTTTTACGTGAGAAACAAAATCCAATACTTTGAACTCTATAGGCAGTCATTCTTGAAAACGTGTTTTAGAGACATTAGTTTTTTTTTGTTTTTTTTTTTAAAGAAAATAAAGTTGGCATACATTTTATTAAGGCTCTTAAAATAATGCTCTGAATTGAAAATAGTGTCTGTATTATTAATAGTTCTTCTACAGGAACACTCAAAATAATTACAATACATTACAATCTGTGGCATTTGAGAGACGCTAATACATTTCTAGCACAAAACAATGAGTATAAAATATTTGTATTTTTCAGTTAAACGATGGAAAAAATTTTTAAGGTCTTTTACAGGCTCTCACGAAATTGCATTTATAGTGATAATACAACATTACATTAGAATCTCTACATTACACCGAAATCTCTCCACATTTAAGGAAAATGCATAGCCAAATTCGGCGCAAAAATATCGTTGTGTTGGGAAGTGTTTAAAAATCGATGCGTTTGGTATGATTTATCTTTCTTGTTTAAAAGACCAATGTACCCTTATTGATTTAATTTTAATTGTAAAACAAAATTTTGGAAAGAGAATACATACTGAATCAAAAGAATTATACAAGCAATTAAATAAAATAGTATTGAATTTTGATATTTCGCATCATGTCATGCATCGGCATGACATCGCCGAATTTGGCTATTAAGGATTTTTATTAAATGAATCTTCTAAAATTGTTAAAGTTATAATCATCTAAAACTAGTGATTTTATTTTAGTTTATGATACATTCCGTAAGTTGTAGCTTAAATAGATTTCGTCATTAGAGAAGCTCATTTTAGATCTTATTTTTCATAATCATTAAATTCATTTTTAATGACGAAGAATAATGATATACTTTTAAATACATTTCCATGTTTAAAAAATTCACTATTTTTTAATGTTAAGTTAAAATCGAGCATATAAAAAACCAAAAAGGAACGTTAATATGTATTTTAATGACTATTCATACAAAATTATTGAATAACTATTCAAAATTTTGCTTTTGCAGGTATAATAAATTATTGAATTTAAAATTTCCAATTTGTAAACCTGATTTGAATATTATTCTTTTTTTTTCTTCGTTTAAATATAATGAAACAACGTATTGAAATAAAATTTTAAAAAACTTGCTAAGATGCTTAAAGGTTTACTGAAATGTAATTTCATTCCCATGATATGATTTAATTATTTCTTCATATGAAGAAGTAATCGAAAAAAGAGTGCATACAGAGTGCAGCTTAGTATTATTTATTGGTTTTTTATTTCTTCAAGACTGATACTATCTTTTTAATGCACTTTTAATAAAACATGATAATTGTGAAAAAAGAGGAAATATTAGAAAATAAAAATATATTGATATTCATGTATTTTTTGAGGATTAAATAATACACATGAAATATTTAAGAACAGTAAGCCTCACAGTCTAGTAAAACAAAAGAATTAAAATGATTGGAATTTAAAATTAAATAAGTTTTAATTTTTCTTTTCCTTAGCAATCGGGTGCTATTACTTTCAAGAACGGGATTTTTGTCTAAGCGGCGCGCTGTGGTCACTTTTCCGTTTGATCCATGTTATCTGCAGAGTGATCTGATATTGCTAACGGAAACATGGACTATCCCTTCAGATGATTTTCAAATACCAGGATTCACTTGGGTCGAACGGATAGACACTGGATCCAAAACAGAAAGCCATCTGGAGTTATGATTTTTATAGAGGAAAACTTTATAAAAAGAATATGAAGCACTTTACCCGTGCCTACACGAGCCAGATCAAGGGTGTTCAAATGGTCATTGCGTATATTGAAGATAAAGTGAGATTTGCAGTTACGTAGGCTATTCCTCGAATTTCTTATGAAGATAAATGAGACTCTCTATTCAAAACGTTACTGAAGGAGGATGATTGCAAGACTGTTTTAATAGGAGATTTTAACATAGAATTCAATTCCGATCAAGGATCCGATTTCATAACTGAAATGGATACTTTAGATTTTCCAATACGCACTCATCCAAAACATTTCATCACTAGGAGCAAAACAACAATGATGCCATTTTCAGCAACAAAATGATGCGAACAGGAGTCTATATGAGCACTTACGGTTATCATTTTCCTCTATATGGCAAAATTGATTGAATAGATTTTTAAAAAAAATCTGAAATTCTTCCAACCTAGTGCGTAAATAAAATTTGGAAGAACAGATTTTTGCAGTATTTTTTTCTGCGACATTGCTCCAGTAAAAAAGTTTCCTTTACTGTAATTTAGTAGAGAGAGGGCTAAAAGTGGCGGAGTTTTTCTTTAAACTACAAAAAAAAAAATATTTTCTTTACAAAAAAAAAAAAATACTAAACATTATACAAAGTTTCAAATGTTTTGCAAATTCACGGCGTGATGCCTTAAATGAGTCACCCATTCCTTAAATAAAAATTAAAATTGAAAATCACTTACCGTATCGTGTATCATGTAAAATTACTTATTTCACAAGCTTCTCGTTTGATTTATTCAAGAAATTTTAAATGTAACTAACATTCAAGAGGGATTCAGAACAAAGGAAAAATATCTGAATTAAAATCTCAAGTTTTAACATAAGTGTGCATCGCATTTTTCTCTTTTTTTCCCAAAATTTAAATAGATGGAAGAAACATGCGAAAAAGTGGCTACTTTGGTCCCTCAATACTGAGTGAATTTCTAAAATTTTAGCCTCATTCTAAGGTGGCCCCTGCCTAAGAAGTAATTTTAACAAAAGTTCAGGTTTTTGCAATTATTTTTTAATTAAAAATTTTGTGGAGGGTGCTGAAACGTGATCTTTTGGGCAGATAATATATCTAACACCACTTAATGGAATATTGGTTAAAGGAATATCCCACTTACTGTAGTAAATTTCAAATGTACCTAACCGTAACACTTAATAATGGAATATCTAATGCTAGCCGTCAAGGCGGCCAGATTTGCCTCCCCGCGCGTACCTTTATATACTTTATATACTCTTTCTTTATATACTCAGTGCAGTGCTGACTCAATTTCTGGACTCATTTCAATGAAAATAATGTTTCTTTGTTTTAACAGTATTGGTCATTCAATTTATTTAGGTTAGGGTTGCTACACATTTTGGGTGTTATCTTAAAAGCTGATGTTGAAATAGCTAATGTCTAAAATGTGCTTTAGCCCAATGCAGGGTGACATTTTTTAGATGGGCGATGAATGCTCTCCAAGTATTGTCAATTCGACATTTTAAAGCTGTGAAAAAGTCCGAAAGATCTTGCCTTTTTGTGTATCCATTATTGTTATCTTGCAACCTAGCTACTGCGTGACTACTGCGTTGCTCCATTTGACTTCATTGGACTGTAAATTTGGATTTCTGCACATGCGTTATTGTAATTGCATTAATGTTTATATCTAGCTGTTACTGTCCATTTTGGTACCGCATGCATTAGCATATTATATATATATATATATATAAATACGCTACCTTTGTGTCCCTTTTGCAGCAAATTGCGCTAAGGGATAAGCGCGAAATTCGGCGCAGTTAAAGTTCGTATGGAGGTTGTGCGAATGTTAAAATTCTTGAGTAATATGCTAATGCACCGTAAAAACTAGAGAAGTGATTTGGCACACTGTATTTCGTGCCAAGTCAGGCGATGGTTCCGTTGTTGTGTCAATTTTGAAATAACAACACTAGGTTTCAGCAGTACTTGCAAAAAGTGAAAATATTCCACAGTTTGGTGAGACGCCAATGACTAAAATGTGCTTTAGCCCTGTGCTTGGCGACTTTTTTCAGACGGTCGATAAGTGAGCGAAGTGCTGTAAATTCCATGTATTAAAGCTGTGGCAAAAAGGAACCGAACAGGCAGGCTACAATCCAAGAGAAGCTCCGGATTCGAAATGCGCCGATTCGACAATTTCTTCACAATCTTCCGCCACGCAGTATGCTAAAACAAATTTTCACCGAAAATATCATTAAAGAAATACCTCTGCAATTAATAGGGAATGAAAATAATATTATTAATAAAGTGTATGGAAATATTTCCGAAAACTCTTCGGGTAACATATTGTTGCGGAATTACTCTGCTACTCCTGGGGTTCGTCGTTCTAAAGTCTAGTTGGTGTAAAAAGTTCAAGTAAAAAGTCACTTGTCAGGATGGAACACAAACTTTATTGCTTCTAGAACTTCGAAGAACAATCAGCTGTACACAATTCACAAGCACAATCTAGCAGTAATGTGCTTTTAACAGTTCGCTTAGATCAGAAGCTCTCACAAATGCTGTATTTCTCACACAAAATAGAACACTTTCACTGGCAAGAATTCAGTGAAAATATACGAGAAATAACACTAACAGTCTCTCAAGACTCAGCGATGAAGAATTTACACACAGCACTTAAATTCAAAGCTTCACAAACAGCGCGAAACGCAGCTTCCTTCACAAAGCAAGCGTATTCACTCTCTCAAAGCTTGATCAACACTGAACTGTCGGGGCGACGCGCGCTTCTATAAATAGCCGACGCAGAAGGAACAAGAAGTTTCCAGAAAAGTCTATTTCTCGAGGGTTCTACATAAAGCGTGAATTTTGATTACGTCATAGAAGAGAAATGTTAGGTTATTATGCGTTTTTAATGCAGGAAAAACAACTTCCAGGCCCCATTGGGAAAATCGCGCCAAATGACCAAAAAGTCGCCAAGCTTGGCGACTTTTTGCGAAATATTGCCAAATTTGGCGCCAAAATTAAGTCCCCAAATGTGAAGAGATCTAAGCTGTAGGACTAATATTTCTCGAGTTTTCTAGAACCTCCATTGAAAAACAATGGCAAACCGAAACCTCCATATCTCCGGTTCTGATTGGCCGATTTTGATTCAACAAAAAGAAAAATGTATCTATTTGAAGCATAGAATACGAATTTTAAACCATTTTAAGCCACAGAGCAGCGGGTTGCCCCGAAATTCGTAACATTATTGAAGTCAGTTCTAATAGAACCTAAAAATAATGATAGAACTTTTATTAATGACAGCTAACTTAATCGAATAATTGCGAAGACAGCTAACTTAATCGAATAACTGATGAATAGAGAACATATTACCATGTCTTCGATAAAATAATTTGTTATGATGACAATGAAATCAAACTATCCGGTAGAATTGTTGAACTCTTTGACTAAGAGTGTTCTGGATTTTCTTTTCCGTTAGCCGGAAGAAGTGAAAAATTGCCAAATAATTGTGATCTGCGCCAAATGCTTACAAACCTAAAGCGATTTCCAGTGCACAATTGTTTATCCCTTTCCATATTTTGGAAGTTTAATTTAATTTTGTATTTTAATTCCACACGTTTTCCCCAATTCCACATTATGTAACCAATAAGCATACAAATTTTTTTTTTAGTATATTGATATTTTTGGATATATTGAATTACCTTTATCAACACTATTTTGTATGCGGATTAAAATTTCCGCCATTGTTCTGGGGAATGACATGGTTTCATAAGTAGTCTTTAAACGTTCCCCAGAAAAAATACTGTTGGTGGGATTTGCGCCTAGCTAACGGAAAAATACCATAATTTGCCACTACATAAGTTAGCACTGAAAGTTAATTGCATCGCTATACTAACCAGAAACTTAAATACAAAGGATGTATTAATCAATGGAACAAGAATGTGCATCCAGTTTATGTATCGTAATGCTATTGATTGCGAAGTTTGAAGGGGAACCGCAGGCAATAAAAGAATTTTAATTCCACTTATAAAATATTCTGGTACTATTTTACCCCATCCTTTCAAAAAACTCAATTTCCAAATATTCCTGCATTTGCGATGACAGTAAATCTCAAGGACAGTCATTGGAAAAAACGTGCAAATTTATTGAGGCAGCAAGTTTTTATGCATGGTCACTGGTACGCTCAGCAAGCAGAGTTTAAGATTTTATAACTCCGAACATAATGGGTCTTTAGCCGAGGATAGTCCCAGGTTCCATTTTCGGAGGAGGGGGGGGGATTAGTCTTTTTAGATTAGCCTAAATTGTTCAAAACGCAAACTGAAAGTGTGAAATCGTATGGGAACGTGTGAAATCCAAGGTCGGTAGAGGGAGATAACCCCCTATGACCCACTCACTGGACCTTGCATTTGCATTTAGCGAAATATGATAAAGTCTTTACAAAAACACCGTCTTCGCAGAAAAGTGTAGTGGTTGTAAAGTGAAATTGTACAAAAGTGGTCACTATAAACAGACGTTCTCTTAGCCAAGGTGTCACTTTAGTAGGTTCCACTATATATGGAATCTTGAGACATGCACTTTGACAGAAGAACTTTATTCCTGCTCAAACTAAAAAATATTAATGCTTTATTGTCGAATTCGGACCACTGGCAAGCAACTAGTATAAGTAGATATGCTCGCTCCATTTGACGTCATTGAACTGTTAATTTGGATTTTAGCTCATGCGTTATTGTTATTGCACTAAAGTTTACGTCTATTTGTTGCCGCTTGCAGCGTAGATATATCGTCGATTTTGGTACCGCGTACATTAGCTTATTATGTAAGTAGAAACGGAATTGTAATGGAATATGCCACTTTTTAGGATACATTTTCGTGAAAAACTGGATATTCCATTAAGTGGACTGAATGTACTATAAAAGTAATTTTCTTAAATATTTGCCTCAACAGTAAGATATCCCTCCCAAAGCTTCGAAAACTTGCAATTAAAAAAAAAAAAAAAAAAAAAAAAAGAAGGATTTTTTTTAATGATTATTTAAATTGGAAAAAATACCAAGGATTCTTCTTTTTTGTGATTTTTTGTTAAGTAAATACAGTATAACTGGAGTTAACTGTTATTAGATTGCAAATGAAATCGAGTGACTATGTCTTTTATAACCGTTGAAAATGTATCTCGCTTTTATTTACAACCTTTCGAATAAAATAAATTGCGATGCACCCTATTAATACGGAGGGGAAACTAGGAACAGTAGACGCAGTTTTCAGTTATCGAATTTTATTAATTTTTTGTTCAAAATTTTTTGGAAAATTGCACTGCATCTTTAAGGCACATTGGGTAAGAGAACCAGTAATTGACACTTTAAGAGCAATAAGCATTAACTAATAATTGCTAACTACTAAAACTATCTAAAAATGAAAATTTTGTTTTCAGAACTTAAATGAACTTTGCAAATTCATGTAGGGTATAACTTATTATCTTGAAATTTCTATTTTTTCTATATTTTATGATGTCATGGTAGCGACACTAGTAATTGACGTCAAGAAAGAAATTTTGGCTTCAGATTGACACTTTCTGCTCTAGTGATTGACACCTAAGAAATGAGTAGAAAAACATGCTGATTTATTTTTTAATGCAATGACGTAAAAATGACTCAAGCAAATGAAATTAAATTTGGTGGCATGATAGGTGGTCACTCATCTTAAACTATAGGGTGTGGAGATTTTTTTAAAAAAAAATTCAGATTTTGAGATTTTGCGTAAATATTTGTTCTTGTATGACGTAAAAATGACTAAGGAGAGTGAAATAAAATTTGCTGGCAAGATAATTGATCATTCTACTTAAACTACAAAGTCATATTTAAATAAAAAATTTGATCAGATTTTGAGATTTTGTGAAAATTGTTTCAAACTGCGTAAATATTTGTTCTTGCACCACGTAATAACGACTACGGCGAATGAAATGAAACTTGGTGACATGATAGGTGATCACTCTACTTAAAGTATAACGTCAATTTTTTTGAAAATTTTGATTAGATTTTGAGAGTTTTCGAAAATCGTTTCAAACTGCGTAAATATTCGTTCGTGCATCACGTCATAATCACTAAAGTGAATGAAATGAAATTTGGCGACATTATAGGGGTACATTCAACTCAAACTATATGTGTGAAATTTCTAAAAAAGTTCTATTACATTTTGAGATTTTCTGAAAATCGTTTCAGAAACTCTGAAATTCGGAAACGATTTCAGAAAACTTCAGTATTTCTTCGCACATCACGTAATACGAACCACAGAGAACTAAATGAAATTTTGTGGTATGATAGGTGGTCACTCAAACTATAGGGAGTAAATTTTTAAAAAAGTTTTATTAGATTTTGAGATTTTTCATAAATCTTTTTAAAATGCGTACATTTTTCTTCACACAAATTGTAAGAACGACTAATGGAAATGCAATGAAATTTTGGTGACGCAGTAGGTGAACACGCAACTTAATTACAGCCGACAATTTTTTTTAAAATGTGGGTTAGATTTTGTGATTTGCAAAAATTTATTGAAAATGTGTAACTATTTGTTTGTCCGTCTCATATAAACCACCGAAGGAAATGAAATAAAATAGGGGATAGATGTTAAAGTGTTTCACAGTTTTAATAAATTTTGAGATTTTGTGAAAATTTAGAAAATGTTTATTCCATTCCTAAAAAATTATAATGGAATGTAATGAAATTTGAAATTATTTTATGTGACAAGTTAATGTAAACTGTAGATGCCAAAATTGCTCTAAATATTTCATAGATATTGAGATTTGGGGAAAATCGTGTAAATGTTTGTTCTCGCATACCTCAAAAACGGCTTTGGAAAATAGGATGAAATTTGGTAATATGATGACCAATAACGACTAAAACAGTAATTATAGGATTCTTTTTTTAATTATTATTTTTTTAACTTTAACGAATTTTAAAGCTGCGTAAAAACTGCATTTTTATGGAATCATTTTAATGCGTCTGAAGATAATATATTATCTATTTCATTTTATTTTAAATCATCAATTTAAAAAAAAAAGTTTATTTGCCTTTTTAGACTTTTTAAAAATTTCGCAAAGTTTTCTGGAGACATTACACAACAGATTCACTACAGATATCAAAATATCTGTAGTGAATCAAAGAAAATTTATTTACAGGCTAGGAACGACCTCTTGGCATTAAAAGCTCTTTCCACTAAAATAAAAGTTAATTTTGAAAATAAAATGTTTTCTCTATTGTCAATTTCACTAAGACCTTAGTTATTTTCTAATCTGTAATATTTTAACAATGCACAAAAGTTACAACTTTGCTTTCTATAATTATTCAATATGCTATTTCCATTCTCTTATACTCTTAAAATGCTGACTAAAATTCCGGTTTTTTGGAAATCTGCATTACATACTAATCGGTCAACGACGTGTACTTCAGCCAGTTACCTGATACAATTCAATTTCAATTAATTTCTAAAAAGAAATATGCTTCAAATTGAAATAGGTTGATAATGATCTTATATTAATTTTAGCATTATGCCAGCTATTGCCCACTTAACTCTAATAGATAAAGAATCAAAGCGTGCTACTATCTCTTTGGGATGCCCTTTATATTAAAAAATTATTTAAAGATAATCTTCTGGATAGCTATTAACTGCATTTCCTAGAAACTTTATGCAACTATCATGAACTTGGCTGGAACACCAATAACTAACGTAAGTGTCAATTACTCGTGAAATCCTTTTTTTTACCCAGTAATTGACACCCCATATTAAATTAGAAAAAATAAATATATGAATTAAAATAAACTGTACAATTCAGTTTATATTAATTTCTAAAAAGAAATATGCTTCAAATCGAAACAGGCTTGTAATGAACTAATCTTGATTTCAGGATTAAGCCAGCTACTGAGAACACTGAGAATGGAATATTTTTCTGACACTGAATTTAAAATCTCGATTGCTGATACTTACAACCCTCTGGAGGTAAAAAGAAATTGCATAAAACAGAAGACAAATATCTAACTGAGTACTAGATAGTATCATTTGAAAACAGTTTTAAATAAAAGCTTATTGTAATAAGTTATCTGCCAAAGTTACTGTGTCAATTACTGGTGCACCTACCCTATATTTGTGTATGAATGCAAAGTTCTGTGTTTGTAGTAAGCACAGATAGATATAATATGATTATATCAACGCATGCGAAAAGAGCTAAAGAAAATTAGCCTGTAAGATGGCGTTGTGAATCGTAATCATTAAGTTTATGTTGCGCGCACTCGTGCGTAGTAGTAGATTGCATCATGATTCGCCACTATGCGTTGCAGGAGGTCGTAGCTAATCATCACATCGTAGCTAATCATCAAAAGAGGGTCGAGTATTTTTCTTCGAGATGATGCCACTCTTACGCCCGTCTGCGGCTAGTCGATGATGGTCCAGAATCTACATTCGGGGTAATATATTTAGTTTACGTTTAAAGACAGCCTTAATTAAGAAGAAAACTATATGCGGCAACTTACCCCGACAATGGGCAAGTTAATGGGCAACATTAATCTTTGTAAAGAGTTAATGTGAAACTCAAATGAGATATTTTCTTAAGAGAAATCAATTTTGTTTTTACCAGCGATTTAAAAAGGTGTAACCTATTTCTGCACAATGTAAACTTTAAATTATACAGTTTAAAGAATAATGAATGAAACATAGCTTTTTTTCCTACTCGAACTCATCGAGAGTTGAAGTTATCACAGATATAAAATATGTGTCTCCGTTGTGCTGTGCAGGTCTTACGTGTCCCAAGTTCAGAACCCTCTTTTCTCTATGTTTCCTTGTACTATGATATTTCCCGGGCTGCATGCTTGTTTCAGAGCAGTTCTTACTGGTCTTTTTACAGCACTAGATGTTTTATAACTCTTAGTTGTTGATACAAATAGACCAGCATAAAATGACAGTCTAACACATTTTCAAAGTGGGATGATATTTTCTCTTTCCTTTCGTCATTGATATTGAACCTACAATTTGCTACCTAATTCACCAGCAAATTCAGGTTCATGGATTATTGACAGTCGACCCTATGACAGGGGTCACGACTGTTAACGTCAGTCTCCAATAACTGTAAGGAATCCGGCTACTTCAGAGCCTTCAGCCGAGCCCATCGGATCTGGCAGTATATTAAACACGAGGATTGAGTTTTAATGCTCTGAGCAGATTAACATGAGTTTTTGACTATTTACATTTTTATACGCAATTAATAGTACTTCAGAATGAAGGCAGACCAGTAAAGCCAACAAGTCATGTATATTCCAGTGGCGCAGATACTGATTTATCTACAAGGTGTGCCATAAATACCACCCATACTCTGTACAGCCACATCCTCTTTGGAATCACATAAAAAATGCCCAAAGAACTATCATTTCCGGTGTACAAAGAGTATCTTTATTGGAAGCATGAACATCATTTTTTTTGTATATGCTTTAATAAAATGATGTTCAAGATGTCATCGTCCATATCGAAGTTTGCCTGCGTGCGCCCCGTGTATTGGATAACTGCCGAGGTTGCATCAGTTTGGTGCCCATATAACTACACATGGCATAAAGGGGAGGGACTAAATCACTTTTCGTTGTAAAGATCGATTCTTTCTAACATTTTCACTGGAAGTATTCCATAGTTGCCATATCTGATGAACGTAAAAGCCATTAGACCGAGTCCTCCATATCTAATTCAGAGTCCAATTTATTTTTTTAAATTGTTTTCTTGCACCGGATGTGACGTCAGACTCTGTTTTTCCTATTTTTCTCGAAAACTATGGGTCGTTCAGCTATAGTCCTCTGGGCATTTTTTGCTTACTCCCAAAGAGGGATCTATACAAAGAGAGGCTATGCAGAGTTTGAGCGGTATTTGTAGAATACCATGAGGCACTTATCCAGAAAAACATTTTTGAGGGGTCCAAAGATTTCGGAGGGGCTCCAAGCGGTAAAAAAGCAGAATTCCTCACAAAAAGATTATATCATTATCATTTTAGTAATTAAAAGGAAAATTTCGAGAGCGGGGGGAGGGGGGGCTCCGTACCCCCTTAAAACATCCTTGCACAATCTATCTATTTACTGAGGCTTTAAGTTTTATTTTCTTCTTTGATTAACTTAATTTCCTTAAATATGTCGCTATCCCCACAAAAATTTAAATTTTATGTATAAAGGTTTTTAAAAAATCACTAAATCGTAAAAATACGTTT
This sequence comes from Cheiracanthium punctorium, assembly GCA_038373885.1. Taxonomy (NCBI): domain Eukaryota; kingdom Metazoa; phylum Arthropoda; class Arachnida; order Araneae; family Cheiracanthiidae; genus Cheiracanthium; species Cheiracanthium punctorium. The sequence goes on from JAWZYV010015503.1 coordinate 326,887, forward strand.
AAACAAATTATTTCTGTGACAATATACTTAGAGGTGCTGCCTAAAATGGAAAACATTCCGCATAGAAACAAAAGAGCTTTAAATAGACTTAATTACGTTCGTATGAAAATACGCTTAATTTAATAAGTACTGAAAATGCCGAGCACTTCCTCGATTCAGGTTGGTAATTTATTAACAGCACTGTTTTTCGCTGAATGGGAGAATGGTATTAAACGGCGGAATTTAAACACACGAGAAAATGTTGAAATTGCAACTTTTATAAATTAAAACAAAGTGTACAAAATGCGACTTATTCCGAATGATTATAGTTTTAGAAATGCATGCTATACCATTTTATGTAATTATTGTTTTATTTTCATTTACATTTGCTTTAAAAATCCATCCATTTAATATCAGTTCATAACATTTCAAATGTATTTCACTTCATAAGCGCAGTTGATTATTTATTTGTTTAAGTAAAGAGCACAGAATTTATATTTTTTATATGAAATTGTTTATTTATTTCGCTACATATGCATTAATAGTAATCACGAAAATTTGTTTAAACTGCTTCTGTATGAACAAAATATTTCCGCTCAGTTTTGACTGAAATTCATTCTTATTAAATAAAATCCGAAAACACTTACAGATAATCAGTATTGTTTGTAAGAAGCAATGAATGCTAAAAACCTTTTATAAGGCTTTTTAATGTTTAAAATGGATAACTGCATTTCATTGTATAAAAAATCATTGAAATATGATTTAAAGAAAATATAACAATAATAGGGCATTAAACTGGCTCTTGAAATTATTTTTTTCCTTAAAAATAATATTAAAATACTGTGATATTTTTGTCTGAGAAATATTAAACTTTGAGAAAATTATCAAAAGAAATTTTAGTGCTTCAAAGATACTTACGAAGTTACTTTTGTTTTGAATAAAAATACAATGCATGAGTTTTGCACGATGTGCTTTTTTACATAAGATTAATTTAACTGAGCAAAACGATATTCAAAAACATGCATATAAATCCCAATTACTGTTTTAACATGTTTAAGAATAGTAAAATTTCTATATCCATAAGATAGTCGAAGTTAGCAGTGTTCTAACTAATTGATTTTCTTTATCTTTCTGATAAAAAGTTCTAAAATTGGAATTCAATCAAAATATTTCATATCATTACCAGTTTATTTACCTTTACCAATTCTGTTAAAAAGTTCCATAAATTTCCATTTAGAACTTCCATGTTCCTGCATTTGAGAAATTCTACTCATACAGTTCACGAACACACGTAAAAATATTTAATTTACAGTACGATAATGTGCTAACCTATGACATTATTCCTTTATTGTATCCTGAAACTCAATGTCTATTCGCCATTTCCATTCTATGAAGGGTCATAATACTCAAAAACCGTGTTCTATAGAAGATAAATAATTTTGCATAAAACACCCAAACCAGTAATTGAAAATTCAAGAGATATTTTCTCACAACATGTTTGCTTTTCCTACCTACGCGTGCGTTGGCGAATATTTTGCTTATAAAGAATATTTTTGTTTTTAAATTTCTATTCATGTGTTATATAATATTTCATATCAATTAACTTGTTTAGCAAAAGTGTGAAGCCGTTTTAAATCACTTTCGGCAGTTGTGTAAACAAAAGTACATAGTACTAAAAAGTTAAAACTCATAAATGGAAACTGTTAAGAGATTAAAGCTAATAAAAAGCTTTATAAATAACGCATATAAATATAAAATATATTAGTAATTAGAACATATAACAGTCTTAAAAGTAATCAATTAAATATTCTGAAACTGGTTAAAATTAATAAAGAATTTCATAAATAGCACACTTAAGTATGAATTTATTAGAAAATGTTGTTATGTAGTTTTTTTTTTTTTATTTACCATTTCGGGTACCTCATATAACGTGTCCACTGTCATCATAAAAACATAGGTGTTTGGTATTTTGTCATAGGTATTTTGTCTCGTGTTGTTTTACAATTCTCTCAACGCTGGGCCCAAGCGAAGCATTCAAAGATATATTCTGGGAATCAACATTGGACAAATAGTTCTACTTTTCTGTCGCTTCACAAGTAATCCGGGATTTAAGGTTAAGAATGAAAAAAGAAAGGACGATTCACCTACTAGCGTTATCGAATTCGAAAATATCGTTACATTCAGCGAATTTAACAATATTGTTCATTTGTTAAAATTTATTCAGCGAATTTCACAATACTGTTGGTTTTTTAATTTGTTCAGAGAACTTAACAACACCGTCTTTTTTATATCGTTAAATGCAGCATATTTAACAATATAAAAAATTGAATTAAAAAATACTTGAAAAATATAAAAGAAACCAGCGCTAAATAATACTTTTAAGTTTTGATAATTGTGCGGATCAGTTCTTAAGAAAACGGACTTATATTGCAGTGAAAACAGGACCTCAGTGAACTTAATTTTATGTCTCAGTCTGGGTTAACTTCTCCGGTATTTGGTTTAGAATGTTTAGCATAGTTTTTAAAAAAGAAATAACATTTTTACTTTATAACTCTAATTAGGGTTCAAAATAAACTTAAAAATTCTACCCCGTTTTATATTTGGTGTACAGCGACTGGATTTTAAAAATATTATAATCAAGCGTCAATAACGAGGAAAACATGCGAAAATGCTTAGTAGTGCTTAAAAAGTGGGCAACTATCACAGCTGTTAAATTTAACACTCATAGAAAGTTGTTAACGAATGGTGTTGGTAACAGATAGCGGCGTATTTCTTTATTCCTATATTCCCTTAAATATTCCAGTTTTCTTCAAGAACTCATACAAATTTACCCGTTTTCTATAATTTAACTCAATATATATATGTATATATATATATATATATATATATATATATAAATAATCAATAAGTAAAACACAATGAATATTACTGCAAAAATGGCATACCCCAAGAGGAAAAAAAAAAAAGCCAAACTAAATGATAAAAGAATCAATGGAATGGAAATTATAACCTCTGGGACCATCCTCGGGAGCCATGCCCAGATAATTATAATTATAGACACACACACACACACACACACACACACACATATATATATATATATATATATATATATATATATATATATATGTCCAGTGGACAAGGCTTCAAATAATTTTGCTGTTATTTGTAGAGCTTTCTATTTTGAAACTATCTCTAAAGAAATAGAAAAAAATGGGGTTTATACAAAATATAAAAATAATAAATCTGTACTAATTAAAAAATTCTCTGCTTTTTCGAAAAAATTAAAACTAAATATAAATAAATATAATAGTTTTGCGATTTTTTTTTGCTACTCCCAAATTTCACAAAACCCCCATGACATTCAGGTTTATGTGTAACACCAGAAATAAAATAAGTACATAGTCAACATCATTTTTCAAAATACATTAAGTAAAATTTATAATTTTTTAGAAAGCAAATTTATTCACACGCAATTTTTTTGGTCTATTAAAAGCAGTTTCTCTTACACAGCAATTAAATAATATGGTTATAACAAGTCTGCAAGTTTATGATTTTGAAAATTTATTTACAAATATTGTAATAGATGATCTTTATAAAACACTTTTATGTATTTTTGATGATTTTAAAATAGACTTCACTTAATATTAATCGAGAGTTTTTTGTCACAATTTCCAATTTCTGTTTAAACAATAATTACATCACTTTTAATTCTAAAATATACCTGCAAATTAAAGGTATTGGTATGGGTACTGGTTATTCTGGTACTGCTGCCAACCTATATCTTTCTTATTATGAATATGTTTTTATGTCTTCTAATGCAATAAGTTTTGGGTTGGGAGCGAAAATGGATCTTTTAATTTTATTCGCAGTACAGTAAATAGATAAAAAGAAGACCACTAAAGACACTAAAATTATGCTTAACTTGAGGCCGCTAAAGCTTTCAGCACTCTGGTGCTATTTAATATACAGTCGAACCTCTTATCAAACTATCGTTTAAATAATTATCCGGCTTATTGTAATGAATTTTCAATGTACCAAACCTTAATAATTAGTCAGTGTGATATCAGATAAAGGAATACCCCACTTATTAGAAAACATTTTCATGGAAAACAGGCTATTCCATTAAGTGGGTTCAATAGTATACTGCAATAGACAGAATCACTAAGACTAAATTGAAGATCCTCAAACTCTTTTATTCGTTAAAAGTTTCCTATATTTTTTCACCATTTGAATAAAATTTCCTATACATTTTACAGTTATGTAAAAAAATACATTTGTGAAATCGACAGTAAAATTCAAGGAATAATTCATTTTGCGATTTCCAGAAATTCAGAAAGTTAAACTAATCGTAATTATCAATGAAAATATTTACTCTCACACTCACACAAAATACATTGCTGCGTCAGTAATTATTAATCAAATTTTATCTTTAGATTTGACGAATGAATATTTCGCTCGAAGCATGTTTAAATTCATTTAATTTACCATCGGAAAAAATGATTTAAATGTTATTAAATTTTTCCATTAATTATAGAAGGTGTTAGACTATAATAAAAAAACACGCTATATGAAAATGACGTCTGGGTAAAACATTTTACCAACTTTCATGATGTGCTAAATTTTTTACTTAACGAAATTCCAGTTCTATATTTATATTTAAGATCAATTACTTACTGAGAAGAAAAAAAAATAATTGTATTCTAATTCTCACGATATGCTTGAAGTTAACTTTTAAAAATACTACACTAAAAGAAAAATGTTTCGTTGGTTCAAGAAAAATTTGATTTGTGTTATTTCAACCACATAATTTTGTTGATTCAACAAAAATTTGGTTTGTTCTATTTCAACCAAATAATTTCGTTTATTCAACAAAATTTTTGTTAATTCAACAAAATTATTCGGTTGAAATAGCGCCAGCCAAATTTTTGTTGAATCAACAAAATTTTGTTAATTTCAACAAAACGTTTTTTTTCCGTGTAGGAAACATTGAAATTCCCTATATCGGTTTCCCAAATAGAAGATTGTTCTAGGGAAATGTAAATTAATCAAAATGCAGTTGACAAATGTTCTTTTGCTTCATAATGTTTTTCAAAAACACGAATCAAAAACGCAATGAAGATAGGAACGTTAACTCATATTTGAAAATATTTTTGGTGGTCAGTACAAATAACTACACATTGATCAATATTGGATCTTTATTCTAACACAACCGACTTATCATTCAATTTTCTATATGGTACATTTGGAAAATTGTCTGAACACAACGATATTAACGAAAAAATCCTGTATGTTGAATTTTCATCTTTATCATAACTTAGTCTAATTGAAACGATTGCTTTATTTTGAAATCCATCCTTTACTCACTAATTCATTTTGACAGTGCTTATTTTTCGTTCTTCAACATCAATAATAATAGTTTCACTCATAAAAATAAATAATAAAATAAAATTATCTGTAAAAAAATATGCTTGTAGTGCTAAATATATTCAAAATTATTAATCTATTATATTTGGTTTAATAATTTTGTTAAGTATTTGTTCTCAGTTCCATAAATTTTACTATCCAAAATTAAATCTAAAATTTCATCTTCATTTAAAATGTTTTTTAATAGACGATTAATGAAATATTTGTAAAGTATCAGACATGTTGTTTTCTTTTTAATTTCATGATGTCAATTTATAAACGCTATGCGTACATTTGTGCTAATGAATCTAATGGGGGAAAAATAAAATAATAATTATATAACAATTTTTAAACATATAATAGTTTTTAAAATAAGGATATCATTATTTTTAAAATATTTTTAAAACAGGATTGGTAGAAAGATAGATGAAATGTTTTATTCAAATTCAAATCCTTTTTTTTTGAGAGGATTTACTTAGTAAATATTATATATATATATATTATATATATATATTTCAGCAGAGCTAAAACTTTCAGAATACAGTTCTGGTGTGATTTTAATTTCGTTAATGTTCTGAACAGAGTTGATTACTATACTTAGAAACACGTCAAGATATATTTAATTGAAAACGCAAAAATTGTTTTAGTTCATGACAATATCTTTACAAGTTAGGTTTTCTCGAATATTAATAAAACATGGACTATGATTTATTTACGCAAATTCCCAACAGTTCAATAAAGAAGAAATACAATTTGAAGCATTTTCTTATGAAATAAAAATTTGTTTAGAGATCTAAAATTACTTAACACAAAATATCGGAGTATCACAGTCCTTTTTAAAGGGAGATTTTAGACCTACAAAATTTATATTTATATTTTTTAGCTGAAAAGCTTACTTAAGTATGCTAAATATTATTATTCATTCATTTTACTTACCTTAAAATGAATTATGAAATGAACACATCTACACACTTGAAAAAACATTTTTCACTTTTTTGTTGAATCAACTTTTTGTTTTTACAATCTGTTAATTTTCTTACTACTAAAGTCTCCTTTTTTTCTAAATATGAAAGTGCGCTATAATCCTCCGGACCTGTGAAAACATTTTTAAAAGTCCTAATAATAATTAATTTAAAATCAAATTTATATGGCTCTTGAAACACCATTTCAGTTCATGGAAATGTTTGATTTACCATTTAAATAAACCATAAAAATTGAAATATTTTCAAAAACTTAGTAGATTTTTAATTAAAAAAAGTCATACAATTTAATGTAAACGTACGATTGTACGTTTATTTCATAAAACTTATACTTTTTAGGAAATTCGGATATTTTAACAGTTCTGTATTACGTATCACTTTTAGCGCCCGAAAAAAGGAAACTGCATGGGGAAAAAATGTTTTGTTGATTCAGCAAAATCTTGGTTGTCTCTATTTCAAAGAAATATTTTTGTTAAATCAACAATTTTTTTTTAATTCAAAGAAATATTTTTTTAAAAAATTTTGTCAAAACCAACAATATCATTCTGTTCAATTCAACGAAACATTTTTCCGTGTGTAAAAAGCATATTCATTTTCCAGTTTGATAGCAATATCGAAAACGCATAACTCAAAGTAGATATTAAATTATAATTTGCTTGTAAATATAAATTATCTTATAATATATTTAATTCACAAAAAAAATATTGTTTATTAATTCCTACCTTGGAAGATTACTAACGAAGCCAAAAAGCAGGAAAATTTATAGAGAGTTGCCTTTGAAGGAATGTCAGTTGCTTCAATTCTTTGATTTCCACGGGTGGAATTCAGTCGAAAGCAATTTCTCTTTTATTTTTTTAAATTTTTTTTTTGTCCTGGACAAATCAGGAATTTATTTTTTTTTCCTGGATCCTTTCTGAAGCAGGATCGGGGACAAGATGAGAAAGCTCTTCGGGATTCAGTCGCTTTTAAACGGCGGGCGGGCGCCTCAGCGCGTAGGCGACGGAATTCGGAGACGCATGCGTGCGGCTGGGGGAACTGAGGAAAAACGGCGGGGGGAGGGGGATTAAAGAAAACACACACGCACACACACCCAGTGAGAACTCATAAGCGATCCGATATGTATATATATATCGCTTTGTTTGAGTTTCTTAAAGCAAAGGGGGTTCAGTAAAAAAGAGAGAATAGACAAAGCTGAAAAAAGTTCTGGTAACTTTGATTGGTTTTTTTTTTATTAATTCACCCGTCCAAAGTTTCTCACACTTTTTCGCGATGGGGAGGAGTGTAGAATAGCCCTTAAAATTCTGCTGTCTCTAGAACATTTTAAAATCATTTATAGATGGGGTAACGGGTTAACCCTTTGAAGGTGAAGCATCTTCATTATTATTTAAATTTTCATTAGCGTTTTTACTTTCCGAACATATACCATGTAAGTAAAGTATTGTAATCATGAAAAAATTCCACTTCCGTATTTTGGTGTATTGACACGTTTTGGGGTCTTCTGAATTCATTGATGCTATTTTTACGAGATGTGTGTATGTAAGTGAACACGATAGCTCCTAAAGGGGCATTCGATTGAGCTTCAATTTGGCATATATGTTATAAACCACCGTCGTAAGACCGGTATTGAGTTTGGTGTGTATAGGACTTATAGTGTTTCTACAGTGCTACGACAAAGATTTCTTTTACATTATGGCCTATGGGGGAAATTCTTGAAAGTGCGCTAGCGTTTAAACGGTACATTCGATTGAGCTCAAATTGGATATATATGTTATAAACCACCATCGCACGACCGGTATTGATTTTGATGTGTATAGGACTTAGTTTTTCTACGAGGCTAGGACAAAGATTTCTTTTACATTATGGCACATGGGGAGAAATTCTTGAAAATGCGCTACCGTTTAAACAATGCATTCGATTGAGCTTCAATATGGTGTATATGTTTGAATTAGTTATTGATTAAAATTTATTTAAATGCTTGGTAATGATCTTAATCGCAAGTGTTCGGAAAGTAGAGTGGCTGTCCCGGCACAGCCAGCTGCATCAAAAAAGGGTCTCTAGATCTGTAGCACGCGATGAGCGTTTCGATCTTCCGCCATCTTACTGGTAGTTAAGTCGAGCGATGGCAACGGCTGCCCTTTTTTCAGCATTGGGAAAGGACTGCGCCTCAAAGGGCTAACGCATAACATAGCATGTATATATAGTAAAATGTTCTATACATGTGTATATAGCGATTCATATGCTTGTATATATACATTTTTACACGTTCCACAGCGTCCTAGTCGCTAAGCTCTGTTCCTATCGGAACACTTAAGATGACGCAGCTCAGGCTTCACCAGTGTTTTGGAAGGTGAAAGAAAAGCTCTTTCGGCTGGGCTGCTGTGGAACGATAATGGAATCTGGTGCACGTAAAATCTGTTCGTTGCTCCAACCTCCTCCATATCCAAACGGTGCCTGTGTGAGTGCCTATCATTGAAAATAAAAACTATAAATGTGCATACCCTCGCCGCATTGTATTAAAATTTGCATGGTTTTATAAATATACCCAAGAAACGTCATGCACATAATAGAGATGAGACGGGCTCAGCCCGAGCCCGGGCCCGAACCAGGCTCGGGCTCTGTAATTCACAATTGTGTTCGGGCTCGGGCTCGTGAAAAATTTCTCCTTTATTGTACATACTGCTTGAAACAGTTTTTAAAAGGCGATTCATGAGGAAAATAAAACTACTTATAAAAAAAAATTAATAAAAATAGAGGCACGGGCGCCTAGAAGATGCGTGAAGTTCTTTGGGTATTTTAGAACGGCGGTTTATATTCCTTAGTGAGTCATGAGATCCGACATTTTTTGATATAGAATGGATACAAAGAATTAGAAAGTGCATTGGGAGTTTGAAACTGTATTTGTCTTTAATTTGCACAAACGGCAAAATTTATTGTATTCTATCAATGAAGTAATTGAGTTTTTTTTTTTTTTTTCATCTTTAGTTAAACTTTCGGGCTCGGGCTCCGACATAAATAATATTGCTCGGGCTCGGGCGGGCTCGGATTAAAAGTCCTCGGGCTCGGGCTTCAAAAAATGAGCCCGAACTCATCTCTAGCACATAAGCACGTCCCTCATACAGCATGGGCTCAAAATTGACACCACTCATTGAAGGGCAACGCTGGTTTTCCTAATCGGCGCCCAAATAATGAAATGACCAACATCTGCGGACCCTCGTAGAGGTCAAGCTTCCAGTAGGTATGTGACCCGGCCACAAACAAAATTCATAGATCTATAAAAAACTATAAAAAAAAACGCCTTAATCGACTTTAAATTCTAAAAAATCCACTTCTTCTCTATTTGTAGCGACTTTTTCTCAGTTTTCAGCTCCTGAAAGTTTCATAAGTGAATAACGTGAGAGCTTGATTTTTCCCTTCCAATCATTCAAGTATACATTTCGCATACGTAGTACTCACTTCATTTTGATGTCACCAGTAACATATAGATGCGTGAACGTATAGAATTAGCGTGTAAATAATAGAAAATACTGAAAGTAGCTGGTGTTTAAACATGAAATGTTTATAAACTTTGTAAAATAACACCATAAGAATTACTTTTCAGGCTATACAGATTTTTCGATCAGAAAAGAATTAAAAAAATAGATTTTCAGTTTCATTTGAAACCTTGTTTACTTCTGAGCATTTTGACCCCAATTTCATGCGTTAAATCCAATTAGAACCGGAGATACACCTAAAAACGTTTGATGAAAGCTTTATATCTGAACGCAATAAAGTAACCTTACACTGCGTTTTTTCAAAACGCATTTTTATGAACTATCCGTAAGATAAGAAAATTTCTATGACCTTCACGAAATTTTGAATAGTTATAACTGGTATCAGTATCTATATAATGAATTAATATTAAAAATGAGAGAGAAAAACTTTTCAAAATTTTAACAGAAATATAAGGGGAAAGTACGATTTTTTTTTTCATATTTCAATTTAAAATTCAATTTTTAAATTCTTAATTTAAAAATTTTTCTTAAATATTAATTCATTCTATAGATACCGATACCAGCTATAACTATACAAAATTCCGTGAAGATACGAATCATAGAAATTTTGTTATCGTACGGATAGTTCATAAAAATGCGTTTTGAGAAAACGCAGTTTAAAGTTACCTTATTGCGCTGACATATAAAGCTTCCATAAAACGTTCTTATGTGTATCTCCGGTTCTAATTGGATTTATTGCATGAAATTGGGGTAAAAATTCTCAGAAGTAACGAAGGTTCCAAATGAAATTAAAATTGAAAAATCAGTTTTTTAAATTCTTAATCTTCCTATGACCCCATAAGCCATGGCTTGGATTAGCATTTTATCTTAGGCGTATTTACTATTTAATATATATATATATATACTAGCTGAAGTAACCGTTCTTCGCACGGGAATGAATGGACATTTTGATATTAAGATTTGTGGTGATTACTATTTATCGTAATAAAGAGATATAGCAAAATGTATATCGCATTATATTGTGTTCAATAACCATGCATACTGAATTCCAAGGCAATCGTTTGTACGGTGCAGAAGGCCATGCGGCGCAGCGCAATCTAGTGGCGAGTTTTAGCAAAACGGATGCGGCGAAAATATTCTTTGCATTCAGATATCGATGAATACGAAATTTCAGGACTATCGGCTGGACAGCCCTGAAGTTCATGTGTTGACGCGACATCTAACGCGAAACTCTTCCCCGTGTTCAAATATCTATGTATACCTATTTTCATAGCGAACAGTTGCTCAGTCAAGAAGTGATACACTGCAGCGCGATCTAGTGGTTAATTAAAGTAATGATTTGCTACAGTGTCGTCAAGTGGCGAGTTATAGCAAAATGGATAACGCCAAAATATTCTCATTGTTCAAATAGCTATGTATACTGATTTTCATAGTGACCGTTTGAATGGTCAAGAATTTGGCCTGCTGCAGCGTCATCTAGTGGCGAGTTAAAATAATAATGCATTGCAGTGCCATCTAGTGGTGAGTAACATCAAAAGGAACACAGTTAGAATATATTCTTCGTGCTGAAATGTGTAAGTATAAGAAATTTTATGCCGACCGGTCGAACGGTATAGATGTTGATACGTTGCAGCGCCATTTAGCGGCAAGTTACAGCAAAATGGATACTGAAAAATATTCTCCGTGTTCTAATATCAGCGTGTACCAAATTTCATCGAAATCGGTTGGACGATATTCGCATAGTAAACGGCTAAACGGAATAGAATTCGAAGTTCTGCTGCGCCACCTGGTGGTAAGTTAGAGGAAAAAGGATAGCATAAAAAGCTTCTCCATGATAAAAGACTTAAGTGAACCAAATTTCATGGTGCAATGGTGCTCAACGGTGCTGGAGTTTTTCAACCTCACACACACATACCAACATTCATTTTTATCTATAACCAGTGTCATTATATATGCCAGTCTCAAATAAAATCCAGTTTCAAATCTAAGCCTCGCCAAAGTGCCAACATACACCATTTTGCAAGCGTTTTTTCAGGAAATCATTCGAAGCATTGACTTAGCAGCAATCCATAAAGGAAATGGTTCGACCACGAAAAAGTAAAGCAAGCCTTTATTTGAAAAGTGGAATCCGTTAATACAGCCGAATTTTTTAAAATTATCAACTATAACGTGCTTTATTCATCGTTACTCCGATGTACTAAATGAGAAGATTTCAATTTTCTGAAATTTGGCGGAATTCCCCCAACTTAAAACAATGTACTCCATTGGCGAGAATTCGGAAGTTAGATCGCTTGAAATCCCTTAATAACTGCATTATTTCTTCACGGATCATTAAAATTTAACTCTGTATTCTAATAAAACCTTTGCACTTGTTTTCAAAAATCTATTTTCTTAAGCTCTCAATAAATTGCGCCAAGCCGAAAACTGTGCAAACCGCTAGAACTCACTTACTCAAAATCGATATTTCAGCCACTTTATTTTTTCGCCAAACTAAAAAATTTTACACATTAGCCTCGGAAATCTTCAATTCTTATTGTTTTGCGTATAAAACATTTCATTCCCGCTCTGATTTCCAATGCACATGATATTATAATTTAAAAAAAATAACCTTACGAATATAAACTAACAAAAAAAATCATTATTATTCTTTTATTTTTACTTGAGAATTTAAAACAGTTTATTCGGCAAAATCGCCACACATGGCAACCACGATCCTTATTTCACACTTTTTTCACAACAATTACAGAAAGGGGTTACAATTACGGAAAGCTTTTTGCGTGGAGAGCATAAAAAATCTCTTAAATTCCGGGAACGGGTGGACTTTCAAAGTTTTAAAGTGGACTACGATTTATTATATATATATATATATATATATAATATATATATATATATATATATATATATATATATATATATATATATTATATATATATATATATATATATATATATATATATATATAAAGGTGTTTTCAAAATGGTCAACATTCTTAATATCATACTTTTTTTTCATGCATTATGCATAATTTCAACAGTACGTTTACCTATTAAAACTTTCTCGATAAGAACATGAATGATTGATTTGCTAACTTATCAAAAATTTTCAACAGGTATTACTAGATGCAGTGATTTACGAAGAAATATCGATAACATATGCTGCTTAGTGATGTATTGCCTGTTTTATTTCATTTATTCCTTTAGCTTATATGATTTATAATTAAAATTTATGAAAACTGAATATTTGACATTGAATGTTCTTAACAGTTTTTCAATATTTTAAAAGAAAAAAATTTCGTTGGATTCTTAAAAGCAATAAATTATCTGTAATTTTTTCACTATAATTTACCAGTTGATGTAGAACTTGTATTTAAGAAGAGGTAAACGGTAATGTAATCATACGAGGTTTTTGTCGTTGTTGTAGCTTTTGTTTATCAGATTTTTATGAAATTTCACCAAAATTGCACAGCATATGTTAATAAATACGAGAATTATTGTAATTAAAAAAATAAATATATAAAATGATATCTTCATATAAGGTAAATCATCTCTAGCAATTCATTTGCGAAGTATATCAATTTTTGACTTACACAATATTTTAGATAGTACTATAGAGTAATTTAGACAAAACTTAAAATTGAATTTCTCTATTGAATATTTTAAATATATTTTATATACAATGAATGTTTGGATTAAATGAATTTTAGAAAGATATAAACGCTAACAATAAAAATAAAATAAAGTTTCATATCAAATCTGACAACGCATATTCACTCGGGGCTTTTGATTTTGATTTTAGAGAATGGATTTCTATTATTTTTTTTAATCACACTTCTTTTTGAATGAATAGTTTACTTTTTTACGTTCTTCAAAATAAAATTAAATTACTTATTGGCAGAATGCATCAACATTTCTCACAGCTTAAATGATGCTAAAATATACATTTAAATCAAACAATTTTTTTTTACTTGTCTCAGAGTTTTTTTCGTAAAACATGGATTAGGAACTCATGATTCCAAATTATATGGACACAATTTTATCCCGAAAATAAAGTTAATAAAAATACAAAATCAAATAAAAAATTATTTGCCAGTCAAGTTTTAAAAATAATGTCATTAACTCTTCAGAAAGCGGTTACGAAATTATGTTTCATCATGATTAGAATCATTTGATGATTATTCTGATGAAACAAGTAAGGTCCACAATTTTTTTCTATCAGTTTTAATGACTTTTCGTGGAAGTTAGTCCTCGATTTAGAGGAATAAAGGAAACATTTAGGAAAAATTGAAAAATAATTTTAACTTTCTGTGTTTGAAATCAGTTTCGTAAGAAAACGAGGAATTAAATCCAGTTATTTCGAATATGTGAACATTATTGTTGTCGACACTGAAAGTTTTTTAAATGAACTACTAAAACCGGACTCGCTTTGTAGAATGAATTAAAACTTCTTAATAGATTTTTTAAACTTTGGAAATACCAGTTGATCATTATTTTGAGTTATATATACTGTCAAATACGCTTAATGGAATAGCCCATTTGCCACGAAAATGTATTTTAATAAGCGGGATATTCCATGATCCGGAATAACATTGAATAATTGTTACGGTTTCCTTTAACCGCTGTTTCATTAAACGGGTTTGACTGTACATGTATTTGAAATGCATTTTCAAAACACATTTGTATTTTTAATTTTGTGTTTTCACTAGTAAAAAAGCAGAGTATTTTGTAAACGTATTTTAAAATATTCATTTTCAATTTATAGTGTCTACCAATAAATATTCTGCCCCATGCAAATCAGGATATCAATATCGTGTAGCAAACAGCATTGCCATTAGTCGCATGCAGGATGCCACGAAATTCAAAGCTGTCGGACTTCGAGGAAGGCGTAATTGTCGGATATCATAGAAATGGCCGATCCTTACAGGACATATCTAGCGAGTTGAAGATTCCAAAATCGACAGTGGCTTTTCTGAATAAGAAGTGGAATGTAAGAGGTGATTGCCGGAATGTGCTTCCATCCGGCAAGACCCTCAAAAGTAAGAGATAGAGACCGACGAGTGCTGTCCAAAGAAATTCAAAAAAAATCTATGGACCAAATGCTCCAGGAGTTCCAACAAGCATCGAGGACTACTGTTAAGATAAATACCATCCCCAAGGAAGCATATTTGCTTGGTTTCCACGGTCATGCCCTTTGGTTACAAAATCCAACAGCGCTGCTCGGTTGAGGTGATGCAACGCACGTCGAAATTGGACCGTAGATTAGAGGAAACAGATTCTCTGGAGAAATGAAACAAATTTCAAGCTCTACTTGTCGGATGGGACAATCTGGGTTTGGCGTATGTCTGGGGAAAGCCTTTTGCCAGAATGCATTGTACCTACAGTAAAGTTTGGCGAATGTGGAATTATGGTTTGGTGATGTTTCTCGTGGTGTGGACTAGGTTCTCTTGATCCCAATCATGGTAAACATAAAGCCGAGTCTTACTCCACTATTCTAGACAATCATGTGCTTCCTTCGCTGTGGCAATTTAATGGGCCGGATCATTGTTTTTTCCGGTATGACAACACCACTTGCCAGGTTGCGAGGTCCACGATGGATTGGTATGATGACAATGGGGTAAACCGACTGAACCTGTTCAGAGTCCAGGCTAAAATCCTTTAGAAAATCTCAGGGACGAGTTGGATCGCTAAATTAAGGGGTACTGCAACCGTCCAAAATCGGTGAAAGAACTTGCGTTTTCTCCAAGCCCGATGTAAGAAAATACCGCCGTCCATTATCCAAACACTTGTGGAAAGCATGCCCCGGAGAATTAAAGTTGTCATTGCCTCAAGTGGAGGCTTTACCAACTATTGAATATGAATAAATTATGTTTATCTCTTTTACTACAGGTGTCCAATTACTTATTGGTAGATAGTGCATCTTGTATTTTCAAATTAATGAAATGATTGTTAATGAGTTTGTATTCTGAATTCAAGTGTCTATACCCACTCTATAGGCTTGGCTATTTTGTGTTTTTTTTTTCGTATTTATGAACTTTGCTGTTCTTCAAAAAATACATTTTGTAGGATATATTCCACAAAAAATGGTTTATGGGTATCAACAACTTTTTCGATAAATTCTGCGTTTTGAAAAGTGGGAGGTGGGGGGGGAGGCTGGGAGCAAAAAATATACTTTGACCCCTCACTTCAAAATCTGGGAATCAAGTGTCCCCTCTGCTTTCGGGGTCCAACGATTTAGTGTCTGTCAATACAGAGGATTTCTCCTAGACCCATTTAATGTTAGTGTATAATAAAATAATTTGATTCTGAAGTATGAATAAATATTTTAATCCGTAATTGCAAAATAAAAATATCCATTTGATAATATATTGTATTATCAAATGGATTCTTCAATTTCCAAAACAGAAAATATCCGTGATTATGGAAAATATCACTTTGTGAAACGAAAAATATCCATGCTTAAAAAAGAAAGAATCTGTCCTTAAAACGTAAACATTAGTTCGCAGAACAGAAAACATGCGTGCTGAAAACGGAAAATATCTGTTTAGTAAAATAAAATTCATTTCTGTAAAAAAAGTGACTTTATTACATTGACACCAGTACATTTTCCGTTTTCTGAGTGAATTTCTGAATGCATTTCTGAATGCATTCAATTTCTCAGTGCACTATTTTTTCTTTCACATACCTATCATAATTATTTCCGTTGCTCTCCGATTAAGGGTCTCAATCGCAATTCAACCCACCACCCATTGTTTCTGTTTTACACCTTAAAACATATTTGAATGAAATAAACTGGAATATTCAGTGGAAAATGTAGCTTATGCGCAATTAAAATACTTTTAAAATTTTGCATATATTTTGCATTTTGTATGTATTCTGAAAATATACGTATTTTGAATTTTTTTCAATAAAGTATTTTGCTTTTTGTACTTTAATGTTGTTTAATCAATGTATCTTGTATTTTGTACCGAAAAACATTTTATGTGTATTTTGCCTAACTCTTCTCCTAATCCGTATACTCGTTTAGCCATACCACTTCTGCGATTTTCAAGGATGTAACGTATTTCAGTACCCTACGCTCAATGATTAATTTTTCATCCTCGGGATATCAACTAACGCTCCTCTCAATTTGTCGATCAAATTCGGAAACATCCTGTTCATGCACGTATTTACGAGCTGTATGTTTTCATGAGGAACGTTCTCTGTAAATGATTTTAAAGAAAAATCGGTCCAAGCATATTTTTCTTCTTTACTAAGAGAGGTATGTCTGGTACATGGAAAAACAACGACTACCCCGTTGCTCTAATTTAGCTTTACCGTTTTGCAACTGTATTTACACGTTAAATGTTAAACTATATTACTAAAAGCTATGGCATAAGAGAAATAAGTCCACAGTTTTTAGTTTTTAAGATTTAGTAGTACAGTTTCTAGAAGATTTCACTTTGTGGGATTTGAATTCCTAGATTGTAAGATTTTATAATAACGTTTCTAGATCTAGACCGACATAACAACTTTTTTAATAGAATCGTTAATTCAATTTATAGTTCTGTTTTTATTATTTTTTTATTTCAGTGTCTCTCACGTTGTTGTTGTTGTTGTTGTTGTTGCTAATGCCCTCTGGCAACCGCGTTGCGGTGACAGATCCCCCTATATAGGCAGGCGATGGGCCGAAGGAGCGGCTTCCATTTCAGTGAGCCCCATTGGGAGGAAGTCCGTCTTAGCTCGGGGTCCCGTAATTTTGAACCCATTCCAGAGGAGGGACCCACCCCCTGAAATCGGCACCCTCAGAGGTATCGTTTAACAACTTGGAGGACTTTGGAGCCACGACGGATTTTACGTGCACCAGCTCCCATTAGCGTACCTGGATCCACAGCGGACGGGCCGAGAGGGGGAAGTCCCTCCCAAGCACTGGCCAAGCCGGGTGCTGCTTCACTTGCCGTGTTCTTATGGGAACGGAGTTTAGCGCCCAGACCACTGCGGGACTCTCGCACGTTGCAACGAGCGAACTAGATGCCGCGGCCCCCCAAAAAGAAATTATCCCGTAATATTTCAAAAAATATATATTCTGTCTTAGAGCATGTAAGGTGAAAAATCTAAACATCCCTGGACCCCCATTTTTTCTGGTATCCTCAAACTTGATCTAGACGTCCCAGCAAGTGCATTTTTGATGACAGTTTCCAGCATTTGGATATATAATTGACAGACTGTACACACATTACTCTAACTAATGCTTCAGCACCGCAAATTTACTATCCAGGGAATTTATAAATAGACATTCCATTCATGCGGCCACATTATAACAAAATGCATACCTTTCTAAGCACATCAGAATTGTATGCAAACTTGTGCTCTTAAAATAAGACCTGTTGCTGCCGTTGTTAGTCCTTTAGAGCATTCCCAGTTGGATCACTTCCAACAACCCACGAGTCCTCGGTGACTTTCATTCTACGGGAGTTGAGAATCGTGTGCTCAGGTTTTCATTGGAGTAAAGTGCTTTTACAATTTTATATCCAAACTAGCTGACCCGGCAAACGTTGTTTTGCCATATAAATTATTCCTAGGATTATTTTAGTAGAAAGAAATGACTAACTTATTGTAAGTGTGTGAGGATGTGGTATATGAGTGGAAGAGGCATTGAGCGCTGTGAACAATGCTAGAATATAAAAATAACACAATACCAAACATTTATATTTTTAATTCATTGTAGTTTATTCTTTACATTTATATATATTGCTAATTACAATAATTTTACTAAAAAATAATATCAATCCCTTAACGGAATAGAGTGAACAATATTTTTAGCTAACACAAACAAACTGCATGGTTTGCCGAGAACTGCATGGTCGAGATCATGCCACGTATAATTGTCCGTGTGAAAAACATGGCGTGCTCAAATTTAAGCCACAAACAAACATAGTTTGGCCTTGAGACTTAGTCATTCCATAAAAAATTTTGTCAAAAAAAAATAATAATAAAAGGATGAAAATCTGAACATTTTCAGATTTTAAATACGCACTATAGCGCTATATATTAAAATCGTATCATAATTTGTGCGTTGTCCCTATTTTTCTCTCATATTCCATTAAGTTGGAAAGCGTATATTATTCATGACTGTGCTGTATTTTTCTTGCTTGTTTCGTAAAACCCATCTTTGGAATCGAAATCTATCTTAAAATCGTCTACTAAAACTATTTTACAATATTCGCCAAGTATATTACAACTACACGTCATCGTTCTATATATTGTTTCGAATGCGCATCATAATACATGCGTATACCATGTATGTCTTTCTTGGGTTGATTCCTACTTGAACGCCTTGACTCTCGCCAAGGTGGCGATCATTAGACATATGCAGTTACAATGACAATTTTTTGCATTTATATGGCAATCATAATTTAGAATTAAAATGGCGATTTGGAACAACATGTAAGCACAGCATGCCGTTACATTTTTATTTATTTTGGATTGCCAATTAATGTAGTTGTAATAATAAAGTGTCTTCAAATTCCTTAACTGGTGCGTTTATCGCTAATTTGTTTACTTTAGTTTTCATCTAGTTCTTTTGGGAGCGCCGAAACGGTACGTACATATTATGCCGGCGGTCACTTCCGCCAAACTACTTTTGCTGGCAAATACTGGCATACTCAAATTGCTGGCATACTCAAATTTGCTGGCAAACTATTGCCAATCGTATTCCAAACCATCAACAATTTCATGTGCCCGGCATTTATCTTGGTGAAAATTGCTTGTCTTGGAGGACCGCCGGGATAATACGTAAGTACCGTTGAAAGTTGTGCATTACTCCCAGAGACCCAAGACTGCAAAGCTCGCCAAAGTACGGGGATTTTTTAGGTTGGCGAGAGTGGGGGGGGTTAAAATAGGAATCAACTCTTTCTTGTACCATAAAACACATCTTTGGAATCGAAATCTATCTTAAAATCGCCTACTGAAACTGTTTTACAATCTTCGCCAGGCATATTCCTCCTATAGGTATATTCCAGCTATGACAAAGATGCTTTTACATGATGGCTATGGGTGAAAATTCTAGAAAGTGCGCTAGCGTTTTAAAA
The DNA here is from genome assembly GCA_038373885.1 of Cheiracanthium punctorium. NCBI lineage: Eukaryota > Metazoa > Arthropoda > Arachnida > Araneae > Cheiracanthiidae > Cheiracanthium > Cheiracanthium punctorium. The sequence goes on from JAWZYV010015503.1 coordinate 346,806, forward strand.
CGGTACATTCGATTGAGCTCAAATGGGTATACATGTAATAAACCACCATCGCAAGGACCGGTATTGATTTTGGGTGTGTATAGGACTTCTAGTTTTTCTACAGAGCTACGACAAAGATTTCTTTTACATGATGGCCTATGGGGGTAAATTCTAGAAAGTGCGCTAGCGTTTAAACGGTACATTCGATTGAGCTCAAATTGGGTATACATGTTATAAACCACCATCGCAAGACCGGTATTGATTTGGGTGTGTATAGGACTTCTAGTTTTTCTACAGAGCTACGACAAAGATTTCTTTTACATTATGGCCTATGGGGAGAAATTCTTGAAAGTGCGCTAGCGTTTAAACGGTACATTCCATTGAGCTTAAATTTGGTATATATATTTGAATGATTCATCGATTAAAATTTATTTAAATGCTTGGTAATGATCTTAATCGTAAATTATTCTGGTAAGATCGAGTGTCGGAAAGTCGAGTGGAGTCACTCCAGATTTTTTTTCTATGTAGTCCACGGAAAGTAAATTTTTTCTTCATGCGTTAGAATTTGTATTTTCGAATGTTGCATTTTATTTACTTATTGAAAATGACAACAGAAAGCAGATTTTAAACATACGTATCAAATATAGTTTAAAATACCGATGCTCAAATCGGATTCTCGAATTAGGAAACATAACCCGCATTTGGAAGTAAAATATTTACGATAACAAACTTTAAATCTTTATCTCGGACATTCTGCACATATGCGTTTAAATATTTTTACGTTATAGATTTGTTTGTTTTTCCATTAAAAGCTGGCGCCACATAAATTTCAATGGGTCGTTTTAAGATCACTTCATCGTTTGAATAAACTGAATCAAGTCTCGTTCTGCACAGTGCTTTAAACATTCATCTTCTATACGAGGATCTTCAGTTCGAAACAAACAACGGGTGAGTGAGTTATTGATCGTTTGTGAATATTAAAATAATAGTTCTCTAATCCCCATATAAGTGTCAATAAAAATTTAATACTAAAAGCACTAGAAATACGTAAAAATGGACTGGCCGTAATTTTTTACGTTAGCATTTTTTAGAGAGCTGGAAGGTTTCTGAACATCTTTCCGAAATATACATAAACGTTTGCGAATGTTTTTCCACCAGATGTGGGAATGTTTGTGAATATTTTTTCGTCGTATGTGGAAATGACCGAATATTTTTCCGAAGCATGCGGAAACGTTCCTGCAATTTTAAACTGCTTTCTCTGTGCCATATTTCGAAGTAAATTTTTGGAGTTCTTCTGTTACAATGTAGTAACATGAGGTATAAAAACATGCTTTAAATGTAATCTAAAAAAAAAAATTGAAAAGTACTATTCAAAGCATTTGCAAAAAAAAGGAAATTTTAGGTATAATTTCAAGAAAGCTTTAGTCTATTCCTCCATGAGGAAAAATGAACAAACATAGAAGCATAAAACTTCACTTCCCAGTTCGCCGTCTTCAAAAGCTTATTAATCAGTTTTTAAATGATCCCAGTTAACCATTATTAAGAAAAAATTTCGAACAAATTAAGTAATGTTCTCGAAATTTTCATTATTTACATCAATAATCTAAAAGTTTTGAAAAAGGTATGAAAACTCGATGAATTCAAGAAAAATAGTAATGCTATTTTAATATTTAATTTTATTAAATAGAATTAAAGAAAATGCATTAATTTTTAATTATAAAAAAATCTTTTTAGTGTTATTATTATGTTTCATTTTGATAAGGATTTTTCTTATTTGGTCATTTACTAAACTTTAATAGTATTCTACGCCTTTCTAAATGTACTTTTTTGTAATTACAAGCATATTTTATGTACATTGGAATTAATACTTTAAGCTCAATTAAGTTACATAACACAAAATGATCCCGGTAACTATTCACAATATGTCAAAATCTATATGGTACTTCTAAGATGTATGTATAACCATTAATCTTAAAGACGGATTTTTTTAAATTGATTATTATCACACATAGCTTGTCATGTACGTCTAAACTGGATGTCTTAAATATTTCTTCATGTATACCTTTTTTGACAAAGCAAATTAAACATCGAATCACTTAAAAAAAAATTTTAAGCACAGAACACATCAAGAAAATTGCACATATTTTACAAAGGTTACAGTAATTCTTTTCTTTTTCTTTCTTTTTTTTCATCATACCTACCCTTTGCGGAAAGATTAGCTATATGTTCTCATAAGCAATTTCTTTAGATTAAAAAAGGCATTATTGCATCAAGTTACGAAAAGTACCCTGTTGGTGTTGTTTTTTGACTGGCTAGTTCAGATGATTCATGCCACTCTTTAGAAATAGCTTGGTCAAATTTTCTAAAGTCATCTGAGGCGATTTATTTTTTACACAAGGCTAAAACTTTATTTTAATGTGTCGACTTCCGTGAACAGGCAAAAATTGCATCTTTCTTAATGAAAAATCTACAAACGTGTGTATCAAAATAATTAATCAAGTACGATTAAAAGACATTAATAATACATAAATAATATTTATAACTTATGTTTTTCAATCACACATTTCTAATTATTATAATATTAAATTTTAACACTCATTTGTCCTTTTATTTTACAATCTCGTGAGTTGATTGCTTAAATAAATTTTTCTGCATAGGACAGATGATAGAGGAAATTTATGTCTTAATTGCTGAAGAGTCCGTCTTTTGCAAAAGTTTATTTTCTCAATAAATACAAATGCAAAATGTTTCTAGTTAAAGTCTATGTTTTTGCATAACTTTTCAAAATATTAATTGTACTCAGCTGGAGAAACTTTCTTCCAAAGTTGAGAAATGGGAAACATTTTGAACCATAAAAAAATGAAATAAATTACTTGCGGTAAAAATAGAAAGTGTTAAACCTTAAACTTTTCCGCTATCAGCTTTCTTTGTTACGTAGTTTGCGGTTGAAAATTTTAACCGACTTTACCTAGTACTTCTTAATGTACTTAATTATGCGTGATTGAACCCAATCAGTTTTATATGCTCATTTTATAAAAAGTTTACTTTCAATTGATCTTTTCTCCATATCCATATATTTTTTGTACCGCCATACTATACATTTTTCTAAAATAATCGAATTGGCTGCATTATCAATGTAATATCTATTAGGTTGGTAATATTTACTAAGTTAGTATTGAAACGCTAACGTATTATCTATGATTAGAATATTAATTGAAGTACATTACTGTCCTCTGCATTAAACTGCATAAAATGTGAAAGGTTTATCTTGTAAGATGATGCAATGCTGTAAATGCACTAATATTCTATTCACTATAGTATATATATATATATAAGTAAAGATAATTAAAAATCCGGTACATCTTATCTCAAGAAAGACAATATTTTTCGTGTATCCTCTTAAAACTATTTGCATTTTCAGCAAATAATACTGCTGAAAATGACATTAGCACATGGAAGCTTAAATTTTAATAAAAAATAACCAAAATTAAACCCTCATAAAGTTCTCTCCAAAAAATTCCAATTTTCTAAAACATCATGGGCTTTGATAGGCGCAGAAATAATTTGTTGAGACCTGTGTTTATAGTGTGTTTTAATAGTATCTATATTTTTGAATAAAAATTTAAACATTTTGATAAGACAAATCAATTTATTTTTGACTTTGAAATTTGCAATGCAAGCTATTAATTAGTACATGATCAATGTAGATCGTGAGCTTTGTTATCTCATATGAAATTTTATTATTTTGCGATCAAACTGAGAGTAAGTAAGCAATCATTCTATCTGTGTTTCGCTAACATTATAGTAGCATGAGCGAGATCCGATATATGCTGGTATTTCAGGTATTCTTACACAAAAGTTTATCTAAAGTTTCGATGCTATAATATAAATTTCTTTCTCGTAACATTTGTCAACACAGTTAGTAACAGCCTCCATTCTTTTATATCAACCTAGATTAACCTAGCTTATAAACTAAAAACTATACAATAATAGTAGTGATATCGAATGTTTTAAGAGTTAATTAATGATAACGAAAGTTTTGAGAATTTTTTAATGACTTGTGTAAAATCCTTTTGCAGTTTTTAGTTTAGTACAATATAGAAGACAGAGGGATTATATAAACTAAGCACAAAAAGTAGCTACAGTAAAAGAGTAATAGTACTAGCACCGAAATATTATTTGCAATAATCTTTATAGCAAGTGAAAGCAAGCCATAATATATTTACTGCTGAAGGCAACATGCATCTTGATCTTCGAAGCAGTGTATTTCACATTTTCAATACTATAAAACATTTTTGACATCTTTTGAGCAGTAGACGAAAACTAATTCGGAAGATCAGCCTGGAAATGACAGTCTAAAAATATCAGAGGCAGAATGCATAGGCATTATATTAGATGTTTATCAATTTCTTTTTTAGCTCTAAAAAAACTTCGGAACCAAAACCTTTCATCATTTGGCAGTATTTGAAGTCAGTTTCCAGTGTTAAAGTTTGTTTTTTTTTAAAGAAAATCAGTTTTTTTAGAATAAAATTTTAATTATAATCTGTAAAGAAAATATTCTTTCGTAAAAATCATATTCGTAGCTATAATTTTTATTATTAGATGAGTTTAAATGTTTGCTGCATTATTCAGTAGATCTTTGGGTATAAATGTGATGGTTATTCCCTAGAATTAGGAGTAAATGAAGCCATTGGTCAATTATCTCTCTATCAGCTTGGTGATTTGCAGCTCACAGAGAAAAATCCTCTAAGTTGAACAGTCAGTGGATTCAATATGCAGCGTTTGGAGTTTTTAAAAGCAACTTAAGGAGACCATTGAATTGTAACTGAGAATTAAAAATGTGGTTCGTCCCGTATGGTGTAAGCTCTATAATCATAATGTGAAAACAATGAATGAACGACCACGCCAGTGGTAGGGCGCATTTGCGCTCTCAACTGTCAGCGGAAACTTAGCGTAAATACGGGTTAGGACTCTCTTAGCGTAAATACGGGTTAGGCACTTAGTAGCCGGTTTAGGCACGGGTTAGGACTCTCTTAGCGTAAATACGGGTTAGGCACTTAGTAGCCGGTTTAGGCACGGGTTAGGACTTTCTTAGAAAGTGCCCCACGGAGTACAACCTCCCCCCTAGCCCCCCAATGGGGTTGTCTATTTCACTTGACAAGGATTTATGAGTGGATTTTACAAACCAAGCACACCAATCCGAAAATACCTGTTCCATGGTTAACGGGAAAGATAGGCTGCGGTGCTGACATTTGGTCACACACCTTTTGCCCTTTTAGAGTCACGAGACCTAGGAGACGTGGCCATAATACTGTGGCTATCTCGGACCAACATGGCCACACCTCCTAAGTCACATGACTCTGCGAGGGCAAAAGGGGTGTGACCAGATGTCAGCACCGCGTCCTGTCTTAATCGTCTGCCATGTACATGTTCCAATTGCATCACATAACAACATGAATGAAATGTATGTTCTTATAGTATAATAACAATAAACGTTCAACAGCTTCTTCCTCTTGTGTTGAACGATAGAAATTACCGAATTTTCCTTTAAAAAGGCTACGTTTTCTGTTTCGCTCTTCATTTTTAATAGTCCCCAAAATGTCTTGTTATTACCTGTGATTTGTAACATTATTTTACTTGATTTCTTATTGGTACAAAACTGGAAACTCCTTTCTAATCTTTTTTTTTTTACTTTTGAGTTCTCGGGAAGATTCGTCTACATGGATTTCAGCAAAGCATATACTAATTTCAGAATCAAAAATCTCAAAAACAAAGATCAATAAAAGAGCAAAAGATATGTGTGACGAAGTTCACATATTTTTCGCGTCTTAAAATAATGTTCCTATGTTTCGTCTTTCTAAATCAAAATTTCGTATTCGTATTAATCTCTGTTTTTCGGCTCGATAAAATGCTCTTTCTTTTCGCGACAGTAAGTCTGGGATTTTCGGGGTTCCCCTTCTAAATTAATTTCGCTTTAGCATATGTTGTGTAAATTCTTGGTGCCTCCCGGTCTTCCGTCGTTGTTTTCTCACGGGGTTGTATCCTTATATATTGGCATTCGCCAAATTCTGGCACTTCTGTCTTGGTGTTAATCATTTAATCCGTTTGTTTCAAATTTTTATATTGTTTACGCTTACCGGACGGTGGTTGTCACGTGGGGCAGTGGCTTATGAGTGCTCATATTTTACTCGCCAACCTATTAAGCTCGCCAACCAGTAAAGAGTTAGCTGTGAGCTAACCCTGGCTGTAGGAATATTTTAGAAGACTTCTTGATTGCTCTCCGTCAGAGGAGGTTGTGTTCGTTTTTTTTTTTATGGAACTCCGGCATGCCGTGTGGCCGGAACGATTAGATATGTTCCTGGTGTTATGTTTATGAAGCAATGTACTGTACGTAATTGAAGTCGTTTCCTTTAAGACTGTGTTGATGTTACCTTCAATAAACGTTGCTTTTCTGAATTCGACTTGTCTTCCTGTTCTTCTAAGTCCTCAGCGTACTTCATGGATATATTAATTACAATATACGTCATGTAAACGGACGAGAGAATGTTTTCTTAATTGACCTCCGACATGCTCCCTCATATAAACTTGGTGCCGTGTATATATATATGTGATGGAGATCACATATCTAATTTAATAATCATTTACTTTGGCTTTCTTTAATGTAATCTATCCAAAATCAAGAATTCTAAATCACTTCTGTTTTCATTTTTCTGCCATTTCGGTTTTTAAATCTATATTTTCGCTTTTCCCGTATGCACTATTCTTTTTGTTTTTGTCTCTTCATTCTAGCGTCGTTGTGCTAATAATAGATTTCATTGCGTCCGTTTGCAAAATCAATGTACTTTCTGCTTGCCCTCTTGGCATCCTGTTGGCGTAAGTTAGTATTTGTTGCCATTGCGACGTCTTTAAAATTATTTTCTCGCGATTACGTCATTGTAATTTTATTGGATTAACTTTTAGGGTTGCTCTGGAATTGGCGTTATTAATCTCGGCCAAGTTATTTTTCTCGCCAATATATAATTCTGTGCTGGCGTAATTTTTAAGTCATTCCATCTTAATTGCACTGTCCATATAGGACGTCATTTTATTTTCGCTGAGCCACCACCGCCCGTTATAATAATGTTTCTATAGTATATGTTTAATAAAATAGTTTTTCAATATTTAACGTCTTCTTATTATATTGCAACTATAAGTGCATCGAACCTGGATTATCAAGTATAACAACGCAGTGTTAATAATTTAAAACAGCCTAACTAATTAACTTCTTCACAATATGTGTATTATTTAATCGGTAAAAAATTTATATAGAAGTTTCGAAATAGTATCTACAAACATCGATCAGGGTACCGAGACTTTCTGTAAGGGGAGGGGTATTACGGACGTAATCTTTATGTTCAAAAGCGTAAACTTTATGTTGAAAATTAAGTTTTTCTTTTTTGATTTTATGATAAAAGATATTCCATAACGGGGATTTGAGTCTTCAAACATCATCTAGAGTACGACACTGCTAACACATGGCGCTGAATGTCGAAGTCGCTTGACGATCATCGTGTATAAGTATAAATTCATTCTCTGCAAGCACAATCATTTCGAAATGGTCTCCCTTACGACTTACAGAGCTGGCGCAAACAAATAATGAACTTTGTTATCTCAGCCGGTAATGTCTCATTGGAAATTGACTGACGTGTCACACAAATCGGCGATTGAAGCTCGTCTAGCATGTTGGGATGCTTTCGGTAGACAGGTTCTTCCAATATGCTCTTCAGAAAATACTCAGAGGTGTCAGATCTGGAAAATAAGGAGGCCTATCCATTATAGAGGAAAGCGATTACAGAGGAATCTGTTAGCGATTTTCGGAACTACTATTTCGAAACTTCTCTATAAAATTGTTACTGCTTTCGTAATAAATATAGAGTTTGTCTCATCCCTCTATTGTCCTTTGTTTTCGAGATATGTAATTTTGAAATCAGTATGTCCTTTGCTGGACATCCTGTACATACAGGATGTTCATATCTAAACTTCCCCTATTCAGTGGTATGTCCAGCGAAAACTGCTGGTCAAATGCTACCAAATTTGCTAAGAACCTTACCGGGATCATTTGAGAAAGTTTTGCGCGAAAAAAATCAGATAAAAGCACCACCAAGTAGCGTTTCACTTGGCTTTGTGCGAATAAAACCAAAAAATAACCATTCTCAAGCAAAGAAAATAAGGAAGAGGCTGTGGAGCAGATGCTTACATCTTTAGGCGGTGGGCGAATTAGCATTTCAACAACTAGGGTAGATGCACTAGTAATTGACACTGCACCAGTAATTGAAACTTTGGCAGATAATTTATTATAATAAGATTTTATTTCGAAACTGTTATCAAATGGCGTTATTAGGTATCAATTTACACATTTGTCTTCAATTTTATGCAATTTTTTTTTACCTCTGGAAGACTCTAGGTATCAGAAATTGAGATTTTAAACTCAGTACTAAAAAAAAGTCTGATTCTCAGTAGCTGGCTTAATCCTGAAATTAAGATAAGTTCATTATTAACCTGTTTCTATTGGAAGCACATTTCATTTTACAAATCAATATAAAATGAACTGTATCACATAATAGTACTACGTAAAATAAATCTTTACAGTTTTTTAAATAAGTAAATTTTTTAAATTTTTTAAGATGGGGTGTCAATTACTAGGTAAAGCAAAATGGTTTTCCCAGTAATTGACACTTTATGTTAGCTGTTGGTTTTCCAGTCAAGTTCATGATAATTGCGTGAAATTTCTAGCAAATACAGTAAACAGCTACTTAGAAGATCTTTAGATATTTTTTTTGAAAATACAGGGTGTCCTAAAAAGGAGGTAATTATTTATCTCTTACAGTTAAGTGGGCAAAGTAACCAGAAAAAAATATTCAGAATATTGTAGGAGTGAAGTAGGTTAGGTGCACCAGTAACTAAATGTTTACGAGATAATTTATTATAATAAGCTTTTATATCAGAACTTTTATCAAATGGTGTTCTCTAGTACCAATTTAGACATTTATCTTCAATTTTATGTAACATTTTCTTGTCTCCAGGTGCTCTAGGTACGAAAATTTATTTTAAACATAGTGAAAGAAAAATCTGATTCACAGTAGTTGGTTTACTTCTGAAATTAAGATAAGTTCATAACATGTGTTCATAAGTTCATAAGATAAGTGAATTTGAAGAATATTTCTTTTCAGAAATTAATTTAAATTGAATTGCATCATATAACTAGACGAAGTACCCGTCGTTGACGGATTAGTATCTAATCCAGATTTCGCAAAAGCCTGAATTTTCGTCAGCCTTGTAGAAGTATAAAGAATGGAAGTATGCGGGAAGTAGCATATTTTTAAAAGAATAGAAAGCAAAGTTATAACTTTTGTGTATTGTTAAAGGACTAGCTGTGTGCCCGTTCTTCGCACGGTAGGAAACGAATTCTTTCCTAAAATAACTACCTGGAACAAAACAAAACCTACAAATAAAGGAAAGGAAATAAAAGTAAGAAAATCTGATACACTTTCAGATATTAAATGCGCACTAAAGTGCTATAGATTAAAAGCGTATCATAATCCATGCGTCTTCCAAATTTTCTTTCCTCATTCCATTAAGTTGGCGATAGTTTAAGTTGCATGTTCACCTATTATGTCATCAAATTTCATTTCATTCGCTTTAATCGTTATTAAGTGATGCACGAACAAACATTTACGCATTTTGGAACAATTTTTACAAAATTTTAAAATATAATTAATTTTTTTTTAATTCGACGTTGTATTTAAGTACAGAGTGATCATCTATCATTTCACCAAATTTCATTTCATTCGCTTTAGTAGTTATTACGTGATGTGCGAGCAAATATTTACGCAGTTTGAAACAATTTTCGCAAAATCTCAAAACCTAATCAATTTTTTTTAATTAATTCGATACCCGTAGCTTAAGTTTAGTGACCTCCTATCATGTCACCAAATTTAATTTCATTCACTTCAGTGTCTTTTACGTCATTGCATTCAAAAGTAATCAGTATGTTTTTCTACTCATTTCTTAGATGTCAGTAACTAGAGCATTAAGTGTCAATCATTGGAGCTAAAATTTTTGTTTGGGTGTCAATTACTCGTGTCGCCATCATGACAACATTTAAAACATACAAAAAAAAGAACTATCCAATATTCTGTAATAAAAACTTTATTTCAAGATATTTTAGTAATTAGCAATAACAAGTTAATGCTGATTATTGCTCTTAAAGTGTCAATTACTGGTGCACTTACCATATACCATTGTAAAACGTTTTATTTTTCCACTATTTTTCCACTCTTCCATGATCTCATAAAGGTCTCCTGAAAATTTAATAACATTCTGACAGTAGTTTTCTAAACACGCTTTGAATAAGGGAACTGTAATTATGAACATCCTTCATATAAAATAGTTTTCTTGTTTGTTGGTTAGTTTGTTCGTTCGCATTTGGCACAGATTGTCCGTCGGATCTGGACCAGACTTAGCACACTGGCCAAATAAGACAAGAGAAAGTTACTGAGTTATTACTGAAAAGTATATAATAATATGATTTTTAGTTTTTTAGAAATTTTATACAGTTTTCAGCCATATTGGGGCATCTTCTTTTATTGTCCGATTATTTCCATTATTACGAGCTGAATTTTCATTCGATAACTATATTTCTTATACCATCAGACAGTCTAGTGAATGTTTTTTCAAGTGAGTTTCCTTTTAACATCGTACCTAAATTAGTTTATTCTTTTACGAATTTTTAAAACTCGAAAGACATTGCAAAATGGAAAAAATAGCCCTTTGCAGCATCTTTTTACTTTATTACTCATAATCGTATTTATTTGTGAAAATATCCTTTTTAAAACGTGATAAAAATTTGGAGTCAAATATTCTTCTTACTTAAAAATAATTTAAAAAGAGCAAAGTTTCATACTTTTTTTTATTTTACAAGAAATATATTTTGAAATATCACTTGAAATTTTCTCCAGATGCTCTTTCTCTTTCTTTTTTAATTTTCTGCATGTCTGCCATCTCTTCTCCAGCCAAGCCTTCGCAGAATGTGCTTGTCCCATGACACTACATCGATGATCGCCCTATATCCAAATTTGTAATTATATGGTATATAAAATAATAACTTCTAACATTTATTTTATGTGCGTAGTTTTTTTAATTAATTAGTTACGGACAAAATTAATATAGGAATTTATTTCCATACTCATATACTTTTTTAAGTGGATGTATGGGACAACACAATTCCTAATAAAGGCATCGCATTTTGATTGAGAGAGTTTTTCTTTCCTGCTAACTACATCTAACAAGTGCCATTCTTCTTGTTTCTGAATGCTGTTCTAGTGCTCTTTGTACGTTTACCATAATAAAAAACTTTTCTGTTCATCTGAAGAAAAAACTCTCAAATAGAAATTAAACTGGAGATTTCTTTTTCAAAAACAACGCGTGTGCTTTCAAACTGCCCATCATCTTCTTAAAAAGTTTACTTTCAGAAAATTAAAAAGGTTTGATCAATCCTTTTATACTATTGGTTATCTCACTCACATTCAAAAGCATAGAAGGCAATTGACTTTTTCAAAAGTAACGCAGACAAACAACCGAATAAAATCGCATTCCTACTCCTAAATTCATTTCTTCCCCTCAAATCCATTAACTTCCAAGTTGCGGTTAAATATTCCTCTCTTTAATTAGAGAAAGAACATAATATTTTCTGACGTTTGAAATGTTTTCAGTCATAAACCGAATAAGCCCTTAGAAACTTCCTTTGTTTAGAAATAACTATTTGAACTAGAGTAATCCATTATCTTTCTTTTCAATAAGTCTGTTAACACCTGTAAGAATGTGTTGTATGCAAAAATCGATAAAAGACGAAAGAATATGTTCTGGCATTCCTACACATATGCGTTAAGAGAGAACATCAGTCTTTAAACGCAGCTTCAGCAGAAAAGTGTAACCATGGGCATTATTTTCTAAATGCACATAAGATGAGCTGCACATTCAAAGAAAAACTTTTTTTTTTTTTTCAAATCAAAGCAAACGCAAGATGGGGGGGACATTCCATTGTTACTGAAATGTAAGGATATAACTTCGAAGAGATTTTATATGTCTTTGAGCAGAGATGCCATTTTTATCATTGGAACTGAAATCACTCTAAATTGAAAACAGCATATCAGTGAGCATTTTTAAAAAAAATATTTCGATGTAAGTACTTTTTAAATTTTAGTTAGGTTTTTTTTTTTTTAAAGTTTGTAGGTCTGTTGAATATGAATAAAATATTTAAGGGGAAATTTTATTAGAAGTATTGTTGCATTAACTTTGGTTTTATATGTCTTTGAGCAGAGATGTCATTTTTATCATCGGAACTGAAATCACTCTAAATTGAAAACAGCATATCAGTGAGCATTAAAAAAAATGTTTTGATATAAGTACTTTTTTAATTTTAGTTAGTTTTTTTTTTTACCTAGTTTGTAGTTCTGTTGAATATGTATAAAATCTCTGGGGGAAAATTTTATTAGAAGTATTATTACATTAACTTTGGTTTTATATGTCTTTGAGCAGAGATGTCATTTTTATCATCGGAACTGAAATCACTCTAAATTGAAAACAGCATATCAGTGAGCATTTAAAAAAAATCTGATGTGTCCAACACATGACTTCCTTGCACGTCTATTAATTCAAAAATGTTTTTTACGCACTTCCTCTAAACTTATTTGTTTGAAAGAGATAAAATATCTTCTAGCCAAATATTTCGATATCGCCAAGTTGCGTTCAATTTGAAAGATTTCCTTCTGACACTTTATTTGGCTATATTTCAACAAAAGCCGACAAACTTGAGATAGTTTGCGAGATTTTGGGGATAGCCAAAGTAGTCATTGACCACTGACTTTCAATTAATTGAATGCATCCATACACCTCAATGTATTTAAAGTCATTTGGCTCACCCTGTAAATAAATTCTCAGTCGATTGCTGTCAAAAAAGATATTGAAAACAGTTAGATATTACATATAGTTCTAAATACAAAGTTCAAAAATCTACGGGTTAAAGTTTTAGAGTTATACAAAATACGAAATAATTTTTGGCGCCAAATTTGGCGATATTTCGGCGAAACTCGTCAATGTCGACGACATTTGGCGAGATTTTAAGCATGAACCAACAATGACAGATTATCGCCAAATTTGGCGATATTTCGCCAAAAACTCGCCAAGAACGATGACAAATGGCGATACTTTGGGCATGGACCAAATGACTGACTATCGCCAAATTTGGCGACATTTCGCCAAAACTCGCCAAGGTCGAGGACAGACGGCGAGATTTTGGGCATGTACCAAACAATGACTGTCTACAGTTGTATTATAATGAAGATGTCCATAGACATTAAGGTACTGAAATTCTTTTCGGTGGTCCTGTAAATAAACTCCAGTAGATTGGAACAAAAATCGAGATGCACAACTAGATGTTACAACAATCATAATATGAAATTTCATAATAGTTTTTCAGATTTGAGAGTTAAATATGCACACACGTACACCAAAAGTCGCCAAGCTTGGCGACTTTTGGCATAGTTCTTGAGGGAGGCACGTGACCGTGGTCGGACCATTACCTAACTTATGTGGTAGGACGGTATTGTGCTTGAAATGGATGAATGCCCCTAAAATTGCCATTGACCGTAATGTATTGGAAATCTTTTGAGTGTTCCTGTAGCAGAACTATAAATGATAAAGACACTTTTTTTAATGGAGAAATTCATTTTCTAACTCTTTACAGCATATATCACTCCTGAGTCGTTTGAAATAGCCCAATACCTCTAAAAAACGCTTTGATGAATTTCGGCCCATAGAGCGTAATGTATTTCGAATCTGTTAGGCGGTCCTGTAGATAAACTATTCAGTCGAATGGAACCGAAAGGGGAGGTGCACAACTAGATGTTACAACAATCCTAAATATAAAGTTTCAACATTCAACGCCTAACAGTTTTTGAGATATGCGAGTTTAATGAATTTCGGCCCATTGAGTGTAATGTATTTCGAATGTTTTGGGCAGTCCTGTAGATAAACTATCCAGTCGAATGGAACCAAAAGGGAGGTGCACAACTAGATGTTACAACTATCCAAAATATGAAGTTTCGACATTCTACGCCTAATAGCTTTTGAGTTAGGCGAGTTTAATGAATTTCGGCCCATAGAGCGTAATGTATTTCGAATCTTTTGGGCGGTCCTGTACATAAACTATCCACTCGATTGCCACCAAAAGGGGAGGTGCACAACTAGATCATAGAACAATCCTAAATATCAAATCTCAACATTCTACGACCAATAGTTTTTGAGATATGCGAGTTACATACATACGTACGTACGTACGTACAGACGGCATGGAAAAACTGGCCACAGTAGACTCGCCACTGGTCAAAATGAGTTGCAGACTGCGTTAATATGATCGTGCATGCTAGCCTACGATGAGATGCATCGAAAAAATTTTTAAAATTAAATTTAGAGGTAGTCAAAATCGGTTTTTATGTCGAAATTTGGCCCCCAAAATTTTTCGGGATCACATTACTTCCTTATACTACGTACAAGGAAGTAAAAATGTTTTGATGTAAGTACTTTTTAAATTTTAGTTAGGTTCTTTTTAAAACGTTTGTAGGTCTGTTGAATATGTATAAAATCTATGAGGGGAAATTTTATTAGAAGTATTGTTACATTAACTTTGGTTTTATATGTCTTTGAGCAGAGATGTCATTTTTATCATCGGAACTGAAATCACTCTAAATTGAAAACAGCATATCCGTGAGCATTTAAAAAAAATGTTTTGATATAAGTACTTTTTAAATTTTAGTTAGTTTTTTTTACCTAGTTTGTAGGTCTGTTGAATATGTATAAAATCTCTGAGGGAAAATTTTATTAGAAGTATTATTACATTAACTTTGGTTTATAGTCTTTGAGCAAGATGTCATTTTATCATCGAACTGAATCACTCTAAATTGAAAACAGCATATCAGTGAGCATTTAAAAAAATGTTTTGATGTAAGTATTTTTAAATTTTAGTTAGTTCTTTTTAAAAGTTGTAGGCTTTGATATGTAAAATCTATGAGGGAAATTTATTAGAAGTATTATTACATAACTTGGTTTATATGTCTTGAGCAGAGATGTCATTTTTATCATCGGAACTGAAATCACTCTAAATTGAAAACAGCATATCAGTGAGCATTTAAAAAAAATGTTTTGATGTAAGTACTTTTTAAATTTTAGTTAGGTTTTTTTTAAAAAAAGTTTGTAGGTCTGTTGAATATGTATAAAATCTATGAGGGGAAATTTTATTAGAAGTATTGTTACATTAACTTTGGTTTTATATGTCTTTGAGCAGAGATGTCATTTTTATCATCGGAACTGAAATCATTCTAAATTGAAAACAGCATATCAGTGAGCATTTTTAAAAAAATGTTTTGATGTAAGTACTTTTTAAATTTTAGTTAGGTTTTTTTACATAGTTTGTAGGTCCGTTGAATATGTATAAAATCTATGAGGGGAAATTTTATTAGAAGTATAGTTACATTAACTTTGGTTTCTCCACTACTTCACGGGTTTCTTTCTTTTTAGCACTAGGGTGCTATTTTGCTCAATCCCAGATTTTTGTCTACCCATTTTTGTCTTCGAGCTGTTGTTGACAAGTTTTGCAGATATGAACTTTTCAAGTGTGTTTGCCAGATAACGTGGAGGGGGTGGGGTGCATTAATGAAATGTTGAATATCGCACAATGTTTGCAATTTTTGATAGTGGATCGCGAAGTTTGGTGTCAAAACACGACAATTTATAATAAAGGGGGAGTATGGTTATTAAATGCCTGGCGAATATTGTAAAATAGTTTTAGTAGGCGATTTTAATATGGATTTCAATTCAGAAGAAGTGTTTTATGGAACAGAGAAGGCAAATACAGTACACTCAAAGATTATGATACGCGTTCCGAATGGTATTTATAAAGGTGAATTATAGTATGACTATACCTGACAAAAATTGTTAAACAGTTTTGGTATGCGATTTAGTATATTCAATTCCAAAGAAGTGTTTTGTGGGACAAGGAAGGAAAACAGGCATACTCAGGGATTTTGATGCCCATTCCAACTAGTATTTAAAATTGTTGAGGATAGTTGTAATATGCTTGCCGGAGGTTGTAAAACAGTTTAGTAGGTGATAGTAGGTTTAGTAGGTTTAAGATAGATTTCAGTTCCAAAGATGAGTTTTATTTAACAAGAAAGGCGAACATGTCACACTCATTATGATGCCTATTCCAAACAGTATTTAAAATGGTGAAGAATAGTTAACATGCTTGGCGAAGATTGCAGAACAATTTTAGTAGGCGATTTTAATATAGATTTCGATTCCAAATATGTGTTTTATGGAACAAGAAAGAGTTGATATTCCTATTTTAAAGCCCCCACTCTCGCCAACCTAAAAAATCGCCGCACTTTTGCGAGCTTTGCAGTCATGAGTCTCTAGGAGATATGCACAAGTTTCAGCGCTCTCAAAAGAACTAGAAGAAAACTAACGTGAACAAATTAGCGATAAACGCACCAGTTAAGGAATTTTAGAACACTTAATTATTAAAACCACATTCATTGGCAACCTAAAACAAATAAATAAGTAATGGAATGCTGTATTTACATGTTGTTCTAAATCGCTATTTTAAATCTAAATTACATTTGCCTCTTACATACAAAATATCGTCTGCATCTATTTAACTATCGTCACCTTGATAACTGCGTACGTTTAATTATCGCCACCTTGGTGAGAGTCGGCGCATTAAAGTTGGAATCAACGCAGGAAAGACGAACACGCCATACTCATGGATTATGATGCACATTCGAAACAATATTTAAAACGGTGACGTATAGTTGGAATATACTTGGCGAAGATTGTAAAATGGTTTTTGTCGGCCCTTTTTAAGATAGATTTCGATTCCAAAGATGGGTTTTAAGGAACAAGAAAGAAAAATACGTCACACTCATGTATAATGATACATTTTCCAACTTAATGGAATAAGGAAGAAAAATAGGTACGAATCATAAATTATGATACCCTTTTAATACAAATCACTTAAGTGCGTATTTAAAATCTGAAAGTCTTTTTTAGATTCTCTTACTTTTTTTCGTTTATTTGTTGTTTTTGGTATGAATTGCACTTGAAAAAAGAAAAATATAGTCTGATAAAAGATCAGTAAAAGTATTACTCGTATCCTCCCCATCCAAACAAATACTTTACGGGGGGAAAAGCAGTTCATTTTATTTTCATGAGTTGCGAAAATTGAATGACTGATGGCCATTTAAAATAAAAAGAACCGTTAAAAGAAACTTTAAAATATTTTCAACGAATGGAGTGACGAAATGCAGTTACTCTAAGCCAAATAAAGTGAAGCCTCAACTGTAACCTGTCCCTGATATTCGACAAGAGAAGTATAAGAACGGAATATAAACGATCTTCTTTTGCTTCCAGGTATGATGAAAGACAAAAACATTATGGAACTGGGACACATAAATATTAAACCACACGCGTAAAAATAAATGCACAGTGCAAGAGAAAAAAAAATTGAACCTATGCGATACTTTGAGTTCTATCGGTCACAAAAATATGCTGCTTAGCTCAGTGTTTATGGTTTAATAGTTTTATCTTTCTAAATGAATCTTAATTCATCTCGCTTAGGGAACGATTTAAAATAGGTCTTATTGTTCAATGAAAAAAATCATTATTTCCTAATGTCTTTTTTATTTTGTCGTATTTTTATTCAAATTTGGCATACATTTTTACTAACCTTCCTTATTTTATATTTAGCAAAAGGTGGTCTGGTTTAGTAGCACTAAATTCTATAAATTCCTCACATTTATATATTATACTTAGAAGTTATTACTGCTATGAAATTATAATGAAGTTTTGGTGAAATATTTTAATTTTATATATTACTTATATTAATTATGCATAAAGTACTAATTCAATACTGATAACATTCTAACATAATAAGCAATCCTAAGTCGACTTTTCGGGTTACCCTCTGGCCAGTTTATTTGGAGCTTTACAGTAGTTTACACTTTTAATTAATTTTTACAGTATGTTACAATTTACTTTTTTAAACAAATCATTTTTTATCAATCGCGATGAATTCTATTATTGTCTTTTAAAGCTCTTTAATTTTTTTTTAAGTTCAACATTAATAATAGATTGATAATGATCTTTCAGTAAAAGGAACATTACATGGATTTACAGGAAAACTTAAAAGTGGGTATACCTACAACCTTAAGATGAAGTGAAAAAATTGTTTATGTATATAAATAAAATATGCGTAATTTGCACTTATACATTTACGTTTGCACATTAGTACATTAAAAAAAAGGCTTGTAATTTAATAATCATCAATAGTTTGTCTAATTTAATGCTAATCATCAATAATAAATAGCTTTTATTCGGAAAAAGTATGAAATTTTCACATATGAGTTCAAATACATAATTTTATACTACATTTTAATAGTCATTCAAGTTTATTACAGTCTAAACAATACGAAAGTAACTAAGTCACTACTGTAGTTTTCTGCAGTTAGTTAATTCAGATATTTTTAGAATATTATTAGTAAATTAGTCTTACTTTAAGATAATAAATTAAAATTATATTTCAACTAAAACCATGTTTTAATCTTAAACTGATAACACTTAAAAAGTAGTTCATATAATGCAACGCTAAACAAACCATCAGAAACACTAAAATACAAATCTACATTAAGATGACAAGTCATAAAAATGCAAGGCAATATACAGAAAATCCATGTTGACATACTTTTTTTTTTACACATTTTACTATTTTTTAACTTTTACTGATTCTATTAATAATAACTTTTATTCTAATAATAGACTGTAATTTAATGACGGCCCGAACTTAAAAACTATTTGTCAAAAGTATTTAACGTAGTTTTAACATATTACGTCCAATTCTTATCTGTAATATCTTTCAGCATTTGCTTTAAGAAACAAAAGAATGACAATGCGAATGCTAAACATTTCTCCAAGATCTAATTGAAATATGTTCCCAAAAAACAATTTTTCAACTTTGTTTTTGTAAGAATTAGTTTGGATTTAACACTGTCTCGTCAAAAGACGCCAGTGTCGGAATTAATAAGGATGAAACGTCTGACGATAATTTTCTTATAAGATGCTTAAACATACTTTATATATATATTTTTTTCTTTTCGAATTACATAAAACTATTTTAGGATTTTGTTAGTGTCTAGTCCAAACTTAATTTTCGCTCACCATAAAATTAACCAAAATGAAAGTTATATCTTTTCAAAAAATAAAATTTATATTTGTGAGAGTGATTCAGTTTCTTTTTTCGTCATTTTAAAGTTTCTTAAAAATTCAAGCTTATAGCAGAATAGAGTTGGGGCCATCGTGATTCTACCGGGCCTGCTTGTGCACTCCGATGAATCATCCAAAGAGTCCTACGGATGATCACTTATTGGTTCCAGCACTTAGATGCGTCATCTAACGGCCGAATCTAACCAATGAGGAAACGCCCGTAGGCCTCTTTCGGAGTGCACAAGCAGGCCCGGTAGAATCAAGATGGCCCTAATAGAGTTATCTTTTAATACGTAGTTACAGTTATTCATCATATGTAGATTTTGCTATTTTAATCGGCTACAAAATGTTTTTCAATATTACATTTGATACAATTTTAAATTCTTTAGTCTTTTGATCACGTAATATATATACTACTACATTTATATAGGTGTATGTGCTCACATAAACAATTAAAAATACAAATTAAAGAATACAAATTCGTGAGAGTATATATTACATTAATTTTTATTTTATTAAGATGCGTATTTTGTTTTTGAAATCTTTGGAAAATTAAAGTGCGCACATATTCAAAAGACATACATAAAAAAAATATTTCATACATGATATGTTACATGAGTCCATCGTAAAAGTAATTTTAATATAATAGTAATTGTGCATGATATATACTAGTTAAGGTCATTATTACTGATTATTTCAATGTCAAATTATAACTTCAAAATATATTAGAAGTTGTTGTCAACTCTTAGAAGATAAATAACACAACAGTAAGAAGTCGCATTAACACAAAAATTAATTTGGCAAAAATATATTTTCGGAATGCTAATAAATCATATTTCCAAATCTGAAGTTTATCTTACAGCATTTAAAAAAATCTTTATTTTTAGAAGTAATTCCCACTTCATTAAAATAAATCTAAATGCAATAATAATTCCTTTTTTTTTTACGATTAACTTTTCCAATTGCAGACAAAGCTGATGATTTGTGATATGGATTACAAATCTATTTTTAGCTTGTTCTGCAAAATAAACTGTTTTAAAACTAAATGAGATAAAGCTTTAATATTTATACATAGAAAAAAGGAATTTTAATATTAAGAGAAAAAATAGAAGTATTTTCTTTCTTTGAATAACTTTTCTTTTAAAAGTAATTTTTTTAATGTATGTTAACTTCAATTTATAAAATTAGTATTTACAAACGATTTTAAGAGTTTTAGAAGAAAGAGACATACGCGTGGGCGTGAAGATTTTGTTTTTATAAATTTGGTAAGGGAGAATACAGAAGAATAATATATTCAACACTAAAATATTTCTTTTGCAACATATTAATAGATATAATCTTAACTTACATTTAAGTTAATATTTTGGTTAAAATATTAAATTACTTAGCTGCAGAAATTTTTGAGGTTTTTTTTTTTTTTTTTTTTTGTGTGTGTGTGTGTCCACACTTGTCCTCGGTCATGGGGTTAATATAGACAATTTAGAATACTAGATAAAACAATGCAAAGTAATGTACACAAGTATTTTAAATTGCAATGAAGTAAATTTTAATAGGACAGACAGTTAAGTATTTGAAAATAAAGAATTTTTCTGTAAATTGACAAAAAATTTATATAACTTAAATAAAATCTTAAAATGTAAAAAAAAAGTCTTAAGGCACTCATCATGTTACAAAATGATTTTAGTTTTTAAACAAAAATCCTTATTTTTTAATTAACTTATTTTTTTTTAATGAAATGGTAGTTGAGTAAAAATATGGACATGCCTAGCATGTTCCCATGCTAGATCCATAAAACCACTTGTTTTTTAAGCCTAATATTGGTTAATTTAAATTATGTAAAAGAAAAGTAAATATCTAAATACGCATTAAATATATTTTTAATAGAAAACAATTTACTTTTATTTAAAATAATGAAATTTTTTAACAGTTGAAAAAGTATTTAACTATTTTAATTATAGTATCATTCACGAATAATAACGGGGAGAAAAAAGATATGCAATGATTATGGAATTTGCACACAAATGTTTTCCTGTCGCATTACTTTAAAATAGGCAAATAAAAATAATTTTATTACTAGTACATGTCAGGTGAACAAGAGCATTTGCTTCTGGGTGGCAAAACTATTAATGTTGACGAATACTGAACAAAGAAATTTTCTTACAGCTAATCAGTTATTTCATAAAGTATTTTAAGAAATTTGTTTTAAATGCTGTCCAAGAGAGAATCATATATCTTTCACAAAATCTTGAAAATAATTCATAAACAAAATGAACATTGAGTAAACTTTTATAGGTTTCAAGCTGGTTTTAATCGTACCCTACAGTGGCTAAGCTATATTTTTGTACGTCACTCAAAGTAAAAGATCATTTTACCGATTTCCGTTCCAGCATGTCAAAACTGGTCAGACAGACTGTCCACAGTTTTAGTAGTTTTTAGTGAACATAACTTAATTACAAGTAGGCCTTTCTGAAAGAGTCACCACGAAGAGTTTTTACTTGGTACTCTTATTATTTATTTCAAATCTTCATATTTGAAGAAGAATATTTATTTGTTTTATATTTCATGTAATGTTTAACTTTTCATCTGCCATCTTCTCATATGTCATAACTCTTTCATTGCCTTAAAAGGCTATATTTAAACACTTATCCGGTATAAGCTCGTTAATTGGCACCATGTGCTATCTACTTTTTTATTTTTTTATATTTTTTTCACTTTATCATTGGATTATCTTGGGATTTCACTTTACGTAAGTAAGCTATTATATATTATATATATATATATAAGTATACAAATCAAAAGCCCATGAAAATTCCATATTTCTAGAACTACGCAGTTTAATTCAGTTGGACCAAAGAAATCCGCTTTCAAAAACTGCAGTAACTACACGGTCGCTTGCAATTCCTTTGTAATTTTGTAGATGGTCCCGGCAGCCAGCCACAAAGGCGTCTTAAAAGTCATAACAGACCTTGGAAAACAACTGCCCAGTTTCTGGGATCGGCCAATAATTGCAACGCGTTTTGATCATGTGACACGACCTCAAAAGTTGTTAAAAGGGGATGCAGCATCCCAGGAGAGGATCTTCCGCGTGACTGCAACTGCCTAAGAAATATGTATCCAGTCGTCCAATAAAATCATGTAATCGCAGTTGGAGTTCGACTTATTTCTTCCAAACATGGCCCGACTACTAGCAGCGGCGGCTGGGGAAGGCTCTACGCCAGGGTTCCCCGAGACGCCTCGCATCTCCTGAACCTGACGGTGTTATGACCCTACGCCGCGCCAACCATGACGTCCTCTTTTTATTACAAGAGCCAGAGTCCTTACCCAGCCGCTCCGCGTCGCTTCCTGCTCAAAACTGGTGATCTTACGCCGCCAAAACCCTACGACGTTCCTCTTATTAATATATATATATATATATATATATATATATATATATATGTATGTATGTCCTAAACATTATTTTTTATTTTTTTTCTCTTATTTACTAGATTAATCTTCTGTCATACAATAACTTATTATACATACTTTGTCAATAATAATAATCATTATATTTTTTAAACAATATGTTATATTTAATTTTGCTATACCATTTATTTTATTCAATCATTTTAATTTATTATTATTCAATATATATTTATTATATTAATATACCTGGATATTCTTAAAATTTAATAATATTACCTTTTAGTATTTGGCAACTCCTATACTTTCTTCTTTCCACTTTTCCACTTTTATTTAGTGGCAACACCATTTTTCACTTTTTACAATTTTTAGCATTGGCAACACATATCAATTGTTCAAAAGAAATTTCCATGTGCTCAAGGTCTGGTATGTAAAATTATATTCCTATTTCTAATTTTTGTTATCTTTTTGATTTCTTCTTTCCTTTATATAGTAGGGTAGGACCCAGATGTGTGGAGTTAATATCTCTTCTGATATGCCACACAACCGAAACCTTACTATTTGGTTTGCTGTAAATTATAATCCACTGTTTGTGGCCCCTGACGATGGTGACAGTGGTTATAATTTCCGTTCCATTATATTATCACAATAATTCTTGCACTTTATTTGGCTTCAAAATCTGGTTTCTAATTCTTGCTAATAGCTGTTATTTTTCTATGCGAGATATGTCTTATTTTTAGTATGTTTTGTGTTTTACTTGTTAGTTATATATATACTATATATATATATATATATATGATATATATATATATATATATATATATATATATATATATATATATATATATATATATATATATATATATATATATATAATATATATATATATATATATATATATATATATATATATATGTTATATAGCAGCCATTTTAGCAGCTTTAAATCACAGATTTTCGTGGCAGTAGCGCCCAAGAAAAAAGATAGCTCTCCAGGCTGTGCTAGCCGTTTTATTAACTTTTGAGGTCGTGTCAAATGACCCGTGCACCTTGCAATAATTCGTTAATCCCAAAATCTCTGCAGCGGCTTTCAGCTGAATTGTTTTGTCTTTTAAGGCGCCAGATTGACGGACCGCGGGGACCGTTTATAAGATTACAAAGGAATTGCAAGGGACTGTGTTGTAGTTGCGGACTTCAGCAGTTTTAGATCGTGAATTTGTTTTGTTCTCAACTACACAGTTTAAAAACTTTTTTAATACTTTGTAATTTTAACACGCTTTTGATTTCGTCTGTTATATATATATCCTACTAATATATAAATGTCAATGTTTTTATGTATGTTTGTTTCTCTTTCACGCCGAAACGGTTTGACGTATTTGGATGAAATTTAATTAAAGACAGTTAAACTCCTGGATTGACACATAGTCTACTTTTTTATCACGCAAAAAAGCACAGTTCCTATAATATACAAAAAAAACTATATTTTATAAAAACAAAGAATATATTGAGTTTTTATTTTACAAGGCCGTCGACAGATAGCTCACATTTATAGAATATCGTTAAATGATGCTAAAATAATGACTACACGTCATTTTATCGTCTGCTACTCCTGACTTGGATAAACACGCTTAAATCTATTGATTAAAACTAACACTCCTTTATTGATTAAATTTCTTATCGGCTGATTTAAATCCTTTTACGCTAAAAAATACTCATTAAAGACAATAATTTGTTATCTCCTTAATTCGCCTCAATGTTCCCGATTCACTAGATTCTACTTGGCTCAATTTACACAATATTTTTGTCTATTTGAGTATTCTGTCTGTCTCTTCTCCCGCACGACCCATATCCTATTACTATCACGTGAACAACGCTCTTCAACGGATAACGGTTCATAGTCACAAACGCGGGCATCGTAGCATCTTAGTTGTGTGTACATTCGCTTGTGATAATTTGGTTTTATATCCGAATACCAAATGCATCTTTTTCATATTCAGAGTTGTGAAATAAATTCAGCCTAGATATGGAGGAGATGCTTTAGGTAAAGATATCACTTTATGACATAGTTTCTTACGATTGGATTATAAAAAACTGTTGTTTAACAAATGAAGTTATGATATCTCCACTCAAAGTGAGTAAGTAGTATTTTACCTTTTTCATGAAAAAAAATTTGGTTGCTGCTTTAATTAAATCTCACAGCTGGTTTAGCCATGATTGCATTTCTGTATTCTGACTGTACTGTGAATTCGTTTTATAACTAGAGACTATAGTGAAATTATATTCTATTTATTAAAAAAATACTTTTTTATAGTGTATTAAGATATCTGTAATGTATTTGCCTTGATTTAAAATTTATTTTCTCGGGCTTATAACCATTACAGCTCTGATAATAAAAAATGAAGAAAACGAATCATTCAATATATTAATCAAAAACAGCAAATTTTAATAAAACACCCTTTTTATAGCTTAAAATAATAATCTTAATTGAGTACAGATATATTAATTAAAAAAGGGCTGATTTTGTAAAACGCTCATTCTATAGCTTAAATAATAATCATAATTGAGTACAGTTATATTAATCAAAAACGGACAGACACTCCTCATTTTCGATTATTATTTACCCTAAATGGAGCTATTGTTTGCCATTGTGAGCCATGCTCAAAAATTGAGAATTTTTCACTCCATTGATTTTTGTCGATTAATGGAGCAAATTTTACTCAATCGGGAGAATAACTGTTTGAAGTCAAAAACTGAGTAAAAATATACTCTGTTTGATTATTATTTTACTCAATAGATTTAAGCGTGAAGAGTAAACTCGAAAAAGTTTTTGAAACTTTCATTCAGTTCGAATTGTGCAATCGGTTTCGAAGATAGGATTTGATATGAGAACGCTTCATAAAAATATTTCTGAAATGTTCAGCATTGGATTCTTAGGGCAGCGAGATCAGAAAAGAGGCATTTATCATTTTGTCTTGCACTTGTGATTACACCACCCTCGAAACGATCAGATTGTTCTGTGACAATTTTCAGACTGGAATGAGCAGGTGGCTGAGAGGTCTATTCTCCTCTTCACATCACAATGGCAAAAAGATAATGAAAGCCTATCTCATACTTCGGGGAAATCTTTTTCAAAATTCTCATATTATACAAACGTATAAAAGCACTGTATTTTAAATGTATTTTGCCATTGCAAAAATTATGAAAATGTCTAAAAGAGTAGATACTAATCAGATATGCTTGAAAATACGGAAAAACACTCAAAATACTGGTGTTAGACTTTAAAATAAATATAAACTTTGTGAAAAAACACATAAAATGTTACGTATAAGAAGAATTTGTAGTGTTTTTCATGGCTTGTTATGTCGACTATTCTCGTGGCTTGGTAAGCAGTAGATATCTGGGTCAGGACACGTAACACCTTCCCACAGGGACGGACTTCTGGCAGGGCACGTGCCCGGATCCCCAACAAAAAGGTGGTCCCAAATTATCCTTTAAGCTTAAAAAACAATTTTTGATTTTGATTTAAAATATAAGACAGAGAAACTATATGAAAAATAACTGTAATAATAGTTACACTGTTACTATTTCATAGAGCTAGCATTATATCAACAACTTTTTAGCTAGATGGTTTAGTCTCAGGTCATTATTCAACGCAAACTTATGCGTGCAAATCTTGAATTAAACAGCACCAACGTAAATGAGACAGATGTTTCTGTATTGTCTGTTTAATAGTGCTGATGATGCTTATGTATTTGTATAGTTCCCTCCATCTCAGCTAGCGTATGTGAATAAGAATAATTTAAGTCTGGCAAAATGTGCTTTTATTGCCAGGGTAAACACACAAATTTCAATCAAGGTGGTAAAATACAGCCAGAGCCCTCTGCGTAATACCAGCACAGTATTGGAGCTTCAGATAAGCCCTGATGATATATTTATTTTCTGACATAAGTCACCGAAGATGGGGCTTGATAGCTTTGTTGTTGTTTTGTGTTGTTTATTTTTTATTGTTTTTGTAAGCATTCTTTTGACAAAGGAACATACAGTTTTTTTTTTTTTTTTTTTTTTTTTTTTTGTAATGTTTGTATGCATATAATGACATAAAGATGGCTGAATAAGGTAAATGTAAAAACATGAACATATTTTTCAAATTTTTTTATAATTTAGTTTTTTTTAATGCTCCTGTGCAATGTGTGAAGGAAAAAAAAATGTTATGCGCCAGATATTTTCAGTTAAAAAAAAAAAAGAAACGACAACGTTTATTTAACTTTAGAAAAAAATCACCATTACTTTAGCCAATTGATTTATTTTATTATGTCCTCAATTTTGCCTCCGCCGTTTTCACCCCCAACCCCCTCCAAAGTTCGAGGTTTTATTGTAAAAAAGCTGATGGTAGGATTATGATTCAAAGGTGAAATGTCTTGTTGAGTCACTACCAATGATCTTATCAAGTCTTCTTGGTTTCGACACGAGTCTTATCACTTCCAAAAATTCGCTCTTCCACGGTTGTGGCAATCTTCGACGTGAAAATACGCGTTCTTGATGCATTTAAAACACTGACAACACATTTTTCCACTAATAGCAATCTCACCACAAGTATTAGAGAGCAGTGCGAGCATACTTCAGCAATTAGATACTCCCCAAAAGACCATAACTTTGTTGGCAAACTGGCATTTTTCAATCGAGAATAACTTTATGGTGCAGACATAAATCGATTCATATTTTTATGGGGTTATATTGACAGATGTTCATGTTTATTGCATATGACGTCTATGATCTATTTATATTTCTATCATTATTTAATGCTAAAAGAATGTATAGGAATATGACGGAAATAAAAGTAGTATACCAAACAACAAACCAAATTTTTATTGCTACAACAACGCATTTTGTTGGTACCAGAAAAGCCTTGCTCCGTTTAATTTAATCTGCAGCTATTCGTGTTATGTTTTGATTAATTTATTATTTTCTGATATTGATTAATTGCATTCTGATAAATTAAAATTATTAATAAAATAAATTTCTTTAATATATTTTCTATGTAGTGAAGATTTTTTTTTTTTTTTTTACAGTAGAGAATGAAAGGAATTCTTACTATTTTTCTTCATAGATTTCGTAGCAATGTCTCAATGGGAAACAATTCCCTTCAAAACATACTTCTCTTAATTTTATACAACATCATGTCATAATAAAGTTAAAAGAAAATTCTTATTATTTTTAAGAGCAAAACACTTGGTATTTTTTACCAATAGTTTGGGACTAGTTCATTTATTAAGGTACACTCTAAAAATGAGAAGAAAAAAAATAAAACTCAACATTTTTCTGGATGCTTTTGAAGCAACTAACATACTTAATTGTATTCCTCTTACCTGTAACATCTTATGTGTGTTTTTTACAAAGTTTTTTATTTACGTTATACTTAATTGTACTTTTTTGTAATAGTAAATATCTTTGGAATGATTAAAAAATATGTTAAGCATATATGAGAGCTTACACGGAAGTGAATTCATCAGGAATTCTATAAGGGTTCGAGTTGTGTTGTTTTTCTTATACGAAAATATACTGGAAAAAGATTTTTGTTCCATGCAATTCAACAGCTATGAATTTTTATTATGCTAACAATCCAAAACCATATCTGTAAGAAGAATAAAGGAAATAAGTTACAAAGTACAAAGACGCATACATCGTATCAGAATGAAAATAGCTAAACAATAGTGTGCAACAGCTCTTCCAATTTACTTATGAAGCATCCAATGACTTACTTCATCAGGTGACACGATCTCTGAAAAGGAGGTCAAAGATTCACGTGACATGCATTCTCCTGTTAGAAATACCAGAAAGGCATCTGTTGTCATATAGGGAAAAAATTTCGGAATCCATTAGCAGAAAGCCTTTTCCAATAACAATGACTTACAATGGTTTTCTACTAAAATAGGAAAAAGCCCCGAGAATGCACCAAATAAGCACTTAGGCACTTAATAATATACATCAATGTTGTGGATTGACTTTTAGTATGATTAAAAAAGATTTTCAACACGTGCAGTAGGGTGTCTTATGCTAATATCATCCCCCCTCTATTATTTCCTTGCAAAGTTAATTCACTAATGTTTTTTTCCTATGTATTTATTCTGTAATGCAACGCTAGTGGTAAATTATCGTTATTTATTTTGCGCATAACAAAGTTTTTTCTGCGTAACAGAAATATATAGTAATTAATCGAGCTTAGAAAACAAAGTGTATCCTATATATTCGAATTATTTTTAAGCTTACTAAATAATTATATTCTTTAGCTAGCACCAAATAATGTAATTCTGTGTTTTAATATGGGTATTGTTTAAGACATACAATCTGTGTCAAATAATATATTAAGTATTTAATTTTTAAAAAGCGATCGAAATACACTCTGTTACATTTGAAATGTTGATGGTTTGTAGGAGTTTTGAAAGATAAATATTTTAAAATTACATCCTATAGGAAAATACTGGTTAAAGTGAAATGATCTATAGATGCAAAATAGTTCTGTATACGTACATATATTAATGACTATGTCATTTTATCTCTCACCCCCTTTATTGAAAATTGTCCGAAAAATGTGTCTCCAAAAAGCGACATAAAAATGCGACATAATTCTACATATATTTAAATACTATTAGTTCACAACAGCTTTAATCTATTGTCACAATATTTAGCAAGCTGTAGAATAGGCACCCCATGTATTTTTCTATAAATAGAATCCAATCATAAAAATTTCAACATAGGGTTACCATGCGAAATACACGAAAGATGAGAGATAAAATGACATAGTCAATGAATATCGTTTTAATATGGTAATAATAAAACTAAAAAATTAGTGGGTACAGGGGTGGGGGGTGTC
This sequence comes from Cheiracanthium punctorium, assembly GCA_038373885.1. Taxonomy (NCBI): domain Eukaryota; kingdom Metazoa; phylum Arthropoda; class Arachnida; order Araneae; family Cheiracanthiidae; genus Cheiracanthium; species Cheiracanthium punctorium. Next base: position 376,404 of record JAWZYV010015503.1, read on the forward strand.
TCCCCCTTACGAGGCTCGAACAGCCGAGTTTTATATATATACATATATATATGTAAGAAATATTTTTTATGGGTTATAAGCATATTCAGTACTGAAATACACACTGATATTGCAAGTACTACATTATTTATTTAGAAAGTTATTGGAAGTTTTTTTGCGTTGTTTACAATAGAATATCATTATAACAGTAATCTAATTCGTGTGTTGTTTGATTTAAAAGCCAGTTATAAACCTTATTTTAGAGTAACGTCTTTTTTCTTAGTATAAAGAATGACATGTTTTTTTTTTTTTTAACATCATGGCCGATAAATTGTTCACTATTTAAATAATACTTTCAATTTGCACTAATAACTTTAATATTTACATATATCTTCGAAAATTACGATTTAAAAGTGTTTTTCATTTCTTTAGAAGTATCAGCAGGTCTATATAGAAGCACAGAAGGTCAAACTCTGGGACAAACATATGAGCAGAACAAACACTCGAGAGTACTACCATAGTTAAGTAGGGGCTAGGCTTTTCCTTTTTGGGGGTTATGTGTTGTCCAACAGGCTTTTAATCCTCTCTGGAAAAAAATATTTATCGATTGTAAGAACAGAAGATGAAGACACTTAGAAGGTTAAAGATCCCATGAGAGAACGGCCAAATTCTACATCCAGCTACGTCAATGACCGCTTGGAAACATGGTGTCATTCCGGGGAGAGAAAAGGAAATGTAATGGAGAAGTTAACATTTAATAAATGGAATAATCAATGACTAGAAAATATGCAAACATAGTACGTAATAGTGCAACGAAGAATGAAAATTTATAAAAAGAAGGTATAATACATGAAAAAATCAGTAATAAGGAAATTAAAATGATAAAACAAACGTAAATTAGAGAGAAATGAAAAAAAAATAAGAATAACGACAAGAACGTATAGTTTTAATTTAGATAGGATCATTTGGAGTAATTTCAATCGGCGAGATTTTTAAAAAATCTATAATTTTTTTTAAATTAGGTATAAAGCTTATAACTTACTATAATTTATTTTTCATTATAGGTATTTTTGTCATTAATTTCAAGTATTTTTAAGGCATTATGAATTGAAAAACATACTCTATGGTTCTAGACATTTGAGGGTTCGGTGTTCAGAGTTATTTGGTGCGAAAGGAAAAAATTTTAGCCAAGCTATTTCAGATTAAAAAATGGTTTTGCGATATATTCAGGAGCTTCCGACATTACTTTTTTACTATTTTTACTTTTTACTTTTCCTACTACTTTACTAGCTATTTTTACTTTTTTCTATCCAAATAAATATTTTTAAAGTTAACTATCCCTTGGTTTTTTGCTAAATGGGATAATTATGACCGTGTGTAAAAGGATAGTAGAAAACGTAACTCTGACCTGAAAAATCATACGCTTTTCTTATATCACTTAAAAAATATGAAGAGAATAATTTAAAATATTTTAATTATTTGTTATATTCAACACAGAAATACATTATAAAGTGGAAATTTTGCTAATGCTTATTTTAAAAAATTACAAATTTTTAAAACTTAAGTGTCATGGCTTGTGAACAGAACGAAAAGTATGTTAAAAGACACTGAAGTATGCCAGATAAGAATTTGTAATAAAAGCAAATGTGACTTAAATGCAAAAAATTGACGCAGACCAGTAAGAGTTCTTTGAAATAAATGGCTACGTATTCGGAAAAAAAAAGAATGCTTCACATTACATCCCTTCCAGAAACAGTTTTGGATTTTTCACTAGCTGTACATTTATTTTAACTTTTTAAAATTTTATTTTGCTCTCAAAAAGTTAATATTACATAAATCAATATTTTTAAACCATTCTCACAATTCAATGTTTTTCATTTTATACAAACTGAGACTTTCAACACATCTTGACAGAAAGAGGCCATTTTGATATAATAACTAGATATTACAACTTTATTACTTAATTTGTATCAATTATTTACCCACCGGGGCAACTCTAATCACTCACAAAAACAAGAATACTCTCAATTGCTCTCGTATCAAGTATGTATCAAGAGAAATCAGGTGGTCACAATTCCCCCCCCCCTCAATTATGGCCATAATTACATTATATTTTTGTAATTTTGTGATTTTCTTTAGGTAAATATAATCAAAACCTTAAATTTTAAAAAAATGATCCTACAAGAACAAAATATTTGCTAGGTGTTCTTAGAGAATCAAAGTTTCTCCCAAATAATTTAAAACAATATGTTTCGTATAAAGTTATTCATTCACAAAGTTGGAATTAGCAAAAAGTGGTTATAATTGCCTCACCTGACCCTTTATTTTAATTTTTACTATTACTGTACACATGTAAATATGAATATATATATATATATCAGAGCATACAAGTAAGAAAGACAAAATAAAATAGAAATGATAAAGAAAGGGCAGGCGAGTGACAGATAATGATACAGAGGCTTACAATAATTGTCTCCAATCAGATTTCTTTGGGGGCAAATGGAAGAACTAACTAATACTGACGAAACACATCAAGTTCTGAATGTTGTAAAAAGTTCCCAAGAAGTCGAGATTGATTAAAGATTGTAGAATGAGCAAAATTTTAGCCTTAAAATTTTAGAATCTGTGATCAGAATTTATTTTGGTTTTGACAAGATTTTTCTTTATTTATTCTTGTGAAGCAAAGACTATTCCAGATTTATTTTTGCGTCGTAATGCACATCGTTGAAAAGTACAATAGATATTCCATAAATAAACTGTCTTAATAAAATGAAGTTTTTCTGCGAGTGCTGTTCTTCGAATTAGTTTACAAAACTCTGCAGAAGTGTCGACTTGCAGATAGAGGTGGGTTCGGGAGTGCTGCTTAAAGAAAATGAACCCATTGTTTAAACGTTTCCTAAAAAGCAACTGTGGAGAAAAATTCTATACTAAAAAGAAATGAAAAATCTAACTATACATTTTCACATTAATTGCTGTACTTTTAAGTTTTGCATTTATTTAACAGCAAACAGTCCCGCAAGTAAGATTGTGTCACTCGGGGCAAACCTTAATTTTGGCAGACTCCAATTTTTGGAACCATTAATAATTTTGGTACCCACTATCAGCACCGCGGCCGTTGCACGTACCCAAGTTTACCCATACCAAAGCCGAAAAAGTAACGTTAACTGTTAATTATTATTTTACAGGAGTTAAAGCTAACACTTTAATTATAACTGAACAATCTTTCACGAAAACTTTAAATAGTAAAGTAATTTTTCAAATACAGCATAAAGTGTAGGTAATATGTTAAATTTTAGCACTATGTATTAAACCTGATAAAATATAAGAGGGTAAGTTGAAAAATAAGTTTCCCCTGTCGACTGTGGTCAGAGCTGTGTATGAAATTCAAAAAATAGAATGAGACATTAAAGATATACATGCCTTTATTTTTCCACATAGGTACCAAGTACATTGAGACATTTATCATATCGCTTAATAAGCTTCAAAAAGCCCTCCAGGAAAAAATGAGGGCTTTGCATATGGAAGAAGCAAGAATTGAACGGCATGTTTCACTTCAGTATTGCTTCCAAAGCGCCTTCCCCCGAGATTTTTCTTCAAAGCTGGAAACAGATGGAAGTCGCTTGGTGCGAGATCAGGACTGTATGGCCATACCTACCGGGGCTCAAACGAGAGGCTGGTCTCCGCTTTGCGCAGGCACTGAAACAGCGCCATCTGCTTGATTTGCAGCGACCTCTGCCCAATGGTGTATCGGTGACTTGCGCGTTTTCCTGCTGTGTCGCCTTTCACCCATAGCCGTTCAACGCTTCTTCCATATGCAAAGCCCTGAATTTTTCTTGGAGGACTTTTTGAAGCTTATCAAGCGATATGACAAATGTCTCAACGTACTCGTACGAGAATAATAAAATAAAGGTATGTCATATCTTTAATGTCTCATTCTATTTTTTGACTTTCATACACAACTCTGACCACAGTCGACAGGGGAAACTTATTTTTCAACTTACCCTCGTATAAATGGGGTACCTATGACCATGTGTAAAAGGATAGTAGGAAAAGTAACTCTGATCTGAAAAAGCATACGCTTGTCTTATATCATTTAAAAATCATTATCATTATATCATTTAAAGTGTGAATATATTTTTGGAAATATCTTCTCATGGCCTAATTACTGAGGTGGCTAGGCTGGACTGGGGCTGTCAAATTTTGGATGCACCTTGACCGTATTACGAAAAAATCATGTTAATTTATACCATAAATACAGAAAAACAAATCATGTCAAGCACTTGAGAAGTTTTACTATGTTTCTTTATAATCTGTACTATCATTGAAATCAGCGACAAACTTCTAACGAAACTTTTAGAAAAAAATCCTTAAAAATGGAAAATTATGCCGCCATATCACTCTTCCAAAACAAATTTGCTGAGCAAATCCATGTTTAAGAATTTTTTTTCCGAAAGTTTAGTAAAAGGCACTTTTTCATTTATTTCACTGAGTAGTGCAGCTTATAAAGAATCATCCTGAAATTGCTGATGAAAAGATAAAAGAAAAAGAAAAGTTTTTTATAGTAAAGGGGGGGGGGTACTGCAGTTCAATAGTCCCTATGTAGGAGCCGTCACTTCTCTGTAGTTTACAACAGCATGTTAACCCTTTAATGGACAATTCATTTTATTACATTTTCTAGTTCTTTCAGGTGTCTGTTGTAATTAGTCAAACTCCAATATTAATTTTTGAGCATATTAGATATTTTTTCTTCAAAATATGTATAAAAAAATGTTAAAACTTTGCACGTCGCATTCAGTATTTAGTGGAAGCAAATTTGTTTATCGTAAAACAAACTGGAAAATTGACTATTCTAGTGTATTTTTGCAACTGAGAAAAAAAGTGTTGAATTAGATGCTTTCACGACTAAACCACTGAACGTTAAGAGGTTATTAAGTGTCCAACACTCCCTGTCTTAGTATTAGCCAATGATCTGTCAGCAAATGCCCGTCACTGTAAGAAAAAAATGAAGATTTATTTAAATATATCCTGTAGAGATTCGCTAAATGCTTAGGCAATTATTTCATAATTTATTACTCGTTCATATATTATTCTTTCATGGTCTTTCATAATTTCTTCAAATTCTTTCATAATTCATAAATATATTCATAACTTCATATTCTTTCATATATATTTATAATTCTTTCGTATTAATTAGCAAGCATTCTTAATAGCTTGCTAATACAGAAAGGCCATAAAAATACTTTGCCCAGATATAAATCTTGAGGGGCTGATCTGTTCAACCAATCGAGACGAAATTTTAGAGATAGTTATTCAGAGGTATAGGCTCAAGAATCTGTGAACGGCAACAAATTGGCGCTCATGTCTACGGTTGGTTATAAGTACAGAAACTCGAAGTTTTCAAATGACAACACTTATTTTCTTCCGTCGCAAAATGACCAGCGCATGCTAAAGAACGTGAGAACAGTACGAGTGTCACAAAAAAAATGGACGCGTTATGAGCGCAAAAACAAAACAGCTTTTTGAATGGCCAATAAAAACACGTAGGAAATTTGAAAATGACAGAGGCACGATACCAATCCCAGAACGATATTCGTCAGATATTCAGTGTAAAAAACCACTCTGCATGTCCAAAAAACAGCTCAACTTACGCTGCTATTTTGTCCTTACGTGAAAGCTCTCGACTGAAGAACCAACATTCCCACCCTGCATTTTATCGGTTTTTTTACGCCGAATATCTGGTTAACGTCGTTGTGTGGTGATCGTCGTCATGCCTCTGCCATATGCAAATTTCCTCCTTGTTCCCCGATCGTGTTTTTATTGGCCGTTTACACAGCTGTTTTTGTGCGCTCATAACGATTCCATTTTTTGCGATACACGTTCCGTTGCAACGTTTTTTAGGGTTTTAGCATGCACTGAGCATTTTGTGACGAAAAAAAAAATAAGTGTTCTCTTTCGAAACTTTTCGAGTTTCTGTACCTGTAAGCGTAACCACTAGCGCCATTTTGTTACCGTTCTCAGAATATTGAGCCCATACTCGTGAATAACTTATCTCTGAAACTTCATCCTGGATGATTGAACAGACCGGCCCCTACATATCAGGGTATACATCGACAATGTTTGTTTGTTTGTGTGATTATGGCAACGCCACCCTTGGGCGATCTGCCAAGGATGGGGGTGCCTTGGTAGGAGGACTTTCTGAAGGGTTGTAATGCGTATTCACGTTACATCTGGAAAAAACCTACCTGAACTGTAGATCGTAAGATCGACAGCCGCACGATGGGACTCGAACCCTGTACCTTCACACTTCGGCAGTCTGACCGCTTTCAGTGACATAACCACTGTGCCTCGGTGAGGCCCATATATCGACAAAATTTTTCAGGGCCACTCTCTATGTTAGCAAGGCAAATTGTCATCAGTATTACAATCGACATTATCAATTTAACAACTACACTTCCTAATATTTGTATGTACTTCTTAGGGTGCTTTAAGTATTAAAAATAATGCAATAATCACGAAAAATCAACTGTATTAGAGAAGTTTTGATCTAAACTTTCGTTTTAAATTCTTGTTTTCAAAATATTCTGCTCGGAAATTTAGGTAATACTTTGCTTCAGCCTCTTCCTGCATTCACTCTCAGAATTTCAGTTCACATCAGTTTGTTTGCATTTCTCCTTTATGTTTAAATATTTACCGTCTGTTTGGCGAAGTATCCAAACATTTCGGATGTTAAAGGGTGGACCAATTTTCCAATCTCATGCAACATTTTTATTATCAGTAAATGAGCACGTGCATTCTTGAAGTGATTTTAGCTCAAACAGCATTCACAATGCATTTTGTACGTGAGCGTATCTGCATTTAGAAAGAGCTGCATTATTGCAGAGCTCTTTTTTTAACTGTACATTATTTATGTACATTTACGCAAAATATCAGAAGTTCTCTCTGTTCTTTATAAATGCTATCTCAAAAATCCTAAATTATTAGGGATACAATTACAGGGAAGTCGTGTCTTTTTCCGTATGTCAATATTTTGCCTGGGCAGCATTCAGCATTTTCCAAAATTTGTAACTTATAGGAGGTAGGATGTCGTAAATGTTATTTTCACATATCCCGCGTGATCTCAAAGAGAAAAAGAGATATCCATAAAATTATTCCTGTACAACACTCACGGACACATGAAGATCGGTTTTAGAACATTTTGAATAGAAACCTCAAAGGAGGGTAGACGAGTTAAAAGAGAGAGTGTGGCCATCCTATTGTTAAAAGAAAAAAAAATATCTATAGAATTCTTCCTTCAATATGTAACAAATATTAATCCTATGGTTAGGCACAGTTTTTTCGTAATTTATTTGTTTGAATTTTATGTAAAGAAACGACAATAATTACTAATTAATTTATTACAATAATTATATTAATTTATTACAATTATTGATCAGCAGTTACAATTGTCGTTGCAGTTTATTAGAATAATTATGTTAATTATTGCAATAAATTAATATAATTATTAAGATAACATCGACAGTAATTGATTATTTTCTCAAATCCTAATGCATAAATATAAGTTAAATTTAAAACTTTTGCATCGTATCAGTCAATTTTTAATAGTTCAGTTATAAAAATACTTGACTTTTCTGTTTCATAGTCGTGAACAACTTCATATTTCTTCTTCTCGAACCTTCCCCCCCCCCCCCAACTTTTTCCAAAATATATTAACTGTAGCCAATTCGGTGTTTCGAACTACGAAAATGATAAACTAAGCAAAATAAATAAATCTGATAATTTATCTATTTTAAGTGGTAACGAAAATTTAGATAAAGATTTTTTAAATACAAGATTGTCCTCAAATGAATTACTGCTTAAATACTTTAGAGATAATTTTTAATCCAATATTATTATATTCATTTCTTGGAAAACAAAATTGTGCTTGGTTCAATTTTTGCAATTTTGAACTTTTGAATTCAGTAGAGAATTTTGCAGTTATGCTCTTTGAATTTTAACATCTATTAGGAGACCCAGAAAGTAAATGCCATAATTACTGAAGCTAATAATATGAAAATTGCCATGTACGTTGAGATTTGAACGTATGTACTAGATTAGACGTAACCTATAGTTGGGCAGGGGCCAAAACATTCACATACCTTGCATGATCTCACAGAAAAAAAGGGATATCCGTCAAATTCTTGCTCTAAAAATCATCTCTCATTAATACGTAAACATCAATTTCAGGACATTTGGAATATCGTCATCCAAGGAGAGTAGACGAGTAAAAAGTGTAGGGTGGTAATTTTTCTGAAAAGAAAAAATATATATATTTGAAAATCTTTACTTTAAATGTAACACAAATGAATCCTGCGTTTAGGAACAGTTTGTAATTACAAAGTTGTTTGATATTTATTTGTTTGAATGTTGATGACCTCGTATAAACTTGTGTACTAAATTTAAATGTGAGATACGATACTTTATTTATTTGCACAGTTACTAAAAGTTTTTGGCTGCTTTCTGAGAAAAGTGTTCTTTTATAAGCTTTACTGATATAAACTAATCTTGTTTCTTATAGAGAACATTTTACTGTCCATACAACTATAGAAGAAAATCATTACGAAGATTTCATTATTCCAATATTTGTGCATGTAGTATTTTATGGCAAATTTTGCTATTTTAATCCACAAAACAGTATGTGCCTACGTACATAAAATTTTTATTATTTCAAATATGTTCCACCCATCGCATATCTATGTAATTACTACGCAGTTATAGTTGAAATTTTACTCATTATACTTAATTTTTGCTCAGTGTACATCGAGAAATAACCGCTAAAAATAACCTCGATTTAAAAAAAAATCCCTGGCGGATTATTGGTTGGGAAATTACGAAAAAAAATTGTAATGTTATTCTAATTAGTAGCTTCCATGTGACTCTGATTTCATTTAATTATCTATCAATGATTTTGAAGCTAGGGATATAAATCCCTATTTTCCGAAAACGTATAAAGCTAGGGGTTTGATAATGTGCCCAAAAGTATTTCCAGCAGCTAGCAGCACAATCAAATCACCAATGCAAATAAAGACTCAGTACAGATTTTATATGGAACCTTTCTATTCAAATCTGTACAGTTATTTATTAATTCACCAAATCTGAATTTTTTTTTTATTTTGACACCAGAGTAATTTCAAAACCTACACATATCGTTATACTTGGCTAGTATTTTAAAATTAATTTATGATTTATAAATTTATTCATTCGTAACATTTTCGCAATATTTTTACTTTTCTGCAACAATCTTCTCTGAAACACTGTACACTAAAGCATTCAATGATGCTACAAGTAGCATGTGTAGTCCTAGAACTAGCAAATGTAAATGTATCGCAAAGCTGTAAGAAAATTATATGTAAAATGAACTACTTTTAAATCTAATTCAGTTAAAATATTTTTGACTTTCAGACAGGTAAATATTTTTGCTACAAATAAATTAATTTGTGAAACTCGCTTTTTAAACCATATTACATTGGAACACATTACAGATTCAATTACATATTTGTTGCACGCATTTAAAGTATACGGTTTGAAATATTATCTAAAAGTTATTTTAATGACACATTTATCCCTCTTTTGGAATGTTTCTTCGAACACGAGCAATTAGTTTGAGAATACAAAAAGAAAATTTCGAAATCTTACTCTTTCCTCGGTAACATTTTAGATAGCTTAGATTTAGAAGATGTACGTGAAAATGTAAAGATGCTTTTGAGAATTCAACTTAATTTTTAAAATGTAAACGTCACACAATTTTTGATAATTTATTGGATGTAGTTTATTCATCTTCTAGGTATATTTATTTTTAAACAAAAATCTCTACTTTTTAATGCATTCAAAATTTTTATGTTTTCAGAATTCTAAATCTTGCGTCTTAGAATTGTTGACTTTTAGATTTTTTATGCGTGAAGAACTAGTTCTAGTGGAATAATATTTTATTTGTATTGAAATGAGAATAAAAACAGCATAGTGCTTTTAATTTTCTAATAATCTAAACAATAAGACTGTCTACTCAATTAGTAGCAAAAACAAAAACACTAGACTGAAAGTTTGCAAGTTACTTTTGTAGGAATATTTTTCTTAACGCAGCGGTTCTCAACCTTTTAATGTCGCCCCCCGGCAAAGTCTAACTTACTGTGGCACCCCCCCCCTCCATTTTTCAGCATACATTCATTTTTTTAATCTTTAACAATGAACATTCAGTCGAATTTTCTACAAAATAATGTTATTAGTAAAGTTTGAATGAACATTTTAAGTGAAAATGGATATATTTTTGAGTAAAAATCAGAATAAATAAGATGTTTTTTTAAAACATGCATCACTACTTGTTCTTTGGTTTTTCTCACGCCCTCCTTGGGGGGCGCGCCCCACAGGTTGAGAAACGCTGTCTTAACGCATCTTCATAATGGATAGTCTTGCAGTAAGAGTTCTTGCCAAGAGTTTCAATGGCAATTAGGTTATTTTCATTTTATTGTATGAAGGAAAAGACCAGAAAAACCAGACACGTAGCCTTGGCGACTCATGGCAGAGTCCATCCACGAAAGCGATTTTCCCGTAGAATCAGACTCCCAAATCCACTCAGCAACTGAAATATGGAATCTATTACATGACTATGAGTTTTGGGATGCGAAAGCAGTTGCCCCGGATAGATGGCCAATCTGACAAGAAGCCCCCAGTGTTTAGTCCCCAAGTAAGCTGAGCTCTTTTTGTCGGCCATCTCAAGGACGGTATGTCAACCTTGCCTAGGCCGGGATTCAAACTCCCTACCTGTGGCACGATAGCATAACGTGCTAGCCATTGCACCATTGATCTTTAAGTGTCGGGATTAATGAAGTTTAATATTTTAATGTTTGATTGAGCAGAATTTGCCAATTTAAAGTTTTCTATAATGATAGTATCATTTGACAAGTTAACCGCAGAAATGGAAACATTAGTCATCAGATAGCATTTTCAAAACTGTGTATTTGCTGCACGTCCTGGATTGTTGTTAGCGTTACTGTTGGCTCATCCATTACGAGCTGTTACAATACCGTCTACTAAGGCCCTAACAGCACAGATGATCACAAAAGAGTTACTGGACGTAAAAGAGGGTCATATTTGTCAAGGGACTGTCACAAACTAGTCACTTGTGACTTGTGAGTGATGAGACTCCACTGTGTGTCACTGTGAGTGATGAGACTCCACTGTGAAGTTTCATTTGTGATCAGTCACAAGGTGACGTCACTGTGAAGTCCCCTTGCGACAAATATGGGATCGATCGCTGAGGGAATTTGAAGACACTGTGTGACTGGTTTGTAGCTGCTGTTTCTTGGGACTTCGAAATGGCGTCACAGCGGCCATTTGTTGAGACTGGAAACAAACTTATTTTTGTTAACATTTTTTTTTTGTAATTTTTTTGTCAGATATTTAATGAGTAAATCCGAAAACGATAACGAGTAACGGAGTAAAATCACGCGGTTGTGAAGTAATGGAATTTAGTTAAAATTATTTAAACTAAACAATATTATTTATAAAAAGTATTAGAGTTCAGGGTTTTAAACACAACGGAGAAAATTGCATATTAGTGGATAAATTTGAAAATTCCCCTTCATATCCCCATGGCATACTTGTAAGTTCTTTTGGAAAAATTTGTGTTTAAGCTGCGAGTATATGTAAATAAAACGGCACACTATCTTCTAAAATATGATTTATGCTGGGAAAAACATTTTCAACGATTTTTTAATTTATATTTGTTAATTATGGTTTGGCCACACCTCTAGTAGAACATTCAAAGCGTGGAGCGCAAAATCTAGGCTCAAAAGGTCCTCAACCCTGCAAGACCAGGAAATGAGAAAATACATCAACCTTCAGCATGAGTCACTTGAGAGTATGAGAGAACCTTCACAAACTCTGCACCTTCACCCGCAAACAAAAGTAAATCTTAACCTCTTAAAACCTTGCACTAAGAATGAACCTGCCTCGGTTTTAACCCCTTAACCGTCGTATTATTTTCAAGAAAACGGTCATAAAAGTGCTTATTTCTTTTATTCCAGAAAATTGTATAAAACAAGTGTATATATAGTATATTTGTTCGTTTTAAGGTTTTAGACATTTTAAGCACTAGAGAAAAAAAAAATTTTTAGGAAAAACCAACATTCAGGGTCATTGTGACTGAATGTGTGTTTTGTAGTAAGCAGGGAATCATTAAAACTCTATGTTTCAAACACTAGAAAATTTTATTAAACTTACTACGTAAAATAAGTAAACATTTCTAAAATTTTCTTTGAACATAAATAAAAAAAAAGTAAGCTAAGATTGCATAATGCATATCACAAATACACGTGTGTTTGAGTACTGCTACCCTGTATTTAAAAATAAACTATCTCCGAATTAAGTTAAAAATACTCTGGTATTGTCATCTGTTGTGTAAAATTATATATTACAAAAAAATCCATGCATCAGAATTGAAACGCTCTTATCTTTCTGGCTCATTTTTTTGAACAGTATTGACCGGAAATTTGACGGGCACGAGAAATAGAGGGAGAAAGCTTAGCCCGTGATTTTGACGGGAGCGAAGATTAAGGGGTTAAAAGAAAAGGCGACCACACCATTAATGCAATTTCCTGCCAAACTCAAAATTTGGTAATTGCCTACACTGATGGCTCTTCCGACTCTAGTCTTGATAGCGGAGGTGCGGGTGTTCACATTGAGGGTCCAGGCGAAGAACACGGGTGTCACAAAAGTCCTGTGGGAAAAATCGCTTCCAACTGCACACACATGTTACTTGTTGCCATCAAAAGTGCGCTGGAGATTTTCCTCACTGAGAGCATCCAGAGATCCAGCAGCATAGTTATCCTGTCTGATTCAAGATCCGCGCTGCAAGCCATTCAGAAAGGTAAGTGCCAGATAAGCCATGAAGCTATGCAGTCCATTAACAAAGTCATCTCTGCCAAGAGATCATGCACGTTACAGTGGATTCCCGCCCACGTTAATATCCTTGGTAATGAGAAAGCTGATGTGCTTGCCAAGGAATCCAGATCTTGCCCTCAATCATGGAATATCACGACTTTCATGGACGCCAATGCTGTTACCGGCCGCAGACTAATCAAAAATAATTTAAAATACTCTATTCCAGCTCTGGACTGCAATCGTACAATAGCAACGATAATAACCAAGCTACGAACAAAGCATGTTAAGGGAATGAGAATCTCGACTGACGGACAAAGAAGTTACTCAAATCCCTGCCCAAATTGCCCTGATTTTCAACAGTCTCCTCAACACATCTCTTCAGCTGCCCTGCAATTCAGACCAGGCTTCTCAAGATCGGCCTGGAAGATCCGAACGATTTGATTTTTTTTCGGACAAAGCTGTGGAGGTCACCGAGGCTGTCTTCGACAGCTTCGGAGTGATCTGAGGCTTCCCTTTGAACAACATGGACACGACAACAACGACATGGTATTCTTCCCCCATTTATAAAATACTCCACAAAAATTTAAATTTTCAGAACTAATTTTCCAATCAGTTTACTTTTTAAAGCGACCCCAACAAGATGGGCATTAAGGTGCTATCACACGAGAGCTCTACGCACCGCAAAATGCACGTACAACACTTTTGTACTGCAGTTTTGCCCTTCAGTCAGGCGAAAACCGTTGTGTGGTAGTATTTCCCTTGACACCGGACTGTTTCGAACAATGTTGAAAAATGTTTGGTATGAATGGCGAAATCAGCCAATCAGAGCTCTAGACACTGTCCACACCTTCATTCAAGATGGCGAACTCCATGCCTGCAATGTGGACGGCGGAAACAGAAGCCGATTTTATTTCCGAAGTGCAAATTGAAAACCATTATAAACATTTTTACTGTATTTACTGAAAAACGAACCTTCGAATTCCACCGTCAATGTCAATGTTCGAATGCACGGGGCGCGACAGGACGAGTGATTTTTGTGACAAAAACAGCGATGACGTAATAACTGTTTTGTCACAAAACGAGCGATAACGTCGCCAAATCGGTAACCCCGTGCCAATCCACCAGATCGTTTTCTTGCCTTGCAATACAACCCTATACCTTGCTTTTGACAAGAAAAATGAAAGCCGAAAGAGTTGTACGAGCATTTTGAAGGGCGAAAATGCGTCGTCTGATAACGGCTTAACGCAGAGCTTAGCTTGCTTGGCCAGTAGTAAGTAGTTTGGGTGTTCGATCCAGGGTGGTTTCCCTATCTTCTGGTTACTTGGTGCCATCTTTTTTGACTATATCGAGGGGTCGCATTATGTGGTCACCGAGGGTAGGCATAGAAAATGTATGTTGATCCCGGTGCGAAGTCCCGGCGACGGTTTTTAACTATTGTGACTGTTTTGCGCGATCCCATTTCAGTCACAGGAGGCGGTCATGCCTTTAGGGGGCGCATGCATAAGCAAGGAAATGCTGTTAGGGAATCAAATCCCAGCACGTGACACCTTAAACATATGAAAATTTGGATGAGCGTTATCCTAAATTCTACCGGGACCTCATCCAATGAGTGTATGACCTCATGATGAAGAGAACGTGCGTACTTAACTGTATAAGAAGTGAGAAGGCTCTGACGCAGAAGTTCGAATAATTCAGAAAATTATCCGATTCCAGAGAAATATTCCGATTTCTTGGGATTAGCCTCCTCCTAAGGGTGGTGAACGATGTGCTGCATTTTGTTCAGAATTAGAGCGAGAGAGTCAGGAGTTTTTGATGGTCATAGTCCAACTGGTAAAAAGGGTGCTCACGGTTTTCAAATGACGAGGTTTAGTTATTTCACACAAGGGGCGATCTTTTGTCCGTCACAAAAAATATTAAGAAAAAAAAATTCACAGATTATAAACAAAACAAAAATGTTGAAATGAGAGTTTTAAGTAATTTTTCCTTAAAAAATGCGTGCATTCAATTAATTTACACATTTTTTTTGTCGGACTATTAGATTATTTTTAAGCCATGGCAGACGAGCTGCTAATAAAAAAAGCATCTCTTTAGTACAATAAATTGTCATTATGATGTTTCCTTTTTTACCTTTTTCTTTAAAAAAAGAATATGAAAAACTTAAGAAAGTAATTTTTCACTGATGCATTTTTGTCAGATAACATTTTAAATAGCTTTGGAAAACGTCATTGACAAATTAGACACTAAGAACGACGTATTGTATTGTATGAAATCGAATGTAGGAAAAAGAAAATCTTTTGAAGTGAAAAATTATATTTTATTATGACATTTAAATTTCTGTTTCACATTTTGTTTTCATCTTATCTCTGTAGAAATTTGCAAAATAAATTAAAATAGTTTAGCTATTATTTGGGTAAGTTTCTTAGATAGGTTTCATATGGAACTAATAGTCGGCTATAATATCTATTTAATTTCTAATTAAAATAAAGCTATATTTTGAGCTGGCTTTTCAATACATTTGAGATTGCTTATATTTAAAGGGATTTCTATCCAAGCAGCTGCGACAATTTGCATTACTAACATCGTATAGCTATTCTTCATAAGATTGTTTGAATATAGAAATAGTGCAAGGAGGGTCACATAAAATATTAGATTTGATTTTCCCCGAAAACGGTTGAGCTGCATAAAAGTACAATAATTATACTAATATCCATTTAAAGCTTTTTTTTTCTTTTTCGGCAATTAGTTAGGTACACTACTGGCCAAAAGTATTGCAATTTACAGAAATCTAACCCTTTTTAAGATTAAGCCCCCTCTCCCCCGTCAAAAAGAAAAATCAATATAATTGATAATTTTTTAATTTCAACATATCAGATTAATTACTTCAAAGACAAGATAGTAATAAGTTAAAGCACAAAAATAATTATTTGATTTATTTAAAATGTACATGCGTTATTACAGAAATCATAATCCATTTTGGCTTGTCGGAATAAAATTAAAGAATTAATTTCAAGTTCTTCTGCAAAAAGAGGATAATCAATAAATGCAATTGAACTGAAGATCATTTATTATGTTGCTGAGCAGCCTTGACTTTGATAACAAAAGCTACTCTTTTAGATATGGAATCCACAATGTTTTACAACACTTCTTTTGGTGTTTCATTGTACCAATTTAAATGATTGGTTCCTGAAGCTCTAATTTTGTTTTTGGGTGATTTTCAGATGTATTGTTTCTAATTATACTAATAATCAAAAATATTTTAATCTGGCAAATTTCATGTCCATTCTTTCTGGGCTTATTCTTGAAAAGATGATTAGATTTCTCAAACTTGCAACACTTTTGGCCAGTAGTGTATGTTACCTACAAGTTTGAAAATAGAAGCTTTAGTAAAAGATTGTTACTCTCAATTTAATAAATTTATTAATGCTATTGTTGTATAGAAGACTCGCTTAAAATATTAACTCTAAATACAAAATAACTTAGAAATTCCTGCCATCAAAAAGTAATCCGTATTTTTTTCAAAAGAATGTACACATTTTTTCTGAGATGATTAAGAATCAAAACATACTCTCTTTTGATAAAGAATTTCTAGAGTTTTATTTTTTTCCCATAAACCGTTTAAACTTGCTTTTCGTGCTTTGAAATAAAAAAAGAAAAGGGTGTTTTCGAGTTTTTAAATGACATTTCGTCTTCTTTTCGGGTAATATGCAGAATATTCTTATAGAAAAATCCACCCTTTGAAGTATGTTTCGAGTTCTTGGGTATTAATGTTACTCTTGTTCATATGAACCAACAAATTTGTTTAAAAATAGTGACATACAATGTTAATTCAACGAAAAACACGAGCAGTGTGTGACAATATAAATATTATAAATATATATTTTACTCGGAAGCTTATCTTTTGACCAGAAAACAAAGAAAATATCTTTAAACTAATACGCGAATATTTAAAAGTTATACAACGCTTAAAAACTACAGGCTTAAAAGTTAAACACCGCTTCAAAAAATATATCCTAGAGAAAATATTAATGAAAATTTTAAAAATTAAGAAATTATCTTACATTTCTTAGTTTAAAATATTAATGATAAAAAATTCCTGTTTTATCCTTTCTTTTGGAGTTAGTACTACTGATAGCACTATTGATATACAAAAAAAGATAAAACAGAATTTATCTTGGGGAAAATATAATAATATCAATGATGTTCACAATCCAAAAAAAAAGACACTTGGTAAAATAAAAGCTTCTTAAGCGAAAAGTTGCACACGAAAACATAATAAATCATAAATTAGAGAATCAAATAAAATAAATAAACCGGGTCTTCAAAATAGACCGCTTTCTACTAGAAAGCTTTTAAGCGGGCTCCAAAATGTATTTTTTGAAAAGAATTGTGAGAATTAGTGATATACTTATCAAAAATCTTACTTCCACTTTAATATTTGCCAATGAAATAGTTATATTTTCATTTTAATAGAGGATAACAATTTTGTATGTACGTACTTCGCGAGTCGTAGCAGAGATCTTATAAAAAAAAAAAAAAAAAAAAAAAAGAATAAGAATTCCCCGTTACATATTCTAAAGTAGGCATTTCAGGATTAATTATTCTTTAAATTATAAATGAAATTATTTAAAGCACACAGGTAATTATTTTTCCAAAAGTTTACTTTTAGGAGCGCAAGACTTGCGGCTATGAAATTTCCAATTTAAATCTGTTCTTTACGAGAGACAAATAGATATCACTTTAAATGATATGTAACTTAGCAAGTTTGAAATTGATAGTGTCATTCTCCAATAACAGATTACAAACCACTGAAGCCTTGGATTCCAAAGCATTGGTCTGAATTCCAAAAGATGAATGAAGTGCTTTGTTGAAATAATTAACACGAAGGGCCGCTGGAGTCAATGGCAGTGGATATTATGTCAGCATATATACACGATTCATCAAACGAAATTTCGCTAACTGATTTTCACCCAACTAAAGGAATAGAGTGGAGCTAAGAAATTCGAGAAACTCACGATATTAATACTACATTTGCTTCATAAAGACTAATTATTATTGATGTTATTGTTGTTATTTTAATAATGACAAACATGATAATAAAACTCTATTTTCTGCAACTTTGCAAAACAGTTTGAAATGAGAGTTATGATATATTGCAGCAATTAAAAATTCTATTCTATTACATTTAATAGAGATAGAAAATTGCTTTCCATTTTTCTAAAGTAGATGAGTATGGTAAGTAATTTTTATACTTTTGATAAAATTTGCTGTTTGTTATTAAATTTCTTCCTTGAAAGAAATTTATCTTCTTTTTTTTATGTGCAGTTACAAAAATATTTTTTCACAGTTCTTTTTTTAGACAAATTAATTCTTAAAGCAAAATAAACTTTTGCTCCCACCATAAACTATTTGCGTATCGCAAATAATTAGACTTGTTCGGAATAGATAAAAGTATACAAATAAATAAATGAAAACAAAATATAGTACTTCCCGTTTTGATATAACTCCATTCTCTGAAAAAAAAAAGAAAACCAAAACCTGTTTTTTTCACAAGAAATATACAGTTCATGAATTATTTTCTAAAATTTTCAATCTTTAGAAAAGCACTCTGTTCAAAACTTTTATTTACAGAAAACAGCTTTTATCCTTCTTCACGTAGGGCAATAACCGCTCAAATATGCCTTGGCATATTGCTTGCAAATGAGAGATGCACCTAAGGTATGCATAGCAAGCATTAATGTTTCAAACACAGTTACGATGACTCCCCCAGCTAACAAGTAATCCATCAATATTTTGCGTGACTTTCTCTTTATTTATATAAATGGCTTGCTTTTGTCAACTTTTTTTTTCCTTTTTTGTCGCTCTTGCTACACATAAATAATGGAGACATGACAAAGAGAACAAAAGTTGTGTTACTTCTATTAGGATATTATACTTAAACACCTGGGAGATGCTATCGTAATAAAATTCCTATTACTCGGCATGCTTAAAAATACTGCAACGAGAATTATACTTCGTTAAAAGAAAAAGATTATGGTGAATCCAAGATTTTATTTAAGAGTACATTGTTTGAATTTCGATCAGGCACGTAGCCAGGGGAAGGGGGTGCCCAGATCCCCCCCCGCACAGATTAAATGATTCTCTAGAAGAAAAAAAAAATCTGCATCGTTAAAAAATTAGTTTTGGATTTATTTTTTTAATTTGAAAATAAAATTTTATTTGATTCGAAAAAAAAAAATTCGTTTGTTAAAGCTTTAATATCTAAATCTCAAGACTGATCGCCCATTAAGAAAGTTATGACGGCACTATTTTCGGCGATTTTTGTGATCCAGTAGTAATTGCGAAAATTAAAGTCTCGGGAAATACTTTTATTTTCTACGCTTCAAATAATAATAAAAAATCAGAAATTTTCCATTTCTCAAAATTTGATGATTTATTACACAGTTACAAACTCTTTCTTGATTTTACCTTACAATTATTTCTTGAATATAAAACAATAGTACAACTAATCGAATGCAGCTCATTCACTTACAATATTTATACCAGCTTCTTTGAAGCCATTCAAAATTAGGGAGTTTTTGGATAGCGGTTTCACTCACAGTAACACAACGTTAAATGCCATTGGACAGTACAGCGCATGCGCACGTATAAAGTCAGAAACGAGGTTGCTCAAAATACTCCGAATAGCGGATATTAGTCAATATTGGACATATTAGTCAGTATTGGAATTATTTTTGCAAACCAGAGTTTGCAAACCGAATGCCCGGCTGTCTGTACAACGAATAACTGCCCGACACTGTATAACGAATTCCTGACTTGTCTGTCTAATATCCAACTTGTTTCATCATTTTGTCCCTTGCTCTTCAGCACTTGTGCCATTTCTAAGTTTGGAGTGCTTTCTGAAACACCTTGTATAATACTTTATTGCTAATGAATAGTATATAACATTGATTTGTTGCTTGATTTAAAACTCCACTAAACTTATTGGTAAGATGTATAATCTCTAATTTTCGTGTTCTACAATTTGACTAAATAGGAAAAAATTACTGATCAACACTGTGACATTATAAATTATGATGATATTGTTATCAGAGTTTCAAGACTTTCAGATACAGAGGAAATATACTAAATGTAAAACAATAAAATAGACATTTACTCAATTTTTTCATATATCTAAAAAATATATTACGTTTTAAGTGCGAATTCCGTATGTCAATCTTGTATGAAGTCGCTGAAATTACTGAAATTGTCATTCAATCCTGGAAATTTTTATATGCAGAATACTCAAAACTAATATTGACACACACAACGCAAATATTTGTTTGTTACTACAGTAGCTATAGATACTTATTTTATGTAGATCATGATTTTATAGTATTTTTCTAAATCATGGTGTTGCGTTAGTTAAATCTATGAAGAAAACAACGCGCAAATCCTCAAAATAAAAAAAATTATGATATGAGAATTTATGAGAAAAAATGAATCTATGAGAAAAATTTATTATTAAAATAAAAATCTAACATGCTATCAGGATTACGAAATATTTTTTAAAATCCTAATCAGAATAAAATTTATCTCAAATCCAGATGGAATTATTATTATTACTTTTTTTAATGTGAGTTGAAATGCATATTTGAAACCGTTAACAAATCAAAATAATCGTGCATATACGTTTATATCTAAAAACTGTAAGTATTTCGCAATTTTTATTGTAAGAAAATATGACGAAAAAAAGATGCTTTGGAACTTTCACAACGCATCACAATGATCTTCGAACCCAAGGGAGTGACGTATGTGATTCTGTAAAACGCTTAAAATACATTTCATATGCGTTTCACGCACTCTCTACGGACCGATTTTGAAGGAATGAGAAAGCTAAATAATGTTTATCTTTATGTTTGACTGGATATTTTCAGTTTTAAAAACCCATGTCGAAGAATGTTTTTTGTCATTCTAGATATTTGAATCACACAATGTGTAGTTATTTGATGGTTGGTATTACTGCATGCAAAATCTCCGAACAATTGTTGTTTTCTGGCTAAACGTAAGAAACCACCATGTATTAAAAATTTGTGATGTATTGTTTACCAGAAAATACACGCACGATTGAAACTGATGGTTTTGTATTTATTTAGATGTATACAAATGCCCTTGTGTTTTTATAGAAGTACCAAACACGTTCTTCTTGAATCCACACCTAACTGCAAGTCAAAGTGAAAAACCCTGAAACTTAATTATGCAAATTTTGAATTAAGAAATCAACCAAATGATCGAAAAAAGACAATTTTTAAACATGCAAAAATAAGACAATAAATGTATTGTTGAAATTATCCAAAGGAGCATGTTATATAACTATCATTAACTATTTTACAACAGTTGATGAAAAGTGGACGATTTACTGTGTTTGTGAGTAAATCTTTCACAAGCACATGCATTCATTTTAGGTAGATTTTTCTTAAAATTCAACTGTAACATTTAAAAATCGTAAGTGCATTTTGATATCATAAATATTCATAAAATTAGAAGCATAAATATATAATGGGTGTCATTACAAAATCCGGAATCCGGTATAGACCCGGGAAACAATCAGGTCTCTGAAAGATGAGTCGCTTCTTGTCTCATAGCCGGGTGGTTATAATCAGAGTTAACCTATTTAAATCTTGGATGTATTTTGTGGAATCTTGGTAAACAGATGGTGTTTTTCATGTAAAAGGGACGTTGTGAAAAAAATTTGGAACATTTTAAAAATACCAGTAGTCAATGCCGTATAATCATCCTTCAACATGCCATTTTTTTTCCATCAATCTGCCTTTCACTGATGTTTAAAGTCTTCATTTGGCTAGATAACAATGGTCATCACGACCGGTGCCATTTCACTCAGATGTTTCTAAAACTGTTCTAGCTTGGAAGTCCATCAGGAAAACAGTACTTGTTTTAGAATTAAAGACAAATTAAAAAAATAAAAACTGTAATAAAATTAGAATATCCAATTCTATTGAACATTCTTTTGTTAGCTTTTCGAAAATTAAAGAAAATTGTGAAATTTTACTATAAGAACAGATTAGTATTTTAAAATATTTAAAAATTATTTTAATCTATAAATTTCATCCGTCAGATGTCGGTGTTATATTAATGGTAAAATTAAAATTTATATAGAAAAAAATTATCTAGGTACAATATATTCTCATTAGTAAAATGATGTTTTGATACAACAACCTTCTCTATGATAAAAGTTTCGAAAGTGATTTGGAGCAGAAAAAATTAATTTTCTTTTGAACGAATAAAAACTTTTGAACATTTTAGTACTTTTCATGATATGTAAGATTTTGTATCTACTTTATAAGTTAGAAAACCTTTTGATGTGATTAAAAATTACTGATTAACATAATATCGGAAGGTATGTCTAAAATTTTACAATTTAATCAGTTTATTACGCTTTATCGAGCTACTTCTAAAAGACATTTTTTATTTTCTAATTCAACATTAAAAAATTATCTAGGAACAATATATAATCATTAGTGAAATGATATTTTGGTACAAAAACCTTCTCTATGATAAAAGCTTCGAAAGTGATTTGGAGCAGAAAAAGTTAATTTTCTTTTGGAGTAAAAAAACACTTAACTTTTGAACATTTTAGTACTTTTCAGGCTATGTAAGATTTTGGATCTACTTTATAAGTTAGAAAACCTTTTGCTGTGATTAAAAATTACTGATTAGCATAATATCGGAAGGTATGTCTAAAATTTTACAATTTAATCAGTTTATTACGCTTTATCGAGATACTTCTAAAAGACATTTTTCATTTTCTAATTCAACATTTAAAAAAAACTTTTCTTCTCTTAAAAATCATACAATATTCAGATCAGGCAGCTTTATCAGACATTGTTACAACTACGGTAAACTCATTTATAATACCGCTCAAAAATGTATCTTTCATGCAATATGTAGCAAGTTAGTAAATGTCAAAGCATAGATTTTTCAAAACGCATACCGCTGAATGATAAATCCTATTAGAAAAGTATCTATGAATTGGTATTTTAAAGGAACAGAGCTGTTTATAAGACTTTATCTATTCAGTTTCAGTGAATTTGTACGTAAATAACGTTTTAAAATAAACGGAAATCTTTAGATTCTGGAATTTTATTTGAAGTATGATAATAAAATGAAGGTCCAGGTGATAGTAATTCTTACCAAAATCATTAACTAATGGGTTGGCATTTACATTTCATTTTGTGCATTTCGGATTACCGATTTTATTAGTTTATATTATGTCCAGATTATTAATTACGCTTAGTATTTAATTTGTTCAACATTTGTCATGTATACGAGTCTTCATGTAAAATGATTCAAATTCTGATTAGAGAAATAAAAAATAATTATAATTCAGGATCTGAATATGATCCTGAAGAAAGAACATCATTCGGATTAATGAAAAAATGTTGGTTTCTTCCAAGATAGGTCAAAAAGTTAATTATTAGGTGCACCGGATAGTAATATTATTTTTATTTGTATGTCAGTATTTTGCCTAGCCAAAATTACTGAGGCTAATAATACGACATTTGGAACGTGTGTTTGTTTCTTAGCGTAGGGGCTAGATCGGAGAGCATTTTCTAAAATTCGTAACTGATACAGGATAGGGGAGTCAAAATGTTCTTTTCACATATCCTGCGTAATCTCGAAGAAGAAAAGAGATATCCATAAAATTCCTGCTGTAAAATACAACACTCACGAATAACCAAAAATTGATTCCAGAACATTTTGAATAGAATCCTCCAGGGAGGGTAGACGTGAAGAAAGGGGGGGGTGGCCTTTTTTCTTGAAAGAAGAAAAAGTATTATCCAAAGAATTCTCTCTTTAAAATTGTACAAATATTAGTCGTATGCTTGCTTAGGCACAGCTTGTTTGTAATTCGATACTTGATGAAAATTTATTTGTTTGAATTTTATGCAAAAAAAGTGCATCACTTTCAGGTACACCTAATATTTTCGAAAATAAGTGAGGATGGTCTAAGATGTAATTCGTTCACATTCGGAGTGTTTGTGAGACACATTTCTTTATTCTACATGCTAGGCACGACAAGCTAGAATGTAGTGAATGGAGGTCCATTTTTTACTACGAACGCATAATGGTGTTTTTAGTATTTATGGAATATCTATTCAAAATAGGCGATTTTCTTATTTTGTATAAATATTCCATAAATTGTCCATGTCCTATGTCTTTGAGGTTAAAATGTCCATTTTTGGAACGTGGCTCACCCATCACCATCGGTTCTTTCAGTTATGGTACCCTCTCCACACACATCACAAATGCCAATAGCAGCAGAACCTTGATTGAAAGCTTAAAAAAAAGGAAGTTGTCAAAAAATGCTAATTTTTCTCAACTTACCATTCTATTTTATCTATCTAAAAATTAGCATATATCAACTCGAATAAAAAAAAAAAAAAAAAAAAAAACGATGTTTCTGGTAGAACAAAAGTATCCCTTTGCAAATAATTTAGAACATTATGCCAAAAGTATTTAATAGCATGCGGAATGTTAAAATTTTTAAAAAATAGCAACAAAAGCTGCGAACATTAAACTCTGGTAATGAAAGATATTGCTTTCTACTTAAAAAATTATTAATACACATTACAACACATTACATTACATTTGTTTTTCTTACTATTACGGTACAGCGCCACACAATTTGGAAGTAATTTTTTTTACGATGCCAAAACAAATTCGTGAGCCTGTGAAGTATTATTGTGCAAACCGTATACTCATACGACAATTTGTTGCTTTTCTATAATTTTTTTTTTTTTTTTGGGGGGGGGGTCAAGGACTTTTCGGACACCCTGTATAACAAAACGATTTTTTTTAAATATTACACACTACAAATTCAATTAACGGTTCTATTAAAAAAAAAGTTGCTCTGTTGGTACAGATCTAGAAACTGTATTCTTTAAGTCTTACAATCTTTAAATTTTGCACCTGGTGTCCCATTTTTTCTGAAGATGTAATGTGAAATCTACAAACTAGATCTGGACGTCCCAACAAGTGCATTTTTTATTAAGGGATCCAGCATTTTGTTATATAATTAACAGAATGTATGAATGTATGAGACGTCAGATATTGTAAAACCCAAATTACCCTTTCCTACATTACACGTATATACAGGATGTCTCGAAAAGGTGGTATCATGATTGAATTCATTATCTATTACAGATACGTAAGTAGGCAATATAAATTTTAAAAATGTCCAAAATAAGGTAGGAAAAAAGGCTAAGGTAGGAAAAAAGGCTAAGGTAGGAAAAAAGGCTATGCTAAGAAAAAATTCCTGTCGTTAATTTTCAAAAAGTTGCACTTCTTAAATTTTTATACGATCCTTGTACAAAAATATCCCCAAATAGAAAAATGTGCCCCCATATAACAATTAGGGAATGTGCAAAATTTCAGCCAGCCATCATAAAAAGTCTCAGATATATAATAAAGATGGTCAGCGGCTATACGTAAATTTGAATGCAAAAGCTTTTTGCTTGACAGCAAAAAAAAGTATTTTTTTCGGTAATTTCTGCACGACCTCCGAAAGGCGATCATTCAATGTGATTTCTTTTTTCCATTCGAAAGCCGTTGAAAAGTTTTTTAAGGGAGCATATATTTATCTTCTTATCTTTGAAACGTTTTAGAATTTAATTTTCACGTTTTGTTAGCCTCATTAGTGTGTGGGACACATTTTAGTAATTGGTAAATTTTTTTCTACGGGAGTCGTGCGCAAGTTTAAAATGTATCATTTTTTGAAAGTCACCGGGAAGAATTTTTTCTTAAAATGCAGTCCTTTTTCCTACCAAATAAGGCAGGAAAAAGGGCTACATTAAGAAAAAATTATTTTGAACATCTCTTTCAATTGATATTGCGCACTTATCTCTAACAGATAAATAATTAAAACGAGTCACCAGTCTTTTGATCCCAAAAAGTTAGTAACCCTGTAGAAAGTTACAAGCCATGTAGAAAGTTATAATTATTTGAATTTAAAAATTAAATCACTTTTTTATGCACCTGACCAATTTGATATTAATATTATCAGCTTAAGGTATTTTCTTATAAACTCTAAGAAGTGACACTAAGAAAATAAAATTGTAAACAATGAAAACTATTACCGAACATTACGTATAAATTCCATCCTGTTCAAAGTACGATAAATCCAAAACACCAAGCAATAAATTTTAAGAGCGGCTTGAAGAAAATTACCAATTGCATGCCAGCGCAAGAAATTGAAGTTAATTAGATTCGTGGGACAAAGAAAGTATTAAATATGCAAATCAGCAATTTACTTTAAAGAGGGTTGAGATTTTGTCCGGTGCATATCCAAGGACTATGTTCCTCTGCACACCCACTTTCAATGCATCACAAGAAACTGGGAATAATGTAAAATAGAAAATATGCATTCATGAATAGATACGGCTTATAAAGATGATGAACGATTTCAGTGCTAAGTTTGTCGGATTGGAGTTATTGAGAGCGGGATACGCGTGTTTTAGAATAAAGTAGTTTTGTAATAGACGGCATCTTAAGAATTAATCAAAGCTGAGTCAAATTCAATCAAATTGCATTGTTTAATAACACATTGCGTGCATTTACGCATATATATATATATATATATATATATATATGTATATATATATACCGGGTGTTCCAAAAATGACCGGTATATTTGAAAAATCGATAAAAACTAAACGGGCAGCGATAGAAATAAACATCATTCGGATTAATGAAAAAATGTTGGTTTCTTCCAAGATAGGTCAAAAAGTTAATTATTAGGTGCACCGGATAGTAATATTATTTTTATTTGTATGTCAGTATTTTGCCTAGCCAAAATTACTGAGGCTAATAATACGACATTTGGAACGTGTGTTTGTTTCTTAGCGTAGGGGCTAGATCGGAGAGCATTTTCTAAAATTCGTAACTGATACAGGATAGGGGAGTCAAAATGTTCTTTTCACATATCCTGCGTAATCTCGAAGAAGAAAAGAGATATCCATAAAATTCCTGCTGTAAAATACAACACTCACGAATAACCAAAAATTGATTCCAGAACATTTTGAATAGAATCCTCCAGGGAGGGTAGACGTGAAGAAAGGGGGGGGTGGCCTTTTTTCTTGAAAGAAGAAAAAGTATTATCCAAAGAATTCTCTCTTTAAAATTGTACAAATATTAGTCGTATGCTTGCTTAGGCACAGCTTGTTTGTAATTCGATACTTGATGAAAATTTATTTGTTTGAATTTTATGCAAAAAAAGTGCATCACTTTCAGGTACACCTAATATTTTCGAAAATAAGTGAGGATGGTCTAAGATGTAATTCGTTCACATTCGGAGTGTTTGTGAGACACATTTCTTTATTCTACATGCTAGGCACGACAAGCTAGAATGTAGTGAATGGAGGTCCATTTTTTACTACGAACGCATAATGGTGTTTTTAGTATTTATGGAATATCTATTCAAAATAGGCGATTTTCTTATTTTGTATAAATATTCCATAAATTGTCCATGTCCTATGTCTTTGAGGTTAAAATGTCCATTTTTGGAACGTGGCTCACCCATCACCATCGGTTCTTTCAGTTATGGTACCCTCTCCACACACATCACAAATGCCAATAGCAGCAGAACCTTGATTGAAAGCTTAAAAAAAAGGAAGTTGTCAAAAAATGCTAATTTTTCTCAACTTACCATTCTATTTTATCTATCTAAAAATTAGCATATATCAACTCGAATTTAAAAAAAAAAAAAAAAAAAAAAAAAACGATGTTTCTGGTAGAACAAAAGTATCCCTTTGCAAATAATTTAGAACATTATGCCAAAAGTATTTAATAGCATGCGGAATGTTAAAATTTTTAAAAAAATAGCAACAAAAGCTGCACACATTAAACTCTGGTAATGAAAGATATTGCTTTCTACTTAAAAAATTATTAATACACATTACAACACATTACATTACATTTGTTTTTCTTACTATTACGGTACAGCGCCACCTATGAACACAATTTGGAAGTAATTTTTTTTACGATGCCAAAACAAATTCGTGAGCCTGTGAAGTATTATTGTGCAAACCGTATACTCATACGACAATTTGTTGCTTTTCTATAATTTTTTTTTTTTTTTTTGGGGGGGGGGTCAAGGACTTTTCGGACACCCTGTATAACAAAACGATTTTTTTTAAATATTACACACTACAAATTCAATTAACGGTTCTATTAAAAAAAAAGTTGCTCTGTTGGTACAGATCTAGAAACTGTATTCTTTAAGTCTTACAATCTTTAAATTTTGCACCTGGTGTCCCATTTTTTCTGAAGATGTAATGTGAAATCTACAAACTAGATCTGGACGTCCCAACAAGTGCATTTTTTATTAAGGGATCCAGCATTTTGTTATATAATTAACAGAATGTATGAATGTATGAGACGTCAGATATTGTAAAACCCAAATTACCCTTTCCTACATTACACGTATATACAGGATGTCTCGAAAAGGTGGTATCATGATTGAATTCATTATCTATTACAGATACGTAAGTAGGCAATATAAATTTTAAAAATGTCCAAAATAAGGTAGGAAAAAAGGCTAAGGTAGGAAAAAAGGCTATGCTAAGAAAAAATTCCTGTCGTTAATTTTCAAAAAGTTGCACTTCTTAAATTTTTATACGATCCTTGTACAAAAATATCCCCAAATAGAAAAATGTGCCCCCATATAACAATTAGGGAATGTGCAAAATTTCAGCCAGCCATCATAAAAAGTCTCAGATATATAATAAAGATGGTCAGCGGCTATACGTAAATTTGAATGCAAAAGCTTTTTGCTTGACAGCAAAAAAAAGTATTTTTTTCGGTAATTTCTGCACGACCTCCGAAAGGCGATCATTCAATGTGATTTCTTTTTTCCATTCGAAAGCCGTTGAAAAGTTTTTTAAGGGAGCATATATTTATCTTCTTATCTTTGAAACGTTTTAGAATTTAATTTTCACGTTTTGTTAGCCTCATTAGTGTGTGGGACACATTTTAGTAATTGGTAAATTTTTTTCTACGGGAGTCGTGCGCAAGTTTAAAATGTATCATTTTTTGAAAGTCACCGGGAAGAATTTTTTCTTAAAATGCAGTCCTTTTTCCTACCAAATAAGGCAGGAAAAAGGGCTACATTAAGAAAAAATTATTTTGAACATCTCTTTCAATTGATATTGCGCACTTATCTCTAACAGATAAATAATTAAAACGAGTCACCAGTCTTTTGATCCCAAAAAGTTAGTAACCCTGTAGAAAGTTACAAGCCATGTAGAAAGTTATAATTATTTGAATTTAAAAATTAAATCACTTTTTTATGCACCTGACCAATTTGATATTAATATTATCAGCTTAAGGTATTTTCTTATAAACTCTAAGAAGTGACACTAAGAAAATAAAATTGTAAACAATGAAAACTATTACCGAACATTACGTATAAATTCCATCCTGTTCAAAGTACGATAAATCCAAAACACCAAGCAATAAATTTTAAGAGCGGCTTGAAGAAAATTACCAATTGCATGCCAGCGCAAGAAATTGAAGTTAATTAGATTCGTGGGACAAAGAAAGTATTAAATATGCAAATCAGCAATTTACTTTAAAGAGGGTTGAGATTTTGTCCGGTGCATATCCAAGGACTATGTTCCTCTGCACACCCACTTTCAATGCATCACAAGAAACTGGGAATAATGTAAAATAGAAAATATGCATTCATGAATAGATACGGCTTATAAAGATGATGAACGATTTCAGTGCTAAGTTTGTCGGATTGGAGTTATTGAGAGCGGGATACGCGTGTTTTAGAATAAAGTAGTTTTGTAATAGACGGCATCTTAAGAATTAATCAAAGCTGAGTCAAATTCAATCAAATTGCATTGTTTAATAACACATTGCGTGCATTTACGCATATATATATATATATATATATATATATATGTATATATATATACCGGGTGTTCCAAAAATGACCGGTATATTTGAAAAATCGATAAAAACTAAACGGGCAGCGATAGAAATAAACATCATTCGGATTAATGAAAAAATGTTGGTTTCTTCCAAGATAGGTCAAAAAGTTAATTATTAGGTGCACCGGATAGTAATATTATTTTTATTTGTATGTCAGTATTTTGCCTAGCCAAAATTACTGAGGCTAATAATACGACATTTGGAACGTGTGTTTGTTTCTTAGCGTAGGGGCTAGATCGGAGAGCATTTTCTAAAATTCGTAACTGATACAGGATAGGGGAGTCAAAATGTTCTTTTCACATATCCTGCGTAATCTCGAAGAAGAAAAGAGATATCCATAAAATTCCTGCTGTAAAATACAACACTCACGAATAACCAAAAATTGATTCCAGAACATTTTGAATAGAATCCTCCAGGGAGGGTAGACGTGAAGAAAGGGGGGGGTGGCCTTTTTTCTTGAAAGAAGAAAAAGTATTATCCAAAGAATTCTCTCTTTAAAATTGTACAAATATTAGTCGTATGCTTGCTTAGGCACAGCTTGTTTGTAATTCGATACTTGATGAAAATTTATTTGTTTGAATTTTATGCAAAAAAAGTGCATCACTTTCAGGTACACCTAATATTTTCGAAAATAAGTGAGGATGGTCTAAGATGTAATTCGTTCACATTCGGAGTGTTTGTGAGACACATTTCTTTATTCTACATGCTAGGCACGACAAGCTAGAATGTAGTGAATGGAGGTCCATTTTTTACTACGAACGCATAATGGTGTTTTTAGTATTTATGGAATATCTATTCAAAATAGGCGATTTTCTTATTTTGTATAAATATTCCATAAATTGTCCATGTCCTATGTCTTTGAGGTTAAAATGTCCATTTTTGGAACGTGGCTCACCCATCACCATCGGTTCTTTCAGTTATGGTACCCTCTCCACACACATCACAAATGCCAATAGCAGCAGAACCTTGATTGAAAGCTTAAAAAAAAGGAAGTTGTCAAAAAATGCTAATTTTTCTCAACTTACCATTCTATTTTATCTATCTAAAAATTAGCATATATCAACTCGAATTTAAAAAAAAAAAAAAAAAAAAAAAAAACGATGTTTCTGGTAGAACAAAAGTATCCCTTTGCAAATAATTTAGAACATTATGCCAAAAGTATTTAATAGCATGCGGAATGTTAAAATTTTTAAAAAAATAGCAACAAAAGCTGCACACATTAAACTCTGGTAATGAAAGATATTGCTTTCTACTTAAAAAATTATTAATACACATTACAACACATTACATTACATTTGTTTTTCTTACTATTACGGTACAGCGCCACCTATGAACACAATTTGGAAGTAATTTTTTTTACGATGCCAAAACAAATTCGTGAGCCTGTGAAGTATTATTGTGCAAACCGTATACTCATACGACAATTTGTTGCTTTTCTATAATTTTTTTTTTTTTTTTTTGGGGGGGGGGTCAAGGACTTTTCGGACACCCTGTATAACAAAACGATTTTTTTTAAATATTACACACTACAAATTCAATTAACGGTTCTATTAAAAAAAAAGTTGCTCTGTTGGTACAGATCTAGAAACTGTATTCTTTAAGTCTTACAATCTTTAAATTTTGCACCTGGTGTCCCATTTTTTCTGAAGATGTAATGTGAAATCTACAAACTAGATCTGGACGTCCCAACAAGTGCATTTTTTATTAAGGGATCCAGCATTTTGTTATATAATTAACAGAATGTATGAATGTATGAGACGTCAGATATTGTAAAACCCAAATTACCCTTTCCTACATTACACGTATATACAGGATGTCTCGAAAAGGTGGTATCATGATTGAATTCATTATCTATTACAGATACGTAAGTAGGCAATATAAATTTTAAAAATGTCCAAAATAAGGTAGGAAAAAAGGCTAAGGTAGGAAAAAAGGCTATGCTAAGAAAAAATTCCTGTCGTTAATTTTCAAAAAGTTGCACTTCTTAAATTTTTATACGATCCTTGTACAAAAATATCCCCAAATAGAAAAATGTGCCCCCATATAACAATTAGGGAATGTGCAAAATTTCAGCCAGCCATCATAAAAAGTCTCAGATATATAATAAAGATGGTCAGCGGCTATACGTAAATTTGAATGCAAAAGCTTTTTGCTTGACAGCAAAAAAAAGTATTTTTTTCGGTAATTTCTGCACGACCTCCGAAAGGCGATCATTCAATGTGATTTCTTTTTTCCATTCGAAAGCCGTTGAAAAGTTTTTTAAGGGAGCATATATTTATCTTCTTATCTTTGAAACGTTTTAGAATTTAATTTTCACGTTTTGTTAGCCTCATTAGTGTGTGGGACACATTTTAGTAATTGGTAAATTTTTTTCTACGGGAGTCGTGCGCAAGTTTAAAATGTATCATTTTTTGAAAGTCACCGGGAAGAATTTTTTCTTAAAATGCAGTCCTTTTTCCTACCAAATAAGGCAGGAAAAAGGGCTACATTAAGAAAAAATTATTTTGAACATCTCTTTCAATTGATATTGCGCACTTATCTCTAACAGATAAATAATTAAAACGAGTCACCAGTCTTTTGATCCCAAAAAGTTAGTAACCCTGTAGAAAGTTACAAGCCATGTAGAAAGTTATAATTATTTGAATTTAAAAATTAAATCACTTTTTTATGCACCTGACCAATTTGATATTAATATTATCAGCTTAAGGTATTTTCTTATAAACTCTTAGAAGTGACACTAAGAAAATAAAATTGTAAACAATGAAAACTATTACCGAACATTACGTATAAATTCCATCCTGTTCAAAGTACGATAAATCCAAAACACCAAGCAATAAATTTTAAGAGCGGCTTGAAGAAAATTACCAATTGCATGCCAGCGCAAGAAATTGAAGTTAATTAGATTCGTGGGACAAAGAAAGTATTAAATATGCAAATCAGCAATTTACTTTAAAGAGGGTTGAGATTTTGTCCGGTGCATATCCAAGGACTATGTTCCTCTGCACACCCACTTTCAATGCATCACAAGAAACTGGGAATAATGTAAAATAGAAAATATGCATTCATGAATAGATACGGCTTATAAAGATGATGAACGATTTCAGTGCTAAGTTTGTCGGATTGGAGTTATTGAGAGCGGGATACGCGTGTTTTAGAATAAAGTAGTTTTGTAATAGACGGCATCTTAAGAATTAATTAAAGGAGTCAAATTCAATCAAATTGCATTGCTTAATAACACATTGCGTGCATTTACGCATATATATATATATATATATATATATATACCGGGTGTTCCAAAAATGACCGGTATATTTGAAAAATCGATAAAAACTAAACGGGCAGCGATAGAAATAAACGGTTTGTTGCAATATGGTTGGAACAACAGTAAATTTTCAGGCAGACATACACAAAATTAGTTACAATTTTCAACAACAGATGGCGCTGCAGGCGATTTGAAAGATGTAGAAGAAAACGTAGTCTGTGAGTTCCGCCATTTCACAGCAAGCTTCCAATCTGCGAACAGCACACGCTTACAGCAGAAAGACGACTTACAGAATGGCGAACTCACAGACTGCGTTTTCTTCTATATCTTTCAAATCGCCTTCAGCGTCATCTGTTGTTGAAAATTGTAACTAATTTAGAGTTTGTCTGCCTGAAAATTTACTGTTGTTCCAACCATATTGCAACAAACGGTTTATTTCTATCGCTGCCCGTTTAGTTTTTATCGATTTTTCAAATATACCGGTCATTTTTGGAACACCCAGTATATATATATATATACAGGGTAGTTATAATTAAACTTCCCCTATAAACAGCATTCTGCAGCTGTAAGTGGTGAACGAGCAGATTTCAACCAAATTTGGCAGATAGACTGTACACGAGATGCGCTTAAATGAAAAGTTTAGAACGTTTCTCTCTATTTAAAAAAAAAAAAAAAAAAAAGTAACGGCCGCTGTCGCCACCGCCACTGTCAAGAGCTTGTTCGGCTATCTTCTCGTAAACTGTGGGGATTTGAATTTCGAGAAAAAAAGGACATGAGCAAAGTAATTTTCTCTCTCTCCAAATATTACGTTTGCAGATTTCCACCACTAGGCAGCCAATCCGCTGTATGTATAAGTTTAACGAGCTTTTATTTTGTATTACAAAATTATACTTGGAAACACAAGGTATAATAAGAATGTAAGATTATGGGATTTTTGTGTATTTTCTTTTACTTTGATTTCCTACCTGTTTTCTTAGACACATTTTGAGTCCATGGTTAATTTTTTATTGAAGAGTATACGTCTTTAGCGCTATTCGGTTTTTTTTTTTTGGTTTTTTTGGGGGGGGCATTTGATGTTGAAGGCGATTGATACATATTTTAGAAGCGTTTAGGCCTTAATGTCATTTAAAATGTAAACAATATTTTAAAAATTAGATTCGCATCTTTAACATTTATGTTGTCTTGGTTTGTGGGTCATTGATTTTGATACTTAATTTTTGGCACATGTGACGAAATCAAATAATGTGCACATTTCCAGAGTAATCTGCCGATTAACAATGGCAACTGATCAGAGAAAGCGAAATAATTTCATTTCTGGAGTTGCCTAGTCTGTAATCGTCTTGTAATCTGCAAATTACTTCCTAGACCTTGGTTAAAAAAAATGAAAACGATTCTTTACTTGAACTAATACAGAAACGAAAATTTAAATTGTAAATAGAAAATTCCAGTTTCTATAGATCGTGATAGCATCAAGCACTTGCGTGACGTATTACGTTTGTGAACTAGATTACTGTAATAAGTATAATATAAAAAAGAGATGTGGTATGTTTACGACTGATTTTCTTTACAAAACTGAACTATTTTTTAGCCTTCAGTGATGATTATGAAAAGGAATTTTAATTAACGGAAATTAACTACTTTTAATTTAGATATTTTTTCAGTTATGAAGATCATAATCACTCAAATTTAGTTTTTTTTACTCAAGACCACATATTTTCTTTGTCTTGTAAACACGTATCACGATGCTAATTATTACAGTAATTAAAATGCATCTATTTACTTAATATTTTAGGAATATAGGTTAATTACATTTTTAGCAGGTAGAATAATTAGATTCGTTATAAATATTTTCTCGAAGAAGTTACGAGGAACAAAAGGAAAATTAGATTATGAAGAAAAAGCTCGTCGTGAAATTTTCGTTGAAGTCTTCTGCTTTTTAGAATTTCTAAAAGCTAGACAGTAGAATAAAAATGATTATATGTATGTAAAAACGCGACACATTTAAGAAGTGGTTTAAAACAATGAATATTTTATTTGAAATATCTTGAACGCTCCTTTTTTAAACCAAAAAATATTTGAATATTAGATTTAATGAGATAAATAATCATTTTCATACATATTTTTATATATATGATAAAGTGCTATGACAGATTTTTAAAAATATATTTGTCAAAATTTTGAGTTGAAAGCAAAAGAAACATTATTACTAAACTTATTTTTTGAATAAAGCTTCAACATCTTTAATGTAAATTGTTGCCTTTGACAAGTGAACAAATTTTGTTGAATAAGTCTTAAGACAGAGCAATACGGTACATATCACATTTAAAATAAACCTTTGTTAGTCAGAATATAGAGTATTATTAAAAACGTAATGGGCTACAAACTGATTTGCTGTGATCTCAATGCAAACAGAAGTAGCAGAAAAAGAGAAGCTTGCATGTATATAAGTATCAATTGCTTCTGAAAAACATTTACTGCTTTCTGCATTTTTGTGGCGCTTTTATAATAGGTTAGCACTTTGAACAGCAAGAATTAAGCATTTATTTATTTTCGTTTTGATAAAAAAAGATCCATTACTAATTTATGTTATAAACTAAAAATTAAAAAAATGTGTCTGTGGATCCGCCCAGCTTCTATAGAAAGAAACCTCACAAAGCCCCTATGTTCGTATTTTTAAGCGGTGTCAATTGGGCAAATGTGGTAAACGATAAAATATTTTTCATATTAACCATTTTTTATGGAAAAGAGCCATTGCTAATTTTAGGTTACAAACTAAAATTAAAAATAGATCATTTGTGTATCCGTCCAGCTTCTGTTGAGGGAACCTCAAAAAACCTCATATTTGTTTTTTTTTAACTAAAATTATTAGCAATGTTCCTTTGATAATAACCGAAAAATAACCGTGAAATTTTTCGGTTTTATCGTTTGCTAAATATCCAGTCAACTATCAAATTGCCCCAAATCATCCGTTAATAATGGATTATCAGGATGTACGAACATAAGCCCATGTAATTGCTGTGTTATTGTTGCTGATACTAATGCCTGCTGGCAATCGCTGAGCGGGGCCAGATCCTCTGTACAGAACGGCGAAAGGGAACGGCTTCCATTCAATTGAACCCCAGTGGGAGGAAGACCGACTGAGTTGGGGGTCTCCCATTCCAGATGAGAGACCTAGCACCTAGATCGGCATCCACAAAAGCATCGTTTGAAAATGGAAGAGATTGGAGCCACGAGTAAATTTTACGGCACCCTCTTCCATATAACGTCCACAGCCCCACCGCAGTCCAGCCGAGAGAGGTTGCCAACCTTCCAAGCGCTGATTAAGGTCGAAGCCGCTTCACTTTCAATTTCTTATGGGAACGGAGCTTGAGGACTAGGCCACTGTAGGACGCCAAGGTATTCTAGAAAGGTAAGAACTATAAATGATAAAACCCTTTATACATTTTTTTGGTTATATAATGTAAAAATCTATAACTTATTTTTAACCTAATTAAATCTGGTGAACATAATAAATTTAAAGCAAAAAAGGATTTATCTGAGAGTTTAAAATTAATGTCTGAGGAAACTGGTTACTATGTGATAGGATTAAAGTTTTGATTATCCCATCATCAATCTCTATCGGAAGAAACATCATAAATTCTGGCGTCAATCGTCGGAAAGGGGACTTGGCAATGCATGGGGAAATTATCACCCAAAATGTCTGATTTCACAATCTCTGGAATACTTTAGCAGGCTGTCTAAATTTATTTATATTCATTACTTAATCATACTTAATTCTTGGATAGTTATGGTACTGATAGCTGAACATTAGGACAGCACTTACTGTTTCTTTATGTTCTCATTTCTGCAGTTCACGATGGTAGGTCCTGTTAAAAAGTCCCCCGTCTATGTGGCACCCCTTTCCTTGGCAGATACCCTTCGCGTAAGCACCATACCGCACAATGCATTTCAGTTAAATTTGGGCGAATGACTTTTAATGAATTTCAAGAAGAGTGATTTTAACTTAACTGCTTCATTAAATATTAACATATTTATACTCGTACATTTTCCCCGCAAAACTCGAAATTGATGGACGGAATACTTAGCAATAAAACATATAATACTTTATGATTTAATAATATTATATTCGTGTGAGCTATTTTATAAGTATATATTATCAATATATATAAATATACATTTATATGTTATGTATGATTCACATCATACATAATACAGTCAAACCTCGCTAGTACACCCTACAGGACCACTTAAAAATGACTTACTAAACTCAGTAACTTCTTAATCGGAGTTCATATTAATTGTAAAACGAATTCTAAATGTTTGTGTAATAAGCTTGCCTATAATTAATTTACATTATAACTTTTCTAACTCAGTAGAATGAGAATTTAAATTAATAAAATGAAAGACAAATTTGGGGAATTATAATTAAAGACGATATGTGGTACTTACACTAATTTGACTATGCAATCTGTCATATTTGATGTGTCATCGTGCAGACAAAACTCTGTCAGAACAAAGAATAGTCCTGCAAGAACTCCTAAAATCCGTTGATAAGGTAACAATATTTGTAAGAGAAAATGCCGACAATTTTGCTCAACAAAAATTAAGTGTTGTTGGTAGATAACCTTGAAAAAGAAATTTGGCCGAGTTTGTATATTGCACTCTTGAAAGTGACGCTTTAAGCGGAGTGGTTGAAAAAATAGTGGCGCAATAAGCGGAGCACAGAATGTGAAAAGGAGTATTAACAAAGTCGGGACCTCTGAAGGAAGGAGTAATATGCGTAGTGACGTCTTATTCAGGTGACTTACAAACGAGGCTTGACTGTATTTAAATATTCAAGTATTATAAATGATATGAATCATATATATTGAAAAAAGTGAGGCAACATTAAGCCATGCGAAATAGCTCTAGAATTATATGAATGTACTTAGAATTATTCTACCCTTTTAAAAAGTATTAGACACGACAACTGCAATTAATTAAAATTAAAAAGATAATATAATTTATTATAGTTATTAGTAAATTTCAGACCATCGGTGTAAAATCATATTTATTGATATAAATATTAAATCAACTGTAATCTTTCCCACTGTTAGCCTTAAAATGATAAAAAGACAGCCATATCCATTTTTATTCCATAATGATTACAACATGATAGCGTTCTTCCTATGACATTATCAAATTCAGTATTTTTTTATTAATTAATAAATAATTACATTGAATTTTCGAAATTCTCATGCGCTAGAATGTAAAAATATGCATTAAAATCTGTGAAACAATTAAATATGATGCTTAAAATTTTCTTTCGTTACAAAGTAAGAGTGACTTTGAAGTAACTTAAAAATAATTAATAAATCTTCACCATAAATATATTAACAGCATATTTCGATAGGTTTACATCACGCCCATAGACAAACTGTTAAAGTCAGTTAAATATCCTTATTAAGATTTATAATAATTGGATTTGTTAGAAAATTGCGTCATTCAAAATTTGATACAATTTATAATAAGCAACTTTAATTCAATAATTTTTCGAATAAAATAAACCAGTTTTAGTGAAGAGAGGTAGATAATTCCACAAAAACAAAAAATGTTTTCAGCAAATTTTCTTAATTTAAGTTATTAACAGGTAAAAAATGTTATACAAACCAAATAACCAAGATGCTAAACTCTTTGTGGTTACGGTTTTATTTCTATTTAATCTATTACATTAAATAAATATGTATATCAAACTGACCACTCCAATCTCATACTCAAATTTTATAAATGGACATCACAAAATATATAAGAGGATCTGTGATATCTATAAAACCATATAAATGTCACTAACTTTTTGACAGTTTTGACAGTACTTGCGTTTTATCAAATGCATTTAGGAAAAAATATACGACCATTTTTTAATTTCTGCTATCTATCTAAAGAGCCTTACAATTTAATTTACTTATGATTTGCAATATTCACTTAAGTCATATGTCTGTTGTATTTCAAGTTTTTTAAACTGTATATTTTTAAACATTTAGATATTGTTTTGAATAAGATCAGTAGAAGAAAAATTTCAGCAATCCATTCTAAGCATTTTTCTTAACTATAAAATTAAGAAGGAAAAATATATGATAGTGTAAATTATCATAGATTAATTGTGAGCTATTAAATACGAGGCGTATCCAGAAAGTAAGTTCCGTTTGGAAAAAAATATAGTAAAAATTTTTTTTCAAGTCAATTTTATTGTTATATGAAGGAGGATACCTTAAACTATTTTTCTACATAATTTTCGCCAATATTCAACCACTATTCGTAGTGGGTTACCGGATTTTCTATACCTTCTCTATAGAAACTTCCCGCCAACGATGATAACCACGACTTCACCTCATTGTCGGATCCAAAGCGATTGCCGCCTAGCTCGCGCTTCATGTGCCGGAACAAGTGATAGTCGGACTGCGCCAAGCGGTAGTCGGACGATCTGGGCTGTATGGCGGGTGATCGAACTGCTCCGAACGAACTGTCGAATCATCGTTTGAATGGCACTAGCAGTAAGGGCCGGGCATTGTCATGGAGAAGCATAATTCCTTTACTGAGCATTCCTCTCCGTTTGTTTTGAATTGCATGCCGTAGTTTTCTTAAAGTCGTGGTTATCGTCATTGGCGGGAAGTTTCTATGAAGAAGGTATATAAAAGCTGGTAACCCGCTACGACAAGTGTTTGAACATTGGCGTAAACAATATAGAAAAATAGTTTAAGGCTCTTTCATGTAAAAAACAAATTGGCTTGAAAAAAAAATTTATACTAATTTTTTGTCTCAAAACGGAATTTCTGGATACGCCTCGTATAATAAAGTACCCCCGACGTTTTTAAACTAATACAAAATTGCAGACAGATGGAATAAAACAAAATTGCAACATTATCGGTATAAAACAAAATTTGATGCAAACGAATCAATGCAACATTAAATATGAAGAAGCTCTTTATATGAATTTTAAGAGTACCAGATTAAAGTATAGTTATTTGTAAACTAATGGAACATATAATTTTGCTTTTTTTTCCGGAGTTGCACATAAAGCAAAATGAGCACGTTTGTAAATGCTCAACCTGTGCGATTCGTGCAACTGGTTTTAGTTTTAGGCGTTCTTAATCAATCAGTTTTCCAACTAAACCGGCTGATCGTCGTTCTTAAAAGTCAACTTCGTACAGCTAGCAGAAACACTAAACAAACTAAGATAGGAACCACTTGATTCAATTTTCGCTAGTTTATTTTAAAGTTCCTCCGTGTACGTTCTGATAATAATCAAATGCATCATCTAGGCTAAACAACTGAAATGAACAAACAGAAGTCGTTCTTAAACTCTGTAGAAACTAGGACCACTAATCATACCTATTCCGGTTTTTGCAAGAAAACTAATTGCACAAGTTGACTAGTTAACAACACAAGGTAAGACATGAAAGTAACTACAACGCCATTAATGGAGAAATTTCAATTTATTATCACTCTTACTAAAACAATGAAGATACCGAAAGGAGTAAATTACATTTTTTCGCTCTCTCACCATATCATTATGTATATAAACTGGTATTCCTAAAGAACGTGCAAACTTTAAATTTCATTTAAAAAAAATAAAAGCAAATAATGAGTTTCAAGAAGTATCCGGGTCGTCAGAACGAAACAAAAACTTTATTACTTCTAGAAACTCTTCAAGCGATCAAAACAGCTTAATCCAAGGCAATTCACCAAATAGCAGTTAGTTGAACTCAACAATTTCCCCCAAAAAGTACTATTATTGTACAAGAAAACTATTCTATACCCTACTAGCAATTTTGCTCGGGCTACCACCGGCCACGCATCCAGCCGATGAAGTCCCGAGCAAAATTGCTAGTAGGGTAAATAGTAGACTCAGTGAAAATCAAGCAGGGTCCTTCCTTTACTTCTCTACAATGTACGATATATCACAATCCACGGCAATTCACTAAATAGCAGTTAGTTGAACTCACCAATTTCCACCAAAAATATTATTATTGTACAAGAAAACTGTTCCATAAATAGTACACTCAGTGAAAATCAAGCAGGATCCTTCACTTCTCTACAATGTACAATATACCACAATCCTCTTTCCTAACAGTAAGCTCAAGCGGTCTTAAGTAACTACTACACAAAACAGCCGAAATACACGATAATCCTATGACATGAACAATGCAGAGTCCGATAGCTATTACAAGTTGTGTTGACTTCAACCAACTCATTTAATAACTGAACTATTTCAACGACCAGCTAGTATCTCATACCTTTTCGTTAATCTTCGGGAAAGTTCTCAAAAAATTCTGGAATGTTACCCCGCATTCCCCCCTAATTCATTGCGTAATAGTCCTGATATGCTGAAAAACTAATAATGCAGGGGTCAGGCCAGAGAATATCCCCGAATTCGGTGGGTAATGTAAATTCTCAAACCTGTACTCAGTTTGGCGATATGTAAATCTCCAAAACTGTACTCAGCTTGGCAAAAATAGAGTAAGATGACGCACTCAATATTTCTCCATTTTGATAATAATTTTCAGCTTCTGTCAAGGCAATTCCTAAGACTCTAGTATTGGGTTACAAAACCCACTCCATGTAATGTAATTTGAGATTTTTGTGAGTAGTGGCGACTCAAATGTATTTTTTTAATCCGTGCTTGTGAATTTTGGACTTCACAGCTCAAGGAATTACCCGATTAAGTCAAGTTATGTATTCGCCTCCATCTAATATTTTCAAAATACAACTCCTAACGTTAAAAATCTTACCGAGATTTTTTTACTGTAAGCTTGGATAATTTTAAGTCGAAAATAACGATGTGGGGTGAGATGACGTGGAGCTCGTCGATAGTCAGCAAGAAAACAACGAAGAACCCATCAGGCACAAATCTTTTGAGCACATGATCCATGATCTAGATTGGATCATAAAGAAGCGAAAGAAAGGCCCTGAAAATGCGATTTTTGTTAATGAAATTTATTACCTATTGTTTTTCTTAAGTTTTCTATCTAATGAAGTTTTTGTTTCAGTGATATATCATCCTTTTCTTAGTGTTATCTTCACTATCGGGATTTCTGGAAAAAACGCCTCATCAGCATAAACACCGCAGTCGAAGAAAATGGCACACAAAAAATATTAGAAACGCCTCACTAAGTTGATCTGTGTATGACATCGCCGTTGTCACAAAATCGTGCACTGTTTCATGATGTATGGCATATCGCTTAAGAGAAATGAATCAAATCAAATCAAAACAGAAAAATAATTTTTTGGTAAGAAGTTATGAAAATATGTTTACGCCCGTGAAAGTACCTATATTTACCAACTAAGGAAGTCCATATACACAATATCCATATTCTGTTATTTTTTTAAAAAGCCAACATAGAAATATTAGATTGAATGGAAGAAGAAAATTTCAAATTTCGCTAACAGAAATCGCAATTTTACATTATATGCAGCTATCAAAGGCTGATTCTTCTATACCGAAATTCAAAAGATTTAGCATATCCTGATCTAAATCCAAATCCCACTCTGTCACTTCGTCGAATTCATCTTCCGGGTTTATAGACTGTTCATCCGGGCGCATAATTTCAGCTTTGAATCCTGAAACTATCGAATATTTTCCTTTAGTACACGTAAGCGCCGAATCAGTAGAAACGCTGAACCCGCTGAAATTTTATGTTTTAACTAAATGAACGACGCATCGTTTTTACTGGAAATTATGGTAGCTACCCAAGTGAAACTGCTTCTGTGCACTTTTTGAAAGTCACCCCCTATATTGTTATGTATTTGTCATCTTACTCCTCCGGGTAAGATGACAAAAAAAAAATCATATTTTGGAATATTTCGCCATCATCCGAAACAAGATGAAATCTTTTCATTTGTTTTAATGAAACACAAAGGTTCAAAAAAAGTATCTGTAAATTTCAGATTTTTAAATAACTTACTGAATTTAGGAAGAAAATTTGAAGTTCGTCATCTTACCCACTTTTCCCTAAACGATTTGCATGTAATAAAATGCAAACTTTGATAAAGTAGATCATTAATTTTAAACTAAATTAATTCTTAGTAGCGTAGATCAACCCAGAAATTAGTAAAAAATATCCAATGTCTTGATAGTTTAGTATTCTTTTTACAGTATTTATGCAAGAATAAAATTACATCCATAGCCCTTGACATATTTCTAGTTATTTAACCCGTAAGCAGGCGCGTTGGGGTAAATCTCACCCCAGCGACTTTTTTTCTTCGTAAAACGGGAGAAATTTTTTGAGAACACGTTTACCCCGTCTTCTACCTTTCAAAGTAAAGGTCTATTTGGGGTGGGTGAAGGAATTTCGCTTCTTTGTTATCCGGAAGGGAAGAAAATTCCACTTTGGGATTCAATACTCCCGTGCGACTAACAACATTTCATTACGTTGTTAACGTAAACTAAGTATAAACTAAATGTAAATTAACTATAAATGGGCGTTACACTACTGGTATGTATTGACAAAAGGCTATTAAATAAAATTAATATCCTATTAATAAAGTAATTAGTGTTTTTATGTATAAAGCATATCCTATGCTATTTTCTTCTCAGAAAGCATGATATTTAAAGAAGCTGCCAGAAAATCTCTAAATAAATATAAAAAGCACGATTTCTTCCCATGAAACGTAACAGAACTGATGTATTTTATGTTATAAGTCCACAAATTTGTTTTTAAAACGGTTTTAGTCAAAAATATGAAGAAGACAAAATGAGGTAAGATTTACCCCATGCGACTGCTTAAGTTACAAAAGTAGACGCGCGTGCTTACGGGTTAAGAAAACTTTGTGTACACTTCTAAAAACTTTAAACATAAGGGATTCACCAAAGATAGCCTTTTATTATTTTAAATTTAAAGAAAAATATTTTGTTTTGGGAAAATATTTCTGCTAAGTGCAAAATAAGAAGTGTTACTTAAGAAAGTTTTGAAACAACAATACTTTATTAAGTTCTGACAAACAGATTAAATTTTTAAAATTGAAAATAGTCAAAAAATGTTTTATAAGAAAGGAATTTACTTTTCATAAAAATCTTTTAAGCAAGTATTTCCTTGTGTAAATAAATCTTACTGCAAGTTAAATAACAATCAACTTT
The DNA here is from genome assembly GCA_038373885.1 of Cheiracanthium punctorium. Lineage (NCBI taxonomy): Eukaryota > Metazoa > Arthropoda > Arachnida > Araneae > Cheiracanthiidae > Cheiracanthium > Cheiracanthium punctorium. The sequence goes on from JAWZYV010015503.1 coordinate 420,665, forward strand.
TTGCCGTTAGATACTCTAGGTTAGGTATCGGTGTACGGACTCATCGTTTACTCTCGTTTCAATAAAGTCTAACCCGTTTAATAGATATCCTTTAAAGGATCTTCCCTCTTATTGTAATAAATTTTCAATGTAGTAAGCTATAATAATTAGTTAATTTGATCCCAGATAATGGAATTTCCCGCTTATTAGAATACATTTTCGTGGCAAATTTGTTATTACATTATGCGGGTTCGAACGTTAAATGTTATTTATCATACACGTAGTGTTCTTATGAAAATTTGTTTTGTTTTAAAAATTAAGGCATAGATCATATCGGATTGAAATTTCAATGGCATCATCTTGATAGCCGATTATGCATCATCAGTGCAGGTTCTACCAACGCCATTTCGTTTTTCTTTTCGTTCGTTTTTTCCCCCCAATAATCGAATTCAAAAATACTGTTATTTTTTAATATTCTCTGTCACCCTTACAAGCGATTTCTGTGCATAATATTACGGAATCGAAATTTACTAAGCTTTGCAAGAGAAATCTTCTAGCCTCAGAAAGGGTGACTGCTGTCTAACAGTGGATCCCAGCTCATGTTGGAATAACTGGTAAACTAGCTAAAAAGGGAACTGAAGCTTTACCATTAAATAATACTGAGATAACAATCACTTCAATGAAAATATTTTTAAAAATGCCTTATGGTAAAAATGCTTTGTATTAAATTAGTTGAAAAATTAGAAATGACAAGGTTTCGATTTGTAATTTCCCTGACTCTCTCAGATCCATAGCAGTTGCGGCTTTTGCGCTTGGAGAACGGACATGATTGCCTTGCTACGTATTCGCACAGCGTTGATATTTATATGATAGCCCCTTGTGCGTTGTGAAACTAGAATTTTGAGATGGAAAGAGATCTTTCCATCTCAAAACTTTCTTCGTGGGAATAATGAAACGATATTGGTGGGCTAGAGAACTGGTGTACTTGACGTCCCCAGGGACTAAATTTCTTTTATGCTTAATGTAGTCAAATGGTAATCCATTATCCAGTTTAACTTAGTCATATGTTATTCCGTTTCCCAGTTTTTGTGCAGTTGTTGTAATCAAATTAATTACAGTTTTCTTCTTTTGTAATATCATCTTTAGCACTGCTTTAGAAAGTGTTTTATGGAACAAGGAAGACAAATAAGTAACACTCATGAATTGTGATACATTTCCCAAACAGTAATTATAAAGGTCAAGTATAGCCAGAATATGCTTGGCGAAGACTGTAAAACAATTTTAGTTGGCAATTTTAATGCAGATCCCGATTCCAAAGAAGTGTTTTGTGGAACAAGGAAGAAAAATATGGCACATTCATGAATAATCATGCACTTTCCAACTTAATTGAATAAGGAATAAATGTAGAAACGGCGCATGGATTGTGAGACGTTTTAAACATACAGAACTTTATAGTGAGTATTTAAAATATGAAAATATCTCAGATTTCTTTTTTTTGTTGTTGTTGTTCTTTTTTCCATGCTCGACTCGAGCATCTTTGATGCATGGGACAATAATCTACAATCAAGTGCCTTTGCAATGGGGAAAAAAATATTCTCTTGCATTAAACTCAGATAAAGGGTATGAAAAGCATTAATTTAAATTGTCTTTATTTTGTTAGAACGTTTAAGAAAAAATATCATCTTACTGTGTATAATTGATCAATTTAATGCGTTTTATTTTTATTATATATATTTTTTTTCGATTCAAGAAAAGTAAGTCTTTTTTCCACTTCCAAAATGCTTTTATAAAAGAACCACAGATCAGAATGACTTCAAATTTGAACATTTGAACTGAATGCACTTGAAGAAGGGAGAAACGGTATGGCATAAGAAAAAAAAAGTTCCAAAGTGTATTAACAGATGTCTCTGTACGCGGCGTTTTCCTCATATTGCATCTGAGCAGCTCTGTCATGATCCTCTCTCAATGAAGTCCCATTGTCTCCATCCCATTGCCCTCAATGAAGTCCCATTGCCCATTGTCTCAATGAAGTCCCAATGAAGTTTCGTCTCAATGAACCAGCACTCTGCTGGTTCATGTTCAATTAAATTGTATGAAAAAAGGTTGTGGATTCAAAGTCTTCCAACGGTCTGAAGAAAATTACTAAGAAATTAAGAGGTTTTTTTTTAAGTGAAATACGGCAGAGGGATCAAATAAACAGCTGTAACGTTATTCGATGAGGCCACAGCATTACAGCAAGGGATGAGCAGTGGTTGCAAACTTGCAATGAACGGGGGAACAGCATTTTGAATGTGAGACTTTAATAGTAACTACCCTGTATATTAAAATTAACATTTATTCAAATAATTATTTTTGTTTGCTCAAAGCAAAAGTCAGACCTGAATAGGTTATTCTTACTTCGATAAAATATTTACTTGTTTAGTTTTTTTAAAACAAAATCTTAACTGAAGGGGGTTTTTCCGATTGAATGCATCAAGAACATTTAGCCGTCTTCTTTCTAGCATGTGATTCAGATTAGGTTTATCACATTATATCAAGTTTATCTTTGTTCTGGATAAACAATATATATTTGAAAGTAAATATAGAGAAATTTCCTGAAATTTGTTATGTACACGAAAAGGAGACATAGTGAAGGAAAAGAAAAATGAAGTATAAAGCACTCCAGCTTTAAAAAAAGGTGAAATTGTTATACACACAATTTTGATAGAAAACAAATAGAGTGTTGAAACGACTTGCTTCTAACTGCATTGTTAAATCGCATTAGCAGTACAAAGCAAATACTTGTTCTCAGATACAGGAGGGATTTATATTTAGCAAGGAAAGGTTTGTGTAGGCGCATCGGCTAGAGCTTAATACTTTCGTGAAAATAATAATCTATCCGCAAATCAAAATTTTCTTACAATATTTTTAAGGCGACACAAAACAAAATTAATACAGGGTTTCAATAAAGTTTTTACTTTGTTATAAATGTCTTCACGAAGGGAAATTTCTTCATATATGGATTCGCATATCTCTATTCTTGTTCTCTTGAACGATCACACACTAGTTATATAGACACAAGTTATGTATAGGGAACGCAAAGTTTTTCTATTTAGAGCGGTGCACTGGGAGAACTACTGATTAGAATTCTACCAAAGTTGCAGGAAATCTCCATAAGATCACGAATGAAAGATCTTCGAAGGAAAAAACTTAGTTCAAAAAAATCACCACCAGGTAGAGTTTTATAATGTTATAATTGCTGATATGCAAACTCTCCCACCGCGCAGAGGTATGTGCTTTACAATCTCTTCATTGTTTTCTTCGCTTGAGAATGGTATTTTGCCTGTTTTATTTGAACTAAAACGTTGTGAAACGCTATCTGCTGAAGATATTTTGAACTATTTTTTCCACGCAAATCTCGCTCCCATGTTCTCATTAAGGCTCCCTGCAAATTTAGTAGTGTTCTGACCTGCAGGTTCACTGTACACAGCTCTGAATAGGGGGAAACACATTGTACACAGCACAGGCTTTCAGTTAGTTTGACTTTTTCGTAACATAAAGGTAAATACTCTTTTTTATTGAGTGCTACTTTTACGTACTCGCATCGCTGCAATATCCATGGAAATGAAACTCCAGATAAGTTGGCCAAAAAGGGGTGTACCATCCAACAGATCTTTTCTGATTATCCTTTCTACACTGTTTAAAATATATCTGTAAATTAACTCTGTAAAAAAACGACTAGCAGCAAAGTTGCCAGAAAATGTCCGTTCTGTTTAATATTAAGGAGTTTTTGCATAGAGCTGTTTCCCTACGTCATTATCACTACGTCACACCTTAGCAACCAACTGTTTTTGGTCAAACATTCGTCCATGAGATTGGTCATTGGTCGAAAACGGGGCTTTGTATCCCTAAATATCCGAGTTCACCGAAAAAGAATTTCAGTGACGTCACCGTGAAAATACTTTATACAGGTTTCCCTCATCTAAAAAACTCTCTATTTTTCCGTTTTTTAGATGGTAACTTTCCGTTTTACTTAAACTGCAAAATAAAAGATTGCTCGTTTATCGCTAGGATCTGACCCTCAACCTACGGAGTGAGAGATTGTCGCTCTATCCTCTAGACCAGCGTTTCTCAACCTGTGGGGTGCGCCCCTCAAATGGGGGCGCAGAGCGTTTGCAGGGGGGGCGCAAAAAAAACCAAAGAGCAAGTAGTGATGCATGTTTTTAACAAATCATCTTATTTATTCTCATTTTTATTCAAAAATATAGCCATTTTTGCTTAAAATGATCATTTAAACTTTACTGATAACATTATTTTGTAAAAAATTCGACTCGATGTTCATTGTTTAAGATTAAAAATACTGAATGTATGCTGAAAAATGTGAGGGGGGGGCACCACCGTAAGTTAAGCTTTGTTGGGGGGGGGCGAGACGTTAAAAAGTTGAGAACCGCTGTACTAGACGCTAAACGACTGGTCCTGAGTTGGCCAAAAGGTGGGGTGAAGGTTATTTCAGTCTCACTGTGGGTCTTAAGGAGAGGAATTATTTTCCTGATTTGCAGTTTCAATTTTGGGACAAAGTGTTGTCCAGTTATTATTGATAGTCAAATTATTGAATTGACAAGAAATTAATTTCAATTTTCACAAATGTATGTAAGTAAGTAAAAATATTTGCTCTTCAGTTATTTGACAGATCGGTTTATATTTCTATACAGATATGCTGACAAACACTGTAAATTCGAAAAGAAATACATTGGCTGAAAAAAAATCAAAAAATACACCTTGATTTTCATTCTCAGTTAAAGTGATGATGATGATTAGGAGGATAATAATAATAATTATTATAATAATTATAATAATAAATTGTTTTCTAGCCAGTTCTATACATTTATGAATGTGATTTGAAATACTCTTGGTTATGAAATTGAACTCTGTTAAAAAAAGTAATTAATTATAGTTTAGTATTTAACTACTCTTGAGAATGAGTTTGGTGTCATTATTTTTTCCATCTAAAATGTCTACGAAAATCCATTTATCAAAACTACTTGCAAAAATTACTTACAAACCACGCCAAACACGGAAATTGACCGTTTTCACCTGAAATTTCTGAAAGTTACAATCATTTTCCTTCTTTTAACGAAAAATTACCAATTCTTGATAAAACGGTCATTTTCCTGAAAATTAAGGCTAAAATTATCCTGAATTTTCAGATTATTTTTAACAGTGTACAGCTCTGCTTCCTCGATAATTAAATTAACTCAAGAAACCAATTTACGCATCCAAATTGAAAGAAAGACAGAAACTTTGGAATACAACCAATCCTTGATGTTTTGGACTATCCCAGATAGAGCTGTCGCTGCTTTTCGTATGTCAAGCATGAACGACTGTCTTAAAAATAACAAAATAGGTAATTAGACATGAGAATATAAAGATATGCAAATTTCTACAACACCTGCATCGACTGAAGATAGGTAATAGCCCTGCCTGCCTCCTGATAATCCTCCTTCTCTGTCCAGCTTTGAAGGAAGAATCCATATTTTACTTCCGCTATTGGGAAGCTAGAGAACTTTTATTCCGTTTAACACCTTGATTCCAGTTCTTCTGTCCCCTGTTTATTGCTCCACGGTTAATTTGTCTGTTTGAGTGTCTTGCTTTGACTGCTTGTGCTCTGATTCTTTTCTGGTGATAGAATCGCGTTCTTTCTCGCCTGCTGCATCGGAAATAAAAACTTTTACGCACTTCGTCCACAAAATGCCTTAGCTCAGTCTTCCTCGAAAACCAGTCTCGTGAAATCATTGTCTTGATTTGAGAACGTTTTCAATTTCTTCGATAGAGTGCCTCTCACGTCAAAGGTATCTGCAGTAAAAAAAGTACGTAAATATTTTACGTTCTTTTCATTCTTTTCGTTATCTTAAGAGTTTGAGAAGTTATAACGTTTTGTATAAAGGGTTTATCGATTAATCAGATACTTAAATCATTATTTTTAAAAAAGGACATAAACAGGTAATTTGACATGAGAATATAAAGATATGCAAATTTCTACACTAATTAAAACAGTCATGCTTACGAAAGGATTTTTTCCCCTATTACATACTTAGTTGCAGTCTTATCCGATATTGGTACATTGAAAGTGTTTCCATTTTAATCAAAATATTAGTTGTACAGGGTTGATAAATTTTTACAATTCCCATTATAAACTAATCAAACCGTATTTTCCGTAGTACTCTGACTATATATCGACTAAATATTGGATGACTATATTCTCTTGTTGACATGAATATTAGTTTCATATTGTAAGTATTCGTTTTTTTTTTTTTTTTTTTTTTTTTTTTTTTTTTTTTTTTAAATAAGTCTGCTGGTCTAATTTCTTTATACATGCAATGTCTGAAAATTTGAGTTTTCTGTTGTGGTTTATTTGATTAAGTTATAATCATTCTTAAACAGAAATGAGAACATGGCTAGCACACTCTGCATAAGACTATGTTTCAAAGTGTTTCCTATATAATTCGCTTGGTATTATACTTTGGTACAGCTTTCGAATCATCCCTTTTTTGCGCGGTTACTTTTGGCGACTTTGCTTGCGATAAATGCCATGATATGGTAATAATTATCAAATTTCTGCCTTTTTCTTACGTGAAACTTCAATTTTCTTGTTTTAGTACTGTTGGATTTTGTTCCGTGTAACTTAGGTTTGTTCTAACATTTAGTAATTGCTTTGGGAATTTGTTGTTAGTATAGTATTTGCATAAAAAAAAAACGGGGTTTTGAGGGGGCAGAGCTCACCTCAAAAGGGAATATTGACTAAAAGACTAGATAATAATGAATTTATAAATATGTAACACAAAGTTAAACATCTTCTCTAAAAGAAAAAGAACGAATGTAATATATTAGAATAAATGGCGACACTAATTTGTCGCCAAGCGGAACAGCGCCAAAAAGGGATTATATAAAAGCTATTCCATATTTTTTCTAGCTAAAATTATTTTAATTTTTTCAATAATATTAAATTCTATGTAAGAGACGCCTGCAGAGAGACTTTTAAGAATAGAGTTCTTAAAAGGCACCGTTGTTCTGATTTAAAAGTCTCGCGTAGCTTTATAAAGGAACTTAATTTAAACATCGCTTAAATTTTAAACGTATTCAGTCCTATGAATTCGTGGGAAATATCAAAAGGATTACTTTGTTAAAGAAAGATGTGTTTCAAAATACAACCGAAAAGGCAGTTCAATGAAAAATTAATGGGTCTTGTTTGAAGAGAGTTTGGATTCAACTCATTGAATAAATGACTTAAGTATTTAAACATTAAAGCAGTATTCTGGTGTAATCGCACATTTCCAACTGTTATGTTTAAACACTAAAGGATTTATCAAAACACACATTTCGCAGTGATAATGTTATATTAGTTTAAAATTAAATCTGGAGGACTCTTCATTCTTTAACTAAAAGTTATGCTTAGTTATGCTTAATAATTTACAGCACTGTTTGACAAACTTTTAAGTCCATCAGTCTAAAAATAATCACAATTTGCAAATAGGTATTATTTAAATAATGAAATTTAATGTTATACAAATGTAATTTTTCGCTAGAATGATATTCGCTGCTGATTATTTTTAATAAATTTGATATACATAGACCGGCAATTGGTAAACACTAACCTAAAGGATCAGACTTAACACAGATTTACCTCGTAACAATATCATACATTTTTATAACTAAGAAGTAGTTTAATGGCATTGGAATATGATTCAAAAATCAGTTGCTTTATGACAAATTTTAAAATAAATTACAAATTATTCTTAAATGTGTCTATGAGTTTAGTTAATAAGAATGCAAAATTAAATCCGGTTTTTGCAAGATTATTTTTTAGTAAGCCTGGGACTGAAGATTATCTCTGCGAGTTCTACCTATTTTTCTCTAAATAAAAGATTTCGTTCTACATATGAAGTAAAAATTAATCTTGTCGGTCACCATCTTTACTTGAAACTAGTGTATTTTCCCGAAGGTACGGTATTGTACAATCAAATCTGCTTAATCGACTAGTCAATTTGTCAAGAAAATTTATTCTAATAAGCGGGATATTACATTAACCGGAATCACTAATTATTAAGGTCGAGAAAATTTATTATAATAAGCTAAATATTCCTTTAAATGATATTTCATTAAGTGGGTTCGACTGTATTTTAAAATCAGAGAGTTAAAAAAAATGGGCATTAGTTATTTTAAATTTGAAAATATAAAACTTAGAATATTTTTAATGTTGTCTAAATCCAAATTAATGAATGAAAAGAAAATTTAAAAGAGGTGATTTAGAATTGTATTTTAGAAATATGTATAATTTCTTTAAAATAGCCTCTCCAATCAAAAATTTTTAAAAATCTGATGTGGACAACACATGACTTCCTTCCACGTCTATTAAATAAAAAGTATTTTCGGCACACTTCATTTAAACTTATTTTGGTTGAAAGAGATAAAATACTGCAACAATGCTAAAGTTTAGTGATTTCGAGCCGCTATCGCCAATCTGGATTCAATTTCAAAGAATTGTTTTTGACACTTAATTTGGCGATATTTCTCCAAAACCCGACAAGTTTGAGATAGTTTGCGAGATTTTTGGGATAGCCAAAGTATTAATTGACAACAGACTTTCAAGGAATTGAATGTATCCATACACCTAAATGTATTTAAAGTCATTTCGGTAACAGTATAAATAAATTACCCAGTCAACTGCAATCGAAAAAGAGATTCACTGTTAGATGTTACAATTGTTCTAAATACAAAATTTCAATAATCTACGGTTAAAAGTTTTAGAGTTATGCGCAATACAAAATAATTTTTGGCATCATATTTGGCGATATTTCAGCAAAACTCGCCAAGGTCGATGACAAATGGCGAGATTTTGGGCATGGACCAAACAATTACTGTACAGACATAATATATTGAAGATGTCCATAGGCATTAATGTATTGAAATTCTTTTGGGTTGTCCTGTAGATAAACGCTCCAGTAGATTGGAACCAAAAATCGAGATGCTTGACTAGATGTTAAAATTTTCATGATAAAATTTCAACATTCTACGACTAATAGTTTTTGTGATATGAGAGTTAAATTCATACACGAGTAGACCAAAAGTCGCCAATCTTGGCGACTTTTGGCGTAATTTTTGAGGGAGGCAAGTGACCGAGGTCGGACTATTACCTAGCTTTATGGTAGGACTGTATTATGCTTGAAATGGATAAAGTTTCAATATTCTATGACCAATAGTTTTTGAGATATGCCAGTTACATACGGACATACGTACGTATGTACATACGTACACGTACGTACAGATGTCGGGAAAAAATGGTCAAAATAGACTCGCGGTTGGTCAAAATGGGTCGTACACGCATTTATATGAACGTACACGCATGCGTACGATGACATGCATAGCAAAAATTCTTAAAAGTAAATTTAGAGGTACTCAAAAACGGTTTTTTTGTCGAAATATGGTCCCCGAAATTTTTCGAGATCACATTACTTCCTTATACTGCGTACAAGGAAGTAAAAATGTAATGTTAATGAGCGATATGGTTTTGAAAATGACTTTTAGCTAATACAGTCAAGTTTAATGGTTTCAACTAATTATGCATGAAACTAACCTCCAGTTCTGAGTAATCATCAGACATAATCTGTAATTGAAGGATCTTGCTGTAAATAAAATACATCCTGAAGCAAGCCTGGTCCTCATTTTATTGACTCGCTCAAGGTATGAAATGGTAATTTCTCTGTACTCCGCTTTGAACAATGACAGTCCATAGAATAGAGCGCAATGTATGAGACTTATTTTCAGTGCTCCAGTAAAAGAACTATTCATACTACATTCGCCATTTTCAAAAAAAGTGCATAGAAATGACATGAATGAATTTTATTGAAATTGATTCATAATCACGACAGCTAGAACACATAAAAACAGACAGACAAGCCGAAGTCATTAACATTTTCAATTTTGTTCAAACTGTTGAAGAATAATGCCAACTAGTTCAGCATTTTGATACACATAAAACTTAACTCTTCTGTAAATTGAGACGCGTGATTCAGATGGGAATAAATAATTGTGTACAACAAACTACGTGTAAAGCATATTCAATTAATTATCACCCCAGATCTTTCAACAATTAATTTTCCCCGCTTAATTAACTTAATAAATTTAGAAACACGTTCATTTGTCTTCCAGCTCTCGATCTCTGTAGTGTAGGATGTTTATTTTTGCAGTTAATTACTATATGCAACTCGATCTAATATTATTTATGCGTAAAACCGTATGTAGTTAGTAATTTGCTAAAATGTACATAATTATATCCTGTCATTATAAGTTAGCAGCTGAAGAATTATGAGTTGTTAAAATACCTTTTGTTTCCTAATTGAATTGAGTCTACGTTTATCGCTTAAAAACAGTGTGTTGTTGGCCCTAGTGTCGCGTTAATAAATGCAATAATTTTATGACATTATTGTTTGTAAATCTTATCCCCAGCGATGAAATATATCTATTTATAACTTTTGATGGAAAACACAAACTTCGCTTTTTTGCATAGAAAACCTTTGAAATCTATGGCTTAACGAATACAGTCAAAATATCGTCTTCGTTATTTGCAACTGAAGAAGAGAGCCAATCAGCGAACGGTATTTCATCCCTTGTAGCATCCCAAACCGTCTCAGCCTAAACCGAACTTTATTCATTAATTTATGTAGGAAATGATAATATATACGGGGTGTCCATAATTAAACTTGGAATGAGCGAGCAGTCTGCAGCAAAAACTATGCAGCGGAATTGCATGAAAATGGGGTAATGCCATACTGAATTGCTGGGAATTTTATCGAGGAAAAAAAAGCAATGAGTTTCAAAAAACCACCCCTAGGTGGCATATCATAGCTTTATTGAGAACATATAAATAACCTACAAAAGTTTACGAAACATGCTCGATAGGATGTCCACCATTGTCTGCTACCATCTGGAAGCGTGAAATCGCATGTTCGATTGTTGAAAGCAGCATGAACTGGGGAATGTTACGCACATGGCAAGGCCGTACCAAGGTGGGGGGGGGGGGGGCAGGAGGTCTGGTCCCCTCACCCCAAATTTAAAAGTTTGTTAACAAAACAATAATGAAGAAGCCTTTATGTGAAAAATTTAGCCTGTTTAGCCGTTTTGTCCACTCCCCCCGGAATTTTTTTTTCTGGATACGTCCCTGGCACATGGCGTTCTATGCTTTCTTTCAGGTCGGAGAGAGATGGGATGGGATCACGCTAGGCCAAGTCCTTGAGGTGTCCCCACAGTCTAAAGTCGCAAGGATTTAAGTCGGGGGATCTAGGAGGCCAGACTGTAGGAAATTGCCGGCTGATGATTCCGTCGCGGATTACAGTCCAACATGCCATTTTACGCTTCCAGATGGTAGCAGACAGTGGTGGACATCGTATCGAGTGTATTTTGTAAACTTTTGTAGATTATTTTAGGTTCTCAATAAAGCTATGATACGCCACCTAGGGGTGGTTTTTGAAACTCGTTTTTTTTATTATTTTTTTTTTCTCGATAGAATTCGCATCATTTCATCAGGCCATTTCCCTATTTTCATGCTATCCCTCTGCAAAATTTTTGCTACAGACTGCTTGCAAATTTCAAGTTTAATTTTGGACACCCTGTAGTTAAGGAATGATTTAAAATTGCTTGAGGGGTGTTTATAAGTGTCTAAAGTAACTGTGCGTTTGTTCCAAAAAGTCTTATCTATATATTAATTTGAAACATGTTTTTCTCTCGGCAACTAAATTGAGAGAACGGCTAGGTGTAAAAACTCGGTTGAGGTGTCTGAAGAAAGGTCCCAGCCCGTAGATGTGCCATCAAAAGAGAAAATCAGAAAAAGTCGAACGGTTTAGGCGTGGCGGAACGGCAAAGGTGCAAATTTTCGCCATAGAAATAACATTGTGGTTTATAAACCCCATTGTTTGCAGACGATTGATATGCGTAAGCTCCGTAAGGTTTGATTTATTTGGAAAAATATTTGTTAAAAATTGCATCCGTTTGTAAATGTTGTGTGGCAAATGTGGCAACAGTGTGTAGTGGTAATAAATGTGTTGTTCTAAAAAACGATCTTACGTAAACGATTGATATGCGTAAGCTCCGTAAGGTTTGATTTATTTGGAAATATATTTGTTAAAAATTGCATCCGTTTGTAAATGACTGTGTGGCAAATGTGGCAACAGTGTGTAGTGATAATAAATGTGTTGTAAAAAATATAATCCGATTTAATTAGTTAATTATTACGTGTTATAAGAAACCGCTTTTAAAGTGGAGAAGCAAACGCCTTCTTTATTTTCAGGCTTTATGGCTTATCTGTTAATTTGGAACGTGTTTTTACTGTATCCACTAATTTAGAGAACGGCTTAAAGTGTCTAAAAAAGGCCTTAGCCCGTAGATGCGTGATCAAAAGAGAAAAATAGAAAAAGTCGAAAAAATGAAGCATGTCGGAACGGCAAATGTTCAATTTTTCACCATAGAAACAACATTGTGGTTTATTAAATACATTTGGCAGTCATAAAATTTATCTTTATTTTGGTGCTTTATCGCCTATTTTCTTAATTTTTTCTGTATATTAATTTGAAACATGTTTTTCCGGTGTCAAATTAAATTGAAAGAATAGCTATGTGTAAAAATTTGGTTGAGGGCTCTAAAAAAAGGTCATGGTCCGTAGATGTGTCATCTAAAGAGAAAATTTTTAAAAGTCAAAGAGATCAGACGCGGCGGAACGGCAAATGTTCAATTTTTCACCGTAGAAACAACATTGTGGTTTATTAAATACATTTGGCAGTCATAAAATTTATCTTTATTTTGGTGCTTTATCGCCTATTTTCTTAATTTTTTCTGTATATTAATTTGAAACATGTTTTTCCGGTATCAAATTAAATTGAAAGAACAGCTATGTGCAAAAATTTGGTTGAGGGCTCTAAAAAAAGGTCATGGTCCGTAGATGTGTCATCTAAAGAGAAAATTTTTAAAAGTCAAAGAGATCAGACGCGGCGGAACGGCAAATGTTCAATTTTTCACCATAGAAATAACATTGTGGTTTATTAAATGCATTTTGCAGTCATAAAAAGTCCTCTTGGCGCTTTATTGCTTATTAGCACTAGGGTTCTATTTCGTTCACGCCCAGACTTTGTCTTCTCGACTCTGTCGACATGATTTGTGGACAGGTTTTGTAGACATGATTTGTAGACAGGTTTTGTAGAGATGAACTGCCATGATGAAAATCTTTTTAAACATGTTTGCCACATAACGCGAAACGGGGGGGGGGAGAATAATTCTGACAAGGTTTGCGATTTTTGATAATTCATCGCCAACTTTGCTGAAAAAAAAAAAACTTAAAACCGAACCATGCCTGGCGATGGTTGTGAAACAGTTTTAGTAGGCAATTTTAATATAGATTTTAATTTTAAAGATGTGTTTTATGCAACGAGAAAGACAAATACGGCACACTCATGGATTAGGATGCCCATTCCGAACAGTATTTAAAATGGTGAAGTATAGTTGGAATATGCTCGGCGAAGATTGTAAAACAGCTTTAATAGGTGAGTTTAAGTTACATTTCGATTACAAAGATGTGTTTTATGGAACAAGAAAGATTTGATTCCTGTTTTAACGCCCCCACTCTCTCCAACCTAAATAACCGCCACTCTGTGGCGTACTTTACAGTCATCTGTCTCGGGAATTATGCGCAAGTTTCAACGCTGCCAAAAGAACATAAAGAAAATTAAATTGAACAAATTATTGATAAACGCACCAGTTAAGGAATTTAAAGACACTTAATTATTAAAACTACTTTAATTGGCAACCCAAAATAAATAAATATGTAATGGAATGCTGTACTTACAGTTGTTCCAAATCACTATGTTAATACTAAATTACGGTTGCCACGTACAAAAAATCGTGCAACTGCATAATGTTTCATTATCGCCATTTTGGTGAGAGTCGGAGCGTTAAAGTAAAAATGAACCCAAGAAAAACGAACATGGCATACTCATAGATTATGATGCACATTCCAAATAGTATTTAAAGGGCAAAGTTGGAAGATGCTTGGCGAAAATTGTAAAACAGTCTTAGTAGGCGATTTTGAATGCAAAGATGTGTTTATGGAACAAGGGAGAAAAATACGGCACACTCATGAATAAGGATACACTTTCCAACTTACAGGAATAAGCAAAGAAAATATGGAGGATGCATGGATTATGATACGCTTTTAATATGTTGTACTTTAGTGCGTAGTTAAAATCTGAAAGTGTTTCAGATTTTCTTACTCTTTTCTTTAATTTTTTCTATTTATTCTTTAATTTTTCTATATAATTTTTCTCTGTATATAATAAAGTGTCCGTCGAATTCGACGGGTTTCAGCTAGTATATACACTATTTCAGAACGCGAAATTTTCGCTTACGCGAGGGGGGGGGGTCTTGGAATTTTTGTAGAATTGTACAGTAAGTTAAGAAATTAAGTATTTTTAACTTCTCGCCGACCGGATTGTATGGTGGGTAAAGCACTGTACTACGGTTTCGGGTTCAAATCCCGGCGGTCGGGGTTCGATGCCCGACTGGGCGTGGTTGTCATTTGTCCGTCCATTCGTTAGAAAGGTTAGAAACCCACCGGAGGGGCCGACCCAAAGGGTTTACGGCAAGAAATCCCTCCGGGGAAGCAATTCAACCCGCCCGGCACAGCGACACACTCCAGCTACAAAACCCGATCGGGCCCGGGCCCCCCAAACCATCACGAGCCCCGAAGCTACATTTATTAAATTTAAAAAAAAATTAACTACAAACTATACCGCTGGCGAAACACAGTAGCCAGCGGCAGAACGAACAAACAGAAGAAAACACAAACAAAAGCAGAATAAAATTAAACAGAAGAAATGCAGCCTCCCGATTTTAAAAGATCAGGGGCGCACCGCAACAGTTGGTTCAGAAAGTCTTCAGTAAAAGTTTGTAAATACACATTACAAGACATTAATATACTACATTATAACATAGCATAAATACATAGTTTACATTTCAAACATTATCACATTAATTTTGTATACACAGTACGTACATCACACTCATTATTCAGTACTATATATAAGCAAATTTACAACTTTCAAATTAAAGGAAAATAAGATAACGTTTCGCCTTACATTTCACAATTTCGGATAATGACAATTTTATAATGTATACATCAATATTTATTATTGAATATTATTCACGCAATTATATACAATTATTTCTGTTTACATTTTACAATAACTTAATGTTCAAACATGTGGAATGTGGACCAAGGTCAATATTACACGGTTATCTATTACATTATGTACTATGTATACACTTATTCTTATTTTTTTTTAATTTATTTTTTTATTTTATTTTTTTGGTGCGCCACAGGTTTTTTTTCTTTTTTTTTATTCCTTTTTGTTTTTTGACAAGTTCTTTTTTTTTCCCTTTTTCTTTTTTTTTAAGACACAGGGGTTATTTATGAATACCTAAATTTTATCCCTTCCTATCCCTTCCCTCCCGTCCCTTCGTAGAGGGCGACGTTGGTCCACCTACTAGGTGCCCCATAATAAAGTGGCCAACGATTCTGGCCCATTGTGGCCAAAGCCTTCCAAGTTCCGCGGCTGGCCATTGGAAAAAAAAAATCAACTTCTCAGGCAAATTTCCTATGTTCTCTGCCATTTACACACAACGTTATTCATGTTTTCTTGCTATGTAATGCGAACTATTTGGCGCATCAATTTTTACACGACACAGAAAGACATTTCCTATTGAAAATCACGGAATAAGCATGTTTAAACATCTAATTTAGAATGCAGATGTAAATTCATAAGGCTCTGTTATGTAAGTCCTGCTTAAATGTACGAAGCGACGAAGACAAATTGTTCTTGACTGCAGATAAACTTTAGATGAAAATAGCTACAACAAAACAAGAAAAAAATGTTCGTGGTTTTAGAATATATGCAATTTACAACGCTACTTTCGAATGTATGTCAAAAGACAAAAACAGTGTTTAAGCCTTGCCAATTAAAAAACAACAAAGTATTCGGCGATGGGGAATCTTATTTTTAAAATACTTGTTTAAAATGAAAGAAGTACGAAATTTTAAGTTTGCACAGTAAAAAAAAAAAAAAAATCCAGTGTTTATTTTAAAGTAAAATATTTGTAGCCTAAACTTTAACAGTACCGTTAATAAAGGAAACATAAGCTATAAAGCAGAAGATATAGATTGTTATGTAACGAAAACCGTAAATTTAAATTCGGTTTCTTGCATTATGAGTTTTTCCTATTTTAGCTCAAAGTGAAAAAAGGCAGTTTTTTCAGTGAAAGAAGTATTTGTCTTCATTTTGCTATTATCAGAGGAATATAAAATGGCCTTGTTTACCGTTAGACATTTTTTTTTCCCACTAAGCTTCAATATTGTATGTCACTGCATTTCAAATATTCATAGTTTTATTAAATTTCTTTGTACACATGATAAAATTTTTTAGCTAACAACTATTTTAATTGCTCTACAAAAAAATCTGGAGTGACTCCAGTCGACTTTCCGAACACTTACGATTAAGATCATTACCAAGCATTTAAATAAATTTCAATCGATGAATAATTCAAGCATATATACCCAATTTGAGCTCAATCGAATCTACCGTTTAAACGCTAGCGCACTTTCAAGAATTTCCCCCCATAGGCCATAATGTAAAAGAAATCTTTGTCGTAGCCCTGTAGAAAAACTATAAGTCCTATACGCATCAAAATCAATAGCGGTCTTATAATGGGGGTTTATAATATATATACCGAATTTGAGTTCAATCGAATGCAACGTTTAAACGCTAGCGCACTTTCAAGATTTTTCCCCCATAGGCAATAATGTAAAAGAAATCTTTGTCGTAGCCCTGTAGAAAAACTGTAAGTCCTATACACACCAAAATCAATACCGATCTTGCGATGGTGGTTTATGACATATATATCCAATTTGAGCTCAATCGAATGCTCCGTTCAGGAGCTATCGTGTTCACTCACATACACACAAACACACACACATACACACACACACGCACACACACACATACATACATACATACATCTCGTAAAAATAGCATAAATAGATTCAGAAGCCCTCAAAACGTGTAAAACCACCAAAATCTCGAAGTCTAATTTTACAATACTTTCCTTACATGGTACATGTTCGGAAAGTAAAAAAATCTGGAGTGACTCCACTCGACTTTCCGAACACTTACGATTAAGTTCATTACCAAGCATTTAAATTAATTTTAATCGATGAATAATTCAAATATATATATACGTTTATAATCTTTGTTTTAGCCCTGTAGAAAAACTATAAGTCCTATACACATCAAAATCAATACTGGTTTTACGATGGTGGTTTATAACATCTATACACAATTTGAGCTCAATCGAATGCACTGTTTAAACGCTAGCGCACTTTCCAGAATTTTCCCCCATAGGCCATCATGTAAAAGAAATCTTTGTCGTAGCCCTGTAGAAAAACTATAAGTCCTATACACACCCAAATCAATACCGGTCTTGCGACGGTGGTTTATAACCTATATACCCAATTTGAGCTCAATCGCATGCCCCGTTCAGGAGCTATCGTGTTCACTCACATACACACAAACACACACACACACACACACACATACACACATACATACATACATCTCGTAAAAATAGCATAAATGAATTCAGAAGACCTCAAAACGTGTCAATACACCAAAATCTCGAAGTCGAATTTTTTCATGATTACAATACTTTCCTTACATGGTACATGTTCGGAAACTAACAAGATAGCACTTTAGTTTACCGCCTAGCGGTTGTTTCGATTTGGAGATATGTGTCGTACTGGTCGAAATTAATTTCCGTTGAACGAGCAGTGATACATAATATGCAACATTAGATTTGCTTGTGTGATGATGGCAACGCTACGCTAGTTCGGTCTGCCAAGTATGGGGGGGGTGTCTTGGTAGGACGACTTTCTAAGGGGTTCTAAGGCGTATTCACGTTACATCTGGAGAAAACCTACCAAAACTCCAGACCGTTAGATCGACAGCCGTGCGATGGGACCCGAACTCGGGACCTTCACACTTCGGCCTATGCAGCATTAGGAAGGATAAACAAGATTTATCAATTCTTTTGTGAACTTTAGATGTATATTTACACAATAATATGTTTTAATGTAATGTTTTTACTTTCCGAACATGTACCATGTAAGGAAAGTATTGTAATCATGAAAAAATTCGACTTCGAGATTTTGGTGTATTGACACGTTTTGAGGTCTTCTGAATTCATTTATGCTATTTTTACGAGATGTATGTATGTATGTGTGTATGTGTGTGTGTGTGTGTGTGTGTTTGTGTGTATGTGAGTGAACACGATAGCTCCTGAACGGGGCATGCGATTGAGCTCAAATTGGGTATATAGGTTATAAACCACCGTCGCAAGACCGGTATTGATTTGGGTGTGTATAGGACTTATAGTTTTTCTACAGGGCTACGACAAAGATTTCTTTTACATTATGGCCTATGGGGGGAATTTCTTGAAAGTGCGCTAGCGTTTAAACGATACATTCGATTGAGCTCAAATTCGGTATACATGTTATAAACCACCATCCTAAGACCGGTATTGATTTTGGTGTGTATAGGACTTATAGTTCTCCTAAAGGGCTACGACAAAACTTTCTTTTATGTTATGGCATAATGGCATATGGGGAGAAATTCTTGAAAGTGCGCAAGCGTTTAAACGGTGCATTCGATTGAGTTTCAATTGGGTATATATGTTTGAATGATTCATCGATTAAAATTTATTTAAGTGATTGGTAACGATCTTAATCGTAAGTGTTCGGAAAGTCGAGTGGAGTCACTCCAGATTTTTATTTTTAAAAAAAGTATAGTTTACAGTTCTCCTTCCAGTGGTAACTGTTCAAAGCAGTCTTCAACATGGAGTCATGGTTTTGACTACATGTGTCGTAAATTTAATGAGTTAGGCGTTTTCTGCCCTTGATTTTTCTGTTTGAACATACAGCACAATCTTTTCTCTTCACATCTGCATAGTGACGCAACGTATGTTGCTTGCCATTAAGTCTTTGATCTATATCTGACGTCGATGGTCTTCCTGGGTTTGAAGATGCTCCTACTGATTGTGCAAACCTCTAATACCACGAAAAAAATTTTTTTTCAGAGAACGTATGCTGTCACACAGACGGGGGACCCGTCGCAGAGAGGCAAGGATCATCGTAATGCTCTATAACTGTGGTCCCAACCCCGGGCAGCAGACCGCTACAGCACCTCATAAATATAGGCTACTATGCAGATAGATTTAGTAGCTACTAAACCTATTGTTCAGTTACTAACTTAGTAAGTGGGCGGAGATACTAAATGTTCGTAAATCGGGATCACATACATTTAGTACTAAATCACGTGACCAACACAAGGAAGTCAGGGAAAATGTAGGGATAAGTTAACAGGAAGCTAGCAGACCAATCAGAGCGCTTGTTCCAGGCGTGCGTTTATTGAGTCGGTGATTTGTTACTAACTTAGTAAGTGGGCGGAGATACTAAATGTTCGTAAATCGGGATTCAGATACATTGAGTACTAAATCACGTGACCAACACCAAGGAAGTCAGGGAAAATGTAGGGATAGAACCCTCGAGAAATTGACTTTTCTGGAAACCTCTTGTACCTCCTGCGTCGGCTATTTATAGAAGCGTGCATCGCCCCGAGTCAGTCAGTGCGAGCTGAACGCTCGATGTGTGAATAGCTCTCGGTACGTTTGTGTGAATTGATAGTGCTATAGAAGCTGTGTTTTAGCTTGTTTTGTGAAGCTGTTTTCAAAGTGCTGTGTGTAAATTCTTCATTGCTGTGTCTTAAGGGATTGTGTACTATATCCCTTGAATATTTCTACGGAATTTTTGCCTGTGAAAGTGACTTATTTTGGTGTGAGAAATACAGCATTTGTGAGAGCTTCTGATCCAAGCGGATTGTTAAAAGCACGTTATTGCTAGATTGTGCTTGTGTGAATTGTGTACAGCTGATTGTACTACGAAGATCTAGAAGCAATAAAGTTTGTGTTCCATCCTGACAAGTGACTTTTTACTTGAACTTCTTACACCAACAGGACTTTAGAACGACGAACCCAAGGAGTAGCAGAGTAATTCCGCAACATTTGGTGTCAGAAGTGGGATTCTAAATAAAGACTTTAATTTTCCAGTTTATGGTTTGGACTAGACAAAAAATGGAAGAACAACTTCAAAAGCTCATGAATATGATGCAAGAAATGAAAGCCGGACAAGACGAGATGAAAGCTGGACAAGAACAGATGAAGGCGGATTTAGAGAAGAAAATTGAAGCAGGACAGACCGATTTAGAAAAGAAAATTGAAGCCGGACAGACCGATTTAGAAAAGAAAATTGAAGCCGGACAAGAACAGATGAAAGCGGATTTAGAGAAGAAAATTGAAGCCGGACAAGAAGGAATGAAATTGGGATTGGAGAAAATGGAGACTGCTTTGGGAAAATTAGAGAAATTCGAAAAGAGTGTGCAGGAAAGTCAAGAGATAATGGAGAAAAGAATGTCGCTCATAGAAGAAACTCAAACGAAATATGAACAAAGAATTGAAGGAAAAATAGAAGAAAATGTTAAGGAATTGCAGCAAGATATTTGCAGAATGCGGGAAGAATTTAAGAATAAAATTGAGGAGAAACTAGACTGGAAAGAAAATATAGTTTCGAAAATACAGGAAGAATGTGAAGCTAAAATGGAAGAAAAATTGGACTCTCTCGTCAAGCTGGGAAAGTTACCGGAAAACATCAGACTGTCGTCACGCCGCCCAGCAGTGAAACTTACCACTTATGACGGAAAGACTCCCTGGGAAGCCTACAAGACCCAATTTTTAATCGTCGCCAAAGCCAATGGTTGGAGCGAGTCCGAGAAAGCGGACCAACTGGCCGCTTCCCTTAGCGGAGATGCAATTAACGTATTGCAAACTATTGGAGCGACGAAGATAGGAGATTTTGACGCCCTCGCAAGTGCCTTGGAGATGAAATTCGGAGAGAAGTGCCAGAAAGAATATAGTAGAATCCAACTTAAGTCAAGGATGCAGAGATCTGGCGAGACCCTCCAAGAGCTGGCTTCCGACATAGATAGGCTGTGTCATCTAGCCTATGGCAGTTATCCTGATAATGTTCGAGAAGAAGTTGCAGTACAACATTTTATTGAAGGCCTCGTGGACTCTGAAATTCAGAAAGCATTGATCTTGGCGGATTATAAAGATCTCAGGTCTGCCCTCGTATTCGCCCATGAAGCTAGAGGCAGCTCAGCTGGCCGTAAGAAAAGAGCGGCATAATGTTAGAGCTGTGTCATTCCAGGAGCCTACGGATGGAGAAATGGAGAGATTAGAGAATAAATTAAAGACCCTGGAAAATCTGGTGGAACGACAAGAACAGTCAGAGCCAAGAAAAGTGAAATGTTGGAGGTGCAACAGCGAGGGGCATTTACGAAAATACTGCGACGCACAAAAGAACTCTCGTCGTAAAGATCGCAGTTATCAACGCACCAGAGAAGCCCATGAAGGAAGACAGAAAAGAGATGACTTTCAGGAACAGAGGCTGAGGGATATTCAAAAGCCCCGTTTGAAAGTCTTACAGATTTCATCAGTGAATGGCGGCAGTGATGGACTATTCGTACTGGGATACGTTAATGGTTCCCCATGCCACATGGTGATTGATACTGGAGCGAACGTAACCATCATAAGGACGGATCTGGCCAAGAAACTGAACTTGAAGATTATCTGGACTCCGCCCTCGCTGACCCTCCAGACTGTGACAGGTGACAAGATCGAAGTGGGCGGAAAAGCGCAAGTAGAAATCACGTTTGGAAATGCCAGATACGACCATGTGGTATATGTCGCCAATATTACAGACTCTTTTATTCTCGGACTCGACTTTTTAAAATCGCACAAATTTAACTTGGACTTTAAGAATAATGAGCTTCGTTCAGACTCAGAAGAAATAGCTGCGTTCGATATTAGAAACGAAACTGTTTTGCCTGTTCAGCAAATAATAGCCCAGACTGATATCACTCTACCTCCCAGAACTGATTCCATAATTTCTGGAACAGTAAAAGAAAGCAATAAATTCCGCTTTGGATTAATCGAACACCCAAGCAATAGTGATTCCGTCAGAGGAGTACTTGTGGGAGCAACACTTGTGGACTTGTCGAGAACGGAAATTCCAGTTAGAGTAGTAAATGTGACGGACAAGTCGAAGGTGATAAAGAAAAATGAAGTGTTGGCGACATGCACTCCTGTTACCTGCATTAATAAGAACATCAACCAAACGACAGCTAAATCTTCCGAGTGCCTGACGAAGGAATTATTACAAGACGTGGAGTTAACGGCAGAACAGAGAAGCGCTGCGGAGAAAGTAATAGCTGAATTTGAAGACCTCTTCTCTCGTACTTCCGGTGACTTTGGCCGTACGAGGTTAACGCAGCATAGAATAGACACAAGCAGCCATTCTCCCATCAAGCAACATCCTAGGCGGCTGCCGTTTGCTAAGCAAGAAGAGGTGAGACCGACTTTTAGAGGAGATGCAGCGTGATGACGTCATCGAGCCATCGACTAGTCCGTGGGCCTCGCCGATTGTTTTGGTCCGAAAGAAAGATGGTTCCACCCGGTTCTGTGTTGACTATAGACGTCTGAATGACATTACCAAGAAAGACAGCTACCCTCTTCCCAGGATAGACGACACATTGGACACTTTATCGGGAAACGAATGGTTCTCCACTCTGGATCTCAAGAGTGGCTACTGGCAAGTAGAAATCCATCCCGATGACCGTGAAAAGACTGCGTTCACCACGGGACAAGGATTGTGGCAGTTCAAAGTTATGCCTTTTGGACTCTGCAACGCACCGGCTACATTCGAGCGTCTAATGGAGACAGTGTTGAGAGGACTTTCCTACGAAGCATGTCTCGTTTATTTGGACGATATCATCATCGTCGGAAGGACTTTCGAAGAGCATCTCGAGAACATTCGAAAGGTACTGCAGAAATTAAAAGAGGCAAACTTGAAACTAAGTCCATCGAAGTGCAATTTGTTTCGTCGGGAAGTACGTTACCTCGGGCACATAATATCCGCCCACGGAGTCCGAACCGATCCCGAAAAGACGTCCGCAGTCCAGAACTGGAGTCGTCCCGAGAATATCCACGACTTAAGAAGTTTTCTCGGTCTGTGTACTTACTATCGAAAATTCGTGAAGGGCTTTTCTCAAATTGCAAGACCTCTTCACAAATTGACCGAGACTGGACAGAAATTTCTATGGACTGAGGAATGTGAGGACGCATTCAACGAACTGAAGACGGCTTTAACATCTTCGCCGATCTTGTCGTATCCTCACCCTGACAAGCCATTTATCCTGGACACAGACGCAAGTAAGGAGAGTGTCGGAGCAGTTTTGTCCCAGGAGATAGATGGCCAAGAACACGTCATTGCTTACTGGAGCAAATGCCTTTCAAAGGCAGAACGTAACTATTGTGTTACGAGAAAGGAACTCCTTGCTATCATTAAGGCCGTGGAGCACTTCCATCATTACCTGTACGGCCGAAAGTTCCTGCTCCGAACGGACCATGCCTCTTTAACCTGGCTTCTAAATTTCAAGAATCCGGAGGGCCAAATAGCCAGGTGGATACAGCGACTACAAGAATATGACATCGAGATACGTCATCGGAAAGGGTCATCTCATGGAAATGCAGATGCTTTGTCGAGAAGGCCCTGCATAGACAGTTGTCGCTATTGCTCCAGGGCAGAGAAAAATTACCATCTGAAACATCCCGCTGTCCGCCAAGTTACATCATCGGCATCATCTCAAGATCCCTGGAGTGACGAAAATGTTCGGGCGGACCAATTAACAGACAGCGACATCAAACCTATTGTGGAATTTATGGAAAAATCCAGCGCTAAGCCCAGTTGGCAAGAAATATCATCTTACAGTCCGGCAACAAAACAGTACTGGGCTTTATGGGATTCGCTTCGCCTGAGGAAATGGAGTCCTGTATCGTAAATGGGAGTCGGACGACGGCAAGATGCTCCGATGGCAGTTAGTACTCCCTCGCTCGAGGATTCCGAAGGTTCTAGAAGAACTTCATAATGGCTTAACTGGGGGCCATTTTGGCGTAATGAAGACCCTGCAGAAAGTTCGCGAGCGCTTCTACTGGGTTAGGGCTCGAGGCGACGTCGAAAAGTGGTGTCAAGCTTGTGACGCCTGTGCCGCCCGTAAAGGCCCGAAGAAACGAAGCCGTGGAAGACTACATCGTTATAATGTAGGAGCGCCTTTTGAGAGGATTGCCCTCGACATCCTGGGACCTCTTCCGCGAACTTCGGATGGCAACAAATACATCCTAGTTGTCATTGACTACTTCTCTAAATGGCCCGAAGCGTTTCCTATTCCCGATCAAGAAGCTACGACCGTAGCAGAGGTACTGGTGCAAGAATGGATTTCCAGATATGGAACCCCTCTGCAACTTCATTCCGACCAAGGAACGAACTTTACCTCTGCAGTCTTTAAAGGACTATGCCAACTTCTCGGAATGGACAAAACCCAGACTACGCCTTTACACCCACAATCCGACGGCATGGTGGAGAGGTTCAATCGTACAATTTTGAACAACCTCTCGCTCCTGGTATCTAGGAATCAAGAGGACTGGGACAAAGAAACTCCCCCTGTTCCTGCTGGCCTATAGGAGTGCCGTCCATGAGACTACCGGCTTCACACCTTCCCAGATGCTGTTCGGCAGAGATCTTCGTCTTCCCGCCGATCTAGTGTTCGGCCGCCCTCCAGATGCGCCTTCATCGCCAGAGGAGTACGTGGAAAACCTTCGGGCACGGTTTGAAGATGTACATCATTTTGCTCGGGAGCGGATCAACCTGAACACGGAAAAGATGAAGACTCGCTACGACACGAAGGCTACGGGACACGAGTTCAACGCAGGTGACAAAGTTTGGCTATGGAATCCTACTCGACGGAAAGGCCTGTCTCCCAAGCTGCAATCGCCGTGGGACGGTCCTTACACAGTCCTAAACCGGCTGAATGACGTCATCGTACGGATTCGTAAGTCACCAAACTCGAAGCCAAGAGTTGTACATTACGATCGGCTAGCCATCTACCGCGGTTGTAATTAGCTCAGACCATGGTCACTATGGCGTAATTCCTCTTTTCTTTCAACTCTCATTCCTTTCCTGTCTTTCTCTTCTCTTCCTCTTTCTTCAACTCTCTTTCTCTCACTACTTACGCCATGTTTAGTGTACATATTTGTAATATATTGGATTTTATTAATGTGTATTTGTTATTACATTGATTACTTATTACAGTGTAATTATTTATTATGATGATTATTTATTTATTAATGTGTATTTGCTTATTGTGCTATTGATTACTTGCTTGAATTATGTTGTTAAGATCTTGTTAAGTGTTATACAGTGTAGGTACCTGTGTGACCTCCTAACTAGGGATTGTACTGCCCGGGACGTGCAGTCCTTGGGAAGGGGGCAATGTTACGAATTTTCGGGGCAACCCGCTGCTCTGGGGCTTAAAATGGTTTAAAATTCGTATTCTACGCTTCAAATAGATAAATTTTGCTTTTTGTTGCATCAAAATCGGCCAATTAGAACCGGAGATACGGAGGTTTCGCTTTCCCATATGTTTTTCTATGGGCTTCTAGAAATCTCGAGAAATATTAGTCCTAGAGCTTAGATCTCTTCACTTTTGAGGACTTATTTTTGGCGCCAAATTTGGCGATATTTCGCCAAAAGTCGCCAAGCTTGGCGACTTTTTGGTCATTTGGCGCGATTTTCCCAATGGGGCCTGGAAGTTGTTTTTCCTGCATTAAAAACGCATAATAACCTAACATTTCTCTTCTATGACGTAATCAAAATTCACGCTTTATGTAGAACCCTCGAGAAATTGACTTTTCTGGAAACCTCTTGTACCTCCTGCGTCGGCTATTTAAAGAAGCGTGCATCGCCCCGAAGTCAGTCAGTGCGAGCTGAACGCTCGATGTGTGAATAGCTCTCGGTACGTTTGTGTGAATTGATAGTGCTATAGAAGCTGTGTTTTAGCTTGTTTTGTGAAGCTGTTTTCAAAGTGCTGTGTGTAAATTCTTCATTGCTGTGTCTTAAGGGATTGTGTACTATATCCCTTGAATATTTCTACGGAATTTTTGCCTGTGAAAGTGACTTATTTTGGTGTGAGAAATACAGCATTTGTGAGAGCTTCTGATCCAAGCGGATTGTTAAAAGCACGTTATTGCTAGATTGTGCTTGTGAATTGTGTACAGCTGATTGTACTACGAAGATCTAGAAGCAATAAAGTTTGTGTTCCATCCTGACAAGTGACTTTTTACTTGAACTTCTTACACCAACAGGACTTTAGAACGACGAACCCAAGGAGTAGCAGAGTAATTCCGCAACAATATGTAGCTTGCCATTAAGTCTTTGATCTTTACCTGATGACGATGGTCTTCCTGGGTTTGAAGATGCTCCTACTGATTGTGCAAACCTCTAATACCACGAAAAAAAAATTTTTTTCAGAGAACGGATGCTGTCACACAGGCGGGGGACCCGTCGCAGAGAGGCGAGGATCATCGTAATGCTCTATAACTGTGGTCCCCAACCCCCGGGCAGCAGACCGCTACAGCACCTCCTAAATATAGGCTACTATGCAGATAGATTTAGTAGCTACTAAACCTATTGTTCAGTTACTAACTTAGTAAGTGGGCGGAGATACTAAATGTTCGTAAATCGGGATTCAGATACATTGAGTACTAAATCACGCGACCAACACCAAGGGAAGTCAGGGAAAATGTAGGGATAAGTTAACAGGGAAGCTAGCAGACCCATCAGAGCGCTTGTTCCAGGCGTGCGTTTATTGAGTCGGTGATTTAGCAGCTTGTTTGGTCACGTGATTTTAGCAGCTTGTTTTGGTCACGTGTTTAGTATCTCCGCCTCCAAATTCTATCTGAATCCACTTTACTAAATTTAGTAACTAAACAATAGGGTTAGTAGCTACTAAATCTATCTGAATAAGGGCCATAGAAAGCCTTAGGGCCATAGAAAGCCACTAGGCCTACGGAAGTGACGTCATCACAGTTCGCATTTCACAAAGTAAAACCATTTAAAATTTCTGGTGATTGCTAGAAATATTAGGAAAACATCTTAATTTAAACATTAGAATTAAAATACCTTTCTCATACAAAATTATTCATGACGATCTATTTACTTATCATATTATCTTATTAGTTATGGCTAAAAACTGCCATTTGTCGTAAAATTATATTTTTTTAATCTCAGATTATAAAAATATCGTTGTTCATGGGTAAATTCACCAGAAATTTTTAATAGTTTTATTTTGTGAAAATAGAACTTTTCAATGAAGGCCTGATAATGACGTCAAATGTTGGCGACGTATAAGTGGTATGGCTTTCTACAGCTAGGAGGCGTAGACCGGTACCGGTCCCGTGGATCAAATAGTACTGGGCCGATCAAGGAACAGTAAATTATTTCCATTTTATTTCTTGCTGTGTATTTTTCTCGGGTTTGTACTACTTTATGCTTTTGTAACAGAAGAAATCTTGTAACTATTTTAAATTAGTTTATAATTTGTTAAACATTTCATGAATTAAAATTGCAGACATAAATTTGAACAATAATTGCGCTTTCCTGAAAGAAAAAAAAAATCTGGAGTGACTCCACTCGACTTTCCGAACACTTACGATTAAGATCATTACCAAGCACTTAAATAAATTTTAATCGATGAATCATTCAAACATATATACCAAATTGAAACTCAATCGAATGCACCGTTTAAACGCTTGCGCACTTTCAAGAATTTCTCCCCATATGCCATTATGCCATAACATAAAAGAAAGTTTTGTCGTAGCCCTTTAGGAGAACTATAAGTCCTATACACACCAAAATCAATACCGGTCTTAGGATGGTGGTTTATAACATGTATACCCAATTTGAGCTCAATCGAATCTACCGTTTAAACGCTAGCGCACTTTCAAGAAATTCCCCCCATAGGCCATAATGTAAAAGAAATCTTTGTCGTAGCCCTGTAGAAAAACTATAAGTCCTATACACACCAAAATCAATACCGGTCTTGCGACGGTGGTTTATGACATATATATCCAATTTGAGCTCAATCGAATGCTCCGTTCAGGAGCTATCGTGTTCACTCACATACACACAAACACACATACACACACACACACATACACACACACACACATACACACACACACACATACACACATACATACATACATCTCGTAAAAATAGCATAAATGGATTCAGAAGCCCTCAAAACGTGTCAATACACCCAAATCTCGAATTCGAATTTTTTCATGATTACAATACTTTCCTTACATGGTACATGTTCGGAAAGTAAAAACTGAAACAATGGATGAACTGGGCATAATCAACACACTTCAGATGTCATTGTCCCTTATTATCCCCACATGGAACAGTCTCGTTGCAAAGAAGCAAGCTTGGGGTTCTCATTGATTTAGATATATATATAGTGAGTAAAAATGTTAAATCACTTATTCATTTTTTTGGTGTAACTGTATTTTATTTTGAAGGCATGTTTAAAAATGATTACTTTAAAATTATTAAATCAAAACAATCTAGAATATAAACAATCAACGCCCCCCTCCCCCCCTCCTCGGCGGGCCGCGGTAAAATTATCAAACATTGACCTGTGCGCGGCGGTAAAAAAGTTGGGGAGCACTGCTCTATAAGATTAGGATGGCTACTTGCAGTGGTGGCTGAGAGCAGACATACGACCGAAACGGTAAAACAGCTTTGGTGGATGAAAGACATCCGACTTCAAAGGGTTAATAGACGTGAAATAACTTGAAAAGGGGATTAATATTTTATCAAGTTTAATATTAAAGTTATTATAAATTAGGCAAATCGAATATGAACCATTCTCCTGCAATAATGAACAATTAATGCAAAATAATAAAAATCTGGAGTGACTCCACTCGACTTTCCGAACACTTACGATTAAGATCATTACCAAGCACTTAAATAAATTTTAATCGATGAATCATTCAAACATATATACCAAATTGAAACTCAATCGAATGCACCGTTTAAACGCTTGCGCACTTTCAAGAATTTCTCCCCATATGCCATTATGCCATAACATAAAAGAAAGTTTTGTCGTAGCCTTTTAGGAGAACTATAAGTCCTATACATACCAAAATCAATACCGGTCTTAGGATGGTGGTTTATAACATGTATACCGAATTTGAGCTCAATCGAATGTATCGTTTAAACGCTAGCGCACTTTCAAGAAATTCCCCCCATAGGCCATCATGTAAAAGAAATCTTTGTCGTAGCCCTGTAGAAAACCTATAAGTCCTATACACACCCAAATCAATACCGGTCTTGCGACGGTGGTTTATGACATATATATCCAATTTGAGCTCAATCGAATGCTCCGTTCAGGAGCTATCGTGTTCACTCACATACACACAAACACACATACACACACACACACACATACACACATACATACATACATCTCGTAAAAATAGCATAAATGGATTCAGAAGCCCTCAAAACGTGTAAAAACACCAAAATCTCGAAGTCGAATTTTTTCATGATTACAATACTTTCCTTACATGGTACATGTTCGGAAAGTAATAAAACCTTTTGGCACGCTACTCTACTTTGACTTAGACCAGTTCTGACTACTACTATGACAAGTTCAAACTAAAATGTTTTTTGAACTGGAAGATAAAGCCCTTGTTGGAAGCGACTTACAAAAATCATTTGACAAAAGTATGTCGACGCTTAACATATTCAACCTTCGTCCATTTAAAATAAATAATTCAACTTTTATTGTATGCCGAAATCGAATTTCATGCTCTTCTGGAAACGTGCGGACACTTTTCGCATTCGAACGATTTCGTTTGTGGGAACAGACCCTCTTACATCAATGCTTCATTCCAAGGGGGGGGGAAGAAATTAAACTGTGTAATCTGGAAAAACTGTTTTAAACGAATTGTAATCGCAATTTTCTCCAACGTGACTTCAGTATGACGTCATTGTCACTGACGTCTCGTAGAACCCCTTTACACACAGGCTGACCGAACCGCCATATTGGGTCGAACTTCTGAAGCGGGGGTTGTTTTGCTTGGCGCGTTATCGCGTTGTTGGCGTCGTTTTCTTTACGAGCTCGCAATCTTTTTTGTATATCAGTTTGCGCGCTCAGTTTTGTGTTTTACGCTTTTCTTTTCTGAACATATTTACCTTATCGGCTTGGCATAACTTTAAGAAAGTTTTTTTAATAGTTACATTTATATATATAATTTATATAAGAATTTTGGACTGATTATTAAATTTCTATACATAAAATAAATTTGTATAAGTTATTAAACTTTAATCAGCAACCGTTTTTTGTTTTTTTTTTAATTATACAAGAATAAATTAATAGTACTGAATAATCATAAAAGTAATAAACATAAGGGGATATTCGAGATAATTTATAGTAATTTTTTTTTTCAAAGGTGTTTATAATTGGTGTTTCAATAAGATTTAACTTCTTAAACATTTAAAATGGTTGAAAATATGCTGTATTAACTACCAGAGAAAACTTTGTTGAACTATACAATTATTAATTTTTTTCAGTTGTAGTTGTTTTAAAATTTAATTTAATGAAAATTTAAAACAGAAAAGCATTCTAGTGTTATTTTGTTATGATGAATAACATTGTTTATAACCGTAATTTATAGGTCAAATAATTCTTTTGCTAAAAAAAACTCGTCCCAAATTTCGCATTATTAAACCTCAGCTGTTGCAATATTTCAATCAACGAAGAAATTTGTTAATGTGTGGAGATTATTATTCTGCCAATTTTAAATACTTAGTACATAAAATTTGGTTTTCACCTTTAATAGATAACAAAATCAAGAACCTATTACAGTTGACGGCCAAAAATCCGCACAACTTCTCTGATATAAATAATGAAATTTGCAGTCATTTGCCAGTGATGAAATTGTTCGAAAGTGTCTTGAATCCAGATAAACATGCTTCTGATGATGATGATGAAAATTTGGGTAATAATAATAATAAAATCCATTTGATAAAAGTTAGGATAAGAATACCTTAAGTTTTTAGTACAGCAAATTTCTTCAACAAAACAAGACTTATTGATAATATATATTTTGCAAAAATATATAAATAAAAGAATGAAGCTGAAAAAAAAAAAAATAATAATATTTTAAAACAAATAACCATAGAACATGTTTCCAAAATTAGAAAAGGAAATTTTGAAACAATTTGCTTTTCTAGTCATTATGTAATTTTTTCCTTTTTTCTCATGCCTTTTTTATTTAATTTGAAAATATAAATGAAATACTTTTGACAGTGCTTTTATTTCATTGTATTCTACATTTTTAAAATCAGAAATGTAATTATTTATCTTTTATGGGCCTGAAATCCACAAAATCCTAAAATCCGCACAAGCCTTGGTCCCAAGCTGTGCAGATTTCTGGCTCTCTACTGTATAACATTCAACTATTTTAAATTCATATATGTCCAGACTGTTTTCATTACATTCTCTAATTTTTGCCGATGCCTGCAGGAATAGTCAAATTCTCGAAATGAAGAATGACAACTTTTCTTAGAAATTAATGTGTAAAAAGTGAGAATTTTATATCCTTATTTTACTTTGTAGAATTTGGATTTAAAGGCTAGGAAAATCGAATAACATTTGTTCAGACAGCAAAAATATAAAAATTTTAGCATTCTGAAAAAGTGAATGCTAGCACAAGCAGGGTAAGTATTTTGTAGCTAATTTTATTTTCATTCCATATGATCCTTAAAAATTTTGGCAATTCAGTTTACATCCTTAATTTTTTTTTGCAGTAGGGGGAGAAAATGAAAAATCTTTACACTTGTTCTGCAATAAACTGTGGAAAGATTTTAAAGCTTGTGGTTTAAAATTGTATAGATAGAAATAAATTGCCAATATGATTTTTCTACTTTTGAATATCTGAAATTTGAAGCCAAGATAAGACAATATTTACCTGAAAAACTTGTAATATGGCAAAAATAAATAAATAATCTTTATACTAGAACAGAAGCCAAGATCAATGAGCAAATAAACATCGTTTTTCAATTTATTCATCCACATAAAATGAAAAAAAGAAATCAAGGTGTGGGGGGAGGAAATAGACAAGAAAGAGACTAATTGACGAATGCAATCAAAATCTTTATTTAAAAAATCCAAGATACAAAATCCAAGTTGTACAACTTTTAAACGGCTACCAAGAGGACTTTAAGAAGCATCAATTTTATGTGCACATAATTCACTTTTCACCATAGAATGCACGAGTATTATTTTTAATGCATTTTATATCACAATTATTTAACTAATAACATACATAATTAAAAAGAAAATAAATACTTATGTATGTGTTACACCAATATTTCAACCATACTACTGTCATCAATCAATAATTAATTTGAATAAACCTTAGTAGTATACAGCCGGATATCCAGCAGAGCAGTCCGATATCTGGTAGATCGGATATACGACAGTATTTCGGATATTAAAAAATCAGCCAGATACTGGATACATACTTACCCTTATAGCATTTTTAATTTCTAAAATTCCACAGAAAAGGTTAGATATAATTAACTACTGATTTGAAGTTTTATTAAATAAAGTTAAGAACAATAAAAGAAAATGAAGTTGTTGAATAAAAGGCAAATAAATCAGTTAATACACCATTTTCTAGATTTCTGGTGACTAACAATTTATTAATTATGACCACCTTACTGACTTGAAAAAACTCACTTTGACTGTGCTGACTTCAAAGATGCAGCTTTAGTTTTTTTGGCTTTATTCAGAAAATCTGAAGTAAAAACATATTATTTTAACACATAATATGTTTTTACTTCAACACACTACTTTTAAACACATTATTTTCTCGAAGCAAGATTTTTCGCTGTTGGATCATGGTGCCGATGCAACCACTTAGATTCATATTGAAAAGGCCCAAGCATAGAATATCATTTCAATTTAAAACCTAATACATTTCTTTTTAATATCAATTTCAATTTTAAAGAAATAAGCACAAGTTAGGAAAAAAATATCCGGAAATGCGCAGACAGCAGAGTCAATGACTCTGTGTATTATGAAGAGTGAACATCAATGTCCATGATTCATTCATGAAAAAATTGATACACCAAGATGACGTTGAAAAATTTCAAAAAAATGAATGTGCTCGCAGCGGGCAGATTCGAGGTCAAATCAGAAGAATCTCACAAAGACTGGATGTTTTTCTTTATGCATAAGGCAGTTTCAGGATGTTATAGACAGGAAAGAGTAACTTGAATGTCATGAATGTCTTGAAAGAGTTTAAAAAAATTTTTAGAATTAAAAACCATAGTATGGATGCAGACCACAGTGCCGACGGCTTGTTTTACTGTGAAGAGTGAACATTAATGTCCATGATTCATTCATGAAAAGAATGATACAAGAGATTCAGTTGAAAATTTTCAAGATGAATGTGCTCATGCAACAGGCAGCTTCGCGATGCTATAGACAGGAAAGAGTAACTTGAATTGTCATAAAGTGGTCCAGAAGACTTTTTTAAAAGAATTTTTTCTTGAATCTTTTGTTAAAGAATTTTTTCTTGAATGTCACGAAGTGGTCCAGAAGACTTTAAAACATTTTTTTGGATTAAAAACCATAGTATGGATGCAGACTGGAGAGTCGATGACTCCATGTACTTTGAAGAGTGAACATCAATGTCCATGATTCATTCATGAAAAGAATGATACAAGAGATGCAGTTGAAAAATTTCAAAAGATGAATGTGCTCTTGCAGCGGGCAGCTTGGAGGTCAAATCAGAAGAATCACACAAAGACTGGATGTTTTTACTTTGCTCGCTAATGCCAGAAATCGTGCATCTGCTGCTGTTAATTTCTCCTCTAACTCTTTGACCTTTTTTCTCAAAATTTCATTTTCCTTTATCAGTGTTTGTTGATCCAATTCAGGAGCATTTTCATCAACCTAAAAAAAAAAAAGAATTATAATAACATTTAAAATAATACACAATTAAATTTAGGAGAATATCAAGGTTTATCACTCAGAAAATTTTTATTTTGTAAAAATTAAATAAATTATTGGGTTATGTGTTGTACAAAAAGTATGCCAATTTTTTTCGGTTGCTTAAGGACAGGTCTTGGTACATCTGAATGATTGAAAACAAATAACATATTATTACAAAGGATGGTACTGCAGTCAAATTTGTGAAAATTTTTCATTTCAATCCGCTTTCCTTTGAAAGCAGCATGAAATTTCCAGATAACTCAACACTACATTAAAAAATATTAAACTACCATCAATTATTGAACTAATAAAACACTTTAAGACTAAATATTCTTCGAAGAACCATTAACAAACACATATTTCTGCAAAGCCTTGATATTAATATAAATTACTGATTCCCCCCAACCAACAAAGAAAAAAACGTTTATAAAACACGAATTTACATTTCATCGGAACAGCATTAACTTTCAAAACAATAAATTTGTGCCAAATATTATGTCATAAAAAGATTAAAATCTAAAACAATAATAACTAGCACAATAAATCTGAAGAATGTATTCAATATATAATGGATTTATGACATTTTATTTAAATGCCTTAGAAAGTGTAGCCTGTCTATTGAAATATATATATTTTAATTCTATACTTCGAAATTGTAAACTTTTTTTATAGAGCTTGAACTATTCTGGAATAAAAATTCTTTTTAAAATTTTCCCATCTATTTCAGGATTACACGACATAATATATAACCCTTGTGAATGTCAGACAATACTAATCAAACAATCATTAAAAATTTTTACATGATAGTTAAGTTTAGCTGCACTCGACATAACAAATCTGAAAATATTAAAAAATATCTTTGTAGTGCATTTTTTAAGAGAACTTTATAATTAGAGGTAGCAAACTAATAGTCTTATACTAAATAAATGACATTTAATGCTTCAAAATCCTTTAATGCCTGACATTTTTTTAAATTACTTTACAAGTATAGGTATTTAAAGTCATTTTATCTTGTCAGTTACTTTATGAATGTGGCTAGCAAATTCTACATGGATGATAAAATAAAAAAAAAATTGCTCAAGAGAGGGTTATGCAGGTAGAAAGAAAGAAAAGAGATTTAAAAAAAAGGAAAAAAAAATTGTAATTTTGAAAATCATGATCATAGTGATATATCAGTACAAACAAAATATTTTCCATGTGTTACTAAATTACGGGGGCAGTGTTATATTACATCACTTTTAGAAGGTTGTTAAGGAATGATTTTTGGAGACTAGAGAAACACGGTTCTTGATTTATGATAATTTTTAAACTTTTTCATTTTGAAAAGTCCAAATTTTGGACTTTTTCATTTTGAAAATAGCATTTATCACTGAGTTAAATTATTTGCACATCTTCTCTCTCTATTCTAAAAAAGAGTAACTGCCACCGCTGCCACTGTGAAAAGTCATGCTATCTCTACCAAAACTGTGGGGATTTGTGTTTTGAAAAAAGGTGTCCACGGATTCGGAAAATTCGAGGGAAGTCGATAAGCTGACTTAAATTTTAAAATTTTAATTATTTTAGAAGATATTAATAAAATACTGAAAAAAATAAGCATAATGGTTGCCAGGTTTAGCAATTTGCTCCAGCATAAAATCATTCATGCCTTTGCAACAAAGGAATTCCAAGTATGCCCAATACTGTGAATTTGACAAACATGAAGTAGAATTACACCAATTTTGTGCCAAATTAAAAAAAAATATGTGAAATAAATAAGTCAAAGTGTGTTACTTAATATTCGCAATTTTCAAATAGTGGTAAGTTCTCTCAGATAACAAGGTTTAAAATTACCGATTATTCCTTTATCTAATACATAACTAATTTAAAAAGCACAATTTTGGCATCAGGTAGGACCACGGCTGTCTCCCCAAGCAAGGTGAATCTAAATATTGTGTGCATTCCAAAATGCTAACACCCAGCATTTTTAAAATAAAAAATAATTCAAATGCAGATCATAGCAATGCCAGTTAGAACAGCCTGTGTATTTGACACCTGTAGAAATAATTAGCGGCGTTAACCATGCCATTATACCAGTTTTCGTACAGCTTGGATATTTGCCAGGCCAACGAGATGATACATTTCGTGGTGCTAAATAAGCCAATCTGCAAAGCATTATGTATATGAATGTATGGATAATTGTTTTCACGACAACCTTACATGAGCAATAATTATCGGTTATGAGCATGTGTAAATTGCCAAATAATGATAAATCGCCATTGATAGCAAGATATTCTAGCTGTTCCATACATTTTATCAAAGAAAACATATGAAGCACTGTTTTCTTAGAAATCGTTATGAACTAAACGTATACGTAAGTCACCAAATTATGAAAAATCGCCTTGGATGGCAAATATGCAAGGTTTTTATAGGTTTTACACAATTAAAAATAGTGTAACATTTAAATTTTTATGTTCTAAGAAACATGCAAGAACCAAGCAATGTGTTTCTCAGTAGCATTGGATCAAATCTTAGGCTTTTGTCAGTGGAAATCATGCCTGTTTGACGAATAAGCCTTATTAGTGGTCGAACCCCTCATATGAAAAACAACTGTACAGAGTCTAGGGGCCTTGGCCCAAAGTCACTTAAATAAATTATGAGACAAAAATAATTTTTTTTCAAAGTATACACTGTCAAATAACACTAGTGTTATTAAATAGGAAAGGTATCCAGTTTTTCTTTAGAGCAATACAGACACAATTTTCTTTAAACATGTAAACTAATTTAAACACATTGTTTTTAATACATAAATTAATAATTACAGGAGGTAGATATTTGAAAGAGATATATAAAATAGAATTTGTTTTTATTTTTCAGAAGAGCAAGGCCAATTCAATTATTGGGAAAAAGTATCAAATCATTTTGTGTGAAACTGGAAATGTATTTATATATATATACTTTTGAAGGTACAAAGCACAACAACATTCTATGCATCATGTCTAGTTTTGTTAAAATATCCCTAAAGAAACACTACCAATTATATGTTGAATTTAACTTTTACTATAATTAAAATACAACGTCATTTTATAATGTCATTTGATGAGTTTAATTTTGAAGAAGAATAATTCAAGTGATAAGTTAAACCAATTTTATTACAAATTACAACTATCGCGTATTAATTTCATTTTGATGTAGATTATATGTCGCCAAAGTTTGGCGGGATACGATCAATCCATTTATCCCGTAATAATTGAAAGAAAAAGCTAACACATGCTTGTATTTTTTTAGTAGCAGGATAATATATCAATAACAATGTCGTATTTACTTAGAGTAAGGAGTAGAGTAGAGAAAAAACAATGTTTCAAAATCAAAACAAATGTCGGTTGGCGACAGTTTGATCATGAATGTTTACGTTCTTATAAAAGACAAAATCTAAATAATCTTTACTAATAGACCATGAATATTGTTGTATTATTGTTTTAATGTAAGTACTAATTTAGTTTTATGATATCGGTAGTCAAATTAACGTAAATATTAAATGCTTTTAAAAGGTAATAATTACGGCAACCCTAACAGTAACAGCACGAGAAAAAATAGCGTATAATATGTATGAATATAATAATTGAAAGGAAAATAAACAGTTAGATCACAGATTTATACACATAACTGCAAAACTAAAACTACATTTTAAAATAATTTCAGACTTACTTCACATAATCTTGAATTCGCAGTTGGATTCCAACTCTCCCTTCTGCAATTTATAATCCATTTTTTCCTTCTGTTATGATTTTTCAGGGAATCTAAAAAGACGATAAGCCGTTTCCGTGTCATTTGAAAAATTCACTGCACAATATCCAACCATTTTTATTGATCTTGAACAATTAGAAAACATAAATTTTATGACATAGGCGTACGATCCAATATGGCGGCCTGACACAACTTTCGAACCAAAATTCCGGGCAAGTCAGCTCCCCCCTATAGTAGCCTTAACGTCTCGTAATTTGTCACGCAAATCATAAACTCTTTTGACTCTCAGAAATAAAAATGGAGCTGAAAATGGCAAAAAATAGCTTTAAAATGAGGGAACGGATGAATTTTGAGATTTTTTAAAAAGCGCAGATTTTCTAGATTTTTATAACAAATAATGAAAAATTTCCTGCGGATCGTGCAAATGGTGGAAATGTTATTCTTTCTGTGCTTTCACTTTTTGTGCGTCACTTTTAAGTCTTTTTGGATTAATAGTGGTAAAAGTTTTATCTTGGAATGGTTCCCCGGAATTGTTAGAGAATCAGTGAATCAGTGTGTCACTGAGTCAGGGATCAGCTTATAGTAAGATAAGCCCTAAGTACTAAATGAAAATTCAAAACACGATGTCATTGTTCATTATTTTAATGATTACAGGCGTTATTCTTTACACCATTTAACTCAAAAAATGGCTTCCTTTGTAAGCATATTAATATATTGTAATGAAATAGTTCCATAAACTTACGTCGGCTGAGACGGTAGAAAGAATGTGCAACCGAAAAAATATCTTTCAATAATTTAGAATACATCTTACTTGTTAACATTTATCCCAAAATTTAATCTAAAATAACTTATACATTTTGTTTGCCCCTTTGTACTCTTTGGCGTGAAGGGTAGTCAGCTAACAAAAGAGAGAACACAGAAAGTTTTACGGTTGAAAGAATGTGTAAGTTCTCGCTGCTTTGTACAACACGCAAGTTCCTTCAGAAAATTGACAAATTTAATTTTCTCTCCCCAGGAGACTTCCTCCAACAGGCTATCATTTGATAAGTAAATATTCAGAACTTCAACGCATTCGTTAGCTGAAACTGGGAAGGTTTTCTAAACTCGTCGAGTAACACTGAAAAAGTCTTTCAAATCAATAGTCTTGAGTTACAATACTTTTGTGTGACTTAGATTTTTCTCGTTTCTCCATTTTAACGCAGCCGGCTTGAATTATACTCTCTGCTTAAAAGCTATCGGTTTTATATCTCATACAAAGCCAGGCAAAAGGTGCTTAATTGATAAATAGATGTGTAAGCACAATGATGTTCGCAATAATACAAGGTGTCCAGGGCCCTTGCTACAAGGGGGGGAGGGGGGAGTTACCCCCTAACACTCGCAAAATTCTATTAAACGTGGCAAAATTAGATACCTAGTTAGCAAACTTGGTAAAAAAAAAATTAAAGAAAACTATAACTTATTTTCTATTTCTGGTACACATGGCAAAATTACTCAAATCTAGTTGGCAAAAGTAAAAAGTTGATAATATAGTTGGTACAGAAATAAAGAAGTTGTGCTAAAAACTATGTAAACTATCATATAAACTATGAAACTATGAGCATTTTATGTGGAAGTTTTAAAATAGTAGTTAAAATAGCTGCTAACAGAAAGTGGTGTTGGTGTACATAGATTTCTTTTAAAGGGAGGAGTAATTTTGGACGTAATCTTATTATTAATGTTATAAGTCATTATTTTGAAAACTAAAAGTTTATTGTCTTTATGGCAAAAAATCATCGACAAGGGAGGTTAGAACCTCCAAACGCTGTTAGCAGATACTGCGCCACTGCTTACAAGATGACGCTGCACGTCAAAAGTGATTGACGATCGTCATGTATGAGAATAAACTCCTTCTCAGAAATCAGTCACAGCACAATCTTTTCAAAACTAGCCTCCTTCGGCGACCAGTTTTGGCCGTCGATGGCCGCTTCACGGACAAAATGTGCAACCTAGAGCACACGGGACGCTTCGCTACTGGCTTGTGCAACCTACGGCACACGGGCCTCTTCGCGACCGAAATTTGCAACCTACGGGCCGTCTCCCTTCGGCAACCAGCTGGTCCGACCGCTTCACGTCCAGTCTATGCAATGTACGAGCCTCTTTCACACGTTTCAGTGTGCGGCTGCATCCGGCGACCATCTGGTCCGCTGACGGTCTCTTCGCGACCAGAAAGTGCAACTTACGGGCTACCCGCCTTCGGCGACCAGCTCAATGAAAGCTCAATAGTTTGTTGCAGTTATAATCGTATATATTTTTTAATTCAATATGCCCGCTCGCGCGGGCCGTGTGCATCGACCGCACCTGATACATGTCCCCTTCTACATATCTGTGTTCTAACAGTCATTTATTCCTAATACCTATGCAGCTACTGAAAACAGAGTGCAGTCGTTAGTAGAATTATCAGTCTTCCTGCCGCAACGCGAACACAGAAGAGAAGGAAGGGGATGTTAACTGTGTCAGTCTGACAACTACTCGTCTGTGATTTTATTTTTTCAAAATTGTAGCCCTGTTTCATCAGCTCAACTCTGAACTCGATCAATTCAACAGAAAGAAATTCTAATTTCAGAGTAACATTACTCCAAATTTTAAAAAATAAAATCATAGACTCCGGGGCGTAGCCAGAGGCTGCAGCCCCCCCCCCTCCAGAAATGGGACCCTTTACTTAGCTTATCGTTTGATACTTAGTTTACAATTCAATTTTAGCTTACAATTTGATGCCCAGCCCTCCCCACCCTCCACCGAAATTAAATCCTGGCTACGCTACTGCATAGACGCGGAGTCGTTAGACTGACTGGCACAGTTAACAGAGGCACGAAGTCTACCTTACTGGTCGGCAATATTTTTACAAAAACAAAACAAATGTCCCAAAACAATCTAAATAAAAGTTATGATCCAACAACGTTGAATTCAAAATCCATCAGGTTAAACGAATTCAAAATTAAAGAAGTGCTTATGACAATGTCCCACAAGAATCGAAATAAAAGTTATGATCCAACAATGTAGAAATCAAAATCCGCCCGGTTAAACAAATTCAATATAAACGTTCACAACAAAAACGAAATAAACAATATAAAAACACTCAAACACTTTTAAAATACGATTTCACAAATGTCGCGCCGTTAACATTTAAAAGCACACCGGTAAGAGCAATGAGAAAAAAAAAAAAAGGTGTGACTTCCAAAAACAATAACAATATACATTTACGTTGCCAATTCCAAAAAAAGAATTCCTACAAATGGATGTTTAAGTGTTGTGCCAAGGCTATAAACTTGATGGCTAAACATATGAATTATGGAAATACAGTTATGCAATTTAGCCTTGGTTGTGCAAACAAAATTTTACGCATTCTAAATAAATTTGCCCAAAGTCTATCAAAATTTTTCAGTCAATAGAACTTAAATAAGGAGTATGACGTCTCTATGACGTCATCTAATCGATCTAAGTGAGAGATTATGTTGCGTGATTTTTTTTCAAAGATTCAGGGAATGACTCGTCTTCACTTCTCTGTTTACTTTTCAAGGCGTGATATCTCGCTAGATATATAGATTTGAAAGAAGCTGCAAGTTTAAAAAAGGTCAATTTTTTAGAAATCTTTCGAACTGTATAAGACATTGTTGCTTTTAGTTAAAGATAAAAATGTCGTTTTTATCAAAATTTCAACATGGCGACAGTTGCACCGGGGCGATGAGTCGATCCCGGAATCGTTACATACAAGACGTTTACTATTTAGATGCGCACCGTTCGAAACATAGAGGTGTCGCAAACGAATAATGAAGTACGTCATCAAAGCCGGTAATGTTTCAACGGAAACAGCTAAGACTTTCTTGGGGGGGGGGGGGATGCCAATAAGTTGTTAAGTCAAATATCGGTGGTTACCCACTTATTTATTTCTTTATCAATTGTATAACCAACTTCTTACTTTTTTCACAGCTGAGTTAGTAAAATTTTGCCAAGTGTACCAGAAATAGAAAGTAAACTAGCTGTGTACCCGTTCTCCGCACGGTGGGAAACGCATATTTTTCGTACACATATATAATTCGAATTAAACCCAGTAATGAGGAATCTCAAAACGTGAAGAAATACTTGAATCGTGACTTAAAGCTGACGTCATGAATGCAAATTTTAGACGATTGCAACATGAAAAAAAACTACGTCAATGTGACTGGCGATCAAAACAGAAAGAACTTTATGGTATGCAGACAAAACTTTTCTCTTTCGAAAAATGCCTGATTTCTACATCAAATAATTCGTTTTGCGAGGTTTAGTATATACCACATTGAGGTTTAGTATATATAGTATATACCACATAAATAGCATTACATGATGTTGACAACAATTTTATCTTGCATTTTTCAAAGCCTGGACAATGCATTAGCGCAGTTATGTTACACACGACTTTATTAAATTTTACCTAAATTAAAAAACCTACATGAAACAGGATGCATCATCTCCTGTAATTAACATTCCTTTTGAATGGCAACACCAAACATCATTGCATTTTTACGGAGCGCAAATAAGTTTTGCCGC
Organism: Cheiracanthium punctorium; assembly: GCA_038373885.1. Taxonomy (NCBI): domain Eukaryota; kingdom Metazoa; phylum Arthropoda; class Arachnida; order Araneae; family Cheiracanthiidae; genus Cheiracanthium; species Cheiracanthium punctorium. Next base: position 463,078 of record JAWZYV010015503.1, read on the forward strand.
GATTATACCGCGCAGTCCGCACTTCAGGTGCAGTATAGCGCAGGACCCGTACAACACGGATTCCTATAACACGGAACGGAACGTATATCCCGTGTTATAGGGAATCTACTGTAGTTGCATAGTGTCGAATTCAATAGTTAAGAAAATTCTGCGTTGCCGTATTTAGTAATATTTCATCTTACCTTGGTGGCCGAAATGTATTAAAACCAAATATTCGAACTGTATCAAAAGTAAAATTTACAAAAAGCTAAATTTTTAATTTTGTATAACCCTCAGAACAACTTCGGAGTTTGCCATCTACGACAGTTTTTCATGACGTGACAACTGATGCTTGCGTACAGTGGCGTAGCCAAGGAGGAGATAGGGGATCACAACCCCCCATGTGGAGTTTTTTGCCATACAAAATGTATATTCTTCACTCCCGTAATATTCCCATGAAAAATTTTTGGCTACTCCTGCTTGCATATAATTGATCTCTTGTAAAATAATCTTAATTAAGACATGGGGCTTCGGGAACTGGAATGTATATTCTTCACTCCCTTATCACACACACGCATACATATATGTGAGTTGCAGTAGTCGTAACATTCCCATGAAAAATTTCTGTCTACTCATCTTCAGTGATCAATATACTTCAGGATCGGAATCTCCGCGGTAAAAAAATGGTCTAAAAAATCTGACACCAGAAAATTCTGATTAACACAGTGGGGTTACACAAATACGCGCCGGACATACGCTCTTGCTTATGTCCGGAGGAGCAAATACATTAGAGGTTATGTGCTGCTCCGGATAATCTGCCAGCAAAACAGCAAAAATGACGTAAAAAATGACATCCACACGCGAAGGAAATAAAATTAAAGGTATGTAGAATTGCATGAAAACTTCGATTATTTTTAAAGTGCAAGTCTGTTACAGTTCTATTTGTTTCACGTTTGATGCGCTTTCACTTTTTCGAGTCTTAAAAGCTGTAGAAATGAGTGGTTTCACTTAATTGTTAAATTTAACAACTTAAGTGGCAACAATGGATTCCGTTGCTACGGAAACTATAGCAATGTTAAAAATAGAACACGAAATGAGTTATCTCATGTTTCCTTTGCTAGAACTGCCATATTGGCGTAATTAACGCCGCCAGTCGATGTCAAATAGCTCAAATCACAAATTAAACTTGACACTAAAGTCAATACGCAATACTTTGTTTGGCGGAATTTAAAAAAAAAATATCTATGCATACGCTAGTGACATCGGCTCATCTCAATTGTGGAATGGAATTAATAATACGTACAGAGCTGCACTACATTTGAATATTTTTCGCCAACTTTGCTAAGAAATGTACTAAAGTAGGAATCAACACACATTTCAATTCGTAAAACAAAAAATATATTAGACAGTATTAATTACGCCTTTCTAACAGCTTTTAGTAAAAGAAACTTCCGTAGCGCTGCTTTAACAAATAAGAATCAATTATTTATTACACAGTACTTCGATCGCCAAAATGCCAACATACACCATTTTGCGAGATTTTTTTTTGTTTTCAGGGAATCATTCGAAGCATTGATTTAACAGCAATCGTACAAATAGGGAAATAGTTATCTATCATTTATATGGTTCCATCGCCAAAATTTAATGCAGGCATATTATTGATAAGTAGCAGTTATTTAAATTATTATTAACTATAACGGGTTTTAATCAACGTTAACTACCCTGTACAAAATGCGAGAATTTCAATTTTCTGAAATTTGGCGGAATTCCTCTAACTTAAATCAGTTTACTTAATTTGGTGAAAATTCTATAGATCGTTTAAAATCGCCTTAATAACTGCATTATTTCTGTATGAAAAATCGAAGTATAGCGCCGTAAAAACTTATACTTGTTATTAAAAATACTATTTCGTTACGCTCTCAGTAATTTGCGCCAAGCCCAAAACTGTGCAAATCGGTAGAACCTACTACTTTCTCAAAATCGCCAAATGAGCCATTTTTTTTTCGGCCAAACTAAAAAATATACATATTAGTCTCGGAAATCTCTCAATCCCTTATTCTTTTACACATAAAAAACATTGAATTCCAGCTCTGATTTAACATGAACGCAATATTTTAATTAAAAAATAACTTTGTAAATAATCTAAACAGAAAAAAAATCATTATTCTTTTATTTTTACTGCAGGAGTCTAAATAATTTAATAAAATAGCCAAACATGGCAACCTCGATGCTTATTTCTCACTTTTTTGACTACAGGGGTTACAATCACGGAATTGCGGAGAGCAAAAATTAGCGTTTTTGATGGGGTTTTTTATCAATATCTCCTAAACTAATTCGAATTTCGAAATTTAAATTAGCGGAGGTTCTTTCTCGAAATTTTCCGAATTCGTGGATACCTCGTTCGAAACTCAACTCCCAGCCGTTTAGGAGGAGATGATGTTACACACACACACAGACAGACGCGCACAGATTTTAATAGTATAGACTAGCTGCGTACCCGTTCTCCGCACGGTGGGAAACGCATATTTTCCTTAAACATATATAATTCGAATTAAACCCAGTAATTCGGAATCTCAAAACGTGAAAAAATACTTGAATCGTGACTAAAAGTTGACGTCATGAGTGCAAATTTTAGACGATTGCAACATGACACAAAAACTACGTCAATGTGACTGGCGATCAAAAAAGAAAGAACTTTATGGTATGCAGACAAAACTTTTCTCTTTCGAAAAATGCCCGATTTCTACATCATATAATTCTCTTTGTGAGGTTTAATTTATAGCATTAATATATAGTATATACCACATAAATAACATTACATGATGTTGACAATAATTTTATCTTGCATTTTTCAAAGCGTGGAGAATGCATTAGCGCAGTTATGTTACACACGACTTTATTAAATTTTACCTAAATTAAAAAACCTACATGAAACAATGGATGCATCATTTACGTTTAAAGCCAAAAATGTACCCTGCTCCGGTGAAAATCATGTCGCTTTTGTAAATGAAAACGTTCGTGATGTAACTTCTGAGAAAAAGCTTATTACCCTTATTGAACTCTTAATGCAGTATCACACTTGTTACATAAAAGTGACGTTTATCTCACTGTCAATTCGCACTAAATAAATAACTAATTTCATTTTTCATTTTTTACAGATTACAGTTGACCCCTTTATAACATGGGTCTACAACACGAATTCTTAGAACACGACGAAAACATTACGATCGTTTTCGTGTAACACGTTAAAAGAGACTCGTACAGCACGGATGAAATGAGACATATGTTCTGATATTATGACGCCTTAGCTCCTGTAATTAACATTACTTTTGAATGGCAACACCAAACATCATTGCATTTTTACGGAGCGCAAATAAGTTTTGCCGCGATTATACCGCGCAGTCCGCACTCCAGGTGGAGTATAGCGCAGGACCCGTACAACACGGATTCCTATAACACGGAACGTATCTACCGTGTTATAGGGAATCTACTGTAGTTGCATAGTGTCAAATTCAATAGTTAAGAAAATTCTGGGTTGCCGTATTTAGTAATATTTCATCTTACCTTGGTGGCCGAAATGTATTAAAACCAAATATTCGAACTGTATCAAAAGTAAAATTTACTAAAAGCAAAATTTTTAATTTTGTATAACCCTCAGAACAACTTCGGAGTTTGCCATCTACGACGGTTTTTCATGACGTGACAACTGATGCTTGCGTACAGTGGCGTAGCCAAGGAGGAGATAGGGGGTCACAACCCCCCATGTGGAGTTTTTTGCCATACAAAATGTATATTCTTCACTCCCGTAACATTTCCATGAAAAGTTTTTGGCTACTCCTGCTTGCATATAATTGATCTTTTTTTTCTTTCATTTATCAGTGATCAATATACTTCAGGATCGGAATCTCCGCGGTAAAAAATGGTCTAAAAAATCTGACACCAGAAAAATCTGATTACCACAGTGGGGTTACACAAATACGCCCCGGACATACGCTCTTGCTCATGTCCGGAGGAGCAAATACATTAGAGGTTATGTGCTGCTCCGGATAATCTGCCAGCAAAACAGCAAAAATGACGTAAAAAATGACATCCACACGCGAAGGAAATAAAATTAAGATATGTAGAATTGCATGAAAACTTCGATTATTTTTAAAGTGCAAGTCTGTTACAGTTAGCTCTATTTATTTCACGTTTGATGCGCTTTCACTTTTTCGAGTCTTAAAAGCTGTAGAAATGAGTGGTTTCACTTAATTGTTAAATTTAACAACTTAAGTGGCAACAATGGATTCCGTTGCTACGGAAATTATAGCAATGTTAAAAATAGAACATGAAATGAGTTATTCATGTTTACTTTGCTAGAACTGCCATATTGGCGAAATTAACGCCGCCAGTCGATGGCCAATAGCTCAAACCACAAATTAAACTTGACACTAAAGCTATGACGCAATACTTTGTTTAGCGGAATTTAAAAAAAATATCTATGCATACGCTAGTGACATCGGCTCATCTCAATTGTGGAATGGAATTAATAATACGTACAGAGCTGCACTACATTTGAATATTTTTCGCCAACTTTGCTAAGAAATGTACTAAAGTAGGAATCAACATACATTTCAATTCGTAAAACAAAAAATATATTAGACAGTATTAATTACGCCTTTCTAACAGCTTTTAGTAAAAGAAACTTCCGTAGCGCTGCTTTAACAAATAAGAATCAATTATTTATTACGCAGTACTTCGATCGCCAAATGCCAACATACACCATTTTGCAAGATTTTTTTGTTTTCAGGGAATCATTCGAAGCATTGATTTAACAGCAATCAAAATGGGAAATAGTTATCTATCATTTATATAGTTCCATCGCCAAAATTTAATGCAGGCATATTATTGATAAGTAGCAGTTATTTAAATTATTATTAACTATAACGGGTTTTAATCACCGTTAACTACCATGTACAAAATGCGAGAATTTCAATTTTCTGAAATTTGGCGGAATTCCTCTAACTTAAATCAGTTTACTTAATTTCGTGAAAATTCTATAGATCGTTTAAAATCGCCTTAATAACTGAATTATTTCTATATGGAAAATCGAAGTATAGCGCCGTAAAACTTATACTTGTTATTAAAAATACTATTTCGTTACGCTCTCAGTAATTTGCGCCAAGCCCAAAACTGTACAAATCGGTAGAACCTACTACTTTCTCAAAATCGCCAAATGAGCCATTTTTTTTTTCGCCAAACTAAAAAATATACATATAGTCTCGGAAATCTCTCAATCCCTTATTCTTTTACACATAAAAAACATTGAATTCCTGCTCTGATTTCACATGAACGCAATATTTTAATTAAAAAATAACTTTTTAAATAATCTAAACAGAAAAAAATCATTATTCTTTTATTTTTACTGCAGGAGTCTAAATAATTTAATAAAATAGCCAAACATGGCAACCTCGATGCTTATTTCTCACTTTTTTGACTGCAGGGGTTACAATTGCGGAATTGCGGCGATCAAAAATTAGCGTTTTTGACGGGTTTTTTATCAATATCTCCTAAACTAATTCGAATTTCGAAATTTAAATTAGCGGAGGTTCTTTCTCGAAATTTTCCGAATTCGTGGATACCTCGTTCGAAACTCAACTCCCAGCCGTTTAGGAGGAGATGATGCTACACACAGACAGACAGACGCGCACAGATTTTAATAGTATAGACTAGCTGCGTACCCGTTCTCCGCACGGTGGGAAACGCATATTTTCCTTACACATATAATTCGAATTAAACCCAGTAATTCGGAATCTCAAAACGTGAAAAAATACTTGAATCGTGACTAAAAGTTGACGTCATGAGTGCAAATTTGAGATGATTGCAACCTGATGACACAAAAACTACGTCAGTGTCACTGTCGATCAAAAAGAAAGAACTTTACGGTATGCAGACAAAACTTTTCTCTTTCGAAAAATGCCCGATTTCTACATGATATAATTCTCTTTGTGAGGTTTAATTATAGCATTAATATATAGTATATACCACATAAATAACATTACATGATGTTGACAATAATTTTATCTTGCATTTTCTAAAGCGTGGACAATGCATTAGCGCAGTTATTTTGCACACGACTTTATTGAATTTCACCTAAATTAAAAAACCTACATGAAACAATGGATGCATCATTTACGTTTAAAAGCCAAAAATGTACCCTGCTCCGGTGAAAATCATGTCGCTTTTGTAAATGAAAACGTTCGTGATGTAACTTCTGAGAAAAAACTTATTACCCTTATTGAACTCTTAATGCAGTATCACACTTGTTACATAAAAGTGACGTTTATCTCACTGTCAATTCGCCCTAAATAAATAACTAATTTCATTTTATTTTTACAGATTACAGTTGACCCCTTTATAACATGGGTCTACAACACGAATTCTTAGAACACGACGAAAACATTACGATCGTTTTCGTGTAACACGTTAAAAGAGACTCGTACAGCACGGTGAAATGAGACATATGTTCTGATATTATGACGCCTTAGCTCCTGTAATTAACATTCCTTTTGAATGGCAACACCAAACATCATTGCATTTTTACGGAGCGCGAATAAGTTTTGCCGCGATTATACCGCGCAGTTCGCACTCCAGGTGGAGTATAGCGCAGGACCCGTACAACACGGATTCCTATAACACGGAACGTATCTACCGTGTTATAGGGAATCTACTGTAGTTGCATAGTGTCAAATTCAATAGTTAAGAAAATTCTGGGTTGCCGTATTTAGTAATATTTCATCTCACCTTGGTGGCCGAAATGTATTAAAACCAAATATCCGAACTGTATCAAATGTAAAATTTACTAAAAGAAAAATTTTTAATTTTGTATAACCCTCAGAACAACTTCGGAGTTTTCCATCTATGACGGTTTTTCATGACGTGACAACTGATGCTTGCGTACAGTGGCGTAGCGAAGGAGGGATAGGGGGTCACAACCCCCGAAGCGGAGTTTTTTGCCATACAAAATGTATATTCTTCACTCCCTTATCGCACACACGTGTACATACATGTGAGTTGCAGTAGTCGTAACATTCCCATGAAAAATTTCTGGCTACTCCTGCTTAATCAATACACTTCAGGATCGCAATCTCCCGGGTAAAAAAAATGGTCTAAAAAATGTGACACCAGAAAATTCTGATTAACGCAATGGGGTTACACAAATACTCGCCGGACATACGCTCTTGTGTCCGGAAGAGCAAATACATTAGAGGGTATGTGCTGCTCCGGATAATCTGCCAGCAAAAATGGCATAAAAAATGACATCCACACTCCAAGGAAATAAAATTAAAGGTATGTAGAATTGCATAAAAACTTCGATTATTTTTAAGGTGCAAGTCTGTTACAGTTCTATTTGTTTCACATTTGATGCGTTTTCACTTTTTCGATTCTTAAAAGCTGTAGAAATGAGTGGTTTCACTTAATTGTAAAATTTAACAACTTAAGTGGCAACAATGGATTCCGTTGCTACGGAAACTATAGCAATGTTAAAAATAGAACATGAAATGAGTTATTCATGTTTACTTTGCTAGAACTGCCATATTGGCGAAATTAACACCGCCAGTCGATGGCAAATAGCTCAAACCACAAATTAAACTTGACACTAAAGGCAATACGCAATACTCTGTTTGACGGAATAAAAAAAAAAAAAAAAAACATATCTATGCATACGCTAGTGACATCGGCTCATCTCAATTGTGGAATGGAATTAATAATATGTACAGAGTTGCACTACATTTGAATATTTTTCGCCAACTTTAAGAAATGTACTAAAGTAGGAATCAACAAACATTTCAATTCGTAAAACAAAAAATATATTAGACAGTATTAATTACGCCTTTCTAACAGCTTCTAGTAAAAGAAACTTCCGTAGCGCTGCTTTAACAAATAAGAATCAATTATTTATTACACAGAACTTCGATCGCCAAAATGCCAATATACACCATTTTGCGAGATTTTTCTGTTTTCAGGAATCATTGGAAGCATTGATTTAACAGCAATCAAAATGGCAAATAGTTATCTATCATTTATATGGTTCGATTGCCAAAATTTAATGCAGTCATAATATTGATAAGCAGCAGTTATTTAAATTATTAACTATAGCGGGTTTTAATCACCGTTAACTACCATGTACAAAATGCAAGAATTTCAATTTTCTGAAATTTGGCGGGATTCCTCTAACCTAAATCAGTTTACTTAATTTGGTGAAAATTCTATAGATCGTTTAAAATCGCCTTAATAACTGCATTATTTCTGGATGAAAAATCAAGTATAGCGCCGTAAAATTTATACTTGTTATTAAAAATACTATTTCGTTACGCTCTCAGTAATTTGCGCTAAGCCCAAAACTGTAGAAATCGGTAGAACCTACTACTTTCTCAAAATCGCCAAATGAGCCATTTTTTTTTCGGCCAAACTAAAAAATATACATATTAGTCTCGGAAATCTCTCAATCCCTTATTCTTTTACACAGAAACATTGAATTCCAGCTCTGATTTAACATGAGCGCAATATTTTAATTAAAAAATAACTTTGTAAATAATCTAAACAGAAAAAAATCATTATTCTTTTATTTTTACTGCGGGAGTCTAAATAATTTAATAAAATAGCCAAACATGGCAACCTCGATGCTTATTTCTCATTTTTTTGACTACAGGGGTTACAATCACGGAATTGCGGAGAGCAAAAATTAGCGTTTTTGATGGGGTTTTTTATCAATATCTCCTAAACTAATTCGAATTTCGAAATTTAAATTAGCGGAGGTTCTTTCTCGAAATTTTCCGAATTCGTGGATACCTCGTTCGAAACTCAACTCCCAGCCGTTTAGGAGGAGAGGATGCTACACACACACACACACACACAGACAGACGCGCACAGATTTTAATAGTATAGAAGATTATAGTTTTCGTAAATTACTTTTTTACCTAGCTTGCCAACTAGGTATGTAATTTTGACAAGTTTAACAGAATTTGCGAGTGTTGGGAGGGGAGACTCCCCCCCCCCACTTAGCAAGGCCCCTGCTGGTAGACAGTATCTTTCAATGTGCCCCACAGAAATTAGTCACAAGTATCACATCTGGAGAATATGGGGGCAATCCATTACGGGGGCCTACGATTACAACGCCACCTGTTAGCGGATTTTGTAACTACTACTTCGGAACTTCTGCATAAAACTTTTACAGCTTACATTAGAAACATACCTTTTGCTGAATTGATTTTGAGATTTGTAACTTTGAAATCAGGGTGTTGCTTTCTGAACAAGCTATACGAGTTTGATTCAAAAAGTAATTCCTTTATTAAAAAAGTTTATTGACTAAATCCAAGAGATGCACAAACATAGCGAGGCATTTGATACAGATTATTTTTCAACATAGCCTCCACAATTATCAAAGTATTTGTTCCATCTTTACACGAATCTATCGAACACGTCTTTGAAGAAATCAGGGTCGTGATCGCTGAACCACTGAACGATGTTAGGCTTTGAATTGACCTCCTGTCAGGTACTTCTTGACGGCTCTGAACAGTCAGTCACTGGCTACTAGATCCGGACATTAGGAAAGATGTTTCCACAGGACGTTCCGCTGTAGCCAGCCACATGTGACCGAAGCTGTACGAGAACTGGCAACACGATAGCCCCTCTCGAGAACAGTTCTTCACACGTCAACAGCTGACCATACTACTTAAACGCCGCCATCTTTTCTATCTCAAATTTTGGATCTTTACCGTACTACTAGCTTCATCTTCTGTCATTTGATTGCTGTGATCTTCTGTTAGACTTGGACATGGAATTTTATCCGCTCACGGAATATGTGGGCCCATGAAAACTCTTGTTACTTTTGTGAACCACTTTATAAAGAATAAATACCGGGTGACCAAAAAGTCCGCATAAATTTTAAAAATTTATTTTAAAAGAACAAATAGTGATAGAAAATTGCAGTTTGCACAAAGAGGTTTAAAGGATGATGGGATTTTTTTTTAATGACTCGGAAGTTTGTAGTTTCAAATGTTACCGATAGGTGGCGCTGGCATGCACTATGGGAACCAAGTGTCCAATTAAAAAACAATTCCAAATCTCTCTAACATTATCCATGCAAACCGCAAGCTTGTATCGTTATTTGTTTTTTTTTTTAATGAATTTTTAAACTTGATGCACCTAAGATGCATCAAAAGCTCGTGAAAACTTCAAAAAGTCATTAAAAAAGAATAAAACATGATACAATTTGCAGTTTGCATAGAAACGATTACAAAAATTTCGGGGTTTTGCTTTACTGGAAACTTCCCATTGTTCGCATTTTCTATTTTAGCTCCCCCTATCGGTAACATTTGGAACTATAAACTTTCTTGTCATTTAAAAAAAAATCCAATCATCTAAACCTATTTGTGTAAATCACAATTTTCTATCATTATTTGTTTATTTTTAATGAATTTTTAAAGTTCAAACGGACTGTTTGGTTACCCGGTATTAATGGATATAGAGCTCTTTCACTTACGTCATTATCACAACGTCACCAGGCCCTGATTACCGCACAGGCCAACTAGACCTCGGTCTAGGGCCCCCAAGTTTTAGGGGACCCAAAAGGTGAGTTCTTGAAAAAAAATCAGCATAAAAACATTTATGATAGTAAATAAAGAGATGCAATTTTACTACACATGTCACTGTGTAACTTCATCTGAAGCATAACTTCTGAGCATTCAAATTTTATAGTGAAGTGATTGTTAAAAATTTATTGAATGAAGAGGAATTTGAATGTCCAACAAAAAATTTTTAACCTATGACTATACTTATCAAAGGTATGACTGTATAGGGGCCCCCAAAAAGCGCTTGGCCTGGGGCCTCAGAATGTCTTAGTCGGGCTCTGAACGTCACACCTTAGCAACCAACTTTTTTGGTCAAACATTCGTTGATTTGAGAATGGTCATTGGCCGAAAACGTGGCTTTGTATCCCTAAATATCCGAGTTGACCAAAAAAAAAATTTCAGTGACGGCACGTGAAAATACTCTACGGTGTTATCAACAAATATATTAAAATTGAATGAAAATATATGCATACAACTATATTTAAGTTTTTTTTATGCTCATGTGTTCTATAAACTATAGTAATATTAATAATTTTTATGAAAGGTAGTAATATAAATATAAATAGGTATAGATTAGGTACAGCTTTAGTATGGTCTCTTTGGCGCGCTTTATTTTTGGCGACTTTTTTTGGCGCGATAAAGGATGCCAATATGGTAACCCCGCCGTCTGATGATCCGGAGCAGTAGATTCATCCGTGACGTCACGGTTTCGCTAACGTTTTCCTGCACGAATAGGGAGCGTTTGTTCCTTTATTAAACTTTTAGAGACCCCTTTGCCAGTATTTCGCGCGGGAGCTTCGAGTGGTAGAACCGCCATTACGCTTTATGGTTTTATTTTAATGGCTTTATTTTAGATTAAATTTTATTATTTAATGATTACTGAAATTTAAAATGGATGTTCAGGTTCATACTGACTGTTTATATACAGTTTTGTATGAATAAACATTCTTTTGATAGTACGTTTCAGGTTAATATTTTCGTTCTGGATTGTTTATTTCTTAAGGGTAGAAGCAACAAATAATTACGTTATTAATATTTTATACAGTGAAATAATTTTAGATATTTTGATTTTATTATTTCCATATTGTAATAATTTAGGAATTTTAATCAAGGTATGTGATAAGCATTGTTTGTTTTTATTTGTTATTATTACCTTTGTTTATTTGTTAATGGTAGGAGCAACAAATAATTCCGTTATTAATATAATATTTGATATTTTGATTTTATTATTTCAATATTGAAACAATTTAGCGATTTTAATTAAGGTATGAGATAAGCATTGTTCTTATGATTTGAATTAGTTCTTTATTTTGCTTACGTAGTCTTTTGTCAGAATGCTAAAATGTATTTTAATTTTTTTGTCTTTTTTATTTGTTATTTTTGTGAGGTATTGCCTTTAGAATATTATTTGTTTGCATTGTTTAATTTAACCTACTAAAAAGAGAATGGGGGGTTGAGGGGGGGCACAGCCCTCCCTCACACAAAAAGAAAAGTTATTAAATTTTATTAAACCGAATCTATATGTACATGTAAGCTTGTTATCTGTTTAATTTTTTTTTTTCATATAAATATTTAAAAGCCATTAAAATAAATCATAGCAAAATTAACGGCGACGATCAATTATCTCGGAACTAGCGCCATCCGATCCGCCATATTGTTTACAATTGGCATCGGCAAGGCAAACTTGGGTTGGCGACAACATTTTGTCGCCAAATCAAAAAATCGCCAAAAAGGGACCATACTAAAGCTGTTCCATAGATGTTGTACTACATCAAAACAGATTAAACAAATGAAAATTTGCATTTTCGAACTTTTTTTACCCGTTCATTTCAAATATCAAGGGGAAAACTCTGGTTAGGAATGTACTTTCAAAACGTCGATTTAAACTTCGGTTCGTCTATTCACCTTTTGCGGTCAGTAACATGCTTGTCTTACAGGTCAGAATTGATTTCAGGAGACCAGCAACTCTGTGTCAGGTCCTCCTCTTGTGTAACAGCAAGCAGCTTTCGTATTGTTTTTCAAGAATAGGAAAATCAAAGTCGAAGGTTTACTTAGCCCATTCAATTCGTTACAGTCATCCAAAAAAATCTTGAATTTAATACTTATTTAAATGTTGAAAATCGGGTTTTCTTTTATTGAAATATATTACTAGAATCCAAAGCTGTTACGCAAAAGGGGGACCCGTTACAGAGAGGCTAGGCTCTTTGAAATGCTCTCTGGTAACTGAGAGCAGACATACAACAGCAAAGGGTTAATAAACGGATTATACCGCAGGGAAAAATTTAATATATACATTTACAGGCTACAAATAATAAAGTAAAACTATATCTTTTTCCGGTACGTCAACTTGATCCTGAACACACTTTCAGTTTTAATTTTTTCCCCCATACTCTACACATAAAATAACGTACACAGTTTATTTCTAATCGTATGTGTCTATGCCATGTTGCAACCCAAAAGGGAGTGATCGTGTTTTTTTAAGAAGCCACCGGTTATCAAAATTCAATACCAAAAATTAAGTACAAAAATATAAATTTAAGGGATAAATGTTAATTATTTATTTAACAAATTATCTTGAAACGTTCTTAGCAAGCTATTTTACCCCTCCATGTTAACAGGATGTACCAGAAGGTCTTTTCCGAACTGAACATGCTGGTCTGTCACACTATGACAAACAAGATTTACGCAGGAACTTGTGTCCGGAAATGCAAACGGTAACTGCTAGAGGGCAATGCTAGCAGAGTTATGGAAGCGTTATTATTTCAGCCGAAGACGTTGCCGGAGATGGATAAATCGGTTTACTAACTCAGAAGTGGACGATATGCATTACGTGTAGCGAACCGCGAATGGGAAGTCGTTTAATAAAAGCCACACCTCTTTTGACATCATTTCTCCTTTCCCTCTACGCCTGCAAATACTGTGCTAGCTCGTCCATCCCCATGCGCGGCACCCTATACATAATGTATATCGTCTAATTCTGAGTTAGAAAACCAATTCAGCCATCTCCGGTAACATCCTAGACTAAAATGGCAACTGTTCAATAACCATACGAACATCGCCATCTAGCGGTCGCTGTTTGCAATTATGTAAAAATGTTCCTGTGTAAATCTTGTTTGTCATAGTATGAAAGATCAGCTTTATAAGTTTAGCAGCGACCTTTTGAGACATCCAGACATCCTGTGCGTACCTTGCAGTAGTCTGATTTGTCAGTCATCACTGTGAATAAGTGTATGGGAGAGAGACCGAAAATGAATTTCATAGTGTTATTAGACTGTAGTTATAAAACAACTGCAGTCTAACGTTCGGGGGTAAGGAGTATAATACAGTCTGAAAAAAGATCACTTCACATCACTGTACTTCAACGAAACATAGTAATGAGCAAGATTCACGACAAATCCGACGTTATAATTCCGAACATGTCTGTTTAAATCAAGTTGCAGTGGCACTGATGTCTCAAAGTCTGAACGTGGCATAATGCTTTGACGTTATAAGCAAGTTGCCAATATAAACGAGGCCACATTATCAAAGACAGCAATAAGGTAGATGTCTATAAGATGACATGGGAGTATAGCTTTGACAAAAACTGAACCAAGAGGCATATATTAGAATGAGGCAACGCTCTCTGTCTTGATAAGGTGATTTTTAAGGGTTCTAACGCATATTCACGTTACATCACGTTACAGAAAACCGCCCAAAACTCCAGACCGTTAGGTCGAAAGCCGCGAGGTAGACCGGAACGCTAGACGTTCACACTTCAGCCGTCTACCATGTCGAGTGTATTATCCATTCGGCCATCGTGGGGACGATCCCATACTTTTTGAGAGGGTGTAAATGAGTATTCATAATCTGATTTAAAAATCAGCTGTTTGAATCGGCACTCACTGTGTAAATGTAACTTCTGAGTAAATTTTGCAGTCTTAATTTAATTATTCAGAGTACCCCAGATGGAACATTGTAATTATTTATAATAACAAGATTATTATTATTATTATTTTAATCTGGTAATCAGGTAATTATTTATATTAACAATATAATAAAACCTTTCAATGGAATCAAGTTTATAATAATCAGTATTTTTCTTTTACAGTAAAAGAAATAGTATAGCGCATATTCAAGTGTTCGATTATACGACACATCATATGTTTTACTTCAGATCTTCACTAAAAACGGTTTCACCTGCTACTTCCAGATACAGTCATTTAACCCATTTATGCCTAGTGTCCCTTTTTTGGGACGGCATTTTCGCTATTAGTCGAAAACGTTATTTATTTTTCCTAACCTTTATTCATGACTATTGAGGCTCAACTCTACAAAATATTTTAACATGACCAAGTAGGATGTTGATATTTCGATTTTTATGCATAATGATTTTAAAAGAAATCATCCCTTGTTCAAGAAGTTGACATCCGAAATTTATCTATTATTTCTGTTATCAGTAAAAATCGAAGAAAGTCGCAAAAATATCCAGGAACAAATGGGTTAAAAATAATTCTTTTAAATGGAATGTTCATATTTTTATAAATATTCTCAGTGGATGTATGTTGAAATAGTTCAACAAACTAGGAAAGCTAATATAATGCTATTCAACGAATCGGAGCACTAATATCTCACAAAGAATACGAAATTTAAAAACACATGCAACACCAGATCATGAACTATCACAGTTGTGTCAAAAGTACTGCTCTGGTCTCTATATCCTCGGTTTGTTTCAGCTGGTTCGACAGCGAGAAAGACTTCTTACTGATAGATTCCCAAGCAGGATATGACGTAACATGCGACGTGACATCGTGTTTGTGGATTTTTCTCGTAACGTATCTTTTCTAATTGTGGTACAGCCAAAATTCCGCTACTTTCGAGAACTTTCTTTTGGTCGCCAAGTTTGTCGCCAAGGTCAAGGGGTCAGCAACACACATTAATACGGGAAAACAACAATATAGTTTTGTAACAATATATTTGAACTCATTAAACATTGCAAGGTTAAACTAGTGTACAGTGTTGCAAGTGCTCTAGAGTATAGTACTCCCTTTTAAACGTTAGATGGCCATTCAGATTAGTAATCTAGAGGCCAATTTTCGGAACTACACGTATTAACGTCGCCAATTTAAAATTTGTGGCATAAATTGTATTTTCTGCCGGTTTTCGGCAAAATGACTTTCCAAATTGTGTGTACAAGTACTGTATGTGTACATTCCAGGTAGTTGCAAAAATTCTTTTTTGTTCTTCCCAAAAAGGAATCACAATGTAAACCAAGGGCAAGATTCAAGTGAAACGCGCGCGATCGAGTTCGAATCGAACGTTTTTCAGTCCCCAGTTCCCAGCTCAGTCCCCAGAATGATTCCAATGAACAAACCTATCGCGCTGTCACATGATCAAAACATGATTGGTTTGTTTCAGATGAATAAGAAACATTGATATATTATCGAAGTTTCCCCTGTTCGACGCAGAAAACGTTCGAATTGTGTTTCACTTGAATCCCGCCCCAAATTTGGTTATATTTCGCTTAACATTCTTCTTCCAACACTCCACGTGTAGTTTTACGACTACGCCGTACGACCTACCCATTTTCATGAAGCAATGCACAGAAAAATCTCCAGGCATACAACGATTTCAGTTAAACAATCGATGTTTTCAATAGAGCCTTTTGTCTGCCTTTTAAATATAGTAGACAATAGTAGAAATGTCTGAACCTCCAAAGAAATTTTTAAGCGCAGCCTGTCGATAATTCAGGGCACAAATGTGTCAATACAGAAGGATAGAAAGGAACGTGTCTATTTTTAAAGTAATGAAATTCTAAAACTCCGGTGTTAAAAATATTTATATTTTCGTAGTATAAAATACACATCATCTTTAGAATAGTCCACTTAGGGATGGACGCGAGACGGCTTTTTGAGAGACGAGACAGAGATTTGCATCTTTTTTGCGAGACGAGACACATATTTTTAACATTACGATATAGGGATTTTTGCGAGACGAGACAAAGGTTTTAGGCTATTTTGCGAGACGCGAGACGGCTATTTTTCGTATCGCGTCCATCCCTAAGTCCACTACAAGATTAAATTTGTTTGAAATAGCAATCTGAAATACATGCAAAACACAAGAGTGGACTTAAAAAGAAAATATTTCTTTCTTTTAATAGCATTTTAAGGCTTTCATAGTGGTATTTTTAAACTTTTGGGACATTTAAGATCATTTCAATACCTTAATTGAATATTATGCTGAATTATAAGAAAATTAAAATAATAACAATAACATTTCACTTTATTTGTATATTATGATATTTGATCATTCATTGTGAAAAGAAGTTTTCTTAAACAGTTAAATAAAATAAATGATGTTGAATAAAAAGTAAATAAATAAACTGAAATTTTCTGAAAAAGAAACATCAATTATTTAAAAATAATAATGGTTAATATTTGAGCTGAAAGCAAATTATCGTATTTCGAAAGCTTTTATAAAATATTTTCTCATATTTATAAAATATTTTACTTTCTTAAATTGAAAGCACATCTGTATCCGTAATTAAAATTGAATATTACAATACACAACATACGATAAAAGTTTAACGGTAAAAGTTTTAAGTATTTCATATCACAGTTTAGATAAAATACGATATTTCTTTTTTAATCAGAAAGATCCAATTTAATAATTATATCACAGTTTTCGGTAAAAAGATAAGGCTTTTTTAATTAAGAAATTAAGAGAAGATATGCAGGAAATAAATGGCTGTTTACGAATAAATGGTGTTAAGTGAACGGCTTTTATTCTCATTGTTTTCCATACGAAACTATTTTTAATTTGATTTTTGCAATGTTTGGATCTTTGTAAACTGCTTTGAAACAAACAATGAACGTTTGGATTAAACTATTTTCAGATCCAAACATTAAGATAGTTCATTCTTAACTCAGTTGGAAAATCTGAGCAATCTTTTTTTTTTTTTTTTTGCATGTCCTGGCAGACATATTTGCAGGAAAGGCATTCTGAGAAGAAAATAATACGAAACAAGTTTCACCTTTAACTTTTTATTTTTGAACATATTTTGAATATTTTTTTCTTTCTGTTTATTCAAAAAAAAAAAAAAAATTTGTAAAATGTTACATCAATCTTCTTCTTTCTTAATATGTTGTATTGAAAGACGGCTTTGACAGAAGAGCATTAGCATTTGTATTTTTAGTTCTATGTATTCGTATTTCATTTCAAAGAAAAAAGATCGATCTAATGATGACTTTTATCTCGAAACACCATTGCGGTAAGGCAATCGTAAGTCAAGGTACCACAAGGATGATTCAAATTAATGTTGGCGAACTTCGGAAGAGGAGGAGTTGACGCAAAGACGATTCAGAATCACACAGTAATGTGGGGTCGAAAACTTCTTCGTAAACCTGTTAATAATCACTTTCGAAGACGTTTGCCTAAATTCTTAATTGGATTTATTAAACAGTGAATTTTTCTTGTGTAATTTCATCCAAAAAATTAAAACAAGCTTCTAAACCATGAATTTTAATCAAATGCTTTCTGCCTAAAGTCACGAACCACAGTCGGAAAATTTGTAATTGTTTCAATGCTTTTCCAAAGTTATTATTAGCAGGTGCATGAACACAACGTTTGAGACCCAACATTGCTATGCGATTCTGATTCGTAACCTACGCCTATCTGAAGTTTGTTTACGTTAATTTGAATCCCCTTGTACACAGTGAAAAACGTTTAACACTAAATTAAGGAGAACTAATTTTTTTCCCCTCTTGTTTTACAATTCATGAAGGAATAAAAGAAGAAGCATGGTTCATTGAAATCTAATTTTAATATTTCTCTAATTTATTTTAATCTAATTTTAATATTTCAACAATTTTATAACTAATCTTTAAGCTTCCAATTTACTCTAATATAAACTATACTTTTAATTATCATTCACATGGTACAATTAGCAATGTCAAATTTTTCAAAACTCCTTTAGACTTCCGTTTTTCTTCAACGGCATTAAGCAGTTGTATTTTATTTAAGATAAATCCCGTTTTTTTTTTTTTTGTTTAATTTAAATTTCGGTTTATTTATTTATTTATTTTTATTCATTCATTCATTTATTTATTGTCTTGATTTCTCAGCTCCACTCCATCCTTCACGAAGTTTCTAAATATTTCATAAAGCATTATCTACTGTTTGATTAACGTTTTTAAATGCATAATGGTTTAAAATATTTAAGTTTTAAAATATATTTAAAAATTACTGCATGTATGCAAAGTTTTTCATGTATTATACAAATAAAAGTTTGAATATTTAACCATTGGCTCACAAAAATTTAAAGTAAATTTAGCAGAAAAAATTCGAAGTATTACAGTTTCTCCAGCAGAAGAAATAAATAAAAGTTAAATTGATTCCGTATCTTTACCCAGATATACATTTTGTTCAAGTTATACTATTTCAAAACACACACACGAAAAAAAAATCAAGAGAATTTTGTGATTCAAACAATAATATGCAAAGTGGCTCCAAAAACGACGCATTTTATAAAGGATTTCTTTATACCTTAACTACTAACACCTGTTTGGAAATAACAAAGAAAAAAAACTAAAATAGCATATTTTCCTACATATATAGGCAAATAACTGGCAACAGATGCAAATTAGCGTAGTAAAAACCGTTCTACTTTATTAATTTTTTGCTTATTCCAAACGTACAAAACAGATATTTTAAACAAGCATTAAAATGTTTATCTCGACATTAAAATATCAAAATCTGCGTCTTGAAGACAGTCCTTGATGTGATTCAATTATTATTTAAATATATAGTTGTGTTAAAGTATGTCCTTTGAAGCACTTTCTGCGAAGATTAAAAAAGACTTGAATATGCTTTTGTATAATGAACAGAAATATTTTGAAATCTTAACAAAAAAAAATTCTTTGCATATATTTTACGTGTAAATTTACCGTATGCATTTTTTAAATTCAGATTTCTTTACATCACTATTTTACAATCTGCATCATTAAAATATTTTAAGAAGCTCGAATGTTAGTCTCTCTTTCTATTCTTTATTTCTCCTTCCCACGCTTTCAGACTCTCAACTTTTACTGATTTTTAACATCTTAACTGTTAAGCATAGATTTTTTTTTTTTTTTTTTTTTTTGTAAATTCATTCTTCGCAAATAAATTTTATTTAACAGAAGAAAAAAGAAACTTTACAATTTTTCGTTAAAAATAAATCATGCAAAAATTATTTATCATTTCAATTTAAGTTCTACTGCTTTTATTTAATTTTTGATATTACCGCGCACGGTGTTTTTCTGCTTTAAAAAATGCAATTCAGAGTTACGCTTTAATAGAATATTTTGTATAAAGTGTAAAGTAATGTTTCTAGCTGTGAACCATTTTTCATTTGACGAACCACTAGGTGGTGTTGTAAATGGTGTAAAAGGATGGTCGGAATACAAGTGGTGAGAAGTAAAAATGTAGTTTTCCACTTTCATATTTAAAGAACTAACAGAAGGATGAGAGGAGATACTTCAGAAAACTTCTTATTAATAGTAATGGGATTGATGTACGTGCTCAAAGAAATTGCTCCAGTGGCGGCCCGTGGTCAAAACTGTTAGTGCAGCCGGAAGCATATGAGCCTCCCCCCCCCTCCCTCCTCCGGACAGGAATGAAAAATCTTTGTTGCTGAATTCGAAAGCTGGCGGATTAAGCCCTCACCGAGGGGGGAAAAAAGAAATTACATAAAAAATGTAAGAGATCCTATTTTACTTTTCCATAAAATGGACATAAATTTCAACCAGCCGCTCTTATCCTCAAAATTGCATTCATCCGTGTCTGATTCGAAGTTTCCTTAGAATTTTCTTTTGTAACGATAACTTGAGAAGAAAAGAAAAAAAAAAGAAAACGTACTTATTTTTTATAAGTCAAATCAATCCTCCTTTCTTTTAAATTTGCGAACTTCAGTGACGCCTTCATAAAAAGGCGTTGTTTTAATTCAGATATCCATAATTTTAAAAGCTCTTTAAAATTTCCTATGTTTAAAGAATTTTTTTGCTCGCCATGTCCTCTAAATGCCAGTTCTTGCTTACTTAAAAACAATACTGCTTTGATGGGTCATTGTCCATTCATAAGAGTCTATTCAGGCTTACCTTCTTGATAAATTCAGCTATATAAAGTCGAGAGTTTGCCGAAGAAATATTCTCCTTACTCCCTCCCTCACTTCTCGAGCCAATCAGAGAGTCGAATTCACAGGTGCTGCCGACCTTTCAAAATATTGAATGAGCTGAGTCTTAGCTGCGTACCCCCATTATAGCCTATGCCGGAGGAAATGCTTACGTAACCGTTGTCATGGCAACGGTGCTGCCAATTTTCTTATCAGCGCTCTGGGCTGAACCAAAGATTTTCCCAATTGAATTGCGGGAAGATTAAAGTGCTTTTTTTCTAAATGAGCGATCTGGCCACAATGCGGTTTTTTTGTTTGGTTTTTTTTGTTTGGTTTTCTTTTTTTTTTTTGGAGATTTTTTTAATTTACCATAGGAATTCCATAATTCTAATCTGAATTTAGGAAAATTAGTAGAATAAATTATTTTAAAGTATGTGCTGATGATTTCAAGTGCAGCCCGGCTGTACTTGCTGTATCCCACGACCCGCCACTGAATTGCTCAAAAGAGCGTCCGCCAGCTGTAATGCAGGCTTCACACCTACGGGGGAGGGATTGACGCGCATTTGCGAAGATACCAGGCATCAGGGGCGTAGCCAGGGGGGCGGGATATCGGGATATATCCCCCCCCCCCGAAATTTTTGGATTAGTGATGAAATTCCGTCTATTTATACACATATAAGTTCATATCCCCCCCCGAAAAATTTTCCTGGCTACGCGCCGGCCAGACATTTCCCAAATATCGCTAGCGACAACGACGAAAAGAAAATACCTTTGGATGCGAGGACCAACCCTTTAATTCCAATTATAACGCCACCTTTCTGGGTTCAAGTTTCCGTCATCAACGCCACCTAGCGGCTCACCGTTTGCGTTCAGCCCATTTAAAAAATTTGCTCATGTAGATGCTTTATATCACCTCATAAAATTTTGGCCACTTTTTCAGACTCACCCTGAAATGAGTCCTGTATGTACAGACGGGAAAGTGGGAAAAAAACTTAATATTTATACACTTAAATAATTTTAACATGTGCTGTCATCTGTCTCATCTGGTCCATGAAATGTTGTCTAAAGCCGTCCTTAAACATTCTGCCTTTCTTAACAAGTCACAACGTTAAAGGTTTTAACGTTCTTCGAATACAGCGATATCTTTCTTGTTTCTGTTGTGGTAAGTTGTTGCTGTTACTAAATACTCTCTGGCTTACTATAAGAGCAGCACCAAATCCTTCATATGGGTTATTCTCAGAAAATATGCAATTTTGATTTTTTTTTTTAAATTTATTCCCAGTTTCATTATGTGCAATTATCTATGTCTAATATCATGAAGAAAATTACCATCAGAGATCGTTTGCCGTAATCATAGCTTTAATCAGTGGGGTAGCTAAGTGGTGGGGGGTTAGGGGTCCAGATTTCCCGAAATTAGAGTGACGGACTCACACACAAAACAAAAAGAAGATTTATTTTTTCCTTTTTTTTCCCTTTTGAACTTCCCAACGAAAAGAAAATTCTGATTACATTACTGAACTTGATTAAATATTCAATTTACACTGAAACATGGTTGTCCGGAATGGCAACATCACCATCTGCACTCCCTGGCTGACGCTCCCTGCACCAACCGAAACCAAAACTTTTTACACACGAACCGAAACCTTTTTTGTCAACTCTCGTAAACAGTCGGACTTCAGCAGAGTAGAAGTAGAACGCTGAACGAGCAAACGAGTGTCTGTACCGTTCGTCGGCGTAATAGTAATTGAAAAAGAAACCACGTTAACTGTCAGATTTGTAAATAATAATTTGTAAATATTGTTTTTCTTTATATAGTAGTCAAGATTCAATAAAATAGTTAGAAAATAAAATGCACAGAATCTGTTCACACGATCAGTTTACAGGCTTTGAAGATATAGGATATCTTCAAAGCCTGTAAACTCATAGGACCCTCAGAGAAGGTATAAGTGTCTTTTCACTTACCTATTTGTTACCGAAAAAAGGGAAATAAGAATTCACAAAAAAGAAACCTCTTTTTTCGACAATGGTAATGACAGATATGTAACGACATTTGTGAACATAACAACTAAAACCACAATAATACTGATGGAGCTTATATCAGTGGTGGATCCACGGGGGGGGGGGGCTCTGGGGGCTCGACCCCCCCCCCCAGAGCTAGAAATGCACTATGGGTTAGGGAACTTAAAAAATTGTAAATTTCCACATGAACTGAAATTTTAAAAAGTAGAAGTGTGTATACAGTTGACGCTCTGTTTAACGACGATCTCTTTCCAAAGACGATATTTCAAAGTCCCCCCCCCCCCAACGCAAAAAAATGTCTATTCAAAGATGATATCGTTTCTGTTTAACAACGATTTTTTTTTTTTTTTTTTTACACGGGGGTGCTACAGGAACAGGGGGAAAAATTTTTAAGAGTAGGAAAAAGGTGTCCGGAAATGTCAAAAGTGCAATTTGCAAGATAATTTCAACTACCTGAGTGTATTCTCAAAGGTATTTTAGAAGCAAAGAGAAAATTCTTGAAGCAGCACAAAAATTTAGTTCGGGATCCAAATCCAAACGGCCGAAAAGCCAATGTGGCCGATTGGAAGAGATTGCCAAGGCGCTTCTGCATGCAAATGGTTGCATGAAGCAAGAGCATCTAACATTCTAATTTCTGGGCCCCACCATGGCCAAGTGGATGAGACGCTCGACATGATACACGGCTGAAGAGTGAAGGTCCCGCATTTGGGCCTACCGCGAGGCTGTCGATCTAACTATGTCCACCTGAAGAAAGTATGGCAGGTGCAGTGGGACTCCAGTAACAAGGGCCGTCACACCTTTGAGCTTCTGCCTAAAGGGTGATAGCACCAACTGCCACTCAGATGGGCAAAAACAAGCTTCCTTGCCGGTCATGGACCCTTCCCAGCATATCTGTACCGCTTCCATCGGCACACAACAGGGATTTGCGACTGCGGAACTGAGGGCTCCCTCTGGCACTACATCCTAGACTGCCCGCTAACATCGTCCAATCACCTAAAAAGACCCCCAACATTGCACACGGAGGCATGGGTAAGGCAAGTCCTCAAATCCAAACCACTGAATAAAACAAACATTTGCAACCTTAGTAGAACTATCCAAACACTTGTAAGTCTGTCACATGTAAACAACCAACTGAGACTGTCCACATTGTATGCAAGGGACTACTATATACTGGCGCTCCTGCGGGGGATAAGCCCAGTCGCGTTGTTCCCGAAAATTGTCTTTTTTTTTTAATATGTTTATTTAATCTTAAATAAACTCCACAGCTGCCGCAAGTTGACCAAGTTGGCAGTCATGTGGCTTCAAAATCAAAATCTGGAGTTTTTCCAGATGGTTTTCTCCAGAGTCAACGTGAATACGCGTTAGAACATCTGAAAAAATCATCCGACCAAGGCAACCGCCCCAGAATGCAGATTCCTCTAATATAGGCTTGCCACATAACATCACATAACACATAACACCAATTTCTGCAGGCCCGACGAGTGGCTGAGAGCATAGCGCTCGCAACTGGGAGAAGAAAAGTGCCTTGTTCAAACTCAGGTCGCGTCCTTCAATCCAGCCGTTCGGAGTCTTACGAAGCTTTCTCCGAAACTTCTCATAAATACGGATTAAGACCCCTTAGAAAAACCCCTACGTACTGCACCCCGTACTCGGCCTAGATCCCTCATGTAGATAATTGTTTGTAATAATATCAAGCAATTAAATCAAGTAATAAAATCAAGCAATTACTGCAGTGCTATTATTCTGACAGAAAAATTTTCAGGCTTCGGCTGGTTAGCTAGAAAAACTCATAAAATGGAAGCTGACGCATTTCACATTTGAGAAAATCTGGAAGAAAGAATAATGGGAAGGCGAAAAATGAAACAACTGACTCATTTTGATTTTCTTGAAACCTAATTTTATTGTATTGCTTGTTTTCACTACCTTTTTTTAAGGTAACTTAAAATAATATTTTGTGGATAATAAAATGATAATAAAAGTAACATCTTTAAACACGCCAACATATCAAGAAAAATATTCACAGTCCTAAGAATGTAAAGTGTAAAGGGTTGGTGTTGGTGCTGTAGGATAACGGCCAATTATCTGCACATGGAATCTAAGCCGATGGGTGGGGTGCCCTTCGTGGGAGTCTTTCTAAGGGGTCCTAACCCTGATTCACTCTTAAGTTTCGGAGTCAAGCACGGAAAACTCCGAACAGTTAGGTCGGCGGACGCGAACTGGATTTGAACTAGGCACCTTCCAAAGTATAAAGGGAAATGTTATTCTTTTACAAATTCTGTTTATGGAAGATCTCTATTTAAGGACGATTTTTCATATTTTCACGGTTCCTTGAAAGTCGTTAAACAGAGAGCCAACTATATATATATATATATATATATATATATATATATATATGCATATACCAAGAATATTTACACCAATACTTATTGAATCCTTGTGGACTAAACATAATTTCTCTATTTACAAAAATCAGTGGCTGGAGCACAGTTCCCAGTTTTATTTGTACATTGGAACCTGTCTAATGGACTACCCTTGGGAAGAACAAAACTGGTCGCCTTATAAAGACGGTCACCTTACAAAGGTGGTAACGTGTGATGGTTGAAACAGTGAAATTGCATTAAAGTTGTCACTATAGACAGACGATCTCTTTACCAAGGTGGTCACTTTAGCAGGTTCCACCGTATTCGAATGGACGACGGCACATTGATACGGGGGGGGGGAATCTTCCGTTGCTCTCTCCATTTTATAGGGGACGAAATTTGCGGTTTAGTGCAGAAATCTTTGATCGGTAAACCCCGAATTGTCATTAAAAGGTCGTAAAATTCGCGACAAGAATGCCCTCTTACATACTACAGTCACGTTAGACGCAGCGGCAATCAGCGTCGGCCTTAAATGATGCTGAAGCATAGACGAACAATCCAACCCTCCGCAATTTGTACAACTTTCATTCTTTCAACTGCTCTCATAAGCTGTCCACATTACCTAGATGTATCGATACAAATCCTCATTATAAAAGTAAAACATATTCTAAGATGACAGACAAAAAGAGTACCTGGCAATGTATAGCCGGTCTGGTTTTAAAAAGAAAGCTCAAATGGTAAATAGCAGGTAATAGTGATAATAGCTGTAAATAGCAATTGAGGTTGGTTTACTACAGTCCTCACAGAAAAAGATGGAAATTACTTAATCTAGAAAACTTAATGCCATCCTAAAATGCGAAAATGCATGCTGTGAACACTGCATATTGTACGGTGGCTGTGAAATGGGTTCAATAATGCGTTCAGCAATTATACTCTGTACACACTAAAATGTTAATGGGTAGGGCCCGCGAACAACAACATGAATAAAGGTCTCGTTGCTGATTAGACACGAGATTGTCGTCAATGCAGGGATTAAGGCGACATTTTTCTGGCGAAATTTACGACTTTTAATGACCAGTCGGTATCTACCAACAAAAGATTAATGTGCTAAACTGAAAACCCTGTCCCCCCCACACAATGGAGAGAGCAAGGGACATTTTTTTCCCGTATCAGTCCCGTCGTCCATCGAAGCGCACAAAAGATGTGGCTTATGAGCATGGGCCTTAACTTGATCGGTATAGGGCGCACGATAGCTCTGACCCCCCCCCCTTCCGAGTTTTCTTTCGACGGTTCTTGCAACAGACAAAATACTTATTCAGTTGTGATATACCATGTCTAATTATGCACTGGGAGAGAAAGTATTGGGAAATCAATGTATCATCCTAATGATAAACGGAGCCCCCCCTCCCCAGACGGTTTCTCTGAATCCGCCCCTGGCTTATATCCATGTAACTTTGTCATACTTATTTGCCTGTTTAATCATTATTTTCCTGTTTGTGATTGTTGTCTGTGTTTACGCATGACTTCCGCGCTGTGAAGATTCAGACTTACCCTCGTGCAAAACAAATTGTATTTAAAAAATTGCCATTGTTTTTCTTTCTGTTGTTTAAAATCCGTTGTTCCGTGGATGGATAAGTTTTCTTAAGAGTTCTGTTAAATAATTACCTTTTAATGCCGTGTAAAGTATGTTTGTGTAATAAGTTGTTATGTCTGGACTCTGCGATAACCATTTGAGAAAAGGTATGGAGTTACATAACTTAATTCTACAAGCCTAAATTAGCCCATGTAATATCATACTCACAGCATCAACTAAGGAATGGTAATATGCATTTTTTTCAGTCTAAAAGTATCCCTTACTTTAAAACTCTGCCCTTGTTTTCAAAGCGCTTCGATAATGTCATTTTTTTTAAAGTTAAGCCTATTTAACGCTAAATTATAACAATTAAAAGCATGCAATATTTAGTTTGAATTTAGTCCCGAAGCTCTTTATAAATCCAACCAAATTAAATTTATTAATTACGTATTTCAGTAATAATAAACTTGGTAATGACACATTAATAAATACACTCGAGATAATTTGGGGAAAAAACAAGAAACTAAAGTAATTTTAATGAATTCCCCCCCTTAAATTTAATGCTCCACAAATATTAAAAATAGTTAAATGAAATTTAGACAATTGCTGGTCTTTGTTTTAAAATTTTTCAATTCTTTATAACAAAGGCTCAAATAATAAAGTTTGAAGTTTTGGGTAAGCCTTGGTATAAGGTCAATTACAACATGATTTAGTAAATAAGCTTGCTTGTTTATCTCTTTTCAGTTCCCTGTGTTCCTTGCGACGAAGGGCTTGGACTGATGAAGGTCAAAACAATTTTTGAACGAAACGTGCGTATCTTCTTACCTATAACTTCTTATGTGTGTTTTTTACAAAGTTAAGTTTTTTTATTTACTTTATCGTTTAACACCAGTAATTTGAGGGTTTTTTACCGTTGTTTTGTTTACAACATGATTTGTTTTAAATATTGAAATTTTACTTTTTTCAATATTTAAACGGCTGACCAGTGTAGTGCTTGTAAATAATTATTAATAATAATTTAAATATCTATCAATGGCATGCTTAATTGACATTTTTAAGACAAGGACATAAAATTAAAAATTATTCGAGCAATGACTCATATAGGATAGTGACGACCAAAATTAAAGCGGCTTCCCTATTAATAAAGCCCAGTAAGAGGAGGAACGATTACCAAGGGGGTCTCCTAATTTTAAATCCGTTCCAGATGAGAGACCTAGCTCCTCAATTGGCATCCCCTGAGGATTCGTTTGAACATGGAGGACACTGGAGGCACGGGAGATGTAAATTCGTAAGTGTATATTGTTGCAAACATTATTACGTTTCTTCTGCACAAAAAGCTGATGGGTAAACTATGGATTCTTTCTAGTGTGAAAGTGCTGAGAGCTCAAAATGTATAGGAAGTTCGAGGAGCTTACCAACTCATCAAAAGGAAACAAACTTCATTGCTGCTAGATTGTTTGTTTGTTTGTGTGATTATGGCAACTCTACTCTAGGGCGATCTGCCAAGGATGGGGTTGCCTTGGTAGAGGGACTTTCAAAAGGGTTCTAACGTGTATTCACGTTACATTTGGAGAAAACCTTCCAAAACTCCAGACCGTTAGATCGACAGCCTCGCGATGGGACCCAAACCCGGGACTCTCACACTTCGGCCGTCTACCATTTCCAGTGACCACTGTGCCATGGTGAGGCCTCATTGCTGCTGGAAACTCGTCCAATAATCTTCACAGACAGTAATTCAATGGATAGCATTCGATCAAACACAACATCTTTCAAAAAAAAATTATAATTGCAGCATAACAAAAACACCCAGTGAAGTACCGACCAGATGCTCCACAGCGCACAATATACCAAAATCCACTTTCTCAACAGTGAGCACAATCTGCCTTCAATAGATACTTCAGAAAATGGCCGAAATATACAATGTCCCTGCAGCAACGACTCAGAGAACTCTCTGGCTTTTGGCAGACTGACAACTGATAGGCCTACTTGCAATTCTTATATCATATTTTTCAGTGACTATTCTTAGTAGTTCTCTAGGTTTGCTTCTACTAGGAAGATCCCGGATTCAGAAAGCCAAGTCTCGTCTGTGATATAAGCATCATCCTTGATGATATTGTGTGTGAAAAACTATTGTTCATGTCCATGGTGTCATGCCTGCTCACATGGCTCAGTAATTACTCGATGATTTTTCGAAAGACTTCTGGTGTAACGAAAACCGAACGTTTTCTGCTTCGATAGCCTCGACTCATTGACACTTATCGCTTTAACAAATTTGCTGTTGATTGCATTCTTGAACACTTGTTTTTACCCTGGTGAAGTACACACATACGTATATAAAGCGTGTCTCAAAAGGTTTTGTTCAAACTTAGCACGCTGCTGTCACACAATGACAAACAAGATTTGCACCGGAACTCGTGTCCGTAAATACAAACGACAACCGCTAGAGGGCAGTGTTTATAGAATTGGCCGATATGCATTACGTGTATGCTGCCACGGATGGGCGAACGGCGGTACGGAGCGCAATATTGCATGCGTAGAGGGGAGGGGGAAATGATGTCAAAAGAGGTATGACTTTTATCAAATGACTTATTCATTAATATGACTTCCTATAAACGCATCACCATTCACATAATGCATATCGACCATATCGGGGATGGATGGATCGATTTACTCTCAGAATTGGTCGATATGCATTACGTGTATGCTGCCACGGATGGGCGAGCGGCGGTACGGAGCGCAATATCGCAGGCGTAGAGGGGAGGGAGAAATGATGTCAAAAGAGGTATGACTTTTATCAAATGACTTATTCATTAATATGACTTCCTATAAACGCATCACCATTCACATAATGCATATCGACCAATTCTGAGAATAAATCGATCCATCCATCCCCGGCTACGTCCTAGACTGAAGTGATCAAAATTCCATAAGCTTGCGACCACCGCCCTCTAGCGTCCGCTGCTTGCATTTCCGCGCCCAAATTCATGTGTGAATCTTGTTTGTCGTGACAGACCATAATGCTAAGTTTGGCAATGACCTTTGGTGACATCCTGTATATTATATACATGTTATTCATATTAAAGTTCTTTCATTCATTCAGAGTGGTGTACAGCGGAAACTAGAAGTCATAATGCTACCAAATTTGCAGGGAACCTTAAAGGGGCATAAGAGATAGATTTGCATGAAAGAGGATTAGTTTAAAAAATCACCTCTAGAGGGAGTTTTACAGTGTTATACTTTCTGTTATTCAAATTCTCGCTCTGCGCAGAGGTATAAAACGTCTGCTCAACAACCTTTTCATTATTTTCTCCGTATGAGAATAGTTATTTGTCTCTTTAATTCGCAATAAAGCAATGGAAAGCACCCCGAGGAGGACATTTTTTCCACCTCAAATATTTCTCCGATGCTCTATTAATTTTTCTGTAAGTTTGACAGAATTCTGCCCAGTAGTTTTCGTTATACTTTGTTCTGAATATGGGAACTATTTATGAACTCCCTATATTTTTTATAGTAGTTCATTGAAATATCTAAGATAATCATATAAAGATTGTTTCAATTCTATTGGATATTTCTTATAAGATTCTTTGCAACCATGCCAAAGGGTTATCTTCCGTTTTTAAATTTTTATCTCCCATTAAAATGTTCAAAACTTGGAGAGAAGCTGGAAACAATAAAATTTGTTTTCATTCGTGAAAAGAGCCTAAGGAAATAGGTATCATTTTAAAGAACGATTAAATGTTCCTTTGACAGATTCAATAACAAGTACAGCGAACTGTTAAAAAATAAAAATGTCATCCAGAAGTAAGGAAATAAGCTCGAACTAAACTTCAGTCAAGTTTTTAAAAAAAAAAAGTTTAGAAAAATACACAAAGGTTTAAGATTTATTTCAAGGCTACAACGCAAATGATATTTCCTCTAAATACTATTTTTAAATAAATTAGCTTTTCGCATCTGTATTTCAAAAATGAAATTTTGTTTAGCAAATGTTAAACACAACATGCTTTGTTGACAGCAAAAGTTTAGTTGCATACACACTGAGGGCAAGATTTAATATGCAAAATGAATATTAATGGCGCAGCTCATGCTTAGCAATTTGTACTACTTTTAAGTTCTATTTAAGCCACATGTTTGCAATTCTTGTCATTCAAATAAGTCAAACAAATACAAACTTTCACCAAACATTTGGGAGTACAGTAGTGGATGATTTAAAATGTCATATATATATATATATATATATATATATATATATATATATATATATATATATATATATATGAGACGTCAGATATTTCCAGTAAAGTTCCAGAGTTAACGCAAATAATATGGTTTATTGAACATTATCTTTTAAGTTACAATATAGAATGAGAAGAGGGGAGGGGAGACGGGTACAAAAATCAGGGTGGACTCATTAAGCAGTTCCAGTGGCAGAAGTCTCTCGATTTTCGAGGTGCGGGTGTATTTACGCTCATCATACCACGTGGGCTGGTATGACATAACACCTCCTCTCTCTTATCTCTAATCGAACCACACATATTTATGAACATGACCTGCATCCGGGATTACAAAGGCGTGGGGACACGTGTACACTCTAAAGAACTCAGAATCGACGGCCTGATGTCTGACAAATAACAAAATAAATAAAACATAGCTCCAGAGCGCGGGTGGCAAGTAAGACAGAAAAGCAAAACTTACAGTGAAAGTACCGCTTGAACAATACCCAAACTATTAAAACCCAAATTACCTTATTATACATTACATATATATATATATATATATATATATATATATATGCGCTTAATTTTTCATACTTCCATACTTTCCTTTTTCATGCTTGCTTTTTATTTTTCATACTTCAATCATTTTCATACTTCCATCAAAGTAAACAAGCATTTCCTACATTTTAATTCCTGAGGCCTACAAAAACTTCGACTTATCGTATTTTCGACTAAATGAATAATCTTTAATTCGTATTGGATCGGATTGGGACTACGTGAAAACATTGACACAGCTGGATATTCTACTTATCGGACTTCGACTTATCGCGAAATCACTGTTGTTTTATATTTACAAACTACAGTCAACTCCGGTTAGAGTGAACCTCTGGGGGCCGGCAAATTTCGTACACTGTATCGGAAGTTCACTAAAACCAATGTTCCGATGTCCAATAACAATAAAACAATACAAAACTAGAAAACAGAATTTTATACAAATACTGAATGTTTATCATGTAAATCAAGCATAACTGATCGCATTTATGCTTCTAGAACTATTTGTTAAATAAAATAAATACAGTTAATCACATTCAGGGAAATAATGTACATTCCATAAGGTAAAAGGTGCTTTCGCTTTTAACCTGTGATGTTGCACTGAGAATGGAAAATGAAATCGTCCAAAGTCAAGAAATTTCGGCTTTTGGTTCACTTTCAGAAGTACCCTGCTTTTGTTAATGAATGCTTTTAAGAATAGGATGCAGCATTGAAAAAATTATGACCCCCTCCCGCCCCTCCCCCTTGTTTAGTATAAGCGGGGCCGTCGTTATTAGCAACCGGGCCTGCTTCTTCGTTGCCACCGGAAGAAATGAGTGAAACATTGAGGCCTAATATTTACATTTGCGCTGTTCGATTGTATGCGATTTGGGATTATAAACGTTAATTTATTTTATAATTAAAAAACAATTTTGTTATAGTTTTGTCATAATGATTTAATGAGAAGGTGTTTTAGATGTAGGTAATAATTTTTTGAAGATTGCGCTTTTTTTATGGAAATAAATCAACGAATTCAATCATAGAATTCGAACTTTAAGTTCTGAATGTAAAGGTAAGTGTACACTTGTATTTAGAAATTCTACAAATTTATAGGATATAAAGCATGTTTTGTGAATTAATATTCATGTATTATTTATAAATCATTTTAATCTGAAATCGTTTAACTTGGTTAGTTTATTATTCTAGTAAATAAGCGTGCGTTGTAATACTAGTTAGACATTCTTATCTGTTTAAATCTTTCAGTTGAAAATATCATTTATTATAAATGCAACTAAATGTGTGATATTGGTTTCAGTGCAGAAGTACTGTAAAATATGTTATTAATTTTTGCACATGTTTATGTAGAAACTTAAATTGAAGTTAATATTTTGTATAAGCGTTCATCATACTCAAATTCAAAGTTCCATTTAGATAATGGCTATAATAAAAAGTAATTAATTCAGAGATCGTTTGTTTTTAGTTTACTACAGTGTTTAGCGCAGCTTGTGAAAAGGGATCTTGAAATTTTTCAAGTCCTAGAGCTGTTAGTTTATCTTAATTTGTATTCAAAGTCCGTGGAGCAGGGTTTTTTTTTTTTTTTTTTTTTTTTTTTTTTTTTTTTTTTTTAAAGCTATAACCCTAATATACAGCAATGAAGGGACGAAAACATTTATTTTCAATCGCCAGTTAATAATAACTTAAAAAAAAGGTGTTGGAATATTAGTGGCATTTCCTAGTATGGTTTTCTAAAATTTATAATTTTTCTTTGAGAAGAAAAAGTATATGGAACTAACACTGAAAATTATAAATCATTTTCATTTCGAATGGTAAAATTTTCGATAAATAAACTCATTTGAACTAACTAAAATAAAAACAGTTAACAAACGTGTTTTATCATACATTGTTACGTTATTCTTAATCCTTTTGATATATTATCTCCCCTTTAAGTTCGTACTACTGTTTATGGAACACCCTTTATTTTGTAATTCATTCTAAATGTTTCTCGTTAAATTAATTTACATTATTTTTCATGTAAATACCAAGGACTTGCAGTGCACAGGTTGTACTTATAATTATAGCAAACATTCTTCTGATACCTACGCCTTACAAAAGATTAAAAATTAAATAGTATATCAGTACTTAAATTTTGTATACGTGAATTGTAAATATCAAATGTTTTAAATTCTATTTCAGCTCCTCGTCATATATTTTGTTAATATATTAACCGAACAATATTTAATAAATGAAAATTTAATAACTACTAGTTAAATTTATTTTAAAAGTAATAATGGTTGTAACTGCTTTGAAAATGTGAAACTTAAACATTCAGTATAAAGAAATGCTTAAAAATGTCTGTATCATTTGTGTATTCGTTTACTTTAATGTATACTAAAAGTCAGCTTAATTTTATCATGTATATTAAAAGTCAAGCTAAAATAATGAATCATGAGAGTGAGCACTACTTTGTTTTTCCTTCAAATTACATGCATCTATTTACTTTAATGTCCACGTGTATCATAGTAAAGAAACTGTTAATGAGTTCGTACTTGAATTAGTAACACAATCACTACTTAAAACTACATTTAATAACGTTTCAAAGCATCTTAAAGCTTAAAAATTGCTTGATGTATACGGGAAGACGCGAGCATCCGTAGGCCTCTTTGGATGACTCATCGAAATACACGCGCAGGCCCGTTACTAATAGCGAAGGCCCCGGTATAAGTAAGTTAGCCTAGACACTGGCAATTCACCTGTATTTCAGAAGAGGTGCTTAATAATCTTAACACAAAGAGACATTCTTTGTAGGAATCGAACAACGTTACCTCTACCGTCCAGAAACTTTTAAGTTCACTATAACCGAAGTCGTGGTTCACTAAAACGGAAAAATGGTATGTACGTACATTTTCCTAATGTATGTGAATCGGGGCTAAGGAAATGCGTTCACCATAGCCGAAAGTTCACTACATCCGAATTCACTACATCAGGAGTTGAATGTATAACGTAAACAAAGTTCTAATGCTGATCAAGATCGTCTGTATATTTTCCCGTGTGAAATTCGACCTCTTGAGTTTCTTGGACTATTTTTGGCACTCATGCAAATACTGTATTATTTTTCAGTATTTAGACAATTTTATCTTGAGGCGTGTTATGTATTTAACTGCCCTCCTCTAAAATTAATATTATTTTTTTTTCCCAATGCAGCAGGCACAAAAGACCTTGGCCAGCAAAAAACAGAAAAATGTACATAAACAAAAATACAGCATTAAAGGTCAAAAGGTCTCTAGCTTCCCAAAAACGAGAGGTTATAGAGGAGGTGGGCACTCCAGAAGATGTTCAGCAACCATCAGCTCGGCATCGCTGCAGAGAGAACACAAGGGTCTGGCTACTCATGACGCTGATTCGTTGAAGGTAAGCAGCGAGGCAGTCATGCCCCGTTGCTATTCTAAAAGCGGTCTCTTGCGCGGTCTCGCGCTCATGGTCTCTTGCGAGGTTCAGGTAACTGGAGGATGGAGAGGTTCCAGGTTTTACCCTTGGCCAAATCTTCTAGCTCAAGCCATTGGAAATGTTTAAATTTTATATTTATGAAATGTGCAGTTGATTTATAATCTGCTCAGCTGCACATTTTATAAAAAATTAATATTATTTACCATTTTTAATTCCTATGTTTCCCTTTTTGCTCATTGTATCTGTTTTAAAAACAGTTACTTTTACTTTTGCCTGTTGATGATATCATTTTGTTTAGCTGAAAGTCGCCTCTGTCTACAACCTTTTCTAAAAGTAGATTTTCCACCTCTCTTCCGATGATTTCCTCTATGATAAAATTTTAATACCAAATACTTTCCATGTCCATGATGTGGCACATACGGTTTTCATGAATGCTACAATTAATTCACTTGCCCCCGGCAGAGTTGAGCAGTATCGCAAATACTTGTAGTTGAAATAAATTTTCAAAATACGTTTGTATCTTGTATTTTGTATTTTCCCTAGTAAAAAGCAAAGTATTTTGATAACATTTAAAAATGCATCTTCAATATATTTTGTATTTTCAAAGCACCAAAAATACATTTTGTATTTGATGTTAAATTAATCATAACACAGCAGATTGCTCCTATTGGGATGTTAGAATAAAAATGATAAAATTGCTTATTTCACATTTTCTCCCTCTTGATGTAATTAATGAGCTTAACTATTCAAGTATTAAATGTAACTCAAGAGAGTTTAGAGTATATTTTGACCTTTATGGTCAACTAAACAGAAAGGAACAAAAAAGTTGTTTTTCACGTTTCTGTTAAGAAAAGTATGTTTTGTCTAGGAAATTTTCTATATTGCTGGTAACACATTTACTAACATAAATGAAGCCAAAAGAAGTTAAATACTTTTCGAGTAGTAATTGTTGGAACTTTTTAATGGAATATATAAACAATTTTTGAAGTGTGTTGCTAAGTTACAGAATATTATAGAAAACAGACAGTATTTCTGGGGTAATAGGATGAGATGTATCAAACTTCCATTCTAAATGATTTTTGAGTAAAATTGTGCAATTATTAGTGGAAAATTTTTCGAATTTCGTTTGTAAGGGGAAATTAAAAATTGACGAACAGTGTCGATTATCAAAGCTAAAAACTTCGATAATATGCATAAAATTTAAATCTACCTCAAATTTTAAAACTTACTTAAATGTAAAATACACTGCCTACATTTCTCTAATACATAAAGAATTACAGTGTTACCATATTTTTGGGACGTCCTCTATAATATTGTATTAATTTTAACCTTTCTTGTGCAAATACAAACATACAACACAAAGATGATAAGGGGAATTTTTCATTAATTTAAAATTAATAACAAATACATTTTAAAATTACGAAAAAACACATGGAAATTTTATTTTCATTTCAGTCTGTTTAGTTCAAAATCACATAAAATACAGATTTTTATCAATGATTCTCGAAATATTAATTACTGAATTTAAAATTGAGAATTATCGGGATTATAAGTTATATTCTACAACTATGCGACCTGTGACATTTCAGTATGAAAAAATTTACTACAGGTCCATGCACATTAATGGTACTACATTAGAACACCGACAGAGGAATCGGATAGACATACAAACAGTTTCCGACAAAGTTAAACTGTTAAAGTTTCTTTTTTAGACATAACATTTTAATATTAAATTTGCGAGGTCTCTTTCAATATATCTTCTTTACTTTCTGGGCCTAACATTGAACAATCTTCATTCGGGGCCTCTCACTCGGTCTTGAGTCGAAATTCTCTCGTCCAGAGCCCTCAATCACTGGATCTGTAGCACTACTTGCAGCCCTCTCTGGAGGTGTATGCATCTCAGAGATCCATTTACCTGAGAAAAAGACATAAAAAAATACCAAACATGTATTTCCAGACTTATAAACACTGTAAATAGCAAATAGAGAAATGGAAGTATTCAACATATAGAAATAACATTTTTAAAAATAAATCACCAATATATCTCCAAATTATGGTGGGCTAGCATTGAATCGGCTGCAGTCGGGGGCCTACGTCTATTTACCTGAAGGGGAAAAAAATCCAAACGTAAATTACAGAACTTTAACAGTTGAAGTATCATTTCGTCAAAAGGAATTGTTCGGCCTAGGTTCAGGAATTAAAAATTAAAAATTCAGTTGCCGAATAACGTGGCCCTAGCATTACAATACCCTGCAGTCGAGAGCCACTCAATCATGTTTGAGTCGTATTCGTGTGAAGTCTATTTCCTCTGTTCCTTGTCATCGGACATGTTCCATCTCTTAATGTCTGAAAGTTTCATCGCCAAGGTAGGTAAAATGCAATTAATTAGAAGAAAAAAATGTTTTTTCTTCTAAGTAACTGTTAGGATGTAATATTAGAGTTCCTCTTATCTTGAGGCCTCACCATGGTACAGTGGTTACGTCACTGGAAATGGTAGACGGGCGAAGTGTGAAGGTCCCCGGTTCGGGTCCCATCGCGCGTCCATCGACCTAACCGTTCGGAGTTTTTCCGTGGTTTTCTCCGAAACTTAGCGTAAATACGGGTTAGCACCCCGTTAAAAGACCCCCACGGAGGGCACCCCCCCATAGGCCTAGACAAAGACATCCCTCGTGCAGATAATTGGTCTTAATCCCACAACACAACATCTCTAATCTTTAAGGTGGTTTCCTTGTCGGAGTCATTTCTTCGTGGTATTCTCATGATATTGGCCTCTAAAACACCAATAAAGTCCAAACAGTTCACCTCAACTCTATTACGTTCATTTTCTATCATCTCTGCAACAAAACTACAAGTGGATTCAAAACTTGGTACTTGCTCACGATACGCTTATGCATCGTTTGGAGCTATCAAGGTCTTGCATTTGATACTAATTCTCTGTATACGCTCCTTTCGAAATATCAGGTTGTAACGAAAGTTTTCCGCCAGATTTGCATGGGTCAGCTCATGAGGTACCGAGCGATTGACCTTATATATCAAGTATATGCGATGCTTAGCGCGACTAATGGACATGGCACTAAAGTCTAACTCTTTTAACTAGCTCTCGAGTGGATGAACATTTTATCTCCTTCCACAAATTCTCGTTGGCGGGCCTCATCAGCATCAGTAAGCTGGCCAGAGTGCCCTGCTTCTTCAATGTCCTAGTCCTCGTTTTTGAACTTTTGGTACCAAATCTTCACAGTGTCGTATGATACAACAGTTGTACCTTAAGCTGTACACATGATTCAGCGTCATTCTGTAGCTGACTTTTTGCAACAGAACTGAGA
Organism: Cheiracanthium punctorium; assembly: GCA_038373885.1. NCBI lineage: Eukaryota > Metazoa > Arthropoda > Arachnida > Araneae > Cheiracanthiidae > Cheiracanthium > Cheiracanthium punctorium. The sequence continues at coordinate 501,260 of JAWZYV010015503.1, forward strand.
AAAAATGATGGTTCAATCTGGTAGTGTGATAGTTCCATTTCAGACACCTTATACTTAATCATAACGATATTGTTTTACAGATTTCACAACACAGTGCTTTAAAACAAGTCTTTTTTTCAAATAACAAAAATCGTTTAACAAAATAATGGCAAAGATACCAACGTGAACTGTTTGTGCAGACAATACTTGCAGTGGCGGAAAACTTTCGTTACAACCTAATAGAATATGATAGTTTTAACTACTTGCAGATGAACTGATGTAATACAAAATACTTCAAAATAAATGTGTTAGAAAATAAGTATTCATCATAAAATCCTTTCAAAAATCAAAATTTTACCATTAAAATAATACCACGGAAACTATCAACTTATTTAGTACGGTAGTAATGCTACTTTTTCCATATTATGTAAATATTATTTCAGAGTAACTTGGTATAGAGACCTACAATGACCATTTTGTAGAAAGGATTTCGACATTCACTTTTTATTTTTGTAAGGTGTTCACCTTTACACGGTGACAAATTTTTTATTTCTAAGGCTGGTCACATTAGACACGTTCCACTTTATGATATGGACTTTAAATTTCTGAAATTTTTATTACTTTGTAATTAAAAAAAACTTAATAAGATAACTTTGTGCCCGCGGTGATGAAAGTCAGCAGTTTTAATCAGCGCGTTTCTGGAAAAATATATTCATACTAAAAAAGTTCATCTTCGCACAATACAGTTTTAAAAAATAATGAGTATCCAGTTTTCAGTCAAAAATAGCATTTTCTAGGCATGTGGCAAATAACGTTTGCTTTTTATTTGATGTTCTAGGAGCTTATTCGTCAATTAAAAAGAATGCAATATGTAAAAAGCTATTACTTTTTCCATTCAGTGAACTTTTCTACATCACGGAAACTATCAATATCAAACACTTTCCCTTTTTGTTAGCAGAGAGTGCATTTCCAAAGTTAATTCCGCTTTTGTTTGTTTCATGAACTGTTAAATTTATCGTCAGTGAAAGTTTAACGGTGACAAGGTGAACATTTGCGGTTCATCTGTACATTGTATTATTTTGCAAAAATTTTAAAATATCTCGGAAATTAATGGATCACCTAAAGATGAAAGAGAAACTGGAAATGTCATGGAAACAGTTCAATTTCAGTCTTAAACGTTAAATAAATTTAAAACACCTTTTATCAACAATATTTTGTGGTTGTAATTTTCATTTAAGACTTCTGATAGTTGATACAAATTTCATAAAAACATTTACAATTTTATAAAAACATTAACCTTTGGTGTCAAATCACCGCTGTACTAAGGTTAGCCGATTTTAGACAGAAAAATGCATACCCTAACCTGCCGAAAAGTTTCATCTTCAAACTTATACTTCGCAAGATCATCCTTCAAAGTTATCTTTTGAGGGTCTTACGAAGTTTGTCTATTGTTACAAAACCTTGTTTCTGTAATAATGTTATTAAGAAATGTCAACAATAAAATCTTTGACACAAATGGTTCATTGTTTCTTTTTTGTTGTATGTGCACAAAATTGCAGAGTGCTAAAACAAAAACTTCTCAAAAATGCAGACTTTAAACTATATAGTATTTTATGATAATTTTATTTTAGACTACTCCAAAATGAATGGTGTTCCCTTGGGGGTGGAGGTGGGGTGTTGTCTACTTCCTCGTGACTGATCCCTCCTCCACACCATGAATTATATAAATTAAATAAATATCAGATTGTAACGAAAGTTTTCCGCCAAATCTGCCTGAAAAAGTCACTTCTAACTCCTTAGATAATTGTTTATGAACTTTCGGTATCAAACCTGCACAGTGTCACATGATAAAGCAATAGTACTTCAAGCTGTACTCATAATTCGTTGATATTCTGTAGCTGACTTTTTGCAACATAACTGGAAGTAAATGATGGTTCTAATCCTCTAGAGTGATAGTGTCATTTGAGACACCTTGTACTTAATGATAACTATATTTTTTACAGATTTCACACCATAGTGTTATAAAGTAAGTCTCTTTCTTCCAAATGCCAAAAATCGTTTGACAAAATAGGAGCAAATACGCCAACGCGAACTGTGTGCTGACGATGTTTGAGGTGGCGGAAAACTTTCGTTATAACCTAATATTATTCAGTAATAAACAAACCAAATGTGTGTTCATTGAACCGCAGCTACTCAGGTCTATACTAATCCTTTGAAAAACAAGCATTTTCCCATCAATATAGGATAGACACTGGTGGGCAGTTTGCCCACCGCTGAAAAAGTGCAGTCCTTGCCATCGATTCATTTAACTACCAACAGCATATCCATCAATTAAATAGGAAGAAGTTTTCCCACACAGCTGGTTGCGTGGTCACACAGACAGCTGTGGTATTAAACTTCTTTATTCTTTCTTATGTGGCGCCAGATCGGCTATTCGATGGACCACCATGTTGTCGGTAGTTAAATAGATAGGTGGCAACGGCTGCCCTTTCTCAGCTTTGGGAACTGTGATGCAGTTAAGCACATATTTATAATTAATTTTCTTACAGTTAATTCACACATTTATAATTACTACTGTTTTCCCTTCACCTATTCTAAATTGAATACTCTTTGCCATTTTTAAATCTCCCATCTATCCATAATGCTGTTTAACTTTTCTTAAATTACTTTGGTTTTAGCATTTGCAATACAGTTTGTTGGTGCCTTTCGTCTGAGAATTTATTTTGTTTTCTTCGTTCCCACGGGGCTTTAATAACTTTGCATAGGTTACATTTTATCTATTGATCCCCCCTTTGGCGTCTCACATTTAAATTTTAGCATACGCATGTAAGGCCCAACGTTTCTTTTCATTTTTACATTCTGGCGATTTATTAGGCGACAGTTCCTTTTAGCGCTCAGCTCCATCGCCAGGTTGGCTTTCGGTTCTCAGACCTTTTTCACAGACACTTCACGCTTTGGTCTCTGCCCTGTAAAGTCACGTCTCATGTCGCCATTTCGCCAGCCACCGCACTAACCGTTTATAATTTGTAATGATTGATAATGTCAATAAAATGTAGTACAACGCTGTATCGGCATGGAGTTCCGGGTTATTGCTTGCTTCCACTATACGATAGAATAGAATAAATTACTTTTCGCGAGTGTAATACGTTTCCCATCGGAATCTACACCATATATCTATTTAACCATATTTTTACTGCGACCAGCAGTGAAAGCGTCTAAAATAGGGTTGTTTCACGGCTCTACCACTGAGCTTCAAAGGGTTAACAAGTGCATGTAAATAAGTTAAACTGGGGTGAACACTAACAAGTAATGATCATGAAAAAATCATTTCTTACTTTTAAATGATATCGCCATAAAAAGATACACACTTTCCAGAACAAGCTGTTTTCAATGACCCTCTTTGAGGAAATTATTGAATTCATTTTTTTCTACGAACGATTACAGTGAGATTTAATTTTTTTTTCTTTCAAATATTTCGCTGACAAAGAAAGCAAATTGGCAAATAAATCTAACTATTTATCAAACATGTTGTTTAATTAACCATGAAATATAAAAGTGTAGAGTTCACAGGTAAACAAACACACTGAGATAAAAAAATATTTTAAACATCAATTAAATAAACAAACTTATATAAAAGAAAAGAAGCTTCTTCTGTTATCACAAATGACATCTTGAGCACGTTAAAAATCTGTGCGAGAATGCAAAAGTTAAAGAAATGTAGAACCTATCTTAATCAAATATTAAGCTTCGTACCAATTTATCTCTCTATTCTAAAAAAAAGTAAAGGCCGCTGCTGGCTCTGTCAATAGTTTGTTTGCATATCTTCTCCTAAACCGTGGGGATTTGAATTTCGAGAAACAGGTCCACGGATTTGGAAAATTCCGAGGAACCTGATAAGCTGACTTAAATTTCGAAAATCGAATTATTTTAGAAGATATTAATAAAAAACTGAAAAAAATAAAACATAATGGTTGCCAGATTTGGCATAAAATCATTCATTACATTGAAACGAAGCAATTCTAAGTATGTAGAAGCGTATGAAATTGACAAATATGAAATAGAATTACACCCTTTTTACGCCAAATTAAAAAGTATATGAAATAAATAACTCAAAGTGTGTTACACGAATTTGACAATTTTCAAATAGTAAGTTCGTTTAGACAACATGAGTTTAGAATTAGCGATTATTCGTTTTTCCAAAATGAAAAATAATTAAAATGCAGATTATTTTAAAGCCGGTTCGGTCCAGCTGGCGTATTTGCTACCAGTAGAAATATTTGGTGGCGTTAACTGTTCCATTATAGCAGTTATAATACACTTTGGATATTTGCCAGTGCTGCGAGATGAGATAATTCGTGGTACTAAATACGCCAATCTGCAAAGGATTATGTATATGGATAACGGTTTTCCGAGAACCTTAAATGAGCAGTAATTATAGGTTGTGAGCATGTGTAAATCGCCAAATAATGAAAAGTCGCCATTAGTGGCAAGCTATCCTAGCTGTTCCGTATAGTTTTTATCAAAGAAAACATACGAAGTATTGTTTTCTTACAGTTAAATATTAACTATACATATACGCAAGTCACCAAATTATGAAAATTCGCCAATAATTGGCTAATACGCAAGGTGTTCCATGGATTCCATTCCACATAATTAAAAATAGTGCGAAGTTTAATTTTTTATGTTCCAAGCAACATGCAATAACCAAGCCATGTGTAGCTCGGTAACATTCAAACTGATCCAACCTCTGGGTTTTGCTTGTAAAAATTATGCCTTATTTACGAATAAGCCTTATTAGGGGCCGAATGTCTCATACGAAAAGCGAGCGTAGTGAGTCTAGGGGCCTTGGTCCCTAGTTTAAAATAAAAAATCTGGAGTGACTCCACTCGACTTTCCGAACTCTTACGATTAAGATCATTAACATGCATTTAAATAAATTTTAATCGATGAATCATTCAAATATATATACCAAATTGAAACTCAATCGAATGCACCGTTTAAACGCTTGCGCACTTTCAAGAATTTCTCCCATATGCCATTATGCCATAATATAAAAGAAATCTTTGTCGTATCCCTGTAGAAAAACTATAAGTCCTATACACATCAAAATCAATACCGTTCTTAGGACGGTGGTTTATAACCTGTCTACCCAATTTGAGCTCCATCGAATGTACCGTTTAAACGCTAGCGCACTTTCAAGAATTTCCCCCCATAGGCCATAATGTAAAAGAAATCTTTGTCGTAGCCCTGTAGAAAAACTATAAGTCCTATACACACCCAAATCAATACCGGTCTTGCGACGGTGGTTTATGACATATATACCCAATTTGAGCTCAATCGAATGCTCCGTTCAGGAGCTATCGTGTTCACTCACATACACACAAACACACACACACACACATACACACATACATACATGCATCTCGTAAAAATAGCATAAATGGATTCAGAAGACCTCAAAACGTGTCCATACACCAAAATCTCGAAGTCGAATTTTTTCATGATTACAATACTTTCCTTACATGGTACATGTTCGGAAAGTAAAAATCCTTCTAATAGTTTAACACGAAAAAACGCATCCTACATTTCATGCAAGTACTACCCCATAGAGCACTCGTAAAAGCATATCGAACTTTCACGTCACGTCATCAAGACGAACATTCTCAGATTGTCACAGTATGACACCAGTACGCGTACATGTTGCGATGTAGCAGTGGCACATGAGACATGTAACAAATATAAACAGACCTGTGAAAGGAAAAGCTGTTAAAATTTGTTTTCGAACTTATTCTTTATTCAGTAGCTCGTTGTTATATATAATATATTTTAAAAATTAGAATGGCTGAACCCATTAAGGACGCATACATTTTCCATTCTTCAAAGTCGTTGGTAATTATCTTTAAGACTCACTAATGAATAACCAAGACAGTATGTACAAAAGTGTTTTAAAAAATGTTTATTTAAATGCTAAACATAAAATATTTATTAGTTATATTTTCTACCTTGCTCTACTTAAAGATATTTTTTAATCCATAGAGAATATCAATCAAAATTAAATTTTATACTCTAAACATCTTATTAGACATACATTTTCAGAGAATGTTATTCATTTTTCCCCTTTTTTTTTTCCTGAGTCGGGATATTTGCTAAAGTTTTAAATCGTTATTGTTTGTTTACAAACAATAACGAGCAGGTATATATGTTAATCATGTAAGTATCTAGATACTGTTAAATTCAAAGATAATTTGACATTTTTTAAAACACAAAATCGTGGTTAAAACGAGTGTCAATGTACAGGTAGTTTTAAAATTGATTTTTTTAATCTTACTTTATGTTCGCGAAAACGTAATAGTATAAGCCAAAAATAAATTAAAGGAAAACTATCAAAGACACTAAATGGAGTTCATAAAAAAGAAAATGTTTGCAAGTAAAATAAAATATTTAAAACTTACTTTTGGTATAACGTGGTCCTAGTACCACGTCAATGGGGTCCTCTCACCCTGTCTCGAGTCTTCCTCTTACATAGCCACTTCGCCCGCTCTACTGGATCTAGTATGTTACCGGCGGCAGGATCTTCAGCTATCTTGAGAGATCTCCATAACTGCTAAAAGGAAAAAGAAAAGAACGTACCCAGGTTTCGTACAGATCCTGGACTAGTTAAAATTCCTAACTTTTGAAATGTCGTCTTAAAATGTTTGATATTTTAAAAGCGTTTTTTTTTTTTTTTTTTTTTTTTTAATAAAATACGGAAAGAGAAGTTCTCTTCAGTATCTCAAATAGTAGGGCATTTTATTACAGTTTTCCAGAAGTTCGAAATTTTAACAAATTAAAGACCCGTACACGAACCCTGGTGCCTCTCATTCAGCCTAGAGCAGTCTTCGTCTATATCAGTGATGCCAACATTTTTGAGAAGTTAGTAAAATTTATACATTAGCTCATGGGTCAATAAATGAGTGGCGTCACTTAGAAAGGGGTAAAGAAATTGTTAATAACTTTTTTTCTCTCAGTTTTGTAAACCTCTAAAAAGTTTACGTTCATGTTCTTCTTTTATAAATTTTATAAGTGAAGAACAAAAATTAATGATAGACATAAAATTTTTACATAAATGGGGTGATATTCTAAATTGTCGCACAAAGGGACAACCACACCCAGTCGGCAGTTACCTCTTTAAAGTATCTGAATGAAAAAAAAAAATTAAGTAAACCCCCCTTAGATTTTGAAATATTATTCACGTCTACTTGTTATAAACTGACTACGTACCCGTTCTTCTCACGGGAAAAGACGAATGTTTTCCTGAAAGGTGATCGTAACTATCTGCGACAAAACAGAATCTCAAACAAACAAAAAGTTCATGTAGCTTCGCATATTGAAACTACCGTGGTATAAATTAACGTAGCGTCTTATCGTTTAGTTAGCTATAGGACGATCGTTGAATAATGATGAATGGAACACTTTTTACAATAAATATTCCAGCGCAGGAAGGGTCTCTAATTATTAAATGGCCCCAGTTAAAATCAGTTCCGATAACCCAGGGATTCCCAAACTTTTTACTACTTAGACGCCCTTGAATTTTTTTTTTCCTTTTCATTAGACCCCCTAATTATTTTAATACCTAAAAAAAAAAAAAAAAAAAAAAAAAAAAAAAAAAAAACACCATGCATGTAAGTGAACGATGGGTCAATCATAAAAAAAACTACATTTTACTAAACCAAAAACCTACAGAATTATATGTAATTGTAACATATACAGTGTGCAGTAATTATTTGGAGTTAGCATACTTATCTGAAGAACGGTTTGAGTTACGGGAAAAAAGCAAATTACAAAGTTGTTCTTTCACTGATTTATTAATAAAAGACATCTTGATCACATTAATGTCGAAAACTGAAGTCGTAAAATGCAAGGAGCAAAAACGTATAACTGATATTTTTCCAATATGTCGCTAGCCCTATTGTACAACTTCCAGTAGAAATTATACACCAACCCCGGCTTCAGGTTTGCGAATTACACCGCAAATGAAAATCTGTATTCCATTTTTAAATAGTAAAATGGATATTTACAATCTATCACTTATCTTCCTTAAAAATGAAATTAAAAAATCTAAAACAGAAACTTTATCATAGACCCCCTAGAACACTATAAACTCCTTTAAAAACTGCATAGAACCCCTGCCCCCCCCCCCATGGGTCCACCTGGATCCCGTTGGGAATCACTGCGATAACCTGACAAAAGAACGGCGTAGTACAAGTTTCCAGCAGCGGCACCATCAGGAAGGAAAAAGTAGTTTTACAGGCAATGTAAAATTACTTTTGCTTTGCTAGTTAAATGAAAGAAAATATGAAGAACGGTGATAGCTAACCTTTTTGAGCACACATTTTGTACATATTATTTCAGTAGAATATCATGTGTCAACAACCCTATAGCCCAGTGGTGTTGTTCAATAACCTAGTATTAAAAAAAAAGGGTTTCAGATTTAAAAACTGCATTTTTTTGGTTTTCGTTTAAGCATTTTCTAAAATGTTTACGTTTCCTTCTTTCGATACTTTTACTTTTGCAAGTGAAGAGCTAAAAATAAATGTTCCACGTGAAAAATTGATATAAATGAGCTAATATAGTGAATTCCACTCCCCCAGATGACACCATGCTTGATCGACAGTCACCCTTGCACTGAATATTTGAATGTAAAGGGGATACAGAAAATCGCATATCATTATGAAGTATTATTTATGTATTACTAGATAGTCATTGGTACGTATGTATATTCAATGTCCACTTGGATGTTTTTCACAGGTATTCAACACCATATATGTATACAGCCATGGAAAAAACTGTAACAAAAAAAGACGCAATTTATATCTTATTTTTATGAAATGCATACTGACATGCGATGTAAGGATACTTAATAATGTAGTTAACTCACAGAAAAAGTCGATTTAAGTTTAGTTACATTAAGGGAAATTTTATAAGAAATTAGTAAAATTACTATCGAGTTAAAATTGGAGAAAAAGTAGACTTGATGCGATTCGTTTTTTCTAAAAAGTGATATGGGAACTCTTTTGTTCAATAACTTGTGTCAGATGTTGATTTATACAACCAGACATAGTTTGCAAGGTGGTGTGATTAATGATTTACCTGGAGTTTGTGCTTTTTGTTTTGAGAGCAGACTTGCTGCTGTCAATGTCGTCCATTCTTGTAAACATCTCCAGGATCAGTGCCTACTGGGTGTCCCCGTAATAAAATGGCCGGTAATTCCAGGCCTTAGTTGTGGCAAAATACTTAAAATTGATTCCACGGTAACTCATGCTACATTTTTTTTTTCAAACATGGCGCAGTAATAAAAAATGCATTTATTTTCTTTCCACAAAATTTATACTGGATACAAATAGTTTACTTTTTTTCAATAAATCTTTAAAAATTTTATAACTAATTAATTTTTTGAAATATAAATTAAGAATGCTTGGTAACTCATGCTACCAAAAAAAGACATTGAAGTATGGGCAGAAAAGTCAAAGTTGTATTTCTGCTAAAACTATATTTCTTAAGTGCTGTAACCTTTACGAGAGTTTGTATGCGCCTTTCTTATCACAAAACATCATTTAGTTTTGTATAAGATATTTTATAAAATTGGTTATTGAATTAAAATATACTAATTTTATAGTAACTCATGCTACACAACTGGTAACTCATGCTGCAACATAGATGAATGGGTTTTAAGAATGACTACAAAAGGAAAATAAAATTTTATTTTTAGATTTATTTAGTACTAGCTGAAGTACCCGTTCTTCGCACGGGAATGAATGGACTTTTTGATATTACGATTTGTGGTGATTACTGTAATAAACAGATATAGCAAAGTGGATATCGCGTTATATTGTGTCCAATAATCATGCATACCGAATTGCAAGGCAATCGTTTGTACGGTGCAGAAGGCCATGCGGCGTAGCGCAATCTAGTGGCGAGTTTTAGCAAAACGGATACGGCGAAAATATTTTTCGCATTCAGATATCGATGTATACGAATTTTCATGACTATCGGCTGGACAGTCCTGAAGTTCATGTGTTGACGCGACATCTAGTGGCAAATTATAGGAAAATGGATAGCGCCAAACTCTTCCCCGTGTTCAAATATCTATGTATACCTATTTTCATAGCGATCATTTGCACAGTCAAGAAGTGATACACTGCAGGGCCATCCAGTGGTTCAATAAAGTAATGATTTGCTACAGCACCGTCAAGTGGCGAGTTATAGCAAAATGCATAACGCCAAAATATTCTCATTGTTCAAATAGCTATGTATACTGATTTTCATAGCGACCGTGTTCAACTATCTATGTATACCAATTTTCATAACAATCATTGGCACAGTCAAGAAGTGATACACTGCAGGGCGATCTAGTAGTTAATTAAAGTAATGATTTGCTACAGCGCCGTCAAGTGGCGAGTTATAGCAAAATGGATAACGCCAAAATATTCTCATTGTTCAAATAGCTATGTATACTGATTTTCATAGCGACCGTTTGAATGGTCAAGAATTTGGCCTGCTGCAGCGTCATCTAGTGGCGACTTAAAATAATAATGCATTGCAGTGTCATCTAGTGGTGAGTAACATCAAAAGGAACGCAGTTAGAATATATTCTTCGTGCTCAAATGTGTAAGTATAAAAATTTTATGCGATTAATCGAACGGTATAGAAGTTGATGCTTTTCAGCGCCATTTAGCGGCAAGTTACAGCAAAATGGATAGTGAAAAATATTCTCCGTGTTCTAATATTCGCGTGTACCAAATTTCATCGAAATCGGTTGGACGATATTCGCATAGCAAACGGCTAAACGGAATAGAATTCGACGTTCTGCTGCGCCACCTGGTGGCAAGTTAGAGGAAAACGGATAGCATAAAAAGCTTCTTCATGATAAAAGACTTAGGTGAACCAAATTTCATGGTGCAACGGTGCTCAACGGTGCTGGAGTTTTTCAACCTCATACACTCATACCAACATTCATTTTTATCTATAACCAGTGTCATTATATATCCCAGTCTCAAATAAAATCCAGTTTCAAATCTAAGCCTCGCAAAAGTGCCAACATACGCCATTTTGCAAGCGTTTTTTCAGGAAATCATTCGAAGCATTGACTTAGCAGCAATAATATATGGGAAATGGTTCGACCGCGAAAAAGTAAAGCAAGCCTTTATTTGAAAAGTTGAATCCCTTAATACAGCCGAATTTTTTAAAATTATCAACTATAACGTGTTTTATTCATCCTTACTCCGATGTACTAAATGAGAAGATTTCAATTTTCTGAAATTTGACGGAATTCCCCCAACTTAAATCAATGTACTCATTTGGCGAGAATTCTGGAGATAGATCAATTGAAATCCCTTAATAACTGCATTATTTCTTCACGGATCATTAAAATTTAACGCTGTATTCTAATAAAACCTTTGCACTTGTTTTCAAAAATCTATTTCCTTAAGCTCTCAATAAATTGCGCCAAGCCGAAATCTGTGCAAACCGCTAGAACGCACTTTCACAAAATCGGCATTTGAGCCATTTTATTTTTACGCCAAACTAAAATAATTTACCTATTAGCCTCGGAAATCTTCAATTCTTATTTTTTTGCGTGTAAAGTATTACATTCCTGCTCTGATTTCCCATGCACACGATATTATAATTTAAAAAAAATAACCTTACGAATATAAACTAACAAAAAAAAATCATTATTATTCTTTTATTTTTTCTTTGAGAATTTAAAACATTTTATTCGGCAAAATCGCCACACATGGCAACCACGATCCTTATTTCACACTTTTTTCACTACAGGGGTTACAATTACGGAAAGATTTTTGCGTGAAGAGCATAAAAAATCTCTTAAATTCCGGGAACGGGTGGACTTTCAAAGTTTTAAAGTGGACTATGAGTTATTCTATATTATTTTACATATCTGTACTAAATTTCAGGCCGATAGGTCCATTTTTGTGGATTTGTATACGAATCAAATCCACAAACAAACAAACAGAATTTCATTTTTATTTATAAGATTACATGTATTTAGATTTGTTTATTTTGCTCATAATAATAATAAAAACAATTAACGTCGTTCAAACACATCTATTTCTTCATTGAAGTCATCGTACAAGCAGCTTCTGGGCTGTTCAAGCCGGACTCGTCAGGTCGGATGGTCGGCGATTGCCGAGGGCCCCCGGCCGAAGGGGGCCCCAGATAAGCTCCCAGAAATTAATGTACTACTTTATAATAAAAATAATTTGATATATATCAGAGTAATTTGATTATTTACTTCCCAGTAATCTTACGCCTTTATCCAATGGAGGACCCCAGAAACTTCGCGAATCGAGCCCCCCCCCTCCCCTGAAAAAGTCAGGGCCCCAAAAATCTTTAAACTAGTTAAATATGGTTTTTAGGCACTTAAACCTAAATTTTCAAATACTGCATATTCTACTATTCTATTCCCTCGAAATTCCCCAGTAAGGGACTCCTTTACAATCTCTAGACGAGGACCCGCGAAGGAGATAGTCCGAGCCTGGGTCTGTTTCATTGTTACATTCGATACAATCCGAATAATGTGGTTAAACATGACGTAGAATACATAGTTTTCATCTGGTCTAAGAATAGTTCTATACTTTGATCTTCTTTCTTAAGAGCAAAATGGCAAACTTAAGAACATGCATGGCAAAAATTTTTTATGTGGGTCATTTTATTTCAGATAAATTGCACAGTGTGCTAAATCGTGAATATTTGATTGTTTGCGGCTGTGAGTAGCATTTTTTAAATTTTCAATCCATGAATTTTACTTTGAGAGCATCTTTATTGTTGGTATTCCTTTATGTCGGCTTCTATTTTTGGTCACAAGAATTCTTATCCATTCTAAATACGAAATTTTTATGAAAATACGTGCTTTAAAAGAAACAATTTTGACCCGAGTTTCATATTTTGTAGCGATTAATTGCCTAGATAAAGTATGTAACGTAAACAAAAATGTACTGTTGTATTTATTATATCCTCAGCCAATCATAAATTAATTAAGGAGGAATATGGAGGAAAACAAGTTTGAATCCTACTTTAACCCACCCCCCCCTCCCTCCTTTCCACTTAGGTGGTGGTAAATACTGGCGATAATTGCAGCTACTATGGCGATTTTCGTGTTCCGCTACAACTGTACGGGATGAAACCATGTGCATATTTCGAAATCGAGGTGTATTCCTAAATTGCTCCCGGTTCACTACCGGGATTCCAATCTTACACGTTATTCAATGTTGGGCGGTGTTTTTTTTTTTCCCCTTTTTATTAGCACTCGGGCGCTATTTCTTTCAAGCACGGGATTTTTGTCTATGCGGCGCGCCGTGGTCAATTTTCCGTTGGATCCATATTTTCAGCAGAGTGATTTGATATTGCTAACGGAAAGATGGACTATCCCTTCAGATGATTTTCAAATACCAGGATTCACTTGGGTCGAACGGATAGACAGTGGTTTCCAAAACAGAAAACCATCTGGAGTTATGATTTTCATAAAGGAAAACTTAATAAAACGTTTTGCCCGTGCCTACACGAGTCAGATCAACGGTGTACAAATGGTCATTCAAGATAAAGTGAGATTTGCAGTTACGTACGCTAGTCCTCGAATTTCTTATGAAGATAAATTAGACGTTATATCCGAAACGTTGCTGAAGGAGGATGATTGTAAGACAGTTTTAGTTCATTTTCTTGACAACATTATAAGATGTCTCTCAGTTCTGCCACAGCTTAGGGCTAATAGCTGTCCTCCGCTTCGGGTTATACAACCAAACTTGATCTCCCTCCTTAAAATTGCGATCCGTTGCTCTGGAGTTGCAATGAATCTTCATTAAGTCGCTGGCCAAACTAATTCACTCCTTAGAAAACGCATGTACTCTTTCCAAACGCGTCTCTAAATTATTCATGTAGACATCGATCATGTAGACATCACTCGGACGTCCAAAGATAATACCACTGGGTAATCGAAGCGTTCGGTCGAATAGCATCTCTATGGAGACCATCCGGTCACCTCATGGACCGCAATTTTTTAGGCCAGGCGGAATAGTGGCAAATAGGCATCCCATCCAGTCTTCAATCGGGGCCTCTCTCTCAGTCTTGAGATGAATTCTGTTGCTCGCGCACTACTCTGAAAAAAAAAAAAGAAATATGCCACTGACGTGTAGAAAATAATTGGAGGAGCTAGAATTTAAGAATCTGTGTACTCCCTATAAATACTAGATCATTGAATGAGACACTTATCCATTTTTAGATCCCTCCTCTATAAGCTGGTACTTGTACCCCGATGAAAATATCTGTTAACCCATTTATGCCTAGTGTCCCTTTTTTGGGACGGCATTTTCGCTATTAGTCGAAAACGTTATTTATTTTTCCTAGCCTTTATTCATGAGTATTGAGGCTCAACTCTACGAAATAGTTTAACATGACCAAGTAGGATGTTGATATTTCTATTTTTATGCAGAATGATTTTAAAAGAAATCATCCCTTGTTCAAGAATTGACATCAGAATTTTATCTATTATTTCTGTTATCAGTAAAAATCGAAGACAGTCGCAAAAATATCCAGGCACAAATGGGTTAATCGTTTCGTACGCTAGCAGGTAAACTCACAAGTGGTAATTCTAGTGCATGAGTTTATCGAACGACAGCTGAAATACTACGAACCTACATCAGCTGTGTGTATAATCTGCACTCATACCTATGATCTGTTCTTCTAGTTTTGGGACTCAGAAAACAACCATCTATTCGTTAAAGAAGAGAGCGGTGATTTTTTTTTCCGTATGGATCTAGAATATTAATTGCAGACTGCTCTGAGAAAAGTCATAGAAAATAGCAAACATATATTTCAAAACCCATCGTCTGAAAGACCACTAAGAAATCATATGTTGGCAGTTCAAAAGTGTTACTTTATAGGACAGTGTTCTTTTTAGGTGTTCGAATTAGAATAATGCACATTATGACATTATCATTGTACTTCTCGCAATTTTAAAGAGTACATGATTTCAAAAATGACAAACTAAATCTCTTGTAATGTCTATTTTGCAGTCAGAATTTCTCATAAATTTATTGACTTTTTCTGAATTTTAGTTTGCTCATTTCTAACATTTTAGATCGACAATTACTTTCATTAAATGTTTTTACTTTTACAATTAAACATTTATTTTATAGCATTCATGCATTACAGTCGTTTAAACTAACTAGAAAATAAATATGTGCAACGTACTTTATCGTTCTGTTATTAAGTAAAATCTAACTTAAAGTTAAAGCATAAAACTTCCTATGTATGAATTTAAGGAAAAATGTTTTACGATTAAAATGAAAAAAAAAATCCCAGTTTCTTTAGCTTTTGAATTATACTTATCCATCACAAGAGAATTCACGACGGATTTTGAAAACTGTTTTTTGTCAGTTCAGCTGAAGGCATTATAAATACAATAAAAACGGGAATTCTTGAGAGAAATGTAAAGAAAAAGACTAACATTGAAGTTTCTTTGAAGTTTTTAATGATAAGATTTCTTAGAATGAGTAATGTAGAGAAATGCGAAGTAAGACATAAATACACATTTTGAGTTTCGTGAAATGAATACGCGTAAAGTTTTTGTGCATGGAGTAAAAAATATACATTTTTAGGTTTTGTAAAAATATACCTTCATGTACTTTTTTAACGCCATAGGAAATACTTTTCTATCCTAACATAGCGTTAAATAACGGGGCATGGGCACCAAACTTTGTTAAAAATATATTTATTATCGCATTTCATGTTTAAGATAAACAACTTACTTTATTTGCTTTTACTTTAAACAACTCTATATTTTAAAACACTGTTTTATGTTAAGGATAAATACAAATTTAAAAAATGAAATTTTTTCATAAGCGTATTTACGTTTGTTGTCAGATATTTCAAATACGAACTTTGCAGGAATGACTAGATTATAAATTCTTTGTATTCAAAAGCATGCATCTGCTATCAAGGTACAAGAAACATAAAGTGTTCTGGTTAAATGTACCTTTAACCATTTTTTTCTATGAAAATTTACGCTTTTTCAAAAAACTGTTGTTCTGGTCAAAAGCATCTGTCACTAAAAATACTATAATCTCTAGGATCTAGTCTTAATCTCAATACAATAAAATCGCCATATAACGAATTTCAAGGAACAAATGATCCAATTTGTAACTATGAAAAATTCGGTAAAGTGCAATTTCATTATAACAGAATTTGTACTCTAGAAATTTCTTTTAATAGAAATATTTTTTATTAATCAGTAGCATTCGCAAACGTGGTGATCATGGTGATGTGTTCATTCACTCAGTTTTAGTTTTTACGTCAAACGAATATAACAGAAAAAAAAAATAATAAAATTGTGTTTGAAGGCTTCGTTAAATTTTTTCGTAAGGGGGTCGTATACAAATTTAAAAAGTGTCACTTTTTGAAAATCAGCAAGAGGAGTATTTTCGTATCGTTATCTTTTTTCCGACCTTACTTTGAACATTTTTTTTTCATTTTACTTTACCCACTTCTAATAGACAAAGAATTAAAGCCTGTTGCCACCTTTTTGGGACACCCTGTATATATTGTTCTTCATTGTCTACATAGTCAAGACTCTATGTCGGTTATATATATATATATATGTATTGTTCTTCGTAAAAATTAATTATAAAGTAAATATATATAATAATAACTTCTCATGTTCCTTTCAAGTCATTGTTTCAAGTAAAACTAATTACTTAATCTCGAAACTAAAATGGGAAATTTGGTTTTCAACCGAATACTTTATTGACTGGGGGTACACTCTGAGACATTTATTTTTTTAAGCACGTTTTAAATTATATGAAAATCTTTTAAAAACTTTGAAATGCACACGCAATTTTGAAAACAATTTCAGTTAAAGTTTCAAGATAACTTCATGTACTTGGCACAATTCAAAAACTCAAATTAAACATGATTGAACAAGCAGAATATAACTGTCATAAAATATTCCTTCCTAAAAAATTAAAATATTTCTGCCTTAATAATGATTTTCCCATGAGCGGCTATTGAAGCGGTTACAAAAAAAAAAAAAAATATTTTTTTTTTTCAAATTGACGCATAAACAATCGCGCTTCAATAATTTTACTTTTCTGAGTCTCATCTCTAAATCATTTAAGACACAAGAGACCAATTTATAGCCTTGTTATTTTGACCTTCGCCTGAAAAGTTGAAACCCTGCCAAAGGGGAGACAAAGGATAAATAAGACGTTTGAGTAGTTTTTCAGAGAAAGAAATTTTATTGGAATAGAAATTCACTTAAACTTCATCCCGTAGAAAGAACTTCATGAATTAAGATGTCTATCTTAATCACCAAAGTTTGAGTAAATGTATTCTTTAATACAAAGTGCATTTTTATCTGCATTTTAGTTAACCCTTTAACTCGCAGTGTTCCCGCTCTGGGAACACCCAACTCTGACGTTTTGACTGTTGCCAGTCACGAAAATAGATTCGATTTCTATAAAAAGAGTTGCGGGTGACACAGCTCCACGAGAATCCTTTACTTTTTAGCACGTCATTTCCCGTCAAAGAATTGTCACGATTATTTTTAACAGCACTGACATCTGCTGAAGAATGGAAGAATGCGAGAACAGCTGGATAGATTGCCCCATGCTGAAAAAAGGGCAGTCATTGCCATCGCTCGACTTAACGACCCGCAAGATGGCGGACGATCGAAACGTTCATCGCGTGCCACAGATCTAGAGACCCTTTTTTGACGCAGCTGGCTGTGCCGCACAGCCAGCTGCGTCAAAAAAGGGTCTCTAGATCTGTAGCACGCGATGAACGTTTCGATCGTCCGCCATCTTGCGGGTCGTTAAGTCGAGCGATGGCAACGGCTGCCCTTTTTTCAGCATTGGGAAAGGGTTGCGCCTCAAAGGGTTAAAATGTATTAATTGATACGTATTAAAAATCTCTTGACCTTTTATTGCTTCGAACTGATTTAGAAAGTTTTAAGAATTTTTTTTAATTTGCAGTTTAATGAAATTATCCAAAATTTGTTCCTTTATCTTGCGTGCAAATGTACACCGTTCGGCTTGAGACTTTTCATACATGTGAAAGACATCATAGAAAGAAAATACAACAATATATTGGATTGTTCGGAAAGTAACGTCGTTTATTCATAAGTCAATATTTTACCTAGACAAAACTATTGAAGATAACAATACCAAATTGGACCCGTATGTGAGTTTCTTAGCGTAGGTGCTAGATTGGAAAGCATTTTACAAAATTCGTAATTTAATGGGGGATAGGGGGCCAAAACTTTCTTTTTACATATCCTGCCTGATCTCAAAGAAGAAAAGAGATATCCATAAAATTCTTACTGTAAAATACAGCCCTCGAGGAAGGCCCAAAAATCGATTTCAGAAAGTTTCGAATACGATTCTTCGTGGAGGGTAGACGTGAAAAAAGGGGGAGGGTGGATTTTTTTTTAATGAAAAAAGGTATTATTTATAAAATTATCCCTTTAAAATTTAACAAAAACGGTTCCTATGCCTAGGCATAGGACCCGTTTTTGTTAAAACAACATGATGCAAATGCCTAGGCACAGCTTCTTTGTAAATCAATACTTGTTGGAACTTTATTTGTTTGAGTTCTATTTAAGAAAACGACATTACTTTCCGAATAACCCAATAGTTCTTCAAAGCAAAATAAAAGTCACTCCTTTTTTTCTAAATGTGGGTTATCAGTTATGGAGCAAATTTAAACTTTTTTTTTTATTATGCTCCGGTCGGATTAATTCCAGTCATACGTGCTAAAAAAAGCCTACCAAGAACGAGTACTCAGCTAGCTCATTTTAATAAAATGAAGATGCGGGAAATGCCATATGGACCCGACAGTAGGTCTAGACGGCCATACTTTATGGATAAAGAAGTAAAGCACGTAATGTGACGATCAAACCTTTTAATATCAATGAATAACCGAAAGTTGTGGGAAGGGGTGAGGGATTACCCATCGTGAGAGTGGCTGGTGGGGGAAAAAATATAATTGGATACGAATACAAATAGCATGGCTATGTGCATTAGAAAGTTACATGCATTCATCCCTTCATTGATACGATTTTTATAACACAATGAGCACGGTATCTTAAAAGGAACCACTAATTAATGATGGTTACTGGATCAATTTCAAATAAATTATTAATCATGTAGGTATGTTTTTTTTTCTTTGTGTCATTTGCAAAATATTTTCCTTCCATGGTGAATATTTAGAATGTAAAAATGCGTAAAAATTCTTAGAGAGAGTTTAATTTTCTTATGAATTTTGTAATAAAATTTGCATGCTCAAAGCATGTATTCATTGATGCAGTATTTTTAAGAATTAGGTCCTCTAAAAAGTCCTCCGTCCCAGACACCCCACCCACGAATAAGAATTAGATAGTTTATTTGAGCATGATATTTGGAGATAGTACGTTGAAAGAGAAATATATATACACTACTGGCCTAAAGTATTGCAAGTTTCAGAAATCTAACCCTTTCAAGATTAAGCCCCCTCTCCCCGTCAAAATTCAAAATCAATATAATTGATCTTTTTAATGTCAACATGTTAAATTAATAACCTCGAAGACAAGATAGCATTAAGTTAAAGAAGAAAAATAATTATTTAATTTATTGAAAAAACGTATAGGTTTTTATATAAATCATAATCCATTTTGGCTAGCCGCAATAAAATTAAATAAAGAATTCATTTCAAGGTTATTATGCAAAAAGAGGATAATAAATAAATGCAATTTAACTAAAGATCATTTATTATGTTGCTGAGCAGCCTTGACTTGGATCACAACAGCCACTCTTTTAGATAGGGAATCCACAATGTTTTACAACCCTTCCTTTGTTGTTTCAGGGTGCCAACTTAAATTATGGGTTCCGGAAGCTCTTATTTTGTTTTTTGGTGATTTTCAGATGTATTCTTTCCAATTATACTACATAAGTTCTCAAAAATATTAAATATGGCAAATTTCCTGTTCATTTTTTATGGGCTTATTCTTGAAACGATGGTTAGATTTCTCAAAAATGCAATACTTTTGACCAGTAGTGTATATAACTCGGCTGCTCGAGCTTCGTCAGGGGGAGACCCCCTGAACCCCCAATTTTTTTTTTGTTTCATTATTGCCATATTAAAACGATATTAACCCATTTATGCCTAGCGTCCCTTTTTTGGGACGGCATTTTCGCTATCAGTCGAAAACGTTATTTATTTTTCCTAGCCTTTATTCGCAAGTATTGAGCCTCAATTCCACAAAATATTTTAATATGGCCAAATAGAATGTTGACATTTCAATTTTTATACATAATGATTTTAAATGAAATCATCCCTTGTTCAAAAAGTTGACATCAGAAATTTATCCATTACTGCTGGTGTTAGCAAAAATCGAAGAAAGTCGCAAAAATATCCAGGCACGAATGGGTTAATTGACTATGTCATTTTATCTCTCACCCATTTTTCTTTTATTCTTCCTTTACATTTATTTCATCGACTGGAAGAAGGAGGGTTTCCTGATCTTTCCTTGCAATTGCAAACGTGGGTCGATGAGAACTGAAGTAACTTATACAAGTTTTAGTATCTATCTTATTACACCAAAAATTTTGCTTTTCGTTATTGGATATTGTTGAGAGAGCTTTAGGGGAGTAGGGTTGCTGCCTTTCGCCTGGTAACCCTATTGGCGAGACATCCCGAGCTTGGATAAGAAACCCAGACTGTTAGGCTTATGTTAAAAATTATTCTTTTTTCCACTTTCACATTGGATAGCTCAGTACCCCATGCGTTTACACCTTTTACAAGTTATTCTTGATGCATCCTTAATTGTATGAGTCCATGTTTTATGTTTCTATATTTCGTAATTATCTTTATTCAGCATTTCAATTCGACAAGTTCCAGTCGCCATTTTGAGGCTGAATGATGCAGCCTTGAAACGAACGTTAAAAATCAGCAAATAAATAAATTAATCCATCTGGTGTCCAAAACGTTTTAGAAATGTTAGCAGAGTTATGGCACAAACATAGTAAACGTGGGATTTTAACGTAACATTTACTTTATTAAATTAGAACGGAAAAAACAGGCACATCCCATAACAAGGTAACATCAAGAAGGAAAAAAATTATAGAAGTAAAAAGAATGCCTGCGCGAGCACAGTTACAGTTAAGTAGATAAATGTTTATTGAGGGATACAGAATTCAGGAGGATAAGACATCGCACAGTAAAAAAATAAACAATTCAATACTCAACCATTTTCTTAAGCTGTTGAAATTTTTAGGATTGTAACCTATTTATAGAAAAATACATGTGATGCCTATTCTACAGCTTACGAAATATTGTAACAATAGATTAAAGCTGTTGTGAACTAATAGTATTTAAATACATGTAAAATACTCAATATGTATATGCGCGTACTTTTATGTCGCATTATTATGTCGCATTTTTGGGGCAATTTTCAATAAAAGGGTGAGAGATAAAATGACATAGTCATTAATATATATCGTGAAATTTCTCGCAAGCGACCACCCTCCGTTCCACGACAAATCGGTCGTTAAGAGAGGTGGTCGCTCAAAGAAGTATAAGCATTTGATAGCCAAGAATTAAAAAGCTAAAAATTATTGTTTGTTTTGCTATTTATGAAAATGCATATTAATATGTAAGTAACTAAGCAAACATATTTTTAGAATTTAAATTAAGCTATTTAAAAATTTCTGATTGTTTCATTCTTCTTTCGCACTTCGAGATCACCTCACATACTCCCCTATATTTTTTGCATGTGACAAAACAGCATTTATCCTGTTATTTTTCATGCAATTTGGATTTGCTATAAATTTGATCTCTTTCCTTTAAAATTTGCTTTTTCGGTTTTCTCACAAACGAAAGAAAAACGCTGAACCGCCGTTTGTGACTGAAAGTCCTTCATTGTTTTTCGAATGCCTAAAATGAGAAAAAACATTAATTTGTGAACGACTATTTGGATGTCCAAAAAAGTGTATCTAGGCTTAACATAAATCGATTTTATTATGTACATTTAAAAGTCTATTCTTTAAGCTTTCCAATAAGGCTTTTTTGATCTTCCTGCTATCCTATCCTACTAATATTATAAATGTCAATATTTGTATGTATGTTTATTACTCTTTCACGCTGAAACGGTTAGGCCAGGGGTTCCCAAACTTCTTTCGCCTTGTCAGGCTAAAAACATTTTGCAGCCTCCTTCTCAGCCTAAAAACTGTTGCAGCAGGTTACGTTTAAAGCAATTAGGTTAGAATGAAACAGTTTGGATGCATTTTTCATTACTTCTTTTATGCTTTTATGCTGTTTATAGGTCTAACTATCAAGAAAGTACTCTCTTGGGAAAGGGATATAGAATTTTGACACCCCTCTCCCGTTTCAGGGAGTTCCTGTAAAAGAGAGGCTACTGGACACTGAACTCTCTCGAACTTGACGCTGGCTTGGCTAACTTTTCTGTGGGAAACCGGATCAGGGAAAATTATTTGATTATAATTCACCAAAACACTTTTGTTGATTACCTCCGCTGCACACCTGGTATACGTTCGCGGCACACAGTTTGAGAACCTCTGTGTTGCACGTTTGGATGAAATTTGGAATAAAGACAGTTAAAATCCTGGATGAACATATAGTCTACTTTTTATCGCGCAAAAAAACACTGTTCCTATAATATGAAAAAAAAAACTATCTTTTATTTAAAAAAAGAATACAATTGAGTTATTTTTTTACAGAACAGTCGACAGATGGCGCAAACTTATAGAATACACAGTTTTTAATAAATAAATTCCTTTTGTCGTCTGCTATACCTGTAGAAAGAATACACCTGAATAAATTTATCCTTCTGATTTGGATTTATAAGCGGAGACGGGCCAAGCACACAAATCTGAAATACATGTTAAACAAACAAACAAATTAAAAAAATAAGTTTTTGAAACTTTCATTCAGTTCGAATTGTGCATTTTTCTGCGCATCTTTTCCCCCATTCTATTTCTATCATTTTTCATCCAGTAAAAGGATGTTAGAAATATCAATTTTAAATTTGTTTACTCACCTCATGAATAATGATACACTTTCCAACTTAATGGAATAAGGGAAGAAAATAAGGTAGGAGGCAGGGATTATGATACACTTTTAATATGTAGCACTTTAATGCGTATTTAAAATCTGAAAGTGTTTCAAATTTTCTTACTTTTTTTTTTCTTTACCTTTTTTTGATAACGGCCAATATATCTAGAAGCTCTTCAAAATTAATACAGGACGAAAATAATTTGTAACTTTTTGTAGGTTTTTATCATCAAACCATCTTATTTTTATAACCAGGGGCGGCCCAACAGAGTAAGCCAGGTAAGCGTCGCGTCGGGGATCCGGCTTCTAAGGAACGTCATTTCGAACTCAAAAACTAAGTAGAGCATAAAAGGGGCGCCTTTTTTTACGTTTGCAGGGGGCGCCAATTATTGTAGGGCCATACCTGTTTGCAACCATCTTAATTTAAAATTCATCCAGAATCTGAGAGATTTCAGTGCTAAGGAAGCCTGTGAGAAACAGGATTCTCTCCGAACAAGATTTATTAAGATGGCGAACCAACTGGTCGCCGAATGCGGCTAGTCCTACATATAAATATCAATGTTTGTATGTATGTTTGTTACACTTTCATGCCGAAACGGTTTGGCGGATTTGGATGAAATTTAGAATACAGTCAGTCAAAAGCCCTGCATTAACAAATAGGCTACTTTTTACCGCTCGAAAAAAAAAACACTGTTCCCATAATAAACAAAAAAGTATCTTTTATTTAAAAAAAAGGCAATTGAGTTTTTATTTTACAGAGTCGTCGACGGGTGGAGCAAACTTGTAGAATACGCAGTTTTTAATAACTAAAACTTCAGATTTCCTTTTCCGCAGGCGAATTTGAAATAATTGTTAGACGGTTTCATTTTATGCTATGAAATCTTAATTGAATGAGTCACGTGACAAGCCATCAGCATGCTTTTTTTTTTTACGGCGTGTAAAAATACAACCTTTTTTAACAAGTAGATCTGCAGCATTTAATATACATTTGTAAGAAACCCACTGCATCGCATGACTGATGCTCTGTCATCGTTCTACAATGGTTGCTACATCATTTAACAACGGTTGACTTGGCTAAAGAATACACCTGAATAGGTTTTTGAAACTTTCATTCAGTTTGAATTCTGCATTTTTCTGCGCACCTTTTCACCATTCTATTTCTATCGTATTACATTCAGAAAAACGACGTGATGTTAGAAATATCAGTTTTAATTTTGTTTACTGACACTCATAAATAATGTTACTTTTCCACTTAATGTAATAAAGAAAGGGGAATTTGGATACTTTCCTTTACATACCTTGGAGCTTTGATACATTCCTTTAAATATATAGCACTTTTGTGCGTATTTAAAATCTGAGAGTTTTCTTCCACTTTTTTTTTTTTTTTTCCCTTTCCGTTTTTTGATAGCGGCCAATATATCCAGAAGCTCTTCAGAATGAATATAGGACGAAAATAATTCGCACCTTTTTGTAGGTTTTTATCACTAAACCATCTTATTTTTGTAACCAGGGGCGGCCCGACACCGTACGCAAGGTAAGCATCGCATCGGGGCGCCGGCTTCGAAGGAGCGTCATTTCGAACTCAAAAACTAAGTAGAGCATAAAAGGGGGCGTCTTTTTTATGAAAGCAAGGGGCGCCACTTACCCTAGGGCCGCCCCTGTTAGCAACCATCTTCATTTTAAATGCCATTCAGAATCTGAGAGATTTCAGTGCTAACGAAGTCGGTGAGAAACAAAATTCTTTATAGGTCCGACTTTCTTTATATGTGGACTGTGCGAAACATTTGATAGTCCCGCTTTTTTTCTTTGAGACTGATTGCTATGTTTCAAAGTGTTCCTATCTCTGACGTTTTCTCAGAAAAAAAAAATGTCTGCAGACATTCCCATGGCTAAAATTTGCGATATTTAAGGTTAGGAGAATAAAAGTCCAAAAACAGACATAAAATACTAACAGCAGTAATAATAAATATTTCATTTCTGCTATTAATAATTTAGAAATAAAAAATCTTGGAGTGACTCCACTCGACTTTCCGAACACTTACGATTAAGATCATTACCAAGAATTTAAATAAATTTTAATCGATGAATAATTCAAACATATATACCCAATTGAAACTCAATCGAATGCACCGTTTAAACGCTTGCGCACTTTCAAGAATTTCTCCCCATATGCCATTATGCCATAATATAAAAGAAAGTTTTGTCGTAGCCCTGTAGGAGAACTATAAGTCCTATACACACCAAAATCAATACCGGTCTTAGGATGGTGGTTTATAACATATATACCCAATTTGAGCTCAATAGAATTTACCGTTTGAACGCTAGCGCACTTTCAAGAAATTCCCCCCATAGGCCATAATGTAAAAGAAATCTTTGTCGTAGCCCTGTAGAAAAACAATAAGTCCTATACACACCAAAATCAATACCGGTCTTGCAACGGTGGTTTATAACATTTATACCCAATTTGAGCTCAATCGAATCTACTGTTTAAACGCTAGCGCACTTTCAAGAAATTCCCCCCATAGGCCATAATGTAAAAGGAATCTTTGTCGTAGCCCTGTAGAAAAACTATAAGTCCTATACACACCAAAATCAATACCGGTCTTCCGACGGTGGTTTATGACATATATATCCAATTTGAGCTCAATCTAATGCTCCGTTCAGGAGCTATCGTGTTCACTCACACACACACACACACACACACACACACACACACACACACACACACACACACACACATACACACATGCATACATACATCTCGTAAAAATAGCATCAATGGATTCAGAAGCCCTCAAAACGTGTAAAAACACCAAAATCTCGAAGTCGAATTTTTTCATGATTACAATACTTTCCTTACATGGTACATGTTCGGAAAGTAATAAACGATGAAACTCACCTCGAATCAAAACAGTTTCCTTGAATAAAAAATATAATAATTTACAGTCTTTCGTGACTTCGGGTCGCACTCACCAAACGCGATCCCCTATACAATGTTGCCATTTCCAAATTATTAACTTGCTTGTGTTTTACCAACTTACAAAATATAGGAAAAAGTTCTTGGTATCGAAAAAAGGATTAAACCTACAAGTTTTTTTTTGAAAAGTTTGAGTAAAATAAATTTACTTGAGAAAAAAAAAAAGTATTTGAGTACAATGATTTGGCCACCCACTGCACGTCTCACCAAACTAAAAAAAATTTCGTTCGAAACAATCGTATCTTCGAATAAGTATCGCTTGATGTGTGTTTTCACATGAAGTTTTTATTTATTTTATCTTTTTTTTAACACCATTATTTTGAGCGTTTTTTTTTCTGTAGAATTCGTAAAGCATCCACTGGCAAATCTAATTTTTAAAGATTTGTTTTCAAATTTGTTTGATAGAATCAGTAGCCATTTTTTCATGTTTTTGAGTAACATTATTGAGTTTCTTACCTTACAATAAACTAAATGAATTAATTACTGTTACGAAAATCACAAAGTGTGTGTACGTTAAAGTAGTCCAGAAGCTCAAAATCTGAATATAATACTTTACTTGATGAATCGAACTCCTGCTATTTTACACACAAAATCAAACAGTAATAACTCATGCAAAAACGCAAATCATTAACTATCACTATTCATTAACTATAAATATCAATGATACTATACAAATCGAAATGTCAATTGTACAGCTCTCATCTCTATACCCACCGTTTGTTTCAACTAACTCACAGCGAGAGAGATTCCGCTATTCATAGATTTTTCCAGGCAGATCATGACGTCATGTCTTCCGTGCAACTTCTTTCCTGATTGAGATACAGACAAATTTCCAATACTTTTGAGAACTTTATTTTGGTCTCCAAAGTGGCCAAATATGCCGTCAAGTCGCCACAACGGTCGCCAACGTCAAGGGGTGTCATACTCATTTCACTTGCAGGTATATTTGTCTCTTTAAGGCAGTGGTTCCCAACCTTTTTTCGATCGCGACCCCTTTTAGATTTTTCAAAACTTTCGCGACCCCCCCCCCCCATCTGCCATGTTTGACCAACAAAAAAAAGTGAAAAAATACATCTTGAGATTTAAAATTTATATCTTTTTAATACATACTGATTTTTAATAGGATGACTGAGGCTAAATTTGACAAGTTTGGCTATTCTTGGCTGAATATTGGTCAAACTGAACATGGTGAAATTGATCTTAGTGAATATTGGTGAAGTCAACCGCATGTCATCTTAGACATCTAATTTATTACTGGCTTTTGTCTTCTGCAAAAGTGTTGAAAATCCAACTTCACGCAGATAAGTGTGGATGCAATTGGCGTTAACATTTGACACGCCGGTTAAATGGAAAAATTACGGAATGGTCCGGAAAAATTACCGGATATGAGCAACGAACAGCACACCAAAATTGAGTTAACGGTTTTTCTTGGTATCAACTTGTGGAGGCGTCATTTTGAAAATTCAAAAATTTACCCTGCACTTCATCAGGAAGATCAGTGACATCTAAAGATGTGTGAAATGGATTTCGCACGATTCAGATTGAAGGGCTTCAAAGTGGCTACTAATTACCCCCATTAAATTAATTGCAATTCCTATTTCCGATTCTTCTGTTTTAATGCATGGGTTCTCAAGCATTAGTTAACACTCCCAGATTCACCAACGTCAGTTTTTGTAGCTTTGATACTAAAGCCCTGACGAGAATAAGGATTTTTTCTTTCTAAAGGAAAAGTGAGAAAATGGTGCCTTATGGCCAAGAAACGTAAAAATAGTTTACTATTAATTTCCTACAAAAGCGGTCTGTGGCGACCCCCGAAAAAAGGCATGGCGACCCACTTGGGGGTCGCGACCCCCCGGTTGGGAACCACTGCTTTAAGGTATCTGCACTTTTTAAAAAAAAAATGTAAAATTTTGATTTATTTTATGCATTTTTATTTGAAAGGTAATAAAACATGATAGAAACAATAATTTATTTTACAAAATTTTCATAACGTTTTTAAAAATTGCATTTTGGAAGAAAATTTTAACAAAATTTCATATTTACGCCAACTGCTGTACTCTGCATTCTTCTCAATATTTCGTAAATTCCTGCTCACGGAATACTCCCATAACACTTTTTTATATTTTGTACCAGAATTTTATTGTATTTTAAAAATTGGCAGAAATATGGCCCATTACGCACAAAAACGTTGAAAAAATTAAGAAATAATTCAATTTTTTTCTAAAAATACCAGTAAATTTATTAATTTCACACGCATAACAACATTCGCTACAATACATATTTTAATATCAATAGAATGTTTATGCAAAATTTCATGAAGATATCTTTAAAATTTTAGAAAAATTACGTTTATCGTAACGCAAGGTAACAAAAAACACAATTTTCCAGAAAACGCACTTAAAAATTTTATTTTAACATCGACGCTCAACTAGAAGTGCATTCAAACAGCTGTATCTTCCTTTCTATTTATCGTAGAAATAAAAGTAAAACAGTTTTGGAAGCTTAAGAATATGTTCTTTTAAATAAAATGATTTCTAAAAAATCTATTTTTTCGCAAAAGTGGCTTTTTAGACGTAGGTAAACCTTAAAGAAACACACGAAACAACATTACAAATTTGTAACAATACATTTTGAAACTGAGTAATTTTAATTTATTATACTCCAATATTTTATTGGCAAAAGAGCCGTGTCACTGACCTAGATGAGCCGTATTATAGCCCATATCTAATATGGCTCGTTATATCTAATCAATAAAATATAATATGAAAAATAAAAGCTTTTAAAAGCTATCATAAATGTCATTTACTTTTTAAAAATTTAAAGAGCAATTTCTAATAGATTCATATATATATATATATATATATATTATTTTATTAAACTATAAAGCTATAGAACAAAATTGTTAAATTATAATATAAGTGATTTAAATTAAAGAGACTGGGAAAATTATTTTCTATTAAGAATCGCAATCACTTACTTATTGAAAAAAGGTAAAATACACGTAAAAAAAAAATCATGGAGACAATCTCTTATTACCTTGAATTCATTAAAATAAGCTTATAATGCATTAAACAAATTCCATTCTTCTTTGGAAAGAGAAGTATCATAATGTTCCATAATAATTCAAACCTTTTCAACAAATGCATGTTAATGATAACATTTTCCTTTGTAAATGCACCAGGGAAAATGAATATCTTTTTTCCGGTAATTTATATGAATTCCCTAAACGTGTACTCGATATGTATTCAGTCAAAAACTAGATAATTCATCCCAGAGAAATATTTATCTAAGTAAATGATCAAAATATTACCGAAATAATGATATAATTATATTCTCTTTTTATAACTGTTTTTCATTTAGCATGTTCATGACATTTTTCTACTTTACGGAAATATTTAAATTATTTGGGAATAATCTCAGCATAATCTGAAAATTAGCATGATATTTTGAAGATTTTTTTTAAGACAATAGTTTTTGTCTCTTAATAACTTCTTTTACTATTTGTAGCAATTATTATTTTTATGTGTCTCTTAATATGTATTTTTAATGTATTTATCTATACGCCAAGTTCGAAATATTATTAAAACAATCTTATTCTCTTCTTATGACTGTTTTTCATTTAGCACTTTAATGACATATGTCTGTTTTACATAAATATTTAGAATACTCTCAGCATAATCTAATGTTATAAGTCGAAAGTTTTTCTTTTTAAATAAAACATTACTTTTGCACTCTTAATAACTTTAAGTATTTCTAACAATTATTATTGTTATTATTTTGTCGTGGAATTTTTTTAACACACAGAAATACTTTTAAGTCTTCTAACACTTTGAACTAAAACTTTTGAAATTGATCTTCTCACTAAAGTTCATTAGGCAGCAAGAGAACATAAATACGACTAATGATTTTTATTTAGCAGTAGGTGAAAATTGTTAAGGCTATTTAAATTATAACTTCGAATATTTTCTGCCAACTTTTAATGCTTAAGAATTGGCAACAAAGTAATTTAAATAGCTCTAAAAACTGAAAACCATCTAATATTCATAGATTTTTACATTGACTTAAATAACAGAACTCATGTTTTAAGCAATTTATTAAAACAAGGAAATTTAACTACTCAAAACTAAATTTCAAAGTTAATAAAACATTAAAAGCAAATCTATTTATGACTAGTAGTTCTTCATCTTTAAACAACTTTAAAAACGAAATTGAAACAAATTCAAAACGCGTACTTAAAAACTATTGCTAAAGATAATATTCTTTTACTTATAAAAAAAATACTTATGTATAATCTCTTAGTTTTCTTTTTTCAACAGTCAAAACAGTGCAGATTACACTTACCTGGCACTAATGTTTTACTATCTGTCAAGTTGCAAATAACATATACTTTAAAAATAGTTGATTTTACAACGTTTTCTACACAATCAAGAAATCAATTGCTGATAATTAAAGGATGTGCGCTGTACTTTATGTCATTTTTGACATTTCAAATACGTGTTATTGCCATGCAAACTCAAGTTTATTTTTATTTTCTTGTTTTTGCACTTTTCCAGAAATATTTTTATACACTTAAAAAGAGTATTTGTTTCTTTTTCTAGTCAAATTACACTTGTTAATTTATTAAATTATCTATCCATTCTCAAAAATTGTTTTATTTGAAGTAGTAAATAAATAGATCAGAAAAAGCACACACATTTATGAGTGTAATGTGAAAAAAATATTTCCCAATTTCTTTAACTATGTGATTTATATTACTCAAATGTTTAATTTTTTTGTGCGTGTTTGAGTAATACATTCAATAAGAATTCAAACATTTTTTGAGTAATAGAGTAATTTAACCTTCAATGCGCACGCATTTTCACATCTATATAGACTAACAATTTTATATAGTGCCCAACAATGAAAAAGTGCACCCGCTGCTATCGCTCTGTGCGGCCCCACAGCCAGCTGTGTCCAGAAAAGGACCTTAGCTCAGTAGCACGAGCGCTGGGCAATTCGTTCGATCTTCATATTTCTGGATCGAGAGATGGCAGTGAATGTACTTTTTCGGCTTTGGGACCATTTTATCATATTTTTTGCGACTAGCACTTGAGAGCGTTGGAAAGAGGTAGTTTCACGGCGTTACCACCACCGTACGTTAGAGGGTTAAGGAGTCTTAAATATTGATTTTAAAAATTCTTATTCGTCCTTTTGATTTTCTTTTCTAATATCGATTGAGGTCATTCGTCTTGAGGTCATTCGTCGTCTTGAGGAATTCAAGTCAGTTATCGAAAAGAGACTTCGCGTACACGTACCCACAGCAGTCCAGTCGAGAGGGGTCAACTCTCCCTCTCTCGAGCGATGACCAAAGCTGTCAAAGTTGGCGCTGCTTTACCCCTCTAATGCCAATGGTAGCAAATATGCTACCATCTTTTAAAGTACAAAGTTTTTTTTTTTTACAGGAAAAATATTCGAAATGTTACTTAGAAGCCATAAAACTTAACTGTACTTTTTATTAATATCAGTAGTAGTTTGGGTACACAGACGCCAGCATTATGGATGAAAATGCTAAAATATTATAGAAGCAACATGTTCTACAACTTTTATTCTACTTGCAACATGTTCTACTCTCTCTCTGTAAAGTACTATTCAAATAATATTTACTCTATATAGAAAAATTAATAATTGTCATTTATATAAATATATGCTTTTTAACTAGATACAAAATAATTTTTTAAAAAGTTTCATTTACGATGTTCAGAAGAGTTTTAAAATCACAGTCCTTCTACTGAAAAACAAAGAACTTTTTCACAATTTATTATATTTACGTTGTTTGACTTAAAAGAACACCATTTCAACGAAAAAATATTTTCTTGCTTGGGAACTTCTAATAGTGGGCATTAGAGGGTTACTTTCGGTGTTCTTATGGGAGACGAGTTTAACTGAGTGAGCCACCGCCTGATTCTCTCTATACTGTACATCAGTTAAAACAAAAAATGTCACTTGCCTTCGGAATTTTTTTAATACTGTTCCTTTAGAAGCTTAAAAATTTATGGTTTATAAAGCATTTGGATAAATATTCATAAAGTTGCAAAGCTTTACTCTCAGAAAACTTTACTCGCGAAACCATATTATCCTTAGAGAATATTTAAAAGTAAGTACGCACATTTCAAAGCATCTATATAAATAAAACAAACGGTAAAATGTCAGTTGGTTGGTTAGTTAGTTAGTTAGATTGTTTGTCTGTGTCTTGCGCAGCACCCAGACGGGTGATCGTAGACCTACCAAATTTCGTATGGAAATTCTCCAGGACGGGTCCCGACATACCTCGAAGCGATTTTTTCGAAATTCGAATTATTTTAGGAGATATCGATAAAAAAAACCTGTCGCAAAAGACTAACTTTTGCTCTCCGCCATTTCGCAATTGTAACCCCGCAGTGGAAAAAGTGAGAATTAAGCATATATAGGTTGCTATACTTGGCGAGTTTATTAAATGATTTCGACTCTTGAAGTAAAAATAAAATAATAACGATTTTTTTTTTGTTTAGATTATTTGTAAGGTTATTTTTTAACTAAAATATCGTGTGCATGTGAAATCAGAGCAGGAATAAAATGTTTTATTCAAAGCAAATTAGGATTTGGAAATTTTCCGAGACTAAAATGTGCAAAAGTTTAAATTTAGTGAAAAACAGAATGGTTGATATGCGATTTTGAGGAGATCATTCTAGCGCTTGAGGCAATTTATCGTCATCTTATCGTCTGCTACTCTGATTATGAATACACCTGAATAAGTTTTTGAAACTTTCATTGAGTTCGAATTGTGTTTTTTTTATGCGCAGCTTTTTCCCATCTATTTTTGTGTGGCATCCAGAAAAAAGGATGTTAGAAATATCCATTTTAATTTTGTTTAATCACACTCATGAATAATGATACACTTTCCAACTTAATGGAATAAGGAAAGAAAATAGGGAAGACCCATGGATTATAATACGGTTTTACTCGTACTATGTATCACTTTAATATATATCACTCGTAATATATTGCACTTTAGTGCGTATTTAAAATCTGAAGTGCGTTAGATTTTCTTACTTTTTTCTTTTCTTTCCATTTTTTTTATAAAGGCCAATACATCCAGAAGCTCTTCAGAATTAATATAGGACGAAAGTAATTTGTAGATTTTTATCATTTAACCTTCTTATTTTTGTAACCAGGGTTGGCCCGGTACGGCAAACATCGTATTTGTGCACCGGCTTCGAAAGGGCCTCATTTCGAACTCAAAAACTAAGTAGAGCATTAAAGAGGGCGTCTTTTTTACATTAGCAGGGGATGCCCCTTACGCTAGGGTCATTCCTGTTTGTAACCGTCTTAATTTTAAACTCCATTCAGAATCTGAGATATTTCAGTGCCAAGGAAGCCGGCGAAAAACACCAAGATTTATCAAGATGGCAAACCAACTGGTCACCGGAGGCGGCTAGTAGCTTAATAAGTCTGCATCTAATTTGAATCATTACCACCATGTAGCACATGGGAAGTACGGTTTGGTGTACAAGGTTTTCGTCAGCGACTAGCTGTGTATGTATGTGTATATATATATGTAATGTATAAAAAGGTAATTTGGGTTTTACTAGTTTGGGTATTGGTCAAGCGGGTACTTTCACTGTAAGTTTTACTTTCCTGTCATACTTGCCACGCGCGCTCTGGAGCTATGTTTTATTTATTTTGTTATTTTCCAGACATCAGGCCGTCGATTCTGAGTTCTTTAGATGTACACGTGTCCCCACGCCCTTGTAGCCCCGGATGCGGGTCATGTTCGTAAATGTGTGTGGTTCGATCAGAGATAAGAGAGAGGCGGAGTTATGTCTTCGAAAACCACGTGGTGTGGTAAGCGTAAATACTCCCACACATCGAAAATCGTCAGACTTCTGCCACTGGAACTGCTTAATGAGTCAACGCTGATTCTTGTACCCGTCTCCCGGACTTTTGAGCGTTAATTTTTTTACAATTTAAAATTTTTAATTGGCACACAGGCAATCATCCTGTCGACTATTTGAGACGTCAGATATTTCAAGTAAAGTTTCAGAGTTAAGGCAGGTGATATGGTTTATTGAACATTACATTTAAGTTACAATTTAGAATGAGAAGAAGGGAGGGGAGACGGGTACAAGAATCAGCGTGGACTCATTAAGCAGTTCCAGTGGCAGAAGTCTGACGATTTTCGATGTGCGGGAGTATTTACGCTTACCACACCACGTGGTTTTCGAAGACATAACTCCGCCTCTCTCTTATCTCTGATCGAACCACACACATTTACCAACATGACCCGCATCCTGGGCTACAAGGGCGTGGGGACACGTGTACATCTAAAGAACTCAGAGTCGACGGCCTGATGTTTGACAAATAATAAAATAAATAAAACATAGCTCCAGAGCGCGCGTGGCAAGTATGACAGGAAAGTAAAACTCACAGTGAAAGTACCCGCTTGACCAATACCCAAACTAGTAAAACCCAAATTACCTTTTTATACATTACATATATATATATATATATATATATATAAACAGATATAGACTATGCAATCAAAAAATTTCAAAATTATCGAAAAGGATCAAAAAGCAGGAACTCGCAAGAACCGAAAATTATACAAGTACACGAAAACTACATAAACACAAATGACGAAGACATTGGATCTTATCCTACCCTACAGTTACGCTGATCCCTGACTCACTCTAAAAACTCCGGTCCGACCACTTCAAAACAAAATTTTTACCGTCATTAATCCAAACTGATTAAAAAGTTAGGCTCGAAAACTCTAATAAAATTCACACCGTTTGTACTATGATCCGCTTGAAATTTTTCACAATCAAAATAAATGTGTAAAAATACAGTAAACAATCTGCGCTCCTTTAAAAATCTGAAAATCCATCCGTTCCCTCGTTTTTAAGCGACTTTTTCTATCTTTTCCATTTTATTTCTGACGGTCAAAAAAGAGAATCACAAAAATAAGCTGTTTCAAATGAAAATGACGTCATACAATTTGGATTCCAATTCGTTTTTAAAATAGTTTTTCCAGATTGCAAAAAGACCAATCATTGCAAAAAGATGCGAAAAGATTGCAAAAAGACGCAAAAAGAAATATTTCGAACGCGAAACGCTACCGCACGTTTCTAGAAGAGCATGAAATTCGATTTGGGTCTATGATAAAAATTGAATGTGGAGTATTTATTTTAGGCGGACGAAAATTAAATATATTGAACGTAGACGTATTTTCGTCGAATTTTTTCTAGCACCCGTTGTAACTGTCTCCACAACGGGCTTTGACTTCTAGTTTACATAGTACTATGCCACAAACTTTTTTTTAACTCCTCTAAACCATAATGAAACTATACATTCGTTTCAAGAGTGTAAAAGGTATTAAGTTCATCAGCAATGTGGTAATGGACAACCCCCAGTTATCTAGGAAGGGAAAAACACCTTGAAACTTTTATACCTCTTTGAGGCGTACGTAGAAATTTTATCACTCTTTAATTACGAGCGTAGCATTTTGTACAAAGTTTTTAATTTTATTTATCTTTAACACCAGCAGTGAGTGGGTGTGATCTGTTAGTTTTGGAGAGTTTCCAAGAATAGCAGAGTATTAAAATTGACCGAACTCTTTAAAACTGCGCCGTTAAAAAATAGTTATTGTTTAGAAGCATTACTTTATGCCCAGATAAAATGAACAAAATAGTAAAAAATTGCACGGTATGCACCGTACATTTCCACTCATTTTAAAATTAATGTTCGTTGATTTTAAAAGTTGTAAAGGTCAAAATCAATGGTTCCACACAAACTATAAGGCGACAGAGAAATCCAGGTGTGCCATACATCCATCCTACTTTAACCCTTTGAGGCGCAACCCTTTCCCAATGCTGAAAAAAGGGCAGCCGTTGCCATCGCTCGACTTAACTACCAGAAAGATGGCGGACGATCGAAACGTTCATCGCGTGCCACAGATCTAGAGACCCCTTTTTTGACGACAGCTGGATGTGCTCGCGCACAGCTGTTGCTGGTAGTTAAGTCGAGCGATGGCAACGGCTGCCCTTTTTTCAGCATTGGGCAATCGATCCAGTTGTTCTCGCGTTCTTCCATTTTTCGGCAGATGTCAGTGCTGTTAAAAAGAATCGTGACCATTTTTATATGGGAAATGACGTGCTAAAAAGTAAAGGATTCTCGTGGAGCTATGTCACCCGCCACTATTTTTATAGAAATCCAATTTATTCTTCGTGACTGGAAACAATGAAAACGTCAACAGTTTGGTTGTCTCAGAGCGAAACCACTGCGCGTTAAAGTGTTAAGCTACTATAATCTGAAAAATATCTCACTTTATAATTAGGGGCATAAAACAGCCCATTAATTTAGCAATCTGCTGAAGGTTTCAGGACAATACATGCCCTACTAAATGCGGTTAACCTTTTCTGAGTGTGGAACGAGGCAGATGTTGCTACATTAAAGCAGAAGAAGGCGTGTACTTAAAAAAAAATACATGTTTAGGTGTAGATGTTTTTATGCGAGGGATTTTTAAAGTTTGAACTTATCTTTAATCGTGTTTTGAAGTATGTCCGAAACATTGCAGAAGAGAAAACCTAAAATAAAAGATTAGAACATAAAATGCTGAAATCAATTTTTTTTTTTAAATCCCTGGTCTTAGAAACAAATTAAAAAATCTGGAGTGACTCCACTCGACTTTCCAAACACTTACGATTAAGATCATTATCAAGCATTTAAATAAATTTTAATCGATGAATAATTCAAACATATATACCAAATTGAAACTCAATCGAATGTACTGTTTAAACGCTTGCGCACTTTCAAAAATTTCTGCCCATATGCCATTATGCCATAACATAAAAGAAAGTTTTGTCGTAGCCCTTTAGGAGAACTATAAGTCCTATACACACCAAATTCAATACCGGTCTTAGGATGGTGGTTTATAACATGTATACCGAATTTGAGCTCAATCGAATCTACCGTTTAAACGCTAGCGCACTTTCAAGAAATTCCCCCCATAGGCCATAATGTAAAAGAAATCTTTGTCGTAGCCCCGTAGAAAAACTATACGTCCTATACACACCAAACTCAATACCGGTCTTGCAACGGTGGTTTATAACATATATACCTAATTTGAGCTCAATCGAATCTACCGTTTAAACGCTAGCGCACTTTCAAGAAATTTCCCCCATAGGCCATAATGTAAAACAAATCTTTGTCGTAGCCCTGTAGAAAAACTATAAATCCTATACACACCAAAATCAATACCGGTCTTGCGACGGTGGTTTATGACATATATATCCAATTTGAGCTCAATCGAATGCTCCGTTCAGGAGCTATCGTGTTCACTCACATACACACAAACACACATACACACACACACACATACACACATACGTACATACATCTCGTAAAAATAGCATAAATGGATTCAGAAGCCCTCAAAACGTGTAAAAACACCCAAATCTCGAAGTCGAATTTTTTCATGATTACAATACTTTCCTTACATGGTACATGTTCGGAAAGTAACTTACATGGTACATGTTCGGAAAGTAAAAATAAAAAACTAATGAATGTAAAGAGATCGTGTGCTTCGAAATTATACGTTACAATTATAAGGGGTTTTAGAAGGAACTATAGTACTTAAAAATCACACAGCAATTTGGAGTAAGAAATTTCATCATGTTTCTGATAATAATCAGAAGTGTTCGTCTAATATCTGTGTCGAGTTTCATAATCAATAAACTTATCTTCAAGAAGTTCATCAACGAAATGAAATGAAATTCGAAAACTATCAGTGGTAGTCAAGTTCTTTCTGTGAAAAACCCGTTAGTTTTTTAAGAACTATCTTCGGAATGTTCGCTACTACTTCACCACTTCTTCCAACGTCAGTTGTGCAATCATATCTCAATGTACAAAAAAAATGCTGGTGATACTGCATGTGGACAAATAAATAATTTCGTATAAAATACGCATGTGTATTAAGGATGTTTCAAGACGAATAAATTTTTTTATTCTACATAAGCCCAAAAGAACGCTATATTTTCTTTATTAATAATTCAATTGGACTGCTGATGACGAAAGATTTTTTTTTTCAATTCTTGATACGTATATTCGGTTTTTATTACTCAAATATGTATTTCATAAAAAGTTATTCCTTTTTACTTAACAACGAGAGTTTGCAGTTGTGTTCCAATAAATGTATATAAAGTATGTTAATTTTATCAATTTCTTAAAGCAGTATTTATTAATTTAAAAATTCATCTAGCCTGTTTAGTTTGAACTGCTGTAAACAACTACAGGGTAAAAGGTATTCAGTAAAAAAGTTTTCAACTAATTAATACCTTTAAAAAATTTAATTTATCACAATGTATATTTTTTATATCAGTTTTAAATTTTAAAGGTTCAGAACTGTATTTAAAAATTGTTTTCGGTATATATAGAGCTCTTTTTAATTTACTTTAAAAATTCTTTCCTGAAAGTTAATTTTTTACAGCATATCTTTCAAATTATCGAAATTGAATCGATATCAGACAGGACAAAAATATTAAATATGATTCTTTAAAAATTACGTATCCTGAGGACTGAAAAAATTTTTAACTTAGAAGGATTATATGTTTTTATATATGTATATATATATATAAACCTTTTTCTGTATAATAATTTACAAAATTAGGATTTTGACGATATTCTTTAATTGAGATTAAAAAAAAAACACATGATAAACTTTTGGAGCTACTTCTCCCATAAAGAAATTTTAACGTTAAAATCTGTTAACTTATGTTTTTGTGACTTTAAATTAAAGCAATTTTATGGGAATACTATCTGTCTAAAGGGGAAGAATGCCTTAGGCAGAGGAGTTTTCAAAGGGTTCTAACGTGTATTCTGGTTACATTTGAAAGAAACCACCTGAAACTCAAAATCGCTGTACTCACAGCCACGTGAGATGTCAGAACCCTGAACCTTCACGCTTTAGCTATCTCCCAGTGTTCATCCATTGCTTCATTCAGTGCTTTATCCATTCGGCCACTAGTCGACGTGTTAACCTAAATGAGTTTCTAGTGCATTTTTAAACTCACGTCATCGCAATGACGTCAGTCTTTTGCGATATCTAAATGGAATTATTGGAAGCATAAAAATAAATCTCTTGTATTTCTCTAACCTACTCTATCATACACTGGAAAATCTTTTAGGGGAAGAAAATTGAAAAAAAAAAAAAAATCTGAAATGCATTCATATTTGAAATACGCACTAAGTGCGGAGTATATTTAAAGCTTGTAATAATACATGCGTCACCTCTATTTTTCTTCCTTGTTCCATTCAGTTGGAAAGTGTATCATTATTAATGAGCGCGCCGTAGTTTTAAAGTTAAAAATAATGTTTGGAATGTGCATACTAATCCATGAGTGTGCCGTGTTTGTCTTTCTTGTTCCATAAATACAGAATTGAAATCTATATTAAAATCTCTTACTAAACCGGTTTAACAATCATTCTCCATATTCTAACTAGACTTCACCTTGGAAAATGCATTGTAATCCATGAGTGCACCGTATTTGTCTTCCTTGCTCCATGAAATGCATCTTTGGAATCAAAATGTATATTAAAATCGCCTACTAAAACTGTTTTAAAGTCATCGTCAAGTGTATTCGAATTATTCTTCTCCTTGTCCACAAAAATATGTCTAAGCAGAAATGTCCACGAACTACGTTGGCAGAAAACTCCAGAGTGAAGGAAATAGCAACCTAGGGCTAAAATAGGTTACATTGAGATTCGAGTGGATTTTCAGAATTGTAAAGTCGCCTACAGACTACATTGTTTTTGCACATCTGTGAAAAAATTTTCAAGTCGATTGGTAGAATGGAGACGAAGTTAGTACCTCAAGCAAAGAAAATATGGGTCGTGCAAGTACAGTTCTTCGGACATTTTTTATGTACTCTGTCTGCGCAGATTTTGGGCAGTATTTATGGGACACCCTGTATATATTTAACCCTACAAGGCACCTGGTACCGTATGCGGAACAACCACTTCAATTATTCCTCTAAATCTATAAAATACCAGTATAGACATCCATCGGTTTTAAGAGTATTTATACAGAGATAGCAACGACATAATTCATTCTGTTCCGTATAGATGTACTTACTGTTCACATTATTGCCCAAACTGATATAAATTGAATCAGTCATCTTTCGAA
The DNA here is from genome assembly GCA_038373885.1 of Cheiracanthium punctorium. NCBI lineage: Eukaryota > Metazoa > Arthropoda > Arachnida > Araneae > Cheiracanthiidae > Cheiracanthium > Cheiracanthium punctorium. The sequence goes on from JAWZYV010015503.1 coordinate 541,507, forward strand.
TGTGGTTTTTTTTATTTTAAAAATTTTTTTAAAAAAGTAATTAGCAAAGAGTTTTGACACGGAAAAAAAATCTGTGTACTGGAGTTCTTCCTATCCAGAAATGATTTGAATACTATAATTTCAAAATAAATACCAAATAAAGTATATCAGAGGCCAAGTGTATCGCAAACTGACATAAAAAAGTGATTTTCTAGTAAAATATTAGGATATTATTTTTTTAAACTATTGTTCCCCAAATAATAAGCACTAACATTATCACATACATTTATTTCAGACATAGACAAAGAAATTGAGCCTTGTACAGTTAAAAATTAGTTTACCAGGTATGAATAGCACTAGTATGTGAAACTTTTTTAACGTAAGGAATACAGGCAGGGTTTAACGCAATTAAGGAAACCCAAAAATAAAATACTGAACAAACAGGTTTGTTCAGCCAGTGAAAGACATCACCTATTTTACGGGACACATAAGATAAGCCGTTAATTCAAAAATCTGCAGTCAGTTCTAAAAGTCTGTACGTGCATTAAGTGCGGTTAATTTTGCTTCGAGAAAAGCGAGGAAAGTTTTTTATGATCTCACTCAGGCAGGATTAAAGTTGAAATAGCTTAGGATTTGCGGAAATTTAAAGCTATTTTTATGCTTAAAACAGTTTGAAAATTTAAAAAGGTGTCATCAGGATTTGTTTTGAGCTTTATGCTCGAAAACTATATAGAATGTGGAAATGGTATCTTTCGAGATTTAAAAAAGAATGCCCAACAGAGTAATACCAGCTATCAGTTTTGAAATAATATCATGAGAAATCGATATTTTAGTTTTAAAAATAATGTATAATGTTTTAGTTTTAAAAATAATGTATAATGTTTTAGTTATTAAAATAATGTTTTAGTTTTTAAAAAACTTTCATGAAATACAGATTACTTGGGTAATCGAAAAAAGCTAACGTTAAGTTGGATTATTGGAGTACAGTAGATTCTCGATTAACCAGAATGGATGGGATATTCTTCATCCTGGATAAGCAAATATCTAGAGTAACCAAATTATTCAAATTTTGCTGAAGATGTTTGAAATATTATAGAAAATGTAAAAATTTTATGCAATAGAACATCAATAATTTAATTAATACAAAATAAAAAGGAAGAATATAAATAAATAAATAAATGTGTGTGTGCTATATAATATCGTCGACTTCTGAGGTAATTTCATTTTTTTCATTCGATAAAATTGTGCTCCATGACTTTTTTTACCTTGGTGCTTAGTACTAATTTCCATGCATTATTTAACATAATAAAATGAAATCACCCCATCCCGCTTAATCGAAAGTCTACTGTTTAACAATCATGAAATATAAATATTCAGTACTGTATACCTTTAGCAAAATAATATGGGTGTAAGGGTCAGTCTGTGAAAAAAAATTACGATTTCCTCTTTAGCATGTGTTAAAAATTCGTTATTTTTGAACTTTTAATCATTATTGGATAGAAAGCGATTTCAGTTAAAGCTATGTAATAAAACTCGTATAATATTTGTTTTGAATATGCCCTAAACACTGACTTAACTGAAATTTTACAGTTTTTGTTAGTAACTATTCGTAAAAATGGTAGAAGAGTTAGATAAGATGCACAAATAATGCGGAACTCTTAAATAAATGTCAAATGCTATAAATATGTATCGAATGGCCTTGCGCCATCAGTTGGTAAAATGATCGACACCACACACCAGTCTTCTAGGTTGAATACTTTTATTTCCAAGTTCGGACAGAGGGAGGGAGTAGGCCGGCGACCTTTTAGTTCCGTGGCTATCTTTTCTTTTTACACTGCAGTCTCTAAAAGCTCCCAAAAAAGCCTCCGAAATTTCCGTGCTCTTGCTTAAATACACCCCACCCCTAGTTACTACGCCAGTCAGCAGGACGCAGCACAATCGCGACGACGTTACTCTCAAACGTAATTAGTTAACGGCATTGTCAATCAAGCCATGTGATATATTTGCTTAGTTAGGACTCGCAAAAGGGCGCAGCAGGGAAACCGCAGAAAACGGCAGATACTGTTGATTCAACAATTTTCTCCTTATCGAAGTTCAAAAATCGTCTCTGAACGTAATATTTGTATGGACAAGAAACAAACTTTACAGTAAGAGTAACAGAGATTAAAGATGGTTTTTTTTTATTTTATTTTTTTCCAGATGACATTAAATTAAATTAGAAAAGTTACATAGCGCTTATGGAAGCTGCTTAAAGGAAAACATGTGTATAATATTACATAGCAAATACTAATAAGGAAAGCATAAGTATAATATTATATAGCAAATACTAATATGTGATATAGTGAGTCAGAAACCTATGGTTTAGGTGTTGTGCATTTCTCCCTCTGAGGACACAATGCATTTTATGCTTTAATTATATAACAACAATGGCTGGCCTGGGGGCATTTATCTAGCAAGGGAGAGGCATGGCTGTTGAAAGTCTCCTGGTTGGCTCGGGACTCTGGCTTCGAGTTGACCCCGGCCGCCCGCTGTTTGTAGTCGTAGTCGGGCCAAGGATGGAAGAAGTAAGTCGAACTCCAACTGTGATTACATAATTTTATTGGACAACTGAGTACATCTTTGTTAGGCAGTTGCAGTCACGCAAAGATCTGCTCCTGATCCGCTGCAGGTCCTTATAAAAGCTTTGGACGTCATGTCACATGACCTCGAACGCGTTGCAACCATTCGCCAAAAGCTAAAACTGGGCAGCGCTTTTCCCATGGTTTGTTATGACTTTTAAGACGCCTATGTGGCTGGCTGCCGGGACCGTCTACAAAGTTACAAAGGAATTGCAAGGGACCGTGTATTAATTGCAGTTTTTGAACGCGGATTTCTTTGTTCCAACTGAATTAAACTGCGTAGTTCCAGAAATATGGGATTTTCATAGGCTTTTGACTTGTAATGTTACATATATATACAGTGGCGGCTGGTGACCTGCTTCAGTGGTGGGGCCCGAAAAAAAGAGTGTCAGTTCAAATCGGGAAAATACATGTACATATAGAGCTGTGGCGGCTCGTTACCCATTTCAGTGGAGGGGGGCTTTTTTTTAAGCTCGAAAACGTAAAACAAATGAATCGCTTTTCTAAACAGAGTGAATACATAAAAACTTTCGAATAACAAGTTATGGAAGGTGCATTGATTTCTCCTTTAAGTTTTCATTTAAAGACAGCAGATTTATTTTGCACCAAAAAACCTTTACCTCCATTTTTCTTTCTCAAACAGGTACAATATCAAAATTTAATACAATATCAAAAATGTATGATTATCTTGAATACAATATTAAATTTAACAATTGCATGTGTACTTGTTGAAAAATGAATTGGTCTATAATGTTTCACCTCCAAATAGTAAACAATAAAAACGAAAAAAACAGAATTTTTTGCTTCACTTACTGAAAGCCATGGTGCTTTACTGTACCATTCTAGCTGAAATCAGTGCCGTATTACCGGCAGGGCAAACGGGGCAACTGCCCAGGGCCCACAGATTTTAGGGGCCCAAAAATCTTATCTTTTACATTTTATATCTTTACCATGAAATTACAAAGGAGAAAAATATTTCAAAAGTTACTATTTCAAAAGGTTTTTTAATTATAAATAATAAAAAATGAAAATGATTCAAATTTATAATTCTATAAAATAATTTTTTTCTTTTCCATTATTCGAAATGCTCTATAGTTGATATAGCATACCAGCATGTAAACTGCATTTTGTAAACAGTGTTTTTAATGTTGAAAAAATTGCAAAATTCTGAATTATTTGTGTGAATTAGTTATTTAAAAAAATATTACTGTTTACAAAAAGTGGTTGTATTCCGTTCATGTTGGTAAATGTGATATAGTATTTCAATACAACGTTTCACTATCTGTTTTATTGACATCATGTAACCAAGCGTTTCCAAGCGTTTTATTTCAAGCTTTTGTGCTATGTTCAATCTGCTGAAAGGTACTTGTAATAAACTTTCTACAGAATTCATAGTCGTTAAATATATTTATAATTTGACAAAATATTTTTATTTCCGACCATTTCTCACTCAATTAATACTTTCCCTATATTTGAATCCTAAAAAATAGTAAAATCAAGTCTGTTTTACATGAGATAAATAAAAATTCCTAAATCTTAAGGATGATCAGCAATAAGAACAAAAATCAAAATCAGCACCTTTTTTTCGACGAAAAGAACAAAACTCGCCAAATAGAGCTGTTTCCATGGACACACTTTTATATCTCCTATCGGGCCAATGCTAAGGGGCCCTAAATTGATGCTAAATTAACTGTGCTTTCGCATTCTTTTTAGCGATAACCAGCCAAGTATGGTCATCTTTTGACAAATGATCAATGGTACTAACACTACTCTGCTGTGCTTGGCGCAAATATATTAGGGCTTCCCCAGCAAACACACACCTGCAGGCGGAGTACCTTGCCAGTGCCTTTCTGCCTTTACGTCCAGTACCGGCCCGGCACTGCAAAAAGTAACTGAATCGTACCAAAAGTGGTCGCCCGAGAAGTACCTTGCCAGAAGCCCGGGAAGGCAACGGCACTCTGCTGGCATACTGCATGTGCCGGCAGTTACTCACAATAAAGGCACTGGCCCATTAAGTTTATAATGCCCAAAATGAAACGGCCGGGTGCCGGCTATTATAAAAATAAAGGCACTGGCCTGGTACCTTAACAGTGACTACTACGTAATGACACGGTACCGGATTAGTGCCTATTTACAGTAATGCTGCCATAATTAAAATACGAGCCAGTGGCGGATGCGGGATAGGGGGCTTATTCATCAACCCCCACCCCCACCCCTCAAAAAAATGAAAGATAAAAAACAGCAAAATCTGTTGGTCAATCGTTTGCAAATTATGTGCACCTATCATTAGTGAATTGTGTGCAGTTTTCATAAACTGCAATTTTCTTACAAATTTGCAGTCGCAAAAGATTTTTTTTTTTTTGTGAGAGAGGCGTTGACACATTTCAGAACCAACATAAAATCATTTATAAACAGTTTAATTTCAATATTTCAGAGTTACAGATTTTATAAATGAGTTATAATACTTTAAGGTTGATATATATATATATATATGTGTGTGTGTGTGTGTGTGTGTGTGTGTGTGTGTGTGTGTGTGTGTACTAATCAAAATCTTACAGGAAGTAATAATAAATAAAATTGTACTATGATTACACACATAACTTTAGGGTAACATTTTGCTTAATTGTACATTTTGTTTAGATCAAATTATTTTTTAAATCTTAGCTATTCTGAAAAGAAATTTTCTGTATCTATATCTGTTGTATGCTGCATGATTCAAATTTTATGGAGGAAAGTACTTTTATACACTAAAATAAGTATCATTAGTAACATCACCGACTTAAAAAAAGTCACCAGTTTAGTAGCTATTTTCTCAATTTTAGTTCCCAAAATAGTAACATTTTTGAATGATTTTGTAGTTAAGAAATAAACATGCTTAATTTAGCTTCATTTAAGAAGGATTGAATAAAATGATAAATTTAAAAACTTCATATATATATATATAACAGGGACATATAATACATTTATTTTTATAGCACGATTAAAAAACAGATTAGAATGTTTGCTGAAAGCTCAGTAGCAGCTTTAAAAAAAAAGGGAGTTGATAAAAACCAACACCAGATTTTCAAATGAGTCGCCTGGAGTATGGTACAAGGAGCCAAAACTTGAAAATAGTATGAAAATGCGTTTTTTGGTTGAAAAAGTCGCCTAATCTTTAAATTAGTTGCTAAATTCACCGGTGGATACCGTGTGTACATAAAAACAGTAAAAGTAAAAATTTACCTGTAATATTTTCCAGACTGTTTAAAAAATGTAAAATCCAATGATATCCACTGTAAAATCCAATGAAATGTAAAACTTCCAATTGAAATCCATTTTCTGTATCCATAACCAGCAAGATATCACTGCAGAAGCAAATCTTATTATAATTATTATTGCTCCTAACAGAGATATCCTACTAGTTAGCAATAATCTTCTCGAAAGTCTGCAACAACCGGAAAAACTGTATCCTAAAAAGCATATTTCATAACTGGCTTCCCGCTCAACGTTTCAAGATTTGTAAAACGAAATGAAACATCAAGACTGCCGATTTTATGCGACCTACCAAAAATAAGAACTGGAGCTAAAGTGATGTTCTCACGGAGTGAAACAAAAAGCCTTAACTTACAAACTTGGCAGTGCAGCGGTAACAAAAATATGCCAATATACAAAAATAGGCGAACGCAACCACAGCGGTTAAGAATAAATCAATGTATTTAATTTAGTAAACAAAAACAATTAGGCGCAGAAATTTAAAAGTGTTAACAAAACGTGTCAGTGAAGAACAACTCGATCATGACATCTCTGGGAGACATAAGTAAACAAAGCAAAAATTAACAGCCTCGCCCAAAGAGAGCAGCTGCAAAAGAAATTCTTTTTAATGTACAGAATAAGAATTAGCAAAGCTGCGGTCATAAACCACCAAGAGCGAAACAGATTGAAAGAAATAATATGTAAATACTGGTTCATTGCTTGCTGAATTTCTAACAAAATAGCTGCAGGAGCTCTAATTTGTTTTATTGTAAATTTGAGCATTAATTACCTAATTTATAGTTTGAAAATTAAGTAATCTTTTGTTTTACCACTGCTATATTTAATTTAATAAAAAATGTCAATAGAAGCAATTATGTAGGCTGTTAAAATTTTTAATTTAATCTAAAATTCTCTGAAGAAAAAAAGACTACAGGAGCTGAGCTCTCATGCGAAACCCTGACTGGTCTTCGTGTAATACTCTCTAACATATTTCTGCACCCTAATTCTGTAGATTTTAAAAGGGGCTTAACGTAGAAAAAAGTCTCCAAATATGTTTTTCAGGAAAAGTTTAGACAAATGACAAATGTTTAGACAAACATGCAATTATTTTATAACATACACTTTATTTTAGCACTTAATAGTTGATAACTATCTTAGTTCTGTAAAAAAGCAGGGCAAACGGAAAGAACTATTTGAAAGCGGCGGAATCACACGGTCTGCAGCATTCCCTCCATTATCAGGTTAGATGTGCCCCGAGTATAGTTAGAAATAGCAGATGTCATATCAGGAATAAAGGCATTTATTTCTTTTCTCTCCCTGTCTTTAAACTAAGAAGAAAAATTCACTTACTTGTTGCTGGACTAACAAAAAACGCTAAAAAAAACTGTGTTTAAATGATGAAATAACTAAAACTTTGTAAAATAACACACATAAAAGGTACTTACTGTTCTGGACAAAAAATTTCATCCTTCATCAGCAGTTATCCATGTCCATGCTTTCTGTTTACTTTTTTTCAGTCTGTATGGACAGCTGCTGATGAAGGATGAAATTGTTGCTGGACTATTATAAGGATTATACCATTTTGAATTTGTGTGTGATTTGAAGAGTTAATTTTAAGTTGCTCTTATGACAAACAACATGGGACAAAACTGAAAAATCTGTATTTAACTGCTTTGAAGCTATTAATGTCAGTGTGATTTTATTATTTATTTACCTTTTAAGGGAGCTATTGTATAATTTATACTTAATTGTGAATGCCTATTTATTAGGGATCGACCGATAGTATCGGCAACCGATAGTATCGGCGCCGATACCTCCTATTTTTTTAGGTATCGGTATCGGTTCTTTCGATTCTAAAAGTATCGGGAAAGTATCGGTTTCTGTTGCTTTCATCCATTTTCACCGAAACTTTTCAACCCATACTTCGCTTTTCAGAAGAAACCACGCAGGCGCAACACCATTCTAGAATCTTTATTTTGGTAATGAGATGAGAGGCGTCGTTTCATTGGCACATATGTTTGCGCGAGTGTTTTCGAACTGTGCTTTGTTTTTAAATTCTAACCACCGCTAAATCGATGTCGTATCACCAAGTGTGGTCGAAAATATGGACGAAGAATCGTTAGATGACAGTTTAACAGGACAATCGTCTATTCTAAATTGTTTTGAATTGGTGCCCAACACTAAATACGTTATCTGCAAGGATTGCAAAAAAACAAATGTCGAGAGGTAGGCTATAATTTTACTTCAGTTTTATAAATGTTAATTTTTCATTGTGTGGACTCGAAAAAGAGTTCATTCATACATATATATATATATATATATACACAATTGAATCTCTCTATAACGCTCGGTTCCAGGTTAAAAAATTCGCTATAGAGAAAATTTCGTTGTACAGAGATTAGAGATTTTTGCAGTTATTTCAGCAAATATTACAAACTTTTTAGTTAATTTGATGTTTAAAAGTATTAAATTATGACTTTCAATTAAAAATAAATTGGTATTTATTGTAAATTTGTTAAACTTGCGGTTTCTTAGTTTTCATTGTATAAACGAAATGTTCAAAAGTAAAGACAATCGACGAAATTAGAGAATAAAATTTGTAATGCATTTACGTTTATTTTACTTCAAAATTCCGTTATTTTACATTGTTTTGCATTCTGTGATTTTAAATTTTCAAAAAAATTTTAATATTTTAAAAGTCCGCTGAAAATAGAGTGAGGCTCATTTTCTTCCATTTGGAAACCTCTTTTTAATGGTTTTGAAAGGTTGAAGCATTAAAGTTTGATGTGGTTATGATCGTGAAGCGCAGGACCTTATTATTCTATGTGCAAATCGGGACTTTGCCTAGGGCGCTTGACTTGAAAGGGCACCCAATTTTATATGTTTTTCCTGAAATATTCTTTTTTATATCAAAATTTTATGAAAAATATAACAAATTTCATAGATTGGGGGCCCCCCAAATCTATCAATGCCCGGTGCCCCTGTTGGTCATAATCGGGCGCTGGTGAAGTGTCTTCATTATCGGAGTGAGTTTCAGTTTCCTGGCCTCCATTTTTATCATCTGTTACTCTTGCACTAAGTGGTCTGTTCAAAAATTAAAATTTTCTTCAAAACTAACAAAAAAAATCAAAGGTAAATCTGAAATATTCGCTATGGGAAGATAAGCTCTTCGTTATATGGAGAATGTTTAAAGTGTTATTTAAGCCTTAAAGTTACGTTTCCATGAAAAATTTCGTTAAAGGTAGAAATTTGTTCTAAGGAGACTTCGTTATAGGAAGATTCTACTGTATATATAGGCATTTGATATCGTTGGAGAAAGTCTATCTCTTGATATAGATTTCACGCTTAAGAGACATGCTTCAAATTTTTATTTTAAAGAAAATTGCGCAAGGACATCTGATTCGGCTTGGGTATGATATAGATATCAAAATTGATGGGGGAGACGGCCCTTAACATCGTTTGATATTTCAGGGGATGACGAGCTTTAAAGTGTTAAAGCAGGTATGGGCAAGCTTTGAAAAGTTGTGGGCGAAACTTTAGGATGTTAGCGAAGTCGCGGGCTAACTTGCGGGCCGCATAATTGGGATTTATATGGGATATTGAATAGTTTATACGGAGTTTTCAAATGTTCCGGGGGCCGGACCAAAAGCCGTGGCGGGCCACATCCGGCCCACGGGCCGGCGGTTGCCCATATGTGTGTTAAAGTTTAATATTTCAGCCTTCGAAATACGTTTGAGGAATTTGTTTCTATTTAGCTTATAGAACTTCAGATACAGACATTTTAATATTAGTCAGCCGGAAATATTTGAAACCGAATGTAGCATTCTACTATCGGAAGTGAAATCGTATTTCTGCGTATGCAAACGGGGATAGGGTTTGAACCGAATGACGTTTGTCGGACATATCCCCCCCCCACTGGTGCCCCTCTGCAAACGTAAAAAAAGGCGCCCCTTTTGTGCTCTAGATCAGTGGTTCCCAAACTATGGGCCACGACCCATTGTTGGGTCACGGGAGCCATTTCGGTAGGTGGAAAAGGGTGGAGAAAATTAAACTTTAGTATTTTATACTAGCTGAATATAGTAAACTATGCTATTTTATATAGCCTACGTATATCGGTTATCGTTATGTAGTAGTGGGTCGCGAAAAAAAAGAAATCTAGTTGATGTTTTTTTTAAGAGAAGGACAAAATGTTTGAGAACCGCTGCTCTAGATCAAGATTTTCTCAGTTTTAGTTCGAAATGCCCCCCCCCTTTCGACGATGGCACCCAAACCTTGCTTACCGTGCCACGCCGCCCCTGCTCAGAGCTTAGAATTAAAACAGATAAAATTTGTTCACATCAATCACAGAAAAACATGTTAACAATGATCATAAAAACAAAAACACTGAAGATCAGTTTCATTAAATATGGATACATTAAGTGGCAACTTTTTTTTAAGACTTGAAAATTGACTTTAGTTTATCATTTTTGGATTTTTCTTTAACCTCCATTTAATCTCGTGATTTTTAAGCATCTTTTATTTAGACCCTCCAAGGCGTAGCTTGAAAACGAGCAAAAATATTTTTCTTCATATTGTAGCTGTTTCAATGACAAAATTAATGATACTAAAATTATAAAGGAAACCTATATGTAAAAACAAGTCATTCCTTTTTTGTGTCGCAAAGAAGTTAACTTTTTGGCAGTGACTTGAAAACTGGCGACTTCCGTGAACTTTAATTATGTCGATCCATAGGTTAAATGATTCATTTTTAAAACAATACACACTATCAAAAGTACGAATTATCAAACATTTAATGATTTTATTATCTATCAGATTAATGAGAGAACGTAGGATTTGTGTATCATTCTGTTTTGAGAAGTGTAATAGTTATCAATATCTAATAATTATTTATATTGTTCATTTAAAAAGTTGAAGCTGTATTAGTATAATTAGTAATACTAATTATTATTTAGTTTATTTCAAATTTTGGGGTAAAAAACATATTTCTTGTGAATATAGTATTTGGTTTATATTTAAGGAAAATACAGGAATAATCGGTGTGTACCTGTTCTTCGTACGGAAAATATCAAATACATGGATCATCCGGATTAATTGTGACTTAACCCTGTCCGAAGAATCAAAATATTCGGATTTTCAAAAAGAACTTAAAAATGATCATATGAGTACATATTAAAAAGAAATCTTGCAAAAACATTTTATAATTCACTCAGTGGTTAAATAATTGGAGTAGATACATAAAGCCATTAATTTATGTGAACTTATTATGCATTTTAAGGGAAGAATTTACATACGTATTTAATGAACAATATCTAAATACATACGTACTTACATAATACTGTACAGTTTATACATTATCACAATTTAATGCAGTTTAAGTAATCTAAAAAATATTTTCATATGTGAATGAATTATAATTAAAGAAAGTCTAAATAAAACTTGCAAGCTTTGAAACTGAATAAATTTCATGTGTTTACTTTTGAAAGCACAAAATCGAGGCATGAACCAAAAACGAAGACACATATAGTAAGAGCAAGCAGGAAGCTGTTTTGGGACTAATATGGAAACCTTTTATCTGGCTCATAGCAACAAACTGGTGACAAAATAGAGGTTGAGAAAAATTGATTTAAATATTTGAACCAGTCGGCACTGGAAATGGATTCTCTTATTAATATATCCCTTTAACCGCCCCCCCTCGTGTTTGTGTTCTGTCAAGCCTAAATGAGGGGCATCTACCTATAGGGAGGGGGTCGGCTTGGGCGGAGGACTTTTTAAGGGAGTCTAACGCATATTCACGTAACATCTGGAGAAAATCTCCCAAACTTCGACAGCCACGCTAGGAGAAAGAATTCCGTACCTGCACACTAAGACGCTTTTCAGTGCTCAGATTTTTATAAATTCGGTCATTCGTCGGCATAATTGAATAGAAAAGAATGACTAGAACTACTGTAAATTCGCACTTCAATGTATCTACTGCTTTTTCTTTTTAATGCTTTCTACTGGGATCAAATTTCATCATGCTGTTATTCCTTTTAACGAGAACTACACTCGCGTTACAAAAATTGCACAGAATACAGATGTAGGTTTAAATGACATTAAATTATGTAAAGTATCGGTATCGGCCGATACCATAACTTAAAAGTATCGGTATCGGCTATTTATGAAAATGAATTTATAGGTAAGGTATCGGTATCGGTCATTGGCAAAAATGTGGAATCGGTCGATCCCTAATATATATTAATATTAGGTTGTAACGAAAGTTTCCCGCCACCGTAAACATCGTCAGAAAACAGATCGCGTTGGCGTATTTGCTCCTATTTTGTCAAATGATTTTTGGCTTTTGAAAGAAAGAGACTTACTTTATAACACTGTGTTGTGAAATCTGTAAAAAAATATAGTTATCATTAAGTACAAGGTGTGTTAAATGGAACTATCACTCTAGAGGATTGGAACCATCCTTTACTTCCAGTTGTGTTGCAAAAAGTGATCTACAGAATATCAACGAATAATGAGTACAGCTTTAAATACTATTGTTGCATCACGTGACACTGTGCCGGTTTGGTACCGAAAGATCAAAAAGAGTTATCTAAAGAGTTAGAAGTTAGTTTTTCAATCAGATTTGGCGGGAAAACTTTCGTTACAACCTGATAAATTAGTTAATTAGGTATGAACGGAAGTAGTGTGTGTAGCTCTTTTAATGCTACACACTCTTTTAATGCAAGACAAATTTCAATGCCAGAAAGAAAACCCGAAAATAAAATTCAGAGCACAATTTTGTACAACCCATAGAGAAGACATCGTCTTTTTTTACGGGCCACATAAAATACACCGTTAATTCAGAAATCTGCAATCGGTTCAAATACTTCTTCACGTGCCATTAAGTGCGGTTAATTTTGCTTCCAGAAAATCGAGGACAGTTTTTATCATCTCACGCCTGCAGTATCAAGGTTGAAATATCTTAAAACTTGCGGGTTTTTAAAGTTATTTTCATGCTTAAAACAATTTGGGAATTTAAAAGGTATCACCAGGATTTGTTCTGAACTTATACTTGAATCTGTATAGAAAGTGGAGATGGTATGATGCAAGGTAAAAAATGTATGCTAACTAAGCGTAATACCAGCTATCAGTTTTCAAATAATATCGTAAGAGATCCATTTTTTAGTTTTAAATATAATATTTTAGATAAGCTACATGGAATACCAATTACCTGAGGTATCGAAAAATAAAAAAATTCTGAAGTTTAATTATTGGAGTATAATGAAACTAATATCATCTAATTGAAATTTTCAATACTATTTAATTTTAGCAAATTAATATGCGTCATTCTATGAAAAAGAGTTATTCTGGAACTTTTAATGATTATTGGATAGAAATCAATTTCAGTTAAAGTAGTGTAATAAAACTTGTACACTTTTCACATCGTGTATGACAAAATTAACTTTTTGGCTTAAAAAAAAATGATGACTAAAATCACTCTGTTACCGAGCATTAATTTAAAAAAAGGAAAATTAAAATTTGAATTTAAAATCAGTTTAGGGGTTTATGCATGTTATTTGGCAGGTAACAAGTATCATAATATCGTACAACATTTAAATAACTACAGATGTTCAAACTATTAACTGGCAAGCCCAGACAGTGCATTTCTCCATGATGGAAAAAAAAAGAGATTATTACGTTACAAATATTTCACTGTTGTACTCCGTATTACTGTGTTTTATCAATGTGACATCAGTGTTTATTAAAATATCAATAACAAATAATTTGAATATAGCTTTCAAAAGACAACATTTTTTTGAGAATGACTCGTAATTCACAACTTAATGATATTATATCATACTAGCTGAAGTACCCGTCCTTGACGGGTTAGTGAATGCAAATTTCCAAAAAGCAAGAACTTTCGTCAGCATTGTATGAGTACACAGAATGGATGTAGTATGTTGCCAAAGTAAAGAAAGCGAAGTTATAATTTTTATGTATTGTTAAAATATTACAGGTTAGAGAGTCACTAAGTAATATCATTTCATTCGCTTTGGTCGTAATTATGTGATGCGCGAACGAATATTGACGCATATTGAAATAATTTTCTCAAAATCTCAAAATCTAATCAACATTTTTGAAAAATTTTGAAGGCTAGAATTTAAGTTGAGTGACAACCTATCCTGTCACCCAATTTCGTTCCATTCCCTGCAGTCTTTATTTCGTGATGCTGGAACAAAATTTCAGCATTTTAAAACGATTTTCTCAAAATGTAATCAATATATTTTAAAATTTCAACGCCTATAAATTAAGATTAGCAACTACCTATCCTATCACTAAATTTCGTATCATTCGTACTAGTCGTTATTACGTGATGTTTGAAGAAATATAAGCGTATTTTGAGAGAATTTTCACAAAATCTCAAAATCTAATAAAAATGTTTAAAAAATTGGTCACCTATAGTTTATGTTGAGCAACCATCTATCATGTGACCAAATTTCATATCATTCGCTTTAGTCATTAATACTTAATGCGGGAACAAAGATTCACTCAGTTTTAAACGATTTTCGGAAAATCTCGAAATCCAATCAGGATTTTTTAAAAATTGGACGCCTATGTTTTAAGTTGAGTGACTACCTATCATGACACCCAATTTCATATCATTCGCTTCAGTCGTTTTTGCTAGATGCTTGAACACAAATTTACGCAGTTTGAAATGATTTTTGCAAAATCTGAAAATCTAATCAAGATTTTTTAAAAATTCGACGCCTATGTTTTAAGTTGAGTGACCACCTACCATGTCATTCAATTTCATATCATTCGCTTCAGTCGTTTTTACGTGATGCTTGAACACAAATTTACGCAGTTTGAAAGGATTTTCGCAAAATCTCAAAATCCAATCAGGATTTTTTAAAAATTGGACGCCTATGTTTTAAGTTGAGTGACCACCTATCATGTCACCCAATTTCATATCATTCGCTTCTGTCGTTTTTGCGTGATGCTTGAACACAAATTTACGCAATTTGAAACGATTTTCGCAAAATCTGAAAATCTAATCAAGATTTTTTAAAAATTCGACGCCTATGTTTTAAGTTGAGTGACCACCTATCATGACACCAAATTTCATATCATTCGCTTCAGTCGTTTTTACGTGATGCTTAAACAAAAAAAGCGTCACAGAATGACAGAATGACAGAATGACAGACAGACAAACTTTTTTTTGAGGGTCGCATCGGATTCCTGGGTGCTTGAAACGGATAGAAATCGCAAAATTTTTGAATTCCAAGAAATGTACAGACAAAACTCTAATTTTATTTATATAGATTGATGCATCAAGATGGATGTTCTGCATACATAGCCTTTTAAAATACCAGAGTCCTCCATAGTATCCCACGGCCAAAGGAGGGGGGGGGGAATTATTACCTAGAAAAATTTATTGCAAAAGAAACAGGAATACTTGGATTAATCCTCAACATAGTAATAACCTGAAGTGTAACACTTGTCTTACCACGGGATGAGTTGTTCTAGTCTAACTAGAAGTCTGCCGCCTCAGAAAGGAGCTATACTTTGGGGTGAAGGAGCTGTACTATAGGGTAGTACCATGGGTAGGGTGGAGAAATTCCTATCCGGGCATCATTTTTTTTACTGACGAAGACTGCAAATAACAGTGATACTCTGGCTCCTTTCTCAGGTGTCCGACTTGTAGGACATTGGACTACAAAAGTATATCTCACGGTATGACAAGTGCTACAGTTTACGTTATTCTTATTTTGAGAAGTAGCTGAAATATTCGCTGTATCTTTTGTAATACATTTTTCCAGGTAATAATATTTCGGTCCTTTATTGGCTGCA
The DNA here is from genome assembly GCA_038373885.1 of Cheiracanthium punctorium. Lineage (NCBI taxonomy): Eukaryota > Metazoa > Arthropoda > Arachnida > Araneae > Cheiracanthiidae > Cheiracanthium > Cheiracanthium punctorium. The sequence goes on from JAWZYV010015503.1 coordinate 557,160, forward strand.
GGAAACTTACTTTCCGGACGACCCTCATTTTAATCGACTTCAAAAACAGGAAGAGGTTTTTCAATTCGTCAGAATACTTCTTTTTGGTAAGGAATAATTTCTTACAATGAGGACATATTTGTATGTCCCTTTCTGCATTGAAAAGAAGGTGCCTACGGATGGTCCCATATTAATCTGGTCAAATCCTGGTAATATGATAAATGACAAAATAACTCGTGAATTCTTACGAGAACATGGCAAATTTCTTAGCACACAGGGTTGTTTGAGTTACATATGCATATACATATATAATTAAACACTTGGGGATGACTTTTTAGTTGTTTTAATTTTAATTCTTCGATATGCTTCATTTTTACTTTTTTATTTTTGTATTCTTTTTACTCAAAATATTTACTTTTTTACTTTCCGAACATGTACCATGTAAGGAAAGTATTGTAATCATGAAAAAATTCGACTTCGAGATTTTGGTGTTTTTACACGTTTTGAGGGCTTCTGAATCCATTTATGATATTTTTACGAGATGTATGTATGTATGTGTGTATGTGGTGTGTGTGTGTATGTGTGTGTGTGTGTCTGTGTGTTCGTGTGTATGTGAGTGAACACGACAGCTCCTGAACGGAGCATTCGATTGAGCTCAAATTGGATATATATGTCATAAACCACCGTCGCAAGACCGGTATTGATTTGGGTGTGTATAGGACTTATAGTTTTTCTACAGGGCTACGACAAAGATTTCTTTTACATTATGGCCTATGGGGGGAATTTCTTGAAAGTGCGCTAGCGTTTAAACGGTAGATACGATTGAGCTCAAATTCGGTATACATGTTATAAACCACCATCCTAAGACCGGTATTGATTTTGGTGTGTATAGGACTTATAGTTCTCCTACAGGGCTACGACAAAACTTTCTTTTATGTTATGGCATAATGGCATATGGGGAGAAATTCTTGAAAGTGCGCAAGCGTTTAAACGGTGCATTCGATTGAGTTTCAATTTGGTATATATGTTTGAATTATTGATCGATTAAAATTTATTTAAGTGCTTGTTAATGATCTTAATCGTAAGTGTTCGGAAAGTCGAGTGGAGTCACTCCAGATTTTTTATTAAAGCTTTTGGTAAAGAATAAATTAAATAAATTTCTTCTCCCATTTTTTTCTATATACGGTCATGGTTTATGGCTTATTTAATTATGAGCAGTACACCTGAAAGTAGAGGAAAGAATGTTTTATGAAATTTTCAAGGAAATTGTATAAAGTTACAAGCTTTTCTGATAAAAGTTTTGAGGTAACTTTCTTTTCTGAGGATTAGCACTCTTATCGCTTGTATGGTTTAAATATCTAAATAGGTTTTAATTTCTAATGATTTAATTTGGGAATTAAAAAATTATTACTATGTGTGGTTTCCCTTAAATAAATTGGTTTTCTGTAATTCCAAATATTTATTTATTTATTTTAATAGGGGGGGGGGGGAATATTTGTTCGGATGTTTTGCATTTAAATACTTTTAAAATGCCATGGCGCTTTTAAACCATTTGTTTAAATGTATTGTTATTTTTTATTTCCTGTTTTAAATAAATTGTTCAGGTACTTCTATAAATTTATGGGCATTGTATAAGTAAATAATAATAATAATAATAATTTCTTGCTGTAAGGTATACGTATTATTTTCGATAAAATTCGAGTAAAAAGTTAATTTAGTAAAAAGTTCAGTGATTTTTCTTTTAAAAAATTTCTAAATGCTGCATAATTTCAACAACTTACTGTTTTCCCTTTATTGCTATTTTATTATTATAAATAAAATCTATAAGTTTTTTATAGAATTTGTACATCCTGAGCTTGGACGCAGTAAAAGAACTTTTTTTTTGGGGGGGGGGGGGGTCATGTAGCAAAATTACCCGACAGCAAGCTCATACTGTTTTTGAGATAAGAATCCTAGCTCTAACTTTAGCCACCAGAAGGCGCTGTAAGCGGTTTTCTTACGTAGCGCGTGGCAACTTTACTATACCTAGACACCACTTTTATGAATACCGCAGCAGCCGTTCCGATGTTAAAAGGGTGGCAAGGGACTTTAGTGGGTGCCCCACATAGAAGGCTACCCGTATGCAGGATACTTACATCGAAAGAAAGAAAAGACCCACTTACGAAACGTTAAATCATACGAAACATAAGGATGGACGTGAAAGTCACGTCATGCATGTTCATTGGCTGAAGGAATACTGCTAATGTCTTTGAGAAATGCATTATGTTTATTGTAAATTTAATACTGTTAAATCTGGATGTTAGTTACAATTATTGCTCATCTGTGACAGCAAACACAGAATTCAAAACACGGAAAGGGATTTCACAAGCATTGTGAATTACTTTCGTTTTATGCTTACAGAGCTAAATTGTCTCTGTATTTCATTATTTCCCGTACCAGAGATTTCTATGCAGCTGCATAGAAATCTCTGGAGAAACTAAATGATATTGCCTCATTATTTTGAGGCCTGTAGTGGAAGAGCTCTGGAGCCCGTAATTATAATCCTCGGCGGACGTTCCCCTACGTTGGCAGTGCTATGCGCTATTTATACTTCACTCCAGATGTCATTATCCGCGTAGAGTCGACGCATTTTCAATAATACAATATTTCATTTGAGATTAAATACAGTGGGGGTCGGAACAAGTTGTGATTTGTTGCATAAAATACCTGATGGAGCATTCAAAAAACTCTATACATTTTAACCCTTAAATGCATAGCGATGCATATATGCATCATATTTTTCAGTGCCGGATTAGAGTAAAAGCCAAATTTCTTACGTCAGTTTCATATATAAAATATAGTTTTTTTTTAATAATAAATGATTCATATGGATTCATTCGTATGGAATGATTTGTGATTCATATCGTGGGTAATGAAAGTTTCACATAATTCTTTCAAACTGTTTGTCCTTGGAGAAATGAATTAGTTATTCATAAAACTGATCTAAGAAATTCAACTTATACTCGTGGCTATCGTGCGAACGAGAAAAAAATTCATGCATTTAAGGGTTAATAGTCAACACGGACGAAAATAAGGGGGTGGGTTTAGAGGGTCTGGCCTCCTTTAGTCTATACACACAAACGCTAATTATAACCAAATATTCAACTTTTAAATTCATCGGTCAAAACAGTATACCGTAAAAGGAATTAAAACTTTAATAAATTTTTGAAACTTTATATTAAAAATTTTTTTAACATATCAGTTCTGTAAATTTTGTCATTCAGAGCGTAACGAACGCAATTTACCATACAAGAATTTAAAGTTTTTCAGTGCAATTGGAAACTTTACCAGATATTTGCAGTAAAAGTTTAATGTCAATCAAATTTTTATAGTAAAAATGCCCCCTCCCCCCTCTTCTCAGCTGGACCTCTCTCACGAGAAAACTAGAGCTATGTGATGCCGTCATCACATGTTGTTTTTCGGCACTTGTATACAACCCTTGTCATGTATTTTACGCGATACATGTCATTTGCAGCCCCTCACATCCGCTCAAAGCATTTCGGTTCTTTGTGGCTTATCACCACTGATTTGCTAATTCTTATTCAGTACGTTAGAATGTATTTCATTATTGCAGCTGCTAACCGTTAGGAGAGGCTGTCGATTTTTGCTAATGCCAGCAGCTTCTCACACAAATGTCTATTGCCGATATTCTTCATTGATCCGTTTTTAGTAACCTTTTCAAATTTCTGCGCCTAATTGTTCGGATTTATAAAATTAATTCACTCATTTATTCTTAACCGCTTCGGATGTGTGCGCCTATTTTTTGTTTGTCGGCATATTTTTTGTTAGCGCTGTATAATCAAGTTTGTAGGCTACGTCTAATTGTTTCGCAGCGAGAGGAGATCACTTTAGCTCCAGTTGACCATCTAAGCGGTAGTTAACCCTTTAACGCGCAGTGATCCCGCTCTGGGAACACCAAACCCGGACGTTTTGACTGTTGCCAGTCACGAAGAATAGATTGGATTTCTATAAAAATAGTTCCGGGGGACATAGCTCCACAAGAATCCTTTACTTTTGAGCACGTCCTTTCCCGTCAAAAAAGTGTCACGATTCTTTTTAACAGCACTGGATATCTGCTGAAACATGGAAGAATGCGAGAACAGCCGGATAGATTGCCCAATGCTGAAAATAGAGCACCTGTTGCCATCGCTCGACTTAAAGACCAGCAAGAGGGCGGACGATCGAAACGTTCATCTCGTGCCACAGATCTAGACCCTTTTTTGACGCTGCTGGCTGTGCGGCACAGCCGGCTGTCGTCAAAAAAGAGTCTACAGATCTGTGCCACGCGATGAACGTTTCGATCGTCCGTCCTCTTGCTGGTCGTTAAGTCGAGAGAGGGCAACGGCTGCCATTTTTTCAGCATTGGGAAAGGGTTGCGCCTCAAAGGGTGAAATTTGCACCTTCTCATCCAATGACTGTGTAAGAATTTATACTGATCTGCAATAAAATCAAGTTTAAACCTTATGGGCTGAGTTTTCTCTGGGTCGTTCACTAGACCATAACGCAATGAAAAAAAAATACTCCTTCTACGGCCCCTGATTGAAACCAATGAGCCACAATCTATGCCTCTAATAATCAGTAAAAAAGCAAAACTGACATGAGGGAATTTTATATTCCTCGTTTTTGAAATTAACTTTCACGTGTTACCAACAGAGGGTGTGGGTCAAAGAAAAAACTAGTAAAACTGGATGAAAGTGCATCAGAGATTAACAAGAATACGCCAAAAAAAAAAAAAAAAACTGTTGTTACAATGCAAAATTTAAAAAAGCTTTGTATAATAACACATATAAAATGACACTTATCAGCAAGATGATCATTGCGGATGACACAGAAGTTCCACCTTCTATCAGTTGCAGAAAAAGTCCAACCATCCACAGAAAAAGAAAGGCTAGAACTCACTATATAGTAGAATTTTTCTCACTGGTAGTATTTTTTTTTTCCTTTCTAATGGCCGGGTCGGCGGTCTACTGTTTTACCGCTACGGGTGACGCAGATGTTGATCATTTCATAGTTACGGGGGCGCCAGTTAGGCAGGCCAACGTTACCCCCTTTGAGTGGTCTCCTAATTTTGAACCCAATTCAGACGAGAGATCGAGCGCCTGGATTGGCTCTCTCAGAGGTATCGTTTGAACATGAAGGACATAAGAGTCACGCGCAGATTTTACGTGCACCAGCTGCCTTTAACTCACACGGTTCCACAGCAGTCCAGTCGTGAGACGTTTTTACCCTCCCAAGCACTGGCCCAGCCGATGCTGCTTCACTTTCCGTGTTCTCATGAGAACCAAGCTTAGCTACCAGCCCACTGTGGGGACTCACTGGTAGAGTAGAAAGGCTACTTCTAGCCTTTCTATTCATGTGGTGATTCAACTTTTTACAGCTGAAGAAGAGCAAACGTTTTGTACCACCCGAAACCATCCTCTTGCTCATAAGTGCCATTTTAGGTGTGTTCCTATGCAATGATTTTTTTTTTTTTTTTTAATTTTGATGCAGCAGTTGTTTCAGAAACTAGTAAACAATATTTTCAAACAACCAACATTTCCAGCAACAAGTCTTCTTCTACAAAAGAGCATTTTGGGTTACAAAATTTTCAGAAAACTTACATTTGAGTAGAAATGTTGAGTGGAAATGTTTTCAACATACAGCATGTGTAAACATTTGAGTAGAAATGTTCTCACATGCTGCAGAAATGTACTCTTTCTGTAATTCGCTCGTCGGTGAAGCTCTGGCGAAAAGCAATCGCTGCAGCAGTTTCTTGTCGTTTCATTCATTTTCCCGATGAGTAACGCTCCTTAATTGTCGACTGCTGGAACTAAATTTGAAAGATGGGGATGGAAAATATCAGGTTGTAACGAAAGTTTTCCGCCAAATTTGCTTGAGTCAGCTCATGCAGTACCGAGCGATTGACCTTATATGTCAAGTTTATGCGATGCCTAGCGCGACTAATGGACATGGCACTAAAGTCTAACTCTTTTAGCTAGCTCTCGAGTGGATGAATGCTTTATCTCCTTCCACAAACTCTCGTAGGCGGACCTCATCAGCATCAGTTGGCCGGTCAGAGCGCTCTGCTTCTTAAATGTCCTAGTCCCCGTTTTTGAACTTTCGGTACCAAATCTTCAGTGTCGTATGATTCAACACTAGTACCTGAAGCTGTACACATGATTCGATGTCATTCTGTAGCTGACTTTTTGCGGCAGAACTGAGAGTAAATGATGGTTCAATCTGGTAGCGTGATAGTTCCATTTCATTCTGTAGCTGACTTTTTGCAACAGAACTGAGAGTAAATGATGGTTCAATCTGGTAGCGTGATAGTTCCATTTCAGACACCTTATACTTAATCATAACGAAATTGTTTTACAGATTTCACAACACAGTGCTCTAAAATAAGTCTTTTTCTTTCAAATAACAAAAATTGTTTAACAAAATATTGGCAAAGACACCAACGCGAACTGTCTATGCAGACAATACTTGCAGTGGCGGAAAACTATCGTTACAACCTAATATTTTGTGTCCCATGAATAATCCAACAAATGATTCCGAAAGTAAGCTTAGTCCCTTTTTTTTTTCTCATGCGGAAATTTTATTGTTAAAAAAAATACACCATTTCATTAAATCGCCAGATTGTAAAATTCCAGTAAGCATTTAGAGATAACACAGTAACAATAAAATTTAAATGCAAGCTTGCCAACAAGGGATGGCTGGAATAGCTTGCAACTCTAGAAATTTTATTGAAGAACTGTGGTAAAGTTCTGGTTAGAATGAAAAGACGCGTCATTTGGGTGCCGGGCAAAGAAAAAATTATAACTTTAACCCTTTAACACGCAGTGATCCCGGTCTGGGATCACCAAACTCTGGCGCTTTGACTGTTGCCAGTCACGAAGAATAGATTGGATTTCTATAAAAATAGTGGCGGGTGACATGGCTCCATGAGAATCCTTTACTTTTTAGCACGTCATTTCCCGTAAAAAAAATGGTCACGATTTTTAACGGCACTTTTTAACGGCACTGACATCTGCTGAAAAATGGAAGAATTCGAAGAACAGCTGGATAGATTGCCCAATGCTGAAAAAAGGGCAGCCGTTGCCATCGCTCGACTTAACTACCAGCAAGAGGGCGGACTATCGAAACGTTCATCGCGTGCCACAGATCTAGAGACCCTTTTTTAACGCAGCTGGCTGTGCTCGCGCACAGCCAGCTGCTTCAAAAAAGGGTCCCATCTTGCTGGTAGTTAAAGCGTTGTCATCGAGCTATGGCAACGGCTGCCCTTTTTTCAGCATTGGGAAAGGGTTGCGCCTCAAAGGGTTAACGATGAAATCCAAAGTAATTTACGAAACAGAATTAAGACAGCATAGCGGCCAGAAAGATGGGAATTTTAAAATGTCAAAGAGTGCTAGATTTAGACTAGGGAAATTAAAATCAGGACTAATTAAAGGTATGTAATGACTTGCATTACACAGCCTGTTGTACCTCAGCACTGATTTGGAAGTGACGTCCCAAGAGTGCGATTTTAAATGCATCACAGGGAACGGAGTTTTATCACAGGGGTTTCTTCAAACTGATTCCACGCGACTACAAATGTCTCACTGTCGATTGTGACTGTGCCGAAAAACAATACAGGGTGTATAATTCATAATGGAAGGGTTTTTTTCTCTTTTTATTCTTGTCAATAAACGATTACTTTTAGAATGCCTCTTGCAGATTTCTATCACCTTTCGTTCTTGTTAATTGTTAAAATGTGTCGGACTTTTTTTTATCCTTTAGTATAGCACACATTTGTAAAAGTTTAAAAAAAATCTCTGCGTTCATTTCGAGAGATGCAAATATCCCACCTTCTTCAGAAGCCCAATTTCACTGACCTACAACAGGCACTAAACGTATGAGCAAAAGACCATGGAGAAAAAACAAAGCCGTGCTATCTGCAGAAGTGAAAAAATATTATAAGTTTGTTTCTTTGGAACAACAACACTTTCCCCAGTACCAGGGGCTCTAGCACGATGGTATCGTAGAGTATCCGTGACGGATATTTCTCGCTCTCGGATAGTCAAATACTTCGGATAAATAGCCGCGTCTCTCCTTTTGGTGCTACCACGATGAGTTTCGAATAAAACAAGCGGGTATTTTTGTGCATGCAAAGGTCTATCCGATACTCAGACCGACCAACCAATCAAAACACACGGCTTTCTCCCCTTTTTCTTAAACGAAGGCATTGTCTTCAGAATTTTCCAAGACTCCGGAGACATCCATCAAGAGTGGAAGCCGGTTTTTGTCTGACCCACCGTGCTAGGCAGAGGTGTCCTGTTGTGATACCACACAATAAAAACCCATCCATCTTGTACGCTCCGATACCGCAATGCAAGTTTTCGCCTCCATCCAACGTGTCGGGAAAAAACAGCATTATTTCTGAAGTGACAGACAGTCAAACAATTACGATAGGATCGTTCTAAAGCAAATCGGATATTCCTCGGATTGTGACGTCATGAGAAGAGAAGGCTCAATATATTCGCTATCGAAAGGAAAGAAATACTGTGGTGGTAAAGCCCCAGAAGTTCCTTCAAAATTCGTTATACTGTGTTCCTATCCCGCACAGGATTTAGGTATTGCTTACGACGCCTGACAGAACACGTACAATGGTAGTTGAAAACTGGTTCCTTTGTTGTGCTCTCCATACGTGCACAACGTGATGTACAGAGCGTATTATAAAAAAAGTATATATAACTGGGTTTTCACTATACATTTGTGTGTTTATTTCACAAAGAACTTCAAACTATTCTGTTCGGAAAAATCTTTTATCCAGTACCTAAGCCGTGTTCAGTCGTTGCTACGTGGTTTTGTTATCGCATTGGTTGTTTTCCTATAATTATAGCAAGCGTCAGACCCTAATTAGCACACTGGCGATTCGGCGATAAACGCTGGGCACGCTTGCAGAAATAGGCCAAAAGATTAAGTTTAGAGCTATATTTAGGGGCACAAACTGCGCCAGCTGTATATAGGGGCAGAGCACTTCAAAAGTTCCCTGTGCACAAAAATATTCCTATCAGGCCCTGAAGGCACACATATGCAAACAGGCCGAAAAATTGAGTTTAGAGTTTTAATCAGGGGTACAATAATTAATGCAGCTATATACAAGGGCACAAAGTTTAAAAAGTGCCCTGGGCACAAATATGCAATAGTCAGGGACAGAATGTCATGTTACGTACAACGTCTTCGTGGACATTATATTATACAAGGTGATTCGCTACCGGACTGACAAACTTGCAGGGGGTGTAGGGGATACAGAGACGGGTCAGAATCACATAGCAACGCCGGGACGGAAACGTCATCTTGATGAACCTGTTAATAATCACTTTGAAAGAAGTGTGAAGTGTGAGTCCTCATTTCTTGACCAAGTTTCATAAACCATGGGCTTTCCTCGGAGAACTTCATCCATATAATGAAAGAAACAATTCTGAAATAGCAATTCTTATTAAGTGCAGTAGGTGAAAGAGGGATTACTTTTTGAAAAACCATGGTCGGAAAGTTAACTATCACTTGAACACTTCTTCTAAAGTGATTATTGACAGGTACATGAAGACGACGTTTCAGACCTTGCGTTGCTATGTGATTCTGAACCGTCTCTGTATCCCCTACAACTCCCTGCAAGTTTGTGAGTCTTGTAACGAATCACCCTGTATAAAAACTTTAGCAATTTTATTTTGTTTTATTTTTTATTAATTTATTTTAGTTTAGTTACTTTTTTTTACCTTCGCAAATTATGGGTTGTTTTATTGTTGTTGCTGTTGTTGTAGTTGTTGTTTCATTTTCCCGCCATTTAAATTGTATTTGGGGATATTAATACTGAAAGATCTATACCATAAGCGTAAAGTTTTCAAAATTATTGGGGGGGGCCGGGCCCCACAACCACATATATTCACGTCAGTGGCGTAGCCAAGGGGAAGGTGTTAAGGGGGTCATAACTGCCCATGAGGAGTTTTTTGCCATACAAAATGTATATTCTTCACTCCCTTATCATACACCCGTATACATTTTTGTGAGTTGCAGAAGTCGTAACCCCCCCCCCTTCCATGAAAAATTTCAGGCTACGCCACGGATTCACGTACAAATAACTTACTCATAGCTGCCAACTACTACAGAATATAATTAACCACTTTTTCTACATGATTTTTCGGCTTAAAATATATACTGTTTACAAAAAGTGGTTAATTATATTCCGTAGTAGCTGGCAGCTATGACTTAAGTGTAAATTATTGGAGGCGCTCGAGCTCTATGTATCCATAGAATTCTACACCTGTGTAAGGTAAGTATCCATGCTAGTATCTTCCTACCATGTTATAAGTTTAAAAAAAAGCAAATTAAAAAATCCAAAGGAGGGGAGAAAAACATTTTCGATGAGATAGTGCATTTTAGACACATCTGAACTTTTCTTCATTTCATACTTTACATTGCATAATCTGATTTTAATGAACCAGAGCCTGGCGAGGGCAGCTTATTGTAACATTGTGTGTTACGTGGCGTCACAATGAATACTAAATCATGATTGAAATCAAAAGAAGAAAATTTTTAAAAGTACAAGTAAAGGTTTTTTTAAACGTTTGTAAATGGCGTGAAATACTTTCTTTTTATGTTAGTATAAATTAGTTTTCTGTATTGAGTGGTAAATTATTGGGTGGGCTCAGCCCCTATTCACAATTTATTGGGGGGGCTCGAGCCCCACGGGCCCATATAACTCTACGCCTATGATCTATACTGAAAATAATATGTTCAGAGATTATGTAAAATACGACAATATCATGTTTTAAATAAATAATGAACGTTGTCTTTAAAAATCGGAACAATAACAGTTATTCGTAGTACGTCCAACAGAGTTTCATGCCACATACTTGACAAACATTGTCACCGCTCTCCAGAACCTGAATTCATAACATGCCAGTTCACACCTGAGTACCCTTAGCTAAAGAGTCGCGTGCTGCTTCACGTTTTCTGCTAATATTTAATCCAGTTATCACCTGAAATTTATGGACTGTCAGGGGGGTTTGATTTCCCGTGAAAGCTGCCGATTTGAAAGCGACGACGATTATCCGTTAGCGCTGAAATTTTTCAGGTTCCATCAAAGCGTGATGAATTTATAATCTCCCAGTTGTTGGAGAAACTAGCTGAGTAGTTGAATAATATTTTGCGGAAAGATTTTTAAATCGTTTGTAAGCTCGAAATCGTTTTAGATTTTTAAATGTTAAAGAGGCAGAATATGCCATTTAAATGAATGAGGTGGGTGGAAATAAATAAAAACTAATGGATAAAAATGGTTTTTAAAAAAAATTAAATGTAATCGATATTTTGAAAATAAAAAACGTGGGGTGTTTTTCATTTACATTTTCATAGTGGCAGCCAATATAAGTAACTCGAAATAAACTTAAAAAATAAATAAATAAAGACAACTAACATCAAGCACCCCACGCTTTTTCTAACATTAATTGCTTGGCTTTTTTTTTCCAATCACTTTATTTATTTTTTACTTAATTCAAAATTTCGAACTTAAATGGTTTGGCTTTTTTCCCAATAACTTTATTTTATTTATTTATTTATTTTTTACTTAATTCAAAATGTTAAATTTTACCAAATCGTGTCACATCATACTAGTGTTGAACAAAATCTGTGCATTTAAAGATTATTTTTTACTTTTATATTGCTTTAAAAGCGTGCTTCTTCATTTTTCAAATATAATTTAATTTTTTACTTACACTTATTTAATTCCTTTCTTCTATAAACTGTTTAACAAATAATTTGTTCCGGTGCACTTTGTGCGGAAGTCTCCAAGTTAAGTGAGCAACCCCACGTACACTGGAAAATGTACATGAGAAAAAAGTTTGGTGATTGCTTAGTTAAGTTAATAATTTTTTTGCTGCTACATAATTACTTTAAAATCGATGCTGGATCTCAACGTGACAAAAAAAAAAAAATATTGTAAGCTTATAGGAGGAAAAAAACAATAACAACACAATAAAAAAAACAGTTGTTTTTTGTCCATTACGAGAATTACAAATTATGTGAAATAAATGCAAAAGCACTCTACCCGTTGTCGTTAGCATTGCAACCTAAGTGCGTAAATCACAATGGATTTGTACGACACCGTCTTTGCCGATCGGCCACATACACAGGTTTTCTGAGCCTTCAGTGTAACATCGACGATGAGAATTCACTAAATCCTTTTTGTTTCCGAAACTATTAACACAGGAAGAATTTCATTTAGCACGCATAATAGAACGGATACATTTTAAGTAAACATTGGAAGCAAAATTTAATTTCCACTGCGGAAATTTAACCAGGCTCGCCTGGGTGAAAGCTGCAATTGGAAAGCAGCCTTGACCAGACAGGGGCGTCCCAACGTTTTGAAAAGTGGAGGAGGGGGGTGGGGGGTGGGCGAGAGATAATATGCGTAGCGTGGCTGAAAATTTTGGGGGCACATAAAAGTTTTGGGGAGTCGCATATCCAATTTAAAGCAGAAAAGGGAGATTTCTTTTGAATTTTGCTCGAAATTCGATTGCTGAAAATCAAAAGATTTTTAGACAAAGTTAGGGAAGAATCATGTGCAACTGCCCGGACAACCATTGAAAGGGAGCCCCAAAATCAAGAATTAACACTATTGGGAATAGTAGAATAGTGCTAATTGTGTGCGTGTGGCACATTTGTCTCCATATGTGATCAATATACACAAAATTAGTCTGTATATGTTTTATGTATGAGTTATCTGCTTGAATGTGTACTTACAGAAGTATGAATGAGTCCCCGTGAGAGATCGCTGCCCCAGACCTTATTCAGGCTCTGGTGTCAGTTGTTTTTGAGTCATATTCGTGCGCAAATAGGTTTTCACTCTTTTAAGAGCACTGAAAGGTTTTTTTTTTAGCTGTAGCTGCAGATGCAGGTACAGTAGAGATCTATTCCGCAAGCTTAAACGCTTGGCATACGAACTTCTTAAATGTAATTGACTCGTCCACTAAGTTCTAGCAGATATCAAATGATGCCCCCTCCTCCCCAATTTTAGGTATTAGAAAATGATCATCAGAATCCAAATGACATCAGAATCCAAAATTCTTTTATTGGAACAGTAGAGATCCAAGTTACTTTTGAGTAGATTTGCAAAGGGTGGAAAAGACCCGGATTATTCCTGAGAATAACCCGAAGGTTCCTTTTGGAAGGAATATTTGAAATATCCAGCGAGTTTTCAAAAATGGCGATTTATTCCAGTACAATAACGACTTATTTAAGCATAGAAAATAAAAAAAATTATGTTTTTCTATATCTACAATATAAAACAAAAAATATCACCAGATATAAGTATTACCATTGAACAGGGTAGACGTCTGAAGTGCGAAAGTTCCGCGTCGGGCCCAGCCGAGCAGCTGTTGATCTTACGCTTTTGAGTTTTGGTCAGTTTTCTCCAGATGCATTAGAACTCTTTAAAAAGTCAACCAGCCAAAGCACCCCCCCATCCTAGGCAGATAGTCCATGGGTAGCTTTACCATTATACCACAAACAACACAAACAAACTATAATTCTTACAGATCTTAATACCTTAAATAAATAAGGAATAAATGAAAAAAAAGGGAAGATTTTACTGTGGAAAATATCTGTATTAATATTTTAATAACAAAACAGAAATCAAACAAATATAGACTCGTAATCAAAGCCAGAAGTAACTGTTCTAATCTGAATTTACTGAAGATAAATTTCCAGTACCTTTTAACAAATGGAACAAAATAGAATTTCTCATTTGTCGCTTTAATAGAAAAGCTGAAATCCAGGAGACAATGAATGAAAAGTAACAGAATGCAACTCTGACACTCTAATACAAGAGCTCAAAATATGCAATCATAAACATTTGATTTATTTAAAACACGCGCTTAAACCACACGAGCGAAATTCGATCAGTCGGAGGAGCGAATTTTCACTCCTTTCCGTACTTGAAAGTGCACTTCTCCTTTAGGAGACAGAATGCAATTTCATATCTTAATACAAAAACACAAAGCGTATATTTTAATTATTTTAATAAAATTTTTGATCTTCTACCTTAATATAAAAGCTCTGATAAAAGAATGTCCAAAAAAGTTTTTAAAAATTTCAAAACATTGTAATTCCTATCTTAAAATCTCCTTACCGGCGCTGTATTCGAAGAGTATCTGGCACTCACCTTATTTTATTTTTAAGTATACTAGTTGTCTTTTCCTCGGATCCTTCTAACTATCATCACCAGCTACCAATTCTGAGAGTTTATAGTAAGAGTTATAGTTTATCAGAATACACGCTTAAAAACAAGAACTAAATTCGTTCCGAATCAGCTCCAAAGGATTTAAAGCCTGGACAAGTTTGTTCCGATTTTAAATCTTTAGAAGCTAATTTAGCTCTTTCGGAGAGAATTTAGTTTTTTTTTTTTTTTTTTTTAAGGGTGTACATTCAGACTCATTGCAATTACTATAAAGTATATCAAACTTTATTTTATAAGCTATTTATTTATACTGTGCCCATTATATTTCATATATTAGTCCTAAATTCAAAGTGGAAAATGTTTTCTGGCTGTTTTAGTTTCCATTCAAAATTCCAAATTTCCCCGAAATTCCCCGTTTTTTTCCCGTCGTTTAAACTGTGTTTCGTTTTTGTTTTTGTTTTGTTTTTCCCATCTCTACTTTTGAGTTGAAGTTAGAACTCTGGTGTAACTTTAGAATAGAAAGAACCTGAATTACGCAGCTACACCTCTCCTCATGTGTAAGTAGGGCACCCTCCCCCCCCCCCTGCCCCAGACGAAATGGAATGTAATTTTTTCTGGGGAAGGGGGGAGGGGGGGAGCCGATTTTTCCTTGGATTGATTCTGGGTGATGGGTAAAGGATGCCTCGAAAATGTACGTCCTCCACTTTCTGAAATATCACGATGTTTAACTTTTACTCTAACAAATGATATGTAACCTTTAGCAATAAATCACGTTAATATGAATACTTTTAATAAAAAGGCAGCCCATTTTACCCGTAGGAAAAGTTTAAATCTTTTTCTACCTTGAGACCATAATTTTTACACCACGTAGAAGTTAAACAAACGTTGGGCCCTGGATGCAAAGACAATTATCAGTACAAAGTTATGAGGAAGTTGGATAGAAAGAAATAAAAATGAAGCATATCAAACTCATTCGTGTACATACAAATAGAGGCTGTGCACTAGGGCAGTAAATGTGATCAGAGTTATCCACAATTTTTATATCAAGCCAAATTTAAAGTGGCTTTTCGCTTGAAAATCATTACTTTTCCGAAAACTACATTTTTGGAAGTATTTTCCCATTTAAATAACACATTGATAATTCTTACTATAAGACAGGGTGTCTACCATCATGCAAAGGTCACGAAAGTCACGGAAAAGTCAAGAAATAGGAAAAAGGTCACGAAAGTCAAGAAAAGGTCAAGAAATGAAGCTCTAGGTCACGATTTGCGACTCAACTACGTTTTTTCCATTTCATTCAAATTCTTAGTTTCTAATTTTTCTGCTAAGTTCAGTCAGAGAAATTATTTTATGTATCTTTTCTTAACTTCCTTAATTTGTATTTTGATTTCACGAGTGATTTCCTGAGAGAAAGGAAGTTATTTGTTTATCCTCTTATCAATGGTGTGTGTGTGGAGGGGCATCTGCTGAGTGTCCACTCTTCTCCCTCCCGACCTGAGGCGAGGATTAAAACCGTTCGCTGTAGCTTCTTTTTTTTTCTTTTTTGTTTAAGAAATATATATTAAGTGTGTTATGTAAATTTTATTATTTTATACTATTTAAACTATGCAAACAGACAAACTTAACAGTTTTTCACGTGTTTATTTCATAAGAAAACTTTAAAATACTGTTCGTTTGCTATTTATAAAATTCATTTAAAGTGTCATTTACATGTTACATCAAAAATGATGTCTGCCAAATAGTTGTATAGTGAACTGATAATAGTTCAATATGTCAACTGCGTGTTGTTTTACACCTTGGGAATTTCAAAAGTTGGCAAGTATGTATCTTCAAACCTTGAGAAAAGTATATCAGTTATCCACCTTCCCTCCTCAAAAAAAGGTTAAAATTGTTGGATTTAAGAGTAATTTTTTTTTCTCCCTTCATTCCCTGTTAAATTCAATGTTTTGATTATTTTCCACATTTTCATTTTTAAAAACAATAACTTGGATTCCAATTATAATTATCACTGATCCCCATATTTCATAGCTAATAACTTCAATTTCCCCAAAGTTTTATGATATAGTATAGACTTCCATAAGTTCTGTGTTACCATAGATGTAAAAAGATTTGCAATGTACAAGCTACATTGCAAATCTTTTTACAGCGATTAATGGTAAATCTTCTTTTTACTTCCTTGTACGTAGTATAAGGAAGTAATGTGATCCCGAAAGATTTCGGGTGCCAAATTTCGACAAAAAAAACCGATTTTGACTACCTCTAAATTTAATTTTAAAAATTTTTTCGATGCATCCTATCGTAGGCTAGCATGCACGATCATATTAACGCGTCTGCAACTCATTTTGACCAGCGGCGAGTCTGCTGTGGCCAGTTTTTCCATGCCGTCTGTACGTACGTACGTATGTATGTAACTCGCATATCTCAAAAACTATTGGTCGTAGAATGTTGAGATTTGATATTTAGGATTGTTCTATGATCTAGTTGTGCACCTCCCCTTTTGGTGGCAATCGAATGGATAGTTTATGTACAGGACCGCCCAAAAATTCGAAATACATTACGCTCTATGGGCCGAAATTCATTAAACTCGCCTAACTCAAAAGCTATTAGGCGTAGAATGTCGAAACTTCATATTTTGGATAGTTGTAACATCTGGTTGTGCACCTCTCCTGTTGGTTCCATTCGACTGGATAGTTTATCTACAGGACTGCCCAAAACATTCGAAATACATTACGCTCAATGGGCCGAAACTCATTAAACTCGCATAAGTAGTAGATAAATGACAGTTCACCTCAGGGGGTACCATGTTAAAAGTGGGGTACGCATGAGGTACCTGTGTTGAGCGGGGAAGGGGGGCGTGGTCGGACCGGATGTGGGGAGCGGATGTTCGAAGGGTTGATAAGAATTTTTTTTCCTTTTTTTCAAATAAGGGTACATGTAATTTTTTTCAGACTTTAAGATATTTTACAAATAAGGGGACTTGTAATTTTTTCAGACTTTAACATTTAGTATCAAAATAAGCGACTTTGACATAATTTTAAATAAGCTATATGAATTAAACCTGAAATAAAAAATATTATTATAAAATGAGGACCCACCAGTCGCCCGGTAGAACTCGTCTACCGCCTCATTTCAAATAAAAATTTTTACTATGCTTTTCCCCGTCACGCTAGCCTCGCATGAATGGAGACAGGGCGTAGCACAGAGGATGCGTTGTTGTTTTTGTTTCTTTAAATAATAATTAACTATGTGGAGCAAAGAAATGAACAATATCCCCAGGAGGATTTAGTTTTCTTTACCATTTAGTAATAGAACCAATGCAAATTGAATAAATGCTGCTTAATACATACTTCTAATTTTTGTATACTGATTATAGCATATATTTAATAAGTAACAGTTTACTAGAATATTATAGTAGGGTTTAGGATACCCATACATTTTCTACAAATTTCTTCTACTGTTAGGGAAGTGAGAAAAT
This sequence comes from Cheiracanthium punctorium, assembly GCA_038373885.1. Classification (NCBI taxonomy): domain Eukaryota; kingdom Metazoa; phylum Arthropoda; class Arachnida; order Araneae; family Cheiracanthiidae; genus Cheiracanthium; species Cheiracanthium punctorium. The sequence continues at coordinate 574,847 of JAWZYV010015503.1, forward strand.
TATACCATAGAACGATTTTAGTACCTATAGTTTTTACAAATAATGATTTAGATAGTGTATGAACTTTTTTTACCCAAGTTTTAATTGAAGCTAAATAATGTTACAACAAATATTTTTTTAACCAACAGTTTTAATTTTAAGTTATATAATTTTACTAAATATTTTTTTTAATCAAGAGTTAATTAATTTTTTTTTTTTTTTTAACCATGAGTTTTAATTTTAAGTTAAATAATTTTACAACAAATATTTTTTAATCAAATGTTTTTAATTTATCAAGAAAAAATTTTAATCAAGTGTTTTTAATTTATCAAGAAAAAAAATTTTAATCAAGAGTTTTAATTTTTTGTATACCGTATTTTTGTTAAGTAGCCGTTTAACATTAAAGTAGGATTTAGGATACCCATACATTTTCTACAAATTTAATCTACTGTTAGGGAAGTGAGAAAATTATACCATAGAAAGATTTTTACAAATAATGATATAGTCTTATATTTTATTGCGAGAAAACCACTTTAGCCATATATCCCCCAAAACTCAAGTTTTTGTATACGAAATGTATGAATACGCGTTAGATCCCCTTAGAAAGTCCTCCTGCCAAGGCACCCCTCATCCTAAGCAGATACCCCCGCGTGCAGGTTTGCCTTAAAACACAAACAAACAAAGTATTTATCTAAACATTTTTTCTTACCCACACATTTCTGATAGATTTTAGACAGCGATTATACTAGCTTATATTTTCTATAGATCAATTAGAGAAAAAATGGCATTTTTAGTAATCCTACAAAATATTTTTACTGTATATCACAAGTAGAGTACCATGATTTATAGAGTTTGAATACGATACGAATTGTATATCACAAGTAGAGTAACATGATTTATAGAATTTCAATACGATACGAGTTCGATTGTTTATGTGCAACACTAAGTTCAGATTGACTATGAAAGCATAATTTTATACATGAATCAACCTTTTTAGAGGTCTTTTATGGATGCACTTAGCATATTTTATAGAAAGGTGAGCATAACTAGCACAAACTTTTAGACTAGATAGTACTATTGTTAGAAAGTTGAACTATTGGAAATAAAAATTGAAGATCCGTTTTAGCACAATTGCATGTACATAAATATCTTTCAATACTTAGATAGTTTAAATCGAAAATCATTACTTAAACTAAAAAATACAAGGTTTTTACTTACGTGAAGGGAGATCGTGCTAAATCTTCGAGTCTCTGGACAAAGTACCAACATCTATACGGCTAGCAAGACCGGAAAATCGAATAATGATTTAAAATACATTATCCCTAATTCCCGGTCCAACTAGCACATTTTCATTCATTCTTAATACCATCATATGCTGAAATAGGTATATTATTTTGACACTAAAAACAAAACACATTTGAAGATATTAAACGCTTTAAAAGTAATTTTTTTTTCTTATAACAATTTACCAGATTCACAATGCTATTTTATGTAGGATAAAATTAGTTAGCAAGCGAAAATTTAATCTTAGTTAGAATTTACTGAAATACAAATACCATGCATGCCTTATTTTCTATTAGGAGAAAGCCCTCAAACCCCAGTTTTTGTATACAAACTGCATAAAGTACTTCTACCGATAATGCTATTAATATTAATTACACTGGATTACCAACTTAAAATTTCGCAAAACACCAAAATACAGAAAAACATGCATTAACAAAAAAAATCACACTTAAAAGTACAACACATCAAAAGTGGAAAATATAATTACCACATAATTATTTTCAATTAGAATTACGGTATCAACTTATATGTAACTAAAATAATAGAAAATATTACACTTACCCTGTACTTGTACACGCGAGAGGTGAAAATAATAAAAATATTCGCAAATATATCCACAGCATAAGTAAAATCCACGTGCTGGCCATATTGCTGATAACAGAAATTGAGATAAAAAAGTGCCTTGAGGCTCTACAGAGCCGGTACAATAAGAGTTGGCCAGTTTGCCGATAAGATAAAACCAGGGAGGGTGCTAGGGGAATACCGAATTGTGGGGACACGTGTTTCATTCTATGTTCAAAAATGGGGACTTATGGATGAAGATGTTTACTACTTAAAAACATAATCTAATTTTTACAAACGCATTGGAACTTTGTAAAGGATATCTATTGAACACGTATTAAATAGATTATGATTATTCTTCTGATCGACATTATATCCTAAATTCAAATATCAAAGTTAAGCTACAACGATTAATATATTTTACGTAGTTTAGGAAACTAATGAATCATTATATTACTTTCTGTGAAACAATTAGCAAAGAGCATTATACTGAAGCATTAAAGCAAATTATTTTTGTTAAGTTTTGATAAATAACAGTAATAAATTATAGGCATTGCAGATGAATGAGTATTCACGTATAAAATAGGTATTAAAATTATTGTTTAAAACAATTTTTACAATAATAAACTAAAATTTTTATTTAATAAAGTCATAAACTAAAATTATTAATGAAAACTTGTTAATAAATTAAACATATCAAAATTTTTTTTATAGACTTAAATTTTACAAAGACATCCTTTTAATAAATGCATAAACTAAACTTATTGTTTAAAACAATTTTTTACAATAATAAACTAAAATTTTTATTTAATAAATTCATAAACTAAAACAATTTTTACAATAATAAACTAAAATATTTATTTAATAAATTCATAAACTGAAATTATTAATGAAAACCTGTTAATAAACTAAACTGATTACTCTAAAAGATAGCTAATCACAACATATATCAGAAAAAATATAAGCAATTATAATACCTGAAAAATACCGGACAACACTCTTGTTACATGCGGACAAAACATCGGTCAGCTCGGCTAAAGAATTCTTAGGTATCCGTTGCAGGAGAACTTACCTACGCCCAACCTACAAACTCTACAAATTTAACGGCAACTGATTTTCTCTTATCAGGTATCACAGATCAGATAAGAGATAAGGAAGTGACATGCGCAGAAGACACGTGATAGTGACGTGTGCAAATCTATGTTGATTCAATATCCGCTAGGTTCGTTGGCAGGATGTGCTATTTACATTGAGTGGCAACTCTCTGTAACAGGCTAAGACAAGTTAGATGATGCAATATCTACAGGTTTGAGGAAGGTAGAGGGCGCTTGGGTAATCACGTGATTTTTATTTATTTATTATTTTATTTTATTTTTTAAAAAGAACCAATAGGAAGATATTTTAGTTAGATAAAGTAGGGAAGTGTTTGTTGCGAGACTCCCTTTACACTGTGTGCGCCTATACTTAAGACGTGTGTTTTAATTGATTTTTCACCGAGTTTCAAAAATGTCTTTGCTTGAATCGATCGAAAATAACTTTAACATTGAATACACTCCCGAGTTTTATACTCAAAGTGATGCTGATGTGTTGCTGCAAGAAATAATACAATTGCCTTTAGATGTAAAGCCTCTGCAAAGTATTGAAAAGGAAATTTCCCCCGAGTTTTGTACTGAAAGTGATGTTGATGTGCTACAGCAAGAATTGTTTCAGTTACCCCTGCAAAGTAGTGAAAAGAAAATTTCCTCGACCCGTAAAGTAATTACTTTTGCTGATGAAGGAATCAATTACAGTTTACCTGGAGCAACACTCTATGTTTACTCTTGGATACCCATTTTGCAAAAAATACGTGAAGATCTACAGAAAGTGACAAATTATGAATTTAATATGGTACAAGTGAACTTTGGCTCTGAAGAACAACCTAAAATTGAAGATGGCAACTACGAAGATTTTAATCTAGACCTATCATCGGGTGTATGCATTCTAAGTTTTGGATCTAAACGAACTTTGGATTTTAAACCAGCGAACTGTAAAACCGCTACCATTAAATTAGAACATGGCTCAATGTGTAAGATATATCCCCCAACCAACAAACTTTTAACGCATGGTATTCCTTCTGAACCTTATGTGACAGACCCGCACATTAACCTAACATTTGCCAAAATGTACATTTATGAGCCTTCCCCGAAAAGGGCAAAGTTGGACGATTGGACGGATCATCTTTACCATAGCTTATATGCTTCTGTAAATAGTACATGGCACTTGGAAAGACTTATCTACGTTTCACTTCACGATGAAAGAACTGACTTGAAGATCCATATTAGACAATTTATTCAGAATGCCCAATTAGACTACATACCAACCGGTCAGGGAGTCGTGATGAACCCTTCCACATGGATCGAATTTATTGTAAAACTATTAGATTTTAATATAGGGCATAGCAATAGCTCTTTTATTTGTAATAATCAATTATCTGTATTTAATGATGATGGAAAATGCATCTTACAACAAATTTATAAAACCGCAGATTCATTCACGTTAAATCCAATTTCCTTAACACTTTTAAATGATCAAGTAAAAAAACTTTGCGAAATGAGAAATGAAATATTGGAATGCATTTTAAAAACGCTATATACGACGACCCTGCCTCATTTAATTTTAAAATTAAAGCCGCAAAAATGTAACCGCGAACCCCATTGTAATTACGATGAAGCTAAACAACAATTAATGGATATAGTACATCAGAAAATTTTTAAAAACATAGGCCGGGTTCAAGATCATTCTTCGCATAGGATACATGCCTGTTCGAATAGATCACATATTGATGAGCGAGAGGGTCTTATAAGTAGTAAAGCATGGTTTACGGTTGACATGCCGTATATTGCAAGAGAGATATGCGAGAAAAAATGCACTTGTCATTATGACGGAGAATTTTTTTCAAACATTTTCATTGAAGACTATATGAAGTATCTTCAAAATGAGCTATTTAATTCATTTTTTCAACCGTTTTCAGATTTTGCGAATTCCAAGGATGACAAAACATGTGTAATTATGTGATGTTATTGGTGTATAACTAGTATTGCGATTGTAAAAAATATATTAAAACCATTGTGATTATGTAGAAAAAGTTTGCTTGCTTCTACAACAGTAAGATTTTACTGATTTGTGCATGCTTAGTTAAAGAATACTCATTGAAAAGTTATTATTTTCTTAATTGTGTAAATAGTTAGTGTAATTTAAAATATATTTTGTAAATAAATAAGTTTAAATATGAAAACTTTTCTGTGTTTTCTTTATGTGTATGTGTGTGTTGATTACTTGCAAAATAAAAATCTATAAAATTTTACTGAAGCAAAAAGTGGTAAAGTTAACATACTTGGTCAAGATTTAAGGTTCTCGTGTTGTGTTTTATACTTATCTGTTATACACTACAGGGTAAAAAGTTACAAATTTAACAAAATTTATTGAAGCATGTACTATGGAAACATTAATCTACTACATAGAAATAAAATGTTCTGATTAAAATCATAAACTTAAGTGTAATAGGTAAATTGGGTTACATGAGAATTCACAAAGTATGAATTTTTTTATAAAATGAACTTGGCTAAAAAAGTAAGTTTCCATAATTTTATAACTTAATCGATTTTACGGGTTTTTCAAAAATAAAGTTAAGTGAGATAAAGAAACTTAGTATTTTTAAATAAAGATTTTTTGAGGTATTCTTTAATGTAAAGATGTTACCACATTTTACTTGAAGTAACAGAATATTTTAAATCAGACACTATGTTTTTAAAACATCAGAGTATTAACTTAGCATATTTTTATAATTTTTATTAAGTAATGGGCTTGAATATTTTTATAAGAAATATCAACTAAGTGCACATATTACACAATTTACTGATTAAGATGGTTATGCTTACAAATTTTAAATAAATATGCTCTTACTTTTATACATGTTACTTGTTCAAACTAAGTGTACTTTTGATTTGTATACGTTTATGAGTTCTCATAAGTTATGAAATTATTTCTTGAAAGGAACTTAGCTATTAGAACTTTGTAAATTTGGTAGAAGTAGTATGCTTAACATGTTTTTGATGAAATGGATTTAAATTTGATATAGAAATAATCAGTTATTTTAGCATAGATGTATAAACTTATCTTTATGTAAACCATAACTAATTAAAAGTAATACAATTTATGTCTATATCAAATTTAAATCCATTTCATCAAAAACATGTTAAGCATACTACTTCTACCAAATTTACAAAGTTCTAATAGCTAAGTTCCTTTCAAGAAATAATTTCATAACTTATGAGAACTCATAAACGTATACAAATCAAAAGTACACTTAGTTTGAACAAGTAACATGTATAAAAGTAAGAGCATATTTATTTAAAATTTGTAAGCATAACCATCTTAATCAGTAAATTGTGTAATATGTGCACTTAGTTGATATTTCTTATAAAAATATTCAAGCCCATTACTTAATAAAAATTATAAAAATATGCTAAGTTAATACTCTGATGTTTTAAAAACATAGTGTCTGATTTAAAATATTCTGTTACTTCAAGTAAAATGTGGTAACATCTTTACATTAAAGAATACCTCAAAAAATCTTTATTTAAAAATACTAAGTTTCTTTATCTCACTTAACTTTATTTTTGAAAAACCCGTAAAATCGATTAAGTTATAAAATTATGGAAACTTACTTTTTTAGCCAAGTTCATTTTATAAAAAAATTCATACTTTGTGAATTCTCATGTAACCCAATTTACCTATTACACTTAAGTTTATGATTTTAATCAGAACATTTTATTTCTATGTAGTAGATTAATGTTTCCATAGTACATGCTTCAATAAATTTTGTTAAATTTGTAACTTTTTACCCTGTAGTGTATAACAGATAAGTATAAAACACAACACGAGAACCTTAAATCTTGACCAAGTATGTTAACTTTACCACTTTTTGCTTCAGTAAAATTTTATAGATTTTTATTTTGCAAGTAATCAACACACACATACACATAAAGAAAACACAGAAAAGTTTTCATATTTAAACTTATTTATTTACAAAATATATTTTAAATTACACTAACTATTTACACAATTAAGAAAATAATAACTTTTCAATGAGTATTCTTTAACTAAGCATGCACAAATCAGTAAAATCTTACTGTTGTAGAAGCAAGCAAACTTTTTCTACATAATCACAATGGTTTTAATATATTTTTTACAATCGCAATACTAGTTATACACCAATAACATCACATAATTACACATGTTTTGTCATCCTTGGAATTCGCAAAATCTGAAAACGGTTGAAAAAATGAATTAAATAGCTCATTTTGAAGATACTTCATATAGTCTTCAATGAAAATGTTTGAAAAAAATTCTCCGTCATAATGACAAGTGCATTTTTTCTCGCATATCTCTCTTGCAATATACGGCATGTCAACCGTAAACCATGCTTTACTACTTATAAGACCCTCTCGCTCATCAATATGTGATCTATTCGAACAGGCATGTATCCTATGCGAAGAATGATCTTGAACCCGGCCTATGTTTTTAAAAATTTTCTGATGTACTATATCCATTAATTGTTGTTTAGCTTCATCGTAATTACAATGGGGTTCGCGGTTACATTTTTGCGGCTTTAATTTTAAAATTAAATGAGGCAGGGTCGTCGTATATAGCGTTTTTAAAATGCATTCCAATATTTCATTTCTCATTTCGCAAAGTTTTTTTACTTGATCATTTAAAAGTGTTAAGGAAATTGGATTTAACGTGAATGAATCTGCGGTTTTATAAATTTGTTGTAAGATGCATTTTCCATCATCATTAAATACAGATAATTGATTATTACAAATAAAAGAGCTATTGCTATGCCCTATATTAAAATCTAATAGTTTTACAATAAATTCGATCCATGTGGAAGGGTTCATCACGACTCCCTGACCGGTTGGTATGTAGTCTAATTGGGCATTCTGAATAAATTGTCTAATATGGATCTTCAAGTCAGTTCTTTCATCGTGAAGTGAAACGTAGATAAGTCTTTCCAAGTGCCATGTACTATTTACAGAAGCATATAAGCTATGGTAAAGATGATCCGTCCAATCGTCCAACTTTGCCCTTTTCGGGGAAGGCTCATAAATGTACATTTTGGCAAATGTTAGGTTAATGTGCGGGTCTGTCACATAAGGTTCAGAAGGAATACCATGCGTTAAAAGTTTGTTGGTTGGGGGATATATCTTACACATTGAGCCATGTTCTAATTTAATGGTAGCGGTTTCACAGTTCGCTGGTTTAAAATCCAAAGTTCGTTTAGATCCAAAACTTAGAATGCATACACCCGATGATAGGTCTAGATTAAAATCTTCGTAGTTGCCATCTTCAATTTTAGGTTGTTCTTCAGAGCCAAAGTTCACTTGTACCATATTAAATTCATAATTTGTCACTTTCTGTAGATCTTCACGTATTTTTTGCAAAATGGGTATCCAAGAGTAAACATAGAGTGTTGCTCCAGGTAAACTGTAATTGATTCCTTCATCAGCAAAAGTAATTACTTTACGGGTCGAGGAAATTTTCTTTTCACTACTTTGCAGGGGTAACTGAAACAATTCTTGCTGTAGCACATCAACATCACTTTCAGTACAAAACTCGGGGGAAATTTCCTTTTCAATACTTTGCAGAGGCTTTACATCTAAAGGCAATTGTATTATTTCTTGCAGCAACACATCAGCATCACTTTGAGTATAAAACTCGGGAGTGTATTCAATGTTAAAGTTATTTTCGATCGATTCAAGCAAAGACATTTTTGAAACTCGGTGAAAAATCAATTAAAACACACGTCTTAAGTATAGGCGCACACAGTGTAAAGGGAGTCTCGCAACAAACACTTCCCTACTTTATCTAACTAAAATATCTTCCTATTGGTTCTTTTTAAAAAATAAAATAAAATAATAAATAAATAAAAATCACGTGATTACCCAAGCGCCCTCTACCTTCCTCAAACCTGTAGATATTGCATCATCTAACTTGTCTTAGCCTGTTACAGAGAGTTGCCACTCAATGTAAATAGCACATCCTGCCAACGAACCTAGCGGATATTGAATCAACATAGATTTGCACACGTCACTATCACGTGTCTTCTGCGCATGTCACTTCCTTATCTCTTATCTGATCTGTGATACCTGATAAGAGAAAATCAGTTGCCGTTAAATTTGTAGAGTTTGTAGGTTGGGCGTAGGTAAGTTCTCCTGCAACGGATACCTAAGAATTCTTTAGCCGAGCTGACCGATGTTTTGTCCGCATGTAACAAGAGTGTTGTCCGGTATTTTTCAGGTATTATAATTGCTTATATTTTTTCTGATATATGTTGTGATTAGCTATCTTTTAGAGTAATCAGTTTAGTTTATTAACAGGTTTTCATTAATAATTTCAGTTTATGAATTTATTAAATAAATATTTTAGTTTATTATTGTAAAAATTGTTTTAGTTTATGAATTTATTAAATAAAAATTTTAGTTTATTATTGTAAAAAATTGTTTTAAACAATAAGTTTAGTTTATGCATTTATTAAAAGGATGTCTTTGTAAAATTTAAGTCTATAAAAAAAATTTTGATATGTTTAATTTATTAACAAGTTTTCATTAATAATTTTAGTTTATGACTTTATTAAATAAAAATTTTAGTTTATTATTGTAAAAATTGTTTTAAACAATAATTTTAATACCTATTTTATACGTGAATACTCATTCATCTGCAATGCCTATAATTTATTACTGTTATTTATCAAAACTTAACAAAAATAATTTGCTTTAATGCTTCAGTATAATGCTCTTTGCTAATTGTTTCACAGAAAGTAATATAATGATTCATTAGTTTCCTAAACTACGTAAAATATATTAATCGTTGTAGCTTAACTTTGATATTTGAATTTAGGATATAATGTCGATCAGAAGAATAATCATAATCTATTTAATACGTGTTCAATAGATATCCTTTACAAAGTTCCAATGCGTTTGTAAAAATTAGATTATGTTTTTAAGTAGTAAACATCTTCATCCATAAGTCCCCATTTTTGAACATAGAATGAAACACGTGTCCCCACAATTCGGTATTCCCCTAGCACCCTCCCTGGTTTTATCTTATCGGCAAACTGGCCAACTCTTATTGTACCGGCTCTGTAGAGCCTCAAGGCACTTTTTTATCTCAATTTCTGTTATCAGCAATATGGCCAGCACGTGGATTTTACTTATGCTGTGGATATATTTGCGAATATTTTTATTATTTTCACCTCTCGCGTGTACAAGTACAGGGTAAGTGTAATATTTTCTATTATTTTAGTTACATATAAGTTGATACCGTAATTCTAATTGAAAATAATTATGTGGTAATTATATTTTCCACTTTTGATGTGTTGTACTTTTAAGTGTGATTTTTTTTGTTAATGCATGTTTTTCTGTATTTTGGTGTTTTGCGAAATTTTAAGTTGGTAATCCAGTGTAATTAATATTAATAGCATTATCGGTAGAAGTACTTTATGCAGTTTGTATACAAAAACTGGGGTTTGAGGGCTTTCTCCTAATAGAAAATAAGGCATGCATGGTATTTGTATTTCAGTAAATTCTAACTAAGATTAAATTTTCGCTTGCTAACTAATTTTATCCTACATAAAATAGCATTGTGAATCTGGTAAATTGTTATAAGAAAAAAAAATTACTTTTAAAGCGTTTAATATCTTCAAATGTGTTTTGTTTTTAGTGTCAAAATAATATACCTATTTCAGCATATGATGGTATTAAGAATGAATGAAAATGTGCTAGTTGGACCGGGAATTAGGGATAATGTATTTTAAATCATTATTCGATTTTCCGGTCTTGCTAGCCGTATAGATGTTGGTACTTTGTCCAGAGACTCGAAGATTTAGCACGATCTCCCTTCACGTAAGTAAAAACCTTGTATTTTTTAGTTTAAGTAATGATTTTCGATTTAAACTATCTAAGTATTGAAAGATATTTATGTACATGCAATTGTGCTAAAACGGATCTTCAATTTTTATTTCCAATAGTTCAACTTTCTAACAATAGTACTATCTAGTCTAAAAGTTTGTGCTAGTTATGCTCACCTTTCTATAAAATATGCTAAGTGCATCCATAAAAGACCTCTAAAAAGGTTGATTCATGTATAAAATTATGCTTTCATAGTCAATCTGAACTTAGTGTTGCACATAAACAATCGAACTCGTATCGTATTGAAATTCTATAAATCATGTTACTCTACTTGTGATATACAATTCGTATCGTATTCAAACTCTATAAATCATGGTACTCTACTTGTGATATACAGTAAAAATATTTTGTAGGATTACTAAAAATGCCATTTTTTCTCTAATTGATCTATAGAAAATATAAGCTAGTATAATCGCTGTCTAAAATCTATCAGAAATGTGTGGGTAAGAAAAAATGTTTAGATAAATACTTTGTTTGTTTGTGTTTTAAGGCAAACCTGCACGCGGGGGTATCTGCTTAGGATGAGGGGTGCCTTGGCAGGAGGACTTTCTAAGGGGATCTAACGCGTATTCATACATTTCGTATACAAAAACTTGAGTTTTGGGGGATATATGGCTAAAGTGGTTTTCTCGCAATAAAATATAAGACTATATCATTATTTGTAAAAATCTTTCTATGGTATAATTTTCTCACTTCCCTAACAGTAGATTAAATTTGTAGAAAATGTATGGGTATCCTAAATCCTACTTTAATGTTAAACGGCTACTTAACAAAAATACGGTATACAAAAAATTAAAACTCTTGATTAAAATTTTTTTTCTTGATAAATTAAAAACACTTGATTAAAATTTTTTCTTGATAAATTAAAAACATTTGATTAAAAAATATTTGTTGTAAAATTATTTAACTTAAAATTAAAACTCATGGTTAAAAAAAAAAAATAAAAATTAATTAACTCTTGATTAAAAAAAATATTTAGTAAAATTATATAACTTAAAATTAAAACTGTTGGTTAAAAAAATATTTGTTGTAACATTATTTAGCTTCAATTAAAACTTGGGTAAAAAAAGTTCATACACTATCTAAATCATTATTTGTAAAAACTATAGGTACTAAAATCGTTCTATGGTATAATTTTCTCACTTCCCTAACAGTAGAAGAAATTTGTAGAAAATGTATGGGTATCCTAAACCCTACTTTAATATTCTAGTAAACTGTTACTTATTAAATATATGCTATAATCAGTATACAAAAATTAGAAGTATGTATTAAGCAGCATTTATTCAATTTGCATTGGTTCTATTACTAAATGGTAAAGAAAACTAAATCCTCCTGGGGATATTGTTCATTTCTTTGCTCCACATAGTTAATTATTATTTAAAGAAACAAAAACAACAACGCATCCTCTGTGCTACGCCCTGTCTCCATTCATGCGAGGCTAGCGTGACGGGGAAAAGCATAGTAAAAATTTTTATTTGAAATGAGGCGGTAGACGAGTTCTACCGGGCGACTGGTGGGTCCTCATTTTATAATAATATTTTTTATTTCAGGTTTAATTCATATAGCTTATTTAAAATTATGTCAAAGTCGCTTATTTTGATACTAAATGTTAAAGTCTGAAAAAATTACAAGTCCCCTTATTTGTAAAATATCTTAAAGTCTGAAAAAAATTACAAGTACCCTTATTTGAAAAAAAGGAAAAAAAATTCTTATCAACCCTTCGAACATCCGCTCCCCACATCCGGTCCGACCACGCCCCCCTTCCCCGCTCAACACAGGTACCTCATGCGTACCCCACTTTTAACATGGTACCCCCTGAGGTGAACTGTCATTTATCTACTACTCGCATATCTCAAAAACTATTAGGCGTAGAATGTTGAAACTTTATATTTAGGATTGCTGTAACATCTAGTTGTGCACCTCCCCTTTCGATTCCATTCGACTGGATAGTTTATCTACAGAACCGCCCAAAAGATTCGAAATACATTACGCTCTATGGGCCGAAATTCATCAAAGCGTGTTTTAGAGGTATTGGGCTATTTCAAACGACTCAGAAGTGATGTATGCTCTAAAGAGTTAGAAAATGAATTTCTCCATTAAAAAAAGTGTCTTTATCATTTGTAGTTCTGCTACAGGAACACTCAAAAGATTTCCAATACATTACGGTCAATGGCAATTTTAGGGGCATTCATCCATTTCAAGCACAATACCGTCCTACCACATAAGTTAGGTAATGGTCCGACCACGGTCACGTGACTCCCTCAAGAACTATGCCAAAAGTCGCCAAGCTTGGCGACTTTTGGTGTACGTGTGTGCATATTTAACTCTCAAATCTCAAAAACTATTATGAAATTTCATATATAAGAATGTTGTAACATCTAGTTGTGTATCTCGATTTTTGGTTCCAATCTACTGGAGAGTTTATTTACAGGACCACCGAAAAGAATTTTAGTACTTTAATGTCTATGGACATCTTCAATATAATACAACTGTAGACAGTCATTGTTTGGTACATGCCCAAAAACTCGCCGTCTGTCCTCGATCGTGGCGAGTTTTGGCGAAATATCGCCAAATTTGGCGATAGTCAGTCATTTGGTCCATGCCCAAAGTATCGACATTTGTCATCGTTCTTGGCGAGTTTCGCCGAAATATCGCCAAATTTGGCGCCAAAAATTATTTCGTATTTTGTATAACACTAAAACTTTAACCCGTAGATTTTTGAACTTTTGTATTTAGAACTATTGTAATATCTAACTGTTTTCCCTATCTTTTTTGACAGCAATCGAATTAGAATTTATTTACAGGGTGAGCCAAATGACTTTAAATACATTGAGGTGTATGGATGCATTCAATTCATTGAAAGTCTGTGGTCAATGACTACTTTGGCTATCCCCAAAATCTCGCAGACTATCTCAAGTTTGTCGGCTTTTGGTGAAATATCGCCAAATAAAGTGTCAGAAAGAAATATTTCAAATTGAACTCAGCTTGGCGATATCGAAATATTTGTCTAGAAATCGCTAAACCTTACTATTATTGATATTTTATCTCTTTCAAACAAATAAGTTTAGAGGAAGTGCGACGAAAATATTTTTGATCTAATGGACGTGCAAGGAAGTCATGTGTTGGACACATCAGATTTTTTTAAAATAGCAATTGGTCCAAGTTAACTGAAAGCAAACGGCTGATCAGTGAAAAAGTTGAAAAAAAAATCGCTTTAAAAATGGGCAGGGAAAATAAAAACTCGAAGAATTTTTTTAATTCATTGTTAAAATCAAAATCCGTTGTATATTTTTCTGCAAAATTTCCTCAGATGGCTAAAATTTCCTCCTACCGTAGATCGCCGGATAGAAAATATTCTGCATCCCTGGCACGATGTATTTTTTATATTAGTTTCGTATTTGTTATGGTCAAGAAAAGGTCAAGAAAAAGTCAAGAAAAGGTCAAGAAATCAAGCTTACTTTTTGTGGTAGACACCCTGTAAGACAATAACCTAACAGTTTTCCTAGTACTTTAATTTTATGTCATTCTACATAAAGTACCTAGGATTTTTTAATTATCATCAGAAACATCTCCACTTGTAGCGTGATTATAATGGGTTGTTTGAATTTTTGATATATTTTTTTTCACAATGAAGCTGACAATACAGACAGTTATCTTTTAGTCATACAGTGACCACAAAACCTGAAAAAAAAAACAATGATAAGAGAGTATAGTTTTCGCATAATAATATGGTAATATGGTTTTGTCGCAGAATTCTTTGGCTTCGTCGTTCTGAAGTCCATTAGGTGTAAAAAGTTCTAGTAAAGAGTCCTACACGGAACCAACACAGGATAGAACAAGAACTTAATTGCTTCCTAGAACTTCCTCGAACAATCAGCTGTACAAAATTCACAAGCACAATCAGCTAGTAACAGTCCGCTTAGTGCAGAACAAGCGGAAGCGCTTTCACAAATGTTGCATTTCTCACACAAAATTAAACACTTCCACAGGCAAAAAATTCAGTGGAAACTTACTAGCAAAATAACAAACAGTCCCTCAACACTCAACAATAAAGAATTTACACACGGCACTTTAAAACTAGGCTTTAAAAAGCAAGCAAACGATAGCACAATTCACAGAGCAATGCAGCGTGCTCATCGGAAGCTCGATAACACACTGAACTGGGAGGTCTTATCATGCCTGTATTTATAGACGACACAGAAACTACAAGGAGTTTCTAGAAGAATCAATTTTTCCCGTAGATTCTAGATAAAGCGGACTTTTGATTACGTCATAGAAGAGAAATAGGGTAATACAGTGAAACCTATTTTTAAAGACCACCACTGGGACCAAGAAAATGTGGTCTTTAAGGAGGGTCGGTCTTTGAATCCAGGTAATATGATACATTTTGACAAAATTTTAAGCGTACTTAATTTTATCAATAAAATTAGAATTTATTTGATAATTACCTGTCTTCACTGAAAAGGCTTCTATATAGTAGATATAGTAATAAAAAGCATGTATGTACTTACTTTTTATAATATGTAGAGAAAGACAGTGAGATTTATATATATTTTAATAAAAGAAGTTAGAATATGTTTAAATTTTAAAAAAATGAAAAATATAATAAAATTTTATGTTGAATTTTGGGTGCTTAGCTCTCGCCAATATCGGCATCGCTCATTGGTAGAAACAATGGCGTCATTCTCTATAGTATTTACCGAGCGCAAATTTTGTGATGGACTCATTTTTCGAAGAAATGTTTAAAAACAATTGTGCTGAACGATTCACTGTAATGTCTAAAATTTTATTTTCAATAAATATCCTCCAAGAAGCAGTAACACAAGTAATTGCGTGCATGCCGCTATTGCGTTCACTGACTCCATGGATTATTTAGTGACTGGAAGCTGTGTTACAACTCAACTAAACAAGTGTCAACTTTCGTTTTCAACATACAGCGTGATTGCTGATCATTCGAACAACGAACTTACTCAAATAGGGGAAAATAAGAATTTTATTTAAGAATTCGCGGTCGTTAAAATAGTATTTTAAATAAATTTGTTTCTTATACATAGCGGTCGTTCGTCGCGTCAGGCAGGTGGTCGTTCAATAAGGAAAATAAACCATTATTTATAATTATATGGTACTCGGGACCGCTAAGACATGGTCGACAAGACCAGGTGGTCGTTAAATACGGGGGTCGTTCAACACAGGTTTTACTGTATTAGGCTATTATGTAATGTTAATGCAGCAAAACGAACTTTTGCGCCAAATGTCCAAAATTTCGCCACGATTGACGACTTTTAGGAGAAATATCGCCAAATTTGACGCCAAAAATAAGTTTCCGAAAGTGAGGTTTGCGAAGGCGTAGGACCCAGATTTCTAGAGATTTCTAGAAAATGCTATAAAAACCAATGGAGAAACCCAAAACCCCATATCTCGTGTCCTAGTTAACCGATTTTAATGCAATAAAAAGCAAAATTTAACTATTTGACGCGTAGAATACTAATTTTAAACTGTTTTAAACCCCAGAACAGTGGGTTGTCCCGAAAATTCGTAACAATATACATAAAAGAATTACACAAAGGAATTACATAGGAAAAAAAATAAAACAGGTAAAAGTTAAAACATCAAAACAAGATCAAGTCTGCAATTTATTCAGAAGGTCTCCAGCCTTCCAGTATCTGGATAAAACACTGATCTGGGAGAGAGCTGACCAAACGCTGAGCGATGCACCGCGTTCATGGCCACCATACCATTGCAGCAGAGGGAGTTGGCAGGGCTGTCAGCTACCGTAAAATACAGCAAAAGCGCCCCCTCTAATAAACGCCGCCCCCTCCCTGCTTTCCTCGTGAATTTCGTTTGCTGTTAGAATACCGAATAAACGCCCCCTTGAGGGGGATTTATACTGGCCGTTCCGTGCTGCTCAGACTCCGCTCTGCCCCATCGTCCTTTATCCGTTCTGAAAACTTCGGCTGCCCTCACGCGAGCTTGCGGAGCCTCAGTAAATGCTCCAATGAAATCACGTCAGCCAGCTAAACGTGACGCCAGAACAATGCTCTCCGCTTTGCTTCGCTGAGTGACGTCATCGCGGCACGGAACGGACAGTATGAATGCAGCTTCACTTGAAGATTGAAGGGGCGCTTGAACTGTATATTTTCCCGATTTTTACCGTTTATCCGCCCCCCATAGATCGCGATTCTCCTTGAAGACTGGAGGGGGGAAGCTTCTGCGGTATTTTGAATTTGTGAGGATGGGCATATGAACGGCCATTCATCGTAGCCTAGACGAAAGGCAGCTACAGCGATGCTTCTGGGATGTTATGGATGTTCATATTTCAATCTGCTTAGTTTCGCTTAGCTATCTGCTTAGTTGGCATCTGCTTAGTTTCGAACGCGAAATTGATTTTTGACAAATGATCTTCTAAATTACATCATACGATATGATCTTCTAAATTACATCATATTTACCCTCAAAATTACATGATATTTTTCGAAATACACTGTTAGAAATACCTGCAATTTTACCACACATGTTACTCTAAAATAATACAGCATAAGAAATAAAAAGCATTGTATTACGATCTTAATATTTATTACTAGTCGCCTCCGGCGACCAGTTGGTTCGCCATTTTAATAAATCTTGTGTTTCTCACCGGCTTCCTTGGCACTGAAATACCTCAGATTCTGCAGGGAATTTAAAATTAAGATGGTTACAAAGAGGGGCAGCCCTAGGGTATGTGATGCCCCCTGCTATCGTAAAAAAAGACACCCCCTTTTATGCTCTACTTAGTTTTTGAATTCGACATGACGCCCCTTCGAAGCCGGCGCCCCGGTGCGATGCTTAACTTGCTTACAGTGTCGGGCCGCCCCTGATTACAAAAATCAGATGGTTTAGTGATAAAAACCTACAAAAAGTTACAAATAATTTTCGTCCTACATTAATTCTGAAGAATTTCTAGGAATATCGACCGTTATCAAAAAAACGGAAATGGAAAAAAAAGTAAGAAAATCGGAAACACTTTCAGATTTTAAATACGCACTAAAGTGCTATATATTTAAAGCGTATCATATCCATGGGTCTTCCCTATTTTCTTTCTTTCCTTATTCCATTAAGTTGGAAAGTGTATCATTATTCATGAATGTGATAAAACAAAATTAAAATTGATATTTCTAACATCCTTTTTCTGTATGTAATACAGTAGAAATAGAAGGGGACGCGCAGAAAAATGCATGATTCGAACTGAATGAAAGTTTCAAAAACTTATTTATTGTTTGTTTGTGTAACATGTATTTCGGATTTGTGTGCTTGGCTCGTAGTCCGCTTATAAATCCACGTCAGAAGGGAAAACTTATTCAGGTGATTTTATTTATTAAAATCTGCGTATAAGTTTGCGCCATCTGAAGACGGCTTTGTAAAAAAAAAAGCTCAGTTGTAGTCTTTTTTTTTTTTTTTTTTTTTTTTGTATATTATAGGAACAGTGTCTTTTTCGCGCGATAAAAAGTAAACTGTTTGTTAATCCAGGACTTTTAACTGTCTTTATTCCAAATTTCATCCAAAACGGTTTCAGCGTGAAAGAGTAACAAACATACATACCAACATTGACATTTATAATATTAGTAGGATGAAATATTAACTGTGCATAGGACAGATTTCAACACAATCATTTTAGTGTGCTAAATACCGCACGCTGTACTTGAGAAACGTTGTCACCGTTTTTAAGATCCTAGACTAGATCCCTAACATGTCAGTTCACACCCAGTTTCCCAGTTAAAACTCACATGTTGCTCCACGTTTTATGATAATCCAGTTGTTCAACCGGAGGTAATGCAGATTTTAAGAACTGTCAGAATCAAATCAGGTTTTAATTTTAGGCGCAAACTCCCCTGCTTGAACGTAACAAGCTTAATCTGCTAGTGATAGGCGTGTTCGATGTTGAAAATTTACAATCTGAACTAAAGCAACCTAAACTCTAGGCAGATGGGCAAGTTTATTTATACTAGCGAGCCTGCGGGTCTAGAAGAGTTCGTTGAAGCTTGCTGAAATATTTTAACATATTTGCGTGAGATCTAAGTTATCCATTATTTTGAAGAAAAGAAAATAATAACCAGTTTATTGACTAAATATAAAATTTTAAGATGTTTAGCCCTTAGAAACGCGGTGGTTACGCCGTGAAAAACATGAATAGCTTGTTGTAAAAAGTGTGTATCCGTTAAAAGTAAGA
The DNA here is from genome assembly GCA_038373885.1 of Cheiracanthium punctorium. Classification (NCBI taxonomy): domain Eukaryota; kingdom Metazoa; phylum Arthropoda; class Arachnida; order Araneae; family Cheiracanthiidae; genus Cheiracanthium; species Cheiracanthium punctorium. Next base: position 593,882 of record JAWZYV010015503.1, read on the forward strand.
AATGATGTTTTTCACGGTAATTCCTTGTTAGTGTTCACCTCAGTTTAACTTATTTACATGCACTTGTTAACCCTTTGACGCGCCGTGAAACCGCCTTATTTCAGCGCTTTCACTGCTAGTGGAAACAAAATGGTTAAATGGTAACAACGCTGAAAAAGTGCAGAGGTCGCCATCGACCCATTTAACTGCCGACAACAGTGCGGTCGACCAAATAGCCCATCTGGTGCAACATAATTAAGAAAGTTTTACGACACAGCCAGCTGTTTTGGGCTGCACTTTTTCATTGGTGGGCAGCCTATCCAATTGGTCTTCTATATTGATGGGAAAATGCTTACGCTTCAAAGGGTTAAAAATTGATAAGGCATTTTTTCATGTTTTTAAAACCATTTATTTTTATAGCAGATAACAATAGATCAACAATATTTTGTCTGCATTGTTCGATGAATTTTTGCAAAATGTAAGCGAGCTTCATAATTTCTAGTAAAAGTTCTTATTTGAGAAAATACTGATTGAGATTTTCAGTATTCAAGTTAAGTATCCGAATTTAATGCTATACGAGAATATTAAAATCAATAAAGAAACGTATCTTATAAGCAAACCCTGTGTATGTAGTTTTATGGTACTTTAAACTCAATATTTCGTAAATACTGTCGTTATATTGGAAATGTTACCCCCGTGTATGCCCAATATTGGATAATTATTTTCTTCAAATATTTGGACAATATTGTGAGAGTCTTTTTGGTAATGTTGAACTGCATTGATACTTAATAACCAGTTTTACAGGCATTACCGTAAGTAAATAAAATGGTGAATTAATTAAACGTTTAAACTTCCTTTTGTTTACTTGAAAACAAATGTAATCGTAATTGTAAATACGTGTTTCGCTGTGCATCTGATTATCTCAAGCATGAAATACATTGAAGAACTCCGTGCTACTAACTGTTAAAATACTTAAGATATTGTGTAAGGCAATAACTGATAAAACTTATTTATGCGTTAATAAATAATAATCAACTTTAATACAGCTTACTGGTAACTAAGTTTATACATAGGGTTATTTTATGCCGTGAACTTACGGTATTTCAGCTTCATTTAACACGCCTTAAAGTAAAATATGCTTCCTCCGTACGATAGATTAATTCTCTTGCATTCTATTTTGATAACAGTTTATTCACATTGTGTGCATGCAACTGTAAAAATGAGCTACATCAGAAATATTAAAATTTCGTCTTAACATTTTTAGTTTATACCCTATAAAAATAGCTATAGTTAATTCTACTATGTAACAATAGAACCGCCGTCAAGATGTATTTATTGTTCTTTTTTTCCCAGTCATAAAGTTAAAATATAAATTCCAAACTTATTAAAAGTTTCGTCGTATTTAAACCTTTTATTGGATACATATTTTTGATTGTAAGATCTGGAGTCCGAAAATTGTTTTTATCCATTATTGGAGCTAAATCGTACAGTTTGGGGATTAATCGACACGCTTATACGTAAATAGTTGCAGTGATTGAAACAGTTTTTAGATATGCTCACTGTTAACACTTCTATTAAGTTTTCAGCTGTATTCTCTAGCACAGTGGTTCCCAACCTGGGGGCCGCGACCCCCAAGTGGGTCGCCATGACTTTCTTCGGGGGTCGCCGCAGACCGCTTTTGTAGGAAATGAATAGTAAACTTCAACATTTCTCTGCCATGAGACACCCTTTCTCCCTTTTTCTTTTAAAAGTAAAAATACTTATGCTGGTCAGGGCTTTTGTATCAAAGCTACAAAAACTGATGTTAACGAATCTAGGAAAGTTAACTAATGCTTGAGAACCTATGCATTAAGACAGAAGAATCGGAAATACGAACTGCAATTAATTTAAAAGAGGTAATTAGTGACCACCTTGAAGCTCTTGAATCTGAAATTCAAAGATATTTCCCAGAGTTCAACAAATTCAATCTCAATCATCCTATTAATAATCAGTACTCAATAAAAAGATATCAATTTTAAATTGCAAGTTATACTTTTTAATTATTAATTTTTTGTTTGTTTGTTTGTGTGATTAGGAATGGACGCGAGACGACTTTTTTGCGAGACGAGACAGAGATTTACAGCTTTTTTGCGAGACGAGACATACATTTTTAACATTACGATATAGGGATTTTTGCGAGACGAGACAAGCTTTTAGGCTATTTTGCGAGACGCGAGACGCTTATTTTTCGTCTCGCGTCCATCCCTATGTGTGATTATGGCAACGTTACGCTAGGACGATCTGCCAAGGATGGGAGGGTGCCTTGATAGGATGACTTTCTAAGGGGTTCTAAAGCGCATTCACGTTACATCTGGAGCAAACCTACCAAAACTCCAGACTGTTAGATCGACAGCCGAGCGATGGGACCTGAAATCGGGGCCTTCACATTTTGACAGTCTAGACCATTTTCAGTGGCATAACCTCTGTGACATGGTGAGGCTTTTTTGTTTGTTTTATTGGTCAGACATGGCGGATGTATGTGTGTGTGTGTGTGTGTTGTCGCGAACATTTTTCAAAAATCTAAAAGGGGTCGTAATTAAAAAAAGGTTGGGAACCACTGTACTAGCAGAATGAATATAAGCAGAGACTTTTTAAAATATTTTTAAAACATACACTTTAAAATAAACCATTTTGCTAAAAGAAGTAAGTCCACTTATTACATTAATTCACAATATTTTGTTTTTAGTAACTAAATTTTCTTTTACTTAAAATAATAACCTTATTAACTTTTATAGTTAGTTATTAAGGGATTCTGGGATATTTAATATGAATATATGGGGTTATAAGTGAGAAACTCTCAATTAAATTCATGCTAAGCAAATGATAATTTTGAAAGATAATTTAAATGTGTGTTTTTTGTGTGTATGAATGCATGATATCTAAAAAAAAGTTTTACGGGTGTTCTAATCTAAAAAATCTTTTTAATTTTCTATCATTAATATCTCAGTACCTTTTCCAACTGAAAAATGCAGAAAATTTAGAAATTTTTAATTACTTTATGATTTGTTACACAAAATTTCACAACATTTTAAATTTTGTTCATAAATATTTTTAAGTTCATTTTTTAAAACTGCAAACATATTTAGTACCTTTGAGGAAATTAAACCTAAAACAAATTTTTTAAAGAGCTAATGTTTCAACAAACTCTTCCTAAATCTTTTATCGAATCCCACAGTTAACAGTAAGTGCCTTGCACATAAGGGAAATAAAACCGCACTCAAGTGATTCACGAAAACACATATTTATTACAGGAGAAAATTTTTCGTCTCAGGATTTCAGCAAATGGATCCTAAAAATGTTCTCGATCAAAATGCATTTATATCGTCACTACACCAGGGGAATAACACAAGTTCGTTTCAAAAGTTTTCTCTCAGACCGTTCCTTTAATACTTGAATTAGCTACTAATCGCCTTTAGGTTAATACAATTAATCGCATTATTTTTCATCCGAAAAAAGTAGTTAGTTTTATTATATTATGTAACATTAATTCTTATGATTCTACTATTACTGTGCAGCTCGATAAAAATATTTTAAATGGATTTAATGCTACGAGGGTCGACCGGAAAGTAAGTTTCCGACGGCCAATAAAAAGAAACAGAAAATTATTACCTAAAAAGATTTGTTGCAAAAACAGCAATATTTCAGCTACTTCTCAACATAAGAATCATTGAATTTGTGACATTTGTCATACGGTGAGGTAAGTTTTTGTACTCCAGTGCCATAGAAATTTCCACTGGAATTTGAAGAATGGAGCCAGCGTGTCACACATCTCCCAGAAATTCCGCTGGGAGGTGTTCCACCATCCACCCTATAGAACTTATCTGGCTCCCAACGACTTTCACCTGAAGAAATTCCGGGTATCACTTTTCTCTCAGACGAAGACTGCGAACATCTGTGACACGCTGGCTCCATTCTCAGGCGGAAAACTTCTATGGCACTGGACTGTTGTTCTTGTCGTTACTTATGACCTCTGACAACCGCATGAGGGAGCCAGATCCTCCCAGGTAGGGAGGCGATGGGCAGAGGAGGGAGCCTTCCATTTTTAGTAGGCCCCTGTGGGAGGAAGTCCGACTTTAGCCCTGGATTCCCTAATTTTGAACCCATTCCAGAGGAGGGACCAGCCCCTTGAAATCGGCACCCCCCCAGAGGTATCGTTTAATAATTTGGAGGACATTGGAGCCACGACGAATTTTACGTGCACCAGCAACCATGAGCGTACACGGTCCCACAGCCGTCGAGCCCAGAGGGAGTGACCCTCCCAAGCACTGGCCAAGCAGGATGCTGCCTCACTTGCCGTGTTCTTATGGGAACGGAGTTTAGCGCCCAGACCACTGCTGGACGGTAGTGGACTACAAAAAATGTATACCACTATATGACAAGTGTTACAATTCCGGTGATTCTTATGTTGAGAAGTAGCTGAAATATTGCTGTCTCTTTTGCAATAAATCTTCTGGTGATAAAATTCCGTTCCTTTTATCGGCTGTTGGAAACTTACTTTCCGGACGAACCTCGTACTTACTGAAGTATACTGTTACTTTAGGGGAACAGACTTTAGGGGAGATAGGTCACATAAAAGCAATTTAAAATCACATAGCAAAGTTTCGTCAAAAACGTTGCATTCATACACCGGTTACTAAACATTACACAAAAGGCGTTGAGGTGTAACTGAATTTTCCTACCATGCTTTATCAAAATTTAGATTTTTTTTCCCTCCCTAAAAGAATACTGAACGAAAACTGATTAGTGTAAATAATGTTACATTTTGAATGCTGAAATTATCGAAGAATATTTTATTTGTTGTAAAAGTTGATGCGATACATTCACTAAAACTTAAACACATTTTGTGGATTGATTATTAACCGGTGTATGAAAACAACGTTTTTGGACCCCACTTTACTATGTGGTTCTGAATTCTTATAATGTGCCCTGCCCAGGACCAGCCCGATCCTATAGGCAAACTAGGCAACGGTCTAGGCACCGAACCGAGGGAAGCGACACTAGCCAGACACAGCTTTATGGGGTTTTTTTTCCCCCTATCTGCAGAGGTGAAAATTGTTCCACTGCTCGCCTCATCCTCCAGTCCATCTCTTTGTGCGAGTATCAATCCGGCCACTTGGAAGATGAGAAAAATTGTACATGATCTACGTATACTTTGGGCCATTTTTAATAATTCTATACCTATGCCACTTTTTCCAAAAAATTCTTTTCTTATTTATTGACTTGGCCTTTAATAACGTTTTCCGTTATTAAAGGCCGCATTCATTAACGTTAAAAATTTTAGAGCCAGTCCGCACAGGTTAAGAGGTGTAAACCAACGAGACTCGGGCGCCAATAACTAGGATACGCCACTACATCCACAGATGCACGGGGGGAATAACGTGGCGGCAGGGGCGTAGCCAAGGGGGAGATAGGGGGATCACAACTCCCCTCATGAGGAATTTTATGCCGTACAAAATGTATATTCATCGCTCCCTTATCACACACACGTATACATATATGTAAGTTGCAATAGTCGTAACCCCCCCCATGAAAAATTTCTGGCTACGCCACTAGGTGACGCATTGCCATTTGTCACCTTGACCGGATGACAGCCACTAGAGGCGCCCCCAGAATTTTAGCTTAGAGCGGGGCTGGGCTACAAATACGACTGAACTCTGTTATAGTGATATCGATTATACACTCATGTCCATAAATTAAGGATAATGAAGTTCAGGCAAAGAAAGAGAAAGAAGCAAAACAAATTTGACTTATTTGTAAAGTCTATTCATTAAACAAAAAGTAAAGAGAAAAAAGATGCTATATGTTTGACATAATTAATAAAAATTGCAAGTTTTACTCCCTTGACCAAATTTCAAAAAAGAACCTATTTACAAAAAACAGTATAACATGGTTAGTAGGATGGTTAATACGGAGTATGTCTCCAGGACGATGCAATAAAGGCCTGACAACGCCTAGGCATGCTGAGTATCAAATGATCAATCTGATCTTGGGGAATATTACACCACTCATCAAGCAATGAACTCCGAAGTTCCGGTAGACAGGTGGGAGGGGGTTGACGGGCTGCAATTCGTCGGCCAAGCATATCCCACACATGCTCTATTGGATTCAAGTCCGGTGAGTATGCTGGCCAATGCATACGTGTGATATCCTCCGATTGAAGGCATTCGTCTACAATGTTTGCACGGTGAGGACGGGCGTTGTCATCCATAAATACAAATTCAGCACCCATGGCGCACCGAAACAAACGTACATGTTGTTCCAGAATGACATCCCGATAGATGTGGCCTGTCATCGTTACACTCTGAACATGCAGGTCAGTTCTGGAACCAAGAATAATTCCTCCCAAAACGAGCCATCCTGCACCACCGTAACGGTGTCTTTCAATGGGGTTCTCTTGGTGGTAACGGATACCTGGCGCTCTCCAGATGAATGTTCGGCGAGAATCAGACTCTAAACTAAACCTGGACTCTTTGGAAAACATCACACAAGACCACTGTTGCGGTGTCCACAATGCATGCTCTCTACTCCAGGTTAATCGCAGGCGACAGTGAGTTGCGGTAAGTGGAACACATCTGACAGGCCTACGAGCATATAGACCAATGTGCCCTAAGCGTCTGTACACGGTCTGCCTTGAAACTGTCGTACCGGTAGCTGAAGAGAGCTGACGAGACAGGTCTGATGCTGTACTCCGTCTGTTTCTTTTGGCAGTAACTGCCAAATAGCGGTCCTCATTCGGCGTTGTAACTCGGGGGCGACCTGTGCTGTAACGTCTACTCACATTACCATCATCTTGGAATCGTTGCCAAAGCCTGGAGATGACACTCTGGGCGATTCCAAGTTCCTCGGATACTTCCAGCTGGGTACGTCCACATTCCAGTCGTCCGATAATTCTGCCACGTAAAACATCATCCAAATGCCTCCTTTGTGCCATAACTATGCGGTTTTTGCACTGAAAGGCTTTCACAGCGCTTGTGAACAATTTTACTTCTTTGCCACCATTCCTTATATACCCCTCTCTTACACTCTCGTCATTGTGACGTACCATCCACGCCATCTGGTGGTTTCTTGTCATTTGCATATTCTTCTTCAAGATGTGTGTGATCATTCCACAGGTGAAATTTTTATTTTAGAGATCAATTTCTGTGTGATTCTGAATTATCCTTAATTTATGGACATGAGTGTAGTTACAACTCTCTTATAACGTCTAAATATCTGGTACCAATTGACTTGCTCATAGAACACAATTCCGCTATCAATGTAACTCATTTTAGAGTCATAAGTAATTAAAAAAATATTTTAGAAATAATTTGAAGATTTTTAAAAATTAAATATTTTAATTAAGTGACAATTTTCAATTTTTAAAGCTTTTCACTTCTAACTGTCCACCTTTCGGGGAGGGGGCGGCTTTATTTACCATAGCCCTCTCCATGAGTGCACCTGTAACTGACTCATTAGCCACAACAGGGTTAGTGGTGTGGGGGACGGTCTTGCTCAGGCAGCCTTTCTTGGGGCAAGGGAGGGTCAAAAAATTTTGTTTTAAAGGGTCGCCGTTAAAACCTTTCGCCTAAGACGTCAAAATTGCTAGGGTCGGCGCTTTCTAGGACACCTTGTATATGGTTTACAGTACGAGGAAAGCAGAGCCTGATTACGTCCAACTGGGGCCCCGGGCACTGCTGAATTTGGGGGCCCCCATCTATGAAATTTGTTGTATTTTTCATGAAATTTTGATGTAAAAAAGAACAACATTTGATATTAGGGGCCCTTTAAAGCCGGGGGCCCTGGGCAAAGTCCCGATTTGCCCATGCGATAATAAGACTCTGGAGGAAAGTAGTCTTTTCTAAAAGAAATGATTCTACTTTAAATATATCTAACAAAAAGATTCAAAAACTATATACACTAAACACTTTTGAATAGCGGAGAATATTCAAAAACCATTTAGAAACACACATATCGCATTAAGCGTAAAACGAAACTAGTCTTTTCTACAAGAAAGGATTCTACTTTAAATATATCCAGTAGCGGCTCGTAAATACGAGCTGCAGAGCTGCAGCACTCCCTACAATTTTTTAATCTACGAAGTAAAGGTTTAGTAATGAAACAGCTATCCAAACAGTAAGTCTAAAGACTCATCAGTAGTGGGAAAAAAGACAATTTTACACTTGTCCTTAACAAGCGTGAAAAAGAGTACCAATCCTTCAGGAGTAGGGTTGCCAGGTCGTCAAACCTAATAGCCGGGACAGACCAGCCAGTTTGGCCGGACATTTGGTTAAAAAGGCCGGACAGCCTACACTATTGAGGATTTTGTCTCAGTATTAATAGGTACAACAAAAAAATTGTATGTAAAATCAAGCTTTTTTGATTATTACCATGAATCTTGTTAAATTCTAGTGAAATATAAATAACATCGAATGCCAAATCAGTTCAAGTACTTTATTACTAATCAGCCAAAGTCACCCGTAAAAAGCCTAACAAAAGCCGGATACCATTCAGTTTGGCCGGACACGCAATCAAAAAGCCTAACTATGTCCGGCTTTATCCGGACGCCTGGCAACGCTATTCAGGAGGGTTGCGCTCCCTTTCGAAGCGCTGCAATGAATTAGAGCGATTTTCATCCAATTCGCAGGCTCACTACGCATGCTCGCGGTGGTGTGTGGGTGGAAGGGAACGCAGAATTTATTTCCGATTTGGCGCTGCAAGCGATGCAGATCACAAGCCGCACATTCTGCGTAGCGCTTTGTAACTTTGTGCCACCGAATTTTGCTCTTTTCGAAATAAGAACATGAATGTGGTAGATTTGCAGAAAATCGTGTTTTCACATTTATCATTAGCTGAAAAACTGGAAGTTAAAAGCAAAGGACGCCCCTTGCCGGACTTGAAAATTTCTCAAGCTTCAACAAGTAGGAAGAACTCATATCAGCGAAAATTTAGTAGAGAAGTTTATTGCAAGCATGACTGGCTGTGTGGATGTGATGTAAGAAACACGTTATCTTGTTTTCCATGTTTAATTTTGGGGGAGATCATTCTTGGACCAAAACAGTAATTAATGACTTAAGTTATCTTCCGGGTAAAATTAAAAAAAAAAAAAACATGAAAACTCTCTGAAAAACATTTAAGAAATGTTGTGAGCTTGGCTATGGTTTGGGAAGGTTGAAATTGCGGTGCATTTAAGTGAAGCATATAAATCGAGCATAGCAAAGCACAATGAGGAAGTAAAAAAAAAAATAGAGAAAGACTCTCAAAAGTAATAGACTGCATTAAATTTTATGGCCAATTTGAATTACCACTTCGCGGCCATGACGAAAAATTGGACTCCACTAAACCTGGTATTTTTCAAGGACTTCTGGAATTTGCTGGAAAGCTTGATGAGAGTTTAAAAGCTCATTCTGAAACTGCCCCCGTTTTCAAAGGAAGCTCAAAGACAATCCAAAATGAATTATTGGACTGTATTTTAGAAGTATGTCGAAGTGAAATAACGGATCAGATCAGCCGTACAAAATTTCTGGCTGTCATGGCAGATGACACAACAGATATTTCAGAGAAAATTCAAGAAGTTATTGTGTTTCGTTATGAAAATGAAGGTGAAGTATTTGAAAGATTTTGGGGATTTTACAACCCTCAATTGCAAAACGCTAAAAGTTGTCTGATTATATTTTAGAGCAGTCGAGTATAGTTTTGAAAAATGATTTGGACAAACTTATTAGTCAAACTTATGATGGTGCAGCTGTTATGAGTGGAGAGAAGAACGGAGGGCACGCCATAATTAAAGAAAAAATATTGCAATGCTCATTTTACACACTGTTATGCCCATCAGTTGAACTTAATTATGGAAAAATCAGCATCACAGAATTCAAAAGTCCGCATATTTTTCAGCAGTTTACATGGCATTCCAGCGTTTTTTCTTTACGATCACCACAACGCCTCGCAGCGTTAGATTTGGTTAGTAAAAGAATTCCAAGAAGCTCCAGTACGAGACGGAATTTTAATTCTAGAGTTGTAAATACCGTTTATGAAAATATTAATCAGCTAAATGAATGCTTTGAAGAATTGCAGAAGTCGAAGAATCTACCAACAGTACAAGCAGCTTCAGGACTTCTACGGATGCTTAAATGACGAAAATTTCTTCTTTTGGCTGTCATTTTTCCATCGTAATATGCCTCACGTTGACTTATGTTACGATCATCTTCAAAGCCGCAATGCAAATTCTCCTTCTATTTCTTCAGCACTAGATCACTTTTACCGTGCAATTTATCTCATTAGGAACGAAGAAACCTCATCCCAGTCAGAAGTTTTAGAACAAGCACCTCAACTTAAAAAAGCGGAAATTAAGTGAAGATTTAAACATTGCAGCTAAAGAAGTCTGTGACACCATTTGTTTTTAAGCTAAAGAACGATTTACATTTCTTGGGCAGCTTTCTGCAGCAAAACTATTATCGTGCGAAACATTTTGTGATTTTTTCAAGACTTTTCCTTTAAAAGAGTTAGAGGAGACTGTGTTAGCATACCCTATGTTAAAGAAAGAAAAGCTCAAAACTGAACTTTCTATTTTATATGAACGGCAGGAGTTTTCTAGTGTCTCGGGAACTTTGAACCTTCATCAGGTCATTGTAAATCAAAGACTTCAAAATTCACTTAGTGAAGTGAACTCATTGCTGAAAATCGTTCTCACAACGCCGATGACAACTTCAGAACCAGAGCACTGCTTCTCCACGCTGAAGAGAATAAAGACGTTCTTAAGAAGTACTATGCTACAAGAGCGTTTATCAGCCTTAGCAATGTTAAGTACAAGTGAGGACTTAATAAGAGGTATAAAACATTTTAATCAAAGAGTTATTGAAGAATTTGCTCGTCGCAAAGAACGAAGAATGAGTTTTCTATTTAAGTAAATATAATTACTCTGTGCTATAGTCTTCAATTTTTTCAAATTTTCTTTTACAGAGCAACAGTTATTGGAATATTATATAAAAGCAGGTAAAAGGAAGTAAGTGAGTGGAAACGTGCTTTTATCAATCTGGAGCTTTAAACTGTAAATCCATAGGAACTATGAATTTTCTATGTACGGGTGTTGCTAGATCGCTGACCATCGTTTCTGAAGTCCTACGCCGCAGCACTACCACCGGTCTAACTCACGAGCCGCTACTGAATATATCTAACAAAAAGATTCAAAATCTACATACATTAAACACTTTCGAATAGCGGAGAATATTCAAAAACCATTTAGAAACACACATATCGCATTAAACGTAAAACGAAAATAGTCTTTTCTACAAGAAATGATTCTACTTAAAATATATCTAACAAAAAGATTCAAAAACTATATACACGAAACACTTTCGAATAGCGGAGACTGTTCAAAAACCATTTAGAAACACACATATCGCATTAAACGTAAAACGAAAATAGTCTTTCTACAAGAAATGATTCTACTTAAATATGTCTAACAAAAAGATTCAAAAACTATATACACGAAACACTTTCGAATAGCGGAGACTGTTCAAAAACCATTTAGAAACACACATATTGCATTAAGCGTAAAACAAAAATGTAAACGAATGAACACGAAAAGAATTCAAAAACTATATGCACTAAACACTTTTGAATAGCGGAGAATATTAAAAAACCATTTAGAAACACACATATCGCATTAAACGTAAAACAAAAATGTAAACGAATGAACAAGAAAAGAATTCAAAAACTATATTCACTAAACACTTTTGAATAGCGGAGAATATTAAAAAACCATTTAGAAACACACATATTGCATTAAGCGTAAAACAAAAATGTAAACGAATGAACACGAAAAGAATTCAAAAACTATATGCACTAAACACTTTTGAATAGCGGAGAATATTAAAAAACCATTTAGAAACACACATATTGCATTAAGCGTAAAACAAAAATGTAAACGAATGAACACGAAAAGAATTCAAAAACTATATATACTAAACACTTTTGAATAGCGGAGAATATTAAAAAACCATTTAGAAACACACATATTGCATTAAGCGTAAAACAAAAATGTAAACGAATGAACACGAAAAGAATTCAAAAACTATATATACTAAACACTTTTGAATAGCGGAGAATATTAAAAAACCATTTAGAAACACACATAACGTATTAAGCGTAAAACAAAAATGTAAACGAATGGACAAGAAAACCGTGTATGTTTAAATGCAAATATCTGTTGGTATAACACCAATAAAATAGCACGTGACGAGACTGTGTTTTGAGGTTACCAGCAAAATCATTAATTCCGATTATCTTGACTTTCTAAACTCGCGAGAATGGCAATTCCTTTCAAAAACCGTTTAGTTCTGATTTATTTCTTCCCAAAATTCAACGAAGTTAGAAACCAGAATGGAGTTTTCGTTAAATCACAAGCACTTTCTTCGTACGGCACGTGATAGCGCTGTTACAAAGCGCGGCACATCTTTGTCACGTGCTGTGCCAACCAATTTTCCTCGAACGCAGTCAAAACCAATTTTTGCATCCCCCAAAAACGTGAAACGTTAATAGACGCAGAGCCAGCCGCATTTTAGATTACTTTCTTTGAAAGTGGTAAAAGTGCTGCCGGGATGATAAAAATTTCTCTATTTGAAGGAAATACTCACACTAATCTTACTGCCAACTGGGAAAAAAAAAAAGAAAGACATTTTCAAAAAAAAATCGCTTAGATTTAATTTATCATATATGGTTCTCGGTGTTTTTTCGATTTAACAATTTGTGATTTTCAAGGCACTAATACATCACTGTTAAAATTAAATGTTATAAGAAGTTTTCGCACAATCTGCTCGAGCGCATTTTGTTTATGACGCTATTCTCGAGAAAGAAAAAAAAAAAAGAAATATAAATCATGCAAAGCGCATCGATTACAAAACACTTTCCAACACAACAATATTTTTGAGCCAAATTTGGCGGTTATTTGTCCTTAAATTTGGCGAGATTTTGGAGATATTGCTTTAAACATTTTTATACTTATTGTACTGTCCTTGAAATAGATTAATGTATCTCAACTGCTATAGATCGTAATGTGTTGAAATTCTTTTGAGTGTCCCTGTAGATGAACTATTTATTACATAGACACTATCTTCAATGGCTAGCATTATTTTAACAGCCTTAACATATAAGTAAGTCAACTTTGCTTTCTTTGAAAAAAACCAAATATCTCTAAAATACGCTTTTAAGAATGACTGACCACAGAGCGTTATGTATTGGATTTTTTTTTTCTTTGACTCCTGTAAAAGAGCTATAAATGTTACATATATCATTTTCAATACGGTACATGGTCCTGTACATAGAAAGAACATAAATAATTTTCGCACTAATCGATGTATATTTATGGAAGTAGAGCACGGAAAGGTGGACAGAAGAGTGGACAGAAAATTCGAAATCATAAACGCCTCTCAATCTTGCCGGAAAGATGAAAATATAAATATATATATTCCTCTTATACAAAATAACGGTATCACATGAACACGGAGAACGAGAAATTTATTCTTTTAAGGATTAGCAGCCTAAAATTAATTTTCCACAATCTAAAAAATCAATTTGGTTGCATGTAAATCGGTAATGCATTAACCCTTAAAAATTCCTCCGACCAACGCAACCCCCCTCTTAGGCAGATATCTCTTGCTTCCGTAGCTTTCTCTTAACACTAAATCAGTATCTTCAATTCTCTTAACAACACACTAAATCAGTTCATTCGAGCGCGAGTAACGAATTTTCAAAATTCCCATTAAAATCGTCATAGCTGAATATTATCACATTAGGTATAATTTTGATTTCCCTCCAAATAATGAAAAAATCAGTTATATTTAATATATTTCCTTAGTTGTAATTTTAAATTAGATGCCACAAAATCCGGGAAATAGGGCAGTTGGGGAATCAAGAGGTCAATCGGAAAATTAAATTATGAGAATTCCATAATTTCGAAATAATTTACAATATCTTACATAAATATAGGATGTTTATAATTAATGTTTTTCTATTCGGCGAAAACTTCTATTCAGAATGTTACCAAATTTGTATGAAACCTTCAGGAGACCGTGGGAGAAATGTTCTTTATGGCGAAAAAATTTCAAAAAGTCACCACTAGGTAGCGTTTTACAACGTTTTAGTGCAAATAAAACGGACAAATGAGCAATTTCAAGAGAAAAAAAAAACAGGTGTTTTACCCCTGTTTAGGGGGGTAGGGGGGTACACCTCTAACAGGTGTTTTACCCCTGTTAGAGGGAGGTTTTACTTATCAGCAATTACAATATCGTAAATTGCCACCCGATGGTGATTTTTTGAACAATTTTTTTTGTCAGCGAAGGACATATTTTGTCTCTCAAAGGGGTTAAGAGCCCGTCCTACTCCACGCCAATCGCTTAAGCGACCGGTCGTGGGTTCTTCCCAATACCCGGACTGTTTAAATATCCTTTCTCTCCGTGATAGTAAAAAACTCATTGTGCTGTCCACTTTACTCGACGAAGATTCATAAGCGGATTTTGGATCCAAGCACACGAGCCCGAAAATAAATGTTCCAGATGCATATCAAACCGGGGCCATCGTGATTCTACCGGGCCTACTTGTGCATTCCGATGAGTCATCCAGAGAGGCCTACGGATGATCACTTATTGGTTCCAGCACTTAGATACATCCGTAGGCCTCTTTCGGCTTGCACAAGCAGGCCCGGTAGAATCACGATGGCCCGATCAAACACAACATCTCTCTCCCATGCTCTCATTGACCCATTTAAGCCCAGATTTTTCTGCGACTTTCTTCAATTTTTCTTAATGCCAGCAGTAATAGATAAGTTTACGACAATAGTTTCTTGAACAAGGGATTATTTCTTTTAAAATCATTATGTATAAAAATTGAAATGTCAACATTCTGCTGGGTCGTGTTAAACTATTCGAGTTGCGGTTCAATACTCGTAAATAAAGGCTAGGAAAATTAGATAACGTTTTCGACTGACAGCGAAAATGCCGTCCATAAAAGGGACGCTAGGCATAAATGGGCTAAGGTTTAATCCTTGGCGAGTGAATAAGACGCTCAAAAATTGTAGACGGTTGAAATGTGAAGGTACGGGTTTGGGCCTGTCGTGCGGCTGTCGATCTAACGGCCTGGAATTTTGTTCTGTTTTCTCCAAATGTAACGTGAATTCGCGTCAGACCCCCCTTTAGAAAGTCTTCGTCCAAGGCACCCCCCTACACACACACGCACGCATGCACACCAATGGCATAACGCATTTGCGCTCTTAACAAGGAGATACTGGTTACCAGAAGGTTACTGGTTCAAACCCATGTCATGTTCGTCTACCTAACCGTTCGGAGTTTTCCGCGGTTTTCTCCGAAACATCGCAAAATACGGGTTAGGACCCCTTAGGAACCATCCCCCCTCATTCATGGATCTGTGATGAAGATCACATATCTAATTTAATAATCATTTAGTTTGGTTTTCTTTAATGTAATCTATCCAAAATCAAGAATTCTAAATCTCTTCTGTTTTTCATTTTTCTGCCCTTTCGTTTTTTAAATCTGTATATTTGCTTTTCCCCGTATGCACTATTCTTACTTGTTTATTCGTCTCTTCAGACCGGTGTGCTAAAAATAGATTATAATTGCGTCCGTTTACAAAATCAACGGCTTTTTGTTTCGCCTCATTTGGCATAGCATTGGCGTAAGTTATTTTTTGTTGCCCTGCCTCATCTTCAAAATTATTTGCTCGCGATTACGTCATTTTTAATTTTATTGGATTAACTATTAGGGTTGCTCTGGAATTGGCGTTATAAATCTCGGACAAGTTATTGTTCTCGCCAATGTGTAATTCTGTGCTGGCGTAATTTTTAATTCATTCCATCTTAATTGCACTGTCCATATAGGACGTCATTTTATTTTCGCTGAGCCACCACCGCCCGTTATAATAATGTCTCAATAGTATATGTTTAATAAAATAGTTTTTCAGTATTTAACGTCTTTTTATTATCTTGCAACTTAGTGTATTCGAACCTGGACTTTCATGTATTCACAACGCAGTGTTAATAATTTAAAACAGCCTAACTAATTAACTTCTTCACAGGATCCCCCACTCCCTTCGACCTAGATCCCTCTTGCAGAAAATAGTCTGTAATCCCACATACTTACATCCAACTAAGGCACCGCCACCCTAGGCAGATGGCCATGCGTAGCTTTGCACAAACAAACAACAAAGTTTTATGCAAATATCATAGCACTCTGACCAGTAGTTTTACCTATACACCGCTCTGAATAGGGAAACTTTAATTATGAATACATTGCATATAACTCCTTTTCTTCATTCGGCTGAAATTTGCCCAATTTTAAAAATGGACTAAACAAAATTCGAGTCAAAACTCTCGCTAATACTTATAGCTTTTGTAGTTCATTATGAGAATACTGAATGCTTATACAGTGTGTCCAGCAAATAGCACCCTCTTTTCAAAATTAAAAATCTCGAAAACAAAGGTCAATAGAAGAAAGAACCAAACGGTATGTTTGTTATGTAACTTGTAAAAACTTTATACAGAAGTTTCGAAATATGTAAGCTGTTGCAATAGCTGTTAACAGAAGTTTCGAAATATGTAAGCTGTTGCAATAGCTGTTAACAGACAGTGGTGTGCACAGAGGGCGTTATGGACGTAATCTTAATGTTGAAAAGCGCATTCTTTAAGCGGAAAATTGACAATTTATGAATTTTGTGTTAAAATTTTCAACAAGGGAAGTTAGAACCCTCAAACGCCCCCTTTGGCACGCCACAGCTAACAGATGGAGCTGCACGTCAAAATCGATTGACGATCATCATGCAGAAATATAAGGTCATTCTCTGCAAGCAGTCACTACACAATCTTCCCAAAATGTCCACCGTTCGACGCAGAGAGGTCTCGCAAACGAATAATGAAATTTGTCATCGCATCCTGTAATGTCTCAACGGAAACAGATTCACAGGCCGCACAAATCGACGATTGAAGCTTCCAGCGTGTTGGAATGGCTCTGGTAGACAGTATCTTTCAATGTACCCTACATAAAGTAGTCACAAGGAGTCAGATCGGTAGAATATGGAGGTCAATTCATTATTGAGGCCTGCAATTACAATGCCATCTGTCAGCGGTTTTTGTAACTACGGCTTCGAAACTTCTGTATAAAATTTTAATAGCTTACATAATAAGCATGCCCTTTGCTGCATCCGTCAATTCATCTCTGCTTTTGGTAGTTTTAACTTTGAAGTCAGGTGTTATTTGTGTCTAGTGCCTTTGATGGCTTTAAATAAACAAATTAATAGGTATAATAATGTGTCTTTTTTGAAACCAAAATTACAAATAGTTCGTTTTAAAATTCAATGACTGATTTTTTGAAAGAAAAAAAAAATGTTATTATGCTCATCATTAAGAGAGTTGAATGATGAGGCGATGTGTTTCAAGACAATTCTCGTACCTAACTGAATTTTCAAAATAAATAAGGAAGAGAAATTACAAGTAAGATGGAATAAATATTCCAAATAAATTTGCGGTAATCAGTTTATTCTGGCCTTTTAATTTGCTTGCTTGGGGCATTGTGTAGTCAAGTTTTTCCTTAATGCAATTATTTATTGCATTGCCAAATGCCTAATCCTAATCGCATGGCTCAAGTATTCTTAAACAATCGCCTTAAGCTCATGATGATAGGATTTGCACAATCCTCTAGAATAAATAGTGCATTTTAAGGGAAAAACTCTTATCAATAAATGAATTCGAGATTTTTCCATTGCTTTGAAAAAGTGTTCTACACTTATATTCGCAATTAGTTCACTATTACTGGTTACGTTTTGGTCCCATCATTATCACACATAATAGTTCTCAATATGAATGTATTTGAATATTTGCGGACTTGCAAGTTCCTATTATAGTTTTAATTCCGACTAAAATGATTGCACTGCTTATCGCTCTGTGCTGCTATTAGTTGTGATCGGAATTTTTTATTTAAAGTAAATTGATTTGTTAGATCGCTAGTTTACTGACTATTAAAATCCTATTTATTATTATTAAATGGCAATTTCTTGCGGAATATGTGTGGTACAGCGGACTCGCGGTACAACGCGATCAATATTACGCAAACGGGATACTATGCGAGTTTTCGCGATTAACTTATCTCAGAGCTAAAGCTAACTCCTCGCCACACACAACAGGAGATTTTTTTTGCCGGCAGTAATAAGCTTAAGCAGAAATGTGGATTGGGAGGGGTAATCGTCTTCGTGATTGGCTACTGAAGAAGAGAGCCAGTCAGCGAACGGTATTTTATCTCTCTTAGCATCCCTGAAGGAGGAAGCACTCAAACAGGCCCAATTTAAACCCAGCTTTATTCATTACATTCTACAGGAAATGGTAATAAATAGGTAAGGAATTGTTTAAAACCGTTTGAAGGATGTTGATCAGTTTCTAATGTAACTCTGCATGGGTTTCAATAAAGCCCATATATACCCTTTTTCACAAAGTAAACGATGTCTTGGAACACATCTCTCACGTTAGTAAAGACTCCACTGTATAGTCAAACTAAGACTAATTTTTGGAACTTCCTAAAAATACCAAATTGATCTATATGTCTGGAAAAACTTTCCGAACTTACTTATCAATAGGAGTGGGTTTGGGTACGGACCCTGTTTGTGCATGATCATTATTGGGTTATTTCTGAAAAATACTGATGAAAATGACAAACGAATTCAGTAATGTACGTACAGGGTGGTTACAATTTCTTTATGAACAGCATTCTGCAACTAAAACAGGTGAGCACATTGCCATCAACTTCGACATATGAGCTGTACACGAGATGTGCTCAAGAAATATTTTGAAAAAGTTTAATTGAAAAAATATCCGTTAGGTATTGATTTTCTTAGAAAAACAGCAATTTAACAATGGAAATGACTAACTCGAAGTGTTCAAGCATTTTTAACATTTGTTAAATTAGTTTTTGGAAGATTTACTATCCAGTGCGCAGGATTTTTTTTCGGAGGTGGTTGAAGTTCCAAAACTTAGAATGCAATATAACTTATAGAAATCGAAGTAACATTTTTAGGGTCTTATTTTATTATAGTAACAATTATTATTAATAGTAATATCATAACTTCTTTCCTTAAAGTGTTCGCAGCTAAAAATGAATTAAAGAAGAAATTCATCAATTCAGTCTAAAATCTTTAACCAGTTGAAAATATAAATAAAGTTCGGCCTGTAACTAAACCTCAAGTTTCTCTTAAGGAACTTGACACATTATTTACATTGCTTCCTATTCTTCTCCTAAATGCCACGTTGTCAAAATTGTGTAGGACCCTGAACTGCTATTTCTTTTCTCCTTCGATAGCTGGGCGGAGAAGACTTCCTTTAAACATAATACGGCCTTAACGTTAGAGATTGTTGAAGTAAAGATTGTTGATAGGCCGATATTGATGTTAGTGTCATTGCATAGCTAAAATTTAATCTTTAAAGATCAAATACAATATAAATATTTTCATGCATATTGAAATTATCCACTAATATGAAATATTTTCTTTTCCTTATGTTTACTCATTTTGGGGATGCCTGAAGGGTTAGTTTGGGACATTTCTTGAGCTTAGTTCACAGGTTTCCCATGCAAAGCGAAACGTAAGGGAAATTTTGTGAATCGAACTATTAAACTTCTCTGTGCGAATTTTGTGTACAATACATATGCCAAGCTGCAGAACATTGTTTGTAGAATTTTGTAACCATCCCGCACAAATTAAAAAATAAATAAAACGAAACTATATTTAATGATTTCGCAGTCAGTCGATTTAAATATGGCTTCGTCACTCAGTTAAAAAGCTGGGAGTCGAAATCAGCCATTGTTAGTTGCAATGTGATACACAGTATATATATTTTACACCATTTAGTTTTGGCTTGTAGAATTCTTTTAATGCAATCAATTTCTAGTCTGTCTTTCACTAGAATAGAATTTATTTCTACGGAGTTTTCACTCGATTTCTTTCTTAAAATTCAGCATCTCTAGTTATGTACATAGGCATCATTTAGTTTTCGTCGTCAAAAAAGCTAACTTATTGAATTTCAATTTTAAAAAATTACTATATTCGCTAGTAGGTACATGGATTGACACATGCGTACAAATAAACAGATAATCAAATCACATATTTATATTTTTTTTTATCATTTGAATGATGCAGGTACCATGCTGTTATCACAATGACAGAAAGTTGACAGATAATTAGATACCAATATATCCATGCTGAAAAGTAATTCAAACATAGTGATAGTTGAAAAACAATCACTATTATAAACATCACTAAATGTGATCACAAAGCTTTCTTTTAAGTATTTGTTATCCAAAATTATTTGTATAATTTCTTATTTGAATTTTTTTTTTCTACACCAAAGCAGGTTATTACTTCACACAGTCATGTATAACGTGCTTAAATATGCAGTACTACTCCTAGACCTTGAATTGAAAAACAGTACCTCCGTTCCTTTTTTACAAACAAAAAAATACTTCTCAATTCATATTATCTTGAAAATTTTATCATTTATCGATTGAATATGTCCATGAAAGTTAATTAAAAAAGGAAATAATTAATTATAAAGATACGGCACATAGTTAAAGGTTATGAAAGGTTATTTTTTATCATTATTTATTCGCATCTTGGTATGTGTTGCTGATTTATCTTCATATGCTATCTATCATACTTCAAGTAATCAATTTAAATAACATTTCTGAAATTTCCTTTCACAGAAAATTAGCTCATAAAAATTCATTTCTTCGAACTGTACTGTTTTTATTGGTATTTTTATTTGTTAGATAACAATAAGTTAATTTCAGCCTAAATTGCTTCGGGGTTAGTGAGTAGCATTTAAAAAAAAATTTTTAACTGTACGGTTATTCATGCATTTATTCTTTCATTTTGTGAAATTTTTACCAACTACAAGTGATGTGAAACTAAAACTTGCGATACATCGTGTTGATCTCGTTTTTGATTAATCGAAAAAGCTCAATAAAAAGTGTTCCGCTACGCTGCAATAGGAGGTAACTTATTAACTGTCGTTACATACAGTAACGTTGCGGTAACATAAGCAGTTGAGCGAATTTGTCAAGTGACTTGCTGTGAAGTTTTGTGTTTTTAGCCTCAACAATAATTTATTTTCACTGCGAAACGATGTTAAAGTTTATTAAAAATGAAATACCCGTCTGTTGATTTTAATGTTGCTGTTTCTAATCCTCCAAATTCTGACGAAGGCAGGACATTGACTATAAGAAAGTCTATGGCAAGGAGGGATTAGAATAAATTTATTCCTTGGAGAGGCCCAAACAATACAGAATGTGTGTTTGTCTGAACCCTCTAAACTAGACACTTTATGCAGATGACAAAGATTTTCACACCATGTTTTGAATGAGAGGTCGACGAGAGGTTTTGACGATTGTTTTTAAATAAAATGTTTAATTCCAGCTATATAAAGGTTACTGCATAAGTGCTTATCATTTCGTGTGTGTTAAACTTACTTTCATTTTGTAGAGGCAATGAGGTCATAGACTAGGCATTATGGAAGTCGTAGACCATGTTCATCCCCAGATACTACAAAAAAATGTCGTCATTAGGATTGGATGCGAGATGAGACGAGACAGAGATTTACAGCTTTTTGAGAGACGAGACAAACACTTTTATCATTATAAATAGGAATTTTGCGAGACGAGACAGGCCTATTTTTCGCATCGCCTCCATCTCTAGTCGTCATTTTCGCATATTAGTAAAATATAACATTAAATAACGATAAATTAACTAAATAAAGGAGTACATATTTAATGGGTATAAAGTTTGAATCGAGTAATTTAAAAAATAAAAAGTAATTTTTTTTAAATGGAGAAATATTAAGAGTATAGATTATATACTTTAAAGTATAGATTATATACTTTAAATCCCGCGCACCACAAATGGATCTCGAGCGCATAACTTCAAATAATTGTAACATGTCCTGTTCATGAACGCTGAACACAGATTTCAGATAATTTAATCCACAAAGACCGAAATTTTTTACTATAATCACCCTGCAACCGAGAAAACTCTAAAAAGTTTCCGTTTTTATTTGAGTGTTTTTATGAACATGTTAGGGAAGATGTGTCCAAGACGGGGTGGCAGGGAAGTCAGGGTACCCAGCTTTATATGATGACTACTACACTGTTATAAATATAAGTTCAACGTTTCACCAAATAACCGGTGAATTCAGAGAGTTACAAGCAGTGTCATAGTTGAACCGTATTAATGGTTCACCAGAAAATGTCTTATGAAAACCTGATACCGAATGAACCCAGATTTCGGTTCAACTGCGAAAAACAGAGTTTTTGTTGAACTACCATGGCCGCCGTTAATTCGCGTTAGGAGGTTAGAGGCGATTACAAAAAATAAGAAAAAAACTGCCTCATGAATTCTTCGAAAAGAAAAATCTTTCAAAAATGGGCGAAAGAACCTTTGTTAATAAATGTAAGCTGTCTAAAGGAGCTACCACATTTGACATCGAATAAACACGTTTGACAGCAATGACTATCTACATTCATTTAAAAGAGAACAGAAACTGATTATAGCTCAACAGTATTTTTGAGTTACTATTACTTTCCTAAAATCATATGCAAAATACCAGAACTCAATATTCTATTTCTAACAAGAAATTTTTTATTGCAAATTGAGATAAAACAACGCAATATCTAGTTTGCTTTTGCTAAAAAATTCTGTCAGTCCTGGCTTAGTTGCGCGCGATCGTTTGAACCAGTCATTGTGGGTTCGAGTCCCCAGTAGAACTTTTTTTTTTCCTTTTCTTCTAATGTTGTGTATTAATTTTTCTATATAATCGTGCTTGAGGAAACGTCGCTAAAATGATAAATCTTAGCACCAAAATACCGGTTGCAGCTAAATTCGCACCGGAATTTCGGTGAACGTTGAACTATATTTTAAACAGTGTAATTGACCAGCCACTATCGTTCGAGAGCAAGGCGACGTGTTAACATGTTGGGTTTTTTTTTCTTTTGCATTTTACATTTTACATTTGAAAAAAAGAATTGTTTTAGTGATTTGGTGTGTGATTACAACGCCAAAAATATCTGTATATATTAGCAGTAAAGTTATGCGTCAACCATTACGTTATCTGGTAAGAACTTACAAATTTCTTCATTGTGTATTCTTTTCCATGCGTGTTCTTAAATGCACAATTAGTCTAATGGGACAAGGTGGGATTTGGGTATTGTTCGTTTCACATTGTTTTAGTGTGGTGAAAACATGCAAGAAGTAGTGCCGGGAGGGGGAGACACACAAGAGACGCGAAATTGTAAATTAGAATCTTCCCCACTGCATTTTGTCAAAGAGGAAGGAGGGCAAAATCTGCACATTACCCCGGAAGCTGAAAACCCTGTCTAAGTCTCATACAAGTAGAGGGACTTGCTCCATAGAAAGTGTGTCAAAAACTGTGGATGCTGTTATAGAAGGAAAAACGGGGTATGTGTTAGAAACGAAGACATTTTCAGTGCCTTGGACTACTTCAGAAGGTTAAGTCAAGACAGCTCGCAAAAACTTGAGTGCTTTCTCATTTGCAGTAAAAAAGATTCCCCTAAGTCCTAAGTCACTTGAGCAATCGTTACTCAGGAAGGATGGGGAGGTGGAACTTTTTAAACTTTTACATTTATGTATTTTTAAAAATGTTCTGCTTTATTGTTGCTAAAATGATAGAAATTTTACAAGTTTGATTTCCAAAGATCGCAAAAATAAATAAGATTTTGTAAGTGCGATGGTTTTGATTTTGTTGCCCTTTCAGCATTAGTCTTTCCTGCATCTTTATTTCGCAGATACAAATTACATTTTCCGTGCTAGGAAGAATTTCATGTGCATTTTGAGATGAATAGAAAAATCAGCTTTTCGAGTGTTTTTATTCTGTTGATTTAATTCTCTTTACTTTCTAAATTACATTCATTATTTTCCAAAGAGAAAATTATGCAATAAGTGATTGCATAGAGTGTGGGCTTTGAAGAATTAAAGCTAGGGTTTCCATGACAGCAAGGGGACTAAAGCAGATATTAATTAAGGATAATGTATAAAAATGAAACCATCTGTTGATAACAGTGAGAATTTTTCTTGATGTTAGCATTTATGTGGGGAAAAAATCACTCATGAAAAAATTGCTTGGCTGTTGCTTCTAGGGAAATAATGTAGTAATTATCTTTTTTATATGATTGAGGAATAATAAATACACAATTTAGATAATCCCCACAGTTACTTCTCGTTGTAACAGACTTTCACTGCATATATATATTCATGTTCTAGAAAGTATATAAATTTAATAAAAGATAGAGCTTTCGTTGTTACTTGAGTACTTTTTTGGAAGGTTTTTTTTCTTTCCGACAATGCACATTTGTTATCTAATTAACAATGTAATAATGCTTGCTAATTAATTATGCATAGTAAAAATCGAACAGAAGAAAACTTATGTAAGATAAATTAGAAAAAAATCAAACTATGGCTTTTATTAAAACAGAATTGTGAAAGTTCAGAATTCAGCATATTTTATAAGTAAACTCTGGGTGCTCCTAAAAGTTGGTAACGGGCTTTAATTCTTTATCTATTAGAGATAAGTTGGCAGTGTAAATTGAAAAAATGTTCAAGATAAGGTCGGAAATAAGACTTTTCTGAGAAAAAAAGGATTTTATTTTTAATGACCGAAAATTAAAAATTTGAAGAGTAAAATGGAAACAGATTTTATCTTTAGCTGAATGGAAAAACTTCCTAACGTTGCAAAGATCGAAAATATGTTTGTTTAATAACTTGGTGGATACTATTCGATGTGTGGAAAAACAAGATTTTTGAAACGAAACATTAAATAAATGAAAAAAAAATGAAGGAATGCCTAAGTAAATAAAGTTTTAGTTCGATTAGAGGATAGGGAATTATATAAAATTCATACGAACGGATTACAGCAAAGCGATCTCGTAAAAACTTGAAATTGGTCAACAAATTGCTATTAATAAACTACTGAAAAATTCAGTCAACACTCTTAATAGAATAATTGAAATAAACTATTGGGAAAGTAATCACTTTAAATCACTTTTCTAATAGTGTATTTTCTCCCTAGTCATAGTTTAGTAACATCAATAAAGAAGTTTCCTGGAGTAAAACTCGACTTTAAGTTCCCTTTTGTGTAAAATGCAAGCGAAATTAACTCTTGTTTTAATGGATCTTTACATATCTGTAATTAATGCACTTTCCACTGGGAAAAGGCTATTTTGAAGAAACGCTGCTCATTGTGCAAAACGCTACAGTGAATTCGAATGCCCGAACTGCTTTTGCAATATCAGGTTTGATTTAAACCCATATTCAAAGAGAGTTTCCCTCTTACTTCATTTCAGACATATCGGCGGGCATTATCTGAAATTTCATCCACTAAAACTCTGATGGAATCAAAGAGATAAATGCTATTGAATCGATGGTAATAAAGATTTCATGTATAGAACAGTTTTATTAGCTTAGTATTCTGCGCGTATTTACTTGAAAAGATATGAATGTTATTTGTCCTGGAATAGTCAGAATATAAATCTGACTTTACAATTGAAATATTGAAAATAACAATTGAAATTTATATTGAAAATAACAATTTGAGTGTTTTTTTAAGGTTCATTGAGATATATACGTCAAACCACGCAAGACTAATAGTGACTCCTTATAAGTTTTTTTGTTTTAGTTTTTATTTTTTTTTATTGTGGGGCTATTTGCACCAAATCGAAATCAGGAATCCGATAAGAATTCTGGAAAGCCATAACAGGATTAAATCTTTTAACATTGTACTTTGTAATCTGCCGTGTACGCTAAAGGGAGATAGAGCACGTAAAATCTGTCGTAGCTCAAAAGTTCTCCGTGCACAAATGATACCTCTCGGGGTGCTAATCCACGAGCTTAGGTCTGTCATTTGGCATTGGTTCAATTTAGGAGGCCACTCATAGGGTTGCATTTGTGAGAAGTACCCCCCAACCCCCCTCTGGAAAAATTATGCCCTGCCACCAAATTTGCAGAATAGACAGTGATTTGAAAACATAAAATGTTGAATTATCTTCCAACACACACTTGCAACCGCACTGGTGTGGATGGGGGGGGCATTTTCAACAGTAGATAAAATTTTAGCACACTGTGTCACGAATAAAAATCCCAGTACCTAAGTTTTCATAGCTGCCAACATCTTCGGAATATAATTAACCGATTTTTAACGGTAATTTTCTCATTAGACAATAACAAATTTCTTAGTTCCACGCTTGAGCTGATTAAAATCTTTTGAAAAAAAATATTTAAAGCATATATTTCATTTTTTATTATATATATATATATATATATATATACTAGCTGAAGTACCCGTCCTCGACGGGTTAGTGAATGAAAATTTCCAAAAAGCAAGAACTTTCGTCAGCATTGTAGGAGTACACAGAATGGATGTAGTATGTTGCCAAAGTAAAGAAAGCGAAGTTATAATTTTCATGTATTGTTAAAATATTACAGGTTAGAGAGTAACTAAGTAATATCATTTCATTCGCTTTAGTCGTAATTATGTGATGCGCGAACGAATATTTACACATATTGAAATAATTTTCGCAAAATCTCAAAATTTAATCAACATATTTGAAAAATTAGAAGCCTAGATTTTAAGTTGAGTGACAACCTATCATGTCACCCAAATTCGTTTCATTCCCTGCAGTCTTTATTTCGTGATGCTGGAACAAATTTTCAGCATTTTAAAACGATTTTCGAAAAATCTCAAAATCTAATCAAAATATTTTAAAAAATTCAACGCCTATAAATTGAGATTAGCAACAACCTATTCATATCACTAAATTTCGTATCATTCGTATTAGTCGTTATTACGTGATGTTTGAAGAAATATAAACGTATTTTGAGAGAATTTTCAAAAAATCTCAAAATGTAATAAAAATGTTTAAAAAATTGGACTCCTATAGTTTATGTTGAGCAACCATCTATCGTGTGACCCAATTTCATATCATTCGCTTTAGTCGTTATTACGTAATGCGGGAACAAAGATTCACTCAGCTTTAAACGATTTTCACAGAATCTCGAAATCTGATCGATTTTTTTTAAATTCGACGCCTATGTTTTAAGTTGAGTGACCACCTATCATGACACCCAATTTCATATCATTCGCTTCAGTTGTTTTTACGTGATGCTTGAACACAAATTTACGCAGTTTGAAATGATTTTCGCAAAATTTCAAAATCCAATCAAGATTTTTTTTTAATTTGACGCCTATGTTTTAAGTTGAATGACCACCTATCATGACACCCAATTTCGTATCATTCGCTTCAGTCGTTTTTACGGGATGCTTGAACACAAATTTACGCAGTTTGAAAAGATTTTCGCAAAATCTCAAAATTCAATCAGGATTTTTTTAAAATTGGACGCCTATGTTTTAAGTTGAGTGACCACCTATCATGACACCCAATTTCATATCATTCGCTTCAGTCGTTTTTTGCGTGATGCTTGAACACAAATTTACGCAGTTTGAAACGATTTTCGCAAAATCTGAAAATCTAATCAAGATTTTTTTAAAAATTCGACGCCTATGTTTTAAGTTGAGTGACCACCTATCATGACACCCAATTTCATATCATTCGCTTCAGTCGTTTTTACGTGATGCTTAAACAAAAAAAGCGTCACGGACAGAATGACAGAATGACAGACAGACAAACTTTTTTTTGGGGGTCGCATCGGATTCCCGGGTGCTTGAAACGGATAGAAATCGCAAAATTTTTGAATTCCAAGAAATGTACAGACAAAAGTCTAATTTTATTTATATAGAAGATATATTGTGGGGGGGGGGGGTAGGGTGGAGAATGTTCATCCCGAAAAGGTTCTCTCTGATTTAAGAGTCCATGCTACTACATATAGTTTTTCGCAGATTGACCGGCACGGTTTCCGCCAATGAGATCACTTCATTCGATGTGAACAAGACAGTGTGTTTTGACAGCTAATGTTCATAACAGGTGAAACACAAAACAGAAGGAAACTCGTATAAAGATTTGCACAACCAGGAGTCAAAGAAGCATTCAAACACCCCCGTAGGGAGGAAACAATATGAATAAAAGAGGTAATCCCACGAGGGGCAGGCACCTATCCAGAAAAACATTTTGGAAGGGGTCCGAAATTTTCGGAGGGAATCCACACGGTAAAAAAAGGCAGAATTTTTCACAAAGACTATATCATTATCATTTTAGTAACAAAAATCAAAATTTCGGGGTGGGGGGTCCAGACCCTCTGGGGCCCCCTAATATACGTCCTTTGGTCCCACCATGGCCGACTGGATAACTGCTCAGCATGGTAGATGTCCAAAGTGTGAAGGTCGCGAGTTCGATCCAACCGCGCGACTTTCCATCTAACGGTCTGGAGTTTTGAGAGGTTTTCTCCAGATGTAACGTGAATGCACGTTAGAAATCCCTTAAAAATCCTCCGTACAAGGCAGTTGTCCCTCGTGTAGACTTGCCATAGCACAAACCACTAACACACTAAATACACACTAAATACACATTAAAAACTGCCCTGTCGTGTCTTTGCAACTATAGGAATGAACAGATGTTCATCTGCATGCGGAGATATGAAACTAATATTTTGGGAAGAGTTTTATGATCCATGCTTTTGAAAAGATTAATATTCCTTGCTTAACTCCAATCCATTCTTAATTTTTGGGGTGGTTTAACGACAGGGGACGAATCCAAGGAGAGGGGAGGACGAAGGGGCGGTCACCCTCTCCCTTAACATCCCTTTAATCCCCTTATTGAAACCACCTTTAACCTGTTCCTTTTCATCATTTCAAGAAGACTTGACCGACGTTGTGCCTCCCCATGGCCGAGTGGATAAGGTTCTCAAAATGGTAGGTGGCTGATGCATGAAGGTCCAGCGTTCTGGCTTATTGCCCTTGCGTATCTTTTCCTAGAACCTAGAGACCTAGAACCTGAAACAGCACCCCAGAGTTATCGTTTGATCATGAAGGACATTGAAACCACGAACAGATTTTACGTGCACCAACTCCCATTAGCGTGCACGGTCCCACAGCAGCCCAGCGGAGAGAGGTTTTCACCCTCTCAAGTAATGCCCAAGCCGGTGTTGCTTCACTTTTCCTGTTCTTATGGGAACGTAGGCTTCCAGAATGGTTGTTTGAATGCTCCGCTGGGACCCAGCGTTGAGAATAGGTAGGTTAAACATGGGTTCAATATGAAAAAGGAGCAGGTATCAAAACACACAAAAAAAAAACAATGACCCATCTTTGTTAATATGCTTCGTCATACATATCACTTCCTGCCTTGAAACTCTTCTGGATCCAACCACTGCTTACCAATCGCGCATAAAACTGTTACTGGAAATTTAAAACCCTTATAGGAAGTCTCTAACGAGTTCAACGATTTTCCCAGGCTAACTCGCAACGCCCGATTTTTGACCAAATATGAACAAACACGAGAAATTTCCTGAAAGAAAACCTTAAGCACTTTTTCGGCGGATCAATGCACGTGGAAATGCATCAGCAAATAAAATGACATTTTTAACCTATGATTACGTTCCTAGTAACCATGCTCTTCTATTGTGTACTCAGGCTGCTCCTGGCGCGTGAAAAAAGGCAGGTAAAATTCATATCGCATCATCTCACTTATAAAAGTCAAGCGCACACAACGGTAAATATATCAACCGAAAAACTTCAAAATGGCAGTGTACTTCGATATTGCGTTATTAGTGTTAGTGATTTCAGGCGTGAACGCCGTAGATTTTTTGGAGGACGCCTGTGAGTATTTAATTAGTAATTCTTTTAACTTGTTTGTTATATATATTTTTTTAAAATAAGTAAGGAACGAATGCAATTTCTATTGTCTCAGTTACAGTAGAGTATAAAAGTCATTTTCGTTCACGAAATAAATTGATGTCTTGAATTCAGTAAGAAATAAATTTATTCTGAAAGAATTTTGAGTGAAAACTCTTACAGATAATTTTAGAAAAAAAAAATTGAAAAATTAGAGATGTACCTAAAATGCTTTCCCCCTCGAAACCTAGAAACATTTTATTTTATTATTTATCATAAATATAGAAATATATATATGTTATGGCCAAAGCCCGAAATTCGGCCAGTTCGCGATTTGGCTGGCCGATTCGCGTTTTGGCCAAGAGGTTTTGGCCAAAGTCCGAAGTACTTGCAATTAATATTGTATATTCTACTTTGGCTGGCCATTCGCGGCCAATTGGCCAATTGGCTGGCCAATTTTCGCGAAGTGGCTGCGAATCCTTGGCCAAAGCCCGAAGTGATAATGGTAGACTGAGAGGTATCTATTTGCCTTTGCAAAAAGTTTCATATTTTTTGAAGCGATATTTCGGGAGACAATGTGATCTGGGATCACTATAGCATTAGGTCTATGGAGCAGAAAAAGACTAAGGATACCCTTTAAAGGTAGTTGAAAAATGGAGTACTCAATTTGCCTTTGTATCCATGCAAGTTATGCAACGCATTTACTCAAGATATAATTCGTCATTTTGAAGGACGCAAATCCAATATTCTTCACGCTATCTCGTTGTTTCGGCATATACGCTCACTGAATAATTTCTATTATGTCTTTAATATGAGAACAGAATAATACGAGATCCTATTTTTATATATTAAAAGCTTATTTTTAACTCATAGATGTCACTTATATTTGAACTCGTTTCTAATTGATAATTGATTTCTAATAATTTCTTTTTAAAATTTCCAAATTAAAAAAAAAACTATTTAAATTTGGCTTTTAGGTATTTTCACACATTTTCAATACCGTAACTTCTAAAAATATCTTTTTAAATCACAGAAAAGTTTCAAATATTTTGAGTGATAGGCTATTAAACTCGCAGCTTCGTACGCATAAATGAAAATAAACGCAATTAAGATGCACTTCACCTTTCAGAAACACAAAAAGTTTTGTAAATAAATGTATCACGAAAATGAATTTTTGCATAAAATGTAGTTTTCATTTTTTTTTCCAAAAAATTGTTACATATTTATTTTAAGTTGTTGAAATTCTCACACTAAACACACCTTTCTTTTCACAAAACTGCAAGATCCTTTCTTTTTTAAGAATTTAATTTTTACGACAGTTTGGAGCCCATTTCAAACGCTGCACAATGTACTTGTAGAAATTACAAATTCATAATACACAAGATGATAATGAAAGCGCGTTACATAAATAATTCATTTTTCTCTATATTTATATATATAGGGAAGACTGGAGGCTAATGGAACATTTTTTGGTATATAAAGTATAATTCACATGTTTTTTCAGACAGTTAATTCAAATAGTTTTCTGTTGCTGGATAAAAAATGTGATTTATTGTTTAATTATTAAAAAGGAAATAGTTGTAAAATGCTATTTTGTCTCATTAGACCCCAAATCAGGGATCTGATGGAACTTGTAAGGGAATTGAACCAGACCTGATTGTGCCTTCGTCAAAGGACTTTTTAAGGGTTTCCAACGCACATTCACATTATATCTGGAAAAAAACGACGAAAATTCGTGACCGTTTGATCGACAGTCGTTCGATAGGTCCAACCGCGGGACCTTCATACTTCAGCCTTTCACCATGTTCGGTGTCTTATCCACTCGCTCATGATGGAAGGGCCTCATTACGGCAAAGAGTGGAGCAATGGCATCGGTAGTGAAGGTTCCTTGAACTCCTGGGTAGCAAACCTCTCGGTTCTAATGTTTAATGACTGTTTTCACTAGGGTTGCCAACCGTCCCGCGAAAGCCGGGGCGTCCCGTTTCTGGGGCTTCAGAGGACACGTCCCGCGAAAGGTGTGTGCTGGACGCCAAACGTCCCTTTTTTTTTTTTTTTTTTTTTTTTTTTTTTTTAAATAGAATGAGTAATTTAATAATTTGATAAATTAAAAGAAATTTTAAACATTACTTTTAATTTATAAATAAACATGATTTTAGCATAAGTGATTGTATACTGTAAGCTTCTTTTGCAAATGGATAATATTATGATTTCAGTAAAAGTGGTTTAATATAGCTTATGCTTTTTTTTCCCAAATCAATAATTATCAAAATTTTAGTAAAAGATGCCATTTAAGACTTGAAATTTCTCTTATAAAGGTACATTATGGATACATACTCTCATAGGTTGTATGCCAAAGTCAAAAGGTTCTGCTTTTGTCTGTGAAAGGAATTAAAAAGTTAATTTAATTTAATTGCTAATGGTAGTACTGTGTACACTGTTTATAAAAAAGAGAAATAGAGAACTCCATAATAATTATGTTAATTTTTCATTGGTCTGCCTGATTTTTTAAATTTTTGTTAACTATGTTGCATGTATAATTATGTCAAAATGAAACATAATATTCGATAAAACTACATAAAATGTAAAAATTGAATCTGGTTTTAAATGTTTTTCTCGCCTTTCTGTAATGAGTAAATCTGCATTCCGCTTTTTTCCGGTCACTAGAGATGGGGAAACGCGTTATTTTCAAAGAACAGTTGTTCACTGTTCCCGTTCTTTTTTAAAGAACAGTTCTTTTTCCTGTTCTTTTGAGAACAGGTTCTTTGATTTATCGTAGCTTTATTATGACTATTTTATTCAATTTAAAAATGAAAATATACGTCCTTTTTAACATGTATTATGCTTTAATACAATTGCAAAATGTTTAAAAAAAACTTTGCAACCAATATACTGGCTTTCTTTAATCAAGTATATTAGCAGTGATTTTTGGTAAAAACATTTTAATTATATTAACGTTCTATAATATAGTGTTAAATATGCACATATTTCTAAAATCAAAATTTTTTCTGTGCTTTTTATTAACTTTAGTTATCCTTACTCATAGCATGTATGTAAAAAGAAATGGAAAAACTTCAATTCTAGAGAGAATTATTTAGGCCAGGCCTAATTTTGGATTACTTACCTGAGTGATACAATATTGCTTACATGAGTAAACAATATTTGAGTCTGACAGCTCCTAAAATGACATAATATTCATAACTGTTTATTTTGATTAGACAATATTGCACAAAGCTTTGGAAGCAGCGGAATCAATAACTTTAAAATCCGTCCAAGCAAAAGATTTTTTTTTCTATCCATGAGGAAAAACTATCCAAACATAAGCATAACTAAGAGTTGTACCAGTAACAATGCAAAGGAATGATCTGTTTCAACTAATCCTTGAACGGTCTGATACAATAAGCCACGTGACTGCATACCCTTTTGTTTTAGTTTTTTCTTCTTCAGCACTACTGCAGTAAAAGAGCCGACGCACAAGAGAAGCGACCGTTGAAGCTGAAAATCTGCAATGAAATCCTCCACCCCCTCCTTTCCTAGCCTTATTCCCAGTCCACGCCGTAAATTTCATGATAAAGCGAAAGTAACGCAAGACTTTGACCCTGGACAATGTGCCAGGGGGTCGTCGGGAAGTACGTTACCTCGGGCACATAATATCCACATTATCACAATGCACCTAAGTAACGCAAGCTTTGGCCCTATAGTCGTAACTCTTGGAGGAATGGGAGGGGTGAGGGTTGTAAAAGTTTTTTTCTCACTTTCAAACATTTTAATACAAAAATAATAATGATAAAAAAACTCAAAATACTGTAAGAGTGTTCACTATAACGAAAGCTGGAGAGAGAGCACCCCCTTCAATGCCGTACCCAGGGGGTCTGGTCCCCCCTCCCCCCGAAATTTAAAATTTTGTTAACAAAATAATAAAGTTGAAATCTTTGTGAAAAATTCAGCCTTTTTCTTTCGTTTGGTCCCCCTCCAAAATTTTTGTCTGGATAAATTTTTTTCTGGATACGGCCCTGACCCCTTGTCCCCTATCTAAGCACTCATGCAAGACCGTACCCAAGGGGGTGAATCAGAAAGTCTGCCCCCCCCCCCCCAATTTAAAATGTTGTTAACAAAATAATAATGATGAAGTCGTTTGCTGAAAAATTCAGCCTTTTTCACCGTTCGCTCCGCCTCTTAAAAAATATATATTGTTCCAGATCTAGCTCCAAGAGGTTATGGATCTGGTTCGGGTTTTTAAAAAAAAAATCCTCCTTTGGCTACAACTACAAATAAAAATATATGTATCGGGCTCCAGCTTAAAAGATATGGCTTTTGTACCAACGACAAACATTTTTAGCTCTAATACAAAATATTAAATAAGTCCATCTCAAATAAAAAAAAAAACATTGTGTTGCCTTCAGGTTAAAAATACACGGCGTGGACCTGCCCATTTCCAATGGGGGAGCCCACAAAATAGTTGATACGCTCTTAGAGCTTAAAGAAGAAGAAAAAAATGTACAGTTTCAGCTTTAAAAGTACATGCTCCAGCTTAAAAATTAAAGACATTCCGTTTAAAAAGCTGTAAGTATCAGGCTCAGTATTGCTCAGACTCCGATTTAAGAAAATGAATACTACTTTGGCATATAAAATTACATGGCTCCGAAAATCCAGCTTAAATGGCTTCAGACCTGGGCCAATTCAAATATTCCAAGATTCAAAAATTCCCAGACAAAAATTTCAGGATATATCCCCCACACCCAATTTTCAACTTATGTAGCAAGATTTTTAATTTTTTTTAACTATTGCGAAAACATTTCGTTCATTTATACATCACTGCAATTCATACCCCTCACCATCCCCACCCCCACCCCTCCAAAAAAAATTCTGGCTACGTCCCTGTTTAAATACACCATATACATATAATGTAATAACGTCGAGGGAGAGACGTCCAAACCCATAGGACCCCCCCCCCCTTTCTAAGTACGGCCTTACTTCTGACTCCAAGTCTACAACTTAGACCGTGTATTCAGCTCAGAACGGAATTAAAGCAAAAGAACAGATAAAAAGAACACCTTTCACCCCGTTCACCAGAGAACACTTCGTTTACTCCGTTCCCAAAAGAACACCAGCTCTCTCTGTTCCTCGAAAAAACACCTAGCTCTCCGTTCTTTCTCCGTTCCGCGAAAGAACGCTGAACTAGGTGTTCCAGCTCCCAGCCGTAATCAAAGAACTGGTTCTTTTTCAGCCAAAAGGAGATGGCTGAGAGCGTTAAGGGAAGGCGCGTTTTATATGGAGATAGTGTAATGCTTATATTATTGTTTGACGTTGATAAAATATTTTTTTTTCGATTTATTTGTGTTTCAGACTATCATTTTCTTTATTATTAAATTTTTTACTTTGATTGAAATTGAGTAGTTTGTTATTCACAAGAAGTTTTATTATACAGAAATGATAGCATACTTTTAGGATTAATGTATGTTTTATTCCCTGAAATGTTGCTCATAATGCCTAAATGAACCAATAATGAATTAGACAGAATCATAACTCAGGTGATAATTTAAGCTACTCGTCTGATGTGAGATCATAAGCGTTTAAAATTACTAGTTTTCTACTGACAGTTAAATGCTGTGTTGAACGGGGAAAATCTCTCTCTTCTAGATATCTGAAGAGAGATTAAGTTCTCACTTAAAATTGAAGGGACTTAGAGATTGCAAGCAAGGGTATATTGGGAAATAAACAGAAGCTTCTCCGGTCTGCATGTGGAAAATCGGAGTAATTATTAGCTTATATTGTTTTGTTTTTGGTTAAGGCAATGCTAAGCGAGGGCTATATGTTTGAGGAAGCGCCTCGGGAGGAGAACTTAATTAATTATTTGCTCAAACATATTTTAAATTTCTTATTTATTATGGTTTCCACTTTAACCAAATGTTTGACTCATTTTCCCAATCTTTATGTATATCATTGCAGTTGCAAAATACATATTATGAGGATAAGGAAATGTATTTTTAAAAATTTCAAGGATCTGCGAACGTTTGTCAGACGTTGCTGATATTAGCATTTTAATAGAGTATTCTGAAAAATTATACTCTTATAAATTACAGAACATACAACACTGTTGGCCATCCAAAATGCAACTTCAAGAAATGTAGCATATAAATGAAATTGCACCATACGTTTGCGGCGATAAAATATGCGAATGATTAAGATTTCAGCACGGATGCACATATCACAGGCGCCAGTAGCACCACCAGCAAGCCCCATCCCTAGTAGCACAACTAGTTCAAAAAACGTTTAAATTACGTTGGAAACACGTTTTTTGACGCTAAAAAACATGTTTTAAACGTTTTTTGGACTAATTGTGCTACTAGGGATATAAAGGGAGAAAAGGGGGCCATTTTAAATTTCCGGGAAGGTTTTTTTCGTACATTTCTTTTGTATAAGCAGCTTCAGTATACCTCGTAGAAAAGAAAACGAGCCTCTTTCCAGAACGTTTTGGAGTTCGATCGAGGAAGAATAATGACCTATAGGGATTGGGGGATTATCCTTCAAAGAAATCAGTGATCGTGTCGGACGTTGCACCACTACACGTATGACAAGCATATTTTGCTTATGGCAGTGATGGATATCTCTGCCTCATCACGAACAATATCACGACAAATTTGGTCTGTTGCGCAACAATCGGTGACCGCACGTACCAATCGACACCATTTGCAGCAGAGTGGAATGTCCGCAGGGCGTCCAGTGGCGGCTCGTGGGATACAGCAAGTACAGCCGGGCTGCACTTTAAATCATGAGCACATACTTTAAAATAATTTATTCTACTAATTTTCCTAAATTCAGATTAGAATTATGGAATTCCTATGGTAAATTAAAAAAATCTCAAAAAAAAACCGTATTGTGGCCAGATCGCTCATTCAGAAAAAAAGCACTTTAATCTTCCCGCAATTCAATTGGGAAAATCTTTGGTTCAGCCCAGAGCGCTGATAAGAAAATTGGCAGCACCGTTGCCATGACAACGGCATAGGCTATAATGGAGGTACGCAGCTAAGACTCAGCTCATTCAAGATTTTGAAAGGTCGGCAGCACCTGTGAATTCGACTCTCTGATTGGCTCGAGAAGTGAGGGAGGGAGTAAGGAGAATATTTGTTCGGCAAACTCTCGACTTTATACTGCTGAATTTATCAAGAAAGTAAACCTGAATAGACGCTTATGAATGGACAATTACCCATCAAAGCAGTATTGTTTTTAAGTAAGCAAGAACTGGCATTTAGAGGACATGGCGAGCAAAAAAATTCTTTAAACATAGGAAATTTTAAAGAGCTTTTAAAATTATTGATATCTGAATTAAAACAACGCCTTTTTATGAGGGCATCACTGACCGATTCGCAAGTTTAAAAGAAAGGAGGATTGATTTGACTTATAAAAAATAAGTACGTTTTCTTTTCTTTTTTTTTTTTCCTTTTCTTCTCGAGTTATCGTTACAAAAGAAAATTCTAAGGAAACTTTGAATCAGACACGGATGAATGCAATTTTGAGGATAAGAGCGGCTGGTTGAAATTTATGTCCATTTTATGGAAAAGTAAAATAGGATCTCTTACATTTTTTATGTAATTTCTTTT
Organism: Cheiracanthium punctorium; assembly: GCA_038373885.1. NCBI lineage: Eukaryota > Metazoa > Arthropoda > Arachnida > Araneae > Cheiracanthiidae > Cheiracanthium > Cheiracanthium punctorium. The sequence goes on from JAWZYV010015503.1 coordinate 631,307, forward strand.
TTTTTCCTCGGTGAGGGCTTAATCCGCCAGCTTTCGAATTCAATAACAAACATTTTCCATTCCTGTCCGGAGGAGGAGGGGGGAGGCTCATATTCATCCGGCTGCACTAACAGTTTTGACCACGGGCCGCCACTGAGGGCGTCTATTGCTGTGTTTACCGCTGAGTCAAAACCATAAAACGTTTGCGTCGGCAATGGTGTGATGAACAACGGACGTCGATAACTGAATGGACCGATATTGTTTTTACTGACGAATCCTGCAACATCACGATGGTCGGATCAGATTCAAGAGACTCCGTGGCGTGACACTGCTGAACTCTTGCCATATGCATCGCCATTACGGGTACTGAACCCGTTGTTATTATTTGGGGTGGAATTGGATACAACACATCACCGCCCTAATACGCATTGCCGTTACAATGACCAGCCAGCGATGTATCTCTGAGGTGCTGGGGCCCGTTGTCCTCCCGTACCTTCAGAGCTTGCCAACGGCCATATTCAAGCAGGACAATGTGCAACCACATGTGGCAGGCAGTGTTCAAGACTTCTTCGTCACCCAACAGATTGCACTGCTGTCTTGGCTTCCTTGTTCTTCTGGTGTATCGCCTATCGAAAACGTATAGTTGATAGTCGCAGAACGGCATGCATCCCCCATTTGCTACAACAGATCAACTTTGGCAATATATGCAAGCAGCATGGACTGCTATACCACACCAACACTCTAAAGGTCTAAAGCTTGTGTCATTCAATGCCTACCGTGTAGCAGCGGTTACAGCCGACAATGGTGGCAACACTCATCACACTGATTTCATCATCTTCCTCACTTCACAAGAGGCAGTATTTTCATTATCATGTGATCTTTGTGCAGCGTATTAGCTCCCAAACAAACATTGCTGTGATGTTTCTGGTCCTTCTTGGTGTTGCATTTTGGATCGCAACAGTGCATCTTTTTTTTTCTCTCGGAAGGGGATACGGGATCTCTTGATATTAAATATCTACAAGCTTGTTTTAAATTTCATTTCCTCATAACTCATTTTTCGACTATTTAGGTATTTGTATTATTATTACATTTAATCTTAAGGCACAGCACATTACATATTTATAACACGTATAGCCCCTAAAAATGTCCTGCTCATAAATAGGCGAAGACTGCGAGACGAGACGTGACAACATTTGTCTTGTACTAGGGACTTTGTGAGACGAAACAAAGCTTTACAGCTGCTATACGAGACGAGACAGTCTTACTTCTCGTCTCACAGTTATCCATATTCATAAAGTAGCATACGAGTGTCCGATTTCAAAACACGTTCTATCCCCCAAAAATAACGTTAAATATATGGAAGGATCAGGTAAGGTAATTGCGACTAGCAGAATTTTTTTAAAATTTGTAAATGATAAACTTTCGCAAAAATATCTGTTATAAAGCTCGTCAAGTAATTTTCACGATAAGCATCTAACACATTAATATCAAGTATTTTGACGAAGAAATAATTGAAAAACAAACAGCGTGCCAAACTTTTCAATAAACGGATTTGACGATTCGGTGTTCGAAATTATTTGGAACAAAAGAAAAATTTTATAGGCAAGCTAATTGATATTAAAATAGCATATTGGTAATGTATTTCAGAGGCCTTGCACTGGCGAATGAGGTAGAGACGTTTCCTTCACATTCTCAGGACTTATTTTGCTTGTGTTGTCTTATACAAGGAAATAACGAATTTGAAATATTTTTTATTTACCTCTTTTAGTTTTGGAGTTACAGGGGGGGGGCATCAATGTGCACCAGAGGAGAAACAATTTAGGGCCATTTTTGCCACTTTGCTGTCTCGACTGTTTCTGATGTACTTCAGAGAATTTTTCCTTTTTATCTGATAATATACCTTGAATATTAACATCTCAAATTGAAAATTCATTCGAAGATAGTCCGATCCCCCATATAAGCTTCTCCTCCCCCCCCCTCCCCATACCCCCAATTTCATGAAAAAAAATTACAGCTTTTAAGAATGCTTTAAGTCGTGGCTCTGGCATGATACAGAGAAATTTTTGCCAGTGCAGTTATACATCATCATATAAGGTAAATCCAATGTTAACCCTTTGAGGCGCAACCCTTTCCCAATGCTGAAAAAAGGGCAGCCGTTGCCATCGCTCGACTTAACTACCAGCAAGATGACGGACGATCGAAACGTTCATCCCGTGCCACCGATCTAGAGACCCTTTTTTTGACGAGAGCTGGCTGTGCGCGAGCACAGCCAGCTCAAAAAAAGGGTCTCTAGACCTGTGGCACGCGATGAACGTTTCGATCGTCCGCCATCTTGCTGGTAGTTAAGTCGAGCGATGGCAACGGCTGAACTTTTTTCAGCATTGGGCAATCTGTCCAGCTGTTCTCCCGTTCTTCCATTTTTCAGCAGATGTCAGTGCTGTTAAAAATAATCGTGACCATTTTCCGACGGGAAAGGACGTGCTAAAAAGTAAAGGATTCTCGTGGAGCTCTGTCACCCGCAACTATTTTTATAGAAATCCAATCTATTCTTCGTGACTGGCAACAGTCAAAACGTCAGAGTTTGGTGTTCCCAGAGCGGGATCACTGCGCGATAAAGGGTTAAAAAATTTTTGAAGGGCCCCAGGACCCAGGGTCCCAAACATGGTCCTTAATGCTAATTTATGCAAGTTCGAAGCATTGGTACAGCTGGTACAAACTTCCCACTTGAGAACTATTGGCATGCAGATGTAGTATCAACATAGTAGTTTCACATTATGAAAAAGCATTTTTTTGAAGGTACAACTGTTTCCAAGAATAATCCAAAAAAGTACCTCCCTATTTGGGACATTCCACTGACACGCATGGGGACATTTCGGTGTTAATTTTAGAAGTTTAATCAATGTAGCAATAGGAAAAATTAACTTATCCTGCACATATCACAAATATATCCACCATATATCACAAATAGTTCTTTTGCAGAGGCACTCATAAGAATTACATTACGCTATATGGGGTTCTCTGTAACTACTGAACCGATTCGAAAACATTTTACTGATAGAAAGCCACACTATTTCTGAGTATTATAGGCTACCTTTCATGCATGTAGCATAAATAGTTCTTTTACAGGGACACTCAAAAAAATTATAATACATTACGCTACATAGTCATCTCTAAATACGGAACCGATTCTAAAGATTTTTTCACTGAAGGCTACACTATTCCTAATTAACATAGGCTAAAATTCATGCATGTTGTATAATTTACAGAAATACTCAAAATAATTCGTAAATATTGTCGTAACTGCCTCCATTCGCCAGTCAAACTTATTCAAATTTTATTAAAATCGGTTCAAATTTTTGCACAGTGCTGTTATACAACTTAATATAAAACGAATCCAGTGTTAAAAATTTTTGAAGCCCCTCAGGGCCCCTCGGTGCGGGTCCCCAAACATAGTCCTTAACGCTAATTTATACAAGTTCGAAGCACTGGTGCAGCTGGTTCTGATTTCCCACATGAGAACTATTTGTATGAAGATGTAGTATCAATATAGTAGTAGTTTCATAATAGAAAAAAATATTTTTTGAGGGTATCACCGTTTTCAAAAAAAATCCAATACAGTACATAAGTTTCAACGAAATAAATATGTTTCTATATCTATGACTCTAATAAAACAAAGTAAATAACCTGAGAATTTTGTTGTAAAATAGTACATAAGTCAGAAATAAATGATGTGGAAATGTGACAATTTCTTTTACTCATAATAGTATACTCTTTTTAAAATACTAGGGGCCAAGGCCCCCAGATTCGCTACGCTCGATTTTCGTATGAGGCATTCGGCCCCTAATACGGCTTATTCGTAAAAAAGACATAATTTCAACAGACAAAACCCGAAGATTGGATCAGATAGAATGTTACTGGGCTACACATTGCTTGGTTTTTGCATGTTCATTGGTACATAAAAATTTAAACTTCACACTACAGTAGACCCCCTCCCCTTCATAACACGGAAGATATTTTGTTATGGGAATCCGTGTTGTACGGGTCCTGAGCTATACTCCACCTGGAGTGCGGACTCCGCTTATAATCGCTGGAAAAATTATTTGCACTCCTCAGAAACACAATGATATTTAATGTTGCCATTCAAAAGTTATATTAATTAGGAGCTAAAGCCTAATAAAATCAGAACATCTGTTTCAGCTGTATTTTTAATAATGTAAAACCTATTGGACACCTTGCGAATTTGCCACCCATGGCGATTTTTCATTATTTGGCGACTTGCGTACATGTAAAGTTAATAAAAGCTACGGAACAAATAGGATAGCTTGCCACCCATGGCGACTTTTCCTTATTTGGCGATTTACATATGCTCACAACCTATAATTACTGTTCATTTAAGGTTACCGGAAAACCGTTATCCATATTTTCATTTACATAATCGTTTGCAGATTGGCGTACTTAGCACCACGAATTATACCATCTCGTCGCGCTAGCAAATATCCAAAGTGTACTGCAACTGCTATAATGGCATAGTTAACGCCCCAAATATTTCTACTGGTAGCAAATAATCCAGCTGGACCGAACCGGCTTTAAAATAATCTGCATTTTAATTATTTTTCATTTTCAAGATATTAGTTATTCTGTTTTGGAAAAACGGATAATCGCTAATTCTAAACTCCTGTTGTCTAAGCGAACTTACTATTTGAAAATTGTCAACTTTGTGTAACACATTTTGAGTTATTTATTTCATATTTTTCATTTGGATTAAAATTTGGGGGAACTTCATGTTTGTCAATTTCAAGCGATTCTACGTACTTGGGATTGCTTTCTTGCGAAGGAATGAATGATTTTATGCCAAATCTGGCAACCATTCTGTTTATTTTTTCAGTTTTTTATTAATATCTTCTAAAATAATTCGATTTTCGAAATTTAAGTCAGCTTAGCAGGTTCCTCGGAATTTTTCGAACTTGTGGGCACCTTAGTCGAAACTTAAATCCCCACGGTTTAGGAGGAGATAGGCCAACAAGCTTTGACAGAGCCAGCGGCCTTTACTTTTTTTTAGAATAGAGAGATACCCAAATTAAATTTCATGCTGTTCTGGAAACTCGCGGAATCTTTTCGCAATCGAAAGATTTCGTTTTGTATACACAGCTATTCTCATCTCCATGCAAACGATTTATTTGTGGAAAAAAAATTTGATAATAAACTGTGTAATCTGGAAAAGCTTTTTTAAACGAATTTGAATCCCAATTGTATGACGTCATATTCACTTGAAAAGGGTAATTTTGTCACGCAAATGATTTACTTTATTGACTCTCGGAAATAAAATGGTGCTGAAAATAGCGAAAAATCGCTTAAAAAGGAGGAAACGGGTGGATTTTCAGATTTTTAAAGAAGCGCAGATTGTTTTCTATATTTTTATACATGATCATGAAAATTTTCAAGCGGATCGTGCAAACGGTGAAGAAGTTATTAGGCTTTTTGTGTTAACTTTGTAAATTTCACGCGATTCTAGATACTTGGAAACGCTTTGTTGCAAAAGAATGAATGATTTTATGCCAAATCTGGCAACCATTCGGTTTATTTTTTCAGTTTTTTATTAATATCTTCTAAAAAAATTCGATTTTCGAAATTTAAGTCAGCTTAGCAGGTTCCTCGGAATTTTTCGAATCTGTGGGCACCTTAGTCGAAACTCAAATCCCTACGGTTTAGAACGAGATAGGTCCACAAGCTTTTACAGCGCCAGCGGCCTTTACTTTTTTTTAGAATGAGAGATAATTTTTTAAAAAAGTTTTTTTTCTCGATTCCTGTAAAATTTTAGGCTCTAGATATGTTAGCTTTCGGATAAGAATGACTCATGCGAAAATGCGAATGAAATGTGTAAATACTTAATTCGATAAAATTTGGTATGCGGTTTTTAAAATAAATTTTAAATCTTAACCCTCTCGTCACCCTGAACCTCATATGAGGCTTCTACTTCAAATTGCAATATTTAGAGAGAAAACAGTTGAATTTAGTAATTTTTTTTTTCAGTGATATCAATATCATTCATTCATGTAGAAAGTATATGAGGCTCTTAACTAGATGCATAAATCGTGCCTAGATTGCAGTACTAGTCCATTTAGATCATTTTTTACAGTTTTCGCTTTATTGTTTTAGGAGAAAAATCAAGAAAATATTTGCGCTGCTTTTTTACCGTTTTTTTTTCTTTTTAAGGTAAGTATAGTTTTTTTCTTATTCCTAAACCTTTACCTAATATGTGCATCCTTTTAAATTAATTTTAGCATAACAAAATGCTTCGAAAATGCAGAAATTAATATTAGAAAAATCTAATATTAATCGACATTAGAAAAAAATATTTTTGCGTGATTTATAATAGTATTTCAGATGCATTCAATGCTAGACAGATTTTTTTTTCCTCTGATTTTTCATAATTTGGTGACGAGAGGGTTAAAAGTGTATTTATCCATATAATATAGACTTTTCCATTTAAAAAAGACTATATTATATGGACTTATCATAACAATTCAAGTAACCAAAGAAAATTATAAAATATTGCACAATTTCTTTCGTTTGCATTTTTTATTCGTCTTCACTCAAATGTTTCATTTGTACAAAGACGACATATCTGCAGAATTTCAAAATATATAAATACAATTTCATGGAATATTTGTGTTGCTTTTGAAATTCTGCGTATAAAAATATTCACGGTTATCACTTTTATTTCTTCACAAATATTTTTTTTTTTTTTTTACGACGAGTACATCAACATTGATACGTACCAAAAATGCGCCGAAAGTGAACTCCCATGATGCATATTTAAAGAACTCTGCTAAAAATTGCGTTGAGAAAATGGGATTTCGTAATTCCATTCTTTGAATATTTTACTGTGTTTTGCTATATAAATACAACAAATGGCTAAAACATGGGGTTTTTTTTGAAAAGGTTTTCGCTGTTTTCTAATAACACAGCCGAGTAATTTTCTACGAAGTACCGTGTAGGGAAAGTTCCTAAATTTACTTCATGTATTTTCCTAATACATTTTGAACGTGTATTGTGCAAGTCCTTGTACTTGTAGTAATATGCGTCTTGTTCTCAAACAGTCAAACATTAAGCTATGATAACTGCAGAATAGATAAGTTTGGCTCTTTACTTTATGCAGTATGCCCACGTAAGTCCCTTGCCACCCTTTTAACTTCTGAACAGCACCTATATTCATAAAAGTGGTATCTAGACAGAGTAGAGGTCTAGACGTAACGACCTCAGAAACCCGGCGGCGCGACGCGGCGTGGGAAAATTTTTAAATAAAAGCATAGTGAAAATGAATGTATGTGCATACAATATATATATATATATATATATATATATATTGACTTTAGAATGAGATTTTCTTAAGACTATGAAAACTAGAGTTTGAGTTTGCCATTGTAGTACATCTTTAAAATGTTTCTACTGCAAAACAAAAAGAATTGATTTTATCAAAATCGGATAGGTTTATGATATTTAGATGGCACATTCACGATACATTTTAGTTATCAATATATGATTGATAGATTATTTGCTTTTTAGCGGTTTTTTCTCACCACAACCTTCTCATGAACCATTCCAAACCAATACGATATGTTCTTTTAAGGTATAGTAATTTAAATTATATATCTTTACAAATTTCTAGCTTTAAGAAGTTTCCAGAAAAAATAAGCAGTTGATAGTTTATGTTAAACTTTTCCAGAATGGTGATTTCCATTTTGATGATGATTATACGCCGGCTTAGACCCACCCCCCCAGCGGCATAGTGCAAATGCTCGGTAGCGGCGATGTAACGCGGCGGCGCAGACCTCTCGGACATAGTCGTTTTTCTAGGGTCATAAGAGCCACAATAATATAATTAGGGTTATAAGCCTGGCAAGATTTGAAATTTACACTGATATTTTAGAATGCGGAAGTATTAGGTTGTAACGAAAGTTTTCCGCCACTGTAAGTATTGTCTGCACAAACAGTGCTCGTTGGTGTCTTTGCCAATATTTTGTTAAACAATTTTTGTTATTTGAAAGATAAAGACTTGTTTTAGAGCACTGTGTTGTGAAATCTGTAAAACAATATCGTTATGATTAAATATAAGGGGTCTGAAATGGAACTATCACGATACCAGATTGAACCATCATTTACTCTCAGTTCTGTTCCAAAAAGTCAGCTACGGAATGACACCTAATCATCTGTACAGCTTAAGGTACTCCTGTTGTATCATACGACACTGTGAAGATTTGGTACCGAAAGCTCAAAAACGAGGACTAGGACATTTAAGAAGCAGAGCGCTCTGGCCGGCCTACTGATACTGATGAGTCCAGCCTACGAGAATTTGCGGAAGGAGATAAAATATTCATCCACTCGAGAGCTAGCTAAAAGAGTTAGACTTTATAGTGCCATGTCCATTAGTCGCGCTAAGCATCGCATAAACTTGACATATAAGGTCAATCGCTGGGTACCGCATGAGCTGACTCAAGCAAATCTGGCGGAAAACTTTCGTTACAACCTGATATTTTATCGTATTCCAAGTACAGTATATGAGAAGGACTCTGTGTTCACCTGACTGTTGAAAAGCCAACTATTGCTTGTTGATTTCTATGAACTGTGTACTGAAAATTGTTCGTCGAAGTTCTGGAACCGATAAAATTTGTGTTTCGACCTGTGAAATGAACCGATCACTAGAACATTTTATAAATGGACAAAGCTACGAAGCTGAAAACTAAGCAGAGTTTTCTGCAACAATACACTTTATCGAATTGTATTTGTTTCTTATCATGACTGACTTACAAACTATTCAAATTTTAAAATATTGTGGCCAGGGCTGTCAGGCTGATTCTAATGTATTGTATTCTGATTTCGCATTGTCCCAGTGTAAGGGAGGAGGGTAAAAGTTTTTTTTTTTTAATCAATAATATAAATAGCTTGCTTTTAATATTTTTTGTCTATGTTTTCAGACATTGATACTCAACGTTTATACTCTTTAAAACGTTTATTAGGAGCATTTGAAAGAATAATACTGATTAAGCATAACTATATATCCATTTTATCCCAAGCATTATTTAAAATAAAAATACTTTTCCAAAAAATTTTTACTTTTTTTAAAAACAGATTGTCTGGACTTTTCCTAAATACAAAATAATAACAGGACATATAAGACTTACACGAATGTAAAAGAGACTACTTTAACATATGGGCAAAGACTACTTTAACAATTGGTTACTATGTTGGAAAGAGCAAAAAAGCAAGGGAAAACACTGCATACAAAAATCCAGGGGGGCATTGCCCCCCCTTGTCCTATGCTGCCGGCGCCCATGGCGTGAGCCCATAGCAGCAATATGGTATTTAACCAGATCTAACGCCGCTTTCCTAGCACATACCTAAGTCAGCAATACAAAATAATTTATTTCCTCTGTCTTTAGCCATACGGACCATGTGGCCGTTGGCAGGGACTGATATCCGGGAGGGCATTCGGGGCAAACCACCGGGCTTCCGCCAAAAAAGGAGGGCCCCAAATTATCCTAATTTTAAAATTTGCAAAGTTTTGTTTTTATTTAAAATAAGAGACAGGGAAGCTAATTTTATGAAAAATAATAGTAGTAATAATTCCTCTGTTACTATTCCATAGCGATAGCATTATATTCGCACTTTTTTTTTTCCTAAACGGTATAGTACGGAAGTTATTCAACTCATACTTATCATTTAGGCGTGGCCTATGGAGTGACGTGTGCTGATTGCGAGAAAACCATAGAGCTGATTTTCAATCGAAAACTATAAAAGAAATATCTTCCTATGTGGAGTAAAATTAAGATATCTCCCACTCTAAATAAATGTTCTGATATAAACATTAGAAAAATAGATACAAAAATAATTGTGGAAGGTATTATTTGAAAATTACGAAATTAAATAAACGATTGGAAATTAAATAATATTATGTAGGATAATAATATATCGATTATATTATATTACTAGCAGTCCCGCACGGCGTTGCCCGTGAACCCCTTAAATTATGCGATTTACAAAATCTGACATGTAAACTGCAACTCCAGATTAGTACTCTAGGCCGCAATTGTATAACAGAATGTGCAGATAATGGTTCCAGAGTTTCAGGTACGTACTTACAAACGCACCACTAAAGACAACTCACTGCCGTGGCCGTCACCTATTTCCCCCAGAAATATCGTGTAATTTGCATTAAAATTGCTGGAGTTATTAAATATTTCATCCAATTAAGCAAATTATATTGTAAAATCCACAATTTTCGATTTAAATTTCTTAAAATTAGGAAATGTTAGGTCATTAAACGTATTAAATACCATAAAAAGTACCATAAAAAATTTCATGAAAAGGTCCCATTAGGAAAAACGCGCCAAATGACAGAAAAATCGTCAAACTTGGCGAGTTTTGGCGAAATATCGCCAAAATTGGCGCCAAAAATTAGGTTTTCGAAGACCTACGACCCATAGAACCCGAGATTTCCAGAACATTCCATATTGATGCAACAAAAAGCAAAATTTAACTATTTAACGCGTAGAATACGAATTTTAAACTCCAGAACAGCGGGTTGCTCCCAAAATTCGTAACACAGGGTAAGAAAATCTCCGTTTTAGAACAGTTTTTAATTAATAATTAAAAAAGTGATTAAAATTTTAAAATTCTGATTCTCAGGTGCACATTATCGGACTCATGGGATTATATATTCAAATTTTCAGAGTTCTAACCTCGCCAAGCATAGCAACGTAAAAAACGGTTTTTTACTTTTGCGGTTACCACTCACTTCAAGCATAAATCTTTTCATGAGGCCAAAGTTCGCCAAACATGACGATCTAAAATCGGTTTTTAATTAATAATTTAAAAAGTAATTAAAATTTCAAAATTCTGAGCCTCAGGTGTACATTACCGAAGGAATGGGCTCATATGTTCGAATTTTCAGAGTTCTGCGTCCAGTAGCTTTTTCTGGACATCGCACGCATGCAGATTTTCAGACATTCATTTTTATTGATATAGATTGGCGCAAAACTGACTAAATTTCCGTGCCATTTCATGTTTTCCAATGCATGCGATTTTGTTTCACAGTATCATGCTGGCGAAACTCGCCGAGCATGGCAACCTGAAAACGGTTTTTAATTAATAATTAAAAAAGTAATTAAAATTTTAAAATTCTGATTCTCAGGTGCACATTATCGGACTCATGGGCTTATATATTCAAATTTTCAGAGTTCTGCGTGCAGTAGGTTTGTGTGGAGACCGCACACATACAGACAGACAGATTTACAAACATTCATTTTTATTATTATAGATTATCAAACTATCGCATTTTACTTTTAGCTTAATTCGACAATCATTTTTATGCCGTTATTATATCCTTCTTTGTATGATGTGATATCAGGGTGTTCACGGGCGACTAAAAAGGCGAATTTTGCTACTAATTTAAAGATTAGGCGAATTGGGCGACTTTTTTGATCGAAAAACAGCATTTCATACTATTTTCAAGTTTTTGGCTGCTTATACCTTAGTTCAGGCGACTCATTTGAAAATCAGATCTCGGTTTTTGTCAACCACTTTCCTTTTCAAATTTTTCGGTTGGTTGTTCATCAAACATATTTTTTCAATCGTGCTGTAATTCTAATATATTTTTTCAATTGTGCTGTAAAAATAAATTTACTATATGCTCTATTATAATAACGCATGAAGTTTTTTTAATTTATCATTTTATTCATTTCTTCTTAAATGAAACTAGCAAGAGGGCGGACGATCGAAACGTTCATCGTGTGCCACAGATCTAGAGACCCTTTTTTGACGGCAGCTGGCTTGCCGTCAAAAAAGGGTCCGCCATCTTGCTGGTAATTAAGTCGAGCGATGGCAACGGCTGCCCTTTTTTCGGCATGGGGCAATCTATCCAACTGTTCTCGCATTCTTCCATTTTTCAGCAGATGTCAGTGCTGTTAAAAAGAATCGTGTCATTTTTTTACGGGAAATGACGTGCTCAAAGTAAAAGATTCTCGTGGAGCTATGTCACCCGCAACTATATTTATAGAAATCCAATCTATTCTCCGTGACTGGCAACAGTCAAAACGTCAGAGTTTGGTGTTCCCAGATCGGGAACACTGCACGTTAAAGGATTAAATAACGTAATTTGAATTTATTCCTTGTATTTGAAGCTGCCCAGAATCTATGAACTGTTCTGTACGAATCACAGTCCTTTCTAATAATAGTTTAATTCTTTATCCAGGCCACTCATTTAATCTGTAACTCAAAAGTATGGAAAAGGCAATAGAATGGAGTCTCAATAGAATGCATTTTCAATTTCAGATATTTTCCTGCCGTTTCTAAGGTCATACGAGCCCCCTCCGGAATGTGCAGTGAACGAGCTCTACAAGACCTGTACGGGAATGTGTTCAGACTGCGATCAGAGGGGTAGGTGCGTCGTGACGACTTGCAACAAGGGCTGCGACTGCGCCCCAAAATTCTACAGAGTAACACCGGACGGACCGTGCGAACCGGTTGCCAACTGTCCGAAACGTGAGTAGAAATATTCCAAATAAAGGTCTACGCAAGTGACATCGTTTGCAAATTGTTAAGAGTGTCTGCATTAAGATGTCTGATTTCCAGCTCTGGTGCAGTTTTTAAAAGAATTACGCATTACTTTAGGAACTCGAAAAGCTAACATTCAAACTGTCATTGTTCAAAAAAAACCTAAATATACTTACTACTAGCAGCCCCATACAGGGTTGGGCGGTATTTACCGTCTGATGGTATTTACCGGTTTTTACCGTCTTTGGAAAAACATGTTTTTACCAGGGTTTTTACAACCTTTGAGAAAAACTTATTAGTTTGACTATTTTTTGTCACTTTTTTGAAGATTTATCTCTCCACCAATGGCTGAGAGGTTCTGCTCTCGAAATGGGGGTGGGAGGTGCCAGGTTCCTGCCTGTTGATCTAGCTGTTTGGAGTTTTCCGTGTTTTTTTTTTTTTTTTTCAGAAACCACACATAAATACTGGCTAGGATCCCTTAGAAATAGGAAGGTATTCCCCTATAGGACTGGGACCCTAGTGCAGTCAATCGGCCTTAATCCACAAGCAAACAATGAAGATTATCTGCTATTTTTTCATTTTCTCAGGGATAAAAGTTCAGGACATTTAATATCACTATTTCCATTTCCATATAACAATATTCACCTAATCCAGTGTCTGATTTGGTAAGTAAAAGAATGCTATATGAAAATAGTTCATTTTGAGGAATATAATAAACACAGAAAACTTTCATCCATGTTTTCATCTTACAAGAATTCAAATTTATAGATAATGTACATTTATCATTATGAAACTTATTAAAACTATTATTATGAGAAGGCACATTACAATATTTATTACAATTATGTAATGCAGGCTAGTTTAATAATTTTTACTTAAAGGAAAATTGTAAATATACTTTTATTACACTGAACTTATCTTAACCATTTTAATGAAAACCAAATGCTTACAAATATTACTTATTACATAATGTAGTTTGCACAATCACATAATGTAGTTTGCATTATCAAGATGTCCTGATGATGATATATCTACATCAATTACATGAAAATACAGTTTTATAAATAGCATTAATATACAGTTTATGACTCGGGTAGTTTTTTGTATCATTAGGTTTTTACCCCTTTTTCCCAGGTTTTTACCGGTAAAAACCTAGTTTTTACCATGCCCTGGTAAAAACCAGTTTTTACCGGTAAAAAGCCAACCCTGGCCCCATATCTTACTGTTTTTTATACTCAGTGCAGTATTGAGTAAATTTCTGGACTTATTTCAATGGACATCGTATTTCCTTGTTTTAACAGTATTTGTCATTAAATTTGTTTAGGTTAAGATTGCTACACATTTGGAATGTCGTCATAAATGGCAATGTTGAAACAGCAAATGGCTAAAATGTGCTTTAGCCCGATGCATGGTGACATTTTTTAAATGGACGATGAATGCGCCCAATATTGCAAATTCGATATTTTAAAGCTGTGAAAATGTCCGAAAGATATTGCATTTTCGTGTATCCATCTATATAAATAAAACTAGACTTTTGTCTGTACATTTCTTGGAATTCAAAAATTTTGCGATTTCTATGCGTTTCAAGCACCCTGGAATCCGACGCGACCCTCAAAAAAAAGTTTGTCTGTCTGTCATTCTGTCCGTGACGCTTTTTTTTTGTTTAAGCATCACGTAAAAACGACTGAAGCGAATGATATGAAATTGGGTGTCATGATAGGTGGTCACTCAACTTAGAACATAGGCGTCGAATTAAAAAAAATCTTGACTAGATTTTTGAGATTTTGCAAAAATCCTTTCAAACTGCGTAAATTTGTGTTCAAGCATCACGTAATAACTGCAAAGGTGAAAAAATGATATTTGGTGAAATGATAGGTGGTCACTCACCTTAAACTATAAGCATCTAATTTAAAAAAAAATGATAAGATTTCGAGATTTTGCGAACATCGTTTAAAACTGAGTAAATCTTTGTTCCCGCATTAAGTAATAATGACTAAAGCGAATGATATGAAATTGGGTCACAGGATAGATGGTTGCTCAACATAAACTATAGGTGTCCAATTTTTTAAACATTTTTATTAGATTTTGAGATTTTGTGAAAATTCTCTCAAAATACGCTTATATTTCTTCAAACATCACGTAATAACGACTAATACGAATGATACGAAATTTAGTGATAGGATAGGTAGTTGCTAATCTTAATTTATAGGCGTTGAAATTTTAAAATATATTGATTACATTTTGAGATTTTGCGAAAATCGTTTTAAAATGCTGATATTTTGTTCCAGCATCACGAAATAAAGACTGCAGGGAATGGAACGAAATTGGGTGACAGGATAGGTTGTCACTCAACTTAAATTCTAGCCTTCAAAATTTTTCAAAAATGTTGATTAGATTTTGAGATTTTGCGAAAATTATTTCAATATGCGTCAATATTCGTTCGCGCATCACATAATTACGACCAAAGCGAATGAAATGATATTACTTAGTTACTCTCTAACCTGTAATATTTTAACAATACTTAAAAATTATAACTTCGCTTTCTTTACTTTGGCAACACACTACATCCATTCTGTGTACTCTTACAATGCTGACGAAAGTTCTTGCTTTTTGGAAATTTGCATTCACTAACCCGTCAAGGACGGGTACTTCAGCTAGTTATCTATATAAATAAAATTAGACTTTTGTCTGTACATTTCTTGGAATTCAAAAATTTTGCGATTTCTATCCGTTTCAAGCACCCGGGAATCCGATGCGGCCCTCAAAAAAAAGTTTGTCTGTCTGTCATTCTGTCATTCTGTCGTTCTGTCATTCTGTTCGTGACGCTTTTTTTGTTTAAGCATCACGTAAAAACGGCTGAATCGAATGATATGAAATTGGGTGTCATGATAGGTGGTCACTCAACTTAAAACATAGGCGTCGAATTTTAAAAAAATCTTGATTAGATTTTGAGATTTTGCGAAAATCCTTTCAAACTGCGTAAATTTGTATTCGAGCATCACGTAAAAACGACTGAAGCGAATGGTATGAAATTGGGTGTCATGATAGGTGGCCACTCAACTTAAAACATAGGCGTCAAATTTTTAAAAAATCTTGATTGGATTTTGAGATTTTGCGAAAATCCTTTCAAACTGCGTAAATTTGTGTTCAAGCATCACGTAAAAACGACTGAAGCGAATGATATGAAATTAGGTGTCATGATGGGTGATCACTCAACTTAAAACATAGGTGTCGAATTTTTAAAAAATCTTGATTATATTTTGAAATTTTCCGAAAATCATTTCAAACTGCATAAATTTGTGTTCGCACATCACGTAATAACTGCAAAGGTGAAAAAATGATATTTGGTGAAATGATAGGTGGTCACTCACCTTAAACTATAAGCATCTAATTAAAAAAAATCGATCAGATTTCGAGATTTTGTGAAAATCGTTTAAAACTGAGTAAATCTTTGTTCCCGCATTACGTAATAACAACTAAAGTGAATGATATGAAATTTGGTCACACGACAGATGGTTGCTCAACGAAAACTATAGGAGTCCAATTTTTTAAACATTTTTATTAGATTTTGAGATTTTGTGAAAATTCTCTCAAAATACGTTTCTATTTCTTCAAACATCACGTAATAACGACTAATACGAATGATACGAAATTGAGTGATAGGATAGGTAGTTGCTAATCTTAATTTATAGGCGTTGAAATTTTAAAATATATTGATTATATTTTGAGATTTTGCGAAAATCGTTTTAAAATGCTGAAATTTTGTTCCAGCATCACGAAATAAAGACTGCAGGGAATGAAACGAAATTGGGTGACATGATAGGTTGTCACTCCACTTAAATTCTAGGCTTCCAATTTTTCAAAGATGTTGATTAGATTTTGAGATTTTGCGAAAATTATTTCTATATTCGTAAATATTCTTTCGCGCATCACATAATTACGACTAAAGCGAATGAAATGATATTACTTAGTGACTCTCTTAACCTGTAATGTTTTAACAATACATAAAAATTATAACTTCGCTTTCTTTACTTTGGCAACATACTCCATCCATTCTGTGTACTCCTACCATGCTGACGAAAGTTCTTGCTTTTTGGAAATTTGCATTCACTAACCCGTCGAGGACGGGTACTTCAGCTAGTTGTTATAATATAGCTATTGCGTGACATAGGCTTGCTCTATTTGACGTCACTAAACTGTTAATTTGGATTTTCGCACACGCGATATTTTTATTGCACTAACGTTGACATCTAGCTGTTACCGTTGGCAGCATGGAAATATCGTCGATTTTTTTCCGCATAAGTTAGCGCATTATATAAGTAGATATTATAAATACAACTTTAGTACTTGGAGTGGATAAATATTCCCAATTTAAAATCAAAGGTCTGTGAAAGAAATGCATTTTCTCATTGAATCACATTTCGATTTCAATTCTGTTCATTTTCAAGTAACTATTCAAGTAAGAGACTATTACACTGAACCCGCTAGAGCTCAAAGTTCAGTATTATAGGCTGGTATAAAACCACGGTGTAATTTAGAATTTACTTGCAGTTTTCAATTGAAGATTATAAGGCGTTGTGAATTAGCAAAAACACAGTTTTAGACACTTGAGTTCAATAAAAGACGAAGGCATTAGAAAACTTAATCTGTTTATTTAAAGGGACTATTGAAGAATAAACATATTAAAATGACGGTTTCTGGTGTCTAGGTTAAATAAACAATACGACCTCTCTTAACAAGCGGTAAACGGTGGAATGACTTAAAAATTAGTGAACAGCAAACTTCACATTGGCGAGAACAAAAACTTGGCGGCCGAGATAAACAACGCCAATTCCAGAGCAACCATAAAATTTAACCAATAAAATTAAAATAATGACACCGCAAAGGAGTAATTTTAAAGATAGTGCAAGGCATCAAATATAATTTATGCCAACACGGTTCCAAGAGAAGGGGAATCAAAAAATTCGTTGCGATTGTAAGCTGACTTAATATAATCTATTTTTAGTCTAGAACGGCTCCCAATTGACTGCAATACAAACATAATAAAAGCTATTGCATGCGGGAAAAACGGAATACAAACTTGAAAGCCAAAGTGGGGGATACATCAGAACAGAAATAAGTTTGAATGCATGAATTTGAATAGATTACAATTATATTACAGAAAATAAATGATAATTAATATTTAATATGTAATCTACATCACACACGGAATTCCAGGACGTGGCAGAATTCAACAGCCGTTAGCAACAGTCACCTAAAAAGAAGGACATCTGCTACTCATAGAGCATAAGATTACAAATGAAGGCAAACCTGGCCTCCAACCTAGTATATGCAGTGCTCGGCACACACACCAGGGGCTCTAAAGCCATGGTATCGTAGAATATCCGTGACGGATATTTCTCGCTCTCGGATAGTCAAATACTTCGGATAAATAGCCGCAACTCTCCTTTTGGCGCTAGCACGATGAGTGTTGAATAAAATAAGCGAGTATTTTTGTGCATGCAAAGGTCTGTCCAAAACTCAGACCGATCAACCAATCAAAACACACGGCTTTCTCCCCTTTTTCTTAAACGAAGGCATTGTCTTCAGAATTTTCGAAGAATCCGGAGACATCCATCAAGAGTGGAAGCTGGTTTTTGACTGACCCACCGTGCTAGAGAGAGGGGTTCTTTTGTGGAAGTACTTGACGCTCCATGATGCACGCAATAGAAAACTCATCCATCTTGTATTCTCCAATACCGGAATGCAAGTTTTTGCCTTCCTCCAACGTGTCGGGAAAAAACAGCATTATTGCCGATAGTGAATACGACAGTCAAGCAATTACGATAGGATTGTGCTAGGGCATATCGGATATTTTTCGGATTGTGACGTCATGAGAAGAGAAGGCTCCATATATTCGCTTCCAAAAGCTTTCCGATGTTCTGCTGGTAGAGCCCCAGCAGAGATACCTTTAGGGAAGACTCCTCGACCGCTCCGCTGTCCCTTCTACACCCACAACCCTAGGCCACCTGACACCAGACTCACTCGACAACTTTGTCTCCCTGTGACCTTTTTGAAGAGTTCTTACGCCACCTGAGTCACAACCATCGTTCCATGGTTCATCCTTCGGTTCCGGCGTCCATGATATAGGTTACTCCAGCGTTCTCTATTGTTGTTGTCGTGTTCATGTATAGACCATGGAAAGAGGGGTGCCATTGCCCCCGAGGGGTTGGACTTCTACTTGTTGGTCCCTAATTTTGAACCGATTCCACATGAGGGACCCACCACCACCTGAAATCGGCACCCCCCAGAGGTATCGTTTAACAACTTGGAGGACATTGGAGCCACGACGGATTTTACGTGCACCAACTCCCATGAGCGTACACGGTTCCACAGCGGACGAGCCGAGAGGGAGATGACCCTCCCAAGCACTGGCCAAGCCCGATGCTGCTTCACTTACCGTGTTCTTATGGGAACGGAGTTTAGCGCACAGACCACTGCGGGACAGCGTTCTCTGTTGTAGTCCTGAAATACATGCAACCAGTTTTCCGAACTTGTAACATGTACACACCATTGTTACCATGAAATGCATGTACCACCGGTATTTCGAACTTTTAACGCATACGCCACCAGTGTTACTTTAAAGTCTTTTCAACTGAAGTTCCCTAAACCTGTCTGCTGGTGTATGTGCCCAGCACTGTAGACATCGGGTTGCAGGCAAAGGTTTCCCTTTGCTCTTCAATTTTAACCTTGCGCCCTTTGACCCATGAGTGTCTCCTGACGGCATGGAGTTAAAGTCCTAGATAGAGTTGTAGTGGAACACCTACGGCACCACCTCCACACAGGTGGTCACCTGGGCAAAACCCAATACGGGTTTAAGTATGCGACGGGTGCGGAAGAAGCTATATCCGCTATTTACAGATTGTCAGTGGATCATTGGGTTAGTTCTAAGCTTTTCCTTCCTCATTAAAAAACACCGAGTTGGCCCTTTTCCATAGAGGAGGGGAAAATACCTGTATCGAGACATTTTTGAAAATCGCTAGGAACAGTCCCTTGTTAACCTGGAAGGCACATAGCGCAGCTTCTGGAGATATTCCATCGAATCCCGGAGCTTCTCCTTTATTAACCCTTTGAGGCGCAACCCTTTCCCAATGTTGAAAAAAGTGCAGCCGTTGCCATCGCTCGACTGAACGACCAGCAAGATGGCGGACGATCGAAACGTTCATCGCGTGCCAGAGATCTAGAGACCCTTTTTTGACCGTCAAAAAAGGGTCTCTAGATCTGTGGCACGCGATGAACGTTTCGATCGCCCGCCATCTTGCTGGTCGTTCAGTCGAGCGATGGCAACGGCTGCCCTTTTTTCGGCATTGGGCAATGTTCTCGCATTCTTCCATTTTTCCGCAGATGTCAGTGCTGTTCAAAATAACCGTGACAATTTTTTTACGGGAAATGACGTGCTAAAAAGTAAAGGATTCTCGTGGAGCTATGTCACCCGCAACTATTTTTTATAGAAATCCAATCTATTCTTCGTGACTGGCAACAGTAAAAACGTCAGAGTTGGGTGTTCCCAGAGCGGGAACAGTGTGAGTTAAAGGGTTAAGAGCGCCCAGGGCTGCCTCCAGTTCCTTCATAGTGAACGGTGGGTCATTGTCCTGAAGGTCCGGCCTCGCTGTTCTTATTTTCCTCTGGTCCGGAGTGTCTGTCTCTGGTCATACTGTAGAAAATGGTACTGAAGTAGTCTGCCTATGACTGTCGCAAGCGAAACCGCGGACCCGTCATTTCAGGAGCCCAACCACGATGTTATCGTAGAGTGTAAGTAACGGACAGTTCTCACTCACGGATAGTAAAATTCTTCGGATAAATAGCCGCGACCCTCAACTAGGTGCTACCACGAATATAGCGTATAAAAGAAGCAAGTATTTTTGAACCTGTTCCGACACTGTCGGTAATAGGGACCGATCAACCAATCACAATGCACTGCTTCCATCCCTTGTCTACAATTTTTAAAACGAGAGCATCGTCTGCAGAATTTCAGAGGGTTTGGGGGAGGGGGGGCATCAATCAAAGAAAGGGTGTATTTTTTGACAGGGAGGGGAAACGCAAGCTTGCCGAGGAAAGAGGGAACATTTTTGTGGTAGTACTTATTACTCCATAATGCACGCAATAAAAACCCCATCCATCTTCTACTCTCCGATATCGGAATGCAAGTTTTCGCCTTCATCTGACGTGTCGGGAAAAAAACAGTTATTTCCAATTGTGAAATTGACATCGGAACGTTTTCTACAGCCTCGTGGTAGCGCATAGACAGGCTTTCTCGGGCTGTGGCGTCATGAGTCGAGAAGGCTTGATTTATCCGGTACGGAAATCTTTCCGATGACATCGTGGTAGAGCCCCAGGTGGCCATTAGGAGGAAAGGGGGGGGGGGGATTAAAAAGCAAAGCAAAATTATTTCAAATAATAAGGCATTAATTTACGTAATATTAATAATAATATAGAATTATTACAAAACTTATTAATAAAAATGAAATAATTATATTATGGAATTTATAGTAATACATTGTTATTAATCACATCTGTATTTTATTAATCGTTTCTTTTGTTATTAGTGCTTTCATCAAGTCTGTAAATCAGTTTTGACGGGCTCAAGTTATTAGAATTTGTTATTCCTTAGTTCCCATTGTTGTTTGATTGTGTTTGTTTTATCTAGCTGAATGTGGAGAAAACGAAGTATTTCGAGAGTGCGGGCCCGTTTGCGAAAGATGTACATCCATAGCATGTCGAAGCATTAGTTGCGATCACAAATGCTACTGCAAAGAAGGCTACCGCAGAAACGAAAGTAACGTATGTATCCCAGAAGAAGAATGTCCCAAAAGTAAGTCCATTTCCATCAAAGAAAACTTAGAGAGCTTGTGTATTATTTAGTAAGAAAGATGAATCAACTCGGACGCATCTTTATTTAAAAAAAAAAAAAAAAAAAAAAAAAAAAAAACTTTCTAAACATAATTGTCTTGACAAAAATTTTAAAAAAGTAAAATAACTTTTGCAAAACATATGGAGCAGTAATGAAACTGTAAAAAAAAACGTTTTTTTCCATCGGCTGGAAATAATGATGTATTATTCAAATCACTTCCATAATCGATTATTGATTCGATTGGAATCAACGAAAGTAACGTAATCGAACAGCAAATATTCGCAATTTTTATTATTCGAATAGTATTCGCGATTTATATTCGAGTAATATTCGCAATTTTACTATTCGAATGGTATTCGCGGTTAATCGCAATTTTAACTATTCCAATATTCGAATTGTATTCGTGGTTAATCTCGATTTCACTATTCGAATAATAATCGCGATTTCACTATTCAAATACTATTAGAGATTGCGATTGCCTGGTGATATGCTATTCGAATGATTTCCATATTCGACTGCTACTATTTGAATAGAATCAATAATCGATTAATCGAATAGTGAATATTCGTAATTTTTCTATTGGAAGGGTATTTGCGATTTATACTGGAATAGTATTCGCGGTTTTACTATTCGAATACTAATCGTGATTGTACTATTCGACTAGTACTCGAAGTTTCGAATGCCATGTGCTGAGCGTTCAAATGGATTTTTCATAATCGATTATCTTAAATGCATTAAATAATCGATTAAATCGAATAATTTCATTCATTCATGCCCATTCCTAGCTGGACAGAATAACCAATGAAGCATGGACGCCGGCAGAATATTTCCCAGGAGGGGGGGGGGGTGGCAAAGACTACTTCAACGAATGGTTACCATGTTGGAAAGAGCAAAAAAGCAAGGGAAAACACTGCATACAAAAATCCAGGGGGACCATTGCCCCCCTTGCCCTATGCTGACGGCGCCCATGCAATGAAGTAAGAATCTTTCATACGAAAAATTAATTTAAAACTTCGTAAAATAGCACACATAAAAAAGCTATTTGTTTTACTGAGATTACTGAGGTAGCGAAGTGTCATATTTAAAGTGCACATTTCATACTGTATCTATTTTTATATGTGTTACTTTTTACAAAGTTTTTAATCAATTTTCCTTTGTAACAAGAGTATTTTATTGAGTTTTCTCTTATTACCCTTTAAGCTTATTGTTCAAAGACCCATGTCGGGGTGCAACGACAAACACATTAATGGGGTTACTTCCTAAGGGAACGAACCAGTCGAATGCTAAAAAGTGTTTTATAAGAGACATTCGGTATGGGGTTTATTTTTTACTTCCTTGTACGTAGTATAAGGAAGTAATGTGATCCCGAAAAATTTTGGGGGCCAAATTTCGACTAAAAAACCGATTTTGACTACCTCTAAATTTAGTTTTAAGAATTTTTTCGATGCATCTCATCGTAGGCTAGCATGCACGATCATATAAACGCGTCTGCAACTCATTTTGACCAGCGGCCGGTCTATTGTGGTCAGTTTTTCCATGCCGTCTGTACGTACGTACGTACGTACGTACGTATGTATGTAACTCGCATATCTCAAAAACTATTGGTCGTAGAATGTTGAGATTTGATATTTAGGATTGTTCTATGATCTAGTTGTGCACCTCCCCTTTTGGTTGCAATCGAATGTATAGTTTATGTACAGGACCGCCCAAAAGATTCGAAATACATTACGCTCTATGGGCCGAAATTCATTAAACTCGCCTAACTCAAAAACTATTAGGCGTAGAATTTCGAAACTTCATATTTTGGATAGTTGTAACATCTAGTTGTGCACTTCCCCTTTTGGTTCCATTCGACTGGATAGTTTATCTATAGGACCGCCCAAAACATTCGAAATACATTACGCTCAATGGGCCGAAATTCATTAAACTCGCATATCTCAAAAACTATTACGCGTAGAATGTTGAAACTTTATATTTAGGATTGTTGTAACATCTAGTTGTTCACTTCCCCTTTCGGTTCCATTCGACTGGATAGTTTATCTACAGAACCGCCTAAAAGATTCGAAATACATTACGCTCTATGGGCCGAAATTCATCAAAGCGTTTTTTAGAGGTATTGGGCTATTTCAAACGACTCAGAAGTGATATATGCTGAAAAGAGTTAGAAAATGAATTTCTCCATTAAAAAAGGTGTCTTTATCATTTACAGTTCTGCTACAGGAACACTCAAAAGATTTCCAATACATTACGGTCAATGGCAATTTTAGGGGCATTCATCCATTTCAAGCACAATACCGTCTTACCACATAAGTTAGGTAATGGTCCGACCACGGTCACGTGCCTCCCTCAAGAACTGTGCCAAAAGTCGCCAAGCTTGGCGACTTTTAGTGACGTGTGTGTATATTTAACTCTCAAACCTCAAAAACTATTATGAAATTTTATATATAAGATTGTTGTAACATCTAGTTGTGCATCTCGATTTTTGGTTCCAATCTACTGGAGAGTTTATTTACAGGACCACCGAAAAGAATTTCAGTACTTTAATGTCTATGGACATCTTCAATATAATACAATTGCAGACAGTGATTGTTTGGTACATGCCCAAAATCTCGCCGACTGTCCTGGACTTTGGCGAGTTTTGGCGAAATGTCGCCAAATTTGGCGATAGTCAGTCATTTCGTCCATGCCCAAAGTATCGCCATTTGTCATCGTTCTTGGCGAGTTTTGGCGAAATATCGCCAAATTTGGCGATAATCTGTCATTGTTGGTCCATGCTTAATATCTCGCCAAATGTCGTCGACATTGACGAGTTTCGCCGAAATATCGCCAAATTTGGCGCCAAAAATTATTTCGTATTTTGTATAACTCTAAAACTTTAACCCGTAGAATTTTGAACTTATGTATTTAGAACTATATTATAATATCTAACTGTTTTCAATATCTTTTTTAACAGCAATCCACTAAGAATTTATTTATAGGGTGAGCCAAATGACTTTAAATACATTAAGGTGTATGGATGCATTCAATTCATTGAAAGTCTGTGGTCAATGACTACTGTGGCTATCCCCAAAATCTCGCAAACTATCTCAAGTTTGTCGGCTTTTGGTGAAATATCGCCAAATAAAGTGTCAGAAGGAAATCTTTCAAATTGAACTCAGCTTGGCGATATCGAAATATTTGGCTAGAAATCGCTAAACCTTACTATTATTGATATTTTATCTCTTTCAAACAAATAAGTTTAGAGGAAGTGCGTAGAAAACATTTTTATTTAATAGACGTGCAAGGAAGTCATGTGTTGGACACATCAGATTTTTTTTTTTCTTTTGTAATTTGGAAGGCACTTGCCGTTTATAGTCATGATTGGTCACTGCCAAGGCCGGAATTACTGGTCTCTATGTTATGGAGGCACCTAATAATTGGACCAGCGTTGCCTCCAGTGAAGGGACGGACGAAATGACACCCAACCCCGTAACGGGTTGGAACTAACCCGGACCCGTGGTGTGGCAGAATGGCTCTCTATAACTACTACACGACCAGAGCGGCAATTCGGAAAGTTTGGTATGGCATACAAGACAAGTAGCGACCAAAATTCCTTGCCTTTCTCACTTTTCTTAACTAACTGTTGCCTAAAGTTTTTTCAGTATACTTTTCATGTTTCAGTCATTTTTACAGTTTGGATTTCACGCTGTAAAAATTATTTCGAAACCTTTCAAGAAACTGGAAAACAGTAATTTATTTTTAGTGAGGTGTGTCTTTGCAAATTTATCCTCCTATTTTCTCAGGATATCTACACAAAGTCTTCTAAAATTTGACTTTGTTTTCGTATAACACTATTTTTTTTTTTCCTTCCGCGATTTGTATTTCTTTATTCCGAGAACTGAATTTCCGGTGAGTAAGTCCTTTACTAAACACGCAATGCAGAACACGTTTTCCTGCTGTTTTCAGGAGCAAAGTAAAAATAAATCATGCCGGAACGATAAATTATAAAACAATTTCCAACACGGTTTTATTCACAATTACACTTCTGCTTAATGAATGGTGAAACTAATTGCTGTCATCACCTCAAAGAAGCGGCGATAGCTGTTCCCCGTCTGTGCCCATTGTTGCTCCCGTGCAATGATACACCAGCGTTGCAGCGTGTTGAGGTACCCCGCAAAAAAGGGCATGACAACATTGGGATATCATGGCCACATTAAAGTGATTTATTCGTAACTCTTCAGCAGGGCTTGACAATAACATTGTAATTTTGTGACCCCTATATATATATATCTATATAGCTGAATCCCAAGTTCACTTGCAGCTGTTAGTCTAAACTCAATTTTTTAGTCTATCATCAAATGCCCTGTCTACCATCCAATATCAATCTGCATCTATCTCGGGGCAAAGCTAACCTGATAGTGGAGGTGAAGCTATAGACCGTGTGAGTCCGCGGCTCTCAAATAGCTCTTTCCGTTTGCCCAGGTTATTACAGATCTAATACATTTTTGTATCTATTAAATGCTAAAATAAAGTGTTTACTATAAAATAATTGTATATTTGTGTTACTTGAAAGCAGTAATTAGAAGTATTAAGAAATTAAGTCACAAATCAGATGTAACGCCTTCCCAGACGCTTGACCAATGGCGTCACCTCTTTTGTGCTGGCGGGAATTGAGGAGTGCGGATTTGCTTTGTGATTGGGTTGCTTTGTGATGTTGACAGCCAGATAATTGGAAGGAGAAATGAGTGTCGGAGCATTACACGCGGAGAGGAGTGAAATGCCCCCTCTAGGCTTCCACTCCACAATCAGGTTAGGTTTGCCCCGAGAATACCTCTCCCATGGTACGGGTCCCCTTTAAGTCTGGTGATATCATTACGAAGTCACATTGAGATCACGGTTGTATTAGGATTACATGAAAATCAATCATGGGCGTCCATCCGTATGAGCAGGGAGGGGCCATGCACAACATATGAATTTGGGCTCATTTTTTGAAGCCCGAGCCCGAGGACTTCTTATCCGAGCCCCAGCGATATTATTTAAGTCGGAGCAAGAGCCTGAAATTTCCGCTAATCTATTATATAAATGTGAAAGTTTATCTGTTTGTTTGTTTGTCTGTTTGTTCGTCCGGGAACTCCTCCCACACTGTCAGACCGATCGGCTTGAAACTTTGCACATACACGTAAAACGACATAGATTAGGCCGTGGGCTACTTTAAAATTCTAGAAATCCACCCGTTCCCCAAATTTTAATGATTTTTCGGAATTTCCAGGATAGAAAGCTACTCAAATGTCCGATTTCAGCACAGTCGTGAGCATGCGCCGAGACGGTTGGTCGCAGACCTACCGAATTTTGCATACGGCTTCACTAGGACACATCCGAACACGCCCCGAAGCGATTTTTTTTTTAAATTCGAATTAGAAAATGTTTTATTTTATGTTTTGTCCGATTTTTTTGCGATTTTTCTCGGTTAATACGTAATAACGCCGGTAATTACAATTGCAAAGAAACGATATTTACATCATCGGATAGAGGAGCAAATTTTCTTTTAAAAACTGTTTGTTCGGACTGTGTAACATAATTTGCAGATTTTTGGGAATTTTTCAAATAAAATTAAATTTGACGTTGACTTTCGTAAAATATTTTTAAAACTGCTGCATCCTGAATTCTATCCGTCATAACTTTTTTATATTTTGTCAAATGACGGAACATACATTTCGACCTCTTTTAAAAGAGAAACCAGAGGAAAATATAAATTAGGAGATTTTTTTACGAATTTTTAAGTAAAGAAGAATTTTCATTTCAATAGCAGCTGCTTAAAAATTTCGGAATGATATCTTGCGGTTTGGTTCTCTTGGAGACAGTAACAATGATTAAAATGCCAGTTGAAAAAAATAAATAAAATTACTTTCAAATAACTGAGTTTTCGTATGTGAAATGTGCGTCATTTTGATGTCACGAGTTTAAAACCCCTTTCGAAACTCAATCAGAATAACGGACTCACAAGCAAAACATACGCCACGCATGAAATAATTCTATATTTTATTTTACGTTGCCATAAAAAGAATTGAATGCTGTTTTTTCACCAGTGAATTATCCAGAATTATTTTCAATTGAGATTTTAAACGGGAAAAGTTTTCGAATCGCAGGAAATATATTGCGGTGTTAAACAGGACCTGATTATGACCAATAGGGGGCCCCGGGCATTGATGAATTTGGGGTCCCCCAATCTATGAAATTTGTTTTATTTTTCATAAAATTTTGTTATAAAAAAAGAACGACATTTGAAATTGGGGGCCATTTCGAGCAAGGGGCCCTGGGCAAAGTCCCGATTTGCCCGTGCGATAATAGGGCCCTGGTGCTAAATATGCCAATCTGACAAGAATTATGCGTAAAAATTTATGGAGAGCTGATTTAGTGGCAACCACAAAGTGAAATGATTATCGTTTATGCTAATGCGTAAATTGCAAAGAATCACCAAAGAGTAAAAACCTACATTCGTGGCTAATATCTAAACCGTTTCTTTAAATTAAGCATTAACGGTTGCAAAACGAAAATATATTGTATTGGTATCAGTAAAAGATAGTACAATTAATAGTAACTAGATATGCTAAGGCAATATTGATCAAAGCCCAATATATCGCATTAATAATATTGTTTTCATGAAATTAAATCTTCTATTCATTTATCAACAGCCGTATTACATCACAGTTAACTAAACATTAAGTAATTCTACGTCGCGTTAATATATCCCGCGGTAGTTTCAACAGAAAAGGCAGTAACAGAACTTTCTTTTTTCTTGGAGAATATGTTTTTTCGCAAGTAGTTATGATCACATTTTAGGAAAATGTTCTCTTCTTGCCTTGCGAAGAGCAGATACACAATTATTTAATTAAAAAATAAAACGGTTCTCCACATCATGTAGTATCTAAGGTACTAATGGCATAATTTAAATATAAAAAAGAGTATGATGCAGAAATGAGCCATTTTGAAAATTAGGAATTTTCACTGCAAACCGTCACGCTTTCCTTTTCTAATCGCGAATGACACCGACGTAGTTTTTTGCGTCATAATATTAACAAGGGTCTCATGTCAGTACTTATACTGACTTTACAAATAACTTAATGAGTAACTTTACGCCAAGTGTCAAATCATTTTGCTTATTTTTAGATTCCAAATCACTGGAATCAATTCGAACTATACAGGTAAGAAAAAGTTTCGCTCTCTACCGTGCGGAGAACGGGCACGCAGCTAGTAGATAAATAAAAGTCAATGACTTCATTGACAGAATATCATAAATTTTTGCCGTTTGTGCAAATAAAAGACAAATATAACAGCAAACTCGTAATCCACACACACACACTTTCCAGTATTCTTTATATTCAAGTTCATCCAATAATAATAATTAGTTTGTTTCCCCCTATGAATCACTTTTTAAAATCTGCTTTCAAGGATTATGTTCAATGAAGGAGAAATTTGTCACGAGTCCGAGCCCGAACACAATCGTGAATTTCAGAGCCCGAACCTGGTTCGGGTTCGGGCTGACCCCGACTCATCTGTACCATGCAACTCTCTCCCCAGCTCCCATATTATCGTTATGATTTACGTAAAGGTGGTATATCTCCCTGACGTCATAAATGTACGAGCGCCAAGCATTGTTGATATTTCTAACCTAAGTGTTGCACAAACAAATCTCGAGTCCGCGTGTGATTCATGTAAACACGTAATAATTTATATAGAGGGTGGTTATAAAAAAAAAAACTTTTCACCGATATATGAACATCTATCTGTGCTGTTCCGTTCAACCAGTTGAGATAAGATTTCAGATATAGAGGAGAGGAGGTGATTATGGAATACCATTTACATTTCTAACTGTAACTTCATAGATTTTTAAATAAAATCCCCCAAAACAGCATGAGTACATGCTATAATGAATCGTAATGAAATGTCCATTGCAAAGAAATACACAATTTATTTTCTGGTTATAGAAAAAAATATTTTAAAAAAAAAGTAACGAATGGAGTATAATATGGAATAGTCGGGTAATATGGAATAGATGGTTGTAACCGATGAAAAGCAATTTATATTGCTTCATATATAGTTATTTGTTACTATAAAACAAATTTTTATGTTTTGTAGTTTAAATCATTATACTGAAGTCATTTCTGCTTCGAGTCGATTTAGAAAAGTTGTAGATATAATTTTCTTTCTTTGCTCCGATACAGTCATGGTGAGCCCACAGAGAACAGCTGGATCTTTGAATCCAAACTTATCGTCGTTGATCATTAGAGAATTTTTCGTGACAAAAGATGCATTCAGCGTCTTTGTTTTCCGGGTCTTGAGTGGATGACATGAAACCCATTACAATATTACCCAGTATTCCATAATACCCGACACGCCATCTCGGAAAACGAACCTTTAAAACTAATTGGCAAAACACTGTCATCTAAAAAATAACCACAGTTCAACAAACTACCATTCTCCTAGTGTATATTATGCGTAACATCCATGTTCATGTCGCGTGTTTACTAGTAAGTTAAAATGTTTGAAAACTTATCTACAAAAACTCTTGAAAATCACAAAACATACTTTGTACTGTAGCGACTGGTACCGCAACAGAGAGCGGTCAACTCTTACTGCATTGTAAGAATGGAATCTTTCTTGAGTTGTTCATGGTATTCCCTTGTGGCAATAGCAACTAACAGAGCCAAAAACTCGGTATTCCATATTTCCCGACTATTCCATAATCACCTCCTCTCCTCTAGTTATTCAGAGGTATGCGCTCGAGGTTGGGTTGTAGTTTAAAACAACAGAGCTCTCACGGTTAGCGGTTACTGCGACAATATTTCAAAATTTTCCAACGGCAACACCCACTTTTTGTCTGCGAAAGTGTATCGGCGCATTGAAAAATCATAAAAGACGTTCGAACGATCCCCGTATGACGAAAGTTGGCGGCGTAAAACATTTGTAAAGAGCATTGTAACGAGCCAATGACAGTTCAAGAGAGAAGAGGGAAGTTGTTTTTATTGGAATCAAGAGTTTTCAGATGCCCTACTGTTAGTTTAGCATTTATACTCTCTACTCCAGTGAATCAATGCGAAATGTATCAGTGCACTTTCTCTCTGTTGACTTTGCTTCTTTACAATGCTCTTCTTTGTAAATGATTTACGCCGCCAATTTTCGTCATGCATGTATCGTTTGAACGCCATTTATGATTTTTTTTTTCGTGTTGATCAACCTTCGCGGGAAAAAAGTGGGCATTGCCATTGGAAATTTTCGAAATTTTTTCACTGTAACCGCAACCGTGAGAGCTGTATTGTTTTGAATAATCCCAATCTCAAGTGCATACCTCTGAATGACTGTGTCTGAAATCTCATCTCAATAGGTTTAACGGAACTGCGGCTAAAGGTCAATATATATCGGAGAGGTTTTTTATGACCACTCTGTATAAACCAGTTGTAATTATGGCATTGTGTGCCGTATTTAATTGTAATAGTCATTTCGACAGTTGTGAATTAACTCAAAGTTCTAATATGTTTCAAACTACAACTTATAAATTCACGAGACAACGACAGTACTTTGTTTGTGCAATTGTTATCTTCTACTCTAAACTACTGTGGCAAACAGTGCCCAGGTACAGGAGTGTGACGTAGGTGGATACACCCTATAACGTAGGTTCAGCACTAGGATACATGATCGGGCAGAAATCTTGACTAGTCCCTACCCCTCTCTACAAACAATCATGTGAAACCAATCCCAAGTCGAAAGAATTTACTTTTCATGTTTCTAAAACATGAATAACAGAGACAGATCCCTAAAACGCAAAATGGTTTAATGAGATGCTGGTTTTCTGCTTGATTTATTCAATTTCTGCTGTGAAATTTCACGTTTAACGAACCACAACATCTACCAATATTCTTCATTACAGGAGAACACTGCTTTCGTCGTGAACAGTGGGCTGAAAGTGGACTGGAAGATGAATATTGCCCGTTGGAACCTAATAAAACTGCAAGTAATAAAACCCAGAACGTCCCTGGGTGTTACTGTATAGAAGGATATAAAAGGGATTTATTTGGACACTGCGTTACAGAAGAACGTTGCTCAAGAAGTGAGTTTGCATACCTTTTTCCCCCTTTTAACTTTCCGAACATGTACCATGTAAGGAAAATATTGTAATCATTGAAAAACTTCGACTTTGAGATTTTGATGCATATACACGTTTTGGGGTCTTCTGAATTCCTTGATTTCATTTTTACGGTCATGTATACACATACATGACCGTAAAAATGACATGTGTGTGTGCGAGCGCGCGTGTGCGTAAACACGATAGATCTTAAACGGTGCATTTCATTGAGCTCAAATTTGGTATATATATTATAGAGCACCCTCGCACGACCATTATTGATTTGGGTGTGGATGGATTTGTAGGGTTTTTTTTTTTTTTTTTTTTTTTTTTTTTTTTGCTTGACTTGGCTACAAAAGAGAGTTCTTTCATGTGTAAAATGTAAACTAATATTTTGCACACATTAGAAAAGTAGTTTAAAAGTGAGCCTTTCTATTTGGTATAATTAACATTATTTACTTACTGAATTAAGTCATTGAAAGCAAATTGATAATAACAGTTTCTCATAATTTTTCTTGCGATCCCATAAAAATTATCAATATCCTTTTCTTTTTTCAGCTCATTGCTTTGGAGTGGAAGTTTACCACGAATGTATTCCCAAATGTAACACAACCTGTAGAAGCTACGGCGATCCAAACTGCACCGAAGACGACAACTGCTACCCTGGTTGTTTTTGTCCGCAAGGTTACGTCAAAAATGACCTTGGATCATGCATTCTTCAAGAAAATTGTTCCTTGGGTAAGTTGCTAACTATTGTTAATGCAGTTTGTTGAATTACCTTTAATGCAGTTCGTTGAATTACCTTGAATGTTGAATGACGTCAAAGCTTGGTGACGTAGCAGTTGAAGGGCTTTATATTTCTAGGAGGTGTTGGCGCGGAGCGTTTGCTGGGGAAGCGCGAGTAAAACAGCAAAGGGCAAATAATAAGGCATATTTCTAAAAATCATCTTACTTATTCTTATTTTTACTCAAAATGCATACCTATTTTCGCTTAAAATGCGTACTGAAAATTTACCAACAGCATTACTTTGTAGAAAAGTCGACTACATGATATGTTCATTGTTGAAGAATGAAAAGCTGAATGTATACTTAAAAATGTGAGGGGAGGGGGCACCACCGTAAGTTAGCCTTTGTTGTGGAGGCGCGAAGTTGAAAGGTTGGGAACCGCTGGTACAGAACATAAAAGTTTTTGGGTCATTCTCAAAATTGGTGCCATTTGGAAATTGAAGAAGCAAAAACATAATTTCAAAGTAGTTTTTTCCATTATAAAAAACATACCTTGTTTCTGAACGTTATTTGAGTATTATTCATGCATTTTTTTTTCTTTTATTTAATTTTATACATATTTATATTATCAGACTTGATGAAATTTGTCATGTCTGTGATTTTCTTTGAAATTTGTACGCATTTGTGTAGCACAAAACTATGCAGAATGTGATATATTACATAAGTATAGAGTCCTTTAATCCAGATAATATAGTCTTTTCCATTTATAAATATTTTTGGGGGTAAGTTTTTGTTTGTCGTGTCTTTACCAAATTTATCATGTCTGTTACTAGTAACAGACATGACCGATAACAGGCATGACATTTCAAAGAACAAAAATTCATGAATCTAAATAATTCCACAAGAACATGAAAAGCTCTTGTGGAATAATGTATGCTTTACAACTGTATAAAATATAATAATGCTCATTCCTTTGAATACTTAGATATCTCACAAGTAAAGATAGTAAATTCACCTGTTGTTGATGAAGAAGAAAGTTACACCACAATGAATCCACTACAAAATTCTACCGAAGTAGAAGAATCTGCAGAACGAAACGCGACCGTGGAAAGTGAGGGAAAAAATACCACAAATTATGACGATGCAACAGCAGTGATGGCCACCAGCCGAAGCTTTATGGTGACAGAGAGTTTACCAGTAACATCAGCCGGAGATGACTCGAAAGCAAAGCGCAAAAAAAGCGAAAACCAGCTACGCAGAAACAAAGCGTGGAAATATTGCTAAGGCGAAAGTAGCCCAGAAAGAAGAAATTTCTACGGACGATGAGGGATTCGATAATGAGGAAATTTAATGGTTGCCTGGAATATGTGTATATAAGTATGCATAACAAATGTATTTTTGTGTGAAATGTAAGCATTAATCTAGAAGAACAGAACAAGGGTAAATGCCCCGAACAATGTTTTGGAACCATCTGCTGGCATGTTTGATGTAGTGTAAAGTTTGACTGTAAAATGTATTACAATTTTTTAAAGAGGAAAATAAAATGTTAAAAGGGGGTGGCTTCGAAAGAGCTTATTATGTTCCCAAGTTGGTAAGTCATCAGACGTCTCTCATCCAGAGTCATCCTAATGTCATTCTAATGGCGAGAACCGCTACGGTCTTTTACCCTTTTGTGATTTACTCTCCTGGGTTCAAAATTTATGTTATGTAGCAAGATGTTTCGTGTAATGCGTTATAAATATAATAATTATAGCTGAACAGTATTTTTTAATGTAATATAGTTAAGGCTGTTCTTTTAGGAAGTCCCGTAACTTTTGTACAGCTTTTCGAAGAATTTAATTTCTCAAGAGCACATATGGGCAACTGCCGGCCCACATGGCCTGATGTGGCCTGCCACTGCTTTGGATCCGGCCCACGGAACATATCAAAACCCTGTATAAAACCCATATAAACCTTTCAAAATCCCAATTATACGGCCCGCGACTTCGCTAACTTCGTAAAGTTTGGCCCGCAACTTTTCAAAGGTTGCCCATACCTGCTTAAGAGACTCGGAAAAATCCAGAATGTCTCTCTACAAGTTGTACTGTGAACTGTTACAAACAATGGACCTGCAGGAGTTAAGAACCCTCGGGGGGGAAATGCTAAACATACGGAATTTCGGAATGTTTCCTGAAACAGGTTACTCTTCAGCCCATTCTTGCTTATGAATTTTTTGCTCAGAGATGCATGAGACTTACAGTTTGAGTATTAGTATTAGCGCATAGTGCATTTCGTGAATGAGCATTATTCATTTTTTTTCCCGAGTGTTTAGCATCATTGGTTTGTTTTTAAAGCTGTTCAAAAGCTCTGTGATGACGATCACTTTTCAAAAGGAACACCCTTAATTTAAAAGATAAAACGCAAGATCAAAACGATAACTTCTACTTTTTAATTTAATTATCGTTTCAAAATATTTAATTTTTCTGTTTTTATTCCTTTATAACTATACTGTTAAATAAATTGCTTAACTATTTTAAATTAAGTAATAACAGATATTTTTATTTTAAAAGAAAACTATTTGTAGAACGATTTCACAAAAATAAGTTAATCTGATAAATTGTATTAGTAAAACATTTCAAGGATTCGGTAATTAATTTGTATCCGTAATTTACGAAATTTATTTAAAAGCAAGATTTTAAAATGTCTAGGAAACATTTAATGGAAATTGTAAAGTATTAATCACAGATATATTTATAATCACGGCAAATGTTTGTCGTTAATTCTATAACTAATTTGTCTGTATGCTTGTATTTACTAACTTTTATTTAACCCATTTATGCCTAGCGTCCCTTTTTTGGGACGGCATTTTCGCTATTATTCGAAAACGTTATTTATTTTTCCGAGCCTTTATTCGCGAGTATTGAACCTCAATTCCACAAAACATTTTAATATGGCCAAGTGGGATGTTGGCATTTCAATTTTTATACATAATGATTTTAAATGAAATCATCCCTTGTTCAGAAAGTTGACATCAGAAATTTATCAATTACTGCTGGTGTTAGCAAAAATCGAAGAAAGTCGCAAAAATATCCAGGCACGAATGGGTTAACATGAAAGATTTGAGGTATTTTGGATATGTGAAAGTTATATACAGTACTATCCAACTGAATCTTGTTATGGATATTTTCTCTGATTAAATCAAATGCTTTCCAGTTTTAAATAATATATTCGTCTGTTGTGAAATGGAAACCCGTAGACTTGATTTTATATCTGTATGTTTCATTTTATTATATTTAAATAAAGCTCATTATTCTTCCCTTTTTCCAGTTTTTTTTCTTCTTTTGTTCTCAATAAAATTTTAGATTTTTAAAATTCGGACAATAGTTTCAATAACATTTGTATGCTTGCATTTTATAATGCATGTACTTTGTTTAGTCCTTAATCCAAATTTTAACTCATTTTGCAGCCGTAAACAGAAAGTTTTAAAAATACAATTAAAAGAAAATGATACAAAGTTTAAAACAAAATATAAAAAATAAAAATGTTCATTATCAATGACTAGAAGTCAAAGCCCGTGGAGGCAATTACAACGGGCGCTAGAAGAAACATTCAACAAAAATATGTCTACGCTCAATATATTTAATCTTTGTCCTCTTAAAATAAATAATTTCATATTCACTTTTTATTATATACTGAAATCGGAATTGCATTTTCTTCTAAAATTGTGCGAAAAATTTTCGCATTCGAAAGATTTCTTTTCTTTGGGAATATCCCCTTTTATATTAATGTTTCTTGCAGATGAAATCATTTTCATCAGGAAAAGTTAAATTGGGCAATATAGAAAAATTATTTTACACTGTCAGATTAATTGGACTTTCTCTTCTGGCAACACTGAAGAGATCCAAGCTCTTGGACAGTTGATTTCTGGCGCTGATTGTTTACATTTTTCTGCACATGTAGCTTTTTCGATTCCACAGTTTTTCAGATAAGTTCTTTCTGTGCAGTGGATTCATAACATCTTTCATGTCCGCATAATTATGTTGATTAAAATAATGAACATAAAACATTTATTATTTTCTACCTTGACCTACTTAAATATATTTTTTGTTCCGTAAAAACATCAATCAAAGTTAAATTTTACTCTCTAAAGATTTTTTTAGACATTAATTCTGCTATTCGCAACGTTAAAAATCGGAATGTTAGCTAATGTTTTAAATTGTTATTTTTGTTTATAAACACAAAATTCATGTATATGAGCCAATTAAAGCCCAAGTAGGGTAACTCACATTTTTCTAGTTATGAGATATTTACTTGGCTTATCATAGGAAATTCGGTATTGCACAGCAAATAAGTGTTGCTACCTACACACAAGGACGTATTTAGGGGGGGGGGGGATCCAGAGAGTACAGACCCCCCCCCTAAATTTTCATTTTTGTTACCAAAATGATAATGATATAGTCTTTTTGTGAAAAATTCAGCCTTTTTTACCGTTTGGACACCCCCCCCCCAAAAATTGTTTTTCTAGATACGTGCCTACCTACACAGTGCTAAGGGAATTACAAATTACACCATTTGTGCTTTTAATAGAAAGGGTCTTTGTTGAACACTACTGTGAGACCTAATCTAATAAAACCAAAAAAAGAAGTTACACCATTTGGACTTGAATGGACTCATATGTTAATGACAGTGCACATGAGTTAGGACTATTTAGGATGCTAATCCCCTGTATACGGCGGATCAGATTTCGCGTGCTAAATCAGGCTCAGATCTCGTGCTAATCCTAGTGTTTGGCGTGGTGAATAACATTTTTCTACTAATCCTTGATGTAGCCCGTGCTGGGGTGCTTGCACGCGCGGCTAACGTTTGGTGAATAAGGCCGTTAGGCTGTTGGACAGCTGCCATCAACTCCATTTTAACCTACGAGGATATTTTTTTTCCCTTCACATTAGTATGCTTTCAGTTATTTTATTTTAAAAATACTGTAGGTTATTGAGCAGGCAGTTGTCTATGAAGAAATTTTTTACAGGGTTAAATTTCAGTTAAAATTTTGAAAATTCACTTTCTCCTTAGAAAACTGTCTTCTAAACAAATTATAGTATTTTTTTTAATTAAAATATTTGAGAGCATACTTTCACATGGAAGGGGGTCTAGTTAAGGGGAGGGTTGTCCATTCTTGCTATAAAATTTGACTGACAGTAAATTTTACTATAAATATCGGGTACAAATTTTCAATAGCACTAATTTTTTATTAATTCTTTATAGTAAACTGTGTTTGTTAGGCACTGAATTATAAAATTTGCAAAATTAATATATACTTTTAAAATTTTATATAAAGTTTAAATCCTTTTTAATCCTATACTATTTGGAGCGATTGATTCAAAAGGCTAATATTTGGCTATAAATAGCGTTTGTGCTTAGACTATGGGGGGGGAGCGTAGTCCAGGCCTTTTAATCCCCCCCCCTCACCTCCTTGCTTCCGTGGTAAAAACCCTAGTAGCACAATTAGTTCAAAAGACGTTTAAAACATGTTTTTTAACGTCAAAGAACGTGTTTTCAACGTAATTTGAACTTTTTTTGAACTAGTTGTGCTACTAGGGAAGAGAAAAATTTCCTCAGGTTAACTTGGAGCTATAAAAGACGTTTCTATATACTCTCTCAAAAATATACGCGCAAAGTATATTTAGTCATCCTTTATTCTGAAATGAATTAATTAAATTCGCATAAAACAAACACATGAGACCAAAATAAATTCTACGTGCGTTGCAGGAGATACAAAGGTATTTATATTTTAGGAACATTCATCAACCCACAAGAAAGCATGTAAACAAATACAAAAGAGAAAAAAAAAATGTTTTCTATTCATTTTTCTATGAATCTATAGTTGAATGTATGTTATTCTTCTTTTTCTGAAGAAAAAATGGACGACAAACAGGGCATATTATTAAATTTCCGCTTTGTTTATATCACACTTTTCTTTCTTCCAAACAACATTTTGCTTCTTTTTGCTTACGTTTAGCATTGCTTACCTGTAGGTTATTGGGTATTCTGCTCTTGTAAAAGGAAGAATTTTTATTACATCCGAAACACTAACCCAGGTTAAACACAGATTCTCTAATCGTCTATTAAGGTTCAGGAAACGTTTTCTGAACGTTAATAGACGTTTAGTGTGTGAGCCGCCTGACGAGTTTGTTTTACTTATAAGCAGCAGTAGAAATTAGAATAGTTAATCAGTAAGAAAAGGTGAGTCAGTGTGTTTTCTGGTCCGTAACATTTATCACTGGTCCGTATACATGATTTAAAAAAAAAAAAAAAAAAAAATGCAAAACATAAGAAATTATGCGAGCAATGTACAGAGTGATTATAATTAAAGTTCCACTTTAAAACGACCAGAAAAGGAAAACTACTGGACCCAATGTTATCAAACTTGGTCATTGTGTAAAGGTGGTCAGGGGATTTATTATCGGCGAAAAAAGCGTTAAAAAATTTAATACCAGGGGCAAGGACGTATTTAAGGAGGAGGGGGTAGGGTTCCAGGGGTCCGAACCTCCTCCCACAGGAAATTTTAATTTTTGTCACTAAAATGATAATGATATAGTGTCCTTTTGAGAAAAATACTGCATTTTTTACCATTTGGACACCCTCCGAAATTTTTGGATCCCCACCAAAATGTTCTTCATGGGGGGGGGAGGGGGTCGGTCCCCTGAACCCCCCTCCCGTTAAATACTACTGGACCTAATGTTATCAAACTTTGTAATGCGTAAAGGTGATCAGGGGATATATTATCTGCGGAAAAAAAGCTCAAGAATTCAACACCAGGGGCAAGGACGTATTTAAAGGGGGGAGGGATCAGGATCCGCCCCTCCCATGAAGAACATTTTGGAGGGAGTTCAGAAATTTCGGAGGGGGTCCAAACGGTAAAAAAGGCAGTATTTTTCTCAAAAGGACACTATATCATTATCATTTTAGTAACAAAAATCAAAATTTCGTGGGGGAGGAAGTTCGGACCCCTAAACGCTCCCCCCCCTTTAAATACGTCCTTGCCCCTGGTGTTAAATTTTTGAACTTTTTTCCGCGGATAATCAATCCTCTGACCACCTTCACACAATGACGAAGTTTGATAACATTGGGTCTAGTAGTTTTCCTTTTCTGATCGTTTTAAAGTGGAATTTTAATTGTAATCACCCTGTATATTGATTTCCGTTAAGAGCCGAATTTTAAAAAATGTAAATACCTATTATAAAAATATTAAATAGATCAACTTATATGACATGGACTGATAAAGTCGAGAACATGTATTGTGGAACTTAATGAAGAAAGTTTGCAAGAGAAAAATGTCAATAAAATGTTGCTGGTCGGACAGACCAATAAATTTTATATTCCACCGGTCCGTTATATATTTTAGGGGTCTTTGGCCAGCTGACCACCATTAATTTGTGCACTTCTTATAAATATGATTATCCTTATTTAAAATGAATTTCCGAATTTCATAACTTTTCTGCTAAAGTATTTCATTAGTTGGCTTTCACACTTTCAATGAAATATCCATCTTTTGTAAAATGAACTGCCGGAGACCTTCGAATTCACATTCATGCATTTCAATATTTAGATAAAGTAAGCTTTATACTTGCGCCCTCGCAGCTTTTTGAAAGTGTTCGGCAGATAATATCTTTGACAATGCTCTGAACTTACAGTTTTTAAGATCCCACATGTTTTATTTATTCCTAACAAAACCGTTTTTATTCATCTCATTTTGTTTCGTAACAGAATTTCTAACTTTTATGCATTTTAAAATACAGCCAACTAAGGATTGATTGCAATGCCCTGTTAAACGCAAACGTCATTTATGTAACAAGACTTTTTTTTTCCTGTGAGGAACTTTCTTTTTTATTATTATTATTTATTTTACATCACACTAGCGAAGAGAAACTTTTACTTATAAGGGATAAGGAACAAAGCTTTTTATTCCACGGAAATTTCGAAAAGGGGGGAAAAATAGAGAGAAATGGCTTTGTGCAGAAAATGTAAAATGGAAATCGTAAAATCCTTTCCTAAAGGTTTTCAAATAACTGTTTTAAAGTTTATAGGGAGCGCTGCAAAGTAAATATATTTTAAAAAATCACTTTCTTATACAGTAGCTGTAAGGCATCGTAAACAATGTATAAATTCCATTTCTCAAAGTAAGAATCATTAAATAAATACTATTAAAGTTCCCTCCTTTAAAAAAAAATTTTTAACTCCATAAAATGATAAATAACATTTAGTATGTTATCTTTGTATGGTTCGCTTTCATTGTGAATGTATTGAGAACTGTTTCCTTCTGTAGAAGAAATATTAACAAAAAGTAAATTTATTTTTTAGAGGAACTTTTTCTAATTTTTATTTTATTGCATTCTACAGAAAATAGGAAATGAATGCAACTCAATGTTCTACACAGGAAGATTAAATAATTAAAAAACTAAATCAAATAACTAAAAAATTAAATCATCAAAAAGATGATTTAATTTTTTATTAAACTAGCGGCCAAGGACCCTAGACTTGCTACGTTCGCATTTCGTATGAGGTATTTCACCCCTAAAAAGACTTATTCGTAAAAAAGACAATTTCAACAAACAAAACCCAAACGTTGGATAAGATAGAATGCTACCGAGCTACCACATTGCTTGATTCTTGCATGTTGCTTGGAACCTAAAAATTTAAACCTCGCACTATTTATAATTATGTGAAATCCATGGTACGCCTTGCGTATTAGGAAATTATGGAGAATTTTCATAATTTGGCGACTTCCGTAAATGTATAGTTAATAATTAGCTCTAAGAAAACAGTACTTCATATGTTTTCTTTGATAAAAACTACGGAACAGGTAGGATAGCTTGCCACCCATGGCAGCTTTTCATTATTTGGCGATTTACGCATGCTCTCAACCTATAATTACTGTTCATTTAAGGTTACCGGAAAACCGTTGTCCATATTTTCATTTACATAATCGTTTGCAGATTTGCGTACTTAGCACCACGAGTTATACCATTTCGTCGCGCTAGCAAATATCCCATAACTGCTATAATGGCATAGTTAACGCCGCTAAATATTTCTACTGGTAGCAAATAATCCAGCTGGACCGAACCGGCTTTAAAATAATCTGCATTTTAATTATTTTTCATTTTCAAGATATTAGTTATTCTGTTTTGGAAAAACGAATAATCGCTAATTCTAAACTCCTGTTGTCTAAGCGAACTTACTATTTGAAAATTGTCAACTTTGTGTAACACATTTTGAGTTACTTATTTAAAAACTGCATTTTTTTTTTATTGCTGGACTGCTTTTATTGGCTTAATAAAAAGTAAAAAACAAAACACTGAGAGCTTCTAAAAGCCAACATTAAGCAAAAAGTACTAAAAAGAATTTAAGCATCGGTTACTGATTGGTTAAAGTTATTAAAAGTTGTTCTACGGTGAATCAACGCTTTCGCTTTTACTGTTCCATTGTTAGGCGGTTCAACTGTTATTTGTTTGCCAGGAGAGGACAGCTCAGGCCACCGTATGTGTCCTTTAGAGCTACCTATTTCATTCCTGGAATTTTCCGCCACAATTTGTATCCTCATCAGAAGGTCTGGGACTTCCGAATATTGGCACCCCTCAGAAACTGATGGCAACCGCCAAGGGGACTTTCGGAAAAACGGATTTAACGTGCACGTACGTCGCTTAAACACGGTGGCCTTTAGCAGTGCGTCGGAACTGAACCCGCAACCTTCCGTCGAGTGCAACGCCTTAACTACTGGGCTACCATGGCCGAACGGTTAACACTTTCGCTATTGATAGGGAAAAATCGCAATATTTAATGAATCAATTCCGATTTTTTTCCCCATGTGCGAGCACTTGCCACTACTAGGGCACGAAATATTTTATTTTGGGGTCACCCAATAGGCGCCCAACGCCCCCTATGAAGGGAAGGACGAGTTAACACGCAAGCACATGCCGGGACTCGAACCTCGACCCAAGCTGCGACAGAATGGTTTGTTGGCCACTACACCACCTGGGCGGCTGAGTCATAAATTTGATTTCCACAAGATGTCTCGAGATGACTAAGAACCAAATTCGAATAGTTTACTTTTTCAATTGGATTGCTGAGGAAAAAAGTAATCGGTTGTTCATACAATCAGTGTTAGAAATAAATCTTCCACTGAAGACATGAGTAGAAATCTAAAATTTCGATGATTGAGCACCGATGGGTTAAGCCTTGAGTAATATAAAGTTTCTTTACAGTGCACGAGACAACATTTCAATATAGTCAAATTTCCAATAAGAATAATAGCTACTGTAAAATACTTTAAAAATACGTAATCTATATAAATAAAATTAGACTTTTGTCTGTACATTTCTTGGAATTCAAAAATTTTGCGATTTCTAGATTTTGTGAAAATCGTTTAAAACTGAGTGAATCTTTGTTCCCGTATTGAGTAATAACGACTAAAGCGAATGATATGAAATTGGGTCACACGATAGATGGTTGCTCAACATAAACTATAGGAGTCCAATTTTTTAAACATTTTTATTAGATTTTTGAGATTTTGTGAAAATTCTCTCAAAATACGTTTCTATTTCTTCAAACATCACGTAATAACGACTAATACGAATGTTACGAAATTGAGTGATAGGATAGGTAGTTGCTAATCTTAATTTATAGGCGTTGAATTTTAAAAATATTTTACTTACATTTTGAGATTTTTCGAAAATCGTTTTAACCCATTTATGCCTAGTGTCCCTTTTTTGGGACGGCATTTTCGCTATTAGTCGAAAACGTTATTTATTTTTCCTAGCCTTTATTCATGAGTATTATTGAACCTCAACTCTACAAAATATTTTAACATGACCCAGTAGGATGTTGATATTTCGATTTTTATGCATAATGATTTTAAAAGAAATCATCCCTTGTTCAAGAAGTTGACGTCAGAAATTTATCTATTATTTCTGTTATCAGTAAAAATCGAAGAAAGTCGCAAAAATATCCAGGCACAAATGGGTTAAAATGCTGAAAATTTGTTCCAGCATCACGAAATAAAGACTGCAGGGAATGAAACGAATTTGGGTGACAGGATAGGTTGTCACTCCACTTAAATTCTAGGCTCCCAATTTTTCAAAAATTTTGATTAAATTTTGAGATTTTGCGAAAATTATTTCAATATGCGTCAATATTCGTTCGCGCATCACATAATTACGACTAAAGCGAATGAAATGATATTACTTAGTTACTCTCTAACCTGTAATATTTTAACAATACATGAAAATTATAACTTCGCTTTCTTTACTTTGGCAACATACTACATATATTCTGTGTACTCCTACAATGCTGACAAAAATTCTTGATTTTTAGAAATTTTCATTCACTAACCCGTCGAGGACGGGTACTTCAGCTAGTATACTATATAAATATACATATGTACTGCACGAAGTACCAATCGTTGAAGGGTTAATATATTTGACAGTTTTTCCGAAAAGCGTGACTTTTCATTTGCATTTTAACCGTTTGACTGCTATGCAGCACTATTGCGCTTTTGGAATGTACACCCTGCAAAAGAAGCATTCGAGCAAGAGAGAAATATCCTACGTTGGTTTCGTATATTAAAAAATTATTTATCGTAGAATATGAGTTAGGCTTTGCATAAATATGACATTCCATATTACAGTACAAGTTGTTTCAGTATAAGTTGTGCGT
This sequence comes from Cheiracanthium punctorium, assembly GCA_038373885.1. Classification (NCBI taxonomy): domain Eukaryota; kingdom Metazoa; phylum Arthropoda; class Arachnida; order Araneae; family Cheiracanthiidae; genus Cheiracanthium; species Cheiracanthium punctorium. Next base: position 675,241 of record JAWZYV010015503.1, read on the forward strand.
TTTTCAAAAACTCAATTATTTTTCGCAAATCTAAAATAGGAAATTTCTCTCTTGCTCGAATACTTTTATTGGACGGTGTATGAGGATTTTGATGGATAGCAATCAAACGGTTAGGAGTACAAAGAATGGAATCGGCATACTAACAAAGGTATAGGAAGCAAAGTAATAACTTCCCTGTATCGTTAAAAAAACTACGGCTTAAAGAGAAATAAAACAAATTGCTGAAACAACTTGTCAATAAAGCATTTTCTTTTCAACATTATCATTTTCTTTTAGTGGAATGAGCTTTTACTATCGAGAGGATATTTCAAGTAACCGTGGAAGATGCTACTAGTGAATATCAACTTGAAAAGAGAATGTCTGGAAAATACTTAAAAAAATTAAATATTTTAAAAATTTAAAACTGATATTTTGAATTGAGCATCAGCTATCTACTGTCTGAGAAAAGTTTACTTCGTTTGCTTTAGTCATTTTCGTGTAACACGCAGACAAATTTGTACAAAATTTTCACAAAAATTTGTTTGTTTTTTATTTTGAAAAAAAAATTAAATTCTTATTCTACTTCAGCAATCGAATTGCCGGTAACAAAATTTTATTTGATTAATTCCAGATACTTAAAGTATGTTACTGATGCTAACGAAAATTTTGCATAATTTCAGAAAATCTATAGTGAAAAGGTGATTTTGAAAAAAGAAATATTTACGCAAATAGCTTAATCCTTAACTGCATGAATTTTAAATACGTTCCCTGTCGATCATGTGATATTCACGAGTGCAAGTTAAATTTCCTATGTCAATTTTGTGACTAATTCATTAATCTTTCTAAAAACACGCAGTTTGAAAGAAATATCTGATATTTTTATTACTCAAAACATGAAGCATTTATATGAAAAACTAGGTTTTATGTGTAAGTCCGACATAAGAAATTTGTCTCGTACTCTAATCCGGCAGAGAACGTGTTTTAACCCATTCGTGCCTGGATATTTTTGCGACTTTCCTCGATTTTTGCTAACACCAGCAGTAATTGATAAATTTCTGATGTCAACTTTTTGAACAAGGGATGATTTCATTTAAAATCATTATGTATAAAAATTGAAATGTCAACATCCTACTTGGCCATATTAAAATATTTTGTGGAATTGAGGTTCAATACTCGCGAATAAAGGCTAGGAAAAATAAATAACGTTTTCGAATGATAGCGAAAATGCCGTCCCAAAAAAGGGACGCTAGGCATAAATGGGTTAACCCATTTATGCCTAGCGTCCCTTTTTTGGGACGGCATTTTCGCTATTAGTCGAAAACGTTATTTATTTTTCCTAGCCTTTATTCATGAGTATTGAGCCTCAACTCTAAAAAATATTTTAACATGACCATGTAGGATGTTGATATTTCGATTTTTATGCATAATGATTTTAAAAGAAATCATCCCTTGTTCAAGAAGTTGACATCAGAAATTTATCTATTATTTCTGTTATCAGTAAAAATCGAAGAAAGTCGCAAAAATATCCAGGCACAAATGGGTTAAACATACAATGTTAATCCATTGCTAATTAATTAAGGGTTAGGTTTAATAGGCAGCTAACATGTTACCAAATGCCACTTCGTTCTCTCTAGGCGCCTTGACGCAATTCCCACATTTTTTTTAAAAAGTCAAAATTTTTTTAGTTCAATACCTATTATTTTTATTAATACCTACCACGTTACCGAATTTCATTCAGTTCCCTCCATTTTTCACTCATTTGTTTATAAGGGGTGTGCAAACTATAATTTACACAATTTTCACAAAATCTCAAATTCTAAGAAAATTTTTGTGATAAATTCCCACGACTATAAATTAAATAAGCTGAATACCAAATTTTATACCATTCCACCGAACAGGTTTTTAAGGAACATTTAAACGCTTTACATAAAATCTTAACATTTTTGAAAAGTTTTTTAAAATTTCTCACTTTATAGTTTAAGTTAAATGACTACTTTTCATGACAGAAAATTTCATCTTATTCTGGAAATTTTACGTGATACTCGATCAAAAAGGTACACATTTCGAGTGAATTTCGCAAAATTTCAAATTCTAAAAGCATTTTTAGAAAAGAAAAATCGACACCTAATTTGAGTTACGTTACCACCTACTATGTTATCAAATTTCATTTTAGTTACTTCAGCCATTTTTATAGGATGCGCGAACTAAAAAGGCATCACTGGCAAAGAATGACTCAATATCTTACACCATGATGTGTAGCTCGTCTAAAGAAACAAATATTATTTTCAAGTTTCAATAAACGAGAGAAAATGCAGGATTAATAATGCATGAAGAGCTGATTTCTGTTTAAAAAGCACACTATGAGACACACGCAGCAAGCAGCTGATTCATCTCTGATTTCGCAAGAGCGCCAACAGTATCCTTAAATCACGATTGTTGGTGGTGCATGACGCATTAAAGACATTCTTTGAATGCTGCAAGCAGCCTCTGTGAAGAACCTTCCTCTATTTTTATCCTCGTGAATTCGTGATAGAAATTATAATCATAAACTACAGGCGTCGAAATCTTTCAAATATATTTGAGATTTTGTGTGAGGTGCCTAAATCTCAGTTCCCGCATCCCTCAAAAACTGGTTCAGTGGAATGGGGAAAAATTGGTATAATGATATACGGTCAGTTAATTTCAACTACTGGCGTCGAAACTTTTATTAAACTTCGTGAAAATTAGCAAATGATTTTCACGCATTCCTCAAAAACGGTTCAAAGGAATGGGGAGAAAATTGGCATTATGATATGTGGTCAGTTAATTTCAACTACTGGCGTCGAAACTTTTCTTAAACCTCTTGATTTTATGAAATTGAGAATGTTCCTGCATTCGTCAAAACGGCTGAAGTGAATGGAATGAAATTTGATACGATGGTAGGCAGTGACTTAAACAATAGATGTCAAATTCATTTTCAAAATTTTAAATAACATTTCGTAAAAATTGCTTCTTTTTCTTAAGGGGGAGGGGAATATCATCAAGTATCTGGAGAGAATGAAATAACATTTGGTAACATGCTGAAGTTGAATAATATTTTTTTGTATTTTTTTCGAAACAAATAACAACCGATTCGTCTCGGATTTCACAAGAGTGCCAACTTCGTCTTTAAATCACGACTGTTGATGGTGAAAGACGCATTGAAGACATTCTTCTGAAATGCTGCGTACCAGCCACTGTGAAGAACATTCCGCTATTTTTTTTATCCTTCTGAATTCATAATAAAAACAATCATTTTCGGCATTATTCGATGTTGCAGTAATTGACCGAAGAGTAAATCTAACGTGAGGCACTCTGATGAAACCTACAGCTTTAAATAAAATCATCTAACTCCGACTGAGAATCTTAGTCCTAAAACTACATCGCTGAGCAGTGTCGCAACTACTGTTTACGCCATCCGGGACAAACCTTAATTTAGGCATCCTTTTCTTTGAAACCATTACAGCCTTGTTTGGACCCTTCTAGTTGATGTGCCCTGTAGCTGAGATTTCAGTGATCGAAATATGGCTACTATCTATTAGGTCTTGTTCTCCGCTGTTCCTTGCATACAAGTTCCTATTTTTATTTCATACTTTTTCCATTTTTCGTCTATAATATTTGAACAAAACACACACATTAAGAGGGTTAGTGGGAATCAAACCCAACACCGTATGTACAGGCGATTAGCGGAGAGAGGGAAGAGCACTCAACCTCCCTGTTACCGATGACCCACATAGCTGAGATTATTTATCTCTAACTTAAAACGTGTAACTCAGATCTGTTATCCAACAATTATCAGCCCTTCACATCAAAAACATTGTCAGTGTAAAAAAACACATATAACAGATTGTTATTTTTTTTTACGAAGTTTTAATTATTTCATATCTTAAACACTAGTTATTATTATTATTATCAGACTCTTATTCACGATTCCATTCAAAAGCTTAAAAAAAATTAATTAATTAAATAAAAATTATTTCTTTTAATTCGTCTAAAATAAATAAAAGTTAGTTAAATATAAACTTCTTCTAACTAAATTTTCAATTAAATAAAAAAAAGCAGTGCTATGAATCTTTATACTACTTGTAATGTAAGAAATTTTATCTCAAATTGATTTATTATAATTAAATACTAAAGACAGTATCATATACTAATGACATTTATGGTCATATGTTAGGAAAATATTCGCTTCTTGCCCTGCGAAGAACGGGGAAGTTCCTAATAAAATCTTAGTCTTGGAACACTAGAAATTAAATTACAATAGATAATAAAATATTATTTTAAAAATCAGTAAGCAATACTAAAAAATGAATACGTTATTTATTTACTTTTCTAATCAATGAAAGAAGTATTGATGCATAAAAAGTAAAGGAACAAAAAGTTTGCAAGTACGAATTCAGAATGTTACCATTCAAGCAAGCGGGGGATTTGTGTAATTTTGTATAGTGTTACAATCTCTTTGGGACACCCTGTATAGACATCAATAACAAAACATTTAATTTTAAAATTAAGTAAAGCTCAACACATTCTATAAAAATAAAAAAATTCTTTATTTCTCTGTACATTTTTCATCATTATACACATTTTTTAACATAAAATACGTATGCTTAAAGAAGAACAGCAGATTATCGTACTGTCCTTTATAAGTTTCACCGAGAAAAGCTAAGTGGTGCAACTCCAATAAAAAGTAATACACAGCTTCAATGGTAGCTAAGTAGGTATCTGGTTTTCCACGTTGGTGGCGCCAAAATAAAGACTTGTAAGATTGCAACACAACACAAGGAAGATCTGAAAAGGCATAAATAATTAGTGAAATAAATATGCTCTCAAACTTAGTAAGCGTGACAAGTGTAGAGCAATCTTTAAGAAAAAACGACTTTAAATAATTTATAATTTGGTGATAAACTGTTATTTATCATCAAATTATTTAATTATATAATAATACGCTAAGGTATGCGGTACCAAAACCGACGATATTTCCACGCTGCGAACGGCAAGAGATAGATCTAAACATTAGTGCAATAACAATAACGCATGCGCAAAAATCCAAATTAACAGTTTTGTGACGTCTAATGGAGCAGGCATATGTCACGCATTCGCTAGATTACAAAATAACAATAATGGATACACAAAAATGCAAGATCTTTCGAACTTTTAGTCACAGTTTTAAAATATCGAATTTGCAATATTGGGCGCATTCATCGCCCATCTAAAAAATGTCACCATGCATCGGGCTAAAGCACATTTTAGACATTGGCTGTTTCAGCGTAGTCTTTTAGGATGACACTCAAAATGTGTAGTAACCGTAACCTAAATAAATTGAATGACCAATACTGTTGAAACGAAGAAGCATGATTGTCATTGAACCAAGTCCAGAAATTGAGTCAACACTGCACTGAGTATAAAGAACAGTAAGGTATGCGTCTATTTATTTAATTACTTAACTAAACTAAATTAGCTTAGTTAAATAAGACTAGAATGTGATTTAAAGCAGCTAAGATAATCAGAAGTTTAATTAATTTTTTTATTGGTATTATTTAATAGACTAAAATTTGGCAATTTCAATTTGATTACAATCAGTTAGAAAATTTGCCATAGAACACAACACGCTTACTGTAAGCCGCTTGTGAATAACATTGACATCATCCAATTCCAGTAACCGCATTTACTTCCCCATTACGACATCACAAAACCTCAAATAGGCCGATACCTTAAGATATATGCCGGAGTAATATCGTCAGAAAGCTTCCGCTATTTTGTCATTGATCACAACATTGAACTTGGCCAACTTAATAGACTGTCTAACGCTGAAAAAGTGCAGCCGTTGTCATAAATACATAGATAGATTTGGCGTTTTTAGTTAGATAAGTTTTCTTGTGAAGGGGGGTTCAGCTCCCCTTCCTTGCCAAAAAAAAATTTTTAATTTATAAAGGCTATTTATTAATTTTTAATTTGCAGACGCAGTGGCGTAGCTACGAGGGGGGTGGGGGGTTATAACCGACCATGAGGAATTTGTCATACAAATTTCTTCACACACACACACAACATATATATACATATAAGAGTTGCAGTAGTCGTAACCTCCCCCATGAAAAATTTCTCGCTACGCCTCTGCGCAGGCGTTATGCTTCAAATGACGTCACTTCGATGAGGAATGTTCCATGATGGAATGATTTGGAACCTAACATGATATTCGTTCTATCTCCGAGTACAATGCAAACAAACAATTTTGAGAGGTGACATGTGTTGTCAAAGAGCATCTGTTTATTTACTGTCACTAATGTTTTTATGCTATTTTTTTAACACAGGGTTCAATTTATAGGAGTACGCGATGGTTTCTCTTGTTACCCTTTAATCTGGAGGTTGTGGCAACTATTCTAACACTGAAGTGTAATTGTTTGAGCAATTTTTAAGTGTGAGAGACAATTTCCAACATTGTTGGACTGTCACAACTTTATTCGTGAGGTAAAACAGAAACGGAGATGCACAAAGTAACTTAAGGGGACAGCCTACTTTTAAGAATGGGAAAATGTATAAATTTTAGATCAACTTTCATAATTTTAAAAAAAATAATGAATGCATGCAGAAACATAACTTTTTTTCAGTTAACTACTATGACATTACTCTATTGATTAAAAATATTATTTTAGTTTACTATAAAGGTGATAATTTTAAAAATATTATTTTACCGCACAATATTGGAAAAAAAAATTCAAGGGTACTTTCCCACTGCACGCAAGATATCTCAATTAGAATTCCTTTGAACCTCATAATTTTTTTCTAAATTAAACAAGACATTCAAATTAACAATCTAAACTAAAATGGTTTAATTATTTTCATAATTTAAATTTTAAAAAATCATTTAATCTGAAAATTTAAATTACCATAAAAATTTTGATAGTTTTACAATCATAACTTTTTTTCTATGAAACACAACCATTTCATTTTAGTTCATTTTGTTCATTATATTAGAATAAATGCCTGAGAAAAATTTCAAGTTGATATCTTAAATAGTTTTTAAAATATCATGCGCGCAAACTTGAAAAACAGTGTTTTGAGAAAACGCCAATTAAAGTTCAAATTGTTGTTTTGGAACATAAATTTTAATTTTTAAAAGTTAAAAACATTTTCTAATGAAACATTTACTATTTAAGAATAATTTTACGGAGTACTTAATATGATTAACCCAAAATATGTTTTAATATGGTTTAAGAAACATCAGTTTAAAGAAAAGCTCGACAATTGTAAATATGAAAATATATGTACATACCTTAACAAAAGATACATTTTTAGGATATAAAGGCATTAATATTGGTAAAGTACATGTTTTGAAGTTATTTTAATAATTATATCCATATATATATATATATATTTATTTTTACTTTGCAACATAAAAATTTGATTTTATTTCACTTTATGAAATTTCGATTTAAAATTTTCCGCTTTCATGCACAATGCCTTCGTTTTCTTTTATTGCCTCAAACTGAGAACTGATGAGAATTTTTCTGGCTCTTCGAGTTTCTAAATTAAATTCTGTACATTTCTATTCTCCCTCTTTTATGCTTTGAGTGTCAACCTTAGTTGCAGCTTCTACAGCATGCTGCCCAACTTGCGTTTACATTTTCCTTTTTATCTCAACAAATAAATGTCATACAGAAAAATGGTTGGTATCAATCTTTTTAGAATAAAGTAAGCTATTTAATGAGATAAAAATCTCAAAATCGATTTTTTGGGCATTTTAAAAGTAGGCTGGCCCCTTAATCGTGCGATAATTTTATTTGTGAAAAACATAATTTGATTCAATTTTTTTTTTACATTATCATTTCTCACAGCAAATGTTGACCACCATTTTGAATGCAAACATAACAAGTAATATATAAAAAAAATTAAATCAATTCCTACTTAGGGCAACAAAGAAAAGTTTTATTTTAGTTACTTTTTATTAAATTTAATTAATTACACTTAATTAATCAATTAACATTTGAAAAAACTATTTGAATTTGAGTGGATGAATAGAAGGCATTTTATTAACGACTGAAAATATGAGATATATAAATATTTATTAAGATATATAAATATACTATGGGAGAGTATGAACTAATAGTAGGAATTGAAAAAGAAAAAAAGGGATGCACAGTTAGATGTTACAATATTTCGAAATCCAAAATTTCAACATTCTACGGTTAAAACTTTTAGAGTTATGCGAAATGCGAAATATTTTTTGGCGCCAAATTTGGTCATATTTCGGCAAAACTCGCCAAGGTCGACGGCAAATGGCGATATTTCGGGCATCGACCAAATGACTGGCTATCGCCAAATTTGGCAATATTTTGGCAAAACTCGCCAAGGTCGACGGCGAGATTTTGAGCATGGACCCAACAATGACAGTCTATAGTTGTATTATATTGAAGATGTCCATAGACATTAAAGTATTGAAATTCTTTTCGGTAAGCAAATAAACTCTCCAGTAGATTGGAACCAAAAATCGAGATGCACAACTAGATGTTACAACAATCTTATATATGAAATTTCAACAATCTACGACTAAAAGTTTTTGAGATTTGAGAGTAAAATACTCTAGAGGGAGACACGTGACCGCGGTCGGACCATTACTTACCAACGTCCTTGAGTAGGACTGTATTGTGCTTGAAATGGATGAATGTCCATAAAACTGCCGTAAACCGTAAAGTGTTGGAAATCTTTGGACTGTTCCTGTAGCAGCACTATAAATTATGAAGACACTTTCTTCGATGGAAAAATTCATTTTATAACCCTTAACAGCATATATCACTTCAGAATCGTTTGAACTAGTCTAATACGTCGAAAATACGCTTTATTGAATTTCTGCCCATAGAGCGAAAAGTATTTAAAATCTTTTGGGCGGTCCTCTACATAAACTATCCAGTCCAATGGGACCAAAATGGCGGGTGCACAACTAGATATTACAACAATCCTGAATATAAAATTTCAACATTTTGCGTCTAATAGTTTTTCAGAGTTTAATGAATTTCGGCTCATAGAGCGTAATGTATTTAGAATCTTTTGGTCTGTCCTGTAGATAAATTATCCAGTCGATTGGGACCGAAACTGTATTAACATTCAGTGTCATCCACTACAAGTTTTTAAAAAAATGTATTTGAACTTGAGTGGATGAATAAAAAAGTATTTTATTAACGATTGAAAATTTGCACAAGATATATATAGGAAGAGTGTGACCTAATAGTAGGAATTGGAAGAAAAAAAACACATTTTTACTTTCCGAACATGTATCATGTAAGGAAAGTATTGTAATCATGAAAAAATTCGAATTCGAGATTTTGGTGTATTGGCACGTTTTGAGGTCTTCTGAATTCATTTATGCTATTTTTACGAGATGTATGTATGTATGTGTGTATGTGTGTGCGTGTTTGTGTGTATGTGAGTGAACACGATAGCTCCTGAACGGGGCATGCGATTGAGCTCAAATTGGGTATATAGGTTATAAACCACCGTCGCAAGACCGGTATTGATTTGGGTGTGTATAGGACTTACAGTTTTTCTACAGGGCTACGACAAAGATTTCTTTTACATTATGGCCTATGGAGGAAAATTCTGGAAAGTGCGCTAGCGTTTAAACGGTACATTCGATTGAGCTCAAATTGGGTATACATGTTATAAACCACCGTCGCAAGACCGGTATTGATTTGGGTGTGTATAGGACTTACAGTTTTTCTACAGGGCTACGACATAGATTTCTTTTACATTATGGCCTATGGAGGAAAATTCTGGAAAGTGCGCTAGCGTTTAAACGGTACATTCGATTGAGCTCAAATTGGGTATACATGTTATAAACCACCATTGTAAGACCGGTATTGATTTTGATGTTTATAGGACTTATAGTTTTTCTACAGGGCTACGACAAAGATTTCTTTTACATTATGGCCTATGGGGAGAAATTCTTGAAAGTGCGCTAGCGTTTAAACGGTACATTCGATCGAGCTTCAATTTGGTATATATGTTTGAATGATTCATCGATTAAAATTTATTTAAATGCTTGGTAATGATCTTAATCGTAAGTGTTCGGAAAGTCGAGTGGAGTCACTCCAGATTTTTTCCTGAGAAGTCGTGCAAACATCGATGAATTGAAGTAAACCATAACTGCAGAAATCTCGTCAATAACACCAACAATGTTGAGAAGAGTATCAGAAAACTTGATTCGACGTGTTCATGTTTGCATGCAAAATGATGGCGGACAATATTTTCAACATTTGCTGTAAGGAATAATAATATAAAAAAATTGAATTACATAATATTTTTTAATAATAAAAATATCGCAGGATTAAGTAAATTTGTGCGTCTCCATTTCTGTTTTACCTCGCAAAACAATATATAACAGTCCAACAGTGTTCGAAATGGTCCCCCACACTTAACCCTTTAACGCGCAGTGTTCCCGCTCTGGGAACACCCAACTCTGACGTTTTGACTGTTGCCAGTCACGAAGAATAGACTGGATTTCTATAAATATAGTTGCGGGTGACACAGCTCCACGAGAATCCTTTCCTTTTTAGCACGTCCTTTCCCGTCAAAAAATGGTCACGTTTATTTTTAACAGCACTGACTTCTGCTGAAAAATTTAAGACTGCGAGAACAGCTGGATAGATGGCCCAATGCTGAAAAAAGGGCAGCCGTTGCCATCGCTCTCGACTTAACGACCAGCAAGACGGCGGACGATCGAAACGTTCATCGTGTGCGACGAAATCTTTTTGACGAAACTGGCTGTGCCGCACAGCCAGCTATCGGCACAGCCAGTTGTCATCAAAAAAGGGTCTCTAGATCTGTGGCACGCGATGAACGTTTCGATCGTCCGCCATCTTGCTGGTAGTTAAGTCGAGCGATGGCAACGGCTGCCCTTTTTTTCAGCATTGGGAAAGGGTTGCGCCTCAAAGGGTTAAATGAGACTCAAACAACTATTTTTCAGTGTTTGAACGGGGCCATCGTGATTCTATTCCGGGCCTGCTTGTGCACCCTGAAGGAGGCCTACGGACGTTTCCTTATTGGTTAGATTCGGTCGTTAGCTGACGTTATCTAAGAGCTGCAACCAATCAGTGAGCATCCGTCGGCCTCTTTGGATGACTCATCGGAGTGCACAAGCAGGCCCGGTAGAATCACGATGGCTCCGGGTAGAACAGTTGCCACATCCGTCAGATTCAAGGGTTATAAGAAAAGCCATCGGGTACTCTAAAATGGATCACCCTGCAGAACTTAAACCACTTAAATCATTTTGGGCCACCTAAAACTTGGGGATCCTTGGCCGAGGCCTAGTTGGCCTGTGCGGTAATCAGGCACTGATTAAATCAGGGGGTATTAATATTTAAATAGGGAAAACTTTCTCGTTGTATACACTGAAAAATAAAATGTTTTCTAGTCTCAACAAAACGTTGGCTGGCTCTATTTCAAAGAAATATTTTTGTTAAATCAACAAAATTTTTGTTAATTCAACGAAATATTTTGTTAATTTAACGAAAATTTTGTTGAAACCTTCAAGGATATTCGGTTGAAACAGCGCCAACCAAATTTTTTTTTTGAGTCAACAAAATTTTGCTCAACAAAACATTTTTTTTTTCCGAGCAGGATATTTAATATTATAAGTATGCATACGGTATTTAATATTAAAAGTCTGATTTTTATGCTATTTTTTAAGAATATTAAATTAGGTCTGTTAAAACCATTTATATCATTTTGGGCACCTTAAACTTAAAGGCCCAGGCCGAGGCCTAGTTGGCCTGTGCGGTCGTCAGGCCCTGAAAAACAAGTGGATTAGTATTCAAAGAATAGGGAAAATTTGAATAGGAAAAATTTAAACGATGTTAGATTTTATAAGTATATTAAAAGATATTCCTTCCACCGTAGACAAAGATTAGAACGAAAAATCCTTATCATATTATAAGACTAGTTTAGCTCTATCAAGGCATAATAGAATATTCCTTGCCATTCGTGCATGAAATTTGAGTCGGTGACATTTCGAAATTATCTTTGCAGGTTGCTGTCTTTTAAAATTGAAAGAATACGGTTACTGCTTCTGAGATGCAATCGATTTTCAATCGGCGTTTTAACCATTAGAAAGCTAAGTGGCGCGATACCGTTGTAATGTGTAGTCTAAAATTATACGGTGCAACGATATCGCGCGGCGATTATTTTAACCAGTTCTTGAATTTTTTTTCTTTAAATAATAAAACATTTTTCAACAGCCTCCGGGCTAAGGGTCTCTATCAACCAACCTCTCAAATCATATCAAAATATTTTTCAATCCACTGTTTCATACATAGTAACATAGCTCCAGTTTGACTGCGGTTCGTGTAAAACATTGGCAAACTGCCAGTAAAGGTGAATCCAAATGAACTGGTCGGAGAGGGGAGGAAAGCTAGCGGAGTGAATGCATTTTCCATAACTCATCTCTATGTGATTTTACTGTGGTGACGTCAACACACAGTAATCTATGATAATCTGTAATATGCTGAAATATAGAACACGAGACTTTTATTATTATTATTGAGGATATCAGCGCGGAGTCTGAGCGTGGCACGGAACGGCCAGTATGAATGCAGCTTTAATTCTTCAAAACTGCGTCTGGATAATTTAGCGGCAAGCGCACATCTGATTGCCATTCCCATCAACAAATGGACGTGCCCGTTTCCTCCTTTAAACCGGATATTTACATTTCTACAAAATCAGTAGTCAAACTGTAGCCATGTTTCTTTGGACATCGATTCCACACATAGTGACAGGAAGCGCCATAATTAAAGGTACGGAATTTTTGTTTTTACGAAATAGATACAAATTTATGCGAAATTTACTTACAATTGGTAATAAATACGAAATATAAGCAATGTGTGAATAGACGCGAATTCATATGATAATTTTTTATTTTTGTAAATAGATGTTAAACATTACTTGTTTTTGTTTGTTAGTTTGTTTTAAGAAAAAAAATTGCATTAAAGAATCTTTCAAAAATAAACTCATGATTCAAATAACCTTCATATCCGAGTTGAGCCCGATAAGATTAGACTTGCAATTAACAGCTAGCAATTTACGAAGACTTATCGAAAGACTTCAATCTTTCTTTGCACATGAAATTAAATATGACAAATGAAGCCTATTTTCACGTTGGTCAATTATTTTACCCATCTGTGGTTGCAAGTATGACCACCTTAAATCAAATTATATTGCTCGAGAGTTTTTCAAAAATTCCTTTCTTCAGAGCACTTCCTCAAAATTGATGGGTACACCCACTTTTATCGCCTAATGTCACAGTCAGTAAACAGGAATGAAGATAACAATGTTAAGGGCATATTGTGAGTTAAGAAATGCTTTTTTGCAGCCTTTGCTGAAGCAGCTTTACTAATAGCGTAGACTCAGAACGTTTCTTTCGTAATTATGTCGCCGTTATGGACAGCAGAACAACCCTAAAACAATCAAATATTGAAATTACAACAATGTAGCTTTTAATTAACACTGAATATAAATTTTAAGAGTATAAAAAATGTTTCATGAGTAGTTTATGCGCATTTCAGTATTTTATTTGCGATTTTTTTTAAATTTGTTGAATTTTTTATTCCGTACTTCTAGCCCTAATGCATCATTGGAAAAAAATTACGAATACTGAGTGAATCTTCTTACGCATGGAAATTCAAGTGCAAAATTGCGAAGAAGAAAAAAAAAAGCAGTAAAACACTAAAGCATTATTGCAGCATTTTATCTCTTTCAAAAAAAAAAAAAGTTTAGATTAAACTCCATCGAAAATATTTATGATACAATAGACGTACAAGGAAGTCATATGGTGTCCATATCAGATTTTTGTTACCATGAAAGTTATATTACAATGAGAGCAAAATATCCTTTTTTAAGGGTGCATCCAAAACTAGGAATTAAGGGAATCTTAAATTAAGGGAACCATCAGCTCAGCCCAGCTACCTTAGCAGTAATCAGGACATGAAAAATAGAAATTGTAATTTTATCACGTTTACTATTTAGTTCTAAAATTTAATGTAATGCCTTTGACAACATAAGAGCGAGAACACTGCTTTTCAACATAGAAAAATATTAAAAAATTTCTTAGGAGTTCTATAAAGTCAGAAAGACTAAATGTACTTACTATGCATCCGATGGAAGAGCCCTTTCTCAACAGGCATTCAAGAAGAAAATTAGTGATCTTTCCACGCTTAGCAAAAGAAGAAGAACTGACTTCGTTTTTAAATAAATATACCGATTCTACTGGATTTTGAATTAAGTTTTTCTTTTATGTCTCTTTAGAGTACAGAATTTTTTTCCATATTTACCTACTGCTGCTTTTTACACGACATTGCAAAACAAAGGGTTATTTTTTGAAGCAGCACCCCCAATAGCTGAAACTCCACTGGTTTTGATTCAATATTGCTTTATAAAATTGGGATTCTGTATTTTTTTTTTAATGTCCTTTACTAAGAAATCTTAAGAAATCAAAGCACTCAAGAATTTCTTTTAGTGTTATTGCTACAGAATGTCAAGTATATCAATACACTACACTTGACTTTTCTCTAATAATACCAAGAAAATTCATACAACCCTTGAATCGTAGAAATTTCTCAGTAATGGACATTTTTTTTAAAGTGTAGTGATGCGAAGAACACATACACACAGAACTTATCTGAAGAGAAATTCTGTTCATTTAGAAAGTGAAGCTGCCTGAAGTAAATACTTAGAACGCGCTTTCACATAATGCACAAACACAATTTTAAAAATATTTTCTTTATTTATAAAGATATATAAAATGAAAACATAACAGTGAAATTCAGCATATTTATTACAAATACACCATCTGACGCAACAATAATATAAAAAGATAAAACCCAACAGCATCACAGAGAACAACTCTTGCCTCAAAGTTCAGAACCATTTATGTTCTGATAAGCTTTGAGCGTTGTCGGATCATAGAGTTCATGAATTTTGAAGTACATAAACTTGAAGAAAAACAACATATTGTCGTATTCCCCGTAATACAGTTCGTCTGACGCCAAAGAATGGAGTTCGATAACAAAATAGTAGATGGCTTCAATAGTGGAGAGGTGGGTTTCGAGTTTCCCTCTATAATACCTCCAAAATAAAGATTTGTAAGACGACAGAACAACACAAGGGAGGTCTGAAAGGAAATCAGAGAGTTAGAGGAGGAATGCCATTTAAGTCACTAAAAGTTGTTCATCGTACAATGTTAACGCACATGCAAAAACTGTATTCCAACACAGCGATATGCATGCGAATTTCTGTACTGCATAGAATAAAATAGTAACTATTTCAAAACCACGAAGGTAGACTCATGGAGTTAGAGGTTAGAGTAATATTCTAACTCCATGGGTAGACTATAGGAGCTAACACTCTCCGTATCTTACTGCTGGGATTTGTGGTCCCCAAACTGCCTTTCAAATATGTAAACATTGGAAATCGAGCGACGTGCAGCGATCCTATAGGTTAAAGAATAAAGCATTTCCCGCGCTGATTGCTAGCGAAGTTTTGCAAGTTTTTAAATTTCCCAACAAAGCATGTAAACGAGATTATGAATGCGAGTAATAAATTTTAATTATTTGTTTCCCTTTGTAATGATGCAGTTTATGTCGCTGTCTTAGTAACAAATGAATAAAAAAAGAAAAAACATGACTATCTTGAAATGATTAAGTTGCAATTTGTTACGAGAGTTCATATCTACGCTTGAAATACGAGTTTATATACAATATGATGAGTTTAATATTTTAATATGAGTTAGATTTCACTAAGAGTTTGAGTTTAGTGGGAATTCAAAACTGTGGTAAAATTGATCACAGCATGAAATAAATGTAAATACTGTTTGTTTGAGTGCCATCTCCATTGTAAATAAATGTTTTGTGAATACTGTCTACTCTTTGATGGCTACCCGGTGACTTACCGAAATTACCTTCGATTTACCGAGTGAGGTGTTGCGCCATCTGTTTGTACAAATGGCATTATCCAACTTAAGAATCGGAACTCAAAAGTTTCGTCTAGCAACTCGTTTTTATAGATAGTCCATTTAGCAGCTACAAAGATTTAAAGCTCAATTGCTATTATCCTAAGCAACTGAGGTCCACTTACTTAAGCAACGCTGAAGTTTCCTTTCATATGTGATCGGGAAGGTGTCATATGGGCTTTAGCGTGACACCAAGACACAAAGATAAAAATCCAATGATAATAATGAAGAAGAAGAGAAACTCAGCTCACTCAAAGCATTAGACATCCATGAGATTAGAACTCACTATCTTCTGTTTAATAGACAGGCGCTTTAGCCAACTAAGCCTTAACTAATTATGTTCGCGCTTTGTTTTTCAACGAGACCATGATGATAGACATCTAATTTCAATAAAAAGTTTCTATCAAGACTGAGCAAATTATAGCTGGATGAAATGCTGGTTGGAAATAAAACACTATATTTTTATTTAAATTTTAAAAATACACATAGGATTCTCGGAAAACATTAAAATTACTTCAAGTACAATACCAAGTTTTTTCAAAAAAAAAAAAAAAAAAATCATACCGGATGATGGGAAATATTCCAAATATAACATATACAGAAAATATTTACGGAAATACTACACTGATATCAAGAATAATTTAACGAATACTGGCTACAAATGATTAACCAATAAACGTTCATTTTTTATAGAATATACTTAATCCATAAAAATCAATGCTTGATTAACAAAATTTCAGCTTTTTTGCAAGAGGGAAAGATGTTTTTCAGGAATATTGTTTCAGGAAATGTTGTATCAGGAATGTTGTTTCAGGAATAATCATGGGCGTCCATACCTATGGGCAGGGAACAGTCATGCCCCCCCCCCTCCCCCACGCTCCCACATTACCATTATGATTGATATAGTTGTATAACGTAGAAGTGGTTCAATACTAAACTATAATACCTTTTGGGGGCAGGACCCTTGACTTGCCTCCCAACCCCCCTACAAACAATCATATGGGCGCCCACCGGAATAATGCGAGCACAGTACAAAATATAGATATTGGAAATAATGAAAACATTTTCAATATAAAACAAATACTACTAATAAGATATTACATTAATAAGACTTTGCCACTAGTAGTTGACAGAAATTTTTTAAAAAGTAAAGGTCTTGAATGTTTAAACAATTCTAATCTTTAATGTAAACACAGCAATACATTTCTTAGGCAAAGTGTGCTTTTCTTATTAGAAAGTTAAGCATTCCATTATATCCTATCACAAATTTTCATCTGTATTCGCCAAACAAAGCGTAACTTTTTAAGTTTCGACAAAGGGCGTACTGAAACAATGAATTACACAATCAATCTCCATTGCAAATCGATTTTCTACGAGCATCAAGCATTTTCTGTAAAAACAAAGATCTGCGCCGTATACATTACACAATTGTTCTTCGATACCCTAGAGTAATCGCAAAAAACTAGGGTAGAACAAGAAAGGTAAATAGATGGGAGTCATACAGGAAACAAAAATGTAATGACAGATGCAGTTTCTGATGTCGATGCATTAAGAGTTCGGAAAACTGATCATTTTTCAAGAAAATGAGAAATGCTAAAAGCGTGACGTAAGGCAACCAAAAACAAAATATTAAACTGTGAATTAGTTAACCATGCACAAAGCACCTTATTTGTCCGTCCAGCATTTTGAAGTTATTTTTGCACTGGCTGGATGAATTAGCGTTACACAACTGCCAACCTTAGTAAAAATAAAAAATAAAAGGAAACTGCCCCCAAAGTTTCAACGAAGAAAATAGGGAGATTTTAAATTATGTCAAATGAGGAAAAATACATGGTTTAATGAGATGCGTGTTTGTTTAAAATGGACTAATCTAATACATATACATCGGTTTAATTCTTTCTCAGAAGCTCTTGAGTTTTGAAATTAGTAAAGGTACATGTTGATTTCTTAAAAATTATCATACTTATTCATAATTCCCTTTACATTGTGTGCTGATATTAGCAGATAAAACCTGTATTATTGGCATTAAACTCGATTTTTGACTGTCGTTAATGTAATTTTTGCTTTCCAGTTATTTATTAAATTTTGAATCCTAAGAAAACCAGACCAAAGATACCAAGAAAATCTCAAATCGAGAAACTATCTATTGAAGCACGTGTTAAAATGCACGCGAATTACAAAGAAATGACAAAGGCATAGAATGTGGTGACGATCATTAAAAAAAAAAAATAATTTCAATTCAGTGTATTTAAATATAAGCTCTTTTTCAAAATAATCAGTAATTTTTTGTTCCTTATACATACTGATTTTAGATAGTGTTAATATCGACAAAATTTGAAATCCCAAAATTTGAGAAGTTTTAACGCTAAAAGAACTTAATAATGTAGCTGAACTTCTCATACAAGTCAGTTCATACTGAGCTCTTAAAATCATATTATCTAAATTGGAATTTAGAGGACTCAAAATTATTTGAGATGAGTTCACTATTATGAAAATGATATTTCATATAAACTGATTCGAATCACATGAACCCAACAGAAGTTCAATCTAGAGGATCAATACAGAAGTTTACTGGAGGAACGGGGTAGGGGAGGAGTTCAATATATCGCAAAAAGAGATTGTAGAAAACGTGGTTTTGGTTTTAGTCTAATTTCTTGTAGCTAAAAGTTTATACTAAGCATTTGAAATCATATTAGATAAATATTAATTTTTTTTCTCTACTATTTGAAAAGTTTATTATATTACAACAGCGAGTTCGTGATAGGAAAAAAGTGTCACAGAAAAAATGATGGTTTTTGTCCACATTCTTTGGATTTTTTGCAGCTTAAAGTTCATATCATAGCATTTGAAGCGTTAAAAAGTTTACTACAGTGAAACCTGTTTTTAAAGACCACCACTGGGACCAAGAAAATGTGGTCTTTAAGGAGGGTCGGTCTTCGAATTCAGGTAATACGATACATTTTGACAAAATTTTAAGCGTATTTAATTTTATCAGTAGAATTGGAATTTATTTGATAATTACCTGTCCTCACTGAAAGGGCTTTTATATAGTAGATATAACATAATAAAAAGCATGTGTGTACTTACTGTTTTATAATATGTAGAGAAAGACAGTGAGATTTATATATATATTTTAATAAATGAAGTTAGAATATCTTTAGATTAAAAAAAAAATGAAAGATATAATAAAATTTTGTGTTGAATTTTGCGTGCTTAGCTCTCGCCAGTATCGGCATCGCTCGTTGATCGAAACAATGACGTCATTCTCTGTAGTATTTTCCTACGGAGCACAGATTTTGTGATGGAATTATTTTTGAAAAAATGTTTTTTAAAAAAATTTGTGCTAAACGATTCACTGTAAGGTCTAAATGCATAAAATTCTATTTTCAATAAATATCTTCCAAGAAGAAGTAACACAAGTAACTGCGTGCATGGCGCTATTGCGTTCACTGACTCCATGGATTATTTAGTGACTGGAAACTGAGTTACAACTCAACTAAACAAGTGTCAACTTTTGTTTTCATCATACCGCGAGATTGCTGATCATTTGAACAACGAACTTACTCAAATAGGGGGAAATAAGATTTTTTTTTAAAGAATTCGCGGTCGTTAAAATAGGATTTTAAATAAATTTGTTTCTTATACATAGCGGTCGTTGGTCGCGTCAGGCAGGTGGTCGTTCAATAAGGAAAATAAACCATTATTTATAATTATACGGTACTCGGGACCGCTAAGACATGGTCGACGAGACCAGGTGGTCGTTAAATACGGGGGTCGTTCAACACAGGTTTTACTGTATAGCCTAGTTCACTGTATCAAGATTTTACAATGACGCAATTCGACTATATACTGTACGTACCACAGTTTTTTTTTTTTTTTTTTTTTTTTTAAGATTTAGGTGTACCTGTGAGAACCCGCTTTAAGTTTCTGGGTTAAATATATGTGTTTTCATTATGTTCGGATGTTTTATTGAAAAGATCCAGAAAATTCAGCAAGAAACACCGCGTAGCTAATCTTATGAGTCCCTGAGACCCATAAATTTAAGAGAAGCTAGCACAACTGGTGCAACTTTCTTGAAATTAAGTGAGCTAATTAGAGAAATGTATCAATTTAAAATGATACTAACAAAGTAATATAATTTATTTTATTTGTTTGTGCTTTTATTTATTTTTTTCAGTGCTTTTCTTTTCTCTCCCCCCCCCCCACCAAATTTATGGATGAAGGCGAGAGTTTGTATAATAAATGCCCTTTAAACCTCAATATCAGTCCAAATGCAGGCACGGCATACTTATAAATGAAATTCGTTCTCTTATATCTCATATTTGTCTATTTATCTGAAGTGATTCTGCATAGAATTGGTTATTCACTGTTACATGTACAAAGCTGGCATATTTGTTGATGTTAGTACTTAGGTATTTTATTTTATGTACAGATACGTAGATAGACAGGAAGGCAGACAGATATAAATATAGATATGTGGTGTGTGTATTCTAATATTCATAATTTTGAATAACTTAATATCAATACATACAATACATATAATAAAATATAAAAAAATATTTCTTTTTATTATTGACTCGATATTCTTGATATGCATACACAACGCAACATGTTATTTCCTGATTAAAATCCATCTAATAAATTAATGACAGTATGTCTTAAACAGTTTTTGTGATCAATCATGCATGTTTTTATTTTTAAAAGAACTAGCTGTTTGGAAATAATTAAATTCAAAAGAATATCGGCAGAGAGAAGTTCTGAGCAAATTTAATGAATATTCAAATAAAAGGGAACGACTGCAAAAATTTCCAAATTAAAACTGCACAACATCCATCTATGAAATATTAAAAGCGTAATCTACTAGATAAGACGGGAATAACAGTTAAATCACATACTTCTATTAATAACTTATCAGAATACGCAATTTATCATCCTTAAAGTAAAATAAATAAATGATGGAGCATCTTTTTAGAATTGTGACGAAATTACATTTCTCTGACAAGTGTAATTCTTCATAACAAGTTCCTTCAATACAAAATTAAAAATAAAAAAGAAAGAAAGAAAGAAAGAAAAGAAAACTAGAAATAAAAGGAGGAAAAACTCTCCTACTTATTTTAAACCTTTCTATAATTAAATTGCTTGTTTTTACATAATGCACCGACGCAAACAAATTTTAAAAACTAAGTACTGGGATTTATATTCAAATATAAAATTTATAGCTGTCATTAAAACATTAAAGAAAAGCTATTAAATAATATAGGTAATAAAATTAATTATCTCATTATATGTTACTTAGATACATTAATATACAGTGATTGTTAGCGGTATACATTGATTCTTGAAATTTATGTTCGTACTAGAATATGTGGACTACATATAAGTATATACTATTGCTTTGTTTTGAGAAATTTTAAAAATTTAGGTATTTTTCAAATTACATAGAACTATCTTTTTTCACGCAAATAAATTTTAATAAAGAGTATGAATTATTAATTGACAAGTCATTCAATATCCGATACTTTAAAATTTCACTGCTTACATTGCGGAATAATTTTATTTTAGACTTATCTTTGTTGAACTTCATTAAAAACTATAAGCAAATATAATTGTTAAAAATAATATAAATTTCAATCATCTTAACTTTGCTTATCTTTTACATCGAAAGAAATTTCATGCAAACTATTGATCAATGCCATTAAGTTCAGACTTTAATCTTTTTCTACTGGGTTTTTAAGGATTATGTCCACGTAACTGTTCAGTAAGCGACCGAATTTATAAATTAAAAATGGTTTCTCTTGTAAATTGAACTGTACTTTCGTTAGTCTTTATCATAGCTTATTGTTAAATGATGAGATTCTCATTAAGAAAACTTGTGATAATACCGAGAAATTTCTGACAACTTCCGGGATTCAAACCATTGTCGCTGACACACTTTAACTTTTTACAGACCGAATTCAGATCCTGGCATATTTTAAAAGTTTTTTTTTTTTTTTTTTTTTTTTTTTTTTTTTTTTTTGCCATATTTTGTCTTCTAAAGCGTAATTAAAAGATATTAGTAATTTTAAAGCGAGGGGGGGGAGTAATACAACTCTCAATGCTTTTCCAATTGGGAGCATGGATGATTTCTGACTATACATTTACATTGGTTTCAAAAACAGAATAATGATGGGTAGTTTAAATAATAAATGAAATATTAAGAATTTAAGAAAAAAAAATTTTTTTAAACTTAAGTAAAGATACAAATTAAGTTTGAAGGTTGGGGGGGGGGGGGGGGTGTATCAAGATAGCTTTGTAAAACTTTATGAAAATGGCTATTTTCATGTTTTTTTTTTTTTTTTTTTTTTTTTTGTCCAGTTACCTACTAATGATAGAAATGCAACTTCGATTTTTTTTTTTTTTAATTAAGTCATCTCTTAATTTTACCTGCTAATTTTTTCAAGTCAATATTGTTAAAATTTCATTTTTAAAAAATTTAATTTGATGTTCCCAATTGGCAACATAGCTGTAAAAATCGTGGAAAATATATCATCATCCAAACTCAAAGGGAGCAAAATTAATCATGTTTCTACAAGAGCGAAATGCTTAAAATTTATATATTTTGAGAGCGCATATTTGAACAACCTTTTTTGAAAAGAATAATGGTTCAGGGATTGAATACAGTCTCTTCTTCAGATCACTTTCTGCCACGCTTAAACCAAACGAGCGAAATTCGATCAGTCGGAGCGATTTTGGGGCAGTTTTCAAAAGTGAGCTTCTCCTTTAGGGGCGTTTTTCGATCACAAGAGCGGAGCGGAATATAACAATAAGCGAGGAGGGGAAATTCTCGGAAAAGATAGGAAGCGAGGAGAGGATTCTCAGAAAAAGGACTACGTAAAGAACACTTTCGCGGAAATACCGGTCGGTTTCCATGGAAACGGATCGCTCCGCAGTGTATCGTTTTTTTCGCTCTTTGGGTTTAAGCGTGTGTTTCAACTCTTTATGAGTGACTATCCATTCTCTTCGATTTTGAGAGGCAGAAAAACGAAACAGCACTCATTTTGAGTGATATAGTATCTGAAATTATCCCAGACAGCACAGCAAACTTGCAGCAAGTTTGATTTATCAAGTCAATAAACTTGAATTCAGCTTGAAAATTTCACGCCTGTAAGCTTAATGCAAGCTTGAATCAAGTGTTCTAGTTTACACTTGCCCAGCTTGCATTAAGCTTGACATAGCAATCTTGAATCAAGCTTGACATAGCAAGCTTAATTTCAAACTTATAAAATTTTCCTTAAAAAAAAAAATGTCTATATAACATGGGGCGCCCCACATACTTTATTTTTCCGCGCATTTTCCCCCTCTATGCTGAAGTTTTAAGTTATTTTAATCTGTTCCATCAAACGTCGGTGGCTGGGTTCCATCCCGGGAACTTTAGGCTGGAAGGCCCGCGTGCTAACCGTTCGGCCATTATGCCTTGGGCAGCTATGACTAAAGTTTGAAATGACTGTTGTCACGCCAGGTCGATAAGTATGGGCGATGCTGATAAGTTTCTTTTATTTTTCCATGGGATGAATCAAAATTTAAATAATGTTTTGTGTGATTTATAGACTCTACTAAAGGGAAATAAGCATAATATAAACTTAAAAGTAGGACACGTTTTAAAACTTTCAATATCGCAACACTCAACGTTGAGCAATACTGCTGGCCAAAATCGAGACAAATGACTGATTTTGAAATCAATTTCGTAGTATAATTGTATTTTATTTTGAAGAATTTCCATATTTGGAAATATAGAATCTTTTTTTTTTAATTCTATGGTCAAGTACATTTATGACTGATTAATTATTTTGTGGAGTCCGGATTACGCCTCATTCTACTACCCATAAAGTGAAGTATATTAACTAACTAAATTGTGTTAATTATATTACAATTTATTTTTAGGGCTAATTAATTAGTTAATGGAATTACTAATGTTAATTAGATGTAAATAAAACTAAAACTCCCCTCGTGTTACACTTCAGAGGGGCTTATTCCATTCATTCCTTCCCCTTGCGTGTTCTAATGTGCAGGTTTTGTGTTATCTATATAAATAAAACAATGTGTAAACTGTCCGTTAGTTTGTCTGTCTGTCTGCGTCTCGCGTAGCTCCGAAACGGGTGATCGTAGACCTACCAAATTTTGTACGGAAATTCTCCAAGACGGGTCTCGACACACCTCGAAGCGATTTTTTCGAAATTCGAATTAGAAAATGTTTTATTTTATGTTTTGGCCGATTTTTAGCGATTTTTCTTGCGTAATACATAATAACGCCGGTCATTGCACTCGCAAGAAAACGATAGTTACATCATCGTATAGAGGAGAAAATTTTCTTTTAAAAACTGTTTATTCGGACTGTGTAACATAATTTGCAAACTTTTGGGAATTTTTCAAATAAAATTAAATTTGACGCTGACTTACGCAAAATATTTTTAAAACTGCTGCATCTTGAATTCTATCTGTCATAACTTTTTTATATTTCGGCAAAAGACGGAGCACACAATTCGCCCACTTTTAAAAGAAGAACGGAGGAAAAATATAAATTAGGAGAATTTTTACGAATTTTTAAGTAAAGAAGGATTTTCATTTCAGTAGCCCCTGCTTATAAATTTCGGTTTGATATCTTGCGGTTTGGTTGTCATGGATACAGTAACAATGATTAAAATTGCCAGTTGAAAAAAATAAATAAAAACGGGTCCCGCGAGCAGACGATTTCTTTGCTTGGCTCGATTTCGCGCGCGCGCGCGTGCGTGCGTGCGTGCGTGCGTGTGTGTGTGTGTGTGTGTGTGTGTGTGTGTATACGTGTGTGTGCGTGTCATTATATTGCAATGATCTCAGGTTATTACATATATATGACGCAAATTTTAAGTCAAGAGTGAAATAATTTTGCTTTTTCTAGATTCCACATCACTGGAATTAATTCGAATTACACATGTGAGGAAATTTTTCTTTTCCTACCGTGCGAAGAACGGGCACACAGCTAGTAATACAATAAAACACAACTTTTATGAACTGTTCTTTATTGAGCAAATTTGAGAAACGCTAAGACAATTAATGTCCATTCTCTTTCACAGATGGCGCCATCAACGCTCGCTTTCGAAAGGAAAAATCAAGCTGTATTTAAGCTTGACAATTCAACTTGACTCCTGCAAGCTTGCTGCCAGCTTAAAATGAGTTCAACTGTCAAGCTTGTATTAATACGTCAAATTCAAAGAAATGTCAAGCTTGATTTAGGCTTATGTGCTGCCTGGCCGATACATTTATTTATCAGTTACGGAAATACGATGCTGCTGATCGCATTTGATTAATAAGGTAATTTGAGCAAATATACAGATTATTAGGGCAAAATTCATTTGATAAAGTACCCGATGGATCGTTGGCAAGGAGTAGTGATAAAAAAGTAATTTAAAAAGAGAGCTTTTCTTTTAATTTACAGAAGAACAGAATATTAAGTGAAGAAACATTTTGTTTCTCATTAAATTTATAGCCATTAACAATTAAATTATTGACTTCTTCTAACAAATAGCAGTCTCAGCATGGCGCAGTGGCTATGTCACTGAAAATGGTAGACGGCCGAAGTGTGAAGGTCCCGGGTTCGGGTCCCATCGCGCGGCTCTCGATCTTACGGTCAGGAGTTTGATGATACTGAGAATTCCAATATTTCTCCCCAATAATTAACCTAGAAAATATATATATATATATATATATATATATATTTAAGCACTAGGGTGCTATTTTGTTCAGTCCCAGATTTTTGTCTACGCGACTTTGTCGACATGATTTGTAGACAGGTTTTGTAGGCATGAACTGTCACAGTGGAGATCTTTTTAAAATTTGTTTTCCCGATAACGTGAGGATGGGAGAGAATAAAAGTTGAAAGTCGCACGAGGTTATGGATTTTCAATTCCAAATATGTGTTTCGTGGAACAAGAAAGACAAACACGGCACACTCGTGGATTAGGGTTCCCCTTCCAAACGGTATTCAGCCTCACCATGGCACAGTGGTTATGCCACTGAAAATGGTAGATGGCCGAAGTGTGAAGGTCCCAGGTTCGGGTCCCATCGCGCGGCTGTCGATCTAACGGTCTGCAGTTTTGGTAGGTTTTCTCCAGATGTAACGTGAATACGCGTTAAAACCTCTTAGAAAGTCCTTCTACCAAGGCACCCCCGCCCCATCCTAGGCAGATACCCTTCATGCAGGTTTGCTTTAAAAACACAAAACTCCAACACTTCTAACAAATAATGCAAAATAGGTATGAATAAAGCAATATTAGTTCAGCCCTTAGCGGTCGTTTAAATTTGGACATGGGTGTCGTACTGGTCAGAACTGATTCCACGAGACTAGCCTCTCGGCAACGGGTCCTCCCTCTGCGTGAATGAAGGCAGCTTTTGTGATGTATTTCAAAAGAACTAAAAAAATCTAAGTCGAAGGTTTGCTTAACCAACTCAATCTACAATCATTCAAAAGCTTAAATTGAATAGTGTTTTTTTTTTTTTTTTTTTTTTTTTTGGGGGGGGGGGGGGGGGAAGGGGGGGGGGATTGTTGAAAATCGGACTTTTCCCATTGAAATACGAGAGCAAGTTCAAAAAGTAGCCTGCACCCTCCAAGTTATGGCCATTTATCAAATAACCTGTACAAAAACAACACGGCTATGACAGCATACAATGTAAGTTCACTTTTCCACGTAGTTCCCAAGAGGGTCTAAACATTTCTCCGAACGGACAACCAACTTTTCGACTCTGGAAGCATAGAAATCTCCTCCAGCGCTGTGTAACCCCACGGAGACAGCTGCTTTCACCTCCTCATCATTTACAGAATCCATCATTTACATTATCATAATCCTTGTCCACCGAGATCCTTTACGAGCTTGCCGAAAGCATGGAAATCACATGGCGCTAAATCGGGACTGTATAGAGGATGCGTGCTAACTGCTGCAGCGATTCACGTGGGAGGTGTGGCAACATCCTCCATACAGTACCGATTTAGCGCCATGTGATTTCCATGTTTTCGGTAAGCTCAAAAAAGGATCTCGGTGGACAACGGTTCCGAAATGATGTGGAGGTGAAAGTACCTGCCTCCGTGTGGTTACATAGCGCTGGAGGAGATTTCTATGCAGCTGGAATCGAAAGGTTGGTTCTCTCGGAGAAACGTTTAGAGTCTCTCGGGAACTACGTGGAAAAGTGAGCTTACATTGTATGCTGCCATAGCCGTATTGCCTTTGTGCAGGTTATTTAATAAACGGCCATAACTTGGAAGTGCAACTTACTTTTTGATCTGCCCACGTACATTACGAGAACCCAAAGCTGTCACGCAGAAAGGGGACCCGTCGCAGAGAGGCTAGGTTCGTTGAAATCAGGGTTGGACGGTATTTACTGTCTGATGGTATTTACCGGTTTTTACTACGGTTTTTACCGTCTTTGGAAAAACATGTTTTTACCAGGGTTTTTACAACCTTTGAGAAAAACTTAATAATTTGACTATTTTTTGTCACTTTTTTGAAGATTTATCTCTCCATCAATGGCTGAGAGGTTCTGCTATCGAAACTGGATGGTGGGAGGTGCCAGGTTCATACCCTGGTCGTGCCTGTTGATCTAGCTGTTCGGAGTTTTCCGTGGATTTTTTTTTCAGAAATCCCACATAAATACTGGCTAGGATCCCTTAGGAATAGGAAGGTATTCCCCAATAGGATTAGAATCCTAGTGCAGTCAATCGGCCTTAATCTACAAGCAACCAATGAAGATTTATCTGCTATTTTTTCATTTTCTCTGGGATAAAAGTTCAGGACATTTAATATCACTATTTCCATTTCTATATAACAATAGTCACCTAATTCAGTGTCTGATTTGGTAAGTAAAAGAATGCTATACGAAAATAGTTCATTTTAAGGAATATAATAAACACAGAAAACTTTCATCCATGTTTTCATCTTACAAGAAATTCAAATTCATAGATAATGTACATTTATCATTATTAAACTTATTAAAACTATTATTATGAGAAGGCACATTACAATATTTATTACAATTATGTAATGCAGGCTAGTTTAATAATTTTTACTTAAAGGAAAATAGCAAATATACTTTTACTACACTTAACTTATCTTAATCATTTTAATGAAAACTAAATGCTTACAAATATTATTTGTTACATAATGTAGTTAGCACAATCACATAATGTAGTTTGCATCATCATGATGTCCTGATGATGATATATCCACATCAATAACATGAGAATACAGTTTTATAAATAGCATTAATATACAATTTAGGACTCGGGGACTTTATTGTATCATTAGGTTTTTACCCCTTTTTCCCAGGTTTTTACCGGTAAAAACCTAGTTTTTACCATGCCCTGGTAAAAACCAGTTTTTACCGGTAAAAAGCCAACCCTGGTTGAAATGCTCTGTGGTGGTTGAGAGCAGACATGCGACCGGAACGGTAAAACAGCCTTGGTGGCAGAGAGTAGATATACGACCGCAAGGTTAAATAATACCTAAGTACAAGATCATACTTATTGAAAAAGAGATTAACTAATAGATTTTACAGGATAGTTTGAAGTTTAATGAACGTACATAAATAAATAAAGTTTAGGGAAAATAAGTACTATACATAAATTCTTCTAAACACAACATAGTTCGATTAACGTTTACTTATAAATGCAGAAAGCAGCCGATTCTGCGATGCGTGCCAATCTCAGAAACTCTACAAAAAACCATGAATCATTCATCATTTCTAAGAGCTATTTATCATAGTCAGAAGAAAAACGACCACGAATGTGTCTCATTTCATTTAGCGCTTTCACGGAAAAGGAAGAAATGTAAATAATCAAGCTTTTTGGCTATGTTTTAGCTATTTAAAGATAATAACTTCATTAAATGGTATAAATATTAATACATACACTGTGATCTGTATTAAACACTATTCATTTAATGGATTTGAACAGCAAAAGTATTTTGTATTTACGCAATTGTTTTCTTTCGTCGTTTGCGTACGATCCTTGGAACGCGATCATCTGGCATAATGTTTTTCTTTCGAGAGCCACTGAAAAATGCTATGATCTAAGTCAGATTATATTTATTTTATACCCCCGACACATTTTAGAATAAAATGCTTGAATTTTGTGCATCACATCATTCATGTATGGGGTACATTTTACTAATTGGAATTTTTTTTTATATGACCCGGGTAAATTTTAATCTCCTAAAAAATGTAATTAATACTATAAAATTCTGTATATTTTTCACGTAACTTTGTAATTTATTGTATCCATCTATGATCTTTAAGGAATAAAAGCTTAGTTCAGTGTTTTTAGGGCGCTCTGTATAATGTGCTTTAAAATAAAATTCGAACATTTAAAATAATTATTTTTTTTTAAGTATAACTGTAATAATACAAAAGTTCAAAGTTCAAACAACCAATTAAATAACTTACCAATTTTCTTTATAATACATTTCCGCGACCCAACTTCAGTTTAACCAATTACAGTAAAATCTCGTTAATATATAACTATAAACAATCACAACCAACTTCATTAATTTCAAATATTAATAGGTTGTTGTTGCCGTGTCCACGGATAGACGACACTATCCATGGAAAGAGGGGTGCCAGTGCCCCCCCAGGGGGTTGGACTTCTATTTGTTGTTCCCTAATTTTGAACCGATTCTAGATGAGGGACCCACCACCACCTGAAATCGGCACCCCCAGTGGTATCGTTTAACAACTTAAGGACATTGGAGCCACGACGGATTTTACATGCACCAACTCCCATTAGCGTACACGGTTCCACAGAAAAAGAGCCGAGAGGGAGATGACCCTCCCAAGCACTGGCCAAGCCGGATGCTGTTTCACTTGCCGTGTTCTTATGGGAACGGAGTTTAGCGCCCAGACCACTGCGGGACAAATATAACAGGTAATTATTTTATAAAGGGAAAATAAGTATATTTCCTAAATATTGTTAGTTACTCTTTATTAAAAAAAAAAACCTACATTTTTCTTCAATTACATTTTACTTTAACTATTTTAAAAAATTCAATATCACAAATTCTTTTAACAGAAATAAATTCAGGAAGGAAAAAAAAATAATGCACATTCAAGCACAGTATTTCAACGAACTTAACTTCAAAGATTTCCAGATGATTGAAAAATTATTCCTCCAGAAAACTATTATTCTAATGCTGATCATTTTCACAAGCTTTTCCCAAACTAAATTCATGCGATTAGCACGGCCATTGCTTTGCATAATTTAGTAATGAATTCAAGTAAATGATAATGACATAAGTCATATAGATACGAATAAAAAGTCGAAGTATATATTAAAAGTTTCTAACTTTTTAAACGCTTATTATTCTTTTTTACAAACTGGGAGTTTCCTTTTTCTTGCATAATACACAGTAACTGTGTTTTGGTGAATAGAAGTTTTTGTACACCGATATAAAGCAAATCGGTATTATTGTAGATCAAGGGGAAAAAAAAACAGATGAAGAAGATCTGTTTCTGTTACACTGAGTTTTTCGTGAAACTTCTGTATTATCGAAAGCATTAAAAGTTTTGGATAAGGTTGCTTGGTACTTCCGATATTCCAATTTGAGAATTTTGAAGTGCGTATTTAATGTTCGGCATGTACACAATTTTTACGCACACTTAGTCAATTTTAAAATGTCTCTCTCTCCCTATCGCTTAAAAAGAAAAAAGAAAAAAAAGAATTTTATTATTATTATTTCTTGGATATTACTTATTTCTTGTCTTCTGTAAGCTACAAAAATATTTAATCATTAGTAATAATAACAACAGCTAATTGAGAAACTTTTCGGAATTCTACATTATTATCCAGAGATCGCACAGTTTGCCAAAAAGAACATTGATTCAATGCGGTGTTGAATCAGTCTTACACCAAACAGAAGGCCGATCGTACAAGGACAATAAA
Organism: Cheiracanthium punctorium; assembly: GCA_038373885.1. Taxonomy (NCBI): domain Eukaryota; kingdom Metazoa; phylum Arthropoda; class Arachnida; order Araneae; family Cheiracanthiidae; genus Cheiracanthium; species Cheiracanthium punctorium. The sequence continues at coordinate 706,167 of JAWZYV010015503.1, forward strand.
AATGTCTAATATCATTCCAATGTCAGTCATGATCATCGTAATTGGCCAGATCACCCGAGTAGAACTATGCCTTCCTTTGGAGATTTTTTTTTCAAAGTGACGTCTTGCTTATCTACGATTTCTTCTTGTCATTATTCCCTTGACAGCACCATGACGTACGCATGGTGCGCAAATATTATAGTTAACGGTGTTATTCGAAAAAATCATGTGATTTTGGTACATAATTACAAATAAACTAATTATGCCAGGCACTTCAAAATTTTGAAACTGTCTCTTTACAAGCTGTATTACATACTGCGAAGACAGGCCAATCTGTATCAGTTTCAAAACTTTTAGAAAAAATTCTTAAAAATCGGAAATTTTCGCAAAGCGTGTCACTCTCCGAAAAATCTTGCAGCTCAGATCTATGTTTAACAATTTTTTCTGAAAATTTCACAAAAGCCACATCGTTTTCGCTTATCGCAGTGTGTAAAACAGCTTATGAAGAACCATCTGGAATTTTTTGGAGACCATGGTGCTATTAGTTTATTTCAATTTGTGTACCAAGAGTAAAAACAGAGTTCTTTTCTTTCAAAGAACAGCCTTAATATTACTAAGTACACTCTGTAATGGTGTTCTTTCAAAAACTGCAATACGGTTAATTGTTGTTTGCTTATTAAACTGTGCTTGAAACTTGTGGTCGTATCTTGTGGCTAATGTGAGTTGTATCATATGTTGATTTATCTGTTCTTTTTAGCCAACTAGATGGCGATAGTTGTCAATTGAAATCACAAGGATTTAACAGTTTTGGGTGTCTTTAATGCTTAAGTCAACCTGGTGAGCAAGGGGTTGGTTCTCTGAAAATCCATCACCCCATCACAGACCCAGTTTTCTTTCCAAGTTCAGTTGCTTTAAACTGCAATACCTTTATTTTATAACATTGTCATCAAATATTTGGATAAATGGGGCAACTAATTCATTCTATTTATTTTCACGAATTTGGTGATATCAGATCGATTATAAATTCTGAATAAATCCAAATTGTATATCTTACTCCAATTATCATTTTAGTTAATATCACTATATAAAAGCTGTAATAGTTTTCTTTCAAAAACTGCAATACGATTTCCTTCCAGTTTAGTTACTGTCCAGTTTTTAAGAAGAATTTTTCAAAACAGGTCTAAGTTTTGTTAATTAAAGATTTCACATTTCTTGAAAGAAATCCATATTTAACAAACTTTCTTATAATGTTTTATTTGCCAGATATAGCTGATTCTGAATTTCAGGAGAAAATCTGTAATCAGTAGTAATATTTATTTCCCAGTAAATGCAAAGGCGCGGTTCAAAAAGTAAGGTAACAAAAGCTCACACGACAGCACACATTCACAGATCGAATGAAATTCCATGTCTAGGTACAGCAGATACAACTATCAAATGCCACAAGTTTGTGTTATGGCAAAGCCTGCATGAGGGGCACCTGCCTACGGGAAGCGGGGGGGAGGGGGTGCCTTGGTCGGGGGCATTTTTAAGGTGTTTTAACACGTATTCGCGTTACATCTGAAGAAAGCCGAGCAAAACTCCAGACCGTTAGATCAACAGCCGCGCGATATAGGCCCGAACGCAGGACCCCATACTCTAGCCGTCTACCATGGTCAGAGGCATCCACTCCGATATGGTGGGGCCCAAATGCCACTAGATGTCACGTGGTTGGCCACAGCGCTTCTGATGCAACGTATTGGAGCATCCTCCCTACAGCTCGGATCTCGCCCCTCGTGATTTCCATCATTTCAAAGGCTGTTGAAGAAGAGCCTGGCAGTGCGGCATTTCCAAATCGATGGCGCAGTTCAGGAAGCGGTCGTTCATTGTCGACCAATGCCACAAGATGTAACGTGGTTGGCCACAGCGCTTCTGATGCAACGTATTGGAGCATCCTCCCTACAGCTCGGATCTCGCCCCTCGTGATTTCCAACATTTCAAAGGCTGTTGAAGAAGAGCCTGGCAGTGCGGCATTTCCAAATCGATGGCGCAGTTCAGGAAGCGGTCGTTCATTGTCGACCAATGCCACTAGATGTCACGTGGTTGGCCACAGCGCTTCTGATGCAACGTATTGGAGCATCCTCCCTACAGCTCGGATCTCGCCCCTCGTGATTTCCATCATTTCAAAGGCTGTTGAAGAAGAGCCTGGCAGTGCGGCATTTCCAAATCGATGGCGCAGTTCAGGAAGCGGTCGTTCATTGTCGACCAGAACCCTGATTTTTTCAACGCCGGTTTCGATAGATTGAAACAAATGCTCTGATGTCGATGAACGCTGTGCTGAAAAATAATATCCACCAAATGCCTCGCAATTTTCGTATATCTCTGGGATTTAGTGGATAAACTTTTTGATTAAAGGACTTGTTACATTTCATTTTGAACCAGGCTCGTAAAACGCCTTATAGTTTCGCTATAAGATTTGGCTATCTAACATGTTCAACGTCTTATCCACGCGGCCATGATGTGTCTCCGGGGCTTGACGTCACAAAGAGTCACAGCGGTCACAAATTAGTTTTATTATGACTGGTAAGTGACTTAGCTTCGTTGTGTGGTCACTGTGACGCTTCATTTGAAACAATTCACTGTTAAGTAACAATGTGGCTGCTGATTCCTGTGAGTCTAAAGTCGCAGTAACAGCAATTTCAGATCCCAGTTTTTGTGACTTTTATATCTGAATGGATAACTTATTAACGAGTAATTTGGATAATAATAACGGGGGAAATATGATTAAATCTCGTTTTGTGAAAATTCTGGAAACTTGCTTCAAGTAATATAAAAGAAAATAAATCATTGAAATATATGGTTATGAAAAGTGTACCCCAACGTATATCGAACCTGTAACACATAAATATCGCATGTTTCTTAACAGCATAAAAAAATTTCAGCAAGAAAATTATAGCTTTTTATTTATAAAATAGTATTTTTGATCCTAGATTTGTAAAAATGTTTCTAAAGACATAAGAATTCTAATGATTATGGCAATTACTTTTATTACTCCACATATTTTTGAACGGTTCCATATATTTAAAAAAATAGAAAAATAAGTTTTATGTTGATCATGTAATTAAAAAAAATCAAATCAGTAATATGACGCTCCACACGCATAAATGTAATATTCCCTTATTCAACAATAAGTTTTCAGCATTTATCGCCAATGGCAAAGGGATAATTCTTAAAATAGGAAAACATCAATTAAATATAAAGGGTAAGAAAAGTATTACCAGTGTATCAGGGACACTGATAGCAGGGTCTATGTCCGGATATATTCCCATCTGCAGAAGTTTTCGAATTAATTAGCATAGCTTTCAGAGTTTTATGTCGTCCAGAGATTATATTCGACTATGTTTCATATCCCTATCCCAAAAAAAATCCTGGCTACGGCCCTGGAGCATGCAAGTGTGTTGGTTATCACTGTCATATGTTTTCTTACATTAGTGTAAGATTCGATCCGATAAGAGATATTTAATTAAATTTCTATAAAAATTCTCTAGACAATTTGAATCGAATTCTTGAGGGCTAAAAATGCAATCATTTTTTTAAATAATTAAATTTTTTTTAATCTAAGATACTGTGTTTTATTATTAAATATTATGTTCAAAAAAAGAAAATTATTGCAAATGACTTTTCAAAGAAAAGATTTTATTTTACTCTAATTTATATTTTTCTAATTTAAGAATCGCCCCTTAGTCATTGGTGATAAATACTGGAAACTTTAATGTCGAATAAATAAAAACTACATGTACATGGTGTCCCAAAAGGTCGTGACACGCTTTAATTCTTTATATGTTAGAGATAAGTGGGCAATTTAAATTGCAAAAATGTTAAAAATAAGGTAAGAAAAAAAAGAGTAAGTTAAGGGGAAAAAAAAAAAAAAAAAAACTCGTTCATTTTCTTAAAGTTACACTTTTCAAATGTGTGTACAACTCCCGTACAAAAAAAATTATAATTAGTGAAATGTGCCCCCTACGCTAATGAGGCGATATACAAATTTTGAGAATTATATTCCAAAAAGTGTCGCAAGTATGAAGATATATATATATAGTCTGATTTAAACCTTTTTTAATGGCTCTCAGAGGGAAGAAAATCAGGTCGAATGATCGCGTTTTAAGGGTAGTACAGAAATTAAAAAAGAATTTTTTTTCATCCCCTCATTACTGTTATGGGACACATTTTAATAATATAGAATTTTTTGTATGGGGGTCGTATACAAATTTAACCTTTTCGCGCCGACTGTCACGCATACGTGCCAGTAAGAAACGCACTCGGTTCCCGGCCGACACGCTGGCGTGCCAGAGCGTTTCCTCGTTCACCCCCCGGCCGTCACACAGTTGTGCCAGTGTCCTGGAACGTTTTAAAAACTATAACTTTCGGCACAAGATGGCATTGTATGTCCATACGGTTACAGATACATGTAGATTTGACCTTCTACTCAGAATGGGAGTAGCATGACTCACATACGTTTATATTATCAAAAACCACGTGTAAGTTGAAAGGAATGTTTCTAAATTATATACTTTATGACGGCTCTATAAATTCGTACGTGGTATTTCTTTATAGTAAGCAGGGAGTTTTATTTTCGCTACAGCGTTGGGTATTTCGGTTTGCAGTCCAGTTTTTAGTGGACAATTAGATCTAGTAGACGTGGATTTTTTCTCATTTTACAGTTAGAATGTCGAAGCTTCGAAAGTGTTAGGGCTTGAAATAGCAGAAATGGCGCAAATTATTTGAAATTATGAGATATTGATTCTGAAGCAGATTCGGATAGTAGTGATAGTGACACTATAATATATTGATTGTTCTGTTCATGGATTTAGGCTTAATAGCGAAAAACTCTTCGGCCCTGGACAGACACTTGCGAAAGAGACTGCCGGCCTCAGCGATAAGCGCGCGTTTGCGCTTCCAGTCGCGAAAGGGTTAAAAAGTGTAATTTTTGAAAATTTACGAGAGGAATTTTTTCTCAACAAAGTCTTTTTTTTCCACCTTATTTTGAACATTTTTTTTTTTTTTAAATTTACATAGGCCATCTTATCTCTAATGGAAAAAGAAATAAAGCATGTTACCACTTTTTTGGGAGACTCTGTATACATGCGCAGTTTTCGCAAGTAACTTTTCGAAGATAGGACTTCATTATTTTGATTTGAACTTTTTGTACACAAGATCACAAAGAAAAAAAAATGTTACTTTACTTTTATCTATTTTAAACATATGACCATTTTTTATGAAATTGATTTCAAAAAAAGTAAATAACATGTCATTAGAAAAAGTTTTTTAGTTATAAGTATGATGCTACTTTGTTTACAAAAATGTCTCTTTGATCAAAACAATTCTCTTTTTTTTTTTCCTCCGACGTTCAGGCACTTGCCGATTGGGCATTGTCCACTGCAACTGCCCGAATGCATCGCGGCCATTTTATTATGGGGGCACCCAGTGGACGGCCAGCGTTACCCCCTATGAAGAGATGGACACGCTAACATCCATGCCCAAGCCGGAATTCGAGCCCGGACCCATGGCGTGATAGAATAATTCTTAACCACCTGCGCAGCTGATCAAAACAATTGAAACATTCCGTATAACGCTGCCTTTTCAAACTCCGTTATCATCTTACAGGATATTTCAATACATTGTAACAAAACTGTAGTGTCGCTTTTCGGTCATACCAGGCTTACTGTGCAGAAATGAATTTTACAGGCATTGTGCGGTTCTTGAAAACCAATGTCCCTTTGAACTATGTAATGAACTTAGCCACCGTGTGGCAACTTGGCAACAAAAATAATGTTTCTCGAAAGTGCTGGAATTTTCTGTCTAAAGGAAGGAACTAACAAGGCAGCTTCCAGAAATTTCTATGTGAGTCATGTCCTGCCCAGAAAACTATAAAAGATGAGAGAACTCGCTCTTGGAGTTCAGCTGAGTGAGTTGATTTGAAAGTGCTTGTGGATACGTTGGTAGAAGCTGAGCGCTTTGCCGTTATTTACTGATTGTTTGTTAAAATCAGTTAATAACAGCAAAGTAAATGTGTACTTTGTTTGTATCACTAAATCAACAAAGTTATTGTAAATGTGTACTTTGCTACACATTTGCTTTGGTACCGGTGCTACGATTTTCTGGAATAATCGGTGAATAAAGTCTTCTTTTCTATTAAACCGGCATTTTGGATTGCTTAGCGAGCCCCCACTGAGCGATATTTGTTACAACCATAGAGGAGGAATAGATAGAGAGAGCTATTGTAACCCTAAACTGAACTTATGGAAATAGTATTGTTAAAACTATTTCATTATTGCCCTTGTCTTACGTTTTGCTTTGTAGCATAGCAAAATGTTTTATTTTGCAAAACAGATGACAGATGGCAATAAAGAGCCAAATCAAGTTAGTTTGGTACTTACGTATTATCCCGGCGGTCATTCCCGCCAAGCTATTTTTTCGTCGAATGTGCTGGCAAACAGTTGCCAATCGTATTCCGAATTGTATTCCATCAATAATTTCATGTGTCCGGGATTTATCTTGGAGAAAGATTGCTCGTCTTGGCGGACGGCCGGGATAATGCGTAAGTACCGTTAATTTTCTTTTCCTGTGACGCTGTTATCTTAGCTTTAAATTTCACCCGAAAATACAACAGGATGCTCTCTCCACCTATTTCTCCTCTGTGGTTATAATATAGACAATATATCTTGACACGTAAATTCAATGTTTTGGATAGGGCTTCCCACTCTTTTAAAATTCTATGAATGTTTTTTCTATCAAAATTAAACCGATAATCTTCCATCTGAAGCACTGCATTGAAAAACATTCCGAACATTCTGAAATCAGCGTCAAAGCAACAAAATAAAGCATACCCGCAAAATGCATGGAAGGGCTTTACTTTTTATTTTGTTAACTTCCTCTTATCCCACAAATTTAACTTTCTATAGAAAAACGGTTTAAGGGCGGCGCTCGAAATTCAACAAACCTCCTATGGTGATTTATTCTAAACCCCTTAGGAACGTGATATAAATGCAGAAAAGAATTCACAGCATTATCTGTTTCGCAGTTATGCAGTACACATCAACATCGAAAAAGCACTGTAATGCCAGCAGGCAGTAATACCCAATAGAGAAAGCTGTGACTTTAGAGGGAAGAGCAAGGAAGGCAAAAATAGTATCTTTAGTAGTCTCGCCGACATTAAAAAAAAAAAAAGTCGCCAGTTTAGCAACCATTTTCTTAATTATAGTTGCCAAAAAAGTAGCATTTTTTCGTGATTTTGTAGTTAAGAAATAAACATACGTCAAATCAAAAGAAATACTTTAGATAATTTAAAAATGTTAAGAATATATTCTTCCGTTCTCTACATCGTTTCTTATAAAAACTTAAAATACCTGCAAATAGTTATTATTACATGAATTACCTATGTTTCGATCTGCGATATATAAACAATGAAGCAACATTTATAGCCCATACCTTTTTCATTTTTTTTTTTTTTTTCATCCCTCCCACCTTCCTAAAATAACATCTTTTCTTTTTTTATATACATGGATACTACTTCTAAATATAATAAAACTTTTTTACTTGAAAAAAAAAATCTTAAAACAGATTATTTTAGACAAAAAGTATAGGGGGGGGGGGGGTGCAAGAATTCAGTTTTTTTAACTTCAGTGAAAAATAACGAAGTCTTTAAGGACTTTTAAAAATAACATTAAAATTTAAAACTTTTAAGGTCAGTGATTAAATTCTTAAGCGCCGCAATTACATAGATTTAAAGCAAATTCCATTTTAAATATAAAAAAAGTCCAGACAATTAATTTGTATTTTTAATGAAAGTAAACTATGAAAGATTTCAATTATTTTCATCAAATCGTCATTAAAAATTTGTTCACACGAATTAAATGTTGATGAATATTTATTTGGTGATTAAGATAGAAAAATACTAGAAAGTTTGCTATATAAAGTTTGCGAAATATTGCTGAAGTTCTATTGAAGCAAGAACTCTGAATTTATTAATACTGATTTTAAGTTATTGATATACTGTTATGGAGCTTTATTTAATATGAGACTATGATTCATTACAATGAAATTTGACTTTGCTGGATAACACACTGAACATAGTTGATGGCTGAAGTGTGAAGGTCCCAGGTTCGGGCATGTCACGCAGCTGTCAATCGAACGCCCTGAAATTTTGGGCGGTTTTCTCCAGATGTAACATGAATACGCGTTAGAATCCTCATAAAGTCCACCGTCCAAGGCACCGCCCCTTTGTGAAGGCTTGCCATAACACAAAATAAAACTAACATACACTGACCTTGACTTTGAAAAGCAAAACGGCACTCCACCATTATATTTATTTTCCCCAGCCTGAGAGATTAGGTGTAAATAACTTGAAACAATTAAGCGATTTCCTATTACTAGTGTTCACAACCATATATCATTTTTAATCTCGCCAACTTAAGTATTTTGATTATCAAAATTATTAAGGTCTATTTGGAGCGGTCGACGGTATGATACGTAAGTACCCTTAAACTAACTTTCAAGTTAAATTATATTGAATGGCGTATTTTAATTTGCGCTTTCATTTCTAATGTACTGAAAACGTGAAGCGAATACAAAAATTTCAGCTACCCAACTTGCTCTTGGTTCACTTCACCCACTGTAACTTCATATTTCTATAAAAAACATTTTTAAAACTTTTTTACCCCAATAACACGGTTTTTCTTGTTGTTGTTGTTGTTTCTTTTGAAAATAAAATTACCTTTCCCACATTTATGAAATTAATTTACAAAATTATTCTTTAGAAAAAAAAAAAACTGTACATGTTAATACTTTTACCCTTGCATAATATAATAATCAGTATCAAATATTCACAACTATGTAGATAACGCACCTAAAAAATAACTAAAACACCTTTCAAATTCAAATTTAATTTAACCAGGCCATACCAAAAGAGAAGTAAATTGCAAACTTGTATCTAAAACAACAAGATCCAACTTAGCATAACAGCCAGATTTAGTTTTAAAAACAGTAGAGCATTTAAAAAATTTCAAATAATTATTTTTTTTAAGCAAAAAACACTTTTTTAATTGCGTACTAACGCATCCATAGCGATTTAATTAAAACCTGGCGCTAACATTCATAACAAAAACAATAACATGAAAACTAGAAAATAGAGTGAGCAAGTTATTCTTGGAACTCGTATGCTGAAATTGTCAGAATCATGATGAAGCACTTTTGCAGGAAAACGCAGAAAACTAATTCAAATTTAATTAATCTACATGCAGTTTGAGAATATCTACTTGCCGTACTTTATTAACACACATTTAAAGACATTGATAAAAAGATATTTTGCTGGCATAGATCTTTACATCAGATCGAAATGTTATGACAGATACGTCACGAACACATAATTTAAATCGTGGCATACAATTCTGGGAGTCAGAACTTCTGCTAGTACTTGCTTTAAAATATCGATTGAAGGAATTCATGTCTAGATTCGAGTTTCGGAACAGATTGCTCTTTTATTTAAGTTCTAGGAGTCTAGATCGCGATACCATAAAGCCTAATTTAACTACGTTTCTCTCAAGTTAAAAAGGTTTGGTATGATAGATCTGTAATAGACTGCTGACTGCGGAAAACGGAATTAGAAGTCAAACTTCTAATAGATGTCCTCTAAGAAGACGGTCTTTTGATTATGAAGCATCGAATGTCACGTAATAAGTATGCAAATTAAAAGAACCAATTTAAATCGCATTTACGCTAACTGCCAAGTCTGAAAATTCTAATCTTTTCACATCAGTAGGCAAAAACATACGCCATAAATATTTTTAATTGCCTGAATATATCATTTATGGGCACATATAAAAAAGTTCATATACCAATTTTTTTCTTTTTTTCTCACAACACTTTTAAAGTGGATTTTACTGTCGCACATACACTCATTAGCGACTGTCATACAGCAAATTGATATTTAATTACAACGAGCACATTTAATTTATCTTCACGGAACATGTACACACGCCAAAACATCACATCGATTTGACACAACAGCAGAGTCTTGAATAAAATAATAATAATAAACGCTCGGGCGACAGAAGGGGGGGAGGGGGGGGGAAGCTTCGATGCAAAATGCCACCCAGTGGCCAAACAGAATCATTGCTGACTATATTCCCCCCATATTCCTATTTCCATTTCCCCCCAAAGTTTTCTCACTTCAGACGGAAAAAACACTCAAAATACTGGTGTTAAACAATAAAGTAAATAAAAAACTTTGTAAAAAACACACATAAGATGTTATAGGTAAGAGGATACGCACGTTTCAACCAAAAATTGTTTTGGCCTTCGTCAGTCCAAGCCCTTCGTTGCAAGCAACACAGGGTTCTGAAAAGAGAAAAACAAGCAAGATATTGCCACAAGGGGCAAAGAAAAGTCTAACAAAACCACGGAGAGGGTTCAGTTCGGAGAGTTATGGTAAACTGTAAAAAATATGTCACAAATAAACATAACTATACGGACTTCGTGTACTGCTTCAACGCACTGTAAAAAATACAGGAACGTTTCTTAAAAATAATGGGAAAAGTTAGACTCTGTCATAGAGAAAGTAAACATTCCCATCTGAAATACTATTTAATCCATTCTTTTATGAATATTGCTCTCAATATTCGCTTAAAAAAAACATGCATTTAACTTAAAAAGGAGTCACAGTGTTTTAAAAAAATGTCCAGGAACGTTTCCTGGAAATAATGGGCAGCTGAGGCGTCCAACAATTTCAAGGAACGTTACATGAAAATACTAGTAGCTTTACTGAACAATACATGTCAGTGGAACCTTCCTGAGTTGTTCAGTAAAGTTCCTGGTATTTTCATGTAACGTTGCTTGGAATTCTAGGACATCTCAGCTGCCCACTTTTTCCAAGGAAAGTTCCTGGATTTTTTTTAAGAGTGCAGCAAGATTTGATACCAATTTTGAAGGATGTTAATTTTGATAAATAACAGAAATTTAGAAATCTCCAGTCAACTGAAATTGTTTAATTTAATCTTATGCAGTTTTTATAAAAGTTTTTTTATAATTTCATCTTTTTGCATTTATTAAAAAATATTCCTACATGGTGTATGTTTGAACAGAAATTCCAAAGTTTTCAAAGCTTCACAACATATTTAATTTCTTTAAAAAGCTTTTAATTTTGGGGTCATATGATGCGGAAATACATTACTTGTCTCATATAAAAGTTAAAATACAATAAACATAATCATTTTTTAAAAAATTTTAATGTCGATCTTCCTAAAAATTGTTGAGATGCGCCTCCCTCTTCTCTACATTCATTCTGGAGAAACTCTGAATCCTTTACGATCGGAATAAATAGTCCACATAGGGTTTTCGCGTACAGCAGTTGAATATGAATATTATTGCCTCACCCAAGAGTGTCACGCAATATATTTCACCACTAAAACCAGAGACTGCAAGACATATTTACATGAATATCTGATTAATCAACGCTCTATTTAATAAAGCAGCAGTTCGGCAGACAAAAGTCAACAAACGTGAATCCCAAGTTATAAATTCGGCGGATATGCCGTTTGACATGATTGCGGAAAATCAGAAATCACTGACTTAATCCTAGCACTTAATCAGACATTTTAATTTAAAATGTGCGAGGGATATGTGCTTAGCGGCATTTTAAATATCAAAACACACTAAATCAAGTGCATTAAATTTCTTGGATAGAAAGAGACACAACACATGAAAATGAAATCTTTTTTTTTTTTTTTTTTTTTTTTTCGTAAGAGAATTTGAAGAGTACTTGACATACATTTTTTAAAAGCATATAAAATTCAGCATTTTATGTATGGAATCGCATTTGCTAATATAGAATGTATACAATATAACAAGAAAGATAAATCATGCCAAACCTATCGCTTACAAAGCACTTTTCAACACAATTACTTGACTTGTTCATGCAAAACTGCATAGACAACAATTAAAGCAAATAAAACTACTTCAACAAAATGCAGAATTTATTTTTATCACCACCCTTATATTTTCATCTATTAATGCAGTTTTGCACAAGCCCCAGTAAAATAAATTACACCCTTTTTTCATACAGAACAGGCCGTCGTAAACCCCGATAATGTTAGCTAATTTTATTTTGTGCTATTAAACCTACTGTAGCTTTACTAAACCTATTAACAGCCTTAATATTTCTTTTGACCTCATATAGAAGTAAGTACCTCAAGCTTTTAAAAATTATGTATGATTTTACATTAATAAAAGTAACATTTAAGAATTTCCTCGGCACCTCCACCGATGATCGATAAGCTAGGATGGATTTGTGTGTTGCAACAAGTGCCTGAGCTTGAAATTTTTCTCAAAAATTATTTTATACCTTTTTGTCCATCTTTGAATAACAAGCTTGATTTTAAAAACATTTTCTATACATTTATTTTTAATATTAATGTACACTAGCTACTTTACTATACGTAGACCCCACTTTTATGACTATAGCTCTCGTCGTTCTCAAGTTAATGGAGTGATAAAGGACTTTAGCAGACACAATATATAGTAATGCAAAACTAAACAAAATAATTTATCATAAATAACGAAGTACATTGATTTACCAAGCTTGATTGCTTTCAAAAATAGTAAATAATGACTGTATGCCTGCAGATCGATAATCCCTAAAATTTATTGTCATTTAAATTTATATTTCTAAATATAAGCAATGAAAAGCATAAGTTAATCTTTTAAGTTTTAAAAATGCATAAAGTACAATGCATATTTTAAAATAGCAAAATAATACCAGCGTATCATAAATGAAATATCGGAAACCTGTTATACCAACAAGCATTCATGTGTGCGTTATTCCATTATACTTAGAAACCGCATCTGAAAAAGGCAGCAACATGGGTAAAGGACTTAAAACTATTCAAAACAAATCTATTCCCCAAATTTCCGAAACTGTCTCATTCCAGTAAACGCCTACTCAGTTATTGATAGAACTGAAATAAATTGGAACTCTTTTAATAAAGTAGTAAAGATTACATGCTTTATACTTTGAGGCAGCAGTTTAAAATAAGATTTATTTATTCTCAGAAGATAAACATGCGTTATTGATTGTTGTTGCGATAAGATGCATTAAAAACCAACAAACTTGAACTGAATAGGAATGCGAATAAATTAATCTGACAGATGTGGGAGCTGAGAAAGAGTCGATTGCCTAATGTCTAAAAAAGCATTTTACTGCTTAGCACCATCAGTAGCTTTTGATTAGTCAACAAAGATTTTTTAAACACTCTCTAAAAAGATAAAGGAGAAGGAAAGGTAGGGAATCACTAACAATTTTACAGAAAGGTATACAAAAAAGAATATGCGGGGAAATGTTTTAAGTTATTTAAAAATATGCAGGTGTTAGAAAATTATAGATTTAGTAAATGTTGTTGTTGTGAAGTGTAGTATGTCGATAAACCATTTCTTTCTCTTTCTCACATAACACACAAATAACTCGAAATATTATGATGCTTTTATGAAAGTTTGTCAAACTGTTGTAGTTTATTTTCTTGTCAAAGAACTAAAAGAGCTGATAATGTCACCATTCTCCAAGTTATGTATTTTTATTTAATTTGTTTTCCCAATGTAGGGCTGTACAAACGAACAGTGAACAGCATCCAAAAAGAAGTTAAAAAAAAAAAAACTAGCACATAACATTAGAGCAGAAAGAAAGACCAAAGTCATCGCCCCAAAAGCTCTCAGGCACGCCAAATCTTGATATATCGAAGTCCATGGAGGGAATTGCAGCGCTTCAGATTTTTTTTCTATTCATTGGCTCTCTCAAACCACCGACTATAGGGGTGGTCATACGCACTTATACGATTTTTTCTCCAAGCCATGTCCTACTATTAATCGGAAAAGGGCTGCTGCATTCCAGCGTAGCTTTCCTGGCATTAATGGCAGATCTGCTTCAGTCAAATTCTTTATTCTTTCTCGTAGCTGTGATTAGGACCTCATTTTCATTACATACTTACATAGAATGTTATAGAATGGTTGGACATTTCAAAACAATTTGGTTTAACAATTAAGTACCCTTTTGAGCAAGGAAATCAGCCTGCTCATGACTATTCCTTTGGAGAACTACTCTTTCATTCGTCTGCTCCAGAAATCCGATGAGCTGCCGACACAGAGTTATTTCATCCGAAAATGCATCATTCAAAAAACCAACTGCTTGAATTGCAGCCTGAGAATCAAACAGCATAGCAAACTTTGTAGCATCAATTTGAAATTCAAGTTTATTTCAATCCAGTCTGACTAAATAGGATTTTGTTCGAAATTTTTCGGGACCTGGTCACAGAATTCGTAATTTTCTCTCACAGTCTGGATCTTTTGGACAAACCGAAGTTACGTCTAAGTTTCTTATGTTTGACTGGTAGTTGGACCTCATGGGAAGTCTTCACTTCCAATGAATATTTCCAATAAAAGCAAGGTTGGGGCATTGTTCTGTAAGGCTTCGAGTATTTTCAAATAGCTCCCAAGGCATGTTATAAATGATTTGCAGCAATAAGTAATCAAGGGCAAAATGAAAGTTTTAGAGATTGTATTTAGAGTAGATCTAGCACACACCTTCAAAGAGACTGCGCATAACTCTTCAAGATGTTGATTCTTTAAGCCTTCCTCCTGTCAATAATTCAATGCGTGACCTCCAATTCAGTTTATTGTCAAAAATTACCCGCAGGTACTTAAATGCCTCAGTAATCTTGAATAAAACAAATTATTGCTCTAGGACAAAATGTCTGGAGTCAACGAGAGACTTATTCAAAGTTTTATATATTAATCTTGTTATTTAGCTGAAAATTTCCTACAACTCTAAAATATTTACGTATGAGTATGATCTTAAAATCTTTAGTTCTTCACTACAGATAAAAGAATTTTGAGAAGAGTTTGGACCAACTTTTGAAAGCAAGAACCCGATAGGTTATATTTGAATCGGAATTCGAGCACAGAGCGAAATCTACACTAATTAAACTTCTTCATTGCTTCACTAGATGAGTCTTCGGTGGTTTTGATCGCTTTAAATTTAGAATGCACATGTCTGTTTCAAAAACTTTGTTAATACTTCCAAGTGCATCTCACTAACCATAAATGCCATCCGAAAAAGTTACGTATGTAAAAGAAACAAACACCTAAAACAAAGGACTTGACTGAGAGTGCCATCAGTTTTGTGGCTGTATGCTAAGAAAAAATCTGGAGTGACTCCACTCGACTTTCCGAACGCTTTATATTTACCAAGCATTTGAATAAATTTCATTCACCTCAATCGGATCTAGTGTAGAGCTGAAGCAAACCGCATGTATTCGGTACTAAGATACGGATAATCACTCAGACTCGAAGTAACGAATTGTTACTTTTCGGTTGATATCGTTACTACTCGATCCGAAGATGTTTCGGATCGAGCAGCTTCGAACTTCGAATACAGACTGCCAGGCGAGGCGAACTAGAGGGGAAACGGGTTCCAGTAATCGAGTACTAATATCTTCTGTTATTTGTTACTGGGGTTACTGGATATCGGATCGCGGTTTCAAGAGGGAAAATGACTTTCGAGTTTGCATTTCGGATCGACCAGGTTCGAACTTCGAATACAAGACTGCGGGAGGGAGAAAATGAATTTCGGTATTTGAGTAATAGTATGTTCCTTTCCGTTACTAGATACCGGAAGTATTATGGATTCTCGCTGTTGGGAGGGAAAAATCAGTTTCGGTATTTGAGTAGTAGTATGTTCTGGTTGCAATTCGTTTGTGCCGCGCCGAATGGAATCGTTTTGATGAGGTTTGGAAGAATCCGTATGTTTCGTTACAGTTATGGAGATGGAATAGTATCTGCTGCTCTATTGATATGGGTCGTACAATGGGGGGATACGATCCGGTGTGTAGTATGTTATTATGCGCAGTTGAACTCTTTTTTTGCGGGGGGGGGGGGGGAAGGGGGTGTTCTTATAATTGTAGAGGAGCAATACATATAAGAGAAGCATGTTAGTAAGGGGTGCTAATTTCGGGCTTTCTAACATTTTAGTACTGAATAGTGGTGCAATCAGAATTCTTTCTTTCAGGGTGGTTCCGAAGCAGGATTGCGAACTTAACTTTTTCTTTTTTTTTTTAGCTAGAATCGAAATGAGTAATAAATAACAAATTATTTAAATACACCTTTTAAAAAAATATTTTTATAAAGTAAACGAATTCACACATTTTTATTATTTAAAATATTATTTGGAACTAAAAAAAATATTTAGCATGGAAACCTAAACACATTTTTACTTCCTTGTACGTAGTATAAGGAAGTAATGTGATCCCGAAAAATTTTGGGGGCCAAATTTCGACAAAAAAACCGATTTTGACTACCTCTAAATTGAATTTTAAAAATTTTTTCGATGCATCTCATCGTAGGCTAGCATGCACGATCATATTAACGCGTCTGCAACTCATTTTGACCAGCGGCGAGTTTATTGTGGTCAGTTTTTCCATGCCGTCTGTACGTACGTACGTATGTATGTAACTCGCATATCTCAAAAACTATGGGTCGTAGAATGTTGAGATTTGATATTTAGGATTGTTCTATGATCTAGTTGTGCACCTCCCCTTTTGGTCGCAATCGAATGAATAGTTTATGTACAGGACCGCCCAAAAGATTCGAAATACATTACGCTCTATGGGCCGAAAATCATTAAACTCGCATATCTCAAAAACTATTAGGCGTAGAATGTCGAAACTTCATATTTGGATGTTGTAACATCTAGTTGTGCACCTCCCTTTGGTTCATTCGGAGTTCCGGCCCAACTCAACATCTAGGCGACTAACGCATTCTCGAGTTGAAACTAGTGCACTCTCCCCTTTCGGTTCCATTCGACTGGATAGTTTATCTACAGAACCGCCTAAAAGATTCGAAATACATTACGCTCTATGGGCCGAAATTCATCAAAGCGTTTTTTAGAGGTATTGGGCTATTTCAAACGACTCAGAAGTGATATATGCTGTAAAGAGTTTGAAAATGAATTTCTCCATTAAAAAAAGTGTGTTTATCATTTACAGTTCTGCTACAGGAACACTCAAAAGATTTCCAATACATTACGGTCAATGGCAATTTTAGGAGATTCATCCATTTCAAGCACAATACCGTCCTACCACATAAGTTAGGTAATGTTCCGACCACCGTCACGTGCCTCCCTCAAGTACTATGCCAAAAGTCGCCAAGCTTGGCGACTTTTTTGTGTACGTGTGTGCATATTTAACTCTCAAATCTCAAAAACTATTATGAAATTTCATATATAAGATTGTTGTAACATCTAGTTGTGCATGTCGATTTTTGGTTAAAATCTACTGGAGAGTTTATTTACAGGTCCACTGAAAAGAATTTCAGTACTTTAATGTCTATGGACATCTTCAATATAATACAATTGTAGACAGTCATTGTTTGGTACATGCCCAAAATCTCGCCGTGTGTCCTCGACCTTGGCGAGTTTTGCCGAAATGTCGCCAAATTTGGCGATAGTCAGTCATTTGGTCCATGCCCAAAGTATCGCCATTTGTCATCGTTCTTGGCGAGTTTTGGCGAAATATCGCCAAATTTGGCGATAATCTGTTATTGTTGGTCCATGCTTAATATCTCGCCAAATGTCGTCGACATTGACGAGTTTCGCCGAAATATCGCCAAATTTGGCGCAAAAAATTATTTCGTATTTTGTATAACTCTAAAACTTTAACCCGTAGAATTTTGAACTCTTGTATTTAGAACTATATTATAATATCTAACGGTTTTCAATATCTTTTTTGACAGCAATCGACTGGGAATTTATTTACAGGGTGAGCCAAATGACTTTAAATACATTAAGGTGTATGGATGCATTCAATTCATTGAAAGTCTGTGGTCAATGACTACTTTGGCTATCCCCAAAATCTCGCAAACTATCTCAAGTTTGTCGGCTTTTGGTGAAATATCGCCAAATAAATTGTCAGAAAGAAATCTTTCAAATTGAACTCAGCTTGGAGATATCAAAATGTTTGGCTAGAAATCGCTATATCTTACTATTATTAGTGCTGTAAAAGTAACGACAAAATGAGTATCCGTATGTATTTGTTACTTAGATGTTCGCTATTCGTTACTATGTATTCGTTACTCGTTACTTTCGTTACTACTAATAGAATCGGTAATAGGGTGTTATATGTGCCCCATAACAACACATCCGGGACAGTGTTGTTATGGGTATATGCCGCCCATACATAAACCCATAACAAAACCTAACCCAAAAGAATTTTTTTTAGCGAAGTTGTACAAAGTTGTATTTAGAGCTTATTTTCTCTGATTTACAGATTGTTTTTATACACATTTATGGTTTTATACAATGCTAAATTATCCGAATTACTGAGTACACATAGAAATCTTCCAAAGACATATGCCATTCTTTTTTTTTCTCAACCCCCCCTTTTTTAAATTCTGAACGCTGGTTTAACCTGTTCACTCTTATCATAAAAAATGTAAAGGAAAGCTTGTGACTCTGTTTTTTTTCTGGGAGCGGGTTCTCGAATACTGAGATCCAGGGATTGGGCCATATATATTAAATTCACAGGGCAGGGGATCTCAGTATGATATCAACTACTTTGCGTCTCTACAAGCATAATATCTTTATTATTTGTGAGTTCATATTTCATATCAAAAACTTCTTTTGCTGGACGATTTTTCGAAGTAAATTAAAAATTACCATATTTTAAATTAAAATTGTTTAATTCAGTGAGAATTATCTATTTTTAAGATATTTCCAGTTCTATTTCTGCACTTTTGGGATGAAAGGGGTTAGCCCCTTCTGTGGGTGCATATATGAGAGCATTCTTTAAACAAAAATTATCACTCCTTTCATACAGAAAGAATGGTTGCACCGGACTATGCGTATTCCATGAGTTCATGGAATAAAATGTACCATAAAATAGGGCAGATGGCCCCCTAAACGCCGACATTTTAGAAACATACTGAACTTTATTGAATTATTTTAATACCAGTGGCTTACGCAGGAGTGGGCATAGAAATCCCGGGTAGCTCCCAATTTTTTATATATTTTTTAAACAATTACTTAAAAAATGTGTTTAGGTTTCCATGCTAAATATTTTTTTTAGTTCCAAATAATATTTTAAATAATAAAAATGTGTGAATTCGTTTACTTTATAAAAAATATTTTTTTAAAAGGTGTATTTAAATAATTTGTTATTTATTACTCATTTCGATTCTAGCTAAAAAAAAAAGAAAAAGTTAAGTTCGCAATCCTGCTTCGGAACCACCCTGAAAGAAAGAATTCTGATTGCACCACTATTTAGTACTAAAATGTTAGAAAGCCCGAAATTAGCACCCCTTACTAACGTGCTTCTCTTATATGTATTGCTCCTCTACAATTATAAGAACACCCCCCTCCCCCCCCCCGCAAAAAAAGAGTTCAACTGCGCATAATAACATACTATACACCGGATCGTATCCCCCCATTGTACGACCCATATCAATAGAGCAGCAGATACTATTCCATCTCCATAACTGTAACGAAACATACGGATTCTTCCAAACCTCATCAAAACGATTCCATTCGGCGCGGCACAAACGAATTGCAACCAGAACATACTACTCCTCAAATACCGAAACTGATTTTTCCCTCCCAACAGCGAGAATCCATAATACTTCCGGTATCTAGTAACGGAAAGGAACATACTATTACTCAAATACCGAAATTCATTTTCTCCCGTTCGAAGTTCGAACCTGGTCGATCCGAAATGCAAACTCGAAAGTCATTTCCCCCTTGAAACCGCGATCCGATATCCAGTAACCCCAGTAACAAATAACGCCTCGCCTGGCAGTCTGTATTCGAAGTTCGAAGCTGCTCGATCCGAAACATCTTCGGATCGAGTAGTAACGATATCAACCGAAAAGTAACAATTCGTTACTTCGAGTCTGAGTGATTATCCGTATCTTAGTACCGAATACATGCGGTTTGCTTCAGCTCTAACTATTATTGATATTTTATATCTTTCAAACAAATAAGTTTAGAGGAAGTGCGTAAAAAACATTTTTGATTTAATAGACGTGCAAGGAAGTCATGTGTTGGACACATCAGATTTTTTAAGTAATTGTTTAAAAAATATATAAAAAATTGGGAGCGACCCGGGATTTCTATGCCCACTCCTGCGTAAGCCACTGGTATTAAAATATTTCAATAAAGTTCAGTATGTTTCTAAAATGTCGGTGTTTAGGGGGCCATCTGCCCTATTTTATGGTACATTTTATTCCATGAACTCATGGAATACGCATAATCCGGTGCAACCATTCTTTCTGTATGAAAGGAGTGATAATTTTTGTTTAAAGAATGCTCTCATATATGCACCCACAGAAGGGGCTAACCCCTTTCATCCCAAAAGTGCAGAAATAGAACTGGAAATATCTTAAAAATAGATAATTCTCACTGAATTAAACAACTTTAAATTAAAATATGGTAATTTTTAATTTACTTCGAAAAATGATCCAGCAAAAGAAGTTTTTGATATGAAATAAGAACTCACAAATAATAAAGATATTATGCTTGTAGAAACGCAAAGTAGTTGATATCATACTGAGATCCCCTGCCCTGTGAATTTTATATATGTGGCCCAACCCTGGATCTCAGTATTCGAGAACCCGCAACCCAGAAAAAACACGAGTCACAAGCTTTCCTTTACACTTTTTATGATAAGAATGAACAGGTTAAACCAGCGTTCAGAATTTAAAAAAAAGGGGGGGGTTGAGAAAAGAAAAGAATGGCATATGTCTTTGGAAGATTTCTATGTGCACTCAGTAATTCGGATAATTTAGCATTGTATAAAACCATAAATGTGTATAAAAACAATCTGTAAATCAGAGAAAATAAGCTCTAAATACAACTTTGTACAACTTCGCTAAAAAAAATTCTTTTTGGTTAGGTTTTGCTATGGGTTTATGTATGGGCGGCATATACCCATAACAACACTGTCCCGGATGTGTTGTTATGGGGCACTATATAACACCCTATTACCGATTCTATTAGTAGTAACGAAAGTAACGAGTAACGAATACTTAGTAACGAATAGCGAACATCTAAGTAACAAATACATACGGATACTCATTTTGTCGTTACTTTTACAGCACTAATCTAGTGTTCAGGTGCTAGAGCACTTCACTTGATTTGAGTGTATATGTCGCAAAGTATAAGAATACTTTTTTGCCGGAATAGCAGATTTGTCGCGCAAAGCCCAATTTCTCGTTTTTTGCTTAAAATTTACTCAATTTAGATGCATCGATATCCAAGGGCGGATTTAGGGGGGGGGGAGCGGAGGAGGCGGCCGCCCCCCCCCGAGAAAAAGAGAAATCAATGCAAAAGATCCTATTTTACTTCCATAAAATGCATGTATATGCCAATCTTCTAACTACCCCCCCCTGACAAAGCATCCCGTAGGCCCAATCCGGGAATCAAACATAGAACCAAGGTGTGATAAAATGGTTCGTCAGACACTTTACCACCTGGGTGGCTGGTATAAATATATACCGTGTTTCAAAACTGTCAGTAATAAAAGTATTACACCTTGCCTCTTTGGCGAGGTGTAATACTTAAAGGCATCTTACTTAAAGGCAAGAGGGGAGCAATTGCCCCCCAAAATAAATTCAAGAAAATTCAGAATATCACCTATTTGACAGTATTTTCTACAATGGGAAACATTCCCCCCCCCAAATCTAATGCTACATGCGAATTTACGCCAATGTTTCGAAATATAAGCGAATGACCAAATTAAAATGTTATAACTTTCTATTTAAACATGAATTAGGCAGGTTGAATTATTCCTGCGAGGAAAAATCACTGTACCAACCACAGTTGGTACGGTTTCTACATCTCGGCATTTTTCCATATGCAATTATATAATCCATGCGTATTCAAATCTTCATCCATAAAAATATTTATGACTAGCTGAAGTACCCGTCCTTGACGGGTTAGTGAATGCAAATTTCCAAAAAGCAAGAACTTCCGTCAGCATTGTAGGAGTACACAGAATGGATGTAGTATGTTGCCAAAGTATAGAAAGCGAAGTTATAATTTTTATGTATTGTTAAAATATTACAGGTTTAGAGTCACTAAGTAATATCATTTCATTCGCTTGAGTCGTAATTATGGGATGCGCGAACGAATTTTTACGCATATTGAAATAATTTTCGCAAAATCTCAAAGTCTAATCAACAATTTTGAAAAATTTGAAGCCTAGAATTTAAGTTGAGTGACAACCTATCATGTCACCCAATTTCGTTACATTCCCTGCAGTCTTTATTTCGTGAGGCTTGAACAAAATTTCAGCATTCTAAAACGATTTTTGCAAAATCTCAAAATGTAATCAAAATATTTTAAAAACTCACCGCCTATAAATTAAGATTAGCAACTACCTATCCTATCACTAAATTTCGTATGATTCGTATTAGTCGTTATTATGTGATATTTGAGGAAATAGAAACGTATTTTGAGAGAATTTTCACAAAATCTCAAAATCTAATAAAAATGTTTTAAAAATTGGACACCTATAGTTTATGTTGAGCAACTATCTATCATGTGACCCAATTTCATATCATTCGCTTTAGTCGTTATTACGTAATGCGGGAACAAATATTTACTCAGTTTTAAACGATTTTCACAAAATCTCGAAATCGGATCGATATTTTTTAATTAGATGCTTATAGTTTAAGGTGAGTGGCCACCTATCATTTCACCAGATATCATTTTTTCACCTTTGCAGTTATTACGTGATGTTCGAACACAAATTTAGGCAGTTTGAAATGATTTTCGCAAAATCTCAAAATCTAATCAAGATTTTTTTTTTAATTCGAAGCCTATGTTTTAAGTTAAGTGAGCCCCTATGATGACACCCAATTTCATATCATTCGCTTCAGTCATTTTTACGTGATGCTTGAAGACAAATTTACGCAGATAGAAAGGATTTTCGCAAAATCTCAAAATCCAATCAAGATTTTTTAAAAATTGGACGCCTATGTTTTAAGTTGAGTGACCACCTATCATGACACTCAATTTCATATCATTCGCTTCAGTCGTTTTTAAGTGATGCTTGAACACAAATTTACGCAGTTTGAAACGATTTTCGCGAAATCTGAAAATCTAATCCAGATTTTTTAAAAATTCGACGCCTATGTTTTAAGTTGAGTGACCACCTATCATGACACCCAATTTCATATCATTCGCTTCTGTCGTTTTTACGTCATGCTTAAACAAAAAAAGCGTCACGGACAGAATGACAGAACGACAGAAGGACAGAATGACAGACAGACAATTTTTTTTTTGAGGGTCGCATCGGATTCCCGGGTGCTTGAAACGGATTTTATCGTAAAATATTTGAATTCCAAGAAATGTACAGACAAAAGTCTAATTTTATTTATATAGATTTGTTTCCCTAACCACCGTATTTTCAATGCTATAAATGTATATAAATTTTGCTTAAGAATAACGCAAAGCATATAATTAAAATTATTAATTTTTTAATACAGGTTTTAAGCGAAAAACTCCGGAAGGAATAACCTCAGCTCAATCTTTAGGATTCACAGAAATGGAATAACAAAGCAGACTGACGGATTCCGTGATGTGGGTTCAAATAGGTTTAAAGTACACTCTTGTCATGGCGGGAAAAAAAAAAAAAAAAAAAAAAAAAACTAACACAGGCATTAAAAGAAAGTAATTTGATCTACGCATTCATTTTTAGAAACTTTTAAAAATGCGCTAAAATAAAATAAATTGTCAAGAATCAAAATGTGTAACGACTGGGCACGAACGCATGCTCTCACACAGAGAAAGAAAATGTTTAAACTGATATAAACTCTTTCTTTGACTCGGCCAAACGAATATTAAACTACATCAATGAAAAGTTTTATACGGAAATTACACGCTGTGAAGCTTCAAAATAAATTAAACAATAAAAACACTACAAAGAAAAGCAATTTTTAAAAAAAGGTTATGAAATTCAATGAGGATTAAAAAATATTTTATGAAAAAATAAAAGAATGAATTAATAATTTTAATTAACGTTATTTAACAAAAATATACCAATAATGATCTAAAGTTTGAATTTAAATTTAATCCTAAGCACGTAAACAGAAGGAAAAACCACTTTTTATACGCATATTAATAACTCAAAACTAAATCTCCCAAATCTTGAAGTTCCCAGTTCATAATAAGCCGCGTAACAATTCCAGAAGGACACAAGAGTGCAGGCTTGCAAAAATAATTAGTAACATTTAATTAAAGAAAATCCTTTTAATTAAAAATAGTCATTCATAAAAGTTAATATAAAAGAGAATTAAGATACCGGACGGGTACTTGTGAAAAGAAATAAAAACCAGAAAGGAATAATTTTAATTAAAACTGTTTTCGTCAAAATAAATTAAATACAAGACGGAATAATTCTCTGGCAGTAGAAAATATTCTGCTTTCAGTTTCAAAGACTTTATATTATTGCTATAAAAAGGACAAAATGAAGTACTTAAAGTAAGAGTATTGTTACATAATACACATTCTGATTGAACGGCCGAATGAAGAAGATAAGCATCTATCTTGATTTCGCCTGGATCCAAACATACTACAGAAAACGGTAGTGGAACCATGGGAGGAGCTAGGAAGCTTCAACCCCCACCCCCAAAAAAAGAAAGAAAAAAGATTGTTAATATTCTGCTTTATACACTTAATAAAATTAACAAAAATTACCTTTTTTTTATAAATTAGATCTCCTCTAGAAAATTCACAGTAGGCTTGATATTTTTTAACTACACTTTTTTTTTTTTTCGGTTAAATAAGCTTATTTCAGGAACTAGCCCCTCCAAATAAAATTCTGGATCTGCCACTGACGGAAAAATATTGTTTTATGACAGAACAACCATTTAATATATATATATATATATATATATATATATATATATATATATAATAAATCTAACAAAGTATGATTAAAATTTTAATACCGTTAAAAATCAAAGTATGAGAAGATGGGGTGAGATATTCTACCGAGCTTCAAAATGGGAGACGCACATTCATCACATAAAATAATAATAATAATAATAGTTTAAAGAACTAAAAAACGATTTTATAGCAGATCGAACTTTAAAAAGTAAAAAAAAAAAAAATTTAATAAAATTTTGTCCAATAGCGATATAAAGTCAACAAACTCAATAAAATGAAATAATTTTCAGAGAGTTTAAAATAAAACTAAACTGATAAACAACATAAAACATATATATAAAAAAGCGTGAGGGGGGGGTGCTCTGTTGTATATTTTTATACTAACTCTACTTTTAGAATTAAATGCTAATGAAATACATGTTACGATCGATATAGAGCACTCGATATATGTGAATGTAACACATTCAGCGACGTGCCAACGTTTTGAAATTTGGAGGGGGGGGGGGGGTTATTTACGACAAAAATAAACAAAATCACGGATAACTGAAGATTGATTTTTGGTTTTATTTTCTTTCTTTCTTTATTTATTTCCTGCCAGTTCATCAAAATTTTCTGCAACAAATTTAATTACCAAATACAGATTTTCTTTGTAATTCTACACACAAAATTTTACAATTGAGTCCAGATTGATTTTTGCAGTATACCACCCATGAACATTAAGGAGTGGCAGATGAATTAAATGTTCTGCTTCATGTTCGTGAGCAAACAAGGTTGTTATGATTTTGCCTAGCCCCCCCCCCCAAAAAAAAAGGAAAGGTTATTTTTTGGGGGGGGAGGGGGGAGGCCTACTTTTAAAAAAGGAGAAAAATAAAAAAAACTTTTTTTTTCAAAATTACAACTTTAAAATATTGACTTTAATTACATAACTAATATATCTTTTAATAAAAATCATCTCTTAATTCACCATAACAAAACAGTTTAAAAGCTCTAGTTCAGCACTTACATAGTACTTTAATTTCATTGTCAGAATTATTACTAATAATCAATTTATCTAAAAGTAAACCATGATTGGTTATTATTATTGGTTTATTATTTTTTTTCGTGTATAATTTATAATTGTGAATAATAATTATTATTCATTTAAATATTTTTTTTATCTATAACTGATTTTTGTAAATTAGTTCCTTTAGAGAATTTTTGTAAATTAGTCCCTCAGTGGGGGGTCTTTCTAAGGCGTCCTAACCCATATTTATGCTACGCTTCAGTGGAAACCACGGAAAACTCCGAATGGTTAGTTCGGCGGATGCCACCTGGGTTTGAACCCAGTTTAGAGTGCTATGTGTTCGGCCAGTGATCAGGCACCTTGATCACAGAGTAATAATTACACATATATGCATCAGGGTTTCTTTTTATCCCCTAGTTTCAAAAATAAGAATTCAAATGATTAAAATTTTTAAAAAAAGAAAAGCTTGATTAGACATTGAATAATCCTTTTATAAATGTTTTTAAATAATTTTCCATGTAAATTTTAGAATCTGCCTGCTCTTATTATACCTTGATACTGTGAGGAGGAAAGAAGCCAGGAACAAATGCCCCTGCCGGATTAGCTGCAAAAAGACAATTAAAATAGGAACAATTTGTATATTTTTAATTTAAAAAAAGTTTTGAAAAATTTAATTTTTTGTAGCAAAAAAATATGCACATGAGAATAAAATGATATAAAAATGAAGCACTTTCTTTTATTTTTAAGATTGCGGTAGAACAAAGTCATACAGATCAATAAACACTCGGGGAGAGAATATGCTTTTGTTTAGTTGTATTAACAAAAATGTCTTAATTTAATATAAAAAATAAATATTAAAAGCTGCATTTATCTTTACTTAATAAAAAAAAAGCAGTTCTTATTTTCTCACAGTTAATCTACACAAATCAATATTTTTTTAAATCATAGAATTTGTGTGAGGATTTTTTAGCTTAACATTCAAACTTTTAGAAGTATTTAAAATTCGAGAAATTTATAAAATAAATTTAAATAAGCCTTTATGTACTTTGTAATTGCATTAGAGATGTTAATAAAGAAATACTTAATAGGAAATACTCATTTACCAAGCGGATGCAAAAACATTGAACTTGAGTTGGCAGATACAAAATACGGAACTTGGCCATGATTATACGTATAATCTGCATATTGTTTAAAAAAAAGAAAAAACTGAAAATACTAGCATGCAGAATTCCACGGATCTGTGGAAGATTCTCACCCCAGCCCTTGAAAAAACTCAGGCATTTAAGAAGCCTGTGTGCAAATATGTCATGCATATGTATAAGAACACTGAAAGATATTTCAGCTGAAGCTGCAGACGCAGGTAGACTCAATCTAATCCGCACAGGTTGGGATTAAGTGTTGCGCAGATTATAGGTCAATTGGTTAACATGGGGGGAAAATGCATATTTTACTACAAAATATTGGCAACAGTACACATATAATTAGACAGAACTGAAACCAAACTGTTTGTAATAGTTTTTTGGTAATAATATATGAAAAATAATATAAAACATTTTTTTTTCAATTTAAAAGGCTATATGTTTTAGTCATTTGATAATATTTGAAACTGCACTTGACAATTTTGTCTAGCAGCTTATTAATAGGTATTCTTTTGTGCTTGGAGACACTAGTTTATTTATTTATGTGTGTTCATTAAAAGTATTTAATTGTATTTACTAGTTTGTTTCTGCCCATAACAGATGTTTCTCTAGAGTAATGCAAAATTATACTGCATGAAAATATAATTCTATGCTTTTCCATGTATCGGTATAAATAGTGAATTTCCACAAATGATTAATCGAGTTATTAATATAAATAGGCTAATATTTCAGTGGACCTCTTTTTTTTGGTCTTTTTATTTTCACGAAAGTGAATGTTTCATCAGTCTTTCAGAGTCTGTGTAGAAAAACTGAAATGTAAAATTATTTGTTTACATGTAAAAAGTATGGTGAATTATAGGAATTTGCAGATTATAGGGTTGCGGATTAAAGGGAGTGTGCTTACAATGGAGATCAATTTCGCAAGTCTGAACACTTTATTCATGCAC
Organism: Cheiracanthium punctorium; assembly: GCA_038373885.1. Lineage (NCBI taxonomy): Eukaryota > Metazoa > Arthropoda > Arachnida > Araneae > Cheiracanthiidae > Cheiracanthium > Cheiracanthium punctorium. The sequence continues at coordinate 734,190 of JAWZYV010015503.1, forward strand.
TCCTAAATCGTAATTGATTCTGTCTCCAACTTATGGTAGATATGATGACACAAACTTTATTTTTAACACAACAGGTATCGGAATCAACTGCGTTTCTAATTTTTCAACATTGAAATAAATTGCATGAATACTCATTGTAATTCTAGTTTCACCACTGATTGGCATCAAACATGGGTGCTCATATGACTGTTTGTAGGCATAGAATTCAATACACTGTAGAAAGGCAATCACTGATCTTTCCTTCATACCACGGTCACGTGATTCAGCATAGTTTGACTGACAGTACAGGAAGCCACTCAGAACAATGTGTGGGCTTCCAAGTTGATTGGTGATAAAATGTGGCATAGCCAGAAAATTTTCATGGGGGAGGGGGGGTTATGACTACTGCAACGCACACATATGTATAAGTGTATCTGATAAGGGTGTAAAGAATATACATTTTGTATGGCAAAAAATTCCTCATGGGGGGGGGGCTGTGACCACCTATCCCCCTCCTCGGCTATGCTACTGTGATAAATAACAATTACTTGTTGACAGCTAAACTCCACAGGTGAAGGGAACGCCAGAACCACCCACTGGAATGAACATGGTTCCTGCCCTCAAGCCTTCAAACCCAAAAAAACACAGAACCTGTTGTTCAGAATCCCCATATCTATTTCCGTTCTATCTCTATTTAAGTCCTATGTTTGTAGGGGGGGAGGGGAGTTGCAAGTCAAGGGCCCTGCCCCAGAAAGATACTACATTTTAGTGTTGAATCACTACTACGTTTGTGGAAGATAGGGAAGGGAGACATGTCCCCTCCCTACCCATGGGTATGGGCACTCATGACATCAGAATTCAAAGTTGTTTTATCAGAACAGCTTTATAACAGTACTTTTGAGCTGAAGTTAAAACTAGTTTGCCCCCTATCCTCATATGCACAAAGGACGAAGGGGAAAAAAACTGCTTCTCCCCACATACACACCCCACGTTGGCATGTGCCTGAACACATTTACATCAAAACTTATTAATACGGGGGAAGTATTTCATAGGGGGCTGCAATGCACGCATCCTTACAAAAACTGTTCATTAACCAAAATGTTCTTTACATGTTTCCCTTCATATCTCAAAGGAAAAAAGAGACAACCATAAAAATCTGTGAGTTTACCAATGGTGATTCTAGTAAAAATTACATGACATCAAAGGTTTTCTAATCAAGAATTTCAAGCAGTTCTAATTCAAATACAGATTTAGATATTTCTGATTCTAAATGAAAATGGTCGTTAATAGACAATCCACCAGTGTTAAGAGTTTTTAAGCCCAAAAGCAAAATAGAGAAGGGAGTCATTCACCTGAACCATGGCTGGTAAGGTGCAGTGATGTAAAATACCCGGGTATTTATTTTCAAGGGTAAATACCCGGGTATATACACAAAATGGGTATTTAGCTGGGTATTTATTTTTGAATTAACACTATTGTTTAAAAACAGCTTGTATTGGTGGGTAAGGATATCTCCCCCCCCCACACACACACACATACACACATATGTACATTAAGTTTTAAAACCAGAAATTTAGGAACCCTTTACAACTTTTTAATTTCATAAAACTTCAAAAAATATAATTATGAAAAGAAGCTATATGATACATGTTGAATAAAATACTTCATTAAATATAGCCTATAAATATAACTGTTGGAATAAAATTGTAAATAGGAATACTAACAAGGAGCAGTGTATTTGACAATTTGAAAAAAGGAGAGAAATTCAACTATACTAAATATATACAGACAGTAAAATCTGAATTACGAATCTGAATCTCCGGAGACCAAAATCAAATTTGTAATTCTGAAAAATTCGTTAAACGGAAATATTACTATAAAAAATTGGTATTAATGATTTTTTTTAATAGAAATATTTTGTTCATCAATCTGAAATATTCACAAAAGTTTAAATTTACCATAAAAAATATGTTTTTAAACCTATTACTTATAACTACTAATTTTGTAACTATTTGCATGTAATTTTTATTTTAGTGATCATTAAATCAATCATAAGATACATATAATCCCCTCTCCACTTCAATAACAAACCATAATAAACTATCACAGTTTAAAAAATAATAAACATAAAATAAGCTCTGGGATATAATAGTAAACTTAAAATAAGCTATGAGGTATATTAATCAATGTAACACATTAAAAATATTGCTAAAGCTGTCACTTGCACAAAACAATTTAAGGACTACCATAAAACATCCTTCATTATTAAAGTTAGTGAAAAAAAATGCGGTATGGCTGATAAAGTTGTTTATGCCAAATAATCAAACGCTTAATAATAATAATAATAAAACACTACAAAAATACTCATAATGAAGTCAAATTAAAATTAAAAACTTTGCATTAAAAAAAAACAATAATAGAAATCTAATTGGTATTAATCATAAATGTTGTTAAGAACAGTTCTTCCATTCTAAGTTGAAAATACCCAGTTTTTGGGTATTTACCCAGGCCTTGGGTAAATACCCAAAAAATATTTACCTACCCAGTGGGTATTTACCCACCCCACATCACTGGTAAGGTGGGTCCCACATAAATTGAAAATTCATTGCGATTTCAAACTTTTATTTAAAGGAATATTGAAGATTGTGCCAAGATATCAATGAACCCAAAGGGGTAATGTATTCCCCCTCACACACACACAAATGAAATTCAGTCTACCATACAACACCTGAAATGGGCCCAGTACAAAGAGGAAAGCTTCTTTAGGCCATTTACCCTTTGGTTGAGTCATATTGACGTTGAGAGCATATTTTTTTATAACATCAATTGCAATGATAACTTAATTTTACTTTTCACTGCCTGCACCCAGATGGTTTAGTGGCTAGTGAACCATTGTATCACACACTGAGTCCTTGTTCGATTCCTGGCTTGGGCTTTTGTGTTTGCCACTTTTCCACTCTTCATTTTTGTTCACTTGTCCATCCCTTCAAAGAGGATAATGTTGGCAATGTACTGGGTGCTGTCATAATAAAATAAGCAATATTTTGGCCTGTAGCAGTGGCAAATGACTGATGGTCAAGTGCCCATGATTTACTATAAAAAAAAAAAAAAATGCTGAAAGTTGCCAGGGTTTGCCATTTTTAATGATTTATTGCCAAGTTTGGCACCAAAACATAAGTCTTCAAAACTAAACTAAGCTTGGCAATATCTTCCAAATTTGGCTAGAAACTGGTAAACACTACATTTTATTACAAAGGTAAAGTATAATTAAAATATGCCTGGCGAAGACTGTAAAATAGATTTAGTATGCGATTTTAATAAGACTGCGATTCCGAAGAAGTGCTTTATGGAACAGGGAAAACAAATATATGGTACACTCATAGATTAGGATACATTTTCCAAATGGTATTTATAAATATGAAGTATAGTTAGAATATGCCTGACAAAGATTTTTAAACAGTTTTGGATGGGGATTTTAATATAGATTTTCAATGCCAAAGAAGTAATTTATGGAACAGGGAAGAAAAGCACAGCACACTCATGGATTATGATGCCCATTCCAAAGAGTATTTAAAATAGTGAAGTATTGTTCTAATATGCTTGGCAAATATTGTAAAACAGTTACTGTAGGCTATTTTGAGACAGATTTCGACTAAGATGTGTTTTATGCAATAAGAAAGACAAATACGGCACACTCATGAATAATAATATACTTTCCAACTTAATGAAATAAGGAAGGAAAATAGGGATGATGCATGGATTTTGATACGATTTAAATAAATAGCGCTTTAGTGCACATTTAAAGTATGAAAGTGCTTCAGATTTTAATTTTTGAATGATATTGATTTCAGTAAAGAAGTACTGTAAAATAAAAGTTATTATTTTTCTTTTTATTCTTTTCATCTTGAAATATATATCTATGTACATAGAAATACACAAAGGAAAATCTTTGTGTCTTTTTTGCAGCACATTGCATGAACAGATGAGAGCGAAATTCGGTACTGTTAAAGTTCGTATGTAGGTGGTCGTGCAAATGTTAAAATTTTTGTGTCATATGCTATTGCACTATAAAAATTTAGAAAAGTAATTTGGCACGCAGTATTTCGCAATAAGTCGGGGGATGGTTCCATTGTTATGTCAATTTTGAAATAACAACACTACGTTTCAGCAGTACTATAGGATTATAGTATTACAACAAAATTTGTAAAAAATGAAATCATTCCCCAGTTTGGTGAAACGCCAATGACTAAAATGTGCTTTAGCCCTGTGCTTGGCAACTTTTTTTAGACGGTCAGTAAGTGCCTGAAGTGTTGTAAATTCCATGTTTTAAAGCTGTGGAGAAATGAACCAAACAGGGCAGGTTGCAATCCAAGAGACGTTCCACAGAAACATGCCAATTCGACAATATCTTCATAATCTCCCGCCACAAGGTATGCTAAAGTAAATTTTCTCTGAAAATATTATTGAAGAAATACCTCAGCAGTTAATAGGGAATGAAAATAATATTATTAATGAAGTGTATGGAAATATTTCTGAAAACATACTCTCAGATAACATATTGAAGTCCGTTACAATAGAACCTAAAAATGTTGATTGAACTTTTATTAATGCTGACTTAATCCAATATCTGATGAACAGAGAGCATACCACCATAGCTACGATGAAATAGTTTGCTATGATGACAATGAAATCAATAACTATCCAGCAGTTTTTAAATTCTTTGACTAGGAGCGGTTTGAGTTTTTATTTTGGTCAGCCGGGAGCAAGTAAAAAATTGCCAATTGTGATCTGCACCAAATGCTTACAAACCTAAAGTGATTTCCAATACATAGTTCTTTTTCCCTTTCCATATTTTGGAAGTTTAATTTAATTTCGTATTTTAATTACATTCCACATGTTTTCCCCAATTCCCCATTAAGCATACAAATTTCTTTTTAGTATATTGATATTTTTGTATGTATTGAATTCTGTATATGAGTACTATTTTGTATATGGATTAAAATTTCCAATTTTTTGGGTGGGAATGATAGTGATTCAAAAGTAGTCTTTAGTCGTTTCCCAGAAAAAAACAGTTGGCAGGGATTTGCACCTGGCTAATCAAAAAATACTATAGTTTGCCACCACATAAGTTAGTATTGAAAGTTAATTGCATCATTATACTAAAAGGTACATAAATACAAAGGAAGCATTAGTCAATGGAACAAGAATTCACATCAAGTTTATACATCGCAATACTCTTATAAAATATTCTGGTACTATTTTACCAAATCCTTTTAAAAAACTCAATTCCAAATATACCTGCATTTACAATGACAAGTAGTGTCCTTGAGTAAATAAATTTCAAGGACAATCATTCAAAAAAAAAGGGCAAATGTATTGAAGCAGCAAGGTTTTATACATGGTCAGTAGTACGCCTCAGTAAGTACAGTTCAATCATTCAACGGTTTAAGATTTTATAATTCCAAATATAATGGGCCTTCAGCCGAGGACAGCTCCAGGCTCAAATTTCAGAGGGAGGCACAAGACTTTTTAGATTAGCCTAAATTTTTCAAGACGCAAATTGAATGCGTGAAATCTAAGATCGGAAAAATGACACGAACCTATGACCCACTCGCTGGATCTGCATTTGCATTTAGCAAAATATGATAGAGTTTTTACAAAAACACCATCCTCACAGAAAAGAGTGGTGGTTTTAAAGTGAAATTGTACAAAATAGCTCACTATAGACGGATGGTCTCTCGGCCAAGGTGGTCACTTTAGTGGGTTCCACTGTATATGGAATCTTGAGACATACTCTTTGACAGAACTTTATTCATGCTCAAATAAAAAAATTTAATGCTTTATGACCGAATTTCAACCACTGGCAGACAACTAGTATATATAATCAGTGATGGTCATGCTTTCTAATGTAATTCACACAAGGTTTCCTGTCCAACAACTATAAATGGTTTTCCATTTGTCGCCAAAATTAACATTCGCGAAAGGGTTAAAGTAGTTGCTTTAAAATGCACGAAAAGCTGAGCTGAGTTCTTCTGGTGTTTTTGTTTTTGGGAGGTAATGTGAGCCATATCTAACAACCCGTGATTATTTTAAGTTAAAAGAACCATTGGAGGATCCAGAAGGGGCACAGAGCCATGTACCTCCTCTACTCCCTAACGAACTAAGTTTACGCTATAGAAGATTGACTTATTTTATAAATTCAAATGAATTTATAAGAAAAAGGAGACAAAATAATTTTGTGCTTCCTCCAGAATTCTTCTCTGGATCTGACACTATGAAAAGGACAACTGATGACAAATTTTGGAGGAAGCCACCAGAGCTTACAGAGAATCTGAATGAGGTTTTCAACATTCTTTAAGAAAAAAAACTTACAAAATTTTGTATGTTAAAATAAGTGGTATTTGTGGGTTACAGAAGCAGCAAAAATTCAATCACGGAACAACCGAGAAACACAGCCAAGATTGTGGTAATGAAATCTCGCAAAAATATTTGCATTTCCTTCAGCCCTCAAGGATTAATATATTAAGCATTTTAACGTGATATTTGTTTTAATTTCAGGTACAACTGATATCCTTTTTATGCCATGCATTCCAAATAGCAGAGTTAAATATTGAAATTCTTTGACGATAAAATTACATAATGAGTAAGTTAGTTTAGACAACATGGATTAAGACTGGAGGATTCATGTGCATTTTCGCCTCCATTTCTTTGAAAGATTTCTTGCCACTTATGTGAAGGAAATAAAATGTAAAATAGCAACAATAATCTTAAAATCTGAATATTTTAAAGTTTCAGTTTAGTTAATGGTCCTTTTATTTGACATATATGCACTTTTTTGATAAGTTCCAGTTTAATATAAATTATTCTGTCCAAGAACATTGGATATTACCTTTGTTTCCATTTATTTGTTAAATTTAGCATTGTGTAGAAACAGACAACTTATTACTATGGTTATATAATGTTGAAAATAAAAAAATAATGTCTGCTATTCCATGGTTTAATGTAAGTCGATGTCCTGTTAAAAATAGAAAATGAACTTTATTACTCTTGATGCTATTTTTTCATCACACAATTAAAATTGAATTAGTAAGTTAAGTGCTAACAAGATTTGACTAAAGGAAAAAAATTTACAATCGAATCAAAATTGTTCGATCATGAAACATGGATCCCGATAGGAATATATAAATCATTTAAGGCACTAAAATTTTGCTGACGGCAGTAGATCTAACCCAAAATATATTTAATACTTATTCATTTGTTTTCTATTACTATCTGTTGGTTTAACAGTATCCATTCCGTGTGAAGAATGGGTACTTCAGATAGTAAAGGAATAAGCTCCAAAAATTTCATATCTGTGTATCTAATATTCTGGACATTGATGAGTGAGTGAGTCAAGTAATCTTTCTTTATAAAGAGATATTATTACCTAACTCACACTTGCAGATAAAAATATTGTTATGAATTTTCAGTTTGTTCTGCCTTCCAGAGGTTAAAACTAGTCTAAAATTTGTATTCTATGCGTCAAATAATTAAATTTTGCATTTTCCACTTTCAAAATCAATTAACTAGAATGCAAGATGTGGAGTTTTGTGTGTAACCATTGGTTAACATAGGGTTTTCAAGAAGTCAAGAGAAATATTGGTACTAGAGTTTAACTGACCTCTCTTTTGGGGACTTGGTTTTGGTGCCAAATTTGGCAATATTCTGCAAAAAAGTTGCGAAGCTTGGCGACATTTTGGACATTTGGCATAAACACCTGTAATGTTTGTTTCCCCGCCTTAATATTATGCAACAGCCCAGGGATTCAACTGTATTTCTATTACATAATGAAAATTCGCGTTTCATTGGGATTTTTCTGGAGTCTCGAGAGACTTCGGCCAACCAATATAGGAAGCGTAACACAGCTGAATTCGAGTCAGTTTGCTGTTGACTGCCATGTCATCCAGACCTGTGTTCTGCTAGAGCATAAGGTTCTATACTGGTGCTTATGGAATCAATATTTTACTTGTTTTGAGAAGCTTGCTTATTGAATGCTATGTGTGAATTCTTCATGGCTAAATCCTGAGGGATCATCTGTGATTTCCCTCATGAATTTCCACTGAATTTTAGCTTGTGAAGTATTTTATTTTGTGTGTGCGATACGGCATTTGTGAAAGCTAAGTGGACTGTTATAAGCAAGCTACCGGCCATTAGTGCCTGTAAGTTTTGTACAGCAGATTGTTCGACAAAATTTTAGAAGCAATAAAGTTTGTGTTCCATCCTGACAAGTGGACAGTTTACTTGAACTTTTGACATACACTGAACTTTTTAAATGATGAACCCAAGAATTAAGCAGAGTTTTCTGGAACAATATACAATTACTTACTTTCTTTTGAATGATGCATGAATGAATAACTAATTAAATAAATAAATGAAAATACCATTCTTGCAAAATATTAGATTTTCTATAAAAATTACAAATTAATGTTTTCAACAGACAGAAATTTACCTAACATTACATTTCAAACATGTTCATTTGAATGTATAATTTTTTGTAAATGCATTGTGTTTGAGTATTAAAACTAAGCATGAATGTACTATGGAAAGATGGCAAAAAAATTATTTCTTTTCATTTATATCATCTTTTTCCCATTCCTTAAAAAGAAAACCAATAATCAACATATTTTCCACTATTTAACAACTATGCATAAGGTGATACGCATGCTGAAATTTGATTACATCAATTATCTATAACTTTGATAACTATTTTGTGAAAATCATGCATGTAAAATTTTTATTTTCATTAATGATAATTTTTACTAGACATTAATTATAAAAAATTGTTAACTAATTCAAAAACATAATGTTTAAATTTTAATAAATGCTGTTTGATAATATTCCATTTATTTATTTACTTTTGTTTGGGTGGGGAGTAGCTGATTAATCACATATCACTTTCTTATATATTCTTTATCCATCCTTGTAAAAGTTATCTATCATTATTACTACTCTACACATTAATCAGAAGAAAAGTTAACTTTTAAAAAATATATCCTAGACATAGAAACTAAGTTTCTAGGAATAAAAGAGTATTAGAGATAATATAAGATGACAACCATTATTAGGTTCAAATTTTAGAATTTTCTTTCCCTTGATTAAAAAAAAAAAAAGTTTAAAATGTAATATTTCTATCATAACACAACTGCATAAGAAATTTCACTCACTTTTTAATCTTTCATCACTATATAGTGCTCTTGTCTGTCTCCATGTACTAAAATACAAAAATACACAAATAAATATTCTAATTTTTAATTAATAAAAATTTTCTTAAATATTTTAACAATTTTTCTCAAGATGTTAAATATATCTATATAAATAAAACAAGGATTTGTGTGTCTGTCTGTCTGTCTGTCAATTGCATAGCACTGATACAGGTGGTTGCAGACCTACCAAATTTTGTATAGGAGTTCCCATTTAGGACAGGGTGTAAATTAATGTCAAGAAGCTAAAATAGCAGCATTAGTAGACACAGTGACATAAAAAAGTCGCCAGCTTAGTAGCCATTTTCTTAATTTTAGTTGCCAAAATAGTAGCATTTTCGCATGATTTGTAGTTAACAAACAAACATACTGTCATTTACCTTCATTTAAGAAGGAATGAATAAAATAATAAATTAAAAAACATCTTGCATTATACAACAGAGCATTAATACATTCATTTTTAATAGCATAATTGAAAAAATAAATCAGAATGTTTGATGAAAGATCAGTCCCAGCTCTGTAAAGAATAGGAAATTGAGAAAAACTGAAATCTGATTTTTAAATGAGTTGCCTGGAGTAAGGTACAAGTAGCCCAAAACTTGAAAATAATATAAAAATGATGTTTTTTGATCAAAAAAGTAACACAAGTCACCTAATCTTTAAATTAGTAACAAAAGTTGCATTTTTAGTCGCCGGTGGACACCCTTCTAGGACAGGTCCCACACACCTTGAAGAGATTTTTTTGAAATTAGAAAATTTTTTAATTTATGTTTTTTGAAATTTTTGGCATTTTTTCTCCCTTAATGTGTGATAATACATATATTTATATATATATATATATATATATATATATATATATATATATATATATATATATATATATATATATTTATATTTTTTTCACTTTATCAATGGATTATCTTGGGATTTCACTTTACGTAAGTAAGCTATTATATATTATATACATATATATATATATATATATATATATGTATGTATGTATATGTATATAATAATTACACTAACGATATCCACATAATTGTATCAAGAAAATAAAATTATATGCATGTTGCAAGTATAGTTTTATTTTAACGTGAAAATACATTCTTCCATACTGGTCCTAAATGAGAAAAAAAAAATTTCAATGTTGTTGTAAATTTCAATATTATTCTGTTTAAAAACTATTGAATGAAATAGGGTCTCTAGGGAATCTAGGGTTACATAACAACAGTAAAAGCATGTCATCATGAATTAAAGTAATTGTGAGCTAAAAGGTGAAATAATTCTGCAGATCCAGAATGGTTGGCAGCTCTGAATGTGCATTTGAATTACTTTCATAATTAGATTATTGATAAATTAACGAAGTGGTAAGCCCTCAATTCATCTTATTTACAGGTTACTGCATCCTTGAATATCACTTCCTCAAAAAAAAAACTGTCTACACTGATTATTTTAGTTTTTAAATTAAAATAAAATAAACATGGTTTTGATGTTAATTAAGACAGGGCCGACCCTAACAATTTTGCCTCCCCGGATAAATATATAAAATGCCCCCAGTAAAATTACTATTAAAAGAAATAAATTGTTCACAGATTCTGTTTTCATGCCTATAAAACTGGAATAGATCTTTAAATATAACACAGCATTAGAAAAATCATATTTATTAAAAACCAAAAGAAAGAGAGAAAAATCAAGAGTTCTTTTCTGACTTTTAATTCCACAAAATTCCTGACTTTTCCTCTAAAATGAATTTTTCAACTAATTCATGTTCGATAGCCAATGTAGTTAAATTACTTAACATATCTGGAAGAGTTGTGGAACATAAGAAATTTTTAGTTAACTTTAATTTTGAGAACTCTTCTTTGCACTTGCCACAATTATAGGCAAAGAAAGCGAAATTCTCAAAGCAATAGCAAGATGTGCGTATAAATTCTAGAGTTGAAATTAGCTTTAAAATTTCATTTGGGCTTTCCTTTTTGCCTAATAAGGCCGTAAATGACACTATTTCATTTACTAGATCAAGAGCATTTATATTCCCTGATTCTCCATCGGTCAGCATTAACTCCGATTGTTTACACTATAAACAGTTTTAACACTGTTACACTGTGTTACAATATTTCACTAGCACTTTTTAGGAGTACCTTTTAACTCATATATGCCGTGCAAAAAATTAAAAAAATTACATAGGGTACTAATTAAAATAAATCTGCATTCTGAGGTATTAATCGCTTTGTTTACTGTAAAAAATAAAACTATCTTGGATTTTAATTTAGGATCTTTCATTAGATCATCTTGTGCTTCGCAATCAAAATTAATATGTTACGTGGCTGCATAAACTCGGTGTTATCCAGAATACTACCTCGTCGGTCAGTTCTCTTGCATAACAGTACATTTCATTTAAAATCACTTTCCAATTGAAGATCCTTTTAAAAAATCTTTAGTTTCTTAATAGTTCTAGAGCAGGTGGTAAATTGTTGTCTTTTGACTGCAATAGCTTTCTTAATGCATTCACGCAATTGAAGATTTTATACCAAATAATAATAGAGCATAGGAACATGGACTGTTTGAGAGAGTTAAATAATCCTGAAGCCAAATCACTGGAACAAAAAATTATTTCATCAATTTTAACGGTAGCCTCATTGGAATTAGATTTGTCAATACCTTTATACCTTACCAAGAATGTGGTTTGTTCAATTTTTTTGGCATCAGGGATGCATACTAGAAATATGGGATAGTATTTGGCTTGTTGAATTTCATTAACAAAGTGTAATTTGAATCCAACTGGAAACCCTGTGAAAAATCTATGCAAAATGTGTAAATATTTGTTTGCACATCACATATAAAATACTGAAGTGAATGAAATGAATTTTATAGCAACTACAAAAGTGGCAACTTATTTAAACAGCAGGTGCTAAAATATTTCTAATTCGTTTAAAAGTTTTGAGATTTAAAACTGTTGTTTGAAAACTGTGTGTAAATGTATGTTGGCCCTTTGTTAAAAAATGGCTCAATGGAATAGAATGAAATTTGGAATTATATTGAATGGCAAGTTAATTGAAACAATAGATACTAAAATCATTTAAAATAATTCATAGACTGAGATTTTGTAAAAATCACTTTAAAAGTTTGTTCTGGCTTCCATCAAAAATGGATTAAGAGATCAAAATGACATTAGGTTATATGATGGGTAACAAAGCATCATCGAAATTTTTAAAAGATTTGAATAAATTGAAAGGGTTTGAAGTTGCATTGTATTTTTTACTTTCTTTTTTAGGGGGCGGGGAGAGAGGGGGGAGGGCGTCACTTTAAGGTGTCTGGAGGTAATACAATAGATGGCTTTTCGACTTCTTATGTCAAATTATGTCGAATTTTTTTTTTTTTAATTGAGAAAATTGTGCAAAAATTTTACAGGCATAATATTAAAATTTTTAAAGTTAATAGAACAAAATTCAGTTACTGTCAAGGAGATTGAGTTAAATAACATTGTTTGAATTCTTCTTACCATAATTTATGGAAGAAACGCCGCAGCGTTTATGAGTTTAAAAGTTAAAAAATAGTAAGTGCGGCATTTCTACCGGGTACGGCGTTTACAATATTTTTAATTTTTTTTAGCCGATCTTCAACGAAAAATCAAAAATTTCGTTTAGTGATAATTTTCTCAAAAGATGGCGCCACCAGCGACACGTACTCTTTAGCGTGCACAGATCACAGCGTAGCGAATCAGAATGCGAACCTACCCCCATAGAAAAGAGGTTTGATCTTTGATCCAGTTTTGGAGAAAGTCAGAGCACCCTGAGATGGGTCCATGTCCCATGCTCTGAAGTGAATGGCTTCATACATCCAACCGATGTCTCCTCAATTAAGTAAAAAGAAAAAAAAATAGAAGTAAATCTTTTACATCTACATTTTAGAACTATAATTAAATTTTAATGAAGTTTTGAATATATATTTTGAAGGGTTAAAGTTCTGTAAATTTTCTGTTAAAGTTCTGTAAAGTTCTGAATTTTATCTGGCATTGACTTCTTCTGACCACGATCACCCCCCCCCCCACCACCAACAACAACAACAATGACGACTGCGGCTGCGGCGTTTATGCCGGGTGCAGTGTTTCTGACAATTTTCTAGCTAACTAAGCTCGTTTTCGTGGGTGCGGCGTTTCTTCCATAAATTACGGTAATTAAATATATATATATATATGTTATTTTGAGAAAATTTTGTGTGACCACTTCGTGAAATCAACTAGTGGGCAGACAAAAGGGAATGAAATGAAATTTTGTTCAAAAGTAGGTGGTTAGTAAATTGAAATTACAGGTTTTTAATTTTCTACAAATTTGAATTATTATTGAAGTATGACGTAAACTTTGATAAAGTTCTCTGCGTATCAAGTAAAATCATCAAAATATAATTCAATGAGACATTGCAGTGTTAAATATCGGCTACTTGCTATTACAAAGCATTTTCCAGATATTCTCTTTTCAGTTAAATATTCATTACTAGCATCTTCTTTTGCACCTTTAAATGACTTCTTGATGTAGGAAGCTCATTCACTAAAAGAAAACGTTAATTTTGAATGTAAAATATTTTCTCTATTGACAGTTTGTCTCAGTAATTTGTTACTCTCTAACCTGTAATCTTTGAACAATACACAAGAGTTATAACTTTGCTTTTTATATTTCTGCCAGTATGCTAATTCAATTTTTCGTACTCCTACAATGCAAACGAAATTTCGTGCGGTTAGTAAAAACCCATCAATGACGTACTAATCCATCAGCTAGTAAAGTTATATAGAATGATATTCTTCGGAATATTTTTTAACAATTCTTTTGCTAATACAAAATGTATTTTTCAAATTCGAGCCAAAATGCCGCCCCTAAAATTTGCTGCCCCGGACAGGGGTCTGGTTTGTCCGGCCCTATGGCCGTCCCTGATTAAGATTATGTCAAAGTTTTTATGTTAATTAAAATGTTTATTTAAAATTTCAATAATTAATAATTAGATTAACATTTATTCCTTTATTTAAATAATTTTTGAAGCACAGTTTTTGACGAATATAATTGGTTTAGCCAGCAAAAACCCAACCCTGATACTAATGCATAATACTGATGTTGTTTGGAAGAAATTAATACAATGCTCTGTAATTATACGGGATTTCATAAAGAAGCAAATAATTCTTATTACATAAATTAACTTGCTTGTTATGTTTAGTATTAAACTAAGTACATAAGTTGAAACTTACACTACAATCTTAAAATGTTAAAATCAAGGTAAGCATCATAAATTTTATTTCTCAAAAAACTCAGCAAGTATTTCAATCAAAGTAATATAAATAATACTCAAAAGCTATATTATAAACAGCAACATAAATCAATCTAAATCAAAAGCTAGACATTTTTTCTTTCTAAAAATTGTATTGCAGCTACAAATAATAAAAAGTGAAACACAATACACCTTCTTTTTTTTAATTAGTCTAAAAGAAAACATTAAAAACAATGAATTTAGGTTAAATTTTTCTATCTAAAGTACAGAATAATGAAGTGAACACATTTACTTTTTTGAGTATAATATTTATACATAGAAGTAATTCAGAAAAGAAAGAATGTTTAGTTATACAAAATAAAGACCGCATTATTTATTAGGAAAAAAAATCCTTACATATCTCAAACTTCACTCAATTCTCTTCATAATCACCTCCTACATTTAAACATATGCTGTTATCAGGTCAAAGAGATTTAGAATTCCTATGCTACACTCTTCTGCATTCAGTTCATTAACCCAGCTGATCACTGCATTCTTCGACTCTTCATCACTTCCAGAAACTCAGGGAAAAGGTGAAAATACTAGGAGAAAGTTTCAGACTATAGGGTGGATGGTCAAAAGATCATCATCTGAAATGATTCTACAACTCTTGGATTGCAAGCAGCAATATGAGGGTTGCTTTTTACTTTTTTAGAAATGCTTCTTTCTTAGTCCTTACAGGACATATGGCAATTATTCCTTTAGAAGATTGAAGAACTGTTAACACTAAATGGTATACAGAAATTTGTTTGCCAAAAGTCATCAACGAAATCAGAAAAAACAATAAAAATCGACATATCATTCATCACGACAACACCAGCTCCCACACAGCACATAAAACAATTGATTATTTGAAGAGTAAAAATATCGAATTACTGTCTCATTGCCCATATTCTCCTGATTTGTCACCTAACGACTTTTTCTTGTTCCTTATGTCAAATAAAAAATGCATAGGCAGCAATTTTCATCACCTCAAGAAGCTGTTGATGCCTTCCAAAGCCATATTTCTGAGATATCAACTTCAGAGTGGAAAAACTGTTTCAAGAATTGGTTTGAATTGTTGAAAAAATGTATAAATCTGAAAGGCAAATATTTTGAAAAGCAATAAACAGTTTGTTCCCAAAAAATTCTTGTTCTTCCTACTTTTTTGTAGAAACTTAAAAGGCAACCAATGTATAAGGATAAGTACTGTTATGAAGAGAAGCCAGATGGTGTAAGGGTAAGTGCATTGCGCTGCCGTGCCACAGGTCTGGGGTTGGATTCCTGGGCTGGTCAAGGTTCACACAGCCTTTCATCACTTGAGTGTGTTGATAAAATGAGAACCAAGCTTGCATGGGAGTAACTCTTTAGACCCCGTACCGGCTAAGATGACCGGCCAAAATGTGTCCCTGAAACGGACTTGCCACCCAAGAACAAATTCTTTCCCACCCAATACATTAGTTATTGACTGTTCTCAAGGCCCTAGGGCCTTGAGAACTTAAGGAAAAACAGATAATTTGTGTATTCATGACCTTCATGATCTATCAGTGTGCAATAGGTTGTCAAAAGCAACTACAATAGATCTTCTTTGGATTAGCGCAACAGGAAGCATCTTGGCCATAGTGCTACTCAATAAAGGATGTTCCAAAATGTAGTCAGATAATGTAGGTGCATGCATGCACGCCGGGCGCAGATACATTCAATGGTCTTGCAGATTGTTTTCCGGTAATTCGAAGTTGGTTTGTTTTTTTAATGGATAGTTACCAAAAAGAAATATCTTTTTTAAGTCACTATAGCCCAAACGCGTTGAACAGATGTGTGCGCATATGCATATACACGTGTTCATATACGCATTATGTATTTAGTTAGCACGAACTATTACGAATTTGAGGATAGTTTTTTCTTTTATCTGACTATGGTTCCAAACTGTCGCAAATATTCACCTCCTGTTCTTTATGGCTTGCCACAGTTTTCTAAGAGTCTCCTAGTAATAATTTGCATTGATCCACCTGGCTTAATGAACTGGCACCAAAAGAAGATAACATGAAAAATTTGAAGATTATGAACAGATACATCAAATGTTTAACTGTAGTAAAAGATTACATAGAGAAGTGAAGGAATAGTTAGGTATGTAACTGCTGCTTTTTTTTTTAATATACTGTATTTTATATTTTATATGACTGAGCGGTCTTTAAGCTTTCCAGATGACCCTCATACGAACAGGACTGCCAACTGTCTGAAAGGATGCAAAAATCAAACATTTCTTACCTATCAATAAAAATAACTTTTGAAAATGGTAAGTTTTTCTTCCATGTTGGAGGTCTATGCACATTAATAAGTGGATCAAAATGAAGATTCTTGCAGTTCGAAGATGAAATGTCTCCCAAAGTATCTTTTTCTATATCTGAAACATTTGAAAGCCACCATTCTTTAAATGGAACAGCTGACTTACCAGGAAATATAAGTAATACCTAAAAAATAAAAGCAAATATAAACTCTTAACTGAGAAAGTAGCACCAGATAAGATAAGCATTTCAAAAATTACATACTTGTTGTTATTCACAACTGATAGAGAATCAAACATGCCAAGTCAAACTGTTATTATTATCATTTTAGCTTGGTTAAAATCTTTCAGAGGTTTTGTTTTCCAAATAATATTCCATTTGGCAGAGTTTTATTTTTTTAACAAAAAAAAAAAAAAAAACAAAAAAAAAAAAAGAAATCAAAGTTTAAAAACTATCTTTCTACACCAAAATATGTAAAATAATAATAATAATAATAATAACATAATAATTCATATGAGACAATTACTCTGAAAACAGTACAGTAGTAGACACAAAATCTGAAGACGCAAAAACCACATGGCTCTAAAATCTACAATGTCTATTCAAACAATGAAATCCGACCTGCCAGCTGCAAGTTCAGAAAACTGCATTAGAATCACAAAGTAAAACTAAATAAGCAATTCCCACTTGAAGAAAGTGATATTTTACAATTTGTGATCCTTGACGATAAAATTAATAACCTACAGTGACTGACAATGGCATAATTGACATTGTATTGTAATCACACTATACAAACTCTGAGACTCTGACAGTGGCAACACTGGTGATGCTCAAAAAATTGATAAAATAACATTTGATGAAGGTTTGGTAATGGGACATAACTATCTCAGATTTAACAGTATATGTAGTGTTGCAGAATAGGAAATAATGATAGTAACAATAATAATGATTCCTGACAACTTAAAAATGCTTTCTGAATTTATTGTGCCACTCATATTGTATATTTGTTACTTTTACAACACTGAATAAATGAGGATAAAATACTCTTCATCAATAAAATATTATAAAATATTCTGCAAAAAAATACATTCTCACACGTAAAAAATGAAACAAAATTTATGCATAGCAAAAATGAAGATTTAATTATTTCTTCACTTTCAAATTCTTAGGATGATTGCATGGCTTATAATAGCATGTGATGAGTTTTAATTAATAAGAAACTCCTAAATCTTGGGGGAAAAACATTGTAAGTACAATATTTAGCCCTAATTCATTCAATTATACAGGGTGTCCCATAACTATTAGCGCAAAATTTAAGGGGAGATAGGGCACATAATAAAGAATGAGAATCGCATAGCAATGTTGGGGTCGAAAATATTGTCTTCATGTAGCTGTTAACTTCGTGGCATCCAGGACGTAGGATCGTAGTCCTGTTTTATTTGTATCTGAGCTGTCGTTTTTGATTTTCTGGTATGGTTCTCCCTTCCCCAAAGAGACATCTGGTTATGTTAGACTCTGTCATTCACTTTTCACCTCATAACCTGGATCATGTGAGGAGGTGCAGTCAGTCAGAACGTAGGTGTTGCGTGCTTGTGAGATGGAGTGTTCCGTTAGCATGATAGTTTGTAATTTTCAATAATTTGTAAGTTTTTCCTTTTTTGTTTGATTATAACTAAATAGCAAACAACAACAATATTCTCAGTTTATTTCATGTGAAATATGAAAATACAAATTTACACTAAATGCTGGTATATAATAGAGATGAGTTCGGGCTCATTTTTTGAAGCCCGAGCCCGAAGACTTTTAATCCGAGCCCGCCCGAGCCCGAGCAATATTATTAAAGTTGGAGGCCAAGTCCGCCCGAGCCCGAAATGTCAGCTAAAGACAAATAAAATTAACTACTTCATTAATAGGATATAATAAATTTTGGAGCTTCACACACCTTCTAGTCCCCCGTGCCGCTATTTTTTGAAATAAGTATGTCTATTTATCCCAAAAATCACTTTTTAAAATTTGTTTCAAGGAGTATGTTCAACAAAGGAGAAATTTTTCACGAGCCCGAGCCCGCACGCAATCGTGAATTACAGAGCCCGAGCCCGAGTCAGGCCCGGTCTCGGGCTCGGGCTGAGCCCGTCTCATCTCTAGTATATAAGCATGCACTTACAAAAAGCGGTCTGGATATCAAGGGGTTAATAATCACTTTGGAACAAATGCTGAAATAATAGGGAACTTTTCGGCCACTGTTTGCCAAAAACTAATGTATTTCTCCGAGAAAGCACGAGAACCGGAAAATTAATAGTTTAAAAATCCTATTATTGCATTTCATGGATGAAATTTTTGGAGACAAACCTACTGTTTATGAAACTTCGTTAAGAAAGCAGACAAACACTTCAAAACTTTTACCAAAGTGATTATTAACAGGTACGTGAAAATGTCGTTTTTTGCCCCACATTGATGAGTGATTATGATTCCTTATTATGTGCCCTATCTCCCTTTAAATTTTGTCCCAATAGTTATGGGACATCCTGTATTTTATAAGTTTAATCCTTTTCATACAGCTGCCAAGTTTTGCAGAAGTTTCTACACAGCACCACTGAGCAAAAGCACTGGAGAACAGCATATCGCCAAAGCTAAGCCAAATTCACATGAAAGTCTAAATCATATCACATTCTTAATTATTTTCTGCATGACAAAGCTATATGTGCATTTATTATCCATTGAAGTAAATTTCTGCTGATGTATAAATCCCTTTGAAGCACAAGCATTTTCACATCAATACAGAAGACCAACTGGATAAACCATACAATGCTAAAAAAATGCAGCTGTTGCCATCGATCCATTTAACTACCATGGCAGTCGATGGAATAGCTCGTTTAGCACCACATAGCTAAAGAAATTTTCTGAGACAGGTGGCTGTGTGGCCGCACAGTCAACTGTGTCAGAAAACTTCTTTAATTCTGTGGTGCCAGGCGAACTATTCAATCGACCACCATGTTGTTGATAGTTAAATGGATCAATGGCAACAGCTACATTTTTCAGCATTGGGGCCATTTAACAGTTTTTTTTTTTTTTTTTGCAACCAGCAACGAAAGAGCTGAAATAAGGTGGTTTTATGACACAACCTCCGTGCGTCAAAGGGAAATATGGCACTCATCCAGAAAGGGTTAATAATGATGAAAGAATATGTTAATGAATAAAACTGATAAACTGTAGTAAAAGATTAATGTAAAATTCATAGGAAAGATCAGAGTGTGAAAACACAAATTACAAACAATGGGTTAAACAAGGGGATGAAATTTTTACTGGGCACTCACGAGTAGAATTTTTACTTTGGATAAGGAAAATTTGATCTAATTATGGATGGAGTTCTTGCATGGGGAGAAAAAAATAAAAGTTGTTACAGGTTTGAGATTGAGAAGTATGCAAGGAGAAAACTATACACAAAGCTAAATTTACAATATAATTCTTGCAAGCTTCATAAAAAACACAAAATGCTCACAGAAATCATGGATTTTCAACATAAAAAAATGAAATTATTGAAGGAGGAGAGGAAGGGGGCAACCTGACACACACCCAGATTTTTCAATTGACACTTTTGAGTTTTTATTTTTTTAACTACAGATCTGCATTTATTTTTCGCAGGCCAGTATTTTCTCCTTTGAAAAATTAGTTTTAACAGCCATTCTTTATGAAATGTCAATCATAAACCATTATATGATAGAAAAAATGTGTGCTATGGAGCATTTTTTGTCTTCATTTATGCTCATAACATGTGTAGAAATCACCAATAAAATATATTAAAATGATTTTCAATTATAAAGAGACCATTTTATCATATGAAATCACTTTATGCATATTTATTAAAGCATTTCATATAATTGGGGAAACTTCCCAAAATACGTAATAAGTAGAATATGGCAACATTACTTTGTGGGGAGTACATTTATTTCTTTTTTTTTATTTTTTCAAGTGCATTCTGGGCTGATATTTTGAGCCCTGGTTGCAACCTGTTCCATACATTGATCTGTAGAAAAAAATTTAACTGAAAGTGAAAAAGTCATTACACATAAATATAAATGATGAGAAAAATAGAATAATCTCTAGAAAAAAATTACATTTTCATTCTCATAGGATGGAAAATCTGGATAAGTGTAAATCTTAACTTCGTTGGGAGCTAAAACAGCAGCATGAGCTGATGTACTTTTCCCATCCACTTCTTTTGGATGTTTAATTATATCAATTTGCACAGGAAGCTAAATTTAAGAAATAAAAATAAAAGATCAGAATACATAAGCAGTCATAATCTAGAACTACATTAAGTCAATTATTTTCTAGAGCAGCGGTTCCCAACCTTTCAACAGTGTATCCTCGCAAAAAAGATAATTTACGATGGCACCCTCCCTCCCTTCCTCTCCTCAGCATACATACAGTTTTTTATTCTTCACAATGAACAACGAGGCATTTCTTTTACAAAAAAATTATCGGTAAATTTTGAATAAATATTTTAAGTAAAAACAGATATGTTTTGGAGTAAAAATAAGATGATTTTTTTTAAACGCTCGCCCATTAATACTTGCTCTTTGCTAGTTCTTCTCGCCTCCCCCCGCCCAAGGGGACGCACCTCACCGGATAAGAACCAGTGCTCTAGAGAATAAGCAGAATCATTCATTTCACATCATTAAGTACTGAAAAAAATACATTCATTGTGAGTGCTCAGTGGCGTAGCCAATGGGAGATTGGGAGGGGTCATAACCCCTCCCCCCCCAAAGAGGAATTTTTTGCCATACAAAATATATATTCTTCACTCCCTTATCACACTCACATATACATATATGTAAATTGCACTAGCCATAAACCCTCCCCCCCATGAAAAATCTCTGGCTACGCCACTGTGAGTGCTGAATATATGAATAAGGTTTAACTAAAACTCATTTTCACATAAAGTAAGACAAATAATGACATAAAAAATTAAATTCATTATTAATTGACAAAGTATATACATTAACTCAGTGTCATGCCTGTAAAAAAGAAAATGCTCTCAAGAAGAGTGACAGCTATGAGGCATTAAATGTTCTCAAGAAAACATTTAATCCTTTATAGAAAATGTTATTTTTTATGGCAGAAATTGGAAATATAAAGAATTTTAGGGAAAAAATCTCTAAAATCTTCTCATGGCACTGATCTTCCTATTTTTATTTTAATCTCATAAGAAGACTCATCAACACAGTGAAGAAAATAAAGTTAATAGGTATCTAACCTTAAGTGAATCAAAGAAACTTAACCCTTTCTGGCACAAGCACTTTTATCATATTTTCTCATTTATGTACAGTGCGCACCGGTTATAACGGACCTGGGATATAACATACTATCGGTTATAACGTACCTAAAAGCTAGGTCCCGATTGAAGTCCTATATTTATAATGTTATTTAACTTCGGTTAAAACGTACTTAACAAAAGTATGTACTTCGGCTATAAAGTACTTTTTATACCACAGCCAAAAATAAAATTTTACTTTTCTTAAGCATTTTATTTCCTTTTTCTCGGAAATTTCAGTTCTTTCAAGAACACTAGTTGTCAGTTTTCAGATTCTCTAGCAAGATGAATTCTGAATGGATAAAGGGAGCGATCCTTTATCTTTTTTCCCTGCTAGGTAAGGCTAAGAACAAAACCATGATCTTTCTTTGTCATTCATCCATGGAAATGCCTCCTGAAAGCCCTATCTATAATGATTCTGATGATAGTGAAGAAGAAACAGAGGAGCCTATACCAAGCATACCCGATGCATTCAATGATGCAAAAACATTATCGCGATTTTTTGAATGACTCAATGATGATGCAGAGACTCTACAAAAGTATATTATGAATATCCGAAACGGTATTTTTAAAGTAGCATCTGCTTATTTAAAACAAAAGAAAATTACAGATTATTTATCTCAATAAAATTGTAATGGAAACTTTTCTCTGTCTTTTATTTAACTAAAATTTTAAAAAATCAGACTATTTAATACGCATATTACAGTGAAATTATGAGCCCACTTTCCTTTTTTTTGTGTGTGTGTGTGTGTAATATGGAATCATACCAGCGGTACTGCTCATAACATACTTTGGCTATAACGTACTACCTTTTTAGGTCCCGTGAGAGTACGTTATAACCGGTGTCTACTGTAGATGTCTGGAGTAATAGTTAAATTTCTGATACCAGTTTAATGAAGCATCGATAATTTTTCTGTGACATACGTATCACATTTTTAGAAATATGTGCAACACTTTATCTCCTATTATCATTTTGTGCAAATTTCATTATTATCTGGTAAATAGAAATAGGAAAATTGACCACTGCTTCTGAATTTTTATCATGTACAGCATAAAAGGTGACTAGAATGTCTAGCCAATGCCAGTGAATGGGTTAAAATGTAGATACACAATTATTTGAATATTAAGGTAAGGCACTAAAAAACATCATTTTACAAATATTTTCAAGAATTTCATAAAACAGACAATGATTATAGTTATCGAATTGATAAAAATTTGCATTTAAACAGACCAGAGTACCTATGAAACAGGTTATAATTATAAATCACATTATTCAGAATGAAATTCAAAATATACAAAATTTGACAGATAAAAATAAAATTTCTAAATAACAATTTACGGTCATTTATTAACAATTATAATTTAGGACTAAACAATTGCTTAAATTTCATTTTTAAAAAATTATCTTAGTTTAATAAAATAATTTTTGTGAGACGAATGGCTTTCCTTCATCACTAGTTAAAAGAAATGTATATTATTTGATTGACTACACTTATAACTAAAAAATGATAATTTAAGTTTTAAATGAAATATGTTTTAATGTGAGAGTAAAAAATCTTTCAGATTGTTAGAGCTTTAAAAAATAAGCTATTTCAATCACATTAAAAATTCATGAATTATACATGAATTTGTAATATAAAATTAGATTTTGCAATGAATGAAGATTGATAAAGGGATCGGCTATATCCATCAATAAACCTAAGAGATGAAGCAGGTAAGAAAAAACACTGGCACGTAAAATCTGATGGCACTGGGTAGAGAGGTCTCATGCAGCAGTGCAATAATATGGGTCTACTTTGCCACTAAATACATATAGTATTTAAGGTAACTAACTGCACTCCTTTAGGCAGTTTTGTACTCTTTTTTCATGTACGGTACTCCTAAAATACCCTTAAAAATATAAAAACTTAATATAATGGTTATTTTACATTAGCTGTTATATTTATACAATGGTTATTTTAAGCACTGTTTTAAATAGTTGTATCCGTAAAATTCTGTATTATGATAGGTGTGTATGTGAGTATGTGTATGAAGCAATATTGACACTGATGATTGGTAATGATTACTGAAGCAGTGAAAAATCAGTTATCTGTAAAGACACAAGAGGAAGTTTTAAGTTAAAGTTCAATATACAGGATGTAAGTTGTTCTGCAATCGGAAAAAAAATCAGAACTATTGAAAAAAACATGCACCAGAAAAATATAATTTTAAGAATTAATATTTTTACTTTTATGCATAAATTTAAAATATTATACGTAAAGTTTCAATTTTTTTCAACTCTTTAATCGCCATATCCGATAACATTACTTTCATACATACTCTCTCAAAAGTTTGCTTAAGCCAAATTTCTTATATCAGTTTCATGCATGAAGTATTCTTCCTTATAAAAATTAAATTGTGTAATAAGTAATAATAGCTACTAATACTTCTGAACTGTACATTTTTCAAAAAACTATTTGCTTATTCTGAAACTAAAAATAGGAAATTTGACTGACACTCAAACACTCTTTTCAGTGGAAGTACTGAAAAAAAAAAAAAAAAAAAAAAAAAAAACAATTGGTCACCTTACACTACTTGAATTTAGAATCATCATTTAACAACATAAGTATGCATTTGCCACATCAATGCATACTATATGTCAACTTTCAATACAGGGTTTCTGCAGATTTCACATCATTTGCTTCCCTGACATCTATCACGCTCTTCCCTGACTTTATCTAGCATGCTTTTCCGAATATTGCATTTCTATTTTTAACATTACATCCTTTAATTAATAATTTTTTATATATTATTTTGCCCCTTTTTTTACAAATAATAATAGTAAAATTAATATATACAAGAATCTTATTTGACATCACTGGATTCTAACAAAAACCCTATTTGATAATAATTTAGGATAAAACTAAGCATATTTCAATTGCACAAGATAGGCTCATAAAGAACACATTTTAAAATTGTTTATAAGGTTGAATGAGAAAATGAAAATAAAACAATTTCTATACTTAGGTTTAAATAGCAAATATTTTCTTGATTTTACCGCAAAATTCAATTTTTCTTGCATTTCCCTGACTTTTCTTCAATCTCTGCTAATTTCCCTGACCAAAACTCATTTCCCTGACTTTCCAGGTCTGTAGAAACCCTGCAATAACATCTGACATATGGAATGGATACATTACAAACAACGTTACTTTAAGGGCAGTTGACATTTTTAATAAAGTTACGCACATTTACAATAGGCAGTTGGCTTGAAACTTCCTTCACTGCAACGTAGCAAGTATAACAATAATACTTCCTTGATCTATTGCATTTGGGGCATGGGCTTCGACCAGGTACATTTTCTAGAAAGCTTGTATCAGAAATTTTCAATTCTGAAAAAGGATCAGCAGATGACTTATTTTTGTAGAAAGATGATGATTCAATAAACCTTCTTTTCTCCATCATTTATTTTATTTTTTTCTAAACATGAAAAAAAAAACAATAATTATAATTATTTTTTAAAATACAGACAATTAAAAGATACTTTTAAATAATTCAAAATTCAGCACTTGTTATCCATTGTTGTATTATTCTAACCTTTAATGCAACAAGCATTAACCGCTAATTAGGTTATTTCCTTGTAACCTGAAATACTACAATTAATAAAGGTATAAAGCACGTGCAGTCTGGTCTGTAACTGCTGAAAATTTACTCTAAAATTAACACTTGAAAAAGACTGATATGGCTAATGATAGCTCTTTTGCATTTAGGGATTTTGTATTTACAGAATTAATTAATAAATCCATACGAGAGGATTTGCGATCGCCTCTCTTAAATATTCCAATATAGTAATTAATACACCGCCTGAAAATCTGCGGGGGGGGGCAAATAAATAAACAACCAGTTCATAAATAGGAGAATACCTACCTGCATAATGAAATTACTCAATAACGAAAACACGGTACGGCATGTAGAGCAAAACTGAAAACTGCAAGTCAAAACAAAACAAATAGCAGTGAGCAATTGCCATCGTAAGTTAAAGTAATTTTTAAATACAGCTTAAATCATAGCTAATATCAAACTTCTAAATATAAATTATAATATTTCAGAGAAAAAGCTACTCTGATTTGACATTAAATGTATTCAGTTAGACTCAAAATTTTTATAAAAAAAAATTCTCGGCTGATATGTAGAAAACGAATTATTGTACCGATATGTTGGCTAATATGTATTGTATGTAGCCGTGCCGTCTGCTGTGTTTTGTAGTCCGTGGTTTTGTTAGATCTCTTATGTAACTGACTCTTTTTCTTAAAATATATTTCTTACATGAATGTTAATACTTGTAATTTAAAATAAATTAATGTAGTTATGCATCGCGTTAATTATTTATTTAAAGTCCTCGTTTAAAATGGTATTTCTATTTTTAAATGCTATCAGTAAAAATTATAAAAGTCAATTTTAATTTGTCTTTTGTATAAAATATAAGTATACGTAGTGTACATTATATATTCGATTTATCTTATTTTGACTCGTTGGGAAAAAAAATATGTTCAACTCATCCTTCTATTTCATGCTGAATAAGAAAAAATAATAATTACCTTATAGTGGCTCTCAAACGCGATTAAAATCGGTGAATAATTTTTCAAAATGCTTTTCCGATTTTGCTTCATTATATATAAATTAAAAATAAGTATATTTGTATATTATTTAAAGTTGGTGCATAGGAAATATTAGTGTATTGTTCATGTTAAATAGATTGTATTCTGTAAGGAAATTTTAACTATATTTTTTCCTCGCCAATCAGTCATTTATTATGGAAAATAATATAATGCTTTCAAATTTGGCTTTCAAGGTTATTTAAAATTCGATACGTTTGATATGGACTCCTGTGTTTAAAATTTTAGTTCCTTGTTAAAAACTATGAAGCAATATAGTTTCAGCATAATTTATAAGATTATTAATTTTGTAAGATGCCTTCATAAATAAAGTCACACCATAATTTGTGCTGAAATGTAATTGTATAATTTTAATAACTTACCTGTGAATACTCAGAACTATAAATATTAATTAGTTTTTTAAAATGTAAAAGAGTTACTGATTGAAATTCGTGGGAGTTCTGAAGTGCCTTATAATCTTTAAAAATAGGCTTCCCTTCACTATCTTGGTGTTTTGAACTACAAAAATCATTTTTAATGTTAGCAGAAAAGATAGGGAATGGAGGCTTAAATGTGCAGTTTAGTGTACCTATGTAAACCTTGTTTTGATAATAAAGTTCAAAACTCATAATGTGATGAAGGAACTAAAATATTTAAATGATGAAGGAGCCTTAAGAGTTTTAAAGCAAAATGCTCTATAGTAATAGTTTATTTCTTTTATATAATTTTGTAAAAAACAATTGATTTTTTTCAGGTAAAATAATTTCTTTAGATACTTGACATATTAACCATATGCCGATGTCAACAACCTCTTTTTTTTTAAATATATATAATGCCATGCATGTAGCTATAACTCTTTGAGGGGCAGAGGTACATGGAAGGAGTTTCAAAAATATTAAAAAACTTGGGAATTTTCTTACCAGTCTTGTAGGATTAGTTTATATTTTCATTTTACTTTAATATTCGAAAAGAAAGTTGATTATACAAATTTATACTGAAGCACATAAATTATCTAGGAGAATGAATCCATTATTGTAGAAACAGTAACTTTTCTTGCATTCTGTTTGATTGACTGACCTTTCTTTAATTGTAGTTTTTTTTTTTTTTTTTTTTTTTTTATATATATATAATACCATGCATGTGGCTATAACTCTTTGAGGGGCAGAGGTACATGCAAGGAGTTTCAAAAATATTAAAATACTTGGGAATTTTCTGTTAAGTATAATTTAAAGAAGTTATGCATTATATAAAATGATTTACCTTGAAAATTAACTAATGATTATTCATATCTGTAGTCTGCTGACCATAACTGGTATATATTATGTACCTGTGCCTTTTAAAGAGTTAAAAAAAGATAATTTAGTTAGCTGTACTTGCTACTCTAAACTAAAAAATTAAGGTTGCTGACATTGGTGTATAACTGTTTTTGGTGAAACTAATATTAGTTTCTTTATTTTTTCTCTCTTAGGTGCAGGAGATTGAAGTTCAATTCTGTTTTCCAGTTTTATACAGGCTTCATATGCATTTTTTTTATTATTATTATTCATACTAGCTAAGTATTTTTTTCTTTTAATTGCAAAAAAACTAAATCAAACAGCATGTCACTGCGTGTTCCAGTGTCACTTTTGAAAAACTTTCCTGTGAGGAGAAGTACTTTATCTTTCTACATGAACTCTCAGTTTTTATCAAAATATCAATTTACAGTTTCATCCAATAAAATTCAGACTCTAACACCTGATAATATTGAGAACATTCAGTTTCCAAAACATGTACAGCCTCACGTTAATCATTCTGTTGATGAAATTCTTGCCGCTTTAAATTCTAAACCTGTTTCAGCAAATGAATCTGTTTCCCTCTTAAAAGCATTGCGCATGTTCACATTGTTCAAAAATGTAAAATCAGACACTTTTAAGAATGACCCAAGATTTAAAACTTTATGCAGTGTTTTTGCAAGTAACTGCCACGTGATGTATCCTAGCCTGTTGATATCAGGACTGCGTAGCTTGCTTGAAGTTGGAGTGCCATCATCTTCCAACTGTGTTGTATCTGCCGAAGAAAGTATTATAAATAACATTAAGGCATTTTCAACATTTAATTTGATTGGATGTCTCTATTTTCATCACAAATTTATGGAAACTGATTTGCAGAAGAGAGTCGTTTCGTCACTTGCAGATGAACTGTGTGAGAGGGTAGCTGAAATTTCATCCAATGCCGAAATTTTAATGTTAGTTCATTTTTTACATTTGTTCAAAGATGATCAGCGAAAGAATGTTGAGCAGAAAATCGTAGAAATGATAAAAATGTTAAACCCTCATGAAATCTGTAAAATGTTCATCGCTTTAGGTGAAAATTCTAATCGAAATGTTCTTATTTTAAATGCTCTTGCTTTCCATCTCAGGCAAACTACAGATGCTCTTCAAATTAGAGAAATTCTAGATATTTTTTATGCATTTAAAAAACTGAATTTTTGCGAAATTCATCTTGTAATGGACTTGTTGAATGAAGTTAAAAGAGAAGTTCCTTCAGTCGTACAACCATCGATAATATCTGGCTTTTTAAATACATGTGGATCATTACGGTTAAGGCATGAAGGTAATATTCTTTACTAATAATCATCCCTATCAAATGTGTCAAATATTCTAATAAAGTATCATATTCTTCAGTATTAACCTACTGACCACAGTTAATGAACCAATATCCTTACCAATCATGTCCTTTTATTTCATGATGGCTTCTAAAATTTGTGAGTACAGTATGGAACCTCTTATCCGGAAAACCAGTTATCCAGAATCATTTTTCAATCGATTAAATTCCTATTTTACCCAAAAGAAAAGCAAAAAATGAAGTTTTTTTTATATTTCTTATGTTTTTGTTTTTTTATTTTGAGTACTACAGCTAGAATTTATAAAGCAAGCAATCTGGTAAGGTATTTTTTTTTTTTTTTAGTGTGCGACTAAGTTTTCAAGAAGTTATCTACTTCCTCTCTCAATGATTATTATTTATCTTGATCATATTAAGAGCTTTTTTTATATTATTTTTCTAAGATATTAACAATTAATGTTTAATTCTAATCAAAAATAGAGAGTAACATTTATGCTACCAATCAAATCAGTAGGTGCCATGTTAATCCCCAATCAGTTATCCAGAATACACCAGGTCCCAACCATTCTGGATAATAGGTTGTATACTGTACTACCATTGAATAAGATTAGCTATTTGGGGTCGTTTACTGAATTTTCTGGGTCTTTTTTCAGTAACATTATGAAAACACTTATAACTTTAATACTGGGTCATACAGGTGGGCTCTCAAATATGTCTGATGTCTTTTAAAAGTGGGTCCCAAGTACTCGGTAGTTTCAGACAAAATAGGTCCTTTTTGAAAAAAGTAGGTGAAGTACGGGCTATAAGCATGTCAGCATAATCCTTGTTTTCTTGGTGAAGACTGAATTATTCACAGAAAATTACATAATTTTTCTTTGTTGGCTCTAAATTTCACCATTTGGGGAAAAAATTATTTATGAAAATGGTCATCTGGTTAATACGTGAGTACCCATTGGCATAACTGTGTAGGCTTTTGGGGTACTTTTAGGGTGGACTTCATTCCCTATTCTTGCACTAGAAAATCTAATTTTTCTAGAGTGAGTCAAAATATTTCTTGGGAGGGCTTATCCCACCATAGTCCCTACTCAGTTATGCCAATATAAGTGCCATTTCTTATTTAATAGCTAGGCAGGCACTGTCAGAATTATTAAAAGTTCAAAAATAAAATTATCAAATGATTTTTGTTTTTAATTTTTGTTCTATCTTCTATATAAACAGAGCTCACAATCATCTTATTCTTTCTGTACAGGATGTTCCCAAAACACTGACCTTTTATTCCTTAAATATTGATCACAGACATATTAAATTACAAAGTTACATAAAAAAGGTACTGTATTTTATTTTATGGTATTGATTAAATTTTTCAGGAGATTAAATGATTACAAAATTTAAATTTTTATATGACCCTTGTATTCATAAAATTCCCAGTTAGTAAAATGAGACCCTTTATCATAAAAAGACTCGTGGGGGGGGGGGGGGGATATGTTTAAACAAAGTTGGTAAGAGAGCAATACCAATATAGAAAAGATATGTATCTATGCAATCATCATTTTCTTTCATAATTTGTGTACAGCCTTCTGATCTCTCCCCCCCCCCCTCCTCCCTGGCTATGCACCTAGTTACATCATCTCCTTATAGAAACTTTTAAAGAAAGTAACTTCTGATTTTATCTGGGTATGCTTGACCATTTTATTTAATTAGACTAGAGTTATTACAAGTATTATTTCATTGAATTTTCCACTTTCTTTCTATGCAGAATCTATTGTTGGAACAAGAGTGTCACTGGAGTGGTTAGCATTAAGATACTCTATATCAGTGCTGCCCAACCTTTTTACTGTCGCAGACCGGTCAAAGTTTAATAATTTCACCGCAGCTCGTTGAGTAGAGATGGGGAAAGAATGAACACCCTGTTCTTTTGAACCTATTCTCAAGAAAAAACGGGAACACCCTGTTCAGTGATCACGGCAAAAACATGTTCTCAGTTCATTAAGGTCCGACGCTTCAAAATTTTATGGCAGGCAAGCGTGTTGAAAAGAGAAATTTTGGAAAATGCCTTAAAGGTGAAATTTCTTATTGAAAGGCACGATTAATTTTTTTTTTGCTAAGAAAAATTTAAATTCTGGTGGGGGCCAGACCCCCTCTCCCCCACATTGGCTACGTATCTGATGGTGGGGACAGAAGTTCACAATTTTAGCTTTATCAAACTCTAATAGTGGAATCTTAGTTATTTTGAGAAATAATGATAACGAAGATGATTATCTGAGGGGGGGGGATAGAACTTTTAACCCAACCTACCATAATTTTAAAGTGGACCCGGGCAAAGAATAAGAAGCTTTCTTATATGTTCAATACGAAATGCACTCACAGGAAAACAATTCGTCAATTTTTATTATTCCAGCCAAACTACTCAGTTTCAATCAAAGTAAAAAATTTAATAATAAAGAAAACGATAGTCTGAAACACAAACAAATCGAAAAAAAATATTTTATCAACGTCAAACAATAATATAAGCATTACACTATCTCCATATAAAACGTGCCTTCGCTTCATATGCTCTTAGCCATCTCTTATTGGCTGAAAAAGAACCTGTTCCAGAGCAGCCTCTCCTATTGGCTGAAAAAGAACACATTCTTTGATCACGACTGGAGGAGTTCTCCGAGCAGTGAGCGGGAACACCTAGTTCAGCATTCTTTTCTTGAGCTGGTGTTCTTTTTCGGAGTAAAAGGCGTTCTCTTGCTGAACAGGTTAAACGAACTGTTCTTCGGTGAAAGGTGTTCTTTCATTGATCTGTTCTCTGTTCTTTTGCTTTAATTAAGTTCTGAGGTAGGGTCAAAGTTGTAGACTTGGAGTCGGAAGCAAGGCCGTACTTAGACGGGGTTGAATTTTTCACAAAGACTTCATCTTTATTAGTTTGTTAACAAAAGTATAAATTTCGGGGGTGTGGTGGACCAGACCCCTGTGTACGGCCTTGAAGGGGGTACTCCCTCTCCAGCGGTCCTACAACCCCCCCTCCCCCCTTCTGCTCGCTCCTCCAAGGGTTACGACTTTGACTATAGGGTGGAAGCTTTCCCGAATGTATTCCAAGTGGGGGTGTTGAAAATTGCATCTTCCATTCACTTTATCATGAAATTTATGGTGTGGACTGAGAATAAGACTAAGAAAGGGGGCAGGGGGGAAATTCATCGCAGATTATCAGCTTCGGCGGTCTGCTGTAGTAGTGCTGAAGCAGAAAAAACAAAAACAAAACTGGTGTTTCGTTGGTTGGATTTTCTGTTTGTTTAGATTTAGCTATTGCATTAGCATCTTGGAATATTGTTCATCGAATCGTTGAATAAACACTTCTGTGGTTGGATCATTTTTATGTCTTATAAATAATGATAACAGTTATCTAAATAAATTAATCCAGTCAAAAATGAACAAAAATTTGTAGCTTATATTTTTTAAGTGAATCTAATATTGTTTATCATGCTGTGTATGAAGTATATAGAATCATATATCTATATCGTGTATATTGAATCAGCCGTTTCTGTACTTAAATTTATATTCAGTTCAAATAAATTAATGTTTAAAAAATGAAGATTTTGTAATATTGTCTTTTACTAAATACGGATTTTAAATTAATGAAAGTGACACAGACGAAATATACTAGTTCTTTAGCTCTTCTATAGTGTTTCATTATATTTAATTAAAATACTGACAAGTCTAATCAAACAGTTATGAATATTATGTCATTTTAGGAGCTTTCAGAATCAAATATTGTTTACTAATGTAAGCAATATTGTATTACTCAGGTAAGTAATCGAAAATTAAGCCTGGCCTAAATAATTCTCTCTAGAATTTCAGTTTTTCCATTTATTTTTACATACATGCTATCAGTAAATAAAAAGCATCGGAAAAAATTTTGACTTTAAAAAGATGTGCATATTTAACAGTATATTATAGAACGTTAATATAATTAAAATATTTTTACAAAAAATTACTGTTAACATACTTGATTGAAGAAAGCCAGAATGTTGGTTGCAAAGTTTTTTTTAATCATTTTACAATTGTTGTTGTTGTTGCTGATGCCCTCTGGCAACCCGCGGGGCGGTGCCAGATCCCTCAAATAGGCAGGCGATGGGCGGAAGGGGCTGCTTCCATTTTAATGAGCCCCAGTGGGAGGAACTGCGACTCAGCTTGGGGTCCCCTAATTTTGAACCAATTCCAGAGGAGGGACCCACCCCCTGAAATCGGCACCCCCAGAGGTATCGTTTAACAATTTGGAGGACATTGAAGTCACGACGGATTTTATGTGCACCAGCTCCCATTAGGGCACACGGTCCCACAGCAGTCGAGCCGAGAGGAAGTTGACCCTCCCAAGCACTGGTCAATCCAGATGCTGCTTCACTTTTCGTGTTCTTATGGGAACGGAGTTTAGTGCCCAGACCACTGCGGGTTTTACAATTGTACTATAGTACATGTTAAAAAGACGTGTATTTTCATTTTTAAATTGAATAAACTAGTCATAATAAAGCTACCATAAATCAAAGAACCTGTTCTCAAAAGAACAGGAAAAAGAACTGTTCTTTTAAAAAGAATGGGAATGGTGAACAACTGTTCTTTGAAAATAACGGTTTTCCCCACCTCTATCGTTGAGGGGAAGGTGGCAGAAATATTTTTAATTCCTCTACAAGCTTGTTTTACACATTTAAAATCAAAAATATCCCTTAAAATTTAACTACTATTCATATTTTCATGCTCAATAATTTTAATGGAACTTGGCATCTATTTACTGTTTAAATTGAGGTCCAAGCAATTACAAAAGCATTAAGTCGCACTGAATACTAGAGGAAGGGTCTGAAATTTCTCAAAGAAACTGGAATGTTGTTTGCTCTTTTAATTTCAATAATGCTGTTTAGTTGTAGAAAATGCATAAAAGGAGATAAAAATAATTTTAATATGTAACAAATTATGAACAAATGGGAATTTTTTTTAACATTAAACTAATTTTTTTTTTCTTACCAATTAACTTTAGCATTTGCCTTTCTCATTGCTAACTTTCATACATCCTTATTTTTTATTCTTTAAACTTCTAATTTTATGATTTTAAAATTAAATTCACTACTCCAAAATAAATCAAGGAGTATTTTCAGTCCTTGACAAAATTTCTAGCAATATCCCTGGGGGCTGGGCTAGGGTAGGGCTGGTGTCTCAAACCTGCCCTGGAGCCTGAAAATTCTGTTGGGCTTGCTAAAAATATTATTAAATATATTTTAACAGTATTATAACTCAATTTATTAAGACTGTTTTAACTTTCTCTCACAGAAAAAGTCTTGTCTTAAATTAAATTCTTGCTAAAAGTTTGTTTTTATTGAATAAAAGTGTAATTCAGCAAACTAGATTTCGTGGAATCAAGAAATATTTCTGTATAAGACAAGTTTCTGCTTTATAAAAGGTTCATTTTACACAGGTTTTACTTTGTTTTACCTATATTTTAAAACAATGAAGCCCTATATTTTCTTCTTTTGCTGCTGGAAATTCTGTATAAATGTATGTGATATGCAGATACATACTATACTTTTTATAGCTTTTTTCTGAACTTATATTTTGTCGGTTCTTTTGTAGATGAAAATGGTAACTTAGAAAACTGTTTCAAAACTAAATAACTTTGTCTAAATAAATTACTGGACTTACACTATTTTAAAAAAAAAAAAGAAGAAGAAAACTTTTGGAACTCAAAAATAATTTTAAATTAATGTAATGATGGTATTAAGACAAAATATTATTTTCTCATTTTGTTGATAATTTTCCTGAAATTTTTAACACTTTTACTGCTGTAAGTTTCATGGGCTTAAAAAGTTTCATGTCATTTTTCTAATTTTTAATAACAAATATTATTTTATTTTATAATATATATATATATATATATATTAATAAACTTATGTATATGAAATTAAAATGTTAAAAGTACACCAAAGCTTTTAAAAGCACTTTTGGTGGCCTTCTCATCACCTTCTTCAGTTCTTCTTTTTTGAACTGATTACCTTCTTCCAAAATCACCTTCCATCAGTGACGTACCCAGAAAAAAATTTCGGGGTGGGTCGAAATATTTAGGAGGGGGTCCAAACGGTGAAAATGGCAGAATTTTATGCAACAAAACTTCATCATTATTATTTTGTTTACAAAAACTGAAATTTCGGAGGGGGTCCGGACCCCCTTGACCACCCCCCTGGGTACGTCCTTGCCTTCCATCCCGGATCTGTTAAGGCATGTGTCATATTGTTTATTGCATCATCTGTTTTTATGATTTGCAGAGCTTCCATTTTTAATGCATAATCTTGATTACAGAAATTGGATAATTTTTCTATTTCTTTGAAGTTGATGTCTATGGGTTGATCTTGGGTTATTCTTGAGAGGGCTGTACTTAATTTATTAAATTTTAGGTCGGCAATGTTCTCTTTTTTCCTGTCTTTTATTTTCCTTTTTGTTACTCCTATGTAGCAGCCTGTTTGAGTCTTGGTAGGATAGATTTATTTTATATATACTAGAAGTTTCTTCTTTATCTATTTCATCTTTGTCTCTGCATATACGTTTACAAACATTTTTATTTGGTTTTATTGGTATTTTTATATATTTTTTTGGCTACCTCATTAGATATCTTAATAGCCACTCCCTTGCAGTTAGGTATGGCTTTGGTGTATTTCTGTTTTTCTTTTTACCTATTTTCAATGTGTTCAAGCTTTTTAAGTCTAATTTTATACGGTTTCTTGACAAGGTTATTAGGGTATCCTGCATTTTTGCATGTTTTTTAATAAACTGTATTTCTTCTTGGAGGAGGGTTTCGTTAGAGCAGGATTTTATTGTACAATTAATATGATTAACAAAAAGAGTAATGAAATGGAAAATAAAAAAGAGTAACAAAAAGGAAAATAAAAGACAGTAAGAAAAATGCTCATTGCCAGTGTAAAATTTAATAAATTAAGTACAGCCCTCTCAAGAATAGCCCAAGATCAACCCTTAGATATCAGCTTCAAAGAAATAGAAAAATTATCTGATTTCTGTAATCAAGATTATGCATTAAAAATGGAAGCTCTGCAAATCACAACAACAGATGGCGCAGTAAAGGATATGAAGCATGCCCTAATAGATGCAGGATGGAAGGTAATTTTGGAAGAAAGTAGATCAGTGCACAGCCAAAAAATTGAAGATGGTGGTGAGAAGGCCACCGAAAGTGCTTTTAAAGGATTTTGGTGTACTTTTAACAATCTAAAATGAACCAAACACCTACATAAAATGAACCAACAATACCTTTGAACCTTTCTAATGTATATGTTTTGGGCAGTTTTTTACTAATTTTTCGTTGTTAAATACTAACTCCTCTTTTTTTTTTTTTCCAGGAGTACTGAATGCATGCATGAAGTGGATTGTGAGTCACACTGAAACATGCAGAGTAAAAGAATTTGTGTCTTTTATTTTAGCAATGGCTAATTTAAATTATCAGACTTTAGAAATGCAGGGAGCTTTGCAAAAAATATTAGCTCTAATATCATTTGAAAAGATTGAATCTGCAGATATCTGGTTAGATGTTGTTTGGTCTTTAGCAATTCTTAATATAACAGATAAGGAAATGTTACTTAAAGTTCTTTCTCCTGATTTTTATAAGCCTTTAGTTAGTAAGTCAAGATTGTTGTATTAATTATTAACTTTCATTGCCAGATCCAAGATTGAGATTCTGAGGCAGCTGGCTTAAGATGTCATTTAATAATAAATTTGTTGGGGGGGGGGGGAGTGTCATTATTAGTGATGTACAAAGTAGCATTTTGACCAAGTACCAAATACTGAGTAGTTGTATGACTGACTTGCGAATGAAGAATTTTTCTTCTTTTGAAATGAAAACATGTATTAATTGTTTTTTGAGTTAACATAAGTTAAACAGAACCGTAACATTTAAAAAATTATATTAAATTTGTGCACACATAGGATATAATAGTGTTATTTTAATTTTTTTTATTTGACTATAAAAATGTGTTCAGATTGATACTTCATTTATAAACTTGATCATTAAAACATCTTATTTTAAAATATGGTTAGATGACAAATTGCACAGGTATATTCTTTTATGTGAAGTGTTTCAAAACTTTTCCAATAAAATGTATTTAGACTGGCAATAATTAGAGAGTTATAGTTCGAGGAGCCAACTGCCATTTTGGGGTCATCATCACAAAAAAATCTGAGATTTTGTACTTTGGTTTATTTTATATTGTTAGGAAAGAAAATGAACATGAGCTGATACAGTAGCAGTGGGTGTAGCCACCCCGGACACCCAAACATGTAGAATAATAAATAAAAAAATAATTATTATTATAATAAAAGTTGATACATTGTACATGTGTTTATCACGTTGTATGCAAATGAAAAAAAATAGTAAGCTAACTTTATAGTGGTGGATTAAACTTCAGCTGCCAATGATGATCTGCATTCGTCTGTATAGCGATGGATTATATGTCAACATGTACAGAATACCCGTTAAGTAAAACAATAATAAAAAGGCTGAAATTTGGTGAAGCGACAGTTAACCTTATCAATATGAAAAAAATAGTCTGCTTTTTCATGGTGGAAAAGTGAGCTGGCGATTGACTGTTACAGCGTCTTGCTACACGCACAGGTGCCTGATGTATTTCATTGCACCAGCTGATCCCTTTTACACTGCGAAAAATTCTGCGGACGTCTTTCAGGTAACTCATGTTCAACAGCTGAGCAAAAAATAAATTACACATAACTTGAGGTACGAAATTTTCATTTTTGCAAAATAAATGTGAATTTAAGCAAAATTTTCTTTGATGTTTACATATAAGGGAAGGCGGCCCAAAATGATTCCCTTAAGGGAAAAGCTTGCACAAAATAACAAAAATATTAAATAAAACTTTGACCCTTTGCCACAATATTTTGCATCATAAACATATTTTAGTATATTTTAAGCCCAAATTCAGTAACGAAAAAATTCAAAAGGATCATTTTACCCTCACCCACAGGCAAAATGTTCCTTTATTTGAAAATAATTCTAAATTGTTTTTTATCGGCAGAATAAAAGATGTAAAAAGTAATTATGACTATACATAATGAAATAAAAAAGTGCCACAAATAATAAATCGAATATTTCAAAATTATAATTCAAAAATTGTGGCCTACAATAAACGCAGAAATGAATTAAATAATTTAATGGAGAGCCATCATTTTGAGAACCTCTGAAGGGCTGCCATGATGACTAGGGCCCAGTACTGGAGTTTCTTCAGTCGATGCGTCATTTTACCGGGCAGTATGGCTGCCCACTTTAATTCATAATACTGGAACTGGTTGAGAAACATAAACTAAATAAGTGCAATTCACATCTAAAAACATTCTCAACTCTATTCAGTCAACAAAGTCATATTTCTGTAAAGATTGTACTTCTAAATAAATAAGAAAGTTAGTGCTTAATGAGAGTAATAAAAGGAAAATTTAGGTATATTCAGCTGATTCATAGATGCACTATGTAACAATAAAAATTGATAGATATCAGAAACCAAGAAAGCTGAAGCTTTGAAAAGTATTTCTTTATAAAGTTACCTGAAAGAAGTTGTCCGCTGAATTTTCTGAGGTGTAAAAGTGATCAGCTGATGCAGTGAAATACATCAGGTGCTTTTGCGTGTAGCAAGACGTTGTAACTTTCAAACGCCAGCTGACCACTTTTACACCATGAAAAACTCATCTGACTATTTTTTTCCTAAAACTCATAAGGTTAACTATCACTTCACCAAATTTCAACTTTTTTATTATTTTACTTAACGGATGTTCTTTACATGCTGACGTATAAT
Organism: Cheiracanthium punctorium; assembly: GCA_038373885.1. Lineage (NCBI taxonomy): Eukaryota > Metazoa > Arthropoda > Arachnida > Araneae > Cheiracanthiidae > Cheiracanthium > Cheiracanthium punctorium. The sequence goes on from JAWZYV010015503.1 coordinate 773,346, forward strand.
CCACTACTATACATTCGAATGCATATGATCGTCGTCAGCTGGCGTATAATCTGCTGCTATAAAGTCAGCTGACTACTACTTTTCATTAGTATACAACGTGATAAACACATGTACAAAGTATCAACTATTTTATTGTAATTCTTTTACATGTTTAGGTGGCCGGGGCAACTGCACCCACCGCAAATGCACCAGCTGACATTCACTTCTATTATCTGCATAACTAAATGAACTATAGGACGAGATTTCAGATTTTTGTTATTGGTCATCAAAAATGCCAGCTGGCTCCCGGGGTATTAGTTTCAGATAACTAGTGAGATTAGACTCACTGCTATACTTGATCAAGCTTAGCAAATTGTTTAAAATATAATAGTTAGTAACAATTACCAGCACCAATTAATTTTCAGAATATATAATAAAATCTTGCTATGGAAAACTTCAGTTTTACAAATATTTTGGATTAACAAATATTTCTATTCAAAGAAAATAATGTAGTACGAATTCAGTCATAATGCAATGTCACTTTAACAAATTATTCAGATATTCATTTCGGATATATTATTCAATTATTAAAAAGTAAAGCTGTACAACTATTTCATGTAGCTGACACTGAGTCCTCCATAACCTACCTAAAAAAATGAAAAACTATAATGAAGTCAACGGTGATGATCCACACCCAGAGACACCAGAGAAAGTTCTACATTTTGGAAATGTTTTAATGAAGTAGTAAATGTACATGTGATATTTTCAGCTTCAACAAAGCAGCACTTTGGTTTTAATAATAGAAGATATAGTAAAAAAAGAAAGTATTTTTCTGCAGAAAATGTGATTAAAAAAACTGACAGTCCATTTGTCTGGTGGAAATGTAATAAAACTTTTGAATTTTGTCCAAAATTGCTAAGAAATTCTTGTGTACACCATGTAGCTGTGCTTACTGTGAGTTTTCTCTGAATGGGCTACATATAATAAAAGAAATCGCATGTAGAACAATTGGCAATTTTAGATCATAATTTGCTATCCAAAAATTTAATTATTAAAATCTTTATTCAATAACATTTCAGTATTTTTTTTTATTATTTCTTTGTCAAAGATTAATCTTTTCCTGCAGCTTCAAATGTGACCTTTTATTATTTTTATTCTTGAATGTATTATTATGTATTCCCATTTTTATGAATTATTATATGTATCATTTATATTTGCATAATTTTTACAAATTATTTTAATTAGGTTTTAAAGTACTGAAAGTTTTACTACTCAGTATTAGCTGCGTACTCGGTCAAAATTTGGACGAATACCGAGTAATTACCAAGTACTCTGTACATCTCTAGTCATACCTTTTATTTCAAACTGGGGACACTATTTTTTCAGATTGCCTCAAAATGTCATGTATGGTCACTCTGGTTCTAGTTGTGCAATTAAAATATAATATTGTAAATTATGTCTATACTTAAATGTTGTATGTATTTACACCTGCACTCCAACAATTGATTTCATGAGCATCACCGCCTGCTCGTTATTGGGGAGGACTGGGGAAAAACTATGTTCTTTTTCCCCAACTTTATTAACTTAAGACAGTTAAGACAGTATATTAATATGTGTCCTGTAGTCTATATAGGCTATGAGGCCCATGATTGACTTATCTCTTACTTGTGGCTTCACTGTAATATTATTGGTAGAAAATGCAGTGTATATGTATGGCTATAACTTAAAAAAGCATGTAGTATTTGAGTTTTTTTTCTTTTATGGTTATGCTTTTTTTTTTTCATTTCACCCTTAGCAAATGTTCACTTAAAAGCTAGTTTACTTTTACTTCCTTGTACGGAGTATAAGGAAGTACAGTATGGAACCTCTTATCCGGAAACCAGTTATGCAGAATCATTTTACAATCAATTAAATTCCTATTTTTTCTGAAAGAAAAGCAAAACTGAGATCTGTAAAAATATTTCTTATGTTTTTGTTTTTTATTTTGAAAAGCTAGAATTTATAAAGTACAGCTAGAATTTATAAAGTAAGCAATCTGGTAAGGTATTTTATGTATTTTTTTATAGTGTGTGACTAAGTTTTCAAGAAGTTATCATATATTTACTACTTCCTCTCTAAATAATTATTATTTATCTTGATCATATTAGAGTTTTTTATATTATTTTTCTAGTATATTAACAATTAATGTTTATTCCAATCAAAAATAGAGAGTAACATTTATGCTACCAATTATATCAGTAGATGTCATGTTAATCCCCAACCAGTTATCCAGAATACATCCAGTCCCAACCATTCCAAATAACAGGCTCCATACTGTAATGTGATCCGAGGAATTTTGGGGGCCAAATTTCGACCACAAAAAAAAAACGATTTTGACTACCTCTAAATTTAATTTTAAGAATTTCTTCAATGCATCTCATCATATGCTGGCATGTACGATCATATAAATATGTCTGCAACCCATGTTGACCAACAGCGAATCTATTTTGACCAGTTTTTCCATGCCATCTGTACGTACGCACGTAACTTGCATATCTAAAAAACTATTGGTTGTAGAATGTTGAAATTTTATATTGGCAATTTTATTATAGATTTTTGTAACATGTAGTTGTGCACCTTCCCTTTTGGTCCTAATTGACTGGATAGTTTATCTACAAGACTGCCCAAAAGATTCGAAATACATTATGCTTAAGGGCCGAAATTCATTAAACCCGCATATCTCAAAAACTATTGGAAGTAGAAATTTGAAACTTTATATTTAGGATTGCTGTAACATCTAGTTGTACACCTCCCCTTTCAGTTCTATTCGACTGGATAGTTTATCTACAGGGCTGCCCAAAAGATTTTAAATACATTACGCTCTATGGGCAGAAATACATTAAAGTGTATTGTAGAGGTATTAGGCTACTTCAAACAACTCAGAAGTGAAATATGCTGTTACGGGTTACAAAATGAATTTCGCCATCGAAAAAATGTGTCTTTATTATTTATAATTCTGCTACAGGAACACTCAAAAGATTTCCAATTCATTACGGTCAATGGCAATTTTAAGAACATTCATCCATATCAAACACAATACCATCCTACCATATAGTTAATAGGTAATAGTCCAACCATGGTCACATGCCTCGCTCAAGAATTATGCCAAAAAGTCACCAAGCTTGGTGACTTTTGGTGTACGTGTGTATGCATTTAACTCTCAAATCTCAAAAACTATTAGTCGCAGAATGTTGAAATTTCATATATAAGATTGCTGTAACATCTGGTTGTGCATGTCAATTTTTGGTTCCAATCTACTGGAGAGTTTATTTACAAGACCACCCAAAAGAATTTCAATGCATTAACGCCTATGGACATCTTCAATATATATTACATCTGCAGTCAGTCATTGTTTGGTCCATGGCCAAAATCTCGCCAAATTTGGCAATAGTCATTGTTTGGTACATGCCCAAAATCTCACCATTTGTCATCGACCTTGGCGAGTTTTGCCGAAAAATTGCTAAACCTTACTATTACTGCAGTATTTTATCTCTTTCAAACAAAATAAGTTTAGATGAAGTGCACCAAAAATATTTTTGATTTAATAGACGTGCAAGAAAGTCATATGTTGTCCACATCAGATTTTTATTTGTGAAAACTAGGGCTCAGACATATCTGCCAACTCTTCTGGTTTTGATAGAAGACTTTTGTTTTTTTAAGCTATCTTCTGGTCTTCTGCCAGAAGATGAAATCTTCTGTCTTTTTTAAATTTTTAGTTGATATATTAAATTGTATTACGAACTGTGCGAAAAAATTGTAAATTAATAATTCTATTTCAAAATAATTTATTAAGGTAATCATTTCAACAGCTAACAGCACAATGCTGTAGTATGAGTGAAGTCAAAGCATTTGTAAGCAAATCTTTCATTGATTGTTAACAGAACTTCATTTCGTTCTTCCCTCACTGATTCATCATTAGAAAATTTGTTAGTATTGAAAACTAAAGCTTGAAGATTATTTTTCTGATGAGCTATTAGTAAAAGCTGAAAAAAGCTACTTTGAACAAGATAAAAAAAATCTTAATCTGTTTATTTTTCAACATTCTTTGGTAAATAATAAAGTCAAATTCACATTTATTTAATTATTTTTTATTTTTGAGAAAATACTCCATCTTTTTTCATTTTATATAAAAAAAATCAATTAAGCTCTTTTCTATTGCTATTTAATTTTGTTTTTATTTCTCTACAATACTAATATAAAAAAATAATAAGAAATGGTGATATACACTGGGGGAAACAGTCTTCAGTTCTTAAAATATTTTTTTAATTTTATTTTTATCTTCTGATTTTTTGTGAAATCTTCTGTTTTTTCAACCTGAGTCTTCCTGTTTTTGGCTTAAGGAGGTTGGCAGGTATGCTTAGATCTTCTGAGTAAAATATCCATTAGTTTTAAGCTGCCACATAATTAGTTCGAAAGCCACGTTTGATATGAGTTTTTTGTTTGTTTGTTCATGCAGATGGAACCCTAATCTGAAAGCATATAAAACTTAGCAAATGGAAATATCATTATGCTTTTTATGTAAAATTAGTAAGTCATTCTGTTCATAAATAATATGGACAGAATTTAATGATTTCCTAAATTTTTTATACAAAAGCAGAATAAATATCTTTAATATTATTTCTCAGTCATGAGATAAACATACAACAAAAAGTATTCAGATAACTGTTTTTATTACTTGAAATAAAAATCTCATACTCAAGTATAGGTCATTAATTCTGGCAAGTTCAAATATTAAGCCTTTAAAAATAAAAATATTTTTAAAGTATAAATGAATATATTTTTTTTACATAAAGATTCTTGAGGTTGAGGGTAATTTTTGTAAATTACAATGTATTCAAGATCCTGTTTCTTCATTCAAACATTTGGTACTTGTGTATTATCTTGACAACCACAGCAAATTGGCAAAATCATTCTACTAGCCAAAACTTCTTATAAATCGCAAGATCAAAAATAGCAATGTATTCAAGAAGTAAATGCCTGTCTGTTTGAAAATAATAAGGTTATCAAATTTTAGTAATTGGGAGTTGCATATTAATTTTATGTTATTGGCAATAAATCAGTCTGCTTGGAGAAAAAATAAATTTTGCTTAAAATGGTCGATGAAATAATACATAAGTAGCAAAAATTAAAGTATGCTGTTATTTTCAGATGTGTCTAAAATATACCTGTGTGGTTTTAAAAAAATAAAGGTTTATTCAACACAACATACGTTACATATCATAGGGCATCATTAAACAAATCAGTCTAGTTGACTATCTCATACGGAAAGCACACGCAGAAATATTCACATTTTATCAAGGCTTAGAATTTAACATCTATTGAAATCTCTGTCACAGCTCACAGGTTTGTAGAAAAGGAACCTGTGCAAGGGAACAAACTTGGCTTAAACTCACACTGGCATGGGAATGAAGCAAGGCATGGGTGTTACTAATATATTATGCTGTTGCAAAACTCTTAGCTGAATGCTTTTCTTCTGCCCCAAAAATCTGACAAATTCACGTGAATATGGGAAAGCTCAAAGATTGAGAAAAGTTAAGGGAACCAGTCAAGTTGCAGGATGAAACAGACTTTATCAGGGTGCGTAGCGCCTTGAAAAGTGCTTAAAAGGTGCTTGATTTTAAAAATTGTTTACAAGCACTCTAGTGAAAGTGCTTATTTTTTACATAAATTACCTTAAAGTGCTTGAATTTGCAAGGAAGTGCTTATTTTTTTCAGAGCTTCCGGCAGAAACCTTTATAAACACTACGCCACTAACGAAAACAACTTTTACCCTCCCATCCCATCGCTTATTCATCTTGAAACCTAAAAGCAGGTGCAGGTGGTTCCCTGTTGACCATGACAATAGTAATGCTGACTCACACTTGCAGCCATAAGAGCCAGTCTGGGCCTGATTGTTCTTAAAATACTGAGTATCAACCAAAACTAGTCTGTTGCACCCAATGCGAGTTCAATCATTCCACCCCCACCCCCAAAAAAAGTTCATCAAAAGTTATTTGTTTTTTCACCATTCGGCTTTGTGCCTTGTAAAGGAGCACTGTACCAAATAAACACTGCCTTATGCTATTATTACGGTAGAAAGTCAACTACGAGTAACTGGCAAGCTCGGGAAACGCTGAGTGCTTTAAAAAAAATCCCTATGTAATAAATATCAAAAGTAATAAATAGGGATCGACCGATACCACATTTTAGCCGATGACCGATACGGATACTTTACCTATAAATTCATTTTCAGAAATAGCCGATACCGATACTTTTAAGTTATGGTATCGGCCGATACTGATACTTAACATAATTTAATGTCATTTAAACCTGCCTCTATTGGGCAGTTTTTGTAACGAGAGTGTAGTTCTCGTTAAAATGAATAACAGAATGATGAAATTTGATCCCAGTAGAAAGCATTAAAAAGAAAAAGCAGTGGATACGTTGAAATGTGAATTTATATTAGTTCTAGTCTTTCTTTTCTATTCAAATTATGCCAACGAATGGCCGAATTTATAAAAAAGCTGAGCACTGGGAAGCGTCTTAGTGTGCAGGTTCGGAATTCTTTCTCCTCGCGTGGTCGATCGTGGTCGCTGTCGATCTAGCAGTCTAGAGTTTTGGGCGATTTTCTCCAGATGTTACGTGAATATGCGTTAGACTCCCTTAAAATGTCCTCCGCCCAAGCCCCCACCCTATAGGTAGATGCCCCTCATTTAGGCTTGACAGAACACAAACACGGGGGGTGGGAGTTAAAGGGATATAAGATAATCCATTTCATTTCCAGTGCCGACTGGTGCAAATATTTAAATCAATTTTTCTCAACCTCTATTTTGTCGCCTAATTGTTGCTATGAGCCAGATAAAAGGTTTCCACATTAGACCAAAAACAGCTTCCTGCTTGCTCTTACTATATGTGTCTTTCTTGCAATTTTTATTTAGATTTTCTTTAATTAGAATTCTTTCACATATGAAAATATTTTTTAGATTACTTAAACTGCATTAAATTGTGATAATGTATAAACTGTACAGTATTATGTAAGTACATATGTATTTAGATATTGTTCATTAAATACGTATATAAATTCTTCCCTTAAAATGCATAATAAGTTCACATTAATTAATGGTTTTATTTATCTGCGCCAATTATTTAACCACTAAGTGAATTATTAAATGTTTTAGCAAGATTTCTGTTTAATATGAACTCATATGATCATTTTTAAGTTCTTTTTGAAAATCCAAATATTTTGGTTCTCCGGACAGGGTTAAGTCACAATTAATCCGGAAGGATCCATGTATTTGATCTTTTCCGTACGAAGAGCAGGTACACACCGATTAGTCCTGTGTTTCCCTTACATATAAACCAAATACTATTATTCACAAGAAATATGTTTTTTACCCCAAAATTGGAAATAAACTATATAATAATTAGTATTACTAATTATACTAATACAGCTTTAATTTTTTAAATTTAACTATATAAATAATTATTAGATATTGATAATTATTACACTTCTCAAAACAGAATGATACACAAATCTGTAATTGCCCGAGACTATAAGTTTCTCTATAGCGAATTTTTCAACTGGAACCAAGCGAGTTCGTTATAGGGAGATTCAATTGTGTATATATATATATATATATATATACATACATATATATATATATATATATATATACATACATACACAATCCCTATAACGAACTCGCTTGGTTCCAGTTGAAAAATTCGCTATAGAGAAAATTTTGTTGTACAGAGATTAGAGATTTTTGCAGTTATTTCAGCAAATATTACAAACTTTTTAGTTGTCATATATATATGTATATATATGAATGAACTCTTTTTCGAATCAACACAGTGAGAAAATAAACGTTCATAAAACTGAAGTAAAATTATAGCCTACCTCTCGACATTTGTTTTTTGCAATCCTTTCAGAGAGCGTATTTAGTGTTGGGCACGAATTCAAAATAATTTAGAAGAATAGGCGATTATCCTGTTAAACTGTCATCTAACGATTCTTCGTCCATAATTTCGACCACACTTGGTGATACGACATCCATTTAGCGATGGTTACAATTTAAAAAAAAACACAGTTCGAAAACACTCGCACAAACAAATGTGCCAATGAAACGACGCCTCTCATCTCATTACCAAAACAAGGATTCTAGAATGGTGTTGCGACTGCGTTGTTTTTTCTGAAAAACGAAGTATCGGTTGAAAAGTATCGGTGAAAATGGATGAAAGCAACAGAAACCAATACTTTAAGAATCGGAAGAACCGATACCGATACCTAAAAAAATTGGAGGTATCGGCGCCGATACTATCGGTCGATCCCTAGTAATAAATGAATAGAAACATGGAGTTGTCCCACAGCATTCAAAGCTTAAAAAAAAAAAAAAAAAAAAAAAAACAATTTGCTGAAACATGCTCACTACGTAATGAACAGCTGGCCGTCCATGAAAAAGAAAAGAAAAATTGTTTACTTTTGACTGGAGCCTCCTCATCGGCTTGCTTCCGAACTTTCTGTGAATGCAAGAAGTTTTTTACAAGTTATTTATTTATTTCTAGAAATTCACCTTTGTGAATATAAAAATGGATATGTTTTATATGAAATCGGACACTGATCAATTCGAAAATGGAAATCGTAAGCTTCGTAAAATAGCGGTAAATACTTTAAAACATTATATTGGTAGGGGGATAAAAAAAGATATTTTTACCATTTATCCCCCCCCCCTCTCCCGAAATATATCCCAGTGTGATACTTCTCTTTTTTTTTTCGGAGGTGGGGGGGGGGGAGATCGTCGATGCGGCGTTTCTTCCATAAATTACGGTAGTAATTTTGAAATTTACCTATTCATACTTGCCAATTTATGTGCTTTCAGTTTGAAAGTTGCACTTTTTCACCGATTTTTGCAATTTTACGTGAAACTGCCTTTTTTTAATGCTTTTCCCACGTATTTTTCCGATTATATGCAAAACACGTTTTTTTTTACATTTTTAAGATTTTGCGCAAAACTTTTTTAATTTGGCATGTTACTAATAATTTCATAGAAATCAAACATGTGTAAAATGCAGTTTCAATTGTTATAATTTCAGGCTTGTTCCACTAAAAAACGAGGTGGCCACCCAAAAAATTCAGGCCATTGCAAAAGAGCTTGGAGAAGCTGAAGGGGGAAACAGATTTAAAAATTTTCTTCTAGAGATAAACTGAGATAAAATAAATAAAATTAGTTGAGAGAGACAAACTTGGGGGGGAAAAAACGAATTTTAGTTGAGACGTACCGCGACAAAAAAGAATTTTAATTGAGACAAAAAGGAATTTTGATTGAAACAGTGCTGAGACAAAGTGGGGTTTTCAGCTATAGCATCCCTGAAGTAAGCTTAAATTGTTTTCATCTGTTGCTGGGGTGTAGCGAGAGTGTTGCTGTTGGGGCTGCAGCCATCCACAAAATGAGTAAACGTAAGATTTGGAGAAAATTACGTATTCGTAAATAATTTCAAAAGCTTTTTGAGATTCCTATGATAGTGTATTTAAAAGTTCCCCTTGATTTCAGAAATTTGAGGTTCAATTGCCCAAGCCAAATTTATTTTTTCTATAGTGTGTTTTTCCAACTTGAAAGATTTTAAACTCAGTTCATGATTTTTAAAAATTTTCTTTCTTTTCTTACTAATTTTTATATGCAAACTTTTTTAGGCCAAAATTAGAGAGGGGGGGAGGAAGGGGTTTGCCAATCTCAATCCTCCCCCCCCCCCTCAAAAAAAAGAAATATATATATATATATATATATATATATATATATATATATATATATATTATTGATTTTTATAAATTATACTGCATTCTAATTTTTGAGTTCTCAGCCACCCCCTTCAAAATATTCCTGGCTACGCTACTGATCTGTTCCATGTAATACTTTAAAAAAATTGATGATGACGTGCTTGATTTTTCTTAAAAATGTGCTTATAAAGTGCTTGATTTTTAGAATGAAATTTAACTACTCACCCTGTTTATTGCTTTTAGAAAATAGTTAAACAATCTTCACAATGCAGTTCATGAGAATTCCCAAGAGAAAATGTCACCAAGTTTGGCAACTTTTGGTGAAATAATGATAACTAGCTGCCATGGCAGACAGCTTTGCCACCCCATACCTTACTGTTCTTTATATTTAAGTTGTTGAAGATTGAAGATTCAAGTTTATTGTAGTGTTGGCCAAATTATTGGACTTAGTTCAACGTTGTTTCTTTGCTAAAACAAAGAAACAACGAAAATCATGTTTCTTTGTTTTAGCAGTATTTGTCATTACATTTATTTATATTAGGGTTGCTACAAATTTTAGGTGTCATCATAAAAGCCAATGGTGGCCATGTTGGCAATTCCAAGTGCTAACATTTCAAAATGTATAAACAGATACAATTAGTCGCATTTCCATTCATAAAATGATTATAAAAGTACTGTATTGGGTAACAATGTGTTGTACAAACTCCTGCAGAAATGCTTCTTAATTGCAGAAGCTCCCAAATTAATGTGGTGCTGTTCTCATGAGCTTCATGGTTCCACTGATAGGTACATTTTTAGTTTGATAACACCAACATTAATATGCCGAAGTTGGCATCCTCGTGTTTATATAGTATGGTTGCATTATTTAATATGTATCCTTGGTTACAATAATATAAAAGAAACAGGAAATGGCTAATATGTGCTTTAGCCAAATAAATATGTGCTTTAGCTGTGAAAATATCCAAAAGATCTTGCATTTTTACATGTGCATTATTGTTATTTTGTAATCTAGCTAGCATATTGTTATTTTGTAATATAGTAAAAATCGCATTGTATTACTGTGTGATATACGTAAGTAAAAGTAACCAGTAACGAATAGGCTTGCTTCATTTGCATCATTGAACTGTTAATTTGAATTTTGGCATGTGTTATTGTTATTACACTAATGTTTACATCTAGTTGTTGCCATTCACAGTGTAAAAATATCGTCGATTTTCGTACCACATTTGTTAGTGTTTTATATAGTAAGTGGTTATTATTCGGTGCCAAAAATAAGTTCTCAAAACTAAACCCGGCTTATTGATATCAGCAATATTTAGCCTGAAACTGTAAACTCTAATGTTATCCAACAAAAAATTTAAATATCAATATCTTGCATTCTAATTAACTGATTTGCATGCAACAAAATGCAAAGTTTAACTATATGACATGTAGAGCACGAATTTTAAACTAAATTAAACCCCAGAAAGGCTGATTTCCCTGAAAATTAGTAACAATATTTTCCACTTATCTCACACATTTATAAAAAGTCTAAATTCCATATATCTTGGTACTTGACTGTCTACAGATTTTGGATAGATTTCTGATCATAATAAGAGAATGTCTTTATTTTCCCTGAATAAGACAGTTGTAAAAATGTATATATCATTCGATTTTTAAATCAGTAGAAGAAAAGGGTTCTATTAAGGGAAAACAAACAAAATATTGATTTATAAAATTACTTTTTAGAAATCACCCCGTCTCATTTTATAAGCTGTTATTACTTATTTGGTTGTTATACACTTTCGCTGCTTCAAATTCATATTTTCCCCCTAGAACCAAAAATATTGTGATATAGCTCTAGTGGAAATAATTTTGTAAATACTTGACAGTGTCACTTGGAAAAAAAAAATGGCAGGAAATTGAGGTAAATGAATGTAAGAATATTACAAAATATATTTTACTGCTTATAAAACTGCAATTTTATTGCATATTGCTTATAATCAGTACACTTTATAGAATGCTTTGAATTATCGAGTTATATAGTTTTTAAATTATTGCAATGTATGTGCATTTTTTTGCACATTAAATTTGGAAATTTAGTGCTAGTATTAAAAAATAATAATAATATTTGATTACTGTGCATTCTAGTAAACATAAGTAAATCTGTTTATAAAGTGAATTTTATTTTTGTTTTCATACCAATATTTTTATGCTTAATAACTTTCTGCATTATTTCAGGTAATCATGAATTTCAAACAAATAAATTAAAACTGATGAATTTAAAAGCTGTTCTTAAGAATTATTATCCAGAATGTGTTTTTCGTTGTGATTTATTTTTAGACTCCCAGGAAGTAAGTTATAAATTTCTTGTCCTTTTTAAAAATTTTATGAAGCTGATTTAATTTGTATTTATTATCTTTAAAAAAGTTAATCTAAAAATTGCATTGTATTTTTCATAAAAATCTAACCTATTTGCTTAAAAGATAGAGAAAAAGGGAAAATATACTCTGAACTTTTTTTGTTGTTGTTGTTGTTAAGAAAATTACAGTAGAGGACTGGTTATGAGTTTTGCAAGCAATCATTTCTAAAAGATGTATCACCAAAAAATTGCTTCAGTGTATTAAAATATACTATTATAAAAGCACAAAAACTCTCATTCATTTTAATCATCACTCTTATTGATTTAATTAAAATTTAATTTTATAATAATTAAATAAATGTTGTAGAAAGGATTGCAAGAAATAAATTATACAATAAAAACAGGAAAATTTCTTGCATTTAATGATAATTTTATTTATCTTTCCCTTGTGATTAAATAAAACTAGTAAAAACATTGTATGTTTCTTAAAGTGTTTTATGATAAATCAATTACTAGAATATGCTGGGTGATTATGCAATCATGAGACAAACTTCTGGGGAAAATAGGTTAATCAGTGACAAATCAGAAACACCTAGCAATAAACAGCCCAAAATGCTGCCTTTATGTACCTGCTAATAATCACTTTTTAAAAGAAATTATGAAATGTTTGTCCAATTTCTTAACTGTGTTTCATAATCAGTAGGTTTGTCTTTGATACTTTCATCAGTAAAATGAAATAGTATTTCTAAGCTATCAATTTTTGTCAAATGCTTTGAGTAAAAAATTCAATAACTTTTGACAAACTATGATCAGAATGTTCACTATTACTTCAAAACTTCTTAGAAAGTGATTATTAGAAAGTATATGAAAAGGATGTTTCCGACCACATGTTGCTGTGTCATTCTGAATTGTCTTTGAGTTATCTACTTCCCACAGATGTTTGTCTCGTGATCATAGAATTACCCTTTATGACTGGTACTAAGAACTATATCAAATGAAACTTTGGAATTTCAAAATTAAAACTTTCTGATTAAAAGCAGTAAATTAAATGTATAATTTATTTGTGCCATCTAAATAACACATTTTACCATTAAAATTGAGTGTCTTTGCTCTAAACATATAAATAAATTGATAACATTTTTTTTATTATTATTTTTTTTTTTAATTTATTTATTTATTTTTTTTTTTATGAAATCCTTTTCATTTCACTTTAAATGTTTAATGTTCCTTTGCTCAGCATTAAACCAATAAAATATTTGATAGTTCTATGAAAATTTATATAAATACTTTCTGATAAAATATGCTCATTCTAGTAGATAGTCTATAAATTTGAGGTGATTATAATGAAAAACTAAAGATGGGACTCATAAACATGAGTCTACACAGTTTTTTTTTTTTTTTTAATAAAACCTTTTTTGTACGTGCGTGGAGATGGGAGGTTTATTGTGTGTACAGATGTACTTTTATTTTTAGTAATGTATGATTTTTGTTGCATAGTACATATTGTCTATAATATTTTCTTTTTACAGATTCCTAGCAGTTTAGAGATTCAAAACAGTAGAAAACATGTCCTTAAAGTGTTAAGCAATTTCATACCAAAGGATAAATATCTGTGTGCAAATCAGAATACAGATATGGGCATTTTCATTGGTAATATTGTGCAAACTTTGAACATGTTATTACCGATGTTTTAATATAATGTGAAATAAATTTTATGTAGTATGTTTTAGATGAAAAGTGAATTTAAGCTTATATTTATCAAACAAAATTCCAGTTCGATATTATAAAAATTTAAAAAGTTACCAACATTAATGAGGCAGTATGGCAATAGGGCAATAGGATTTTTATACATATTATTATATTTTTCACTTTAACTACCTTGCATACAATAGGATTGCCACTCAATTTCTGAAACAAAACTAACTTTACCAGGTTTTCAAGAACTTTTCTGCTAACATTCCTGACTTTCCCTTTCTTCCTGTTATGATATACATATAATTTACAACTGTCTTATCAGTACAGATCGCCATTAACCTTTTCCTTATTTGGAGCATCTCAGGAATATGCCAAATGAAAAATTAATTGCAAATGTAGAATCCTGATAATTTTCTAGGCCATATTTTGGGATTTTCCAGGTTTTTTAAGCCAAAATTTACCATATTACATGATTTTTACTATCAAACTAAAGTTTCTTGACTATAAATAGTTTTCTATATTTCTCCTTATCAATGTCAATCCTGACTGAACCATTTTGAATTTCATGTGGTGCAATAGGGCTGTTTATGTTTAGTTTGAAAAAATATGATGCAGTGTCATTGCACCTTAACCTCAGCGTGTGCTGGTTATCTTGTATGTCAGTACACATTTTGACTTGCTTGTATTATTGCAGCTAGAGTGTGTTTTTATATATATAATAAAAGAAAAAGGAAAAGTTCCAAAAATATCATTGGTTTTAAAACCTTCAACATTAAAATGGTTAATAATATCATTAGTCATTTCAAAAATCACTTAAGTCACAACTTTTCAGGAATCAATAGAAACTGTGCAACACACAAATTTGCAAATTTCTATTTTTTGTTTGGATTTATTAGGCTTTGAAGTATGTAAAAATTTTATTTTATCAATGTTGACTTAAAAGTATATTTAAAAAATTGTATTTACTGTTATTGGAAAAATTCTAACTTTTATAGCTTTTATATTATAAGATTAAATATATTTGTTTAGATAAAAGTTAATAAATTGCTCTTTCTGAAAGGTCCACTGACATTCACTATACAGAATCAGTGGACCTTTCTGCATTTAAATGTATTTCTTAAGTTTGTCACAAAATCTATGCAATAATTTAGTTCTTTCTTTTCTTTTGGTATAGTAAAAATATTTCACGTATAATAATTACAACTACTTGGTCTTATAAATATTGTTTTCATTAAAATCAAAATTAATTCTAAAAGGAAAAGAAAAATTCTGCCGATTATATCAAATGTCTAATAAATTTATTCTTGTATTAAGATTAGTCGTAATTGAGCTTTAAAAGATTAAAATTAATTTGAAAAGAAGAAAAAGGACTAAGGAAAATTCTTTCTTTGTAGCAGGGATGCTAACTCGTAACATTCCATTTTGTAATTTTGGATTTTCGATTAAACATAACTCACTCAATTTTAACAAAATAGTTATGCTTTTTTTTTCTATTTGAGGATTGATCTAATTAATTACTTTCTAATTGAAGAAACTTATTTGTAAGGTCCTATAAAAATTTAAAAAGTTTCAGTTTTTGAAAATCAACAAGAGGAATTTTTTTTCTAAGCATGGTCTCTTTCTCTACTTTATTTTGAACATATTTTCAATTTGCATTGCCTATTTACCTGCAATGGATGAAGAATTAAAGCATGTTACCATCTTTTTGGGATACCCAGTATGGGTTTTTTATCTTCCTTTCAACAAAAGACAAAGCAATTTATGGGACCTACATAAGAAACCTTTATTACTCTAACATAAATCATACATTTCCAACGCCAGTTTTATCAGGTGTTCAAAACAAAAACAGTCCCAACAAAATTTTTATATAAAACTAAATTAAATCTTTAGAATCCTCGCACCTCTCATTATTATAACGTGCCCTCATTCTCAAGTACATATTTTATACTTCAGCTCGAGTCAAATTTCCCAGTTTTATTACCATGGAGTTTGGTCATCATCACATAATCCGTTGATAATATCGACGGAACTTTATTTACCCTCTACAAAAAAAGTCTACTATTAACATTTTGTTTGGTTCATGGTACATTAAATATAAGAGAAATGTGAAACTTACAGAAAGAAATGTCGTTTTACAATTTAAAAAAAAAAAAAACCTTGTCCTCCATCTAATGTTAATTTTTGAACACATCAGGTTTATAAACAGCGGGGAAAAATTGGGAGAGCTGAAATCATGGAAAAGAGTATTTCTCACAAAAAGGTGTATTATTAACATCCAATGAACAAAAATCTAAATTTTGGGTGGGGCCTAGCCTCTAGCTACATCCCTGGAACACATTATCAAGTTTATGAGAAATCGGTGTGACAAACTCTCTGAAGCTAATTCAGGGCCATTAAAACAAAAGGCATGTTTCAGTCTGGTTTGGGCCTTACATGCAGATCTTAGTTTTTTATTTGGGAATAGTTCAGAGCAATAAAGTAGAATTAATATCAGTGTTTGTAGCTTACGATTATTGTCTACCCTGTGTTTTGGTACATATATAATTTGTCATAAATTTGTTTTCTAAATTTCTTATTGTTTAAAAAAAAAAAAAAACAGGGCAAAAGGGGGGGGGATTATTTACAGACACGGGAGTTTTCTACAGTTTTACTGATCAGGGGATTCCCATTATTATTTTAATTTGACACTATTTTTATTTATTTATTTACTCATTTTACTTTTACTTTTTTTAACTAAATGTTTTTGCAAGCTACTACTAATAAACAGGTATAATAAAGCTGCTCATATTGTAGAAATAGTACTTAAAATTCCACAAAGTGGAATGATTATAAAGTAGTTTTAACTACATTTTAAATGTATGTAAGTAGGCAAATTGACTTAAGATTATTACTTCATAAAAAAGCCTACTTTTTACATTGTCGCAAAAATTTATTCTTAACATTGGGCCCGCTAGATATTTTGATTTCTTTGTGTTTTAAGTATTGCAAAAATAATTATAATTATAAAATTTTTCTAAGATTTTGATACAAATAAAATAACTTAGTTTAGTTGTTGCAGAGAAATGCTTGCAAGAAATCACTGTCAGATTTTTATTAATTAGATTGTTTTACTTAATAGATGCAGAATTCATAATGGATAAAAACTTGAAGCCACAACCACTTTCAGAATTTGGAATTCTATCTAAAATGACTCCTTCTAAGCCACTACCAGCAGGAGCTCAAAGGTAGCCTTTACTTTTTATCATATTAAATGATTTTCAAAACTTTTGTAAAAGATCAAATCTGCTCATATTCAAGACCCAGGAATGTGCCAGTTACCATATAACAATAATATGGACTCCATTATTGTCAAGTAATACATATGACAATAATTGTGTTTGCATTTCTTTCTAAAAATTATTTTGTATTAAAATAGAAAAGGCATTCTAAATAAACACATTTAAACCATTGAACACAGTTTACTTAACTCATAAATTTATATACTTATAATATATTGTGATTATGAATCTAATTTCATTCTCCATATAAATATGTTATGGTTCAGTAAATAAATTTCTACTTTCAAACTTAATTATGTAAAATGATTAAATTAAATTTAAAATTAGCAATAATATTTAAGAGTTTGTATTAATGGTTTAACTATATTTATGATATTTGGAATATAATTTTTAATTTGTTAATAAAAATAATATTTGCATCTTTATATCTAAGATTCTATTTCATATTTTTTACTGTAATTTGACAGTTCCAAAAATATTTAAATTGCTTTAAATAATAATAAAGAAAAAGGAATGGCCAAAGAAAGTGTAATAAATAAATTTAACTTGTTTAATTTTAAGTTAGCTGTGATAAATATTTTTTTAAGGACTCATACAAATCTGTACATATGTGCTCATATTATGTGCTTAGTTAGCTACATACTTAATTTCTGATTTTTTTCATTTTTTCATTTAGGATTGCTCTTCTGGTTTTATTTTTTAAAGATTACACATTATGCACACCATCTCGAATAGGATTTCATGATTTAGCCATTAGATTACTATTTTCTCAGGGTTATACACCAGTTCCGGTATGATCTTTTGATTTTCTGTATGTTAACTTTTTTGTTTTCACTGATGCTTGTAAGCAGCACCAGTTTTATTTTTATTTTATATATTTATAGATTCAGATAATTAAAACAAATAACTGAAAGTACAGAACAGAATTTCTTTATTTTTTGGTGAGCCAAAACTGTCAATACAAAATCTTATTTTCTCAAGTAGTACCACTAGTAATAGTAGTAGGTACAGTGTTAAGAAACTTAACAGTACAATATGTTCCTGACATTACCGCATTTTCTTGGGAGTAATCATCAAAAATTTTTAAATGGGATTAATATTTTAATTATGTATTATATAAATTTATTAATAATATTAGGGGTACTGAAGGACACAAGTAACTATAAAATGCTAGAAGAGTTAAAAATATGTTTAGAAAGTGAAATTTTGAACATTTAAACAGATGTACTAATAAAGCAGGTGCCTGATTGGCCAAAAGCATTAGGGTTTATTTTCAGTGTGTTAAAAATGTTATGTTTCAAATTGCATTTCACATGCTTTTTAATCAGCATAGTTATCTATCCATGTTTCTTTGCACCATACAATTTAGCTTTATTTTTAATTAATACATTTTGAGCCATCTTGTAGTTTTGTATCAGTTTGCCTTCATGCTTCTATAATTGCAAAGATGCAACATTGGAGATTATCATTCAATGTCTGGCATTACTTCCCAGCAGTGGTCTTAAAAAAAATGCCTTACTTATAATTAAACTTAGCCTATTTAGAGCATCTGTAATATATGTTAAGCAGATGGTTACCAGACTTATGAAAGATTTTGTACTAGTTCAAGATTCTGTGTGATCTTTCACATACATTCGCTTGTTTTCACCAATACTTTTCATCCGATACTTAACTGTTCTAGAAGAAAAACTACACAGGTTCAATAACACACTAGAATCTTTGTTATGGTGATGAGAAGCATTGCTTAATTCGAAAATTGCGTTGTGGCTGTTGTTTACAAACTGATTGATCATTTATATTTCCCAAACAAGCTTTGTGTTCTTTATTCAACACACAGGCATCGATAAAATGTGAGCTGGATGAAAAAGTACAGAATAATCTGGGCGAAAAATCCATTAACTCTCATATTGATTTAAGATATTGATTTATGCTTTAAATTTTTACTAATAAAAATTATGCAAGAACATTTGATTCAGCTTAAGAATGATATCCATATAAAATTTGAGGGAGGGGGGGTGTCTTTGATATTTCAGAAGATTGCACAAAATTGATATCAATACACATGAACAACCCTTTACTTAAATTGCTTAGGCTTAGAGAGATGGTTACTTGTGCTCAGGGCCCAGGGCTGACTGAAATCAATAATTTTTTAGGGGGGTTCAAATGGTTGAAAAAGCAAATTTTTCACTAAAAGACCTTCAACATTATCATTTTGATAACCGACATTTCTTGGGAGGGGGGGGGGTGTCCTGAGCCACCCCTTTCAGTATGGCTTTGTCAGGGGTTATGCTTCAGTTTAAATGGTCAAAGTATGGCTTTGTCAAGGGTATGCTTCAGTTTAAGGGGTCCAGGCTGTGGTTACATTGCTTGGACAAGACATTGGTGAGTTGTGGAACACAAGTGTTCTAAACTTTTATACAGCTGATAGACATTGATGCTTTACTTTCAGTCAGTTGCGTATTCCCCCCAACTTCATTACTCTAGAACCTTTTTCTGTGCTAAACAAATGCTTTAAAAACTCTTTTTATTGTACTAAAATTTTCATATTGTGATTCTGCATTGGAAAGGAAACAAAAAATAGCCTTAGACTCTTTTAAAGTGTCATCGTTAATGCTAAATAATGTAAACATATCATAAAGAAAATAGTGATTTGGATAAGATAAATTTGAATAAGAAAAGAATACAGTAATTTGGCAGTCTTCATCAAAGAGCTTCTTTCCGAAGGGTCGAAAACAAGAAAAAGCTGAATATCAAGGGATTCAGTACAGATCTCAAAGAATAATTCTTGTCACTTTGACACTAATTGTTCTAGATCGTAGATAGAAAATTAAGTTAAAACCTCTCTTGATGAAAATGACATGGTCAAATGTAATTTAATTATACAAAAATGCAATAAATATTAATCAGTTAATAAGAAATCAAAAGCTAATTATTTAATTAATTTATTGTTTATTAAAAATTAAATTTACTATCACATTAATGTTAAACTTAAAAAATATTTTAAACAGTCCCCATTTTTTTCCATTAGACTACATTACAGCTTTTTAGGCATTATTTTATTACTATGTTACCGATAACATACTTTATAAAAATCAAAATGAAAGTGTTACGAAATAATCACACTTACCGACTTTTATGTGCTTTTACAGCTCTAGATTAAATAAATGATAAAAAATAAAATTTCAAGTCATTTGTTTCACTATATCCATTCCCATTCAAATCCATTGGACAGGTAAGCCCCTCGAGTCTTTGGAATGTGAAGGAAAAAAAGTTGTAATTGGGAAGGGGGGGGGGGGGGGGAATCCGCCCTTGTCATAAAGTTTACTTCAACGTCCAGATAGAGATGTACATTTAATGTCATTAAAACATGAAAGTATTGGTATCGGTTAAGTATCAGTATTGGCCGATACAATAACTTAAAAGCATTGGTATCAGCTATTTTTAAAAATGAATTTATATGTAATGTATGGGTATTGGTTGTCAGTCAAGATTTGGTGTCGGTTGATCCCTATATTATTATTACTTCCATTCCAATATCCAGTCAGAAGCATACAATACGCAATCATTTGTTTGAACATTACTCCAGTGATGCAATCTCCATGTTTTGCATTTTACTATCATTTGCAATTAAAGAAATCAATTATTTATCCCTTCCATTGCTCACACACATAGTTGATATGTGATTATTTTGTTTTTAATAATGTTATTTTCTCACAACTTAAAAAAGTTCATCTTAATTCCTTGATAGCATCTTGTGAAAAGCTTATAGACTAATACAACTTGTTTTAATTCATAAAGCTATTTAGGTTATATAATGCTAAAGAAATAGTAAGTTTATGCCAGTTAAAAAGTGATATGAACTGTAGCGTTCATTTTCAGAAGTAAAAGAGTAAAATAGTAAAAAAATTTGAAAAATAACATCATAAAGTTTACTTCAACCAGCCAGCCAGCTGTTTCGAGCAAAACTTGTTTGCCCTTATTTTTTTATGAAGTTTTTTATATTTTAAACACCAGTTATTTTGAGTGATTTTATTTTCACTCAAAAATAATTGGGTGGTGGGGGGGGGGGGGGGGGGGGGGAATGGGTGGTTATTTTATTATTAGGTAAGATTCTTGCTTTAAGACTAGACACCAGGTTTCAAATTTTTAATACCAGTTCTTATAAGTAAAACACTATTAAGAAAATTCCTAGGCATCAATTTCACTGAGAGGTCACATTGCCTTTTTAAATACTTTATGTTTTAGCTAATATTTATTTATAACATTTTTTAACTATGATTAAATATTGATACTTTTATTATCTCATTTACAGATTTCTTTTGGTGAGTTCATGAGGAACAACACTGAAATAAAGAAAGCTAAATTTTTGATGCAAAAGATAAGCAGCACTATGAAAAAAGTTGAAGAAAATGACTACAAATTTAGTATAAAGATATTTAATTAAATGTTTAGCCAGAATGAATTTTACGTTAAAATTGTTATATTTATTTTGTATATATATATAGCACATGCAGATTGTTACATTCAATAAATGAATCAAAAACCTATTCATTTCTTTGCTATAAATAACACTTTTACTGTGCAGAATTAAAGGCAGTATCTCTATGCTAACCTTATAGCAGGTGTCATTTTGGCCCCTACTGCAATGTTTTCTTTGGTAGATTGTCATAAGCTATATTTGAAAGAATTTATTTAACTTTAGTATGACTGCATCACTGAATTATCATTTGTTAAAGTGGTTATGAAAAGATTAAAATTTGCATTCATTTGGGTTAGGGAAAGGGGGAGGGGGGATTATCATATCCAAAAAGCATTGCTCATAGAAGTTTTTTGGATTTAAAAAAAAAAAAAGATATTAAAATAACTTAGATTGTGGGAACCCAAAAGAGACAGCGCAAAACACAAACTGCAACATTTGAATGAATGTTTTTTCTCATGTACTATGACATGGAAAAGCTCAACTGATACTTTTAAATTTCAACTTAACCCATTAAGTGCCAAGCTCCCGTTAAGGGAACATCTATTATTATATTTTTTTTTCTTAAAATATTTTAACGCAATTTACGAAATACACATTTTATATAAATATTTACACTATAGGGTGTGTTATATAGTGTAAATGTTTATATAAAATGTGTATTTCGTAAATTGCGTTAAAATATTTTAAGAAAAAAAATATATAATAGATGTTCCCGTAACAGGAGCTTTGGCGCTTAAAATACAGTTCATGAGGATTAATGGTTTTTATCATTTTACATAAAATGGGCTGGTATGTTGATTAGATTTCTGCAGCATAACAAATTTGCACTTCTAGTTAAAATTGAAAAATAAATTCAAAGAGGCCATGCATAAAATAACAAAAAAGAAGAAATCATGCGTGAATTTAAAAAAATGGAAAAGAGGACATGAATAAAGAAAAGAAAAAATCATAAACCAAAAAAAGGCAATTAATATATTGCATAGCTGAAAAGTAATTTCAAAAAAAGTATGTAATGTATGGGGAAAAAATAAAAGCATGTTAAGTTCATTTTTTTGTTTGCTTTTTTTTTTTTTTTCTCCCATTGACAAAATATTTGTTTCAACTCTTACCCCATTTTCTGTCCTTTTCAGTAAAGTTTTTCATTTACTGGTTTCTTTGGAAAAAATAATATAAATTTGAAATAGAAGTGAATCTTTATTCTTAAAGCATTGGAGATTTAAATAAAGGAATACCAAAAGAAAATATTAATTTTCAAGAAGGATGGGAAAAAATTGAAATTGATAAGCTGGAAATTAATACTTAATTACTGCTGGGGGCAAGCAAAAATACGGTAGAATTTTTATAATTCAGCTGAATATGCAGATTTTGTCAGATATTTCAGATTTTGTCAACTCACTTTTCTTTTCCAAATTTGCTATTGTTCATTCATCAAACACTCTAATCTGTTTTTACTTCCTTGTATGAAGTACAACGAAGTGGTGTGATTGCAAAAAATTTCAGTATCCAGATTTTGACTACCTCTAAATTTACTTTCAAGAGTTTTTCTGAGACATCTTATCTATGTATGTTCATATAAATGCATGTACAATCCATTTTGACCAGTTTTTCCCCGACTTCTGTATGTACATATGTAACTCTCATATCTCAAAAACTATTAGCCATAGAATGTTCAAATTTCATATTTAGGATTGTTATAACATCTAGTCGTGCACCTCCCTTTTTAGTTCCAATCAACTGGATAGTTTATTTACAGGGCCAGCCAAAAGACTTTGAATAAATTGTGCTCTATGGGCAGAAATTCATTAAAGTGTATTTTAGAGGTGTTAGGCTATTTCAAACAACTCGAAAGTAATTAATTATGTTGTTAAGGATTACAAAATGGATTTCTCCATCAAAAATAGTGTTTATCATTTTTAGTTCTTCTACAGGAACACTAAAAAAAATTCTAACACATTACGGTCAACAGCAGTTTTAGAGACATTTAACCATTTCAAGCACAATACCATCTTACCATATGATTAGCTAATGCTCCGACAATGGTCATGTGCTTCCCTCAAAAATTGCACCAAAAGTCACCAATTTTGCGATTTTTGATGTACCTATGATTGTTGTAATATCTATGCACCTTGATTTTTTATTTCAATATACTGGAGAGTTTATTTACAGGGCCACTCAAAAGAATTTCAATACATTGTGTGTAGTCAGTCATTGTTTGGGCCATGACCAAAATCTCGCCAACTATCATTAACCTTGGCGTGTTTTTCCAAAATATCCCCAAATTTGGCACCAAAAATAATTACATATTTCGCACAACTCTTAAACTGTTTAACGCAAAATGCTGAGATGTAGCATTTAGATTGTATTGTAACCTACAATTGTGCAACTCTTTTTGATGCAATCAACTGGGTAATTTATTTACAGGGTCAACTTTAAATGCATTAAGGTCTATGGATACTTTCAATTCATTAAAAGGCTGTGGTCAATCACTGTTTCAGCAATGCCTAAAATCACGCAAATTATCGCAGCCATGGCCTTTGTTAAAATTCATGTATACATAAAGAAAATGGGTTAAAATACGTGTGATAATAGAGGGAGCTTCAAAGTAGCCTAGTACCCTGGGCCTCCAATCAAGTATGATCAGGCTCTGGACATAATGCAGCACTTTTCCTCTCTTTCCTTTTTATTTTTCTGTCTTCTCTGTTTTTCCTTTTTTTTCCCCAGTTTCTTTCTCTTTTCATCCACTCCTTTGAGTCTTTTGTATATCCCTTGTGCTGCCCTAATTTTAAATGTTACTTGTTTGCATGTGTTGCAGAGTGATTATATTACAAATAATACCAGGAACAAAACCAAAGGAGATGATAGCTAAAACGATAGAAGCTTCAGACAAAATATACCCTCCCTTCTCTTCTCCTCTCAAAAAGCAATGGCCTGAAGCGATGATGCAGCAAGAGTAATGTAACAAAAGTAGTTTCCTAAAAGTACTACAAACTACTGATTTTTCGTATTGCACTACATTTTACACAAGTTTTTTAAAAAGTAGCACACTACACTACAGAAAAAGTAGCGATTCCTGCAGTTTCGCTACTAGTAATGCGTTATTTCCCATCCCTGATATTAACTATCTTCCTTATGGTTTTCCTAATGTTTTTAAAACAATAATGATTAAAACAAATTCTGATTTGTTATACAACAGATCTTAAGTCTGACAAAACTAGTGTGTAATAACGTTTTAAGTGCAGCTCTAAAAAGAAAAGCACCAAACAATGTTACATTGAACTGCCTGGTGGTGAAAGTATCTGTCAAAATTTTTCGGGCAGACCCTATCCTGACCATGTTTTTATACATGAAAGACTTTTTTCGCTATATTCCAGAATATTTCACATTATATAACAATTGCCTTAGATCTTCTGTGGCCTGTGCACTAAAGATGAACAAGGCAGAGTTGTGAATTTAGATAAAACAAACTAGCATGAAAATAAAAGTGGAATGATTAATTATTAAAATAATGAAGTGAAGAACTAGATTTGCTGTGACACAGAACAGATTTGGTTTAACTGTAAATTCATAATATCAGGAACTTGGAAGAGAAAGGGTTAACCTGATTTTTTTTTTTTTTTTTTCCCCCGAGTCGGGCAGATGTATTTAACTTGTAAGGACTCCGTTTTGCCTCGGTTGGCTTTTTATGCTCTCACAATTTAAGTTAAAGAGCAAGGCAATGTGATAGCCTGAAGCACTTGCAGAACTTTTAGTTCAATTTCCCAATACCCCCAATTTCAGGATTTTACCTTTCTCTTCTAATGTCCTGATATTAAGTATCTGTTCTTTGAATATATCACACACACATATATATAGTAAAAGAGCTAAACTTACGAATCAAGGAATCATTCACACATCAGTTATGGTATTCTAATATATTCAATGAACGTAAAATCATATCCATTAAGTAGTATCCCATTAAGTAGTAATCCCATAAGTAGATATATCCATCAAATAGAATAACCAAACAGTTGGTAAAATTAAAAAGTGAAATGGTAAGGAATAAAACAAGGGTAGTAAGCATCAGCTATACTCGTCAGGCCCCAAGAATTGAATACTTACTACTAAGATACAAACAGGATTTCAATCTAGTTACTTAGTACAAAGAAAGCTAAATATGTAACTATGAGGGGCTATAACTTATGAAAAACAAAAATGGAGGCAGCATGGCTGAAAGCATGAAGTGTGGAGGCATGGCTTGAAGAGAGAGTGAAGAATGTTCATACTGTTGCCAAAAGAAAAGGAAAAATTACCAGTTGCCATATTTCGAAAGATAAATAAATGACAAAAATTAAATAATTAAAAAGTAAAAATAATAAAAATTGTTGTAATTGCATGATATATTAGGTACACAATATTTAAATAGGTATACATCTAACTATGTCTTTACATCACTATTATAGTAAAAGTAACTAAGAATATGTATGATATTGCTATAAAGGAAAAAAAGAAATAATTTATAGAGCCCCAGTAATCATTTTTTTTTTAGAAATAAACAACGAAGTACTAATAAAACGACACAATTCATTGATTTTTTATTTACTCATTTGGACATTTTTTATGTAAGCCAATGACCAAACCCAAACCTCTCCAACCAAGAATTCACAAGAGGGCACATGTCTATTGTATTTCTAATTGCAACTAGGAAATAAAATAGATTTTAGAAATCTGCTAGGATAATTATATCTTAATGCAGTATTATACACAGAAGATATATTATCTGACTTATAATTACTGGTACAAAGAGACATTACTCTATAAGATGATTAACTACAATATTTCTAAATACAGATATATGCATACATATATATATACATTTAATAATAAAATAGCCTTTGCCCATTTAATTTAATTTAAATTTGTCTTGAAAACTGTCTTTGATCTCTGTGAAACGGAGTACTTTCCCTGTGAAATTTGCTTCTTTGTTACACATAAATTACTTTCAAAGACAATTTTGGAGCTCACTTGAGATAGAAGAATGCTGAGTAAGCGCCAGACTTCGTGCGATTACACCATCATCTGTAATCGATTACAAGAAATGATATAGATTACGATTACAAACAATTTCCAAAAAGATTATGACTAATGAATGTTAATTTAGTAAAATAACAGTAATCTTGATGTTAAAGAAATCAAATATGAAAAGAATTCTATAATAATGCAATTTATCATAGCATTTTTTAAAATAATTTTTTAGTCATCGATTACAGTCGATTGTAATCGGCACGAAGTCTGGTAAGAGCACCTTGAGGTTTTGCGGTCAGTGTTGGCATCCGCTCTGTAGAGATCCAGACCTGGGCTGAATTCCTAAATCCACAAATAAATGACATCATGGAGAAGAACCAATTATCTGTTTCGACCCTCCTCTTGCACCCTAGTGACAGATTTGGGAAATAGGGGTATGTATGTCAGGAACGAGAAAATTGTAAGGTCTTTCGCCATACTAACTGCCCCTGAAAACACTTATCCCGTGCATTAGTAGGTCGCCGGTCCTTCTCCAAGAAAGTTATGTGAAATAATAAAGATCCAGATTAACCTCAAACAGCATCGACTGCATTTATAAAGGAGAGCAGCGAACTTCATCACACATACATATATATGCGTGTGTGTATGTAAAGAATGACCTTACGCGATTCCTTGTTAAAATGATCGGCACCACACCAGGCTTCTAGGTTGAATAGTTTATTTCAAAGTTCGGACAGAGGGCAGGAGTCAGGCCGGCAACCTTTTTAGTTCCATGGCTATCTTTTCTTTTTACATTGCAGTCTCTAAAAGCTCCAGAAAGAGCTAAAGCTCCAAGCTCCGGAAATTTCCGTGCTCTTCCTTAAATACTCCTCTAGTTACTACACCTGCTGGCAGGCCGCAGCACAATCGCAAAGGCGTTATTCTCAAATGTAATTAATTGACTACATTGTCAATCAAGCCATGAGAAATATTTGCTTACTTAGGTGTTCCTAAAGGGCGCAGCAACGAAACTGCAGATACTGTTAATTCAACAAATTTTACTCCTTATCGAACTCCAAAAATTGTCTCTGAATATAATATTTGTATGGCTGAGAAACAAACTTTACAGTAAGAGTAACAGAGATTAAAGAAGGCTTTTTCAAATAAAATTAAATTAAATTAGAAAAGTTTATTTTATTACTAGCTGCGTGCCCGTTCTTCGCACGGTATGAAACGAAAAATTTCCTCACATGCGTAATTCGAATTAATTCCAGTGATGTGGAATCTAGAAAAAGCAAAATTATTTCACTCTTGACTTAAAATTTGCGTCATATATGTAATAACCTGAGATCATTGCAATATAATGACACACACACACAAAAAAAAAAAAAAAAAACTATGTCAGCGTCATTCGGTATCAAAAAAGTGAAAATGGACCGTTTGCAGTGAACTTCTCACTTTCAAAATGTCTTATTTCCTCAGACATGCTGTCTTTTAGGTTCACGTTTTAACGTTAAATACCTCAGACACTACATGAAATGGACATTTTTTTTTTAATTTTAAAAATACGTCACCCTCTCTTGCAACCCTTTACAAAAAGAAAAGAGATAAGAGATAAGGCTGCGCTATTTATATCAGTTTAATTTTTCTTCTCACAAATAAATCCAGTATTTATAAAAGGAAATCGAGCCAAGCAAAGAAATCGTCTGCTCGCGGGACCCGTTTTTATTTATTTTTTTCAACTGGCAATTTTAATCATTGTTACTGTATCCATGACAACCAAACTGCAAGATATCAAACCGAAACTCATAAGCAGGTACTACTGAAATGAAAATCCTTCTTTACTTAAAAATTCGTAAAAATTCTCCTAATTTATATTTTCCCCCCGTTCTTCTTTTAAAAGTGGGCGAATTGTGTGCTCCGTCTTTTGCCCAAATATAAAAAAGTTATGACAGATAGAATTCAAGATGCAGCAGTTTTAAAAATATTTTTCGAAAGTCAGCGTCAAATTTAATTTTATTTGAAAAATTCCCAAAAATCTGCAAATTATGTTACACAGTCCGAACAAACAGTTTTTAAAAGAAAATGTTCTCCTCTATACGATGATGTAAATATCGTTTTCTTGCGAGCGCAATGACCGGCGTTATTATGTATTACGCAAGAAAAATCGCTAAAAATCGGACAAAACATAAAATAAAACATTTTCTAATTCGAATTTCGAAAAAATCGCTTCGAGGTGTGTCGAGACCCGTCTTGGAGAATTTCCGTACAAAATTTGGTAGGTCTACGATCAGCCGTTTCCGAGCTACGCGAGACACAGACAGACAGACAAACGGACAGTTTACACTCTGTTTTATTTATATAGATTACATGTATGTAAAATTTTTATTAAAAAGTTTTAGGCAGCTTTTCTTTATTTCTCCACTTTTTTTCCTAGCTAAAATCCAGTAGCTTTGTATTCAATAGGTTCAACATTTTGATATTAAAACTAAGTAAAGTTATTTACAGCCATCATTTGGTTACCTTAACACTTCTTTACAAAAATCTATCAATTAAATATATATGTAATTTTTGTCCATCAAAATAGGCTGCCCTTGATAACAAAACTCTAGAGATTCCATTGATTAAAAAGTTAAATGTTTTTGTTACAGAAGTATTACTTACTTGTACATCATACATGAAAGAAAGCAAATTAATAAAACTACAAAATTATGCTAAATAAAATATAGTTTAGAATTATTATAAAGTCTAGAATTTTTTAATAAATAACCATTAAGTAAATTAATAAGAAAGGGAACAGTACAAATTGTTTTGATAATTAAAGAATCAATCTTTATCAATCAATTACTGAAAGCAATCCTGTTTCAGTTTCATAGTTTAGTGGTCTTGTAAGAAACTATTTTATTTTTATATTGCAGAGGACCTGTAAGAAAGCTATTTCGAATTAATGGAAATGTGTGATTATGCTATTTTTAACAAAGACTAATACTTTTAGATAAGAGTTTCAGCAAAACAAATATTTAATATAAAACAGATTACATAAAACAATATGTACAATAAAAGTTTCATTTATTTTGAGGCCACTTTTTCTTTTCCTTCTTATTTTGTCTACTAAAAGTTCCTTGTTTGAAATGCTTCTTTTGCCCAGGGTGTTTTCCTGGAGCCTAAAATAGGGAGGGAAGAATACATATAGTCTCTCATTGAAAAATCAGTAATAAGTCACATCTTGCAAAATACCAAACAGTTTCTTTAAAATACGAAGGAAGTTAAAAAATTCTTGTTTGTTTAGGAGTTTTGCATTGATTAAATATCAACTTTTTTTATGATTTATTGTAATAATAAAAGAAAGTTTATTTTCTTGAAAAAATATTCTATCTTACTATCCATTCGGTTTAAAATATTCATTGATATAGTTACATATAAATTATGCATATGCCTGAGAATTTCTAAAGTAATTTTCAGGGGCATTGCAGCAGGAATGCCATTTTGGCTTAGTTTGTCTCAGCTAAAATTGCTTTTTGGTTTAGTTTGTCTCAGCTAAAATTGCTTTTTGATTCAGAATGTCTCAGAAATGTAGAAATTTGATAGCAAAAGTATTACAAGCATACATTAAGAAAAAAACTTACTTTAAAATTATGTTCTGTTTCAGGTTTGAATGTATTCTTTGATTTTTTCTTACCTAAAATAAGAACAAAATTATTAGAACTAAGGTAGTATGTACATTGTTATCTGTGATAGTTGCATACAATAT
This sequence comes from Cheiracanthium punctorium, assembly GCA_038373885.1. Lineage (NCBI taxonomy): Eukaryota > Metazoa > Arthropoda > Arachnida > Araneae > Cheiracanthiidae > Cheiracanthium > Cheiracanthium punctorium. The sequence goes on from JAWZYV010015503.1 coordinate 803,643, forward strand.
TTAAATTAGGCCAAATATTTTATTTATCTTTAGAGAAAATGTGAAAAAATAAATTATAGTACAGTACTTATTTCCACTAATCCACAAAATTTAGAAATATAAAATATGCAGGGTACATAATTCTTTGTTGACATTAAAATACTCAATATTTTGCTTTTTCGTAAAATCAACTCTTTTTAAAAAGAGCATGTTCATCTTTTCAGTTGAAGGGTAGGACTGCTCCCTTGGGGGAAATGTTGAAATCGCTCCTCTCTCTGAAAGGATAGCTGATTGAAAAGGGGCTACTTTACCCTTTCCTGGAATTGTCTGTGCAGATATTTTTCTACAAGGAAAAGAAAGGGTTATCCAGAGACCAGTTTTATATCGAATTGGATGCTTTGCTTTAAAAGAGATTGGCACTAACTTACTTGTGCTTCACCATGGCACAGTGGTTATGCCACTGAAAATGGTAGATGGCCGAAGTGTAGAGGTCCCGGGTTCGGGTCCCATCGCGCGGCTGTCGATCTAACGGTCTAGAGTTTTGGTAGGTTTTCTCCAGATGTAATGTGAATACGCGTTAGAACCCCTTAGAAAGTCCTCCTACCAAGGCACACCCACCCCTTGGCAGATCGCCCTAGTGTAGCGTTGCCATAATCACACACAACACAACACTAACTTACTTGTCTAGCAGGTGGAAAATCTTTCATTAAAGATGTATAGACAAGACTTGTAATAAAATTCAATAACAGTTATTCAAAGTATTTATTTTGCATGAGATTTTTTACTCGATCATCTTTATTTGGAGACCATTTTTCTAAAAGATTAATTTTCAAGGGTTTTCTTGTACCCTTTAGGAAGGTTTCACTGTAGCTATAATTTGGCAATATATGGAACTAAACTATTTAAAATGTATTTTTACTTTAGTCATTAAACACTGATTTTTATATTATACTTGTAAATTATATCTAGCAGCCTACTGATAATCACTATTTCAAGCTTTTTTAAGTCAATAATGGATGCCTTTTGCTAGCACAATGTAAAAGAACACATGCTTGATGTACTATAATTCCATGTTTTGCCATGATGCATCAGTACAGCATTTTTTGTATGTTATCTGAGTAACAACTGACATGCATCTTTTAGTGCAGATTTCACCATAGTATTTCTATTATACTAAATTCAGGAAAAGACTGTTAAGCACATTAATTTTAACTACCTTAAATCATTTCAAAACATAATATAAAACTGGAAAATCAAAGTCAAAGGTTTGATAAACAAAATTGGTTACATAAAAAGAAAAAAATCATCTAAAGATTATTTTTAATTACCAAATACCCAAGAAATGTTACTTAACCAATCCTATACACAATATGGGAGTAACGCAAATTTTATAAGGAGCAAACATTTAAAATCTTTCTGTATGCAATTAGCATAGAAAATAAAAATGAGCAAATCCGAATCTTTTGATGATGAATAAATTATATTAAAAAGCCGAAAAGAAAAAATAAATATTTAAGATTCAATAATGTAAGCTGGATTTTAATAACAAATCAGTAACCAGTTATTCCCCCATCCCAATGCAATTACTCAGTGTAATTGCAAACGTAATGTATAGTGCACTATGGTATAAAGGTTTTTGTTCATTTGTTTGGCCTTTTTCTCCATTTATTGAGAACAAAATGACAGAAGATTGATGCTAAGACAGTAATCATAAAAAACTATTCTGTGAACACATCTTGTACAACAATTTTTACAAGAATATTACATATAGTATTGGTATAAAATATTGAGTTTGAGTAGGCATATTTTCTCTTTTGATTATTATAATTTTATTTTAATTATCATAATAATTATTATTATTACATATTTAACTTGATAATACAAAATAGTAAAATGAAATTTTGACATAGATTTACCCACTAACCAAACTATTAAACTGACTTGTTTCATTTCATTTATTATTTTATGTTAATTTAGTTTTTAAAACACCTAAAAAGAAAAAATCAGAAAGAGAATAGAAACTTATCATGGGGTAAGAGGAGCCCCCCTTCATCAGTGTTCAATATTTTCATCTTCTACATCATCAAGGATATTACCATATTTAAAAGAAAATTATAAAACGAGACTTGGACAGCTCAGCAAAGCTAAATAGTGAAAAATGTTATTTTATTTTTAAATGTTAAAAGTCTTAAAATCAAAACTTCAAATTATTTAATTTAGTGTTAACTGCAACAGTGAAGGACCATTGAAAGACTAATGCAAGGAAACAACTCTGAGCAGAGCAGTAGTCTGCTATTGCATCTTCATCAATGGGAGGTAAGCAGGTTAAAATTTGCAAATTTCATATTATGATCCATGATTACTAAATGCTGACATCTGCAGAACCAAAAACATGGCAACAAATCCATGAAAAAAGGATCCAAATAACTACAGATAAATAGCTTATACTTTCATTACTATAATATAAAGGAAATATGCTTATAATATGTTTTTTCAGAAATGCATAAAAAAATAATTATAGATTTATTTTTAAAGTATCCAGTGTTATCACCTCTCCTCTACCTATCATATACCTCCAGATATGAGCCTACCTATCATGCAGAGGTGCTACCTATGGTATTTTTAATCCCACTGTAGGTTTCCTAACCTAATTTTGATCCTTATCAAAATGCTAGTAACTATCAAGACTTTCAGAATCACAAATTTAATGAGAATGTACATGCTTTGCTTTATTGGTTGGTCAATAATCAAATGTGAAACCCTCCAGTTATGCGCTTGATGCTTTAAGCACTGGACTAATACAAAACTGGGCCCTCTCGGTTTCCCTATCAAGATAGTTGACTTTTAGGTCAGCAGGACACCGGGACTCTGAATCAATGAATTTAAAACCTAAAATATATCTAAGTTTTTTTTTTTTTTTTTTTTTTTTAAATTCCATTTTCATCATTACAGTCCCATAGACTTTCTCTTACTAAGCTTCGACTGACAGGGCTAAGGGTAAATTTGTAAAAAAATTTCAAATGTAACAATTTTATAAATAAGTATTTTAAAATGTCCGGTGCTAAAAATTAATGCCTGAAGAAACAAATTAAAAATATTCTAATTAATTTAATTTATTTATTATAAGGCTATCTTAGTATTAATTTTAGTTTTAATTATTGTAAATTGCAACATCTATTTCTAATGCATACTTTTAATTGTGGTATACAGTCTGTATTAAAATTTTTAAAAAAATTACCTAAGTTTTTTTTACTAAACTTTATTTTCTTTATTATTTAATTCATTGCAGAAACAGGTGCTATGCAAGATCCCGCAAGGAATTAGAAGCAAATAAGTTATTTAGGAACAGTTCAATATTCCAATAAAACTTTTTTATTTTAGCAGATATGCACAGATCAAAAAATCATGAAAGGAAGAAAACAAATTACATATGTTAATATCAAACAAAAAAGAAACATTACCACTCAAATCACTGAGATTAGCTTGACTGTAATCATATGGTTTAAATTCTTCATCAATTACAACTACTTCAGGTGTTTTTGATTTTTTTGCAGGAGGTTTATTTATAGGTGTGCAACTGAGAGAGATATCAGGTTCTGCTTTTCTTTTTTTCTTTTTTGTCTGAAAAGATATATCAGGTAAAAGATTATGATGCGGTTATTCAGATTTTTAAATGAAAGTTCAAGTTTAAAACCATTATACAGTTCACAAGTTATAATGACTGCATCACAACATCTCTATTTGAATCAAAGGAATTATAATTTTTTAAATGATGCCCTTTTCTTTGAGTTTGATTTGATAACCTATTTAACATTCCTATTAAGTAGCCAGGTTTTATCACTAAAAAGCTCACACAATTTGCTATTATTATAATTTTTAATACAACATTAACTATGCATTATATTTTGAATAAAATTAATTAAAAATTTTTAATATCCTCGTGCTCATGACTGAGAAAGCATAACTGGGCATCGCAGGTCTTGGTCCTTATACAGGCTGTTGTGTTGCTGCCATTTAATTTAGTTTAGTATTATAAAATATAGATTGTACAACAGGTTTTTGAATGAAATACAAAATTTAAACTTATATCAGTTTTGAAAAATGACATTGTACATCAGGTGATTCAAAATGGATGTACAGCTAAGTAAAAGTAAATTTCAATCATTTGCGGTTTATTAAATGACTAAAATTTACTTTTACTTAGAAAAGTTTGTCAAATTTAGATTAGATTTTAGATATGGCTTTTTTTTTTTTTTTTTTTTTTTTTTTAAACAAAGGGCTGTATACATCTTAAACTGTGAAATTTAATTTTTATACGTTCCTTCATTTTCTATCACAGTTATTTGAGAAAATATTGCTCTGTGACTAAGATGGTAAATAATTTTTTAAAAAAACATGTCTCTGAATGAAATAGTTACCAGCAATTTACCTGCTCTGTTTGTGTCCGTTTTCAGGCAAAAAAATCTTTACTTCAGGGGACCAACTATGAGTTGATAAAAGTTAAGTAGTGAACCCTTTGATGAAAAATGGCAATTAAACACATTTAAACTCACAAAATTAACAGGTTTGGTTTTACCTAAACTGACAGGTACACTACGTTATGAAATTATTGATAATTTAATCTTTTAGGGGTCTTCATCAACTAATGACACCATGCTTACAGAGATGGAACTTCAGACTGTAATAGAGAATGAAAGACATTGGTGTTGCTTAACTTTTTCTAGAAATTGACCAACTTGAGTGGTTGATTCTACCACGCTGTCATTCTTTATCATTTTCTGGGGATTTCTACACAAATAAGTTTACTGCATTGTTATTTACAGATTGTCTCTCATCAGATCAACATAACCTTAAAATTGAGGGGAAATCCTAGAGAGTCTGAATTGTGGTACTTCTGTAGTTTGTTAAATTGAGTATTTTCCAACTGTTGTTATTAACAACTGCATCGTTTATAATGTGTGATAGTGAGTTGATTGTATTTCTTTAAATTCTTAATAAACTCTATAGACTACTAAACTTGTTTCTAATTTAAAACTGCATACCTTTTTCCTAAGAGGTGTAGATGATAAATTTTCATTTATTGATGTATCAGTTGTGACCAGATCTACAGTAGTATTCTGTTTATCACAAATGTCTTCACTGGATTCTTCTAATCTGCTATCAGTCTGCTACACAAAAATAAAAAAGGATAAATCATTCATAATGCATAGATTATAAAATACTCTCCGACACTTTTTCCCCCATGTATAACTGATTAGTTTTTTTTTAATCTCACTATAGTGTTTAGCTTTATTATGGTTATATTAGCTTATGAATTTGAAGTTAATTAGCCAGTAAATGATAATTATACAATTAATAGTTAACATTAGAATATGACTAATTAACATTATACCATCACGATGAAACCAGCATTAAAAACTTATTAGTAACAAATTCAGCAATATCATTAATAGCGACCAAATTTGGCAACAATTTGGGCATCACCTAAAAATCTTTATTTATGCAATGCTGACCCACAGCTGCAAATGCTATAACCTTTTTTTTTTTTTTTTTTTTTTTTATGGAGAGTAAGCTGCCATAAACATCCATATACTTATTCTTTTGTGCTTGAAATGGATTATCATTGGAATGGATTATCAAAAATTGAGGGGATTCCAATTGTCTAATCTGTCGTAGACTGGAATACTGGATAAAATTTAATTATTTTTTTGTATACTGGTAAAAGAACTATGAATACCACAGATACTATTTTTAACAGGAGTATTATTTTATATACCTCAATTGTATATATTAACTTTGTTTTGTTCGAAATAAATTCACATCCCTAAAACACACATTAAATAATGATTTATTATATTATTTTATCTTAATTTGTCATATTTTCAATAGGGTATGTGATACAGTACATGGGAATAACATAAATAAAACTTTGAAGCAATTGCATTACACATTTAGAGCAGACAGACAAACCAAAAGCAAGCCGTTTTTAAATTTGTTGGAAAGTGTTAAAAAAGAAGGGGGTGGGGGGGAATAAGGAAAGCAAGAAAAAAAGAACAATTTATCAGTGGCTTTCATAAAAATGAACACTAATCTCATTTAATTTTTATACAGTATAAAAACTGTTATCCAGAATGGTCAGGACCAGATGTATTCTGGATAACTGGTTGGGCATTAACACGACTACCACCGATTTTGTTGGTAGTATATGTATAACTCTACTTTTGATTATAATTAAATATTTATTGTTAATATACTAGAAAAAATACATTAAAAAAAACTCTTTAATAAAATCAAGATAAAATGATAATCATATTTATAGAGGAAGTAATAAATGTATGATAACTTCTTGAAAACTTTAATAAATAAATAAATAATATATAAATAAATATTTAATATATAACTAAATACATAAAACACTTTACCTGATTGCTTATATTTTAAATTTTAGTTGAAGTACTCCAAAAAAAAAAAAGAAGAAGAAGAAAGAAATTTGGGGGGAGGGGGGGTCAGTATACTTGGAAGAATCAAAACATTGGTGAAACAATTCGTTAAAATTTAAAAGCTCTGCTACCTAGAATAACACATACTAACCAGAAGAAAAACTTGTAGACATAAATTAGCTTCAATTACATGCGCATGTGTGTGTGCACGTGTGTAGTAACATTGGTGAAGAAATTGGTTAATTAAGACAGCTTCAGAACTGATAATTTTATATTTAAAATGCAACCTCCCTCTCTTTTTAAGATTGAAATTTGTTTTGTGCTGGCCTTTCAAGTTTTTAAATTTTATTTTATAAGAAAACAAATTTAAAAATGATGTATGATAATTTCTGTCTGGTTTATTTATATTTTAACTAGAAATGATGCTTAGAAAGGAAAAGAAATTGCATAAAGAAATGATTCTTTGAATAAAAGATTGAAAAGTTTAAAGAAAAAATAGTTATTTTAAGTTAATATAATATTTATTGTTTCTTGGAATGACTCCCGACTTCATAAATATGATTTAAAAGCTATTCAGATTTTTATATGTCTTATTTTTATATTTATTTTAACTTAAATCTGAGTAATCGCCATAAAATTGCATAAGATTGTTTGTTTGAGGGCTAAACAATTAGTTTGTTATCTTTTCTGCCTCTCACGAGTATATAAGAGATAAATAACTTAAACAATTATTAACTTTCTACATGGAACCCTTTGAAAATTACTCCCAATATTAATGTATTTCAAAAAGAATCTTGAAAAGCTGAACAAAAATATTTTGTAAGAAAGAAAAAAAACAGATTTGCATATCTTTCATACAGTCATGAAATAAAATTTATAAGTGTAACCCTTTGAAAGTAAAGAAATTGACACTAACACTTTTTAAATCATAAAATTTAATGATTTAGAGGTTCAAACAAACTGACATCAACTTTTTAATAGTTCTCATCAGACTACTAAAAGCAAAAATAATTTAATAATGAACTGTTTTGGTGAAATAATAGAATTATAAACAACAGATAAAAATAAATTATGATTAGCTAAATGAATAGAAACCTTTCTTCCCTCCCCCCCCCACAATCTCCCCTTAAAGAACTAGTAATTTCATGTATTCAGTAAGCAATTCTGAGAATTTAAAGTATTTGTTTTAATGTGCATCTTTAACATAAAATGAAATCAACTAATCTGAAATCTCATAAAGTTTTAAGTAGGGATGCAATAGATATCCGGCAAATATACTGAATCCTGCCAATATGATGGATAATTGGCAATATCCAGATAGTACTGACAGTACATCCAGCCTAAAATTATGTACAGAGAAATAACGTAAGCAAACATAATAAATGAATGAATTCTAAAACCTGAATAATAAAAAATGCAAAACACAAAGTTTCGTGAAAATATTTTGTTTTCAATACTTTTTAGAATGGATTTTTATCATGTATATAAAATGAGGGGGGGGGGGGAAATAAGTACTTCCATCCCTTTTTTAATATTGGAGTAAATTATTACTGGAAAAAATTATTGTACAAAAACACTGTTTTTCAATCTTTATAAAAATTCGGTTACCTTCCCCCCCCCCCCCATAAATTGACTGGTGGGAAAATGTCCCCCCACCCCCCATTATTTTGATAAACTAAGGAAATTTGCTACATTTATTTTCCAACTGCAGGGATGCTACAGCCAAAACCTCAGTTTGTCTCAGCATCGTCTCAGTCAAAATCTCTTTTTGTCTCAGTTTGTCTCAATCAAAATCCCTTTTTGTCTCAGTTTGTCGCAATCAAAATTCCTTTTTTTCTCGGTATGTCTCAACTAAAATTCGTTTTTTCAAGTTTGTCTCTCAACCAATTTTATTTATTTTATCTCAGTTTATCTCTAAAATAATTTTTTTTCCCCATCAATTTGATAATTAAAAGAAAGTTCAAGAAAAAAGAACCAAACAGTACGACGATTCTTAGGCTTAAACCAGGGATGACAATGTTTAGAATGCCAGAAGATTTGAAATGCAATAAAAATAAATTAGGGGACTCGAGGGGATTTTTAAATAACATAAACCATGCTTGCCAGCACATCATGATTAAATTTGGTACATCTGGTACCTAAAAAATATAAGAAGTATACATAAGAACTCCATGAAATCATAATTTTGAGCAACCTACTCATATCAGAGATGCCACTAATAAAATAGCAAAAAAGAGGAAATTGTGCATGAATAAACAAAAATAGTGGAAAAAGAAGAAATCCTATGCAAATAAAACAAATAAGTGGAGCTTATTTTAGAAAAATGTAATGTATGGAGAAAAAGGAAAAAAAAAAAAACATATTTAGTTCATCTTTTGTTTGCTTTCATAAATATTTTATTTTTCATTGACAAAATATTTTTTGTTTCAACTATTTCACATCATTTTAATTTACGTCTGAACCTGCTCTATTTAGCAAAGTTTTTCCTTTACTGGTTTCTTTGAAATCAGTAATTTAAATTTGAAATAGGAGTTCATTTTTATTCTTACAGCATAGGAGATTTAAATTAAGGAATGCTAAAGGAAAAATACTAATTTTCAAGACAGATGGAAAAAGATTGAAATTGAGAGATGCTGGAAATAAATATTTAATTACTGCTGGAAAAAAACAAACACCATGAAATTTTTAGAAAAATTCTTAAACAATAGAAAGCTACAAGGGATAATATTCATTCTGACGATGGATGAAGAAAGATTGAAACAAAAGAGCATAAAAAGAGATTTCTGCCGATTTATAATATAAAGAAAGCCAAGGCTTTATGCGGATCTCCAGAAAAGTAAACATGCATTTTTACTCTCATGGCACAAGAGGTTTAAACAATGGAAGGCTATATTAAAAATAGTCATTCTCAAGATGGATGGAAAAAGATTGAAATTTGACAGGAACTGAGAATCTGCGATTTTCGCCACGCGCGCGATCTTTTTTTTTTTTTTTTTTTAAAACAGCAAATAAGGAGAAATGTACATGCCTGTAACCAGTCTATAGGGGAAAAAATAATAACAACCAAATAAGTATAAAATAAGTGTCAATTTTTACTATTTATGGCACTATAGGTTTTTAAAAAATATGCTAAAGTTAAACTATTAATGATCAAATATGGATGGAAAAAGATTTAAATTCACATGTCGTATTAGCTATCGTAATAAATTTTATATAAGGGATATTTTGTATTCTTAATAACAAATTTAAAAAAATAAATAAACGTAAAATAGGGGTCATTTTTTAATTTTATGGCACTGGAGGCTTAAACAATGGAAGGCTACAAGAGAAATATTGATTCTGAATATGGATGAAAAAAGATTGAAACGGACAGGGGAGCAAAAGAGATTTTTAGCGATTTATAAAATAAACAAAACCGCGGCTTTATACGGATCTCCAGAAAAGTAATGAGCAATTTTTATTCTCATTGCACCAGAAGTTTAAACAATGGAAGGCTGTAGAAAAAATATTCATTCTCAAGATGGATGGAGAAAGATTGAAACTGACTGGAGGAACATAAAACCTGCGATTTTCACAATTAATAATAATTAAAAAAATCTCGAGTAGGCAGAAAACTCACATGCCGTAAGCAGTCCATAGAAAAAAAAAATAAGAAAAAAGGAATTAAATTAAAAATAAAGGTCAATTTTTACTCTTATGAAGTAGAGATTAAAAAATTAAGGATTAATACGGATGGGAAAAAAACTATTGTATTAGCTATTGTAATAAATTTTATATAAGTGTTAATAATTTGTATTCTTAAAGGCACCCAGTTTTAAACAAAGAAATATCAAGAGAAAAATATTCAATTTCAAGAGGAGTATTTCAATTCAGTAGCATAATGCTTTCAAAAGTAGCAAAATTTGCGAAAATTCTCAAGATTTGGCAACACTGAATCCATCACGTGCAGTTAATCCATTCTGACAAAGGAATAATGCGTTCAGAGGTAGATGATTCGCCTAATTTCGTATGACGTATTTGGATGGATATCGGCTAGTTGGGGGGGGTTGGTAAGAGGCAGTAAGAGGAAAAGAATTTCTTTCCTCCCCACGTGGTAGATACGAAATGAGCGTGGTTGCTGCAGTAGGTGTAACGTAGACCGGAAACTCAACTGTGAACCCACCCACCCCCCTTTACACCAGGAGCTTTTCTTTCTCCAATACCGGCCGGAGGTTTATTTTGAGGACCGGAATGTTCGGCACAACTCTCAACACGTGGTCGCGCAGTGCGTGCTCCGGTGAGTCAGATTCAAAATTACTCATGTTCGCTGTTTTGGCGCAGAATTGCGCAGATACGGCCGAAATCGTACCGAATGTCGCAAAATGGCGCAGGCCGGCGGTTTTGTCTCAGTTCGTCGCAAATGTCGCAGGTGTAGCATCCCTGCAACTGTTGAATGGAGACAGATGTCTTTCTTACAAAAACTGATCTTTTAAGATATTTATCTAACTCTTGAGGGAGAACGTTCATGACATTGTTATTTGTATGACTTCACTTGTAGTAAAATTGGTCGTACTAAATTCATGGAAAGAATCCCAAAAGGATTTATGATTTTCGAATTAAATGATTTGAAACTAATGAGAAAATTTAAAGGAAAAAGTAATAGATCAATGATCTAAGAAAACTAGTGAAAATAAAACAAAAAAGAAGAAAACATACTGCTGCTGGATAACCGGATATCCAGCTGAAAGTTTGGCTGGATATTCAGTATCCAGCCAAATTGATATCTGTTGCATCACTAGTTTAAAGAATTGAATTTTCGTACATAGCTAAATGACAACAATGTGCAAAAATGCATTGATAGTGCTTTTTTTTTTAATTTTCTCACCTGAGATGTTTCTTGAGTTTCTTCTGAGGATTTTGTAACAAGGTTCTTTGACTCAGCATTCATCTCCAACTGCTCAGTCATTTCATACTATAAAAACAATAATATTAGCATATATTTAGAAAGAAGGAATGGAAAAATAGTAAAAGATGGGAGTAGAAGAACAGCACGTGTAGTTTTAAAAAATATGTTGAATAAAAGCATTTTTGTTTGTTTGTTTGTTTGTGGGATTACGGCCGATTAGCTAGGCGTGGGCTCTAGGCTGATGGATGGGGTGCCCTCCGTGGGGGACTTCCTAAGGGGTCCTAACCCGTATTTACGCTAAGTTTCGGAGAAAACCACGGAAAACTCCGAACAGTTAGGTCGACGGATGCGCGATGGGACCCGAACTCGGGACCTTCACACTTCGCCCGTCTACCATTTCCAGTGGCATAACCACTGTGCCATGGTGAGGCACAAAAGCATTTTTAAAACTTAATTATACATATCTATTCTGAATATTAAAAAAAGAATAAATAAATATACAATAGAACGAAAGACTTAGAAACATGCTATTTTGTGACAGCCAAGTTTCTTACATTTTCTAATTAATAAATTTTTTGGGATGCAAGATTAAACTTTTGGGAAGTAATACATACAGTCAACTCCAGTTGATGCAAACTTCTGAAGCCTTGCAAATTTCATTCATTATATCCCAAGTTATTTAAAATTAAAGTGTCCTCCCTTAAACTAAATGAAGTGAAACAATGAACATAAAAAATAAAAAAGTATCTAAAACATAATATTTTATATCCATACTGAATAATTATTCAGTATATCAACAGTATGAATTGTTAATTTATATTTGTTATAGAAGTGAAACTTTTGCACTATTTTAATCTATGAAAACAGTCATCTACTACGTGTTGCTAGGATGATATTATTTTCATTATTTAATATCATTTTCAAAGACTAGTACACAGAAGGCTTCTTTTAAAATTTAGTTATTTTTACATTGGTGTATTGAAATTGAAGTTTTTATGTTAACTATAATCAATAATTTCTATACATAATTCGAACATACAATTTTTGGGAGTAATTATTTGCATTCACCATAAGCAAATGTATGCTATAGAGTCCACTGTACCCAGAGTTGATTGCATGTGTATGTCATATAGTGAAAAAGATGTTCCAAATGCAAATTGTCATGACTCATAAAAAATAAACATCCATAAGTAATAAAGGTAAAATCATATTTATAATGCTCAAATGTAGCATTTACAAACAGAATTATAGAACATAGTTGCATGTAAATATATAAATCAAACAGCAAGAGGAAAAACTGTGATGTATATTTTTGGAGTAATACAGTTTAAATATAAACACTTACTCTTTGGAATGGACTATACATTTTAGATAAGATGTCAGACACTTTACTGGATGACATGTTGGTGTTCTATTTAAAAAAAGAAGAAGATAATGATAATTAGATTAACCTTTAACACGTGTCCTCAGCCTGAGAAAATAACTCTGACATTTTTACTGTTTTGATTACCAAAAAATAAATTTGATTTCAATAAAATACTTAAGGAGGACATAGTTATGCGAGAATCCTTTTCTATTTAGCATATAATTTCCCCTAAAAATGATCAATTATTATTAAAACAGATGTAAGAATAATTTTTATCATTACCAGCATCTGCAGAGAACTGGAGAATGTGATGAAGATATACATCAATATAGAAGAAAAACTAGATAGACTGCCCAATGTCGAAAAAGTGCAGCTGTTGACATTGCTCAATTTAATCACTAGCAGCATGGCATTTAATCAAATCGCCTGCCACAGAGCTCAAGGGTGATTCGACACAGCTGACTGTGCGGTGCCACACAGCCAGCTCTCTTGCTGGTATTTAATTGAAAAATGGCAACAGTTGCACTTTTTTGGCATTGGGAAATGGTTGAACTTCAAAGGGTTAAGTTAATATTGTCACTATTTTTAAAAATATATTTTCCTTTTGATATTTTAAACTTAAGTAGATATTGCATTAGCTCATTAATTTTGCAGACATGCTACAGCAATTCAGAAAAAAGGCTGAATTTAGCATGCTAAAGTGCAGTAGAAAGAATTCACAAAATATTCACACATTTATCATACAAGAAAGCTATTTTATATATTTATATTAATTTTAAAAAGTGTCCAAAATAAAATTTACATTTGAAAAATGTCAAGTAAGCTGACTCAATTTCATGAAGCATCCTAACATGCAAAATTAGTTTTTTTTTTTTTTTTTTTTAATTGGTTAAAATGTGGATTTATTTAATGTACTATTTAGTTGAAAGCATAACTGGATTAAAAAAAAAAATAAACTATCCATGCACATAATCCAAAACTACCAGCAAACTCATAATAGCCTGTGAGAACAGAAAACATGTGCATAGACCTTACATCTCTGCAAGACCTTCGAATGTATCTGTGTTCGGCATGCATCTATATTTATTATCTGACTATGGTTGGAAGTTTAAATACCAGAATGCTAATGAAAGAAAAATTATTTTCTAGATGGATTTTTCCTCTAGCTATAAAAGGAAACTTTATTATGGATTTGCATTGATTTCAGGATTGATTTTAAATTATGTAAAAAAAAAAAAATTCTGAAAACATGGAAATGCAGAATATCTGTAATTAGTTTTGGGTTTGTTGAAGTTATGTACACAAACTTTTGATCTTACACTTGTGATAAATAATACTTTGTCTCCACAAATTTGCTTGCATTAAAAAATTAAATTTCTTCTCAACTAGGCTTTTAAAAAATCTAAATATCTAACTGTAAATCAATAACACAGAAATTAAAATATGTTAGATAAAAAGATTTTTAAAAAGTTAATAGAAATGATTTACCATAAATACACAAACAAGACAAAAGGAGAGAAGACAAAGTGTAATTTATCACAACAAATTTATCAAATACTATGGCTAAATATTTGTTTCAATACTATGGCTAAATAAAAATTATTGCAAATTATTGAGTATTTTCCTTTTTTAATGCACATTTGATTACCAAATTATTTGATCTAAAATATACATTTGTAATAAAATAAAATGTATAAGTAAATAAATATACAATTTACCTTTTGAGGGGGATTTTTAAAAAGTGCTTCAAAAGTTGGTGGTTTAGATGGAATGGTGATGGGTGAATCTTCTTTTCTGATTACAGGCAAGGATGCACTTGAATTTACTGAAACAAAATTAGTTAAAACTGGAGAAAACAATAAATAATAAACTAAATCAGCATTTCTCAGCCTGTGGGGTGCGACCCCCAAGGAGGGCGCAGAGCGTCTGCAATGGGGCACTAGGAAAAAAAATCACTACTTGCGCTAGAAAAGAGCAAGTAGTGATGCATGTTTTAAAAAATTCATCTTATCTATTCTCAATTTTAGTAAAAAATATATCCATTTTCGCTTAAAATGTTCATTCAAACTTTACTGATAACATTTTCTAGAAAATTCGACTCAATGTTCATTGTTAAAGATTAAAAAACTGAATGTATGCTGAAAAATGTGAGGGGGTGGGCGCCACCGTAAGTTAGCCTTTGTTGGGGGGTACGCAACGTTAAAAGGTTGAGATCTGCTGAACTAAATACTAAGTTGAAAGGGTAGAGGGGAAACACTTAAAATGAAAACTAACTATTAAAAAGATAGGTAATCATTAGTTTTCTGCTACATGCATTTTATTTTTTTATTCAGATATACATATTAAGTCGTAACGAAAGTTTCCTGCCACCGTAGATATGATCTCAGCAAACAGTTCGCGATGGCCTGTTTCCTCATATTTTGTCAAACGATTTTTGGCATTTGAAAGTTATGTTTTTGGTCTCATGCTCCCATGTTTCTGGGCCGAAGGCTTTGAAAAACTACCAAAAAGTTGGCAGAAAATCATAGATGTGGGTGGTGATTACTACCCGCATTAACTTTTTGTTGGCAGAAAACTTTCGTTACAACCTGATATTTTAGAATATAAACTTTTTCAACAATGTTAACTTAGCAAAAAGTAAGAACTACAGTAATTTTAGAGATAAACTGCACGAGTGTATGAGCCACAGTAAACAAAAACTGCCTTGAAAAATCTACATTTTGATCAGAAGCTGTTCTGCGACAGTTTTATAACACTTGTGGTTACAAAATTAGTTGCAGATACTGAATAAATACCTATCAAGTTAATGGTGTATTTTTTTTTTCCAATGCCAAAGAGATATTACAAAAGAAAGAAAATAATAAACAAAAGGAACAAAGACTGAAGTCATGGTCCTTGGAAGAACGCTCTTGCTTCCAATATCTGGACACCTCTGTCGATCCATGGAGAGCCCCACACATCCAGAATTGCATTACGGGCAAATAGGCTTGAGAAAGATGGACAAGCAGTGAAAATGGGTAGCCAGACAATCACGTCCGGCGGCAGACAAAAGGCCATAGCTGCATCACATCTTGGTTTATCGGGGACATACGAAGGACTTAACCACCCTCCAACTTTCAGAAGCTGTGCGTGTCAGTAGATCCCGCAAGGAATTAGAAGCAAATAAGTTATTTAGGAGAAATTCAATATTCCAATAAAACATCCCTGTATTTGGAGGTTGAAGTAAATTAGCACCTCTTTTTTGCTCGCCTGTTCATTGCCATTGACAAATATGGAATGGTCCACAGAAAATTTTTCCTTCCCAAACAAATGATCAACGGCATTTTCTACAAAGATGTCCTTATGTGCCTGAACAGAGCCATCAAACTGAAACGATCGGAGATTGCTGGAAGCTCCACCACGACAGCATTCGAGCCCACAGCATTTTCGTTGTGACCGTCTAATTGTCCCTGATAAGGGTTGCAGCCTTGCCACAGCGACCATATATCTCCAATATGAGTCAGGCAGACTTTTTCCTGTTTCCAGAGCTCAGGAGCAGTCTGAAAGGTCACCATTTCGAAGATGTTCCTGACATCCAACAGGCTGTCACACAGTCTCTGAAAGAGGTTACGGCAGCTGATTTCCAGGAGGCCTTTACAGCATGGGAATCGGCAGGACAATGGTGTATCAATGCGCAGGGAGACTATTTTGGAGATTTTTAATGTTTACCTATCTGATTAATAAATTCTTTTTACAAGACCCAGTCTGATTACTTTCTGAACATACCCTGCACACATATTCACCACTTCACCATCAAAGGCAGTATCAGGTGTAGTACAGCCTATTAATCAAATTTTATGACACACATTTTTAGAGATTTCAGGACAATATCAAGACAATTCTAATGGATACTGACATCTTTCGAGGTCATTTCATGTCACATGTGTGCAAAAATTTAATTTTTTTTATGCATTATCATTTTCTCAAAACATGCTTTATTTTTCAGCTAAAACCAACATGCTGCTATGAAAATACAGAGTACACCTTCCCCCTTATTTTCAGTACGAAATTTATGATGAAGTATATATACAGTAATTTATGGAAAAAAGCCGCACCCACAAAAATGAGCTTAATTAGCTAGAAAATCATAAGAAATGCTGCAGCCACGATGTCCCCAATCCCCCCCCCCAAAAAACCCATAAATGCTGCACTGGAATATATTCCTTCTTTATTTATTGTATACATATGCTAATAAAAACATTAGTATGAGGTATGATGTATGATGTATTATGAAAAACATCAAATTGAAGTAAGAATATTTTGTAACTTCCAAAAGAGTAAGTGACTACTCATTTATGGTATTAAAATGAAGTTATAGCTGAGTTTTTATCCAATATTTTGTTGAAATAAGAAATACAGATAAATGTCATAACCGGATACTTTCAGTTTAGTTTACTTACACATAACAATTATTACTAACAAATCTGGTTTAAAATATTACAGTATGTCAGTAACATTTATATTTTATTAATTTATTTGCATTTGAGGAAGAGGGATTTTAGTTGGTAAAAAAGAATACTTACGAGAGCTTGAAGACTGTAATTTGTTTTCATCAACATGCAATATATCATGAGGACAATGGATTAAATTACTTAGATCAATTTGGTTGTTTATTTTGAGAGTCTGGGCAGCTTTTTGCTGAAGTTCTAAAATAGCTAACTGCAAAAGATATTGACAAATACACTTTAGATTGAAATTGCAAAATATATATATATATATAAAAGAACTAATGATCACTGGTACTATTCTTTAAATTAATTTTTATTTTCTACATAATTATTGGCATATTATGTACATAGTGAGCTTTAGGTGTAGTTAGATATATTCCTCTTAAAATATTATATACCCAAACTATCTCTTGCTATTATTCATTTAAACATTTCTAATACTTCTAGTATATTTTACTCTCAACTTTATTTATTTTTAATTTTTACTACTTACTCATCTTTATTTATTTACTTTTAACTTATGTTCAACATTTAACCATTCTGGCAACATGTATTTTTCACTCTACAATAGACAACAGCCCCTTGGATGAGCCATGTTTTTTAGGCTTAATGCAAAACTGGCCATGTTTTCTCCATTTTTTATTTTCTTATTTACCATTGATTGGATTTCTATTTACTGGATATATCTACTCATTCCTGTTTTACATACGATTTTGAGTTCACTGTTTTACTCTTAATGACTATGTTGTTTATTTATGAATGTTTTCCTACATATAAACATCTATCATTCCATGGATATTTAGAATTTTGTATCTGCCATGTGGATGCTACGTTGATTCGTAAGTTATGCCTTTTTATTACATATACATATATGTAAGTACATACCAAAATGTTCAAATAAAAGTAAGTATAAGTTATTCAATTTTGAATAATTAGCAAACTAAAACTATGAAAATCGGTTGTCTCATTATTTAGTTTAATCCTTTAGCAGCGTTTATTATAGAAAACAATTTCTCTTAATTTGGACAGTAAAATGTTCACTAATAACAAGAAAAGGTAAACTTAGCAGCCTGACTTTAAAATAATTAGTAGAACAAAAAATATCAACATTTATGGAATAAAGTTTATTGAAAAATGTGAGAAAGCTATTAAAATCCTGCTCAAACTTATAATCATGTAAGAATAGTCATGTAAGTTGCTAACATATACAAATAAAAAGAGATAGCGTTGACACTTTCACAGGGTGGCCACTCTTTCTCAGAGAAAAAATTCAAGGACATTTAAGGATATCCTGAAACGCACAATGAGCGTACATATTTTTGAGATTTTTTTTTTCATTATTTCTATTTTCTTATAACCTAATTTAATCTCATGGTTTTATGAACACACATATATTGAAAATTCCTCAAAAACACTTAATACTATTTCATAATTGTTGAGAGACAATGTAAATTGGAGCAAGTACCGTTTTAAGCAAATTTTTTGATTTTGGCAAACACCATATTTTGATACCAGATATTACTTAACACATTTTTGTATGTATTATTTGATTTAATATAAATTTTAAATGAGGAGGAAAGTACAAGTGAAAGAGAATTTGCAAATTAGTTCATAATTATACAAATACTAGTATAGTAAAATATAAAACTTACATGTTTATGTAAAAATGATATTTCTTAAATTCCAAAATAGGAGCTTTCATAAGTAGGAACAAAACTCATACATTTTAGATAGATATGACTTAAATTACTTAAATTCTTTTGGACATGACTAATTCTTTTTTCTTCAAAAATTCCTGTAAAAGTTAAATTGAAGGAGGGGTGGAGAAGGAAACACATGCCTTTAAATACTCGCATGGAAATATGTATTCCATTAATTTTAATGTAATAAAATATAATCAACATCATAAAAAAACTATTTACAAAAAATTTCAGGATAATAAAAATTTCAACTGCAATTATTCAACAATTGTGATTTTTCTTTTCCTCCATGGTACATACTTTCATTATCATAGGGGCTGGGAATAACCGATAACACAACAAAAATTCAGCAATTGAATGGTAAAATTTAAAGACATTCCAGACATCAATTCAAAATTTAAGCACATTCCAGGCCTTGAACTTTTTTTTTGTAAATTCAAGGACATTCCAGGTTTTCAAGGACACGTGGCCACCCTGCTTTCAAATGTATTTTTATGACTCACAAATTTCTTGAAAACTGAACTATGCATACTCTCATACTTTATATTTTTAAATAAAATTTTGCACTATATTATATTTATTAAAATGTAAATGATAGCAAGGAAACATTTCAGGTTTCAATGTAAATGTTTGCAGTTTTTACTCTTAAATATATATTTTTTTATATTCAATTGATTTTCCTTGCTTGTCCACTCGCTGGTTATTTTTATATTGGTAGGATGTTTCGTTATTCCAAAATAAAGAAGTACTTCAACACTTTATATATTATACAATCTATTAATTTTCCAGTGAATAAACACACACATTTCCTATCAAAGAAGATGTCAAGCACTTATATAGACGAATCACTATTTCAATTGTTGATATGAAAAGAAATGAATAACTAAAATAAAAGCTTACTTCCTTTAATGAGGATTCATTAGCTTTCAATATTATAGAGTGAATTTCATTTAACTGCTGTTTTACAAGCGGTGGAATTGGATTACAACAAGCTAACACTCCCTGCTGCTCCCTAGAATTGTAATACAAAATATCAATCAAATAAAACAAATATTTATAGATAAATAATAATATGCAGAAAATGTAAATCCATGCTATAGTTTATCACCATTATAAGTTTGCTGCTTTAAGTTTATGCTTTCATTTGCTATATAAATTAAATCAAAAATTAAAAGACACATTAATATGTAAAAACTATAGCTGCCAACCTCCAAATGCAAAATATAGGAGCAGCTTTTCCCATCATAAAAATTCGTATGTAGCAATACACACATGCAATACTATAGTAACTAGCACAATAATTTTAAAACACAGAAATAAGTTATAATTTTCATTAACTATTGTCTATAATTCTTTCACAAACACATGTCTCATGCAAATCATTTTGGCAGATAAAAATTAACTTCCACATACAAAAATTCATACGGTATTTAAATATCATTAATTAGTAAAAAATAAAAGGTGCATCCGAAAAGTTCAGTGAATGGTGTCATAAAATAAGGCAAACAAGTGTTACAAACAAAGTAAATTTTCTGACCTTCAAAGTAAACACCATTAGCTACAACACACTTTCGACATCAGTTGTATAGCTGCTGGTAACTCTCAGCAAATGTTTTTTTTTTTTTTTTTTTTTTTTTTTTTGGAATTGCTCAAAGCATCACTGTCACGGGTCGCTGTTGCCACATGTTGTATGCAAAGCATAGACCTTTCAGCACTTCTTTGGTGTGGGGAACAAGACGAAGTCGGCAGGTGACAGATCTGGAGATTACGCGGGCAATGTTCAAAAACTGGCTCAAGAGACTAATCCGCAAATCTTCCTTTCCATCTCTAAGGCATTTAAACCCCCCAAAAACACACACTTCTTGCTCAATGCTTCACACTGGCCACTTTTCTTGACATTTCATGTAGCCGCTGCTGTTTTGCCTGATTTGATATTTACGCGTTGCTCCATTTTGCAATGGCATGCCTGCTCGTGACAGCTCCTTTAAATTGGTCATAATGCACACTTCTGTTTAACTGTCATTATTTGGACACTAGGGCTATTAGTTGCAATGTCTCTCACTGTGTGTGCATGAATGCAACATCCCAACCAGAGCAGTTTTTAAAATATGGGATCATTCACCAAACTTTTCAAATGCACCTTGCATGTAATGTATAACTGTGAAAGTTTGCTTATTTCTCAGTCCAGGGCATAGATCCACACTGTTTCACTGACTGAGTTGAAATTTAGCAAAGTTGTGTAAAAACTTAAAGAGCAGGCCATAGGTGATTTTAAAATTCAAAAATCCACCTGCTAAAAAATTTTTAGCAATTTTTGATAAATTTTAGTGCAGAAAATTACTTAAATGTCCGATTTCAGCACAACAGTGAACATACTTAACAAGGTGAGTTTTTTGTTTGTTTGTTTTTGCTTTGCTTTCAATAATTCAAGATTTATATCGTAAGAGAGATTGATGTCATTTTAACGTCACAAATTAAAAAATGCAGTGGGGACTTACTTAGATTAGCAGGGCTAGACATAAAAGTTGAATTTTTGTTTTTGAGTTTCCTTTTGTTGCATAAATATAATATAATTATACATTGGCTGTAATCTAGAAACCAAAAAATTATTTTCATCTATTATTGGTGCCAAACTGCACAGAGTTTGGGATAAATTATTACAAAGTTTGACAAAGTGATTTTTTTTTTTTTTTTAAGTTAGATTAACTATTAAGATGTCAATTTATGAGTGAAACCATTTGCTGGTTCTGCTCTGATTGAATAAGCTTTAACTATGTGTGTCAGAAAAAATGTTTGCTTCCTCCAATATGAAAAAACAAATACTCAGTAAAATATAAAATAAGAATAAATTTTTATTTAAGACATTATGCTTTTATATTTTTGGCAGTGGGGGGGGAGGGGGACATATTAAAAATATTAGAGAAACTTAGGTAAAATCAAAGCACTTGGCTGCTATGTAAAAAGTAAAATTTCACACACAGACATGAATTTATACATGTTTTCCTCACAAACATCTTATTCCGATAAATACTACCAAAGCAAATTATAATTTAATTTAACAATTTCTGAAATAAAATTTTAAAATTATTTTTTTAAAGTATTCCATTTGCTTAAACCGAAACTCCAAAAACAGCCTTAGAAAAATATTTTAATTACGATAAAATTTACGTTGCACAGCGATAAAAGGTATTTTCTCCCAAAAAGACTTCAAAAAGTATTCTAAAAGCAATAACTTCACCAATATTTTCAAAGTTACAGTGTGAACAGTTTCTTTTTTTTTTCTTTCAAAAAAAATTTTACTAATGCACCTAGTTATCAATACTGCACTTGCTTATTAGTGTACCTACATGTCAAATTTTACGCCTTATTTTTAAAAAGAAAGTCTAATTTTTGTCATTTCAAAAAACAGAACAAAAAGGGAAAAAAAAAAAAACATCACTGATACTTTACATTTTCTTGCATTGGATTCATAGAAGGAGAGCACAGCAATCACTGACTCTGCTATGCTATTTTCTTTCAGTTTTGAATCCAAAAATTAGAGCAAATTAATCTTTGTTTAAATGTATCAAGCCAATGAGCTAGATATAAATTTCACCTACACTCTTTCAGCAGATAAAGTTTAACCATGGTTGAGTGGATAAGACACTGAACATGGTGGACGGCTGAAGTGTGAAGGGCTCGGGCCTATCACACGGCTGTCGATCTAATGGTCTGGAGTTTTGGTCAGTTTTCTCCAGATGTAATGTGAATATGAATTAGAGCTACTTAAAAAGTCCTTCTGTCAAGGCACCTCACAGATGCCCCCCCCCCTCCCCGTATAGGCTTGCCATAACACAATTCAATTCACCAGATAAATAAGTTTCACAAAAGGTATTCAAAAATGGTTACATAAAAAACTGGAAAAAATTAAATAGAAGTCATTTCTCAAACCACAACTTAATTTTAAAAACCATGCTACCCTTCACATTGTACAAAAGTGGCTCAGCACACAAGGGAGGGAGCCCAACTATACTTAAACCTTCTATCCGTCTTATTAATATATGAAGGGTCCACGTGAAGAACGATGAGAGTCCAATACAGCTGATTAACCAAAAATCGAAAGGCGCACGGGACTTTCATCATTCTTCCCCATGTAAACTGTATCTTTGGGCTATTTTTTCAGTGTATTCCCATCATTCTTTCCCCTTATGGGTTAGGATATTAATAGTGCCACTCATGAACAACAGAAGGCAGTAGAAGCCTCAACATTGACTAAAAGTGGACTCTCATCGCTCTTCCCGTGGACCCTTCATATACTAGAGCTTTGATCAATAGCAGTAAATCAACATCCACGACACAAATATATTTTTTTACAGCATAAATAAACATTCTTTACCTCATAATAAATAAATAAAATAAAAATATAATTACCTGGGTAATACTTCAGCAATTTGAAGCAACATGTGATTAGGTAAAACATATCTGGAAGAATAAAATTATTTTTAAATTGTTATGAAATTACCCAAATAAATTGTAAAAAAAAGAGAAAAGAAAACATATGGACAGAAAATTTTTATGGACAGAAAAAGAAAAAATGACATTATGAACAATATTTGACTGATATTTTATCATCACTAAACTGAAACATAGAAAATTTCAGTTAATTACAATATACAAATAGGAAACTTACGCTAAACTTTCGTCATTTTCTCTAGCAATTCTATCTCGCCATGAATACAACTCTTTCAAACAATATAACTGCTTAGCATTAAGTTTCTTTTTACTTTTCTTATATAGCTCTATATATTTATCTTCACTAAATTCAGGTTTCTCGTATTTCTGAGGAAGTAAAACATGATACATCATTCTTTAAAGGATCACTTACAATAATGCTATATCAATTAATATTTTTTTAATTAAATAAAGTAATAAAATCATTTACTCATTATTTAGTGTTATATAAACATACTTAAATAAAATACACTGCAACAAATGTCCAGGGAGCTCATAAGCTACATGCCGACTGCATTAATTATAAAAGATCATGCTAAACTATAAAGTACATTTGCAAACATAAAATATTGATTTCCCAGTCTCCCTAAAAAACACATGCACTGAAAACATACACAATTTAATTATTTAACATGATAAAATATTAAATATCTAACAGCAACTGGCAATAAAATGAAAACAGTTTTTACATAAACCTTCCCGCTCAAAATAATAATATGATGTGTACACTACATGTTTTCCTTGTATATCTATACATTTCCTATGAGGCTCTTTTTGAACCTAAATCTATGAGAGGTTTATATATATATATATATATATATATATATATACACATACATATAATATAAAACAGCTAAACTAACGTGATATGGATATCCTATTAAACCATAAAGCAATTGAAATTTCAAAACACATTTAGAATTAAAAATACAGATCCAAGAATCAAGGGTGGATTAAAGGGAGAGGGGAAGAGGGGGCGACCCCCCCTTTAGAAAAAGGAAATTGATGTAAAAGATCTTATTTTACTTCCATAAAATGGATCTATATGTCAATCTTCTAACTAACCGCCCCCACTGACAAACTAACCCCCACCCCTGACAAACTTGCAATAATCTGCCACTGCCAAGAATAAAAATGGATTCATATTCCTTTAAAGCTGTACACAAACCAATGTAGCAAGTGAAAACAGAGCTTTCAAAGCTAAAAAAGGCAAGATGACTTGCTGTAAAAAATCCACTTCTACCAGTTGAAGACCCATAAGCCAAATCATAATAACTGCTTAACAATGAAACGAAGATGTGGAAATTAATATGGAAAATTAAATCAGAATGCTCAATCATCAGGGGCCACCACATTCATAATTTAAATTAAGAGGAAAACAAAATAGCTATGTTTCTGTAGGTTAACATGACAAAAAGAGTCATAATACAGAGTCATAATACCTCTCACTTATATGAGTTTCAAGGGACCGACTTAAAATCACGTATAAGTGAGAGAAGTGTTTAACTATGCCGAGGTCTTTTCTTCCTAACCCTTCATCTAAATTATAAGAGACTAAACATTAAAACAAAACAAAACAAAACAAATGCAGAATATTATTTTTTTAATCAAAATGAATACTATTTTTTAAAACATTTAAATATACAATTTAGTTTAATGTTTTAAATTCAAAAATAAATATGACCTATACAGTTGTTTTCCTATTCCTTGTAATGGGACCTTTAGAAATTCGGTCATAAAAGAGACACGCGTTTAACTGAGAGGCACATAAGTGAGAGGTTACTGTAGTAACATAGGGGCACGACCATAGGTAGAGAGAAAAACATGTCAAAGATCCAAACATGGTGGGAAAAAACCAAAGATGATGCCAATACTAGAATTTAAAAAAAGGTGTTGCCAACATAGAAATTTAAGTGGCAAAATATTACAGCAAGAACCAAGGAGTTAAAAAGAGAGAAAATTTAAACAAACAAAAACAAAAGGAAGAAAGGAAGAGAGAAAAAAAAAAAGTTGATTGGGGGGGGGGGGGAGAAGAAACAGATAAAATCTAGTCTAGCTGGCCAATGAGCAACAAAGTACAGACTAATATAGCTAAAGTGTACTAAAGGAATTTAAAGGTTAAAAAAAATATATATATGATAATAGTATAAATAATGAAACTAATTAAAATTAATTTTTAAAAAATCAAATATATGTACTTAGTTATGTTGCTAATGCATATACTACTCGGTAATATATTTGTAACTATGCACATAGTATGGCTTATATCTGGATCAGTAAGCAAGGGGGGGAGGAAGAAAATTGTTCTAGTAATAACAATTATTTTTTGTTGTTGTTGTAAAAAATATATAAATATACATTTTACAGTATTTTTGTATTTTTATAATATATATATATATATATATATATATAGTATGAAATTATATTACCAAATATTGGCGATATTTTTAGTATTTATGCATAGAACAGTGTAAAAATAGAAAAATATTCTGAAAGATTAGCGCATTTTGCAGCATAATAAAACAGAATAGTATATAATATAAAATAGCTAAACTTACGCAATGTGGAATCCCAAGTAAAACATTAAGTGATAGCACATAATAACAAATATAATACTGAAACCATGAAATAATAATTGATAATCTAGAGGCTATAAATATTGTAAAAAACAGAGCTGTCAAAGCTAAAGAGAAGTGGAAAAACAAGCCAGGTGAGATCACGTGGGCTTAAGCCTAACTTTACGAGCCCAAGCAATGAAGTGGAGATGGAGTGAAAAATTGAAATGGAGTAATCCATTATCAAGTACCACCGTACTGACATTTCAATTTAAAGAAAAAACAAAAATAGCTAGGTTTCTGCAAATTACCTGACAAAAGGAGTTGCTTTACGTAACCTGGGGGTACGACCATAGCTATAAGTTAAAAAACCAGCATGAATGCTAACTTAACATGAAGGGAAGCACAGAAACAACCTTTGTGGTCAATTGCAATCCAAAAGGGTGGTGCATAATCAGATTTTAGTTAAGATATTAGTTACCAACAGTAGTTAGTAAAAATTTCAGCATTCTTTGGCAAAATCAAGTTTGAGCTAAGCGAGATTCGTGCAGGCACAAAAATGTACATAAAGACTCATGTCCAAATTGATTATACATAGACACATGCATACAGACATCATGGAGATACTTATCAAAATGGTTTCGGGAATGATTAAAATGGAAATTTGTATTCAAAGTATGAAGACTGAAATGTTTCTCAATTACAATTTTTCTTTTACTTTTTACTTGCAAAATTAAAAATTGTACATATGAACTTAAGTAATTAATGATCGTTTAAGAATGTCCATGTGCATTTATGATATACCTATACTAGGTATATAGATATATCCTTTTTATGGTTGTCTTTAATCTAACCATATATTTTTAAAAGTAATAATGTAATGTAGATATAATCCTTTTATAATCAGTAATCAATTTTATGATCACAATGTGTATATTTGAAATTGTTAGAAGTGTATATTGTAATTTACCTATAATAACATAAATAGTCAGCATGTACATTTTAACTACTTTCAAATGCAGTGTATTGATAGTTCAGAATATATCGCTTAAGTTTGCACAACATATCTCAAAATCTTTAAATGTTCATTTTCTTTATTTCTCATTTTTTAATTTATATGAGAGTATTAAAAAGCTAAAGAAATATATAGCAATCATAAATCATGGCAACAAAGTGAGCTGTAAAAATATAAATGTACGAACCTTTAAGCAAATAAGTCTACTCCTTTCAAAAGCAGATCGCAGCAAATTTTTATGTTCATTTCCATTCTTCAGTAGATCATTTCTCAAGCAGTCATAAACATACAATAAATAATGCGTATCTTGTCTAGCATATTTTATCATTTCATTTGGAAGAGGTCTAAAATGGAAAGAATCATACAAAAACGCATACTTTTCATACACTGGTGTGAACAATGCATAAATAATCAAGCATGAAAGTGCCCATACATAAAAAAGCTGAGCATAATATAGAATTAAAACAGCATTGGAGAGTGCCCTGGTTCCCTCTTACATTGCATAGGACATGTTTTTTTATTATATTTGAAATATTTAATTACTTTGGATTTAATTGTCAAAATCAGAATGGGTTTTTTTTTTCTCCTCTCCGCAAGAGCTGCAAAACCTCTAGCGTCAATGTTCCTTATCAGTTGCTCTTCTGCTAAATAAAAAAATAAAATAACAACAGCTGTCTCCGCTTATGTGGTCTGCTCTGGTCAGCTGCAAATGTTGTGCGGTTTTCTCTTTTCGCTATGTGAAAGTACTTACAGCTTGTGTCTCAAAATTTCTCGAACAAATGTGAAGCCTTTTACCTCTACCGTATTTTGAACTCTCTTTTAACGGTTTTTCATAATGGTCGTTTTAGCAGTTGAGCTTCTGATTTTGGATGGGGAAAAGCCATTCTCAGAATGGATTCTCAGATCTCTCCCCATCACTCTGTGATTTTGAGGGAGCTGAACTCTTGACCATTTTCTTAATACCCTCTCAAATAAATTGCTATTGAATATATAAAATTTTTTAACTGCGTAGTTAATCCGGAATTTTTGTAAATTTGTGATGTTCAGATTGAGTGAATAAAGTAACGTGTTTCAAGTCCAAAAAAGGATATAAGTGATATTCTTATTCAATGGCAATGTGTCCTTCTGAAGTAATATTTTTTGTTTTGATAATAGTCTGTAGCTGCTTCGTGTCATCGATTGGAAACTAATAAACGACAGGAATCATCTTTATTGCCTTTTTGGTAATTCCTCAAGAGTATGATCTTCATAATGTGTTTTTCCCAGTGTTTCAAAGTTTTGTGTGCTCCCTTCTGCTGTGATGTAAAAGCGACATGCGCTAAAAAGATGAATGAGTTTTTCCACAACATCATTATGTGGGTCAAAAAGTAGTTGGCCACCTTCTTCATTTCTTTTGTGAATCTCCATATGTGTATCGCTCCCCGTTGTGATGCCCGGCGTTCTTATGAAATCGGACTTAGTTTTCTCTCATTAAAAAAAAAAAAAAAAAAATAGTTATGATGTCACTTTAACAGAAACCTTTTTTACAGTGCTGCATGAGCAGGTATATCTTTAATACGCACTATGGATATCGGTGCATTTTTTATTCAATACAACAATGCAGTGTTTTTCAAAATTTTTCATGCAACGTGTGATTGACATATTCACATACCAACCATCGCCAACTACACATCATAGAGAGAATTCTTTTTTTTTTTTTTTTTTGAACTGTAACTAAAAGATTTGTTAATGCCATTATGCATTTACTTCTTCTTAATTTTAATTAATAAGATTCAAAATATTATAACCAATTTTTCTCACTCATAAAACTGGTGTTTAAAGGTTACAAAACAATAAAAACTTTGTAAAGGTTGTGTGATTATGGCAACACTAGGCTAGGGCAATCTGCCAAGGATGGGCGGTGTCTTGGTAGGAGTTTCTAAGGGGTTCTATCGCGTATTCACACTACGGCTGGAGAAAACCTACCAATACTCCAGACCGTTAAATCGACATCCGTATGATGGGATCCGAACCTGGAACCTTCACACTTCGGCCGTCTACCATTCTCAAGGAAAAACTTGTAAAATAACACACATAAATAAATATTATTTCACCAAGTTCTTAATTTCAATTCTACTATATATTGATGTGTAACACATTTACTTTATATAAGAGAAATAGCATTTTATAATTTTTATTAACTATTTTAAAATAATTAATGAAAAGTGTATGATTTATTAAGTTTCTGTATAAATCTTTCACAAACAGATGCAGATCTTTTAGTTAGATTTTATCATAAAAATCAGCTCCAACTTGCAAAAATCATAAGTGTTCTTTAATATAAATTTACAAAAAATTAAAAATGCAAATATAAAATATGGGGTCTATTTTAATCTTATGGCATTAGAGATTCAAACAGAGGAATGCTGAAGTAAAAATTATTCACAAGAAGGATGGGAAAAGATTGAAATTTGATCCCTCATGCCTGATATTGCGCACTGCATAATATTCTTGTACAAATAAAATTTTAAAACCTAAATTTAATGCTTCGTCAACTCTGCATGACATTTCAACTCTAATATTTTGAAACCAAACAAAGAGTGGGAAAATACTAAAAAAAATTACCATGGTTTTGCTTTGAATATTGAAAGATGAAGTCCTGCAAGTTTATTAAAAAGTTAAAAGTACCTTAAAATCTGTTTTTAAAAAAGCACTTTTGGTGGCCACCTCACCACCATCCTCAGTTCTTCTGTTGTGCACTGATCTTCTTTCACTTAGAATCCCTAATTCTAAGCGAAAGAAGATCAGTGCACAATAGAAGAATTGAGGATGATGGTGAGGCGTCCACTGAAAGTGCTTTCTAAAAAGGATTTTAAAGTACTTTTAACTTTTTAATTAGATTTTATCTCCTTTCACATCCTGCAAGTTTTTCAGCAGTTTATAAATTGTATTCTTGATGGTGATTTTCATATTATTCAAACCCTATTTTGAACTTTTTTCTTTCTCACACTTCTTATTGCACTGCTATATTTGTTCCTACTTATACTACCATATTTGTTCCTACTACATAGGCAAATAAAATAATGGAAACAAAGTCATAAAGTAGATTGTTTACTGAGGTAATCTCATCACTCAATAAGAGATTTCAAATGACTACTTAATTAAAATTTTAACAGATCATCTTATTAAGTACTTAAGATTATTAAGTACTATTCACAGGGATCGTGACTTTAAAACTGGTTAGGAACTAAAGGTGCCATCTTAAAAAAATCACATGTTTCTTTTAGCTTTTAATTATATTAACATCTAATTACAAATACGTGTATTCAATACAACTATCATAGTTCTGATTCAGGTTTCCAAAATTCAAAATCTGGATGTTTTATTAATGTGTGAGTGAGAGTGTGTATGTGTGTCTTTGGGGGGGGGGGGGGGTGACCTTCATAAATAGGTTATAAATCTTAGTTAAAATTTGAACATAGAAATACCTTAGTAATTAGTTATAACATTAAAAAGCCTAAAATCTCCGTAAAATAATTAAAACACGCACCATGAGCGCTTTCGACAGCCTAGCCCGCTGTCATCATCAGAACTGAGCTGCTTGGCTCGTTCACCGTTTCTTCTTCACCAAGGCCTGCCAGGACTGCTCAATTCTTTTAAATAGCAATATATTTAAAAGAATCCGGTCAGATAAAGACAAGATTAACCCTCTAGAAACCGCAGGTATTTATAAAATAAATTTCACTTATAAAGATTCCAACCTTCCCAGATACTACATTGGTGTTACAAAAAGAAAAATTAAAGATAGAATTAAAGAACACAAACGACATAAAATACAATAGACAAAGTACCGCTCTATCCCGCCTAGCCTTAAAGGAAAATATAAATATAGATTTCGTAAATGTCAAGAAAATAGCTAATTACAATAACCACAATTATGGCTTAAGACGGGAAGCGTTGGAAATAATGACACAAGAGGGAGCTGTCAACAACATAGCGCATGCGCAGATCGAGCAGTCGTGGTAGGCCTTGGTGAAGAAGAAGCGGTGAACGAGCCAAGCAGCTCAGTTCTGATGATGACAGCGGGCTAGGCTGTCGAAAGCGCTCATGGTGCGTGTTTTAATTATTTTACGGATATTTTAGGCTTTTTAATGTTTTTAACTAATTACTAGGTTATAAATCTTTTTTCACTTCTTCCTGAAATTACAGTCTTTTTTTTCTTTAAATGTCAATAGCTAACACATGAATTAAATATTTGGTGAATAGAGCCAAAAATAAGCCTGGTCTTCTTTTGTCTAGAGATGACAGTCAAAATCTATCTTACCCAGCCCAGGTATCAGACCTTAGACCTCCATTACACCATTGGGCTTCTTAGTAAATAATTCCATTCAATTAACTAACACTCATTCACGTAATTTATTTATTGCTTTTATCTAATGATGCCCTGTGTTCAACAATCATCAATTGCTGGGTCAGCTCACTTCCTTTCCACTACTAATGAGCCAAGCTATAAATAGTGTTGTTGAGAGAAGAATCCAAGTCAGTGTCCAGAGCCTCAAGATTCCACCAATCAACAGCAAAAAAATTCATAAGGTTAAAAAATCAACATGTGCATTTGTATGCAGTTTTCTGTTAGTTTACATTATCAAAGAAATAGTCTCTTCAAACATCACTGTACAGCTAACACAGAAGATGTCTTTTTGATTTTCTACTGAGCATAGACAATCTGTCTACAAAAGGTCTTCTGTTTCGGTGGCAAAATTACAGTGTTTCTGCCACAAGGGATTTGCATGGTGAACACTATGCAAATCCCTTGATGAAGATATGATCAAATATAATGTATGACAACCAATATTTTTATAAAGCTTACCTAATTCTCCAGTCAGCTAACTGAAATTGTTTGTCCAAATCTAATTTACAATAATATTTCAATAAATATGACAGGGATAAGTGTGCAAAATGAAGAACTCTGGCTGCTTGACCAGTATCAAATAAATTTACTACATATATGCCAAAATCTCTCTGCAGCCATAACACATCCATATCTGCACCATGAAAGATCTAAAAGAAAAAAAAAAAAATCAAAGAATGGAGGAGAGATAAGGTGATGAAAAATGTATGCCACAAAATACATTAATTAGTCCGCTAAACACATACAAAATGCATTTCATAAATAGTTAAGTAACAATGACATTCTAAAAAAGCTTTATTAAATTAAGGCATAACTACAGAGTTTAAGCTAGAGAAAAAATTCCTTTAGCAAAAATGCGAAAATGGACAAAAAAGCCTTCACAAAATGCTAAAACAGCAATTTACTTCTAAAAATTAATGGTAACCATATTTTCTAAGCAGCTGAAAAAAATATTGATGAAAACAAAGAACATTATGGACAAATACAAGGTTGAGAAGCATTATTAAATTTATTTATTCATTTTTCAAAACACTTACGTTTAGAAATTAGAATTTTTTCTTTTTCACCCTAAATTCATCTATTTCTCAAAAGCTTTGCAAAGTTAACATTTTTCAATTCTGGGCCTTCAGTTTTTATAACCGGTCATAACTTAATTTTGCTCTGAATGTCATTTTAAACAAGAATTAAAGCTATAAAACCTTGTGCATTTTTTGAAAAAACGGCTTTAATTTTTCCCGTATTTTGGAGACTTCCTTTTGCAATTTGCGAAAAAAAGATTATGGCTTAATCCCTGCATCATGTCCCCTTCGCAAGGGACATGTATGACATGTCCCTTGCGAAGATTATGGCTTAATCCCTGCATAACTGTCAAATCTGTGTTGCCTCATTTTGAAAATTCTTAGCATTGATAATGAAAACTTTAAAAGTGCATTAATATATGAAGGGGAAATTTTAATGAAATTTAAATTTAATGAAATTTTCATGTAAGAATTAAAGAATAGTTCAGACTTTAAGAATATTTATCCATGTGATGTTTTGTTAATTAGTAATTCTTTGGAGATTTCATAATAAATTTTTGAAAGTTAACTGAAACATATCAATACACTGAAAAAGATGATAAATGCAATTTATAAGCAGGGCTTAGTTTTTAACAAAAGAAGTGCAAGAGCTCTAATTTGCTGTATTGTAAATTACAACATTAATTATATAATTTATTGTGAAATCAAGTAAATTTTTGCTTAACTTGGCAACTGTATCCAAAGTAATAAAATTGATATCAATAGAAACAATTTATTACAAAGGTTAAAATTTTTAATTTAATGTAAAAATTCACTGAGAGAAAAAAAAAAAAGTAAAGCAGCTAAGCACTTGCGCAAATTAAGCCCTTTGTATGGCATACTGGCATGTTAAAATATTTCTAAAGTTTTTTCCTGAATGTCAGTTTGTTTTGTTTACTTTAAAAGAAATTTTGAAACTGGCCCAAAACTTTCAAAAGAATTATGAGTAGCTGGATTTATTATTAATATACACTTATAAAGTGATAAACAATACTTCAAGCACTTTTAAACCTTTATTTTTCAGTGAATATAAATAGGCATTCACAATTAAGTATAAATTATACAATAGCTCCCTTAAAAGGTAAATAAATAATAAAATCACACTGACATTAATAGCTTCAAAGCAGTTAAATACAGATTTTTCAGTTTTGATCCATGTTGTTTGTCATAAGAGCAACTTAAAATTAACTCTTCAAATCACACACAAATTCAAAATGGCATAATCCTTATAATAGTCCAGCAACAATTTCATCCTTCATCAGCAGCTGTCCATACAGACTGAAAAAAAGTAAACAGAAAGCATGGACATGGATAACTGCTGATGAAGGATGAAATTTTTTGTCCAGAACAGTAAGTACCTTTTATGTGTGTTATTTTACAAAGTTTTAGTTATTTCATCATTTAAACACAGTTTTTTTTAGCGTTTTTTTGTTAGTCCAGCAACAAGTAAGTGAATTTTTCTTCTTAGTTTAAAGACAGGGAGAGAAAAGAAATAAATGCCTTTATTCCTGATATGACATCTGCTATTTTTAACTATACTCGGGGCACATCTAACTTGATAATGGAGGGAATGCTGCAGACCGTGTGATTCCGCCGCTTTCAAATAGTTCTTTCCGTTTGCCCTGCTTTTTTACAGAACTAAGATAGTTATCAACTATTAAGTGCTAAAATAAAGTGTATGTTATAAAATAATTGCATATTTGTCTTATTTGAATTCAATAATTAAAAGGATTACGAAATGAAGTCAGAAATTAGATGTAACGCCTTCCCAAACGCTTGACCAATGACAGACCTCTTTCGTGCTGGCGGGAATCAGAAATGCAGATTCGCCTTGCGATTGGGTTGCTTTGTGATATTGACAGCCAATAATAATTGGAAAGAGAAACGAGTGTCGGAGTGATACATTCGGAAAGTAGTGAAAAGGCTCCTCTAGCATTCTCCTCTGTTATCAGGTAAGGTTTGCCCCGAGTATATAGCTCTTCCCTCAGAATCACACAACTGGAATGTTGTCCTCAATACCATTACTTAGAAAAGTGTTTTTAGTCAACATGAGGAAAAAGGAGCTGCTTTTCAAATATGGAGGAAGGCACTTCAGATTTTAACCAAGCAGCTAAGTACTAAAAGCTACACTATTTTGAAAGAGCTTAGGAAATGTTAACAATGAATTTCAGCAGGCAAACTCGTACTTAGTGTTTGCAGGATTGAAACTTTTAATATATATATTTGAGAAAAGTGATTTACCTTAACAATTTTGGGGTCTGTGAAGACATCATTTAATATATGTAGCTCACTTCTTAATTCAAGTACATCAATTATATAATCCGTTTCTCTGGTAGATATTTGCATAAGACATGTAAATCCTTGAAAACTTCTGTACGAGTGGTGCTAAAAATTTAAGGAAACAATAATTCACATTATGAATTTTTTTTTAGAAAATAATTAATAAGTCAGCATTATTATAGAAAAAAGCACAATAAACAAACTGATAGCAAAAGATTATTGATAGAAGGGAAAATTATTGGTTTTTGCATTGAATCATATAGAATGTAAAACACCAATGTGGTTAACATAGATAATAACAGCGTTAAAAAAAAAAAAAAAGAACGGGGGGACCAGGCAACTAAAAAGTATCTCTTGACAACTGGCTTTTTTTTTTCATTATTACTATAATTCAATATATGTGGTTCCTAAACATTTTGCTGGCTCTTAAGATTTTACAACTTTTTTTGACCCCTGGATAATAATAATTGGGTGTTTGTTGGTTATAACGGACACTGAAATTCAATTGCAAAACAACAAAGATATATTTCCAAGATGGTTCTGGTAAAATCTCATGGAAACCTTTGCAATCCTAAAGCATAGCAATCTTGACATAATGTTACCAAGTAAACTCAGAGGCTGAATTAGTTAAAAATTAAGTTTGATTACTAAATGGTAATTTTAGCTTTCAAGTAACAATTTTGACAACATAATAAACATAGCGAACAGATTAAAGTCAGTTGAAACGTTAATAATAATATGAATTAGCCTCAGTTTCTAACAAATTTTAAAACACGATTTCCTGTAAAAATGCTAGCATTTTATTAATTAACTTGATTATTTTTGTCACTGTCATTTATGCAATATTTTGAGTTTTACCTGCCAACATTTACTGAAAAAAATCCAGTAGATTTATGTGGTATCACAGTCCACGGGCTGTTTAAGTAGAAGAGGGGCAGAGGTTGCTCAAGCCCCCTCCGAAAATGCAAAGCAATTGTTAAAAAACAGCTATTTTAAAGCATTTATATTAACTCTTGTAACAATAAGGTTTAAAATACCTGATCGCCGGCAGTAAAATTCAGGGGCTTTGAACTCATAAGTGTTACAAATAAAGGATTTGCCATCCAATTTTGAAATTTCTAAGAATCCTTCACAAATGAGTAATGAACATAAGCTCAAATCTTTATTATTGGACCAAAATATCATGGCATATTGGTCCATATTGAATGAATATACCCCCAATCTTTTAGAACTGGTGGAGAAATAAAAACGCGACTATTAAAGCTTCAAAATGTCAAAAAACCAGGAGATTTTAATGTAAAATAAGGAGACCAGTAGAAACCATTAAAATCCAGTAGTCTCCTGGAAAATCCAGTAGAGATGGCAGGTATGCTTATGCATTTGAATTTCAAAAAAATTCTGTTTACTAAACTGCAAACAGGGGGAGGGGGGGGGCTTACACTTCTTAAGAAGACTAGAAAATTAAGAGAAAAATAATTTTAAAACAGGCAGTTTGGATTTTCAGAATCTTCTGTCATTTCATAGTTATTCTCGATATTAATGTTTAGAAATTTATAGTAAGTATAAAATAAATTATCTAAATTTAATTCAAACAACTGTTACTCTATTACATTTTTGCACAGGTAAAATAACTTGTATAGCAGCAAACTAAACTAATTTGAAAATTACAACACAATGTAAACAGAAAATTTTACCTCTAAATCAACAGCAAATTCTTTTTGCTGTTTCAGTTCCATACACATTTTTTTCAGCTGACCTTCTTCTTTTATAAACACTAGAGGAGTTTCATCCAAAGGTTTGGGTTCCTGTAATATTAAGAAAAACAAGCTTGCTTAATAATACCAGTTTTTGTACATTTATAAAGCATAATTATTTCTGTAAATAACACAATCAGACTAACAAAGTATTAGAAACACATAACAAGTTCATATTAAAGGTTATAATTAGTTTTTTAACACCTTACTGATGAAAATTACACTTTAGGGCAGTGCTGTGTGACGATGCAGAGAGGTGGCCAGATCAGGCATCATTGTAAAGGGGCAGCATGAGCAGCAAAATAAAAATACAGTTGAAGCCATTCAATAACTAAAAATGTTTACTCAACAACTTTCTACATTGATTTATATTATTCCAATATCATTGGCGTATTCAAGAAGGGCATTATAGCAGTAGAGTCCCACAATCCAAGTCCTTTTAATCAGAGTTCCGCTTAATCCATGGCAGCACTAAATTTCTGCTCAAAAATAAACAGCTTTAGATTTATTTTTCAAGCACTGAATACAGTAAGTGTAATGCTATTTAAAATACTTTTTTATATTTACAAATCTGTGTGCTTTTTTTTTTTTTTTAAATTTGATCTCTTTGCATGTACTGAACATAAAATTGAATTTGTCTCTTCAGATTTATAATGAGGTCTGCATAACCCGAGTCTGTGAGGGTCCCGATCAACTCAGATTATCGGGACTTGACTGTATTTCTATGCTAGTTGCACATTATTTTTTGTCAAGGTATGTAAAAGTATGAGGGGAAGTCGGGAGGAAGGGGATCAGTAAATCGTTATCACTATTTTTTGGCAATTTAGAGCTTTATCTCAGGCGTTCACGTATAGAGTAGCATTTTGTTGGTATCGTTTTTTTTTTTTTTTAGGCGAGTGGCTATGGATCTTGTTGCAGTTATAGCTCTGATGTAGAGTATTTTTCTCAAAAGTTTAAATGAAAGCTCTTTTATGATTCTCACTGAATTTAGCTTTTTACAATAAATAATTTTCAATACCTGGGACATTTAAAGACAAAATTTTACTTTTAAAACTCAAAATCTTTTACTTTTTTTTTGGCAAAGAATTTTTTATTTTAAAAATTTATACAATTAACGAAATGTTTCACTTCCCCATAAATACAAATATGCTGTGAATATTGCCTGGGTTTAATCAGAAAATGCTAACTAATTTTTTTTTTAAACATTCAAAGTGGGCATAATTTGTATAGGAGCTCAGCTCCTGTACTTTTCTCAGAGTGAATTTTTACATATTAGGCAAAACACATCAACTTGAAAATTTTCCAATTTCCACACACAAACCGATTTCAGTGGACAGATCAGTCAGAGATTGTAATCTCTCAAATCGATTTGAGAGTCCTGAGACTAACATATTTTGGGTCTTCTAATGTGTATTGTTTAGATTTCTTCATGCTCATTTCGGACTATTTCATTTCAGTTCGCTCTTCTGTGAAATAATGAAAATATGCCCAATACTATTACAAGGGAAAATCTTTGAATTATCATTATTTTAACAGAATGTACTACCAACTCACGTACTGCAGGGATCACAGGGGTTTAAAGTACACCAATGAATATGAAAATAAGCTCTAGAGAATATTAGGGCTCCGGCACTTTCTTTGCAAGAAATTAAGCTTTGCATTCACACAATAAAGTTAAATTATTCAAAGATGTAGAGAAGGGGCAGGGAATTAATAAGACTGCATAATGTACTTTTAAAAAAAACTACTAAATGTAGCACATTTTAATTAACATATTTTCTATAAATTTAATACAATTGAAACAACTTTTTTAGTGTTAAGCAAGAACATGCGCTCTAGAGAATGTTAGGACTCCGGCACTTTTTTTTGCTAGAAATTAAGCCTTGCATTCAAGTACCCAATAAAATTAAATTGTTCAAAGATGTAGAGAGGGGGGGGGGGGGTTAATAAGACTGCAGAATGTAGTTTTTTTTTTTAACTATTAGATGTAGCACATTTTAATTAACATATTTTTTATAAATTTAATGCAATTGAAACAACTTTTTTAGTGTTAAGCAAGTTTCTTTTATACTCATGGATCACAAAATTATTTATGTTAGTTTTAATTATTCTTCTAATATAATAGTTGTTTTACCAATAAATTTCAGTGTTCCTACAGTTATTACAATTTGAACATCCCTAATCTTTTAAATAGAGCCAGGAAATTGTAATCTCACATTGGTTAATTTTCAACATCATTTCCTATGTCTTTTTTGTGCCACTGTTATAGTTCCTACAAGATTTTCTTTTTTTTTTTTTTTTTTTTTTTTTTCCCAACTAGAATGTAGTTTGGTTAAACACATTTGGAAAATTTGATTCCGAGTAAAAGAGGCTTAAAGGGCAAGGCTAAGAATATGAAGCTAATATGAAAGGAGTAGAAAGAAGTGCACAAAATAGAATCATTGTTGTGAATGATGCAGTGCCTACAAAAACGAGAACTATTTTATCTATTTAAGAACTTATTTTATCTCTTGTACAAAAACTTACATTTTATTTTATTTTTCTAGTTCTCCAAAGTGGTGAAGTTAAAAAAAAAGGCATTAAAAAATGTTTCTCGATTAACTCTAAAATTGTTAAGTGCTGCTGTGTTCTTTAGCATGATATTTTATTCAAAATAAATTTAGTTTTGAAGATATTGCATTTATAACTGTAAATTTACCAGATTTTGTAAGGATGTGGTCAGAACCCATAGAAAAACTTAAAAATAATAGACAGTCAGGATATGATCGAATGAATTTGTTGCTCATGAGATTGCAGAGAATCATAAATGTACTACAGAATTTCAAACTGTAACTGCAGTTGGGGCCTGAAAATACAAGCAGCAATTTGATTAAAAATTGTGGATGAACCCTTCACAGAAAAGAATAAATTTAAAATAAACTTTTTAAATTATATTCTCTGAATGATTGATTTACCCTTCTGGAAATCCATGCTAAAAATTTTCAGTTCCTGTATGGCAATTCAAAACTCAAGAATATTAACAACAAAATACTAAGACAATAATCATATCAGTCTGTAGTCAATACTTTCTATTAAAAATTAAATCCAACACTAATGCAAATGGTTTCAAGAATTACGAGATATACCTCCCATATAACCATATTCTCTGAAACCTTTGGATGTTTTAAATTTTTTGTGTCAAAATAACGTAGTCACTTTGTATCCTAATATATTTGTACCTCTGAGAATTTTACTAACACTTCCTGCCTCTGTAATTAGTTAGAAAGGAATTTTCTTTGAATTAAAAGAAATAAATATTTAAATAAGCCAAACATAAATTAGAAACCTATCATAAATTTTAATTGAATCAACACTCTCTAGCTAGACTAATAATTCCTTACTATCAAATTAGCTAAAGTTAGAAGGGTAGTAGACAATTGTCAACGGATTTAAAATAAAAATAGTATTTGTATGTTTTGTGTAGTTTAGATTATAAATGACAGTCAACAGTTATTTTATGAAAAAAAATATTAAAGCGACGGCATTTCAGAGATTTGCATCATACTAAGAAAATTTACCACATGGCTCTGTTATACTTACTGTAAAGGCACTTATTTTCGTGAGCTGCAATTTTCGAGAAAATAAAGATATTGATGATTTTGCAAATTTTATATGAATAGAACTGAAAATACCTAAATATAGAACCCCTTTTGTATAAGGCATTTTAAGAAACTTCCTTTTGTCCAAAAAGTTCGTACCCCTCCTTATTTTGAATGGCTTCAAAGAAGCTGGTATAAATAATCCAAGTGAGTGGGCTACATTCTATTAGTTGTATTATTGTTTTATATTCAAGTAGTAGTTGCAAGAAAGTTGTCAAGAAAGAGTTTTTTAATCTGCAATAAATCATTAAATTTTGGTAAGTGAAAAATTTCTGATTTTTTATTATTATTTGAAGTGGAAGAAGAAAAAAAAAAAAAAAAAAGTATTTCACAAGGCCTTAATTTTTGCGATTATGGTGGGCTTTGAAAAATTAAAGCCTTGCAAAAATAAATGCTTTTGTAGGTTTATATTAGATCATCAGTATAATTGGCTGTAACCTTACATTAAAATAAGTAAAAAATAAGTAAGTAGTGAACAAAAGTGTAATTAAACAAATTAAAATCTCACTTTTTCTTAGCTATAAAATGATTTAGATAATAAAAAAATAAAAAGTATTCAAGTAAATTAAGAAACTTACAATAGGTTCCACTTCCACCAAAATGTCTTCAGGAACACTAAATTTTTCTATTTCCCATTCATATGGGTGGCAGAATCTGAATTAAACAAAAACTGAGTTAAACAATCTTTAATTATATTAATATACTAAAAATAAAATTCAAAAAATGAATACAGTATTAAGAAGTTTGTGTACAATATTTATACAACGATTGGTTGAGTTATAAGTTGTTAGTTGCTTTCTCTAAGATGAAGCCACACACCCAACTTGCTAACTTTAAAAAGGTAGAACAAAAATAACTTT
The DNA here is from genome assembly GCA_038373885.1 of Cheiracanthium punctorium. Lineage (NCBI taxonomy): Eukaryota > Metazoa > Arthropoda > Arachnida > Araneae > Cheiracanthiidae > Cheiracanthium > Cheiracanthium punctorium. The sequence continues at coordinate 844,541 of JAWZYV010015503.1, forward strand.
ATAATAAAAAATTTAGAATAAATAATGCCATAATATCAACCAAATAGTGGTTTTGTTGTTTTCATGTTTAAATTGAAAGAATTAATAACAATTGTCACTTTTTATATGTATTTGTTTCTTTAATATGGTTTGTAAGAAAATGCTATGTCTTAATGATATTTTTTAATGCTTTTTATAAAACTTATTTACACTGAAGGATGTAAAAAAAAAACATTTGTAGTGTGATACAAAAGAAAAAAATATACATTATGAATCATGAGTATAAATGTTGCTTACTAGTGTCTGAAAATATAGGATAAAAAAGAAAAATCATTTAAAAACAATTTATGATGATCAAAAAGAAATACTATTCGTTTTACTCATCTCACCCTGCAACAATGAGATATTGTTTTACAATGTTTATCAAGAATCCAGGAGCCCTTGCCATATTTTTTAATGTAAATAATTTGTAAATAATGATAGGAAACAAATAAACTTGATAAAGTGTATTAAATTTTTTGGTTTTTTTTTTTTTTTTTAATCTATTATTACCCATTTTACTCCACCTGCTACTCATATTGTATCTCACTTTCATGGGGAAAACAGTCCTTAAATTTGAAATTTGAGTTTTCTGAAGAATATTTGAAGATTGGATTAAGTTGTTTTACGTACAGAACTTCACATTCCGTTTGATTTAAGTTTATTATACCTCCAACATAGTACATTTCTTTACATTTAAGTTCACCTTCCTTAATTAAAACATAATCATTTAGAACAATACTGCTTGTGTCATACATGTTATGTATGACATACAAATAGAGAACGATTTAAAAACAATTCCTTGTTAACTTTATGTGCTCTATGGAGATCTCAATCTAAATATTAAATAGTAACATCTTTATTTTAAGTGAGTGTATTTATCCTGGTTACAATGAAACGTGTTTCATTGTACCCTAAATTGAGGCTACAAACTAAATAAATTTTTACTAATTCCTAATATTTATTTTTTTAATTCTGACTTTTAAAGTATGAAGACCACACCATTAGTGATCACAATTTATGAAAATAAATAATTATACTTATGAAAACAAAGAGGTAAAACAAAATTACTTTTAGTAGCAAAATTTACTTTCAATGGTGAAAATCCAACAATTTTCAATAACTCTTGTTGCAAAAATGCAGATTTTGTCCAAATCAGATCAGCAACTGGAACATATACTTGTATAATAGGTGTATGAGTTTCAACCTTCTGTGACAAATCCTATTGATTTTAGATAGCATGTTTCATTGTACTCCGACTTCCCCCACATAATTATGTAATTTGTGAAGCCCCTGTTAACTAAGCTTCGAATTTACTAACTGGAGAAATCAGTCCACTCTAGGTACGATGCGAGATGCAGTGAAACGTACATCCCAGGCATGCATTTTCTCTCTCTTGCTGACAGCGAACAATAGCAATCTTGCGATCAAAGATTCATTTTTATGGAGAGGCCACAAAACAAATTTTGCTTTCCACTTAGTATTGCTTCCCTGTTTGCCTCACTCCCCTACCCCAAGTTTTTCCTCCACCCAAAACTGCTCTGCCTTAGATATGTTTGTTCCGCGAGGCACATCATCAAATTGGAATATTTTGCTTTAGGTTCGATACCTACAATCTCTCTTTTTTTTTTTTTTTTTTTTTTTTTTTAAAGCAGAGAAGTTTTTTTAAAAATTCATGGACAGTGGAGGTTTGTTGAAAAATAAAAATGCAGAAATCCACCTACAGCAGAAGATTTTCATCCCTGTCATGTTTTAGTTAAATGTTTCATGCACAAAGTAGAATTACAAAAAGAATTGATATGTGATACAAGTTAGATGCAGTAATTCCGTTTTATGTCACATGTACAACTGTTAAATAGATTTTTAACATGCATAGTAAAATATATAAACTAACACATGTCAGGGGCAACTGCACAAAATAACAAGCTGCAAACAATATTTCAACTCATAAAATTAAGAAATTAAAAAAAAATATGAGTTCTACATACTCTTCCTTATCTCCTTCCTTTTCTAAAGTTATAGCAAGAGGCTTGATTGAATTGGGTTTGTCTTTTAAAATTGGCATAAATGGAGAATCTGTGTTATCAATTTTGTCTTTGAAAGTCAACTGTGGTCGAGAAATATTCTTTGCAGCCAGGAGCTTGTAACTTTGAGAGCTTGGACTGAATTGCTAAAATATTAATTGGAAATATTAAAATAACACAAATTGACATTTCATTATAAAAATAAAAATATTTTGTTAGAAACACACATAAATAAAAAATAGGAGGTACGTAAGTTTTGGGTGATACAAAAAATCCATCCTTCATCAGCTGCAAGAATACTAACGTACACATAGATAAGAAAACATGTTCAGCCTGCGTGCAAATTTGCATTCTCATAGTTGATGAAGGGTGGGCCTTTTGTACCACTAAAAATATGAGTCCTTAATATTTTTTATTTATGTGTGATTCTACAAAGTATTTTTCTTTTCATGTTAATCTGAATAACAGTTTTCTTGAGTGTTTTTAGAGATTTTAATATTTCATTAATTTACACATTAGAAATAGTGATTATCAAAATGTTAGGTGATAAAATCTATAAGTACAATTATATTAAAGTTTGAAAAGTATAAAGGACATCTTTATAAACAGAAAGATATTTTTACGGTGATTCCACAGCATTGTGCAAGGGACTGCCATTTCTGCAACAATTTTTGATTAATCATAACTGAACAAAAAATTGAGTTAGGTAAATGTTTTGTGTGTGTGTGTATGTAAACATTGTGTATACTGTAACAAAATAGCATTTAAAAAAATTTAAAGTCAATTCCTAATTAGGACAACAAAGAAAATTTTATTTTAGTTACTTTTTTATAAAATTAATTAATTAATTAATATGCAGGGTTGTTTGCGAAGCAAGGGTCGATACCGTTAATCCAGTTTGTTTAGTTTATTATTTTCATTTATTTTTAATCCCATGTAGCAGGATCTAAAAGTAATTAATTAAATTTAACTAATTAATTAATATTTGAAAAAACTGCATTAATATCAAGTATTATTCACTGCAAGTTTAAAAAAATGTTTTTGAACTTGAGTGGATAAATAAAAAGTATTTTATTAATGATTGAAAATTTGAACAAGATATATAAATATAGGGAGGGAGTGAACTAATAGTAGGAATTGAAAAAAAGAGAAATCATTCACCTAACTCACTATTTTGTTTAATCATGATTAATTGAAACTTCTACATGCTGCAGACATGGCATAATACAAACAATACAAATTCAGTATAGAACAAAAAAAAAAAAATAATAATAAAATAACGTCAGAAACACCTAAGGAAGGGGCACAATCTACCTTTCTATATGAGCACTCATTTACATACCAGGCAACTTAGAAACAAATATAAAATGTATTTCTCTTTGCGCCCCTTTTGGGTCCATGTCCATTCCCAGATTTGCATTTGTCATCATGGACTCCCGGATTGCCTCTCCCGAAGCCGTCTGTATAGTGAATTAGTGTACTAAACTTTTTTGTATTATTTTACTACTTACGTGCAGGAAAGCCCAAGATGAGCCCCTCCCATCAACAAATGCAACAGTGCTTCTCTCTACAACATCTAAAGCCTTGGTTTCCTGCAAACGTCCAGCGACCAGAGTGATTAATGACCTTAGCGGGTGCCTCTCGCACCCAAAGAACGCGTTTATTAAAAGGTGGTTTCCTTCCAGCATTGAGCGTCGCTCAAGACGTCCAGATCTGGTGGATGCACGAAAGACCCCGGGCGTTTTTTCGCAGCTGACAAAGTGGAGCGCTTGACATCGCCGCTTGCAGGAAACCCGGGCTTCACCCCTCGTTTAGACTCAGCCCAATTTCGCGGCAGCGAGCGGGAGAAATGGCAGTAACAGGAGTGTAAAAAACTCTTTCGTCCTGCTCATGCTATGACCTTTCTTGCTGACCTCTTTGCCCGGCACGATACCTTTTCAGGGGATTTTTAAGGTAGGAGGACGGAAGTACAGTAGAAAACTGCATACAGGAGATGGCGAGTACAGCTGAATGTAAATGCTTACTGCTTTTGGAGCTGACGCAGAAGTATTAGGTGTACCGGGAAAAAATGTCGTTGCTTTACATAAAATTCAAACAAATGAATTTTCATCAATTATTGAATTAACAAACAAGCTGTGTCTAAGCATAGGACTCATAATTTCAAAGCGAGAATTCTATAGATAATATATTTATTTTTTTTCCCTCTCAGAGAAAAATGGCCACCCTCCCCCTTTTTTCACGTGTACCCTCCTTGGAGTATTCTATTCGAAATGTTCTGAAATCTATTTTTAGGTATTCGTGAGCATTGTATTTTAAGGCGAGAATTTTATGGATATCTCTTTTCTTCTTTGAGATCACACAGGAAATCTGAAAAGAACGTTTTGGCTCCCTATCCCCTATGAGTTACAAATTTTGAAAAATGCTCTGTTTTCTAGCGCCTATGTTATAAAACTCACGTACCTGGCAAATTTCGTATTATAAGCTTCTGTAGTTTTGGCTAGGCAAAATATTAACATACAAAAAAACAACAATACTTTACGGTACAGCTAATATTTCCTGGGAAAAAGCTGCAGCGAGAGAAGAAGTTGGAAGGGCTGAATGTAAATGGGGCATTAGGACCTCAGGCAGACGCCCATGAATGGGAAGGAATCTGAAAACGATCATCACATAGTAAGTATGGTATCACATATCAGTAAATTTCACCTTGTGGATAGCACTGAAAGACAAGTTTGGGGAAACTCGGAGAAGGTTTTTGCCTTAGGCAGCAGTTCTCAACTTTTTAACGTTGCGTCCCCTCCAACAAAGGCTAATTTACGGGGTGCCCTCCCTTCACATTTTTCAGCATATATTCAGTTTTTTAATTGTTCAACAATGAACATTTAATCGAATTTTCTACAAAATAATGTTATCAGTAAAGTTTGAATGAACATTTTAAGTGAAAATGGATAGAATTTTTAGTAAAAAGGAGAATAAATAAGAATATCTTTTAAAAACATGCATCACTACTTGCTCTTTGGTTTTTCTCGCCCTGCCCCCCCCTGCAGACGCTCTGCGCCCCACAGGTTGAGAAACGCTGGCCTAAAGCTATGGTTTCCAAGGAGGAACGCCAATAGGAAGCGTGGCGCTTTACGGTCCATTTCAGTGCTCCACCCCTTTGCGCATGCGTTTGGCGTCGGACATCACCATTTTCGGAGGCAGCGCTCATATCCAAATATTTGGATTTGAGCGCTGCGCCGGTACACTGCGTTCAAAACAAGATGCAGGCGATTAACTTTCCTGAAAGTCTGGAAGATACTTTTCGATCTAATCCTATTTTATACACAGTAAAAAACAGAGATTATAACGATATACAGGCCAAGGAGTGTTGTTGGGAGGATATTTTAGAAAATATGAATATTTCTGATAAGGAAAAACTCTGTTTTTCCTAGGAGATGAACAAGGGAAAGCTCAGGCATTGGGATCACAGATTTTGATAAAATATTGGAAGGTATTAGACAACCCCTTGTAAAGTCAAATAATAGTAAAAGCATATTCATGTAACATATTAAATGTCGTAAAAATTAAGCGCCAACACTTGAGTATTCAGTGGCGGATCCAGAACTTCTCTTTTGGGAGGGGCTAAATTTTGAAAAAAGCTTATTTCACCCGAAGAAAATATATAATAAAGCAAAATTTTAGTCTAAACCAATGTAAAAACTTTTGGGAGGAGCTAAGTGATTAAAAAAGATCACTTTACATATTCAAAGCATAATCTGCAGGATGAAGCAGAATGTTATCCGTTAGTAAATCTCTTTTGGGGGGGGCTGAAGCCCCCTAGCCCCTCCCCTGAGTCTGCTACTGTATTTTCCAGGAAATTCTTTTTTAAGATTTATTACTACATATTTATACTAGTATACTCGCAACGTCTTCGCGTACGTCATGGCGCCGTGTCATCGTTTTTGACTGCAGAGCCAAAGGTTGCGTGTTCGAGTCTGTACTTGCCTTTTTTTTTTTTTTCCGTTAAAAATCAATTCAAAATTATTGTCTACAAAAATTAAAGTGACTTATTGAATAAAATTGGAATTATAAACTTACTTGCTTTGTACATATTTATATACCAATACTTCTAAATGTAAATCCTCGTGGAGGATGATAAAAATAGAACAACTTCTGCCTTCATTTTGACCAATACATTTACTACTTAAGCTTACCATTCAGCTAAAACATACTATGCACGTGTTAAATTAATATGAACAATTAGAGATTTAGCATTCCATAAAAGTGAAATCCTTTTAAAAATTTAAAATATTTATTATTTATATAGTATTTATATTTCAGTTTATATTTTTGAATTTTTTTGAAACAATGCTACATACAATATACCTAAATTAGTGTTCCAAATTTGGGTTTCTTCTCCTAAATTAGTTTTTCTGGAAATTTTTAAAAATAGAAATATAACAGATTTACTCAAAATGTGTATGGGAAGTTGGGGTACAATGAAACAAAATTTATTTATTTATTTCCTGTTTACAAATTTGTATGTAAAAAATGAAACACATGGACACTTTTAGTCTACTCTTTCCCCCATCTAAATGAATTTCTATGACTTAGTAAATAGATTTTTCATATATAAAAAATTACAAAAGTTAAATGTCTGTCAGTGTTCCACTGTACGCCAAATATCAAAGTACAATGAAACACTTAATAACACTTCACAAACACTCAAATAATTTGAGTCATAATTCAAATTTCAGCATGTATGTTTTATATACATTTATAATATACATTAGTAAGACACAAATATGAAATTTAAATGGAAAAACCAAATTTTATCAAACTGTTACAGCTTAAGATGAAAACATAATACTTTTATTAGAGGTTAGCCTATAGTTTTTCATTTTATATTAAATTTATTTGAATCAATTTAAAAAATTAGAATTTCTGCTTTCCTTTCTGTACCACCTGCAGGAATAGGAGGTGGTAGTTCCGATACAATTTAAGTTCTTCAAAAATGTATGTTTCCAAAGAACGTACAGATTTGAAGTTTGACGCACAGAACTTCGCATTCCGTTTGATTTAAGTTTATTATATCCCCCAACAGAGTACATTTCTTTACATTTAAGTTGACCTTAATTGATTAAAACATAATTATTTAGAGCGATACCGCTTGTGCCATGCATGCTATAAGAGAATAGCTTATAATCTGTAGTGTTCGGATTGTTAGTTGAAAGATACTCTGGATTATCGTCATCTTCAGAGTCTGAAGAAGATAGAGTACGATTTTGAAAACTTCCTTTTTAACTTTGTGCGCTCTATGGAGATCTAAATCTAAATATTTTATAGTAATATCTTTATTTTAAACGAATGCATTCACGCGGGAGTAATGGGGTACAATGAAACATATTTCATTGTACCCCATCTTCAAGTGTTTAATTGTACCCCAAACTGAGGCTACAATTAAATAGAAGTAAATGAATTTTTACTAATTCCTAATTTTTTTTTTTTTTTTTTTTTTTTTTTTTTTTTTTTTTTGGCTTTGGGAGTATGAAGACCACACCATAATGATCACGATATTTGAAAAATAAATAATTATATATATGAAAACATGGAGGTAAAATAAAGTTACTTTTAGTAACGAAATTTACTTTCAATAGTGAGAATCCAATAAATTTCTATATTTCGTGTTGTAAAAAATACGATTGTCTCCAAATCACATCAGTATCTGGAAGAAACATTTGTATAATAGGTGTGAGAGTTACAACTGTCTGTGATAAATCCTATTGATTTTAGATAGCATGTTTCATTGTACCCAAACTTCCCCTACAAGTACTGTATCCATATAATCTGCCTTCCAATCAGGTATAAAATGAATGTAATAGTGTTGCATTGAACTTCAAGAGTATAATCTAAACTACATATAAATGATTCGAAATTTATCAAACGTCCGAGTTTGAAAATTATTGCAGCTTCCTATGAACCACAGATTTCTGAAAATTATTAAAGAAAATGTTTTCTGCTTATATTTAATTTACTTTATTTATAATTTCCATGAAGTTTTAGTAGTCAGTTATTCCATAAATACAGTAAAAATTATCTGAGATTTTATTTTTAAGGAGGCTAAACATAAAGAAATCTAACAGAATTTTACACAAATTCATTTAAAAAAGCCTCATAAATGTAAAAATGCTCCTGAAATTCTTATTTCTTTTATTTAACTATTGATTCCTACTGGGCTTTACATCCACAAGGCATGCAAACGAACGTAACTGCAAGTCACTGAAATCAAAAAGGTATTACTAAATTTTTCCCATTCAATATTCGCGCGCTGAGATCCGCGTCTTCGCCCTTTTCTAGGAAACCAGATTTGCGCTGTGCGCTCTCAATTTCGGCGTTTCGGTCACGTGGCGCGTCGTGTTTCAGATCGGCACTCCTCCTTAGAAACCAAAGCTTTAGGGATTGGAGAGAGGGGGGGGGGGGAGATGCTAACAAAGCAGTGCTGCATACAAGAACTTCTAAGATGAAACCTTGCAAAAACATTCTAGTGGGGCATTTTAAAGGGGATAGCCCTTTCCTAAGCGCCTGCAATATAAAGTTAAAAAAAAAATATTTTTTTTTTTCGAAATTGTCAATTTTTTGCTAAACTCTTCTTCAGTCGTTTCGGCGCCCCTTTTACCTTGGCGCCTTTGTGCGGTGCACAACCTGCACAAACTCTAGGGACGGACCTGATAACACCAAGAAATTTGCAAAGGTGTGCTAGCGAACGAAATGCGTCTTAACTTACGCATGCTTATAAAGCCTGTTTCTCTATTGGTTCCGGCTACACACACGTGTACACTTACATATCTGACATGCAAGATTTGCATCTTTGTCTAGAAGCAGTGATTTTACATTCAGTTCAGTTCTTCTCATGAAATTCGATAAAATATGCAAATTCTCTTAATTTATTTCCGCAGTGTACACGCAGATGAAACTCTCTCTCTTCCTCTCCCTCAGAAATAAACTTTGAGAAAAGAGTGATTAAATAGAAATAATCTACTTTTAAAAAGAATACATGTTGACAAAAATAAGTAAAATAACTGAAAATGTAGTATAAGTGAAACTGTAGCATTCAAATCTAGATCTTCAATCAAACTTCAATAACAAAATATGCAGTATATTTTTATAAATCCTATTAAGATAAAAGCTGCATACCTTTTTGTTCCAGCTGGTATTTATAGCAGCTTGAGGTTTTACTGAAAGAATTAGCTCATCTTCTGACTTCTTCAGGCCGCTGGCTTCATCTAAGCAGTTGTTCTGTAAAGTACATGATTTAGCTTTGTCACTTACAGCATATTTCCAATTTATTTGTAAAAAGTATAACAATAAAATTTGAAAATAAGAGGAGGGGGGGGGGAAATAATACTTTTATACTATAGCAGATGTCACAGTTTTTGTGTGCAGCATTTTAAAGTTTAAACAGTGTAACTTCAAATATATCAGGGCTCCCACCAAATTTTCTATAATAGAAAGGGGGTACTGTTTAACCCCTTCCTTCTCGCTCACGTCAAAATCACGGGCTGAGCTTTTCCCCCCTATTTCTCGTGCCCGTGATATTTCCGGGGTAGAATGTTCAAAAGATATTCGCCAGAAAGATCAGAACATTTCAATTCTTTTGCACAGTCATTTTTTATATCTCATTTTACACAACAGATCACAGTACTAGACTATTTTTAAGTTAATTGGAGTTAGATTATTTTAAAATAGATGGTAGCAGTATGGTTATTTCTGCCATGCATTTTACACATTTAGCTCACTCTCTCACCTATGTCCAAAGAACATGTTACAAATATTTATGTATATTACGAAGTAAGTTTAATAAAAATCTCTTTTAGTGTTTAAAAAATATGTTTTTAATTTCCACTGAAAAACACACATTCAGTCACAATAACCCTAAATGTTGGCTATTCCTAGAAATTTAATTTTTTATTTAGTGCTAAAAAAGTCTCAAACCTTAAAACGAATACATATATTGTACGTACATTTATTTTTATAAATTTTCTTGAATAAAAAAAAATAGGCACATTTATGACCATCTTCTTGAAAATAATACGACCTTTAAGGGGTTAATAGCATAATTTTTACTTCAAAGTCTTTTAACTTAATCGGGTTATGAATCCTTACACTCACGACATCAAAATGATGTCAATTTCCCTTGCAACATTTAACTTGAATTGTTGAAAGAAGAAGAAAAAAATCTCACGTTGACTAAGCTATTGCGGAAGTTTATTACTTCATTCATGGAGCAAATTTTATGAAGAATGTTAACCTAAACTGATTTTTAATGTATTTAAAGTATGTAAGTAAAGTCGTGACATTAAAATGGCATCAGTTTCGCTTGCAAAATCTGACTTAAATTATTGAAAGGTAAGAAGTTGATTTCACACTTTTTGCTCATCTACTTTTATCACTTATAAACACCTTCATATGTAGATGGTGAGTCACGTGACTCTTTAAGATACAAAGATTTGATAATCTGATCACGCAAAATGAAATTGCTTGGTTACAATTACTAACCTTGGCTAAGAGACCATTTGTCTATAGAGACCACTTTTGTACAATTTCACTTTAAAATCCCCACACTTTTCCGTGAAGACAGTGTTTTTGTAAAGACTATCATATTTTGCTAAATGCAAAGGTAGCTCCAGCGAGTGGGCCATAGGGGTCATCGCCCTCTATCGACTTTACATTTCACACGTTCCCGTACAATTTCACACATTCAGTTTGTGTTTTGCTAATCTAAAAAGTCTAGTGGCCCATTCCGAAAATTCAGACGAGCTGTCCTCGGCTAAAGGAACATAATGTTTAGAGTTATAAAATCTTAAACCATCGAATGATTGAACTCTCCTTGCTGAGGCATACCACTTACCATGTACAGGATACAGGGAATTATACCAGAATATTTTATAAGTGGAATTAAAATTCTTTTATTGCGTGCAGTTCCAGTTCAAACTTCTCAACCAATAGCGCAATTGTCACGTTTCTGTGGAGCGTCTCTTGGATTGCAACCTGCCCTGTTCAGTTCATTTTCCACAGCTTTAAAACATGGATTTTACAATACTTCACACACTTATTGATTGTCTAAAAAAAGTTGTTAAGCACAGGGCTAAAGCACATTTTAGTCATTGACGTTTCAGAAGCTGCAATATGTAATTCTATCAAATTAAAGCACTCAAAATGATATTCTGATTTTTTTACTAGGTCAGTAAAATTTGTCAGGTGATGCACCTGGCCTGGAAGACCTGGGCAGAACCCTGCCACACTTCAATATTAAGTCATTTTAATGGTTATAAATGTATTAAAATACTCACGATAATATCCAATATATGTTCATTTACATCTTCCAGTAAATCATATTTTTCTTCCAACTGCCTACCTTGAAATTTTTGATTGATACTTAAGCCATGAAGAAGTTCTGTCATTCTAAAATCAAAATATTAATTAAAATTACCATAAATAAAAGTAATACTAAGTAAAAATTATGATAAATTGACAGAATAAGACAGAATGTTTCAAACTCTTTCTGGAACCAAATATTCTGAAACCAAAAACCCGAAAAACCCAGATAAAACCCAGCAGTGGGTTGGTTTTTTTCTGAAAAAAAGCGGGTTTTTAACAACCCGGGCCCTGGAAGTAAAAAATATGGGTGTTGTGTACACAGCTTTGTACAACACTGCATGAAATTCGGAGCTGACTTCGGTTGATGCTGTCTAGAAAGGGCTACAGTTTCAGCATTAATTTCCCTTACTTAGCACTTAACACAAAAAACATATATCACCTGTGATTTAAATAAATAAACACATCCCCCATAGAAAACAGACTAGCAAAAGTAGTAAAATTTTAGTATCAATGAAAAAATTTTAGAAGCATACAAACCACATACAGTGATGACACTCATGAAACAGCAAACATGAGAAAACTATGCATAAATTAAAAAAAAAAAAAATCTCGGCTGTTCGAGCCTCGTCAGGGGGAGACCCCTTGCTTCAGTGATAATGCACATAAACATCATATTTGTGTATATAGCTTTAGAAAAACATAAACAACAGTAGACCCCCCTATAACAAGGATTCATACAAGATGGATTCGTAGAACGCGGAGTAAAAATTACGATCATTTTCGTATAACACGTTAAAAGAGACTCATACAGCACGGTAAAATGAGACGGATGTTCTGATTTGATGATGCTTTAACTCCTGTATTTAATATAACTTTTAAATGGCAGCACTAAACATTATTGTGTTTCTCACAATCATGACATTTTATACAAGTCACAGAACATCTATGATGTCTTTAATTTCTTTCACTTCCGCCATTGGTACTGGAAAATGTCCCTAACTATTAATTGGACTTCATGTTTTTTTCAAGCTTAGTCTTTTTTTCGGGATTTTATCCTTTTCTGAGATGTGTGGACAGGAAAACATGTTTTTGCCTAAAGGTTTCATAAATGATGGATACAGATTTTATTATCAATGTCCTACACAACTACTGGCTACAAATATCATACATACCCAGACTTATGCACTTATGATAGATACAGTTTGATGCTTTCAGTAACTCAATGCATGCATCTGAGGTAGGCTTTTTATCTTGTTTGTACAACAGGGCATAAAATCGTTATATCTTTATAAGAAAAGTAAAAATGCTTCCAAAGACCCAGACAGACCAAGCCTGTTGGTAGGGCAAAATGCATGTTGATGACTTGCTATCAAAGGGGCACCTTGTTTATTAAAATCAACCACTTCCAATTTGGATTTTCTGAAATGTATCTAATCTTTTCATCTGAGCTTCCTTTTCTACAGTTGCAACATTAAAAGATTTTATAATAATTTTCCTAGGAACTTAAAATTTGTTAAAACATTTATAACATCCTTTACAGCTTTTCCTAAAATATGCAGTGTCACTGAAATTGAGAATAGTTCTTCGGATATATCTTGACATTTCTTTCACTTTTTAATTTCTTTATTTTCTTAGTCATTTGGGCATTTTCTTTTTCCTAGTTTCATATTTCTATGCTAATCTAACTCTTTTTTATTAATAGTTTACTTTATCAGCTATCAAGGTGTCTTCTTTTTCGGGGATAATTCAGTTACCGCGTATCCTCGCCAAGCGCCGATGTGTCGCCAAGCTTGGAGTTTGGTCGAAAGTTTGTTTACTTTAGCCTTAGAGTCAGATGTCTGTTGTAACCTGTGTAGATTGAGTTGAGGTGTTGGATGATGCTGTAGTTTGATGAAAAAACGCTCGGTGGGTTCATTAAACGATACCAGGATGTTTGGTAAAGGGATTTTGTGACTGGTTAAGGCAATTTAACTGTAATCGGTAAACCGAGGAAATTCGTTTGGTGTGTGGTTAGTATATGCTGGTTTTGTGGTTGGTTAGTAAAAGAAAGCGTTTTCGTGTTATGTTATTAGCTGTTGTGCGTTTTGGATATTTTTCAGGAGTTTCTTTAGATAAAGGTAAGTGTTTTTTTTAAAGAATTTTTGCAATTGCTTAATGTTTTCAATGTGAATTGTAAATGTGTATAAGTAGGTTATATAATCCACCGATGTTGTTTTGAGTTGAAAACGGGCCTGTGTTTGCCCAGTTTACATTAGCTAGAGTAGGTTGCTTAATTCACTGTTGTTCTTTTAGTTAAAAATGGTTTACTGGTTGCCTAGTTTACATAGCTGTACAACTAGGTTGGTGAATCCACTGAGGTTTTTTTAGTTAAAAACGGACCACTGGTTGCCGAGTTTACATAGCTGTACAACTAGGTTGCTGAATCCACTGAGGTTTTTTTAGTTAAAAATGGTCCACTGGTTGCATAGTTTACATAGCTGTACAACTATAGTGTTGACTCTAGAAAAAAAGGGCCGCCGGGGGGTAAGTTTTCAAAAAGGGCACTTTGGGGCTCCACGAGAATGTACAGGTAAATAACATATAGAAACTGGTTTGAAACGATCTGATCCCCGAAACTTTAACATGTAGAGTTGTAATATGTGTTCTGACTTACAATGCATAGTAAGATTTTTTCCAATTTGTCTTAGTCCCCCCCCCCCTTCTTTTGGAGAAAATATCCAGTAGAAGTAAGTGTAAGCGAAATAGGAAAAATAATTTGTTGATAATATTTTGGTCTAAACATGACATAAATATGTGAATTAAATCTACATAACTAGAAGTTTTGATTTAAAAAAAAACTTCTAGCATAAAGAAGTTTTAATATAAGTAATGTTGAATTTTCTGCTTAATTTTTTTTCTCAAAATTACGTGACATACATGTTTATTATTTATAAGAATAGTACATTTATTGAAGAAGATTTCAGAAATTTTTAGCCAGACATGATTTGTTAGGCAGTAGGGGAGGGCAGAGGGACTGTTAATTTTTGTTCCTCCATTTTATCACACTATCACTACTGGACCACAATTACTGAATCTCATTCATATATGATATTTCACCTATATTGGTACAAACTTTTAAACAGAAAAGGACTGTCAGTGTAAGTGGATTAGGGTAGATGCGTTTAGCATGTAATAAAAGTAATAAAATTTCTGCAATGCAGGATGTATAAAATTAAATTATATAAATCAGAATTTTATTTAAATTCTTTTGTTTGCAATAATTATTGAATGGAGTACCAAGTAAAGATTTTCAAAGTTACCCTTATTACTATTAGACATTATTAAAATTGCATCAAACAATTTAACTCATCCATCAATTGATAACTACAGAAATTGGGGAAATTTAATTCAGAACACAGAAGATTGCTGGAAAAAATGACATAGTCATGCAAATTTTGTAATACATCCTATTGTTGGAATGTACAACACCATATCAAATCAAATCACTGAAATATATTTGTTATTCCTCTTTCACTTCTAATTTAATGCTTGCTCATTCATGAAAAGTGAATATAAGTTTTTTAAAAAGTACTATTTCTTTAAAATAAATAAAAATAAATACTACATGTAAGTTTTTTAGCAGGTATAAAATTAATATTTTTTTTTAACTCACAGAATTGTCCAAAGGTATGTATGAAATAAAGTTTAAAATATTTTCAATAATTTATTTTTCATAAAGCTTTATTTTTAATTTCTTGTAACATACTTAAAAAGGTCTCTTTAAAAACACTAAATTTTCTTTCTTAAACCTTGCTTTAATCTTTTTAAAATAAAAATAGTACTAATCAATATTTATTTTAACTATCAAATGTTTTTAATCAGCTTAATATAATTAAAATAATCAACATCCTGGTGCCGAAAGTACTTAAACAAATTATCTATTAATAAACCTTGCAGAATTCTTTTTCTTTTTTTTTTTTTTTTTTTGAACTGAAAATAAGCTTAAATTGATGACAGTTTGTTTTATGAATAACCTAGCTGTTAACTTATGACACAATTTGTTTTCTGAAGACATCCTTTTCCAGAACTAGCTTTCTTTTGCTTTTATTATTATTTTTTTTCCCTTTCTTCATTCATTAAAATGTTGAGAATTTTAAAATCGGAAGGTGTATAGAATGAATATTTAGAATACCAAATCTTGTCAATAGTCTGATTTACTAAATTCTGCATTTACTCCACTTTTATGTAATTAAAACTGTGGCGTAATAAGTGGGGGGGGGTCCGCCCCGGCGGCAAAAAAACAAACATGGTGGCCGGCAGGACACTTAGAAATAATAAAGTGGAAAACTAAAGGGCCGAAATGGGGGCAGAATGCTGAAACTTAGAAAGAATGGGGCGGCAAACTGAAAGACCGCACCGGGCGCCAATAACCCTAGCACTACATTGCTAAAGCAAAAGATCATTATTATGCTCTGATTTTGGCAAAAGCATAATGTGTTTCAATTGCTGTATTCCCAAAACGTCGCAAATCCCTCGATTTTCAGATGGATTTGAGTAGATAAAGCCACTGAACATGGTACACGGCTGAAGTGTTGAAGTTCCCACGTTCGGCGGGCCCCGCCCGCGCGACTGTCGGTCTGGAGTTTTGGTCGGTTTCATCCAGATGTACGCGTCAATACACATTAGAACTCCTTAAAAAGTCACCCAACCAAGGCACCCCCCCTTAGAAGATATCCCTTGTCTAGGCTTGCCATAACAAACAAGCAAATCCCGCGAATTTTCGAATCGCAAAACGTCGTTTTGCTAAGGCATTCTTTCTGTATCATCTGTAATTATATATGATTAGTAAATAACTGTTATACATTACGAATATGTACTAAGAAAGCCGATTAAAAAGAGCAAATCGTTTAGGGGGGGGGGAGGACTTGCTAGTGTTTCGAAACGATTAAAGACATCGAGAAGAGCAATAATTATATACAGCTGGCGACGAACTCTGGTATAATGATCGTTTGATAATTCGCAACTACATATTTATCAAACGTAGCCACCGATATTTGAAGATTGACAGATGGAATCAGAAATTTTTAGATAACTTGAGAAAATTTTGAATTTCCCAACCGTATTTTCTTCCCCCAACTCCTAAGTGAAATGCCGATCGGGCTTCTCGCTTGAGTCAGCAAAAACAAAACATACAAGAGGGGCCTTTTCGGGTTACGGCTCGCGCAAAAGAAAACAAAGAAAAGGGCAGTAGGAGTATTTCGATCTGAAAGAGTAGAATATTTGAAAAAAGCATTTTAATAAATTACATTTGTGGGAAAGATCGGATTTCATAGACGGTTTTTGTGAAAGGGCCGTTTTCAGTCGAACCTATTTTTATGATGGGATTATTGTACTCAATCGTAAAACCGTTTTAATTAACGTATTATCGTGATGGGCCGCAAATGGTATGTAGGAAATAAAAAGTGCTGGTTGTTTACTAATAATAATAAAAATGTAAAAGCAGGAGGGCGCATAAAGAAGAGAAATAGGGCCGCCCGGCGCTAAAAAGACGACAAAAGGGCCGCCGGGCGCTAAAAAGATAACAAAAAGGCCGCCGGGCGCTGCGCCCTGCCAAATTAATCTAGAGTCAACACTAAACTAGGTTGCTGAATCCACTGAGGTTTTTTTAGTTAAAAACGGTCCACATAGTTTACATAGCTGTAGAACTAAATTGCTTAACATTCTGAAATTTTTTTAGTTAAAAGTGGTTTACTGTTTGCTCATTTTTAATTGCCTGTTACTGAATTTGCTGAAAATTTTTAGTGTTAAGTATGGATGGTGTATTTTGTTTTATTGCTTTTTTTTAAGTGGAATATCTGTGGAATTTTAATGTGTTAAAGTAATTTGTATTTCCTGACAGTGCTCAACATGTTGTATTATTTTATCGTATTCTAAAATGGTGTTTCACACGTGAAAAATTTGGCGACAAAAAAAGCGCCAAGTAGCGGGTTTTGGCGAGAAAAAAAAGTCGCCAAAAATAGGCGACACCCGGTAACTGAATTATTCCCTCTTTTTCCTTTTCAGCTAAATGTTTTCTCACTCTTTCTGTAAAAGTAGGAGCTATAGTGCTTCTTCTCGAATAAGGATTTTTTTTTATTAATTTAAGTGTGTTTTAGTTTAATATGTATTTAGAATGCTATTGTATAATATATGATCACAGTTTTATCTTGTCTGTGATGAAAATCAACTGATTACTTAAAATGATGTTTCAATAGTTCAAGCAACCTTTTACTTCATCAATAGTAGCAAATAGCAATAATTAACCATATTTGTTTACTTCTATATGTATTTTTGTACTTAGTGCAACTAATTGTGCAAAAAAAGCAATATACATAATCTAAAATTTAAATTTTAACCAAGTTTTAAATCAAAATTTTGCATTTTGTCCTGTATGTAGCAAATTTTGGTACTTACATATTATACCGGCGGTCTGCCAAGACGATCGATTTTCCGTTAAGATAAATGCCAAGCGCATGAAATTATTAATGATTTGGAATATGATTGGACACAGTTTGAAAGCACATTTGACGGAAAAATAGTTTGGCGGAAATGACCGGCAGGATAATAAGTAAGTACCCAAATTTTTGTTTGACATGCCCAGCTTCTTAATGAAAAGCTATAATTTTAAATTGAATAATTTAGGAAGCTGGTTGACTAGTTGAAGAGCGAAAAAAAAAAAAAAAAATTCTTCAGTTATCATCAATATTATCAGTAAAAAAATAAGCTCAAAATTGTTTCGTACAGTACAAAAAAAACTTTATCATAGAAAGATGGTGATAAAATATTTATTATTTTTCTATTTATTTTACGTAATACTACTACTGAATATATTTTATGAAACATTGGAACTTTGAAATAAAATAAAATATTTTTTGAGTAATGGTTAAAAATATAATCTCCCGTACATAACACATTTTTCTGTATGACTGCAAACAAAATGCTCTAATTTCTGTTTAATTAAAAATAAAGATTTTTTGTTGATAAACTTTAATACAAGAGATTTCAAGCTTAAAAATGATCTACTGCACTTAATTTTTTTTTTTTTTTTTTTTTTTTGGGGGGGGGGGGGAGCTTCTAAAGCTAAATACTGCAGAATGACCCTTAAATGTTTTCCTTGGGTGGGCTACTTGTAGTCCATGTGTGTGCTTAGCCCGTGTGTGATTATGTTATATAATATATATATACGTATATATATTAGCCAGCTAGAATTATAAGAAAATGGTAAATTTGTAGTATTAGAACATAATAATAAATTTCATAAAATACATACCTAGTTACTATAGATTGTCCTCCCATGACATTTTTAAAACCTTTAAATGTACTGAAGTACTCAAAATCGCTGTCAGATCGTAAATTATTTGAAGCTTTTGTAGCAGCCAAAATACTTCTAAGTGCATCCTAAAAGGACAACAATACAATATATAGATTCTAACACTATTATAGGGGAAAATGCCAAAAATATGTTACGAAATGTTCAATAAATGAAATAGTATTAAAGTACAGAAAAAAGTAAATAAATCAATGCATATAAAGCATTTTACATTTTTGAATACAACAAATGATCATGCATAATTGAAAATCGAATAAAACAGAAACAGTTCATAAACGATAAAACATACTTGAATATACGAAGTAGTATCATTATAATTTGGAATGAAAAATGACTTTTCCTCCATTTTTAGCTTTTTAATAAACTATTGTCAACACGCTGCATATGCAAAAACTAGAGAAAAACATGACCGTGGTCGTGGTTGTAAACAGAAAAAAAAAAAAGAGAGTTTAGTTGCACCACTGCCAAGGCTGAACTGGATAACTGTACCACTGGTAACAACCACTACAGAGGTTGATCCAGTTGAGCCTTGCCACTGCACATAGAGCTTTTCGACCTACGTCATTGCATTACGTCAGATCATGGCAACCAGCCTGGCAACACTTTCCTGTAGGACACACAAACGTTCGTTTGAGGACGGTGATTGGCGGAATACTCGTCTTTCTACTAGAGATGAGTTCGGGCTCATTTTTTGAAGCCCGAGCCCGAAGACTTTTAATCCGAGCCCGCCCGAGCCCGAGCAATATTATTAAAGTTGGAGCCCGAGCCCGAAATTTCAGCTAAAGACAAATAAAATTAACTACTTCATTAAGAGGATACTATAAATTTTGGAGCTTCACACACCTTCTAGTCCCCCGTGCCGCTATTTTTTGAAATAAGTACGTCTATTTATCCCATGAATCACTTTTTAAAATCTGTTTCAAGGAGTATGTTCAACAAAGAAGAAATTTTTCACGAGCCCGAGCCTGAACGCAATAGTGAATTACAGAGCCCGAGTCGGGCCCGGGCTCGGGCTCGGGCTTTCGGGCTCGGGCTTTCGGGCTCGGGCTGAGCCCGTCTCATCTCTACTTTCTACCTCTAAATATCCGAGTTGTCCTACAAAAAGTTGCCCTGTTCCATGTTTACTAACAAATACCTCAGTAACGTCACGTAGAGTAACTCTATTGGTTACTTATGCCTAAGGGTTCTACTTATACCAACCACTTGTCCCGTAGAATAAGTCCATTGGTCAGTTTTGCCAACCAAGAGGAAATGTTCGGATGTATGACATCATATTGATGTCATTCATAAGCTTTAGGTGCGGATTCTTCCTACCGTATGTTTACATTACGAGGACAGTCCCCAAATATAGATCTTTTTTTCATTTTGTCCCCAAATTTAAAGATTTGTACGTTTTTTTCCCTGAAAGTTTCCGTTTAGTTTATTTCTTTCAGGAAAAACTGAAGAAATAAGAAAAATAAACCAACTAAAAGCGCCTCTACTCAGAGAAACAATGAAATTCGATCTCTCAAAACGTTTGTTGTCACTGTGTGTGTAGCGTGTATAGACATTCAACTCCGACTATGAGCCAAAATTTCCCATTTCAGTTTGTCAATGATAAATCACTTTTCATAAAGAACAATGTTTGAAATTGACGTATGAAAATTTTCTTGCACTCGAATACTTTTTTTAGAGGGTGTACAAAGTTTCATGAAAAATTATCACAAAATGATCCAATGTAAAAAGCAATATCTTCTGAAAAATACAAATACTATTCCAACAGTGTCGGCCCGTGGTCAAAAATGTTACTGCAGCCGGAAGCATATGAGCCCACCCCCTTTCCTCCGGAGAGGATTGGAAAATCTTTGTTACTGAATTCGAAAGCTGGCGGATTAAGCCCTCACCGAGGAAAAAAAAAAGAAATTACATAAAAAATGTCAGAGATCCTATTTTACTTCCATAAAATGGACATAAATTTCAACCAGCCGCTCTTATCCTCAAAATTGCATTAATCCGTGTCTGATTCGAAGTTTCCTTAGAATTTTCTTTTGTAACGATAACTTGAGAAGAAAAAAAAAAGAAAACTTACTTATTTTTTATAAGTCAAATCAATCCTCCTTTCTTTTAAACATGCGAATCGGTCAGTGATGTCCCCATAAAAAGGCGTTGTTTTAATTCAGATATCAATAATTTTAAAAGCTCTTTAAAATTTCCCATGTTTAAAGAATTTTCTCGCTCGCCATGTCCTCTAAATGCCAGTTCTTGCTTACTTAAAAACAATACTGCTTTGATGGGTAATTGTCCATTCATAAGCGTCTATTCAGGCTTACCTTCTTGATAAATTCAGCAATATAAAGTCCAGAGTTTTCCAAACATATATTCTCCTTACCCCCTCCCTCACTTCTCGTCCGAGCGAATCAGTTAGTCGAGTTCTCAAGTTCAGCCGCCGTTAGAAAATCTTCCATCGGCTGTATCAGCTGCATACTCCCTATGCCGGAGAGGCTGCTGACGTAGTCGTTGTCATGGCAACGGTGCTGCCAATTTTCTTTTCAGCGCTCTGGGCTGAACCAAAGATTTTCCCAATTGAATTGCGGGAAGATTAAAGTGCTTTTTTTCTGAATGAGCGATCCGGCCACAATACGTTTTTTTTTTTTGTTTGTTTGGTTTTTTTCGGAGATTTTTTTAATTTACCGTAGGAATTCCACAATTCTAATCTGAATTTAGGAAAATTAGTAGAATAAATTATTTTAAAGTATGTGCTGATAATTTCGAGTGCAGCCCGGCTGTACTTGCTGTATCCCACGAGCCGCCACTGTATTCCAAGAGTTAAATTTTGTATAAATTGCAATATTTCATACTTCTGGTTAAAATAAATATTTATAAATGAATGAAATGCTTCCTTTAATTTATTAGAAATAAGAATACACAATTGATATTGTTACGAATTTTCGGGGCAACCCGCTGCTCTGTGGCTTAAAATGGTTCAACCCATTCGTGCCTGGATATTTTTGCGACTTTCTTCGATTTTTGCTAACACCAGCAGTAATTGATAAATTTCTAATGTCAACTTTCTGAACAAGGGATGATTTCATTTAAAATCATTATGTATAAAAATTGAAATGCCAACATCCCACTTGGCCATATTAAAATGTTTTGTGGAATTGAGGTTCAATACTCGCGAATAAAGGCTCGGAAAAATAAATAACGTTTTCGAATAATAGCGAAAATGCCGTCCCAAAAAAGGGACGCTAGGCATAAATGGGTTAAAATTCGTATTCTACGCTTCAAATAGATAAAGTTTGCTTTTTGCATCAAAATCGGCCAATTAGAACCGGAGATATGGAGGTTTCGGTTTGCCATTGTTTTTCAATGGAGGTTCTAGAAATCTCGAGAAATATTAGTCCTAGAGCTTAGATCTCTTCACTTTTGAGGACTTATTTTTGCAGCCAAATTTGGCGATATTTCGCCAAAAGTCGCCAAGCTTGGCAACTTTTTGGTCATTTGGCGCGTTTTTCCCAATGGGGCCTGGAAGTTGTTTTTCCTGCATTAAAAACGCATAATAACCTAACATTTATCTTCTATGACATAATCAAAATTCACGCTTTATGTAGTGTTGCGGAATTACTCTGCTACTCCTGGGGTTCGTCGTTCTAAAGTCGAGTTGGTGTAAAAAGTTCAAGTAAAAAGTCACTTTTCATGATGGAACACGAACTTTATTGCTTCTAGAACTTCGTAGAACAATCAGCTGTACACAATTCACAAGCACAATCTAGCAGTAACGTGCTTTTAACAATCCGCTTGGATCAGAAGCTCTCACAAATGATGTATTTCTCACACAAAATAAGTCACTTTCACAGGCAAAAATTCCGTGGAAATATTCAAGGGATATAGTTCACAATCCCTTAAGACACAACAATGAAGAATTTACACACAGCACTTTAAAAACAGCTTCACAAAGCAAGCTAAAACACAGCTTCTATAGCACTATCAAAATATACGATTTCCCCCCTCTCCAGAGCCCTTCAGGTATTGCTTACACGGATGAGGACAAAGCCAACACTCTAGCGCAAGCTTACAAGCAACAATTCACTGTACACTCTGATCTCGTTAACCCTGATTTTGATAGAGATATCAAGGCTCAGATTGAGGACTTTCTAAGTCGTCCCCCGACTCAGTCCTTACCCCTTACTACTAACTTAGAAGTAAGCGAAATAATTAGCAAACTTAACAATAAAAAAGCCCCCGGCATAGACAACATAACTAATCTTATGCTTAAAAATATCCCACATAACATTCTTGATCTTATAACTCAAATCATAAACACAATTCTCGATCTCCTAAAGTTTTTCCTGATGTTTGGAAAACGGCCATTGTTTGTGCCATTCCTAAGTCTGGTAACCTGGCTATCCCAGAAAATTACAGACCCATTAGCCTTCTGAGCAGTCTCAGTAAAGTAGCTGAAAAAATTATCCTGAGGAGACTTAGCTCTCATTTGCGGGATAACAACATCATCATTCCTGAGCAATTTGGCTTTAGGCCCAAACATGCTACCACTCACCAGCTCCTCAGAGTAGTGGAATTTCTTTCTGAGGGCTTTAACCTCAAGGAATCCACCGGAGCAGTAATGCTGGACATTAGCAAAGCTTTTGACCGCGTCTGCCATAACTCACTTATTTACAAACTAATCACTATAAACACGCCGGACGCGTTGATTCATTTGATTAACTCTTATCTGAGAAATCGAAAGTTCTCCGTCCGCATCAACAACACTTACTCCAATCACACTCCTATTGAGGCTGGTGTACAACAAGGATCACTCCTTGGTCCTACACTGTTCAACATCTACATAAATGATATTCCAAGAGATTCTCACACATCTTTAGCAGTATATGCAGACGATACGGCTATAATGTCCAGATCCACGCACCCTGACACTATGGTCAACAAAATTCAGCACCACATTGACACACTTGAAGATTGGTTTGCCACTTGGAAATTAAAAGTAAATCCCTCTAAGTGTCAGGCCATTCACTTCACTAGATCCCGCAAGATTGCGAAACCAATATATATTAATGACCAAAGAGTTGAATGGGGCAGGACCTGTAAGTATTTGGGAGTCATGCTGGATTCCAGACTGACTTGGAAGGCACAGGCCACCTACGCCCGTAACAAAATGATTGCGGCCGAAAAATCTATCTCAAAGTTACTATACCAAAGCAAACTTAGCATTCCCAACAAACGAAAACTGTACAACATGATTGTCCTCCCTGCAGGTACATACGCTAGCCCCATTTGGGGTTATGCTGCGAAAACAAATCTAAACTTAATCACAACTCAACACAACAAAATACTGCGAAAAATTAGACATGCTCATAGATACATGAGAAACACGGTTATACGTAGAGATCTCATGATTCCCTCCATGTACGAAATTATTAAAAAACAAGCCCAACACTTTTATGACAAAGTCTATAACTTACCAAATGAACTAATTGCAGAAATCCCTGATTATGACTTCCGCGATTCAGACAACCGGACACGGCCTAAAGCTGTCCTCCTGCTTAATGAGTAGGATTATAGCACAAATTCTCAGTACCTTTTCTTCCAAATTACGACTTCCCTATTTGTGAGTCCTGATCTTGTCCCACCCTTGACATTGTCTTCTAGAGTCCCTTGTATATATTGTATATAATTTATTTTCATTTTGCATTATTCTCATACTGTTTTGCTCTAATATATATTACTATTTACCTTTTCTATTATGTATGTTCTGATACTGCATTTTCTCTTACATGTCCCATCGATGTATAACTACTCATCAAACAACTGGAGTTAAACCGTCATGGAACAGGCACTCCTTTCAAGAACAATTCGATGATGATGATGATAGCACTATCAATTCACACAAAACAAGCGTACTGAGAGCTCTTCACACATTGGGCGTTCAACTCGCACTGCACCTTCGGGGCGACGCGCGCTTCTATAAATAGCCGACGCAGGAGGTACAAGAGGTTTCCAGAAGAGTCAATTTCTCGAGGGTTCTACATAAAGCGTGAATTTTGATTACGTCATAGAAGATAAATGTTAGGTTATTATGCGTTTTTAATGCAGGAAAAACAACTTCCAGACCCCATTGGGAAAATCGCGCCAAATGACCAAAAAGTCGCCAAGCTTGGCGACTTTTGGCGAAATGCCGCCAAATTTGGCGCCAAAAATAAGTCCCCAAAGGTGAAGAGATCTAAGCCCTAGGACTAATATTTCTCGAGTTTTCAAAACCATAAACTGGAAAATTAAAGTCCTTCTTTAGAACCCCGATTCTGACAACAAATGTTAAAGAATTGCAGCAAGATATTTGGAGAATGCGGGAAGAATTCAAGAATAAAATTGAGGAGAAACTAGACTGGAAAGAAAATATAGTTTCGAAAATACATGAAGAATGTGAAGCTAAAATTGAAGAGAAATTGGACTCTCTCGTAAAGCTGGGAAAGTTACCTGAAAACACCAGGTTATCTTCACACCGCCCAGCAGTGAAACTTACTACCTATGACGGAAAGACTCCCTGGGAAGCCTACAAGACCCAATTTTTAATCGTCGCCAAAGCCAATGGTTGGAGCGAGTCCGAGAAAGCGAACCAACTGGCCGCTTCCCTTAGCGGAGATGCAATTAACGTATTGCAAACTATCGGAGCGACGAAGATAGGAGATTTTAACGCCCTCGCAAGTGCCTTGGAGATGAAATTCGGAGAGAAGTGCCAGAAAGAATATAATAGAATCCAACTTAAGTCAAGGATGCAAAGACCTGGCAGAGACCGTCCAAGAGCTGGCTTCCGACATAGATAGGCTGCGTCATCTAGCCTATGGCAGTTATCCTGATAACGTTCGAGAAGAAGTTGCAGTGCAACATTTTATTGAATACCTCTTGGACTCTGAAATTCAGAAAGCATTGATCTTGGCGGATTATAAAGATCTCAGGGCCGCCCTCGTATTCGCCATGAAGCTACAGGCAGCTCAGCTGGCCGTAAGAAAAGAGCGGCATAATGTTAGAGCTGTGTCATTCCAGGAGCCTACGGATGGAGAAATGAAGAGATTAGAGAATAAATTAAAGACCCTGGAAAATCTGGTGGAACGACAAGAACAGTCAGAGCCAAGAAAAATGAATGTTGGAGGTGCAACAGCGAGGGACATCTACGAAAATACTGTGACGCACAAAAGAACTCTCGTCGTACAGATCGCAGTTTCCAGTATGCCAGAGAAGCCCCTAGAGGAAGACCGGGTAGAGACGACCTTGTGGAACGGAGGCTGCGGGATATTCAAAAGTCTCATTTGAAGGTCTTGCAGATTTCCTCGGTTAATGGCGGCAGTAATGGACTCTTCGTTCTAGGATACGTAAATGGTTCCGCATGCCACATGGTGATTGATACTGGAGCGAACGTAACCATCATAACGACGGATCTGGACAAGGAATTAAATTTGAAGATTATCTGGACTCCGCCCTCGCTGACCCTCCAGACTGTGACAGGTGACAAGATCGAAGTGGGCGGAAAAGCGCAAGTAGAAATTACTTTTGGAAATGCTAGTTATGACCATGTGGTATATGTCGCCAATATTACAGACTCTTTTATTCTCGGACTCGACTTTTTAAAATTGCAAAAATTTAACTTGGACTTTAAGAATAATGAGCTTCGTTCAGACTCAGAAGAAATAGCTGCGTTCGATATTAAAAATGAAACTATTTTACCTGTTCAGCAAATAATAGCCCAGACTGATATCATTCTACCTCCCAGAACTGATTCAATAATTTCTGGAAAAGTAAAAGAAAGCAATAAATTCCGTTCTGGATTAATCGAACACCCAAGCAATAGTGGTTCCGTCAGAGGAGTACTTGTGGGAGCAACACTTGTGGACTTGTCGAGAACAGAAATTCCAGTTAGAGTAGTACATGTGACGGACAAGTCGAAGGTGATAAAGAAAAATGAAGTGTTGGCGACATGCACTCCTGTTACCTGCATTAATAAGAACATCAGCCAAACAACAGCTAAATCTTCCGAGTGCCTGACGAAGGAATTAATACAAGACGTGGAGTTAACGGCAGAACAGAGAAGCGCTGCGGAGAAAGTAATAGCTGAATTTGAAGACTTCTTCTCCCGTACTTCGGGTGACTTTGGCCGTACGAGCTTAACTCAACACAGGATAGATACAGGCAGCCATTCTCCCATCAAGCAACATCCTAGGCGGCTGCCGTTTGCTAAGCAAGAAGAGGTGAGCAGACTTTTAGAGGAGATGCAGCGTGATGACGTCATCGAGCCATCGACTAGTCCCTGGGCCTCGCCAATTGTTTTGGTCCGGAAGAAGGATGGTTCCACCCGGTTCTGTGTTGACTACAGACGTCTGAATGACATTACCAAGAAAGACAGCTACCCTCTTCCCAGGATAGACGACACTTTGGACACTTTATCGGGAAACGAATGGTTTTCCACTCTGGATCTGAAAAGTGGTTACTGGCAAGTGGAAATTCATCCCGACGACCGTGAAAAGACTGCGTTCACCACGGGACAAGGATTATGGCAGTTCAAAGTTATGCCTTTTGGACTCTGCAACGCACCTGCTACATTCGAGCGACTAATGGAGACAGTGTTGAGAGGACTTTCCTACGAAGCATGTCTCGTTTATTTGGACGATATCATCATCGTCGGAAGGACTTTCGAAGAGCATCTCGAGAACATTCGAAAGGTACTGCAGAAATTAAAAGAGGCAAACTTGAAACTAAGTCCATCGAAGTGCAATTTGTTTCGTCGGGAAGTACGTTACCTCGGGCACATAATATCCGCCCACGGAGTCCGAACCGATCCCGAAAAGACGTCCGCAGTCCAGAACTGGAGTCGTCCCGAGAATATCCATGACTTAAGAAGTTTTCTCGGTCTGTGTACTTACTATCGAAAATTCGTGAAGGGCTTTTCTCAAATTGCAAGACCTCTTCACAAATTGACCGAGACTGGACAGAAATTTCTATGGACTGAGGAATGTGAGGACGCATTCAACGAACTGAAGACGGCTTTAACATCTTCGCCGATCCTGTCGTATCCTCACCCTGACAAGCCATTTATCCTGGACACAGACGCAAGTAAGGAGAGTGTTGGAGCAGTTTTGTCCCAGGAGATAGATGGCCAAGAACACGTCATTGCTTACTGGAGCAAATGCCTTTCAAAGGCAGAACGTAACTATTGTGTTACGAGAAAGGAACTTCTTGCTATCATTAAAGCCGTGGAGCACTTCCATCATTACCTGTACGGCCGAAAGTTCCTGCTCCGAACGGACCATGCCTCTTTAACCTGGCTTCTAAATTTCAAGAAGACAGTGGGCCAAATAGCCAGGTGGATACAGAGATTACAAGAATATGACATCGAGATACGTCATCGGAAAGGAGCATTTTATGGAAATGCAGATGCTTTGTCAAGAAGGCCCTGCATAGACAGCTGTCGCTATTGCTCCAGGGCAGAGAAAAATTACCATCTGAAACATCCCGTTGTCCGCCAAGTTACATCATCGGCACCATCCCAAGATCCCTGGAGTGACGAAAATGTTCGGGCGGACCAATTAGCAGACAGCGACATCAAACCTATTGTGGAATTTATGGAAAAATCCAGCGCTAAGCCTAGTTGGCAAGAAATATCATCTTACAGTCCGGCAACAAAACAGTACTGGGCTTTATGGGATTCGCTTCGCCTGAGGAATGGAGTCCTGTATCGTAAATGGGAGTCGGACGACGGCAAGATGCTCCGATGGCAGTTAGTACTCCCTCGTTCGAGGATTCCGAAGGTTCTAGAAGAACTTCATAATGGCTACACTGGAGGCCATTTTGGCGTAATGAAGACCCTGCAGAAAGTTCGCGAGCGCTTCTACTGGGTTAGGGCTCGAGGCGACGTCGAAAAGTGGTGTCAAGCTTGTGACGCCTGTGCCGCCCGTAAAGGCCCGAAGAAACGAAGCCGTGGAAGACTACATCGTTATAATGTAGGAGCGCCTTTTGAGAGGATTGCCCTCGACATCCTGGGACCTCTTCCGCGAACTTCGGATGGCAACAAATACATCCTAGTTGTCATTGACTACTTCTCTAAATGGCCCGAAGCGTTTCCTATTCCCGATCAAGAAGCTACGACCGTAGCAGAGGTACTGGTGCAAGAATGGATTTCCAGATATGGAACCCCTCTGCAACTTCATTCCGACCAAGGAACGAACTTTACCTCTGCAGTCTTTAAAGGACTATGCCAACTTCTCGGAATGGACAAAACCCAGACTACGCCTTTACAGCCACAATCCGACGGCATGGTGGAGAGGTTCAATCGCACAATTTTAAACAACCTCTCGCTTCTGGTATCTAGGAATCAAGAGGACTGGGACAAGAAACTCCTCCTCTTCCTGCTGGCCTATAGGAGCGCCGTCCATGAGACTACCGGCTTCACACCTTCCCAGATGCTGTTCGGCAGAGATCTTCGTCTTCCCGCCGATCTAGTGTTCGGCCGCCCTCCAGATGCGCCTTCATCGCCAGAGGAGTACGTGGTAAACCTTTGGGCACGGTTTGAAGATGTGCATCATTTTGCTCGGGAGCGGATCAACCTGAACACGGAAAAGATGAAGACTCGCTACGACACGAAGGCTACGGGACACGAGTTCAACGCAGGTGACAAAGTTTGGCTATGCAATCCTACTAAACGGAAAGGCCTGTCTCCTAAGCTGCAATCGCCGTGGGACCGGCCTTACACAGTCCTAAAACGGCTGAATGACGTCATCGTACGGATTCGTAAGTCACCAAACTCGAAGCCAAGAGTTGTACATTACGATCGGCTAGCCATCTACCGCGGTTGTAATTAGCTCGGACCATGGTCACTATGGCGCAATTCCTCTTTTCTTTCATCTCTCATTTCTTTCCCTTCTCTTCCTCTTTCCTCAACTCTCTTTCACTTACTACTTACGCCATGTTTAGTGTACATATTTGTAATATATTGGTTTTTATTAATGTGTATTTGTTTATTACATTGATTACTTATTAGTGTAATTGTTTATTATGTATATTATTTATTTATTGGAGTGCATTTGCTTACTGTGTTTATTGATTATTTGCTTAAATTATGTTGTTAAGATTTGGTTAAAGGTTGGACACTTTATATTTGTGTGACCTCCTAACCGGGGATTGTACTGCCCGGGACGTGCAGTCCTTTGGAAAGGGGAAATGTTGGATAAATTTTGCTTTATGTTGCATCAAAATCGGCCAATTTGAAGCGTAGAATACGAATTTTAAACCATTTTAAGCCACAGAGCAGCGGGTTGCCCCGAAAATTCGTAGCAGTAGAATCCTCGAGAAATTGACTTCTAGAAGCTGCTAGAAGCTTCTGCCTCGGATATATATAGAACCGCGCATTGCCCCGACAGTTCAGTGCGAGTTGAACCAGGGCCTTCTCTATTGTACTCCTCGGGCCTGCTAAAGTGCTTTCCCCCCACTGGCCTACGTCACAAAACCCGTCTGACGTTCACCACGTGCTGCTCACTTTAGCTAGGATTCAAGAATCTACTAGTCTCAAATTCAGTGCAATTAAGTATGTGTTAAAAGCATGTGGTTAAAAGCTTCCAGTTTGTAGATATGGGTAATATTTGTAAATGACGAGTATTATTTTTTCAAATGTGTGGATACTTTCCCTAGTATTCAAGAATGTACTAATCTCAAGTTCAGTGCAACTGAGTATGTGTTAAAAGCATGCGACATTATAAAAGCTTCCAGAATGTGAATATATGGATAATATTTGTCAGTGACATGCATTCAAATGTGGATAATTTTGCTTAATATTACAAGGTAAGTGATCTTTACCTTTGAAAAAAAATTAAGTGTAGTACAGTCTTTCTTTTTGCCGCTTTTCAAAGCCGCTTTTCAAAATATCGAGTTATAAGTCAAGGGGAATCTTAAACATTCTAAAATTAGGTACTTTGAAATATGAACAATAGAGAGGATGTAATGTCTTTCCCCCCCATTCCTGTGCTTAAGCTGCTTTATTAATTCATTTGTTTCAATATATGTGTTTGTACGTTTATTATTGGAAAAAATAAAAACAAAAGGGTTATAATTTGATGCAGAGTCAATCATATGTATCGTTTAGTGTTGTTTAATTAGAGCGTATGGTGAAAAATTCTATGTATTCCTATAATTCCTAATTGAATGTTATTTGCAGCATTCAAATATAGTTTCTCATACACAAAATTGCATTGTAAAACACGAAAATTATAAAAGACACTACTCGCATTTACTATGTTATCTTACTATTTAATACTTTGTTATTTTATTCTTATACGTATCATGAGTATTTAATCGTTCTTATACGCTTACTGTTAGTAACATTGCAAAGAAAACATTGGGAAAAAAACATTCTGAATAGCCCATTTTCTCTCACACATTTTGATTTGTTAATATGCTGCTTTAAAAATTCTTCATTTTTTAAATGAAAAGAATTAGGACTGTTTTTTGAAGAAAATATATTGTTTCATCTCGCTTGGTTTTGAAAGAAAATAAATCGCCTACGTGACTTGAAAATTTCCAGGATGCCTCTTCACAAGCTTTACTACACAATATACTATAATATGCTTTTTTTGAAATTATTGATTAATAATATGCCCATTTAACTGAAACATAGTAAGTTAAATTTTTACTACATTTTTCTGCCTCAGTCTGAGTATTTGTGAACAGTTTAAGCTGAAAGCTTTTTTAAAGAATGACTGCTGAAGGACAAAATATGTTTTCGTGTTACAATATTAATCAAATGTCACAAACTTTTCATATTTTTTCAATTATTTTATTTTTACGTTATTCTAGAAAAATATACATACAATATTTTTATATACACTATGATTTAAAAAAAGTATGAAAAATGTTAATGCCACACTTAAATTTTCTAAGCTGTCTCAAAATATTGTTGAATAAACTTTGCATTTTCTTATTTTGTATTGCGTCTTTAACCCATATACAAATGCAACATTTTCTATGTCATTATACTACTAACTTTGTTCAAAAAAAGTTTTCTTAAAATAGGGAAATACAAGAATTGCACTTAAGTAAATGTATTCAACAAAGTTATGAATTATACAAAAATAATAATTTTCGTTAAAAATTGTCTACTACACTAAAATAATTTATCTTCAGTCTTAAGTTGTATTTCCAATATGAACTTTTTAAAGAACAGATTATGTTAATGTTCACTTTTAATAATTTCTTAAAAGGTAATGTATTTATATTTATTCAAATCGCTTGATTCAGTTAGCTTTTTTTCAGCATTGGTATATTTACTAAAGAGTTTGCAATGGAAAATTACATATAGCGAGTGTTGAGGAAACATGATCAATAGTAAAGATTTCAAACCATCAATTTCGGTTATCTATACATAATTATTAAATTATTTCGAATTTAATTTAATAATGGTAAGCAATAAATATATTGTCAGAAGAAAGAAAACTATTTTCAAATCAGGTTTCGCCAACGATTTCCATCATTTTTCTAAAAGAAAGTTGAAATAAACAAATAAAACGATTAAATATTATAATAATAACATTTTTCCTTTTAGTCAGTAATGTGGTACTATTTTAAAACGGATATTTTACCATTTTTCGTAATTAAACAGTTCGAATTATTCCTCCGTTAAAGGTATTTACTCAGTATTCCTTATATCCAGCAGAACAAACCGGACCCATTTCCAGACTCCTTCTTTTCAAGGAGCAGGCCCGGTGAGTACAATATAGAAGGCCCTGGTTGAACGCTCAATGTTTGAAGAGTTGTCAGTGAGAGTACGCTTGCTTTGATAGTGCTATAGAAGCCGTGTTTTAGCTTGCTTTACGAAGCTGTTTTCAAAGTGCTGTGTGTAAATTCTTCATTGCTGTGTCTTAAGGGATTTTGTACTATATCTCTTGAATATTTCCACGGAATTTTTGCCTGTGAAAGTGACTTATTTTGTGTGAGAAATGCAGCATTTGTGAGAGCTTCTGATCTAAGCGGATTGTTAAAAGCACGTTACTGCTAGATTGTGCTTGTGAATTGTGTACAGCTGATTGTTCTACGAAGTTCTAGAAGCAATAAAGTTTGTGTTCCATCCTGACAAGTGACTTTTTACTTGAACTTTTTACACCAACTGGACTTTAGAACGACGAACCCCGGAAACAAGAAGAGCAGTTCCGCAACAATATAAAGAGCTATTAGAGTTCATTTTTAAGTATCAAAGTCAGTCAAGATTTAAAGTGTGGGTATACATGGTAATATAATAGGCCCGTTTACATGTGCAAATGGAAAATCCCGGGTAAAAGGAGGGTATAGGGATTATCAAGGATCTCGGAAATGTGGGTGAAAAAGCCGTTTACGAGAGCGTCCACTTTCCACCCAGGATTTGACGTCATTGGTCATGTGACTTGTCAAAATGACCAATGAAGGATCATGGGACACATGATGCATCGTGGGAAAGCGAGGTTTATGATTAACCGATTAACCCTGCATTTACCCTTCTCTCGACTAGGAATTTTTCTACCCCGCAATTTTTTCCTAACCGTAGGGGAAGCGGAGTAGAAAGAGGCGAAAGTCCCGGCATTTACTCCGCATTTGTGTGCATGTAAACGGGCCCGTTGTGTCTTCGAATAAGTCCCCGGTGTCCCCAAAATACTGTTTAGAAATATGAGGCCCGTTTACATGTGAAAATGGAAAATCCCGGGTTAAAGCGGAATACAGGGAAAAGCTCGCAATGCATCATGGGAAAGCGGGTTTGACTCTGCATTAACCTTCCTTTCGACAGGAATCTTTCTGTCCCGCATTTTTCCCCCTAAGTAGGGGAAGCGGGGTAGAAAGTAGTGTAAGTCCCGGGATTTACTCCGCATTTTTGCACATGTAAACGGGCCCATGGTCGCCTTAGTTTCAACCCACTAGGGGCCCGTTCGAGAATTCACCGGTTGGTTATGCACCGGTGCTACCGGTTGCGGTCATTCTTCGGTTAAGTGACGTCACGGTTGTCAACCGGTTTCGGTCATCCTCACCACATCGGATTCTAAGCCGAGAAAACAAAAATAAACGCTGGCAACACTACGCTAATAACCGGAATAACCCACCTCGCTAGCAGGGTCATTCTGGTTGCGCTCTGGTCACGCTGAGCAGACAACCGCTACATGACCGAAACGTTTTCGAACGCGGTTACTTCTAGAGCTCCGCCTTTTCGAACGCTCTGGTCGTGCACCGGTGTTACCGGTGCACGACCGGTGAATTCTCGAACGCGCCCTAGGAAAATAGTGGCGTTAGAGAATAGGCACGTTGATAAAGCTTCAAATCAAAAGGGTGGCAGCTAATGTTATTTTATCAGCGTGCTAGAAGAGCATGAAGGAACTTGTTTTACCATTACTGAAGTATATACGAAAAAGTGTGCATTTTCAGCATAGTTTTAAAACTTATAGCCTAGAAGGTTTTGTTCGGGGCCGTATTTGAAGGGGAGGACGAGAGGGTCCACCCCCCTCCCTCCGAAAATATAAAATAATTATTAAAAATAGCTGTTTTAAAACATTTATATTAACTATTCTAAAAATAATATTTAAAACCCAGACAACACAGCAAATTTGCATCAAACTTGCTGTGTTGTGGAGATCCCCTCCGCGCACACACAACACCCGGCAATTGAAAGCCGGTCGAATGGGTACCTTTTGGCCGAGCCGGCTTGCGCCTCCTTCTACCACCCATAAGTACCTGGGTTCAAACCCAGCTCTCACCACACGCTCTCCCCTACAGTATAATAAATTCATGCGTCGTAAATTCAGTATTGGGTAAAATGAAAATCAATGACAAAAAAGTAACTTTTCCATATTTTGTCCATTTCTGAGCTTACACACATTCATTTAATGTCGTATCAGTGACATAGTGTGGATCATCTGGAATATGTCCATAAATGGACTTATTCTGGATATTATAATTCTAGTTTTGGTCTATTCATGAACATATTCTGGATTTTCCAGATTATGTCTATAAATAGATGCCTATGTATAGACATGGATGTATAATGGATGAGTTTCAGAAATAGACATAAAATGGACAAGTGTGTTATCTGGGTCGCTACCTTCGTATTCGATCGAGTAGCCTCATGGGCTCTCATCTATTCCACCCCGAAATGCATGGGCTAGGTAATTTCTCTATTCAAGTCTAAATTATCTACATTCAAGATCTTCAACTATTACTGCCGGCCATATTTTTGACGGGCTTTTCCCGCCTTCGTCAGTAACTGCAGCTCCTGAGTGTGATCGTCCAGTTTCGCTATTGTCTATTTTCGAGCTACGGTTTCCTGGTGATGGCCGTGAGTTTTCAGCATCATTGTCAGAAGGGCACACTGGCTGTCTACTCATTAGCGGTTCTTCAAGCCTACTGGTAGGTTACGCTGAGCTTCTTGCCCTCGTATTCAGACTGCGCGTGGCTCGGTGCTTTCACTCAAGTCTAGCTCTTGCTTGCTTATAATTTAACATTTTTATGCTTTTATTTTTCATCAGCCAAAGCAAAATTGAAGATCTGATAATAAAATTTACATTTCAATATATTTTATCTTTAATCATTTTTATTTGATTATTATAAAATAAACTAATGTTCATTAACTAAAATTATGTTTCATTAAAATGAGTGTTGAAAAATATTCATTGAAGATAATAGATAATCTAATTTAATGAAAATTCATATGGATAAGTACTATAATAAACTAACTATATTTTAAACGAACAGATGGCGCCAGTATCGTCATTGAAGCTCTTTGTTGCCTTTGCTGCTTCTGCTCTTCCATTTCATGGAGCATGAGCAGATGCACGATTGGCCCAAACGATTGGGATCGGCGAAAATACGTGCTGCATACGAAAATGGCTTAGGAGTTCGCTAATGACATCATAAAATGTCACAAATCCGGCTTTGCGCATAACACGTTAAAAACCAAACATCCAACCAGTCAACAGTTTCGAAATGCCCGGTTGTTTTACATGTACCGTTGGGAAGGACATATTATTTCTGAAGTTCTAGTTTCCAAAAATGTGGGATTAACTCAGATGAACGGATTGTTTTGAAAATCAACAACGAAACTCTGTCTTCTTACAGATTTCTCACCCTTGTTCCGCTAATGTTCCATTCAGACTCCATTTCTTCAATCCACAGTCAACACAAATAAAAAAAGAAAAGTAGTCAAGCATCTTATCTGTTTAATCATTGCTTCTTCTTTCGTCTTTCAAGGCAATTACATAATTTATGATGCTTGCAGTGAATGATGAGAGGATTTTCAATAGTAAATTAGTTCGCGTTCACCCGCTTCCGTTACAAAATCGTTTGCTTAGGACACATGAATGGAGTTTGCAATTGCCGGAGCAGCAGCATGTTGTGCTGGTATATTTACAAACCCCTTAGAAGTTGTAAAAACACGCTTACAACTTCAAGGGGAATTGCAAAGTCGTGGCGTTTATACAAAACATTATAAAAATGCATTCCATGCGTTTTATGTTATTGCTAAAGCGGATGGTATACTTGCACTTCAGAAAGGATTGGTACCGGCTCTTTGGTACCAGCTGTGTATGAATGGAGTTCGTCTTGGTACATTTGATTTCATACAGAAAAATGGATTAATTCATGTTAATGACGATGTCAGTATTATCCGTAGTATTGCTGCAGGAGCCACTTCAGGCTGTATTGGTGCCTTGGTTGGGAGCCCATTTTACATGGTAAGTATGGGCCTTTAAGTTTCTTTTCTAACTTAATTCGGTACTTACGTACTATGCCGTCGACCTCACCAAATTTTACTTAATCATTTTGGTGGTCAAAATATTTACAGCCGGAGGGATTAAAAATGTTGATATATTAGTAATTAAACAACTTTTTTTTAACATTATGAATTACATTGTATTGTGTTTTGGAGGAAATTACACGCGATGCATCTGCCTGGGTGCAGGACCCTTGCTAAAGGTAGGGGGGGAATTCTATTATACCTGGCAAGATTAGATAGTTGGCAAACTTGGTAAAAAATTTTAATGAAAACTATAATTTACTTTCTATTTCTAGCACACTTGGCAAAATTATG
The DNA here is from genome assembly GCA_038373885.1 of Cheiracanthium punctorium. Lineage (NCBI taxonomy): Eukaryota > Metazoa > Arthropoda > Arachnida > Araneae > Cheiracanthiidae > Cheiracanthium > Cheiracanthium punctorium. The sequence continues at coordinate 881,358 of JAWZYV010015503.1, forward strand.
CAAATCTAGTCGGCAAAAGTAAAAAGTTGGTAATATAGTGGTTAAAAAAATAAATAAGTTTGTAAAAACTGATATTTGACTTGGCAGCTTATCGACATCTGCACCCCCCCCCCCTAAAAAAAATCACAGCCGAGCCTTACCCGTTCTGTAATGGGCTCTCTAAAGTGATGGCGTTCAATTACCCGAAAAATTTTAGGTTAGGCCACCGGAAACTGCTAACGCAGGCAAATTTAGCGTAATTCGCATTTTTGATTCTTAAGTGCTCTCAAAATTTGTCTCTGACAGGACTGGCCTTCTGTTTGAAGTGGCCGGTTGCAAACATTTTTTGGGGGCCCCAAACATTATAGATGCTAAAAATTCATTAATTAATAGACCCATTTATAAAGCAAACATTAAGAATGAACTGAAATACCACTAATAACACTTTAATGATCGTGGTAATTAGGGTTGAAGGCCGGCTCTAAGGTAGCTGGCGCCCAGAACAAGCTAATTTTTGGCACCCTTTTTAAATAAATCCAACTCGTTTATGATGACTCCTTATTTAAGAAGAACCCAGATTGAATGAGGAAATCAGAAATACTTGGCTGGTACAATGTTAAGTTTAAGGGAGTATAACTCGCTTTTAACGAGTAAAACCTAGTTATATCGAGGAATATTTTTGTGATTTATAAAATTTCTACTGATTTCCACCTCACCAACTCAGATAATCCTTTCTTAGAAGAAATCTTTTAACATTCCAAAGTCAATAAAGACGATGATGATAACGGAGAATAGGAAGAAACGACAAAGGGGGCTTACCAGACCATGGGCAAGGGGGACAGTCTGACATTGGATAAACTTTCAAAAGAAAAAAAAAATCCGTTCTTTCTCCTAAGATTATGTTTTCGTGGCGCCCCTAAACCTATAGCGCCCAGGGCAGCTGCCCGAGTTGCTGGTACCTTGAGCTGGCACTGGTTGGAAGTCTAAACCGAATTGAATATGTATGTTAAACCTGTGGGGCCATTTATCACCCATTTCAGTTAACCTGCATTACTAATACTGAAAAATGTGAATAAATATGAATCTATTTACTCTGGAGTGGAGATCCACCAAGAGTGACATTAATTGTTTCAGAATAGTTTATTTAGTAATGAAGACAGTAAAATAAATATTTTGTTGACCAACTACCTATTTAAAATTTGAAAGAGAAGTCCACATTGAAAGTGGGGGGGGGGGGATTGACTTAAAGCTTTGGTCAAATTAAATAAAATCGATAATTTTATACTTAAAATAACCAAAGTTAAATTAACCAAAATGTATGTTTGAATATTTTTCTTCACATTAAGTCCATTAATTTAATATAAGAGGACATTTCATGAGTCGGTGTGCCAATTTAAGGGATTTGTCGCTAAATTTAGCAACTTTTCAATGTATTTAGTGAATACATTTTTTGGAAAGTGACATTTTTGATGATCTTGTTCTCTAATTTAGAGATTCAGATAAATTTGGAGTATTGTTTCAACCTTTCTAAGATTTTAAAATCGAATCAGTACTACTTTAGAAAAGAAATGATGCGATGAAATGTTTAAGAATGGATCGTGGATGAACAGACATATCAGGGACGTAGCCAGAGAATAGGCGATGGAGGCCTCGGCCCCTTCCGAAATTCATACTTTTCTTAATTGGATGTCAATAATCAAGCTTTTTCGTAGAAATGCTATCTTGATTAGAAATTCCTCCTTTTGGGCCCGCCCCAATTTATCTTTTTCTTTCTGGTTATGTGCTCGAGACGTACATTTCAATTATTCAATTTTATGTATACTTTTATCAGCTATTATACTGTAAATATTCAAATATAGTATGAGTGCTATTTTAAGTATGAAGGTTCTATTAGAAAATAGAGCAACATCCATTCGAAATCTATTATTAATTTCAGTTGGTATTTTTTTGGAATTATCCCCTTATTGGTAGGATATTTTTTCGAAATTATTATTATCATTATTTTTTCATAGTTACCAACCCTTACCGAACACATCAACTGCTTTTTGGAAACAGAAAATTTTTAATATCTTTTCAAAATGTTAACCAACCCACACCACACGTACATTTGGAAACTAAATATGGTATTCAGTTGTCCACGATCTTTTTCTATATTCTAGCATAAAAATCACTGTACATATAAAGTGGTTAGTAATTATATTCCCTAAATGTGTGTGTGTTATCAACTGTACATCGCATGGCACGCGTCGCCGACTGTGCGGGCACAAAAATGCCGAAAGTGTGAGATGCGACGAAGAAGGGGTTGAGATCGATTGATTTGTTTGAAATATTTTATATTCCTAATTATCAATAAACACAGTTTTAAAAGTACTGACTTTTTCTACTTCAGAATAGCTGTTTCATCTGACTGCAGAACTTCGCTTACTCTACATACTCATTTATTGCTTAGGGATTAAATCGCGTAAATATAAGTTACGCAAACAATCAAAATGCATTTAAAACTTTTATAAATGTGAAACTTAACACAATTTAAAACATTTTGACGAAAATTATCTAATTATTTGCAATCTCGGCTATTATAAACAAAATAACGACTTACCCAGGGCTGGGGAGTAGCGCGCTACTTGTAGCGAAACTACAGTAGCCACTACTTTTTTTTGTAGTTTGTAGTGTAGCGCGCTACTTTTTTTAAAAAGTAGTGTAGCGTGTAGCGCGCTACAAAAAAACAGTAGTTTGTAGCGAATTTTGGAAGCTACTTTTGCCGTGTCATCATTTCCGGCGATTGATCCCGTGGTGCAATTTCTCTCTCTTCTGACTCCAAGCATAACTAGTGCGTTTCAGTACGCTATAATGGGAACCCAATGTATTTTTCAGAATCTTGAAGACGCACTGCGGAGAAAAGTGCCCCCACTGAGCGGTGGGCGTGCTTTTGTGGTTTCACGCGTTATCCTTTGGCGGTGGTCATTAAAAGTCAATAAATTCTTCGACCCTGCACTGTATCCCCCCTTGTACAATGCCTTGACCATTAAAAAAAAAAACCCGCTGCGTCCGGAAAAAGACGCAACTGGAAATCGGCCTTGATGCTTGAAAGACACCCAATCACTCCCCCGCCCCCCCCTCCCAGGGGACACACGCACACGAGGGGGGGGGAGGGGGTTTGCTTTGCCTGAAGCGGAAGCCTGACATTGTGCATCTTTTTTCTTTTTATCGTTCTCAGTATTATTTGTAGAATCACCAATCTGCCATAAAGAGGAAAAAAAAGGAAGGTAAGAGAGGTCCAAAGTTGAACAGAGGTTATTTTGATGGGGCCTCGAGAGTCTCATTATCACACGGGCGTGTGGGCCCGTGAGCCCCTGAAAAATAAAGGCCTCGCAAATCTCTCCATTTATTGTATATTAAATTTATATATGCTGCAATAATAATTTTTATTAAGCTAAATTTCCTTTATCTATATCATAATTGTGTAACAATAAAAAGGCTTCGAGACTTATTTTCTGTTCTTCTTTCTAACACAATGATAATGGTTTCTAAGACTAGATCAATAAAATAGAAATTAAAGGCGTTATTGAAAATTTATATCCATTAGTTAGCATTTTTTTAAATATTATGATGAAAAGAAAATGGTATATGAGCGCTAAATGGTATATGAAAGCTACCTAGTTGCATTTTTAAAAAATAGGAGGGGGCGCAAAATCTTCAGTTGTCAGGTGGAAACGAGATTTAGTCATTTGCTGTGGGACAGAGAAACTGTTCTCTCAGCTTGTTTCCATCCCAGATTCAAACTATTCTGGATTGAGGAGGAGAGGAAGACCGAAGCCAAAAAAAATGGATGGAGGAATACCTCCAGAATATGTTTCCGACAACTTCAGATATCAGTATCGAGGATCAGCCCATGGGTGATGACTTTTCTGTTTTTTTTAATTTCTCTTTCGCATGCACTCGAAATAGTTACGAGGAAGAACTTACAAGGTTCTTGTCAGAGCCAATTAAACCCCTATCTTCGCTTTCGTACACGTATATGAAAGAAGCCTTCAAAAAAACTAACACTGGCGTGCCGTCCAGTGCATCTGTACAAAGATTGTTTTCGATTGCATCGGACGCATTTTCTTTTCGACGATCATGTTTGGCGGATAACAATTTTGAGATCCAGCTCTTGTTAAAATTTAATAAACATGTTTTTGAATAAATTTATGTGGTTTTTATTTTATACTAGAGGCATGGCAGTCTTCCATGAATATGTTGAAATTCTTTCTTTCGTTAAAATTTTAAAGTGTCTATTATATTTAAATTATTAGGTTTTTTGTGTAATAATTTTCAGAATTTAATACGAAAATATGAGAATTTCTATTAATAATTAATAGTTTGTAAAATCCTTAGAGACTTATCTCTCTCTTAGCCTTAAAATAACAATATAATTCTATAAAATTCTTTTATACCTAACACAAAGAAAAAGTTGTGTTGATGATAATAACTTTTAAAATTTCTTTAACATATATAGAGGATTTTTTTAATGCAATGTTTTAAATAGATATATCATGAATTTAATTAGTAATTGTTTTCATTATTTTATAATATGCATATCATATGTGATGTTTTCAATTAAAACAATTATACAATATTACATGGTTCACACGGGTCATTCGTCATAAATCACTAATTTGGTAAGTCATGAAAAAAGGCTTTTATACTCATTAATTTTGATTTGTGCTCAAGAAACTAGAATGTTTGTACAACATGAAAGGGGTCTCAAAACGGGCCTTTTTTTCCCGTTCAGACATCCATTTTATTATTATATTTTTAAAAACTTTTTTAGTTCTCATGATTTTTCTCATGCTTTCAGAGCTCACTTTCCCAATTTATTTTTATCATAGAGGTATTAAAACTTAATTAGTTTCAGCAATACTTCAATAATTAGCAGTAGTTGCCAGTAGCGTATATATAGGCTTCCATTTCGGGGGGAGGGGGACGATTCGGTATTTTAAACTTTATTGTTCTAAAGTTAAAAGAAATGTTTCAAAATAGCTCCTTTTAATAATTGCTTTACATTTTCGGAGGGGGCCCGCCTCCCCCTGCTCAAATACTCGCCTGGTAGTTGTTTATTAGAGCAATAGTTTTTTCTAATTAAAGGCGAAAAGGTGCCCGGGGTCTTTCGTGCGTCCACCAAATCTGCGGCGCTCAACGCTACAAGGAAACCACCTTTTAATAAACGCGTTCTTTGGACGCGAGAGACACCCGCTGAGGTCATTAATCACGCTGGACGCGAGTAGAAAACCAAGGCTTTCGATATCGATAGTTTTCTCTAATTAGTATATAAATATCCTTAAATATGAATGTAATGCAAATTGAATCTGTTAGCAAAATTTGTCTCTTAAAAGTAGCGAAAAAGTAGCGAAGTAGCGACTACATTTCAAAAGTAGTGTAGCTAACTACATTTGTCAAAAAGTAGTTGTAGTTGTAGTTAACTACATTTTTCGAAAAGTAGCGGTAGTTGTAGCGCGCTACAAAAAAAAAGTAGTTTTTCCCACCACTGGACTTACCTTTTTTCAAATGTAGAAAACGCGATGATAAAATTGGTGAACCTTAATCCATAATTTAGGCCCGTGAAAGTCATAAAATTCAAGAAAAATCTTTCAAAATATATATAACATATACACAAAAGTTAATAGACTCTTACAAAGTCTAATACAAGCAGACACTTCCAATGGCTCAACTTCGGTTAGTCACTTTGAGAGAAGAGTAACTGCAAAATAGGATTTGACCATTACATTTGTACAATTGTAAATGGGAAAACAAATGTTCCCATGGTTGCAAAGGTAACCAAATGCAGGTCATTTTTTATTCTTTGTGTACTCTAATCTTCAAATTAATACCAGACGCGTCAAACTTCCTTCGTATCAACAAAGTTAGTTTAGAGGGGGGGCCCCCACAGGTATTAATCAATCAGTCCTTGGTTTGACAACAAAACGGCCTCTTCCGCTGTTCTTTGTGATTCGGTTCTTTTTAAAGAATTCGATAATGAGCGGTCGTTATAACCAATGGTCCAGATCTGATAATTCTATTTTTCTCTAACTGATGTTTTCGCTCTTTCCACGGTGAAAGGTGCGAAGGTAAGTAATATTTGGTCAGAGCTGGGGTGTACTGTCAAAGAATACTGTTCGTAGAAAGACACTTTTATAAATGATGTTTAGCTCTGAAAGATGCAGAGTAGTCACACAACACTATCAGTCTACTTTAATTTAAAGAAATCTTTTATATTTTTCACGATAAGAGAGACATAATGAAAAATATAGAACGGATTTGGGAGCCCCTCTGAAACCGGGGCCCAGGTGCCTTGCATCCGCAGCACCCCCCCTGTGGCCGGCCCTGGTCTCTGAAAGTAATGTTTGTCTGGCCGAGAAACAAACCTTACAGTGAAAGTACTCTGTTTTACAGCGATTAAAGAGGGTTTTTCAGATGACTTTAAATTAGATTAAATTGTCAAAAGCTATTTTCTTATTACATATATATATATATATATACCTTCAATCAGCACCAGCACCTTTAAAATCAGGAATTTAGGCTAAAACAGATATTTTCCCCTGAAAACACAATTTTTGCAAATATTTGAAATCAATATCAGCCGAGTATGTAAAAGTTGGGAGTAATTTCGTAAGCGGGTGTCAGCTATTTTTGGCGATTTTTTTTTTTGTCCCCAACACCCGCTACTTGGCGCCTTTTTTTGGTTGCCAAATTTTTCACGTGTGAAACACCATTTTAGAATACAATAAAATAATACAACACGGTGAGCACTGTCAGCAAAGACAAAGCATTTTATCACATTAAAATTGCACAGATATTCCACAAAAAAAAAAATAAATATATAAATAAAATACACTGTCCATACTTAACACTAAAAAATGTCAGCAATTTCAGTAACAGGCAATTCGAAATGAGCAAACAGTAAACCGCTTTTAACTAAAAAAATTTCAGTATATTAAGCAATCTAGTTCTACAGCTATGTAAACTAGGCAACCAGTGGACCGTTTTTAACTAAAAAAACCTCAGTGGATTCAGCAACCTAGTTGTACAGCTATTATAAACTAGGCAACCAGTGAACCGTTTTTAACTAAAAACTCAGGATCAGCAACAGTAAGCAACAGTGGACTTTAACTCGTGACAGCAACCTAGTTGTACAGCTAATGTAAACTGGGCAAACACTGGCCTGTTTTCAACTCAAAAAAACATCGGTGGATTGAACAACCTAGTTATACACCTCAATCAAGTCACTATAGCACACATAACAACATCAAATATCCATTTACAATTCACATTGAAAAGCTTAAGCAATTGCAAAAATTCTTTAAAAAAAACCACTTACCTTTATTTTAAGAAACTCCTCAAAAATATCCAAAACACACAAGAGCTAATAACATAACACCAAGACACTTCCTTTTATTTAACTTTATATTCACACCCTCCTTCAAATAAACACACACTTCCTTTTTAAACAACAACATAATATTCACTACACTTCAAGCAACACAACACATTTCCAAATAAAAAAAAAATACACCTTATATTCTCCGAAATAACTCACCAAACACCAAACAAGAACTCGCGCATCGAATTCAAATTCAGCTCCTTATAAAACTTCGGTTTACCGATTATAGTTAAATTGCCTAAACCAATCACAAAATTCCTATTTAGGAAACATCCTGATATCGTTTAATGAACCCACCGAGCATTTTTTCATCAAACTGCAGCACCAATTAACAACTCAACTCCAAACACAGGTTGCAACAGATATCTGAAACTATCGCTATCGTAAACAAACTGTCCAACGAACTTCAAATTTGGCGACAGATTGTCACTTGGCGAGGACACCTGCTAACGAAATTTCCCCCGAAAAGTTGTTTCTTGGTTAATAACTGTGCAAACCTTTTTGAAATCAGACAATATCATTAGGTGAAGGGGCTGTGGTAGCCCAGTGGTTAAGGCATTGGACTCGTAACCGGAAGGTTGAGGGTTCGATACCGGCGTACCACTAAAGACCACCGTGTACATGCGGTGTATGTGCACGCTAAATCCGTGGTTCCGAAAGTCCTCTAGGCAGTCGCCAGCAGTTTCCGAGGGGTGCCAATATTCAGAAAGACAAGTTCAGAATTGACAAGTCTGATGAGGTTCCAAATTGTGGCGGGAAATTCCGGGAAGGACGTATATGTAGCTCTAAGCGACACATTCAGTGACGCGAGCTGTCCTCTCCTGGCAAATAAATAAATATCATTAGGTGGTGCTGGAACCTTTAAAATCTGGTATTTTGGCTAAAACAGACTTATTTGACATTATTACAGACCAAAAATAAAGTTTACCGAATTTTGGAAATCGTTAACGGCCGTGAGGCAAAGTTGCTTCTTATCTTTAGAGTGTATCATGTAAAGAATGTTTCAGCACTTGGCTGATATCGATTTAAAAAATTTGCAAAACTTAAGTTTTTGGAAAAAGAATATCTACTTTGGCCCATATTCCTCAGTTTAAAAATGCCGGCATCACCTCATGATATTCTGCAATAAAAAATTGCACGGTTATTAACCAACCCAAGAGACAACTTTTCCACACTTGGCTGATATCGATTTCGAAAATTTGCAAAAATTGTGTTTCAGGAAAAAATGTCCATTTGCTTATATTCCCGATTTTAAAGATGATGACAGGGACTGATCTACACACTTGGGGGCCCAGGGCACACATACTTTTGAGGACCCTGCACAAAAATTTTCCGCAGAATATTACTGAATTAAATTAAGTTCAAACCAATTATGATCTAAATTAACCATATGTAAACATTTACAAATCAGGAAAATGTCACGACAAATACCACTTTTATGAATTTTTCTATTTTGAAATGCTTTTATGGGTATTTACAGTCGCCACACACCTTAGAAACAATAAGAAGAGGAGCATGCCGAGGTGACCTATCGAATTTGGGAATATCGAATTGAATGCATAATTTTTAACATTACAAGTTACATTAAATTAAAAATTTTGAATATTTGTGATGAAATGAAGTAAGTCAGTGGTGCGCAAACTATTTTCATTTGCGACCCTCTATTTTGTGTAAAATTTTGTCGCGACCCCTGGATAGACAGTAGACATTTTGCTTAGTTGACAACGAAGTTACATTGGAATTCTTTCTGGGATTTTCTCTTACGGGGTGTTTTTAAAAGAGTGTCGTGACGTTATCGATTGAAATGACGCCTTTTTAAAATAGCGCACCAAACTTATAAACCATCATAAAAATGTTATAAAAATTATAGTATCATAAAAATTGGTTAATGAATCAACACGTAATTTTATGAAACAATGCTTTACTTATGCATAGGGATATAAATATTTTTTAATGAAAAATACTTTAAAAAAACTTTACATCATAAAAAGTCAATATGAAGTATGTGCTTGTAAACAGCTCATGATTGCTTCTATGTTTGGATCTGTATTGGAAATCTCAAGCCGTAAGTTATCGTCTGGATCCAATCGAGATCGATATTTTGTTTTAACGGAAACTAATTTTGAAGATCACTATGCATGATAACGGGGTTTTGAAGCCCCGTGATAGCGATCGCGAATATTGCACCGTAAAATAATAATTGCCAGTTTCTTCTCTTGTATTATTTCCGTTCTTTGAATGAATAATTGTAGATTTTTCATAAATTTCAATTTCTTTCGATTTGGCGACTCACAAAAATTTTCTCACGACTCCCCCCGGTTTGCGCACCACTGAAGTAAGTAATCAGAAATTTTACTCTTGAGAGATAATTTTAGTAGCTATTATGATTACATAAAAGGAAGTTCTGGGGGCCCAGGGCATGTGCCCCGAATGCCCCGCCGTAAATCAGTCCCTGGGTGCCGGCACAGACTAAAGATATTACGATTTCAAAAAACTCTACACAGTTATTAACCAACCCAAGGGACAACTTTTCTTCACAAGGCTCTCTTTGATTTACAAAATTGATGCAAAAATGCATTTTCGGGCCCACCCTACTGTACAGTGTTCTAGAAGAGACCCATATTTTCTAGTACAAAGTTTATGGCCAAAGTCTTTAGTCTTATTCTTTATTTTAGATTAAAACCCAAATTCAAGCTCAATCATCTTCAAATGTTGCTGTGGGGTTTCAGCATAAGCATCACGGGATGTCCGAAGCTATCAAATCAGTTGTTTCACAGCATGGATTTCTGGCTTTATGGCGGGGTGCAAGTGCTGCAATGGCACGTGTCACTTGTGGATCAGCATCACAGTTGGCCACCTTTTCGAAAACAAAGGATTTTATAGAAAATTTACAGGTATTTTTGATCAGTTGTATGTTTGAATTCATTCTTAGATGCTTGGTGTTTCATGCCAGCAAAATTATATTGTAGCCTTTTATCGCATGATCACTTGGGCTAAATGGGAGCAGATATTTCATTTCAATGGGCGTTTTTTACTCAAAAAATAAAATTACTTGGAAAAACAAAAATCCTGTGTTATAACTTGGTTAATTGATATTAAAACTTTTTTTTCTTTTTTAATCCTTTTGCTGTTACACATTCAGAGAAAAAAAAATTGAAATTTCTATGGAAATTCTCAATTACCTCACATTTGGAGTAATTCTGAAAGCTCATGAGGTAATTTGAGGAAAGTTCATGAGGCAATTATTGAAGGTAAATAATGTAAGCATAAGTATTCAACAAATAGTTACGTTAATTATGATTATAACTACAGACTAGGATTTGACTTAAAAATACGATGGGATAATTGAAAAAATAATGACTTTCTTAAGCTACATTTTATTTTTCATTAGCGTCCTAAAGCAAAAACTTTTGGATAATTGTGTGTTCCAAAAGATTGTATCAGAGATCATCCTAGGATGAAAAAGGGGCAGGGTGCTAGTCCTTAAAAAAGGGCTATTTAAGCTTTCAAGGGCACATCAGAATATAAAGAGGCACTATACGAATATATATATATATATACCAAGCGAATATTGCCATTTACTTTTTTAGAAAAAAGGTCAGCCAATGATACAATGCTTTTTCATATTAAATCTGTGTTTATCGTATCTAAAGTTTTTTTTTTTTTTTTTTGGGGGGGGGGGGAGGAGTCTACATTAAAAAAATGGTTAACTTTACAAGAGGATGTGATTAGAGAATCTGTGAAGATGCTGACTAATGTCAACAAAAAGGAAAGTGACGCTGCAATGCAATAAATGTAAACACAGGGAAGAGTATGGCACTTGGCACTATGAATGAAATCAGGGCTAGAAGAGCGACAGGCAGGGCGCTGTTTTTGGGTGGCAAAAGGTCAACGATTTTTTTGGAAAGGGCAAGTGGGGTGGGATTTTTTGTTTTAAAGGGTGGGCAGGACGCAGTGTCCTTCGAAAAACGCTTAGGATGAACACTGATTGTATATGTATTAGGGATTTCAATCTGGTCGGACCCAGCTCCGATCCACATCAATCCGGTTGGATCTGGACCAAATCCGATCAGATTGGCCACATCAAAGCTATTTCACTTTCGTTCCAAAATTAACTGTATAAAAGATGTTAAGTGATCATATCATAAAGTCAGAGCCCGATTATGACCAACAGGGGCCCCGGACATTGATGAATTTGGTGGCCCCCATCCATGAAATTTGTTTTATTTTTCATAAAATTTTGATATAAAAAAGAATATCCCAGAAGAACATTTGAAATTTCAGGCCCTTTCAAGCCGGGGGCCCTGGGAAAATTCCTGTACAATTTTTAGGCTTAATGTGAATTAATAGATAAGGATTTTTGAGTTGATTTTGGTGAGTTTTGATTTTATTCTGATTTTACTAGTTTAAATTTTGTGTATTTTGAAGGTATTAAAATCGGAAGAATCTCATGGAGGGGGGGAGTTGGTAGTCACTTTATTCTAGTGTTTTTCTATTATTTTTAAACAGTGTTTTTAACATTTTAAGAGAAATTTTGTTGTATATTTTTCTGTAGAAATATATTTTAGTATTTTGCATCTTTTCAAGAAATTGTTTTTTCTAACGTACACATAGCCCCGAGATAGTGATTAGTTTATGTTTATGTTGTTTTATTTTGCATTTGAAATCTGTGTAAAAATGTTTTAATACGATGTTGTTTTTATGAGTGTATTTTAGTTTTGGGTTTATTTTTTCCTATATATATATGTTTATGTTATGTTTGGTGAGAAAAAAAGTCACCAAGGTTAGACATTGGGGGGGAAAAAATTACCTACTAAGCCTGCCTTTTCTTATGGAATTTTTTCCATACTATTTTACAACGTGAAATTTCCACCTATGCAGATAAATAGTATAGTCAATTATGTAGAACATCTTGGCTCTTTTTTCTCAACAACCTACCAAAACCTTGCTATTTTTAGTAACTTTTTTATTTGCATACATCTAATAATGGCACCTGAAGAGAGACTTTATGCAAATATTATTTTCCTTTAAAAAAAATTTTTTATGCTTTTGTACTGTCACGAGATTTTTTTTTTTTTGGTAGGTTATGACTTGCGTTATCTATTTTTGTTCATAAAGTTTTTGATTTTTTTTTGCTATTTTTGGATAAAAAAATATTTTTTTTTAATGTATGATTTTGATAAATGGTTATTAACTGGAATCCATGTATTGTAAGTTTAGCTATTTTACATTATCTATAACAACAGTCATTAAGCTGTACATGAAATAAAAAAAGAAAGTTAAGAAAAAATATATATTTGTGAACTAAATATGAAAAATAATACTTTTGTAATCTAACAAATAAGGCAACAATATAATGAATATTACATTTCCTGACAAAAAATTATGTTAGGATATTGGAGAATTTTAAACTCAGATGTTCACATTTGTTTCATTAAAACACAAGTTTTGAAGCGTTCTCTACTTCTTATCTGTTGCATAATTTTGAAATGTTAAAAAAAAAATTCTTTTAATTTTGGGCAAAGAATCTTCTCTTCAAACTTTTTTTTTTATCTCTAAGAAAAATCTTCCTTTCAAACATTAGAAGTAATTTCTGCATTAATAATTTTGATTCAAAATAACTAACACTTAAAATAGTGTATTGAACTTGTGTATATCTTTTTTAGATTTTTAAACCGGACAGCTGGTTATCTGCCCTTGCTGCAAGTATGCTGAGTGGAGTCGCTGTTGTCATCTGCATGACTCCTTTAGACGTCGTATCAACTCGATTGTATAATCAAGGTGTCGATGCCAAAGGCAAAGGATTAATATATTCTGGATTAACTGACTGCATAAAGAAAATCTTGTTGTCTGAAGGATTGTTTGGATTTTATAAAGGTAGCACAGCTTCATTACTTCGAACGGGACCCCACACTGTTTTGTCACTGATGTTTTGGAATGAATTTAGAAAACTATATAGCAAGCATATGGCAATGCGAAATGAAGTATTGTGATAAATATTTCACCCTGTTCTGATTTAACACTGTTTTATTTTTTTATTTAAACAGGATGGAATCTCAAAATATATTTTATTGTTAAAGTATGAAACTTATCCCATTTTTATTAAAAGTTAATCATTATGTTAAGTTTTATAATGCTAACTTGAAGAAAGAATTGAAATTCTATATCGTCTCATTTTTTTTTTTCAATTTCTTATTATATCAAGTAGAAAAACTATGAATCTATTATCATTGTTTTTATAGTCTGTATCAATTAATCAAAGGATGGTGATAGTTTTCACTGTCATACATTTTTATTTTTGAAATTTAACTTTTATATGAAATATCTTTTATTTATTTCATTTAGAATTTTTCTATTTCTATTGATTTCCAAGTATATTTTGCACGAATATCAGCTTTTCTATTATCTAACACTTAAACTGTGATATTCTCTATTTCAGTAAATTACTGAATCAAATAAAATATTTAAGAATTGTTGCATAATTGCTATCATTTTGCAAATAAAAAATGCTGTTTGTTAATAAAAGTGTAATTTAATCTATATTAAGTTAGTCTTTTTATTTTAAAAATTCAAAAGGTCTTTCTGCATTAAAATCATTTTCTACTATGAAGTTTGCTTAAAAATTGTCAAATACAGATTTAACATTTCAGATGTATGAATGGATGTGTTTATTAAAATAATTATTAGCCAGCCTCTTTTCAGGTTTTAAAAAACAAAATAAATAAATAATTGTATTTAGGGTTGGCACACTTTTGCCACTAGTGGAAAAAGCAGGTAATCATCCCAGCAAAAATACATTTTTTCCAAAGTGGCAAAAATAGATACATTTGTTTACAACAATGCTGTTGATATCTTTTAACTAATTTCAGCTAATAATAATAATATATAAATTTATTTTTTAAATGCACTATATTTATACTTATATTTTGGCTGCTATATTATCAATCAAATTAATATTATGAAATAGCTGATTATGAGAGAGAGGTTTAAGTATCAGTTATAATACATACAAAATTATACAATTTTAGTATATTAATTAAATCCAGACTTTTTTTGTCATTTTCACCAGTTCTTACCAGTTTTTGCCACTGTCCTGGCAAAAATACTATTTTGCCAGCAAATTGCCCAACCCTAAAGATTTTTAGAATATTTATTTCATGGCTACTTTAAAAATAAATTTAAATATAGTAAGTGGCATGTCCTAATTTACCATAAAGTTTATTGCCCCCCCCTAAAAAAAAGGTTTTTTGCATGTGTGTGTATATATATATGTTGGTGCAAAATTATGCATAAAAGTAATGTAAATAATTATAATACAGCATATTGCATAAACACATATTTATTTATACGTTAACCAGAATTCCTGATTATGTTTTTAAGCTGAAGGAATATAATATTTAGGGAACAGAGAAGTGCATTAATTGATAGAGAATTGAACCAGGGATTCCTTTCTTATTGCATTTAAACATTTATTAAAAAGCATTTATTAAAGATTAAATGTATGCTTGAATTTAAGCATGAAAAATATCTTAATTTTTGATTTAAATAAGCTTATTCTTAAAAAAAAAAAAAAAAACCTTAGATGCATTAGCTGCAAAAACAGAATAATTTAGAATATTTAAGATGCAGTCGAACATTTGAAGCCAGTTTTCTATATTTAAAAATTTGGTATCATCCACTGTAAATAAATTTTTTGTTGTCACCTGCTTTTTAAAAAGAGAAAACATTAATAGGGCAAAAAATTTTTGAGCACTGAATAAATGCTTAATCAGTTTGCTTTTATAATATTTATTTATTTGTTCTTTAAGAATTGTTATATTTCAATGGTAAATAAAGATTAGCCTTTAATAACTTCTTAAAAACACTGTAACATGTGAGCAATGTGCTATTTTCCATTTACGATTTTTTTTTTTTCGAGGGGGAAAATGATTGTAATTTATAACAATAAAAAATATGTTATAAATAAATATCTTATAAATTTACAAATAAAAAAATATTTAATGCAAATTTACAGTGACTTTAAACATGGATATGTTAAATTCTCTTTGAGGAAAGATTTGCATTTTTCACTAAAATAAATTTGCTAAAAAGGAATTTATTTAAAAAAATATTCGACCCAGTATTTTCATAGATATTGCAGCATGCTACTCATGATTGATATCTGTTAGATTTGTTTTGGTTATATAGCTTTATATAATGTGTGTTTCATTATCTTCCATTTACTTTTGTGCAAACAAAGATCTTACTTCTGTGTTATATAACTGTTTATTTTGTGGATTCTAAATTATGAACTGCATTTTGTGTTTAAACTATATAGTATATATTATTACCTAATGTTCATATATCAGACCATATTGCAAGTTTATGATTTTAGATTTACTATCCATTTTTCTAATTTAACGATGTATCCAAACTGCTTAATTTTATTTATGTGTGTGTTATTGACAAAGCTTTTTTTTATTAGTTTCTGCCAGTAGTGTTTTTCATGCAGTGCAGGTTGTTTGTTACTTTTACATTAATGCTGAGTTTTATTAGAGTAAGTAGGAGAACAAAGTAATTTTAATTTGTATTACTGAAAATTACACTCAATAAATTCGATCTTTTTCCATAAAAAAAGAGTAATTTCATTTTTTATTTTTAACATCTTAGAGCATAGTAATGAAATCTTTTGTTGCCATTTACAAAAATGTGTGTTTTTACCTTAGGTCAAGATTTTGAAGACCATTTTAGATATTTTGCATTTATTTCCTTCATATGTGTGGCAACAATTTTCAAATACATGTGGTACACATGCACTTGCACATTTTACAATTTCCACTTGCAGTTAGAGCGATATCTAGTACTGCCAGTAAAATCAGACATTTTGAGAAACATGGACTTATAAAATATTTATCCTTAGTTTCAATCCACAATATTTAACCAAAGAGTCTAAAAATTAAATTTTATTTAGTTATTTTTAACTATAAAAACAATTGTTTATTAATTAAAATCATTGACAATATCACTCCACCCTACATCCAGTACCAATATATTTTATTTACTTACAGTCGGTTATATTGAGATCCAGTTATCATTTTTTCGAAGTTCTGATTTTGTGCATCTGCAACCCTGACTATCGCAACACTCCACTTATGATGACACTCAGTTTCTGCTAGTGCTGGGAATAAGGAAATCTGACAGCATTGGGTCCTGGTTCTTAACTCAAATTCTAATAATTTCAACACCAATACAATATTTCTGGTGTAAAGTGAAATAGCAGAAAGACCTACAACATATTTTTAAAATTTATTAGTATTGTTGCTTGTCCTTTCATTCTCTTCTGTAGATTTATTACTTTGAGTTGCTGTGGTTCTTTTAATTCATGACCAGTGCCTTATTTACTGAAGTACACAGGGATAACGTATTCCTTAAAGTTTCAAATGACTGCCTAATACTTATTGCATTTCAAGAAAAAATACAATTATGAAAAGAGATTATGAGTGTCTTTGACAGCTTTGTATCCCTAAATGTTTTGTTGTATTGTATCAACTGTTAAAAATAGTGCATTAGTACCCATATGACTGACAACTTTATAACATTTTTAGATGCTTATATTTGATGAATTTCTTTAGAATTATTTTTATACTAGTAGTTTACTAAGAAACACTGTATAGTTTATTTGACCAAAAAATGTAGACATTTGTTAATTGAATCTCATTTAGAAATAAAACTTTTTGTTAGAATGTAATCTTGTAACTTTCATATATTTTTAACACAAGACATTACTGAATGTATGAAGAAACATACAGCTATAAAGCAAACTTTTTTTTTTTTTTTTTTTAAATAATAGAAATGTAATGGTTAACCTAGTTGTAATTTAATATCGATGATTATTAATTATAATTATTTCCACTGAAAAGATTTGAAGATGTGCATGACATGTAAAAAACAGCTTTATACTAAAATTTACACCAGTTTCTCTAATAGCTAGTTTACTAGCACTTACATAATTTGTATGCTATGTTATAATGCTACTACTTTACAAATTTATCCAATAAGCAAGAAATTCTCTTACACAATGAATTAATATATTAGAGCAGCAGCCTTCAAAATGTGTTCCACATGCCAAAAGTTATAAAGCATCTACTTATAAGATGAATGCATTTACGAGAAATGCAAAAAAAAAAAAAAAAAAAAAAAAATTATGCTGTACTAACATATTATCCCAGAGGCCAGCAAGACAAGTGATTTTTTGCCAAGATAAATGTCGGACATACGAAATTATTGATAGTTTGGGATACAATTGGCAACAGTTTGCCAGCACGTTTAAAGAAAAAATAGTTTGGTGGGAATGACTGCCAGGATCATACGTAAGTATCAGAAACACCTCAGTTTCTGCAAGTGTTTCTGCAGAAATGTGTACAGTACGTTATCATCCAATACAGTATTTTTATAATCATTTTATGAATGCAAATACTACTATATATATAATTGCACTTTTTCATATATTTACCAATGTTAGTACTTGCCATTGCTACCATGGCCACCATCGACTTTTAAGATGACACCCAAAATTTGTAGCAACCCTAACCTAAATAAATTTAATGACAAATACTGTTAAAACAAAGAAACATGATTTTCGCTGAAGTGAGTCCAATAATTTGGTGAACACTGCAGTGAATATAAAGAACAATACTATGATAAATCGAAAGGCTTGTCAGTGAAGGAATGGGAACAGTTTTTCAGTTATAATGTAAATTTAAGTACAGTATGGAACCAGTTATCCAGAATCATTTTTCAATCGATTAAATTCCTATTTTTTCCCGAAAGAAAAGAAAAAATGAGTTTTTTTATATTTCTTACGTTTTTTTTTTTTTTTTTTTTTTTTTTTTTAATTTTGAGTACTACAACTAGAATTTATAAAGTAAGCAATCTGGTAAGTTACTTTATTTTTTTAGTATGTGACTAAGTTTTCAAGAAGCTATCATACTTTACTACTTCCTCTCTAAATATGATTTATATTAACAAAAAGTTTAATTCTAATCAAAAATAGAGAGTAACATATATGCTACCAATCAAATCAGTAGATGTCATGTTAATCCCCAACCAGCTATCCAGAATACACCCGGTCCCAATCATTCCAGATAACAGGTTCTATACTGTAATATCAACTTCCAAGTTTTTGGTTGCAGATTCATGCAGGCTATTCAAACGCTTAAACAGCTATAAACATGTTACTACCATTCAGAGTGACCATATTTAAGTGAAAAATCTTTCTCAATTACCATAGAGCCAAACTACTGATAACACTCATAAAGCTAGACTTCAATAGTTTGGGGCAAAAAATGCAGGCATACCACAGTCACTCAATATGATATGTAATGATAGATGATATCTGAAGTACAAGTTAAATGCTGTTAATAATTAAAGCATAAAGACTTAATTATCCACGAGTATAATAAAGCTTGAAGACTGCATTAGAATAATTTGTATAAATATTTTATTTCTATAAATGGAAGGTACAAAATGGAATATTGTGAAGCATCACAATTTTTACTAAACATTACTCTACTGCATCTTCTTTAGCAACAGAAAAAGGTTTATCTACAGGCAATGTATCACAGTCGGCAATAACTACATCCTTGACAGGCCTATCACTTGAGCTTGTTTTGGAATTTTCTATTTTTCGTACTATATCCTACAAAATAAAAGAAAGATATTCAGTATCCTCAGTTAAAAAGCTGACCATCACTTACAATTCATATTCAGAAAGCAAGAGTTTGACTACATATGGTATTAAATGATTTGGGTTGAAATTGAAATTAATTTACTCATCTACGTGTTATATCAGAAATTAATAGACTATATTAATCTAATACATAAATGTAAAAGTTTGTCAATTATATAAATCCCCAGCATTAAACCAACTGGCTCAAAATTGTGCACAGAAGGCCATACGAGATTTTTAGAAGGCTAAAATTCACCCATTCCCCACTAGTTTAAACTCTAGAAATCTCCCAACATATTATTAGTACAAAAGTGAACTGTATACTAATATTTCTTCCCTTCAAGTTTAATACTGCATTAAGATTTAAAGTTGAGGCTAAACATTTCAACTTATGAAAGACAAATAGCTATGTAATATAAAGAAATGGAGTTAGCAAATTTATAATATGAAAATTATGTAGAAGTTTTCTGTTATTGGAACTAAATCAAACATTTGGGAAAAAAAAAATATTGGCAAACATAGTCAATGAGCTATTGCAAAAATAGTTTTGTCTGTGACTGAAGTTTATTCATCTAAGCCTAGCTATTATGATGAAAATGTTACATTATGAGTAAAACAACTTACTTTTTAAATTCTGCTCTTATGAAATACTTCCAGTTGTATATTAGGAAAATGTCTGCTTTCTCTCAGAATGAATATGCAGCAGGTTTCGCAATAAGAAGTGGAGTTTTTTCTGTAATAAGTCGCCTTATCTCTAAATTTGTAGGAAAAGTCGCCGGTGGACCGTGCCCTTTCTTTTACTAAAAGTTTTATTTACTCATTCATAAAGAAAAAGAAATATGAAGAAGCAGGCATTACAAAATAGATACTTAATACATTTCATCGATAGCCGGTGGGCATAAATACTGCCAGCACATGAATTTTAGCCTCAAATTCAGACCATGCAAAAAGTCCATTCAGAGCATAAATGCAGCTCGCGGACAATGCTCACGATTCATTATTTTGCATTGACAAACGACCCCTTAATCTGTCCTTGTCATTTCTATAGTACAATTAAAACAATCAAATTAGACTGTTTGATGAACGATCAATCACAACTTTAAAAAGAAAATACACTTGACCAAAAACCAAAATCTGATTTTCAAATGAGTCATCTGGAGTAAGCTACAAGTAACCAAGAACTTGAAAATAGTATGAAAATGACAATTTTTATTTAAAAAAGTCACCCAAGTCGCCTTATCTCTAAATTAGTAGCAAAAGTTGCCGGTGGATACCCACCCTTTCTTTTATTAAACCTTTTATTTACTCATTCATAAAAAATAACTCAAGGAAAAAGAAATATGAAGAAGGCATTAGAAAATAGATACTTAATATATTTCAATGAAAGCTTTTGGACATAAATACTGCCAGCAGATGAATTTTAGCCTCAAATTCAAACCATGTATAAAAAGTCCATTCAGAGCATAAATGCAGCTTACAGACTATGCTCACAATTCCTTATTTTGCGCTGTATTCAGGAAATGTCAAATTGAGACACCAGAGTTTTTGCCTTTTCCTTAAATTGCAAAAATAGAATTATTTGTTGAATTTATTGCTACAGAGTATAGTAACTTTTATTTTTCTTATAAGCAGGATAATATTGATAGTAATGTAATTATATTTTAAAATTTATAATTAACCCTTTAACGCACAGTGTTCCCACTCTGGGAACACCAAACTCTGACGTTTTGACTGTTGCCAGTCACGAAGAATAGATTGGATTTCTATAAAAATAGTCGCGGGTGACATAGCTCCACGAGAATTCTTTCCTTTTTAGCACATCATTTCCCGTCAAAAAATGATCACGATTCTTTTCAACAGCACTGACATCTGCTGAAAAATGGAAGAATGCGAGAACAGCCGGATAGATTGCCTAATGCTGAAAAAAGGGCAGCCGTTGCCATCGCTCGACTTAACTACCAGCAAGATGGCGGACGATCGAAACGTTCATCGCGTGCCACAGATCTAGACACCCTTCTTTTGATGCAGCTGGCTATGCCCGGCACAGCCAGCTGCATCAAAAGAAGGGTGTCTAGATCTGTGGCACGCGATGAACGTTTCGATCATCCGCCATCTTGCTGGTCGTTAAGTCGAGCGATGGCAACGGCTGCCCTTTTTTCAGCATTGGGAAAGGGTCGCGCCTCAAAGGGTTAATGAAAGTAATATTTTGAAACTCACCATTCCTTTTAAGACTTTTCCAAATACAACATGTCTTCCATCCAACCATGAAGTTTTCTTAGTTGTGATAAAAAACTGAGAGCCATTTGTGTCTTTTCCTGCATTTGCCATTGATAGCCATCCTGCTCCATAATGTTTTAATTTGAAGTTTTCATCTTCGAATCTATCTCCATATATGCTTCGACCTTGAATAAGAAAAAAAAAACAGAATTAAATTATCTTACATTTTATAATTCGGCACTTATATAATGGGTGTCTCAGAAGTCTGGCAAATGTTTGATAGAACACTGATTTGTAAAGTTTCATGGTTTCAGAAGATTAGGCTTGCATAATCCAAATTATTATGATTATTATTCTTTTAATTGGAAACAATGCATTTTCATTAGTGGATTAAATGCAATACAAAAATCTGCATCACAAAGCATACAAAATTTGTAGGCTTCACAGTAATATCAAATAATTTATTTGAAAAAAAAAAAATTAAAATCGTATACAGTCGACTCTCAAAAATCCGCAATCTCCAGAAATCCGCATGCGTACGGGAACATAAAGTGAAATTCGCAGTTAATTAAGATTGAAATTTAACAGCGAATATGACGTCATTCGTCATCACGGTGAATTTTTTTTATGTTAGCGAATTGCCGATTTTCCATAAGTGATTTCGTGAGATTACGTTTCAAAAGCCACATTAGTAAATGCCTGGCACAATTTATGGCAATCTTCTTTATTCATTGACACAGAAAGTGATGACTTTGAGTGGAGCGGATTTAGGAATAATTTGGCTAAGGACAAGGCAAACGAGTTACTCCTGTATGCCCAGAGCAAATGTGGGGGAATGAATATGGATGAAGAAGAGAGCATTGTTGACTGGATGCTCAATCAGGATGAACCTGTTGAATTTCAAATGACAGACGAGGAAATTGTACAAAGTGTGATAAAGCCAACAACAGAAGATTCTGAAACAGAAACTGAAAATTTTTTTCTTGATGAATGATTATTATTGGGTATTTAAAATTTCCTGAACAACAAAAATGTATCACTGACCAGGAAATTATGGTTATGTATAATATTCAAAAGAAGCTCAGATTAGAGCATCCTAAAGTGTTACAGCAAACTACACTAACAAAGATGTTTGCAAATAAATAATTTTAATAACTTACTTATGAATAATTTCATTTGTTGTCATCATATATTTAATTTGCTTACTCTTAAGTGTAGTTTTATGAAAGTTAAATTTTTATGGTAAAAATACTGTTTTAAATTTATACCCTGAAATCCGCACAAACCCTCCCCCCGAGCTGTGCGGATTTCTGGGAGTGCACTGTATAATATACACAGCATTCATCTAGGAGACTGTTGAAAACTATAGATAATAATAGAATATGCCACCTGTTTGTTGTAGATAAAAAAACATATGGTATGGTGATTTAAAGTTAGCTCTGCAATACTATTTTTCACCGCAACACACTGTTAGACTAAACTTGGAATGAAATAAATATAATTATTATGTTTGTTTAGAGTTTGAAAATTTTCTGTTATTTTGTAAATATAATTAAAATGAAGAATATCTTACTTTTGTGTCATTTAATGGAAAAAAAAAGCAGGTTTAGTGGTGTCAAGAAGTTTGTTCATTTGCTTGTAATATGTTAGTACGTGTTTTTTAGCTTCCTTTCAACAAAAGGAAAGCAATTTATGGGACTTACATAAAAACCTTTATTACTCTAACATAAATCATACAATTCCAACGCCAGTTTTATGAGGCGTCCAAAACAAAAGCAGTCCCAACAAAATTTTATATAAAACTAAATTAAATCTTTAGAATCCTCGCACGTCTCATTATTGTAACATGCCCTCATTCTCAAGTACATATTTTATACTTCAGCTAAGTCAAATTTCCCAGTTTTATTACCATGGAGTTTGGTGCGTTCGTTAGTTCATCATCACATAATTCGTTGATAATATCGATGGAACTTTACTATGTTCCCTTTTTTTTTCAATTTTTTAGTTAATATAATACTCATGTACTTTTTCAAACAATATAAAAAAAACGAGTGATCTTCATGAAAGTTCTCATGTGTTTCTTTTGGCATGGTATTTTAAAGTTTTGTAGAGCACTATAGGTTTTGCAAAATAATTCTCTAACAAGAATAACATCTTTAGAATATGATGATTTAACATACTTCTAAAGCAGGCTCTTATAATGTAGTATTCTGTGATGATCTTTAATCTACTGCATAAGTTTTTACTTTACAGAGAATGATTCTATTGCAATTTACTTATTATCTGTACTCGATTTTTTTTGCTGGTGTCATATGTTATAGTAATACATTCTCAGTCCACTCTTTTCTGAATCGTTAACTATAAAATGATTGTATGCTGTGCTTTAATGGTTACACACACATACATATATATATATACAGTCAACTCTGGTTATAGTGAACGCGAATTGTTAGTTCCGATTCACTTACATTAGAAATATGCATAGCACTTTTTGGTTTTAGTGAACATGACTTCGGTTATAGTGAACCTAAACGCTGAACTTAAAAAATTCTGGAAATGGCAGAGATGAAGTTTTTTGATGCCTACATTTTAAAAGGTTGTCTGTATTGCATTAGATAAGTATACAAAGAGATTATCAAGCATCTGTTCCGAAATACAGGGGAATTATTAGTGACTAGGTTAACATGGTGAAGGAGAGGGGATAACGATAGCACACTAGAAAAAGGACTTTTAGACGCTTGACCGCTGTGAAACCAGGAATTTATTCACTGCAGTGATGCATACTTATCTTTAGCTCTTACATTCCCTTGCAAAATAGCTTAAGTCTTGTGGTGTATGCCTCCCCGTACTCTTTTTGTCTGATACCCCGGTTCTTAAAAGATAAGTTCATCTTTTCCACCCTGCTTGAAAGGCCGTGACACCTACACTTCCACAATGAGGAAGGTAGCAATGACAATTTTTAAAAGAAACATGCAAATTTTTTCATTATCATTCTTTACCAGAAAGGAAAGATCACAAGCACTTCAATCCAATACATCAAATTGTGCCCTTGCTAACTGTATTCATGCTTGCTATCCGGGGCATTTTTAAAAGGGGATTAAATTCTTAGTCGGTTAGAATAACTAGTATTTTTCGGCTACTAAGCACTTAACAAAAGTAAGGTATATTTCATGGTGAACTAAACGGACATGTTTCTCGTCCTTGAACGGTCCATTTTCTACTCCCGGTGCAATAGCACAGGTTAAGGATTACCACTACACGCTATTGTTTGGCTATAGCACTTTCCGGCCAATTGAATGGAACCTCCCAAATTATTGTAGCACTTAGGAGTAATAACAAATAAATATAATTAATTATGTTCGATTTACATAAATATTCAGTGTGGGTATAAAATACTATTTTTTACTTATGTATATAATCAGGGGCATAGCCTAGGGGAGTCATATGAGAAATTTTTTGCCATACAAAATGCATATTCTTCACTAAATCTTCTATCTTATCACACACGTATACATATATATGAATGGTAGTAGTCGTAACCCCCTCCCCCCCCCCATGAAAAATTTCTGGCTACGCCCCTGTATATAATGTATTCCTTGTTCATATGGCACTTCGGATATAGTGAACAAAATTTGCAGGTCTCCAGAGGTTCACTATGACCAGAGTCAACTGAATTTGGTACATAGGGTTTTCAAATATATAAAATAAAGTTCGGACATTTGTGGTAGCTCATTAGGTAGATTTCTGGAATCATAAAACTAATGTCTGCAGATAATTTGTGGTTGTTAGATCTTTTGAAACACCTTATGCACACTTTTTATACAAGTTTACAGTTATGAATACTAAGCAGAAATGAACAATTTATACAAATTGCTTGTGGTGTTTAACTTTTATTAGGGATGAGATTGAAAAAAAAGCAAAAAACAAGAGCAAAACATTTGTACACATGATACTTGTTAAGAAGTAAAACATCAGAACATGGGACATGATAAAAATATTACAATGTTAATTAATAACTACTATCAGGAATCCACAGAAAAAAGTGAATCTCTCTTAATTCACAAAAAGCTGAAATCAGCTAACAAACTGAAAATCTCACCCCTGTTTTATAGATGATTGTCCAATGCACACACAACAAGCTAGACTGCTGAAGTTGGATGCTATACTCATCAACAACATTACCATTGTAATTTTTGTGATAGACCATTTAAATATCTCTGCTAGCAAAAATGGATTAAACTACCATGTTTGTAGAAAGTTAATCTAATCAATTAGAATAAAAATATTCTGCACCAAAACATCATGTATCTCATGTTTTAGAGCATTGGTTTGCAAGATGTAAAAGGGGGTTTGCCAATTTCTTAAGGATTTTAGAATTGGTTTGAAAGGAGAAAGAGGTTGGGCATCACTGATTAAGGCAAAAATAATTTTTAGGTATCACTGAATCAATAAAAATATATGCTTAATAACATTGTATTAAAATATAACAAGGTATCTACCGCAGTCAGCAGGCAAAAATAGTAGCATTAGCAGCCACACCAACATATTAAAAATATATGTATAGTGAAACTTCTTGGGAGTGACCACCCTCCGTTTTGCGAAAAATCACTCATTAAGAGATACAAACATTGGATAGCCACAAAAATACTAAACAATATTGTTTGTGCTGTTATTCATGAAATTGCATACTCATAAATATAATGCAATTACAAAAAATAATAGTATAATTACACAAAAATATTTTTTTAACTAAACTTTTTTTTTTGCAAATTCATATTTAGGAAATGTGGGTGGTTGCGACCAATTATCTAGGCCAGGGGTGCGATTGCCTTACGTGGGGGACTTTCTAAGGGTCCTAACCCATATTTATGCAAAGTTTCAGAGAAAACCACAGAAAAGTCCAAATTGTTAGGTCAGCGGACGCAACCTGGTTTTGAAACCAGGCATCTTCTGTCTCTCAGTACAAAGCGCTAGCACTGTGCCACTGGTGTGAGTGCATATTTAGGATTTATCCCATTCTTTTACCTGTGTTATATGAACACGGTCAGAATTTTCCCACCCTGTTATACAAATCTGTCAAATATGAACCCATTTTACTTTCGGGAAAAATTGCAAGAAAATTTCCGGACAGGGAACTGGGATAGGTTGCTTAGAGTGTTGTGTGGTCGTTCTATAGGACTTTTTAATGTTAAGTAGATAGGGTAAAAAATTGGTGCCTTAAAAATTTGTTTGGGAGGAGGGGATAGCTTGATAGAGGTGGTTGCTTATAAGTTTCACAGTATATGACAAAATAGCACAGTTAAACAAATTTTAGTAACCACAATAATAGCATTTTTTCTAGTTCAAAAATGCATTATTGATATTGTAGCTTTAAAAAAAGCACAAAATGGAATCCAATTGATTTTCTTTTTACTTGCTCATTATATTTCCATTGGCCCCCATCACACACATGTATGCATATATGTGAGTTGCAGTAGTCGTAACCCCCCCCCCCCCTTGAAAAATTTCTGGCTACGTCCCTGGTACCATATGTACATATATTATGACTAGGTATCTAGTTTTATAAATTAGCTGCAAAAATTATACCTGCATATTTATATTAAAAATACGAAATGTTCATATTGATATTACCTCCAGTTCCATCTCCGTTTGTAAAGTCTCCACCTTGAATCATAAAATCTTTAATCACTCTATGAAATACAGATCCTTTGTAACCAACTATTTTATCTTCTGAAACAGGCTAGGGTAAAAAGAGCTGCATATTATAATCTATAAAACTTTTTTTTTTTTTGGGGGGGGGGGGGATATGCTCAAACTTTAGCACTGCAATCAAGGATGTATTTTTAAAACTAATAAAGTAACAAATTTTCAAATGGCTCAAATTTCTAACGACAAGCCGATTTATACATTACAAAATAAAATGCCATTGCTACTTTGTACTCACTTACCTATTTATAAATTATTTCAAATTATATAATAATCACAATTATACTACACAAACAGTTTAATTACATACCTTTCAATGATTTGATAGTATCATTAGGAAGATTTGATTAAAAAAATTTAAAAAAAAGTTGGTAAAATTACAGATCAAAACTACTAAAATTTGTACTTCTCTAAATGCGAAAAATTTTCATAATCTCAGCATATCCTTTTTGGATCTGCAAAATGCTGCAGATGTCGATTCCTTCTAACAAAACAAAACAGTTAAGTGTTATATTTTTAATCTCCCCCCCCCCTTCCATAAAAAATAAAAACATAGAAATCAAAATTAAAGGATAAATTTGAAAATTATAGCATCACTTTCACAAACACATATATAGTGGAACTTGAGAAAAGAAATTACCAGAGGTTAACTGCTACAAACAGTTACGAAGCATTTTTGGGAGCAGGAAAAATACTATTTTGGAGCAGCTCATTTATAATAATATGATTACTTAACACCCACCCACCCACACACACACAGAGCAACTCTTAATTATTAATAATAATTACCACTTAACAGTAATTAGTAATAAAAATTTAGCCATTTTGATAAAAATATATAGTTTATTTAATCAAAAGTAATTTATACATTCATGTACTTAAAAATAATTAAAATACAAACAATCAAGTATGGTTTTGAATAGTAGGTACACAAATGAAAAAATACTAAATACATACTGTACAATAATGCAGAAAAAAGAGGGGGAAGGGTCAAAATTTAAAAATGGTGAAACTAAGCCTTGAAGACTATGATCAGGGTAAATATTGGATGCAGGGAAGGGTCTCTCATCCTTCTTTTCCTCAAAATTTCTCATGGGAATCAGACTCTCTAATGATGGCCCAGCTCTTCAAATCTACCCTGATCAAACAATGTTAAGTGAAGACTCCAAGATGGTGTTTGGGACCTCTTTCAGTGTTTTCCTGCATAAACTTTATGCTTTATATTTAAAAAAAAAAAAAAAAAAAAAAAGAAAGAAAAAGAGTGCCTAAATTTTTACTGTTTGTCAGGGTGTCTACCAAATTTCTGAAAGTCAATTTTCTGAGTTTGGGGGGGGGGGGGGGGTTCCCAGGAAAAAAATTCCTGACCAATGCAATTTACTTTGGGAAATTACACAATGCCCCTCCCTTGTCTTTATATTTACATATTTTGTACAACTTCTTGAAATCAATTTTAATTGAAGTATACAGGATTAAGCTTTCATCCATTGAGAAACAGAAGTAGTCACACTTTCTGATAGAATTAACTATCTGTTCTTGGAAATGCGGTCCTAAGATATAAGTTACCAAGTAAGCTAATTTGTCTTTACCCCCCCCCCCTCCCCATCACGATTGATGAGCCCCCATTTCCCCCTCCTTATACAAACACATCGTTTGATGCTTTCGCGGTCCAAAAAATGCGTTGCAGTTGCTTTCGGTTTCCAGTCTGACAAATAGAGAGAAAGGGTAAAAAAAAAGGACACGAAAAAAAAATTTGATTCTTTTGGTGAATTTTCCGTTAATTCTTTTGGTGAATATTTGGTTGCCAAATATTAAAGTATTCGGCCGAACCGAATATTCGGTGCATCCCTATTTGCATGGAATAATCTTTCTAACTCTAAGGCAGTTTTTAGTGTGCAATTTTGCAATTGGTTGCTGACCATTCCATCTATAAAGGCTAGTTTTGCACTGTGAATTATGTCACTGTGTTTCTGCCATGGGGCTCATCATTTCAGTGGCCTTGTTTTTTAAGAAGAAAAGGGGCGAGAATTGCCTTGTGAAATGCACTTTCCAACCGCTGTGAATTAATTGTAGAGTTAATTTTGTCGCTGTCAATGAACAAAGTATTTTTTGAAAAGTAGTTTTTGGAGCAAAATCAAGAAAAATCTACGTTTTGGCACAAATGGGAGTAAGTACTACACAATGGAGCAGGCTGGGGCGATTGGAGCAGAATTGGGAGCCCTCAATTACTGATGTAAAGTGATTGGCTAGCAAAGTTTTGCTTGGTCCTTGATTTAAGAAATTAATATAATTATTTCCTGCACATGTTTAGCTTTATGTTTCAGATTAATTTGTCCTTCCAAAGAAAGATCATACTCAATAGGTTAAAACTGATAATTTCTATAATAATAAAAAAAATATTATTAAAAAGCAGAGTAATTCATAGGTCATCAAAATAAAATTTAAATAACATTTAAATTTCAATCATTTAATATAACCTTTGCTTGTTCCCACTTTTGTAGGGCCTGTTATCTTCAATATTGTTAAAAGTATTTGTTAGAATTCTTTGATAATAATTTAATCATACTTATTCTTAATCAATTTAATCAAAGTTAACAACGCTATATTTTTTAATCCTTTAACTTTATTTACTTTAAAATTTAAAGATATAAAGGAAATATTGCAAAATTATTCTCAATGTAAAATAACAATTTGATTAAAAAAAATCAAAGAAATTGAGAGCTGGTTTAGCTGGAAATGTGAATCTCCAAAAAGATGCAAATCATTTAAATTTGATCATTTTTAAAGACGAAAGAAAAATTACCTCGTTTTTATGTTTTATACATGTTTCAACAAAATTTTTGACAGTCTTTGGGACAGTTTTTCCAAATAATCCAATCTCAATTCTTCCTGCAGGCTCTCCTCCAATAGTAATGTCAAAATATACCTATAAAGCACATTAAGTAGAATTAATAAAAATAACTCAGAATGATTATAAAAAAAGAAAAAAGCTAAAGAATGTTACAATGTTTGAGTGTTTGTGTTTTAAGGCAAACCTGCATGCGGGGTATCTGCCTAGGGGTGCCTTGGCAGGAGGACTTTTTTTCCCTCCACTGTAGGAGTTGATCCTTTTATAATGAGCTTTTACATATAAATTCGGTAAAAGTGAGGCACATGACAAAAAAATTCTGATTGACAGACTGATTAGTTCATTGAGAGATGTCAGCAGCAGGGTTTTGCTACTGCGAAAGAAATAATGACAGTAACTAAAAGAAAAAGCTAAATTAATGCGGCAAACAAAAATTACAGAGTATTTTGTAAAAAATAATGTTGCAAAATAAATATTGTACAATTTATGAGATTGTTTGTTTCTTGTGTAAAAGGAGATCGAAAAAAAGCTTTAAAGCGGGCACAGAGGGTAAAAGTCTGGTTTTCTCACTGAAAATCGAAATAAAGCCCCGGAATGTCTGAAATCGGGAATCACCGCAGTCCCGACGATTCCGGATTTGAGACTTTGTACTGTATTTTGTAAATCAGAAAAATTAACAGGGAAAAGGACCCCAAATCCAGAAAACCTTTGGTCCTGACCATTTCAGATAATCTGTCCTATACTGTAATATGTTTTTATGCCTTCAATTTTTAACATTAATGTGATCAAGATGTCTTTTATTAATAGATCGGCAATGCTGAACAACTTCGTAATGTTTAATGTAACTTATCTCAGAGATTTTCCGTATCTCG
The DNA here is from genome assembly GCA_038373885.1 of Cheiracanthium punctorium. Classification (NCBI taxonomy): domain Eukaryota; kingdom Metazoa; phylum Arthropoda; class Arachnida; order Araneae; family Cheiracanthiidae; genus Cheiracanthium; species Cheiracanthium punctorium. The sequence continues at coordinate 912,104 of JAWZYV010015503.1, forward strand.
AACCATTTTTAAGAGAAGAATGCTAACTCCAAATTTAGCCCCCCCCCCCCTACACCACATACTTTTATGACTGTAGCTCTTACCATTCAGAAATGATTGGGGTGACAACAGACTTTAGTGCCAAATTTCATGGCAAGTTGTTCCCGTTAACAGTTTTCTGAGAAAAATGCCCATTTTTGTGTGCTATACATTTTTTTTTTTTTGGGGGGGGGGAGGAGCATAAAAAACTAACAATCAACTTTTAAACAAAATATTTTGGATTTCTTAAATTAATAAGATAATAAACAACTGGGAATTTTTTTGTGATAATCTGAGGAGGCATGAATCACAGTTGTGCCACTTTCTCAGATTCTTGCTCTTAATCAAGATGGAATCACTCTTAAACATTTAGTAAATATAGTACATATTTCTGCTGGCATATTAAAGGCATTTATGGTTAGCAGCACAATATGTTCTGGGCATTAAACAATTAATGCCCTCGATAAGAATGAAATTTTGGATTGGTTGCAAAAGCATTTAAAATATAATGGTTGAAATTCCATCTCAATGACTAATTAATAAGCATAAATTTGCTAAACTAACTTTATTTAGTACAACAAATAATTTTGCACAAATTAAAAATCTTAAATTTTTCAATTAAATAACATCTATTTATTTTTTAAACAGGTAAAGAAATAATCCGCGGATATGTTATATGTAAAATACTCTCATTTATAATCTTCAAATATTTCAGTAAAAAAATTCAGCCAATCTCTCAATAAAATGTAACTCAAACGAATAACAAGAGCTCATTTAAAGAAATTGATTAAAAAAATACAATATATAAGAACAAAAATTCACCATGTCAGTCACTTTAGGCCCTTTTGGTTGTTTTTTATTATCTTGAGCTATACATTTGTTTAAACAAAAAACAAGACATAATACTACTACATATAGTCGAGACATTACTAGGCACTTTCTCATAAACATAAATTAATTATCACGATAACATTAAAAGACACGTAAACTCAATATCGAAGTCTGAGCGATTATTAATAATAAATTAAAAATTAAAGGGCTACGTGTAGGAACAGCAGACGCCGGTAAGAGTAAAGATATTTTTGTTTATTTATTTTGAACTGAGGGGGAGGAAAAATCATAATTTACTTTATACATGAACTTTTTAATTTTCTGATGGCAAATTTTATTTTTTCATATTTTATAATCAAACGAATAATATTTAAAAAAGTATATTTATAAAAAAATACTTTTAAAAAGATGCATTAGTGATATATCTGAGCCTGTACCATAACAAGTGCATTTTTACTTTCTTTTTTGGTACGTTCAAAATTAGGCAACTGATTGCATTTGAAACAGTTTGCGCATCTAAGCTGCAATTGCGCACACATAAAATTCATCGGGAAGCACGAAAGAATTGACATCTTGTCGTTTAGTGCATGCTTTATGGACGAACTGTTGTTGTTTATAGGAAAGTTTTGCGTTATAGGTGTTAAGTTATTATAAGATGAAATGAAGTTGTTATTATTTTTAAGTTTTGATGATTTCCATATTGATAATGTAATCTAATGTTAATAAAACTTAAAGACTGATATTTTCCTTTTTTTTGTTTTTTTTTGTTTATCCCATCATTACCTTAAAGAGTCATATGGTGATTTCAACATTCATGCCTTCCAAAATGATGAATTTCACAGAAAACAGCCACGCTTCAGTTTTACTTGAAAAACTGTGGAGTCAGCGTGAAGCAGGGCGTTTTTGTGATGTTGTTTTGCATGTACAGGGACAAAAATTCCTTGCACATCGAAATGTCCTGGCTTCCTGTAGCCCCTTTTTTGATTCAGTACTCAAATCACGCAAAGTGATAAAAGAACAGCTAACAATTACATGCCAAAATATCGATGCATTCCAATTACTTCTGAATTATATGTATACAGGTGCAGTTGTCATTGATAAAAGTAATGTAGCTGAGTTATTGAGGCTGGCTAATCATTTTCTTGTTGCTAAACTCAAAAACTATTGTGCAGAATATTTAGATCGCTTCTTAGATCCTACAAACTGCTTGATGGTTAAAGATATGGCTGAGAAATATAATCTCCCCATTCTTTTAAAAAATGTTTCTACTTTTATTCATAATCATATCCTAGACATATTAAAACAGAATGAAATCTTAGAATTTACAGTCACAAAATTAGAAGCATTTCTTAAAGAAAAGCAGTATAATGTTTCTCCACAGATTTTGTTCAGTTTTCTTTGTAGATGGGTGGAACATGAAGTTGAAAAACGTGAAGGCAATTTTCAGATGTTGTTGTCATTTATCAGTTGGGATTCTATTGAACATCATTTCTTGAAAGATCATTTAAAAACATGTAGTTTGTTAAACAATTATCCTAAATGCATGTATGTTGTTTTGCATTCTTTAGATGAAAATAGCATTGATATACCCGAATATAAAGACATTTATGCCTCTCTCAAACAGCAGTTTGCAGAAAAGATTAATGAAGAGCCAAATAATGATTCAAACAATATTGAAAATTCCATACCCAAACCTGTGCCACAAGCATATGACTTGCACTGTGAAGAAAATGCTCCTATAACTGTAGCACCCTTAGAAAAAGAACAACCAAAAGAAAATAGTCTCGAATCAACTCATGCATTAGCCCCAGTTAAAAACGACAGTGATAGCAGTAATTTAAATTTTGATGACATTGGCGATTTCAGTATAAATTATGATTCGGATGATGGGGAGAAAAGCGCTGAAGAAAAACAGTCCACTCCAGTTAATGGAGAGAAAAAGAATGATGATAGCCCTGCTAAGAAAACTTCATCTGCAAAAAAGACATCTCAGAAACGTAAAACTGTGCCACCCATAAAAATATCAAGAAAATCGGGCAGTATATCAGCAAATCCTGTTACTAAATCAAAAGCAAGTAAGGAAAAATTTAAAGTTTCTACATCAGATGCACCCTCTAATAACGATAAAAGCAGTTTGAATGATACTAATAAACGGTATGTGTCAGAGACTGATACAGATGATGATGATGAGGAAGATAATGATGTTAATGCAGACGATGATGCTAGCTCCAGTGCTACAGATTCCAGTATTCAAGATTCCTTTAATGGTTACGGTAATAATAAATTAAAATGGAAAGATGGCGTTAAGTGTCCTAACTGTTCCTATGTTGCTCATAGCTCTGTTAGATTAGAACAGCATGTCTCTCGCATTCATGCAAAAGATGTGACGTATAAGTGTAAAGTTTGTGACTTCACATGCAAGTGGAATAGAGAGTATTATTTGCACATGAAAACACATTTTCAGGGACCCCCATTTCGGTGCGAACAGTGCGAGTACACTTGTGACAGAATTCAGTTCTTGCTGTCTCATCAGATGCGGCATACGGATGAACGGCCTTTCAAATGTGACGAATGTGACCACCGATGCCGAACAAAAGCCAACTTGGATTGTCACATGCGATGCCACACGGGTGAAAAACCCTATCAGTGCGAACATTGCGAACGCCGTTTTGCCATCAAGGCCAGTTTGGACCAGCACCTCGCTTCCCATCGCGAAGACCGACCTTTCCTTTGCGACGCTTGCGGTTTCAGTACAAAATATCAATCCCATCTCTTCTCTCATAAAAGGATCCACACGGGAGATGTTTTCCGCTGTCAGTTTCCAAACTGTAAGTACAGCACCCCCAAAAAGAGCCAGCTGGGATCTCACCACAGAACACACACTGCCGTCCGTTCTCACATCTGTGCCATCTGTGGAAGAGCCTTCATCGAAAAGAGCCACCTGGTGAGGCACGAGCGCATCCACCTGAACGAGAAGCCGTTCAAGTGCGACCACTGCGACTACAGCAGCTCGAGGCGGGACAAACTCAAAGAGCATTTTCGGAAGCACCACGGAGAAAACGCGACCGCCAAGGGACCTTATCGGCCCCGGAAGCAGCGTCGACAAGGCTTCGACGGCGTTCCGTATTCTCCCACGCACAAGATTCTCCCCAGCGATCCCGAAAACAACCCGATGCCACCGCAGCAGCACATGGAGATGCAAGGCATTCCCGTGTCCGTCTCGAACCCTGGATCTGTGCCGGTTGTGTATGCTTACGATTCCTCGCACCAAGAGAACCTTCACCCGCACGCAGTGACATTGCAGCAGATGGACGTGCCGCACAACTACCAAGTTGCATTTATGGATCAGCGGCATCACCAGCCTCCGCATCATCACCATCATCTGCAGCACACACATCTGTCTCATGGTCATCCGCACGTTGGACCCGCACCGCCGCTAGCCGTTCCTGCTATGATGACCGATCAGAACAGAGTGAATGTTGTGACAGTCACGTCTCATGACGGGACAAATGTAGTGACTCAGCAACCCGAATACAGTCCTTACTTATCGTTCATGTAAAGCCTGAGTGCAGTTTTCCCTCTTGTGTAAAATCTGTTGATGCCTGTAATAATTATATTATCGGGGGGGTCCCCTGCAATAGTTGCAACACTCATTACATTCTGGTTGTGGATTAAAATGAACTGTTAGTAGGCTTTTTATAATTAACTTGGCTGAAGCAGAGATGGGTGCTCTGTTAGGGCTCGAAGCTTTTTCTCAGGAAGAGGATATTTCATTATTAGAGAATGATACATGTCATTAATTACGAAAGTGCATAACCCTGTAACGCACATATAATATCATACATTATCCCACCTAATTTTGGCATGCTCACCCTCAATCATAAAAGTGCATGAGCAAAAGTAAGTTTCCTTATTTTTGTTTCGCAATTAATATGTTTGATTTTTACAAAATACTAAAGCACTGAAAATAATGTTCGAATCCTTTAGCTTCTTTGATGGATATTAGAAAATTCGTAATTTCATTTTATGAGCAAGAAACTGAGAGAGTGACACACCTGTGATGCATGCCATCTCACAGCTGGATTCTCCGCTCGTCGTTAATTTCTCGCAGTCGTTAACTTTCCCCGCCTTGAGGTGGAGTTTTAAGGAGGAGCGTCAAGGGGTTCATGTGATTGGCTAAAAGACCTCCCGTTTCCCTCCGGAGTTGTTATCGCAGTCGGTAACCAAACAACTGGTTCTGCCCAGTTGGTAGCTAACAACCGACGATTTCGTGAACCACCGGCGGAGAATTCCACCCTTAGATTTTCATCAAAAATTCCCAGTTGTTATTTATCTTAGCCAGTGATCGCGAAAATGCCTCTAGATGCGTATTTCATGCCTTGGAAATTCAGAATATGCCTTAAGAATTTCAGAATGCGTGTTTTTACGCTTTGCTTTTACATATAAATTTCCATTTTATGATCGGTGATTACGGCAAGATTTTCCCTTGAAAATGATTTTTAATTTTCATTTACAGGAGAATCACTGAAATCCGCAATAACTTTTAACATAAACAGTGAAATTTACAGTTAACACTAACAGTGTACCTAGATTGTATAATCAGTTATTTATGTGTTAAATGCAATTTATTTGTGGATTTGAAAATGTAGCATAATTTTTTTTTTTTTTTAATTAATCCTTTGGCAAGGAAAATACTCCTTCCAAAAAGTTTAAGGAGTATTTTTACTCTTCTATCTTACTACTTCCTAGATCAATCACTGAATGTCGCAAATACAGAATATTTTGTTCCAAAGTTGAGTTGTTCATTTTTTATAGCCCCCTAAAAAAGACTGTGAAAGCATACAAAATTAGGCGTTTTTCTCAGCCGTGGAAAATGCTATGGTCAAAAACTCTTTTCGAAAACAACTTGCCAGGAAGTTTGTTTCGTATCTGGAATGTTAGAGGATTGAACTTCATGAAATATATGAGAAATTTGTTGCAGGTTGTTGCCGCACGAACACTGAAGGTCACAAGAAGATGCATTTTCAATGTTTTTGCCATTTTTAAGGCTTAACCATAGCTTGCACCTTCAAGTTGCCATAACAAAAGAGGTGTCTTTTAAAAGACATATATTATTACTTTATATAAAAAATGCATATGTAGTTGGGGCAAGTGGAGTACGCATTTAGTTTTACAGGACCAATATCTGAAAAATTTTGTTTTTGACCGATATTCAAAGTGTCATGAATTCGTGCGACAGAAGTTTATTGAAAAATACCTTATGTCAATGTTATGCTCTATAACTCGTCTTTACAAAATAAATAAATTAATTAATTAACCTCACTGAGGCAAATTGCTTAAAAAAAATTAAAACTTTTTTTTAACATACCCCTATACTTGCAGTTGAAACTATTTTGCATCTTAGAACTTATATAAGTAACTTTATTTTCTACTTACTACATTTATAGCTATTTAAATTAATACTTTAAAGTGTTTTAACCCTTTAACGCGCAATGTTCCCGCTCTGGGAACACCCAACTCTGACGTTTTGACTGTTGCCTGTCACGAAGAATAAATTGGATTTCTATAAAAATAGTTGTGAGTGACATAGCTCCACGAGAATCCTTTACTTTTTAGCACATCATTCCCCTTAAAAAAATGGTCACGATTATTTTTAACAGCACTGACATCTGCTGAAAAATGGAAGAATGCGAGAACAGCTGGACAGATTGCCCAATGCTGAAAAAAGGGCAGCCGTTGCCATCGCTCGACTTAACGACCAGCAAGAGGGCGGACGATCGAAACGTTCATCGCGTGCCACAGATCTAGAGACTCTTTTTTGACGCAGCTGGCTGTGCGGCACAGCCAGCTGTCGTCAAAAAAGGGTCTCCAGATCTGTGGCACGCGATGAACGTTTCGATTGTCCGCCCTCTTGCTGGTCGTTAAGTCGAGCGATGGCAACGGCTGCCCTTTTTCAGCATTGGGAAAGGGTTGCGCCTCAAAGGGTTAACAAAGACATGATGCTGATGTTACTTGAAGGCACAAGCTATGATTTAAGCCTTAAAAATCTCAAAAAACATTGAAAATGCATCTTTTTGGGTTCTTCAGTGGCCTTGCAGCAACAACCTCCCATAGATTTCTAACATATTTTATATAGTTCAATCCTCTAACATTACAGGTATGAAACAAATTTCGTGGCAAGTTGTTCCTGCAAAGAGTTTTTGACCCTAGCATTTTCCACGTCTGTGCTTTTTTGCGAGGCCATAAAAAATGAACAACTCAACTTTGAAATGAAATATTGTGGATTTGCTACATTAATAAAATAAATAACAACCGGGAATTTTTTTGTAAAAATCGGAGATGGCATGAATCACCCCTAATGCTAGGTGTTTCTTGATCTTAAATGCTGGGGAAATGCAATGCCTTTTAAAGGATGAGGTTATGGTTTTGAACTATGTGAATATTTGTGTTCTAATTCTGTTTAATTACTACTATGGCAGTCAGTCTAATGTACTGAATTATTATTCATAACTTTTTAAAATTCGAATCTTGTTGTTTTAACTTAAGTATGTTTACACATAAAATCATTTATGCACACACTCTCTCTTTCTTAAATTAATTCTTAGCTTAAACCACTTTCATAATTATTGATACGCGTTAAGAAAGGTGGTGGCATAACTGGAGGAAGATTAAGGAATTTTTTAAGGAAAGTAAAGGTCTCCATTTGCTATCTCTCCCCTGCATAAGAGTCATTTGAGGATTTATTTGAAAGTAATCGAAGTAAAACTAATAGAAATTTTTTATATTAATGGTATTGCCCAATGATTATTAATTCCTAAGTGCTTAATGTGAAACAGTTAAATAATAATGATTCATGACTGATAACTTACGATTAATATTTAATCACAATCGTTAATTGAAAATTTGTGTCAGTAATCTCAATTAACGATATCGTTCATCATGATTACTGACTAAAAATTTTCAGTCGTTAATCATGATTAATTTTTTCTCTACACTGATATGAATTATATACCAATATATAGAATATGAGCCATTAACAGTCTTAGAACTGGCGGTGTAAAAAAGACTTCAGCAGCTCTTATAAATAATCATCTCGGATGGAACTCAAGGCAGTGGAGTCCCATATTATCCTATGAGAAAATCGATTTCACTCATAGCATCCACAATTATCAATGTTTTGTCATGGTTTACCTTCAGCTGACACGATGTATATTTTTCTGTATCTTCTGTTAATATTTTATATCTTCGGTTGAAATTTGTAAAACCAGTTTGGCAAAAAGTCATTGAATATTTTAAAACATTGGCAGGGAAAATATCAAAATTTCAGAAACGGCAAACTATACATCATGTCATTAGCTAGATGATGGAGAAAAAAAATGAGACAAAATATTGATAATCATGGATGCTATGGGTTTCACAATGAAACCTTAGAAAAAGTAGCTATAAAAAGTATTTAATTAAAAAATTATTAAAAATAATTGTAACAAAAGAGTAAATCAGAAAGCTTTAAAAGTCTTTGAAGCCATACACTGCACATGGTGATACCAGCGAAATTTTTTTTGAGGTTGTTTGAAAGTAATTGAATAGTGAGCCAGTTGTATTAAGTTTCTGTCAAGTCTAATCTTATGTATTCTGAAAACAAATTAGAATGAGGTGTCTTGTCATACTTATTATTAAAAGGTGCCTTAGGCAGTTACTTTTCGGAATCTCAACTGTTGATCTAGTCCTGGTTTTTAGTATTATTTCTTTTACAGCTTGAATTACATATTATATGGTTTTTATTTATCATTTTTAGTGCTAATCATGCAATTATCATTTTTATTTAAAATATTATTATTTTTCTCATTATGTGAATTCAAAATTGTTAAATCATGTTTTGATGGCCTTTGTAAAAATGCTAAATAAATAAATCATTATTTAATACAAATATCTTTTTATAAAGCGCCATAGGCATAGAGTTATATGGGCCTGTGGGGCTCGAGCCCCCCTCAATAAATTGTGAATAGGGGCTGAGCCCACCCAATAATTTACTACTAAATACAGAAAACAAATTTATACTAACATAAAAAAAAAAGTATTTCCCGCCATTTACAAACGTTTAAAAAAACCTTTACTTGTACTTTTAAAAATTTTCTTCTTTTGATTTCAATCGCGATTTAGTATTCATTGTGACGCCACGTAACACACAATGTTACTATAAGCAGCCCTCGCCAGGCTCTGGTTCATTAAAATCAGATTATGCAATGTACAGTATGAAACGAAAAAAAGTTTAGATGTGTCTAAAATGAACTATCTCATCGAAAATGTTTTTTTTCCTCCTTTGGATTTTTTACTTTGCTTCTATTTTTAACTAATAACATGGTAGGAAGATACTAACATGGATACTCACCTTACATAGGCATAGAATTCTATGGACCCATAGAGCTCGAGCACCTCCAATAATTTACACTTATATATAGTAAGTCATAGCATCCAAATACTAACGAATATAATTAACCACGTTTGTAAACAGTATATTCTTTAATTATTTTTATTCCAAATAGTAACCAGCTCGCGCACGCAGCACAAAAATTTTGCTAGATTTTAAGCCGAAAAATCATGTAGAAAAGTGGTTAATTATATTCCGTAGTAGTTGGCAGCTATGAATAAGTTATATGTAAGTGAATCAACGGCGTAGCCAGAAATTTTTCATAGGGGGGGTTACGATTTCTGCAACTCACATATATGTATACGGGTGTATGATAAGGGAGTGAAGAATATACATTTTGTATGGCAAAAAATTAATCATGGGGGGACGGGTTATGACCCCCTACCCCCCCCCTTGGCTACACCACTGACGAGAATATATGTGGTTGTAAGGCCCGGCCCCCCCAATAATTTTGAAAACTTTACGCTTATGTAAAACACTATTTTTTTATTTCTTAGACCTTTGTAATGCTTAACTTTATTTTATTAGTTTCAAAAATTCAGAATGCTACAAACTTAATGATTTTTTCTCATGGGAAATATATATATATATAATATAAAATAGCTAAACTTACGTAATATGGAATATATATATATATATATATATATATATATATATATATGTTACATCTATTGATAATATCTCTTGAAAAAAGGCTAAGTGATACTCTTATACATTCATCTTTACAGTAACTGGTACATATAAGATGTGAAAAACCATAAAACAAATGATTGCCATCTACACCCTAAATTAAAAATAAATAAATAAATAATAATAATAAAAAGTAAAGATGTAGAATTAAAAATAATGTTTTCAGCTAATAATTTATATATAGATATATATATATATATATATTTGTTTATTTATCTGCTGAGAATCCAGTGATTAGCAATATGAAGAAAAAATAGCCCCAAGAATGTTAAAAACATTTAAAATAATAGAAGATAAGTATGTCAGACTTTTTTAAAGTAATGCTCTTTGTTGGCCCTAGTATTATGAAAAATTTCTTTTTCAAAAGAAATAGTATTTCTTAGGGCGCTTAACATATATATATATTTGGAAAAAGGATGTTTTCAAGCTGTCAAACACTTTAGTTCTAAAATACCAAAAAACTGCCAGTATACCCTAAAAATGTTCACTATATCAATAGCATTGGAGGAGGGCTCAAGCTCCCTTTCCTCATAAACGGTCACCCATGGTTTGTGCATGAGTTACTATTATGGCTAATGAGCCGTGTATAGTTTTTTTCCCCCCTAGTTATTATAAATGGCACAACAAAAGAGAAATTCAAAGTGAATTTTTCTTTCTCTTTTCTTATATGTAAAATCTACAATACATTTACCTTTTGTTAAATTTGTGCAATCACATTATAGAACAGAAGTTAAGTTCCACCTATTTGAAATTTGTCTTATTGAACAGTGGTTTACCTAATGATGACATGAATGTTTTTATTACAGGAAACATGTCCACATACACATATTTCATAATGTTTGCATGACTGTGTGAAACTTATGTCAATTTTCAAATATGCTCTAAACATTACGTATGATTTGGCCAAATACCAATATTGATTAATTTAATTGTAAATATTAATAATTATACTAAAACTTTTAATTTAATTGTGAATAAAATATCCTTTTACAAAAAAATATCCTTTTTAAAAAAGACAGCTATTTTTTAAAATTATTATTTGAAAGTAACTTCACTGAATATTTCATGTATTATTTTGAACATATTGATGACAAAAAGACATTTGTCACAAAATTAAATAGTATAATTACATCTGAAAGTATCATATCTAAAACACTATTATTTGTATGGATTTTTCCGAAAATAGGTTGGTTTGTATGTGCATAAAAAATAACTCATCTAAAAGTAAAACCAACCAAAAGTACTCTTTTTTCAGATGAATTATACTGCTTTTACCAAATTTGGCTGAGTACTTGTTTTTTCTTACTAAAATAATTATGTCTGAAGCATACATACTGTTTTATTTCTGTATAATGTGTGTTTTTAACAATTTTTTTTATTTATGTTCTTAACTCTAGCTTTATTGGGTGTTTTTGATACTCTTATAAATGATGATGTGTAAAATTGGATAAGCTTCTTTGTATAATTATAGTACTGAAATATAATTTTGTAGTATTCTTTGTTAAATGCATTTAAAAATACATAATTAAAAATTATTTTTCCCCATTCTTCTCTGTTTGATCAAGTATGTACCAATGTTCAACCACTAGTATTTTGCTAAATACCTGTTCAGAATTTGACCTAATCAAAATATTCAGCAAAAGTGCTAAATAGGCTGAATATCTTCACACTGGTTGAATTTTCATTACATCCTTACTATAAAATCTGCAATTACCATTCTAGGGTACAGCTTTATTATATATCATTTGACTTTTTTGAAGAATCCTGTACAGCCTATTCCTACAGTTTATGTATTCAGTGATAGTTAATGTGTTGTAAATAGATGAGAAATTATTTTTCTAAAGCATTTATTTTTTGCATTATATTTCTAATTTTGTGTGCTATAAATTCCTGTTTTCTCACAGCTTATGTTGTTGCTTTGCTCCAAGAGTATATATTTGCATATTGATTCATTCTAAGATTGAAATATGTTTTTTGAACTAATGTAACACAGCATCTCTGTGCATTTGCTGTTTAAGGTTTTTAATTTTTACCTTTAAAAGTTTATGGAGCAAAAATTTTTACCATGCAATGCAATAAAATGTATATTTGATTGTTGTACATAAATTTGTAAGTTGTCAACTCTGTAACATATGTTTTAAAACAACTTATTATTTATAGTTTAACTCTTTAGATCCCAGCCCCGTGAAAATCTCTTAGCCTTTCTTTCCCAAGGAAACGGCCGAAAAATGTCTTCCCCCATCGGAGAAAAGCGGTTCCTTTATCACTGAGTTTTGACAGTTCAGAACCTCCCTTTCTTGACCAGCAGTTAGGGCGAAAGACCTCCTATTGTGCTAATCCCTAGTGATCTATTGTAAGTGCTTTCGACAAGGTATTTGCACACTGAATAGTTACTTTCAGTGTGCTTGCTACTGCCATGATGATTGATTAGAGGTCGGATACACGGATTACCCGTTTCCCCTCTTCCTTAAGTTCCCAAACCTCAAGGGGTGTAACCTAATCAATAACTCCCGAGTCGGGAGGGAAAGCACTGGTTCCAATATGGCTGGGCCGTTTTGGGGACACATATGGGCGAGCTGACACGGCCGATACGGTCCTTAAAGAGTTAACATTATGAAGTCCAATTGTAAAATTGATTTGTGTATTTAAGTTAAAAAATATTGAAACTAAAGAATAATAGGGATACCCTGATTCGGGAGCTATTACAAGCTTTTATGGATTTTAATAGGTATCTAGAGATTATACTACTATTTATATTTTTGAATTCTCACAGTGAACTGGTAAAAAGTAAATTACATTTTCTTAATTTTTATGAGTTTGCAAACTTTAAAATCACAACACTAAGCAAATGCTGAAGGGAGTTGACACTTAGCAGCCTGCTGCAGCTTTAAACAAACTGAAAAATGTTTCTGCCAGGACTTTTTTTAGTTTTTAATTACATAATTTACTAATTTAAAATACGGTAGAATAGAAATTTCCAGTGAAAATTCTTCTTCCTTCATTGTCAAATGTTTTGCTTTGATCAAGGATTTTTTAATGACTTATGACTTCTTTCTCTTAACATGTTGTGTGAATCTGCATGTACAAAGTTAAAAATAGTCATCTGATTCAATATTTTTATGAATAATAAAGTTTAAAAAATGTAAAATTGTTTTAAACTCTAGAAAATTAGAAAAATGCTCTTCAATCCACAATTTTCTGAATCAGAATGTAGGGAATTTTTGCAATCTCACAAATCCTAACGTCTGTTTTTTTTTTTTTTTTGACACAAAAATTAGATCAATCATGGCTTTTTCTCATCAGTTAAATATTTATTCAGCATCCACATACTTTTTTCAGATATTATTTTATCCTAAATAATGTTATATAAACTAATAGAACCTGGTTAATTTTTTTTTTTGACCAACTCTAGTGAAGTAGTACTTGGGTAAAACCAGTTAAAAAGGCTATAAATGCTGGTGGTGCACTTACAATTGACTATAAAATCTTAGCAGTTATAAGTTAATATTTGTTAGGTAAACTGTATTTTAACAGCTAATAATGCTTAAACTTTCACTTTATTAATGTTACATATATGTTTATATATACATATACGAAGAGGGGAAAATGAAGTAGAACGCTATTTAAGAGGAAAAAAAATCATGTATCTATATCCAAAATAATATAGTCAAAAGAGCAATATTTCAGTTTGCGTATAAAAAAAAAAAAATGCTAAATGTTTTCATTAGAAAAATATATTAATTATTAGCCTTCCTTTTATTCAAGATATATAGCAAATGTGTCATATAAAAAGTAATAGACATGCTCAAATTCCTGCTTACCTGCATCTTCGTTCCAAATAACAATATCAGTTTTTTAAGTTAATTTGTTTTTATCATGCTAATCTTGCTAAGAGTTTGTTTCTATATTACTTAAATTGAAGTATTGCATGACTAAGCTGAAAGGTAAAGTATTATTTTTTAAACTTTAATTTGTTTAACAGTGAGCGCTGCACTCCATCCCTGGAGACCGGCAGTCAAGTTTTCCTTTGGACAACGTTGTTTCTTGCAATTGACAGTTTCAAAGTTAAAAAGTAAATATAGTAATTTCAATGAAATTTATTAAAACACTAAACAAAAATATAGCTTGGATTTACTTGTATTGCAAAACGTCGCTACTTTTTTGGTCAATGGTTGATGAACAATTATTTCAGTATGGATTAGAATTTTAAGGTGAATGGAAAGGGCAGGAATATTGAAGCGGTGCTCAATGTTAATTTTGATAATATGAGAATAAATGAAATAAGATATATAAAATAAAATTGCATTTTGAGTATTCTAAAATTAAAGAAAAAAGTATTATTATTTTTTTCTCACTCCTACCCCTTCCATTAAAAAAATACTTATTAAAGGATAACTAATGTATAATACTAAATTGTTTACTGGTAAAATCCATTGGGAATTTCGGGCTATTGTGAATAATTATTAGTATGTTTATAAAACACCAAACAGCAAATGATCATAATCAAATTGCATTATCTTAAAATTTGTAAAGGTCCTAATTTTTACATTTTGAGTCAAAACATTTGGTTTTACTAATGTCGGAGAGTTAAAAGTAGCTAAATACCGTATTTACTGGTGTATAACACTTACTTAAAAAAAAAAAAATTTTTTTTAAGGCAAAAAATCTGAGTGTGCATTATACATGGAACAATTTTTTACTTGTGAATATAGTCCACGATATATGTGTTCATCAAGAAATTTATTCAAAGTAGATAATAAAACTGTAAAAATCTTTCTCAATCAAAGTTCTTGTAGCATCTTTATTTCACTGGTTACAGCTTCTGTTATACAAAATTGTTAGTAACATTATTTTTAACACTCATTAGCAATTTTCATTTCCACTAATAGTGTTATTATCACAGTCCTTGTCATCACTGGCACAGTCAATAACCTCTTAAATGATATGGTCTTCAGTTCCATCCACTTAATTGAAAAATTCAGTCACTCAAAATCACTTATGCGTCAAATGCATAGTGCATGTTACATGCGAGATAACAAAATTTCACCTATTTTTCTTGTGAAGTATGGGATGTGCATTATACATGCATGCTGCTCTACACAAGCAAATATAAGTATTTTATGAAAGCAGACATTTTCATTTTTCTTTCTTTGCACTATTTCATTTATATACTTAATTGTAAAACACTTAAATAAATTTGGTTGCTTGAAAGGTAGAAAATATTGTTAAAGAATTTTAAAAGTGTAAATTAAAAATTTTGTTTTGGTTGCTTTTCTTATTTTTGAATATATTTTTTACCTGACATCATATTAGCTGCTATCTGAATATCTTAATTTTAGGAAAAATTAAGTTTCATGTATGAAATTTAAACCTTTTCTGGGTCAGTGAAATTTCTTTGGATACATTTGAAATGTTAAGGAAAGTACAGCTGCCTTCTCATTCCATCAAATTTTTTGAATTATGTCTGTAAAGTCTAGCATGTTTGCAATTGTTTTATATTGTGTTACCCCAGAAAGAAATATATTTTAAAATAAATACAATTATTATTTGTTTATGAATATCTGCTCTATTGATTTTATCTGTTATTTTTATTTTTGTTGGCATTTGGTTGATGGCTATGTAGTCTGTTATGTTTAAAATTTATAATCCTAATTTTATTTTTGTTCATTGTTGAAGTATGTATTTTAAAATTTGTGTACTTCAAAAATCACTTAAATTTTTATTCTTTTGTTTAGTGTTTATGGTTATTTAATTTTTGTTCATTTATTTTCAGTGTTTTTGTATCAAGTTTTATTTATTTTTAAATATAAATGAGTAAACATAATTTACAACATGATTTTTGTTTTCTTCCTATAATATGGCTTTTATAACACTTCAACACTTTTCTTAGCAAGTAAAAAATATCTTGCATTAGTATAAGAGGATAATGAGCTTCTGTAATGTATTTCAACATTTTCATTAATGAATTCAAACTGTCATTAAGCTATGTAAAATATAAGACAAAATTGTGACTGTATGTACTTCATGATTGTGTTTTAGAGAATGTTTGGTAAAATAACAGTATTTTGCAGTTTATTAGTGCTTCTATTTGACTTAGATATCTACAATGTGAAATTATAAGTTTTTTGTGTTAACACTGGTATTCAAACTAGACAAAAATGCTTTATATCTTTTTTTTTCCTAAGAGCCTATTCGGAAAGTAAGTTCCGTTGCAAAAAAAAAAAAAAAAAAAAAAAAAAAAAAAAAAAAAGTAAAATATTTTCTTTTCAAGCCAGTTTTATTTTTACATGAAAGAGCATACCTTAAACTATTTTTTTACATAGTTTCTGTTAATGTTCAAACACTTGTCATAAAGGGTTACCAGCTTTTCTATACCTTTTTTGTAGAAACTTTGCGGCAATGAGGATAGCCATGACTCTACTGCATTTTTTACCTCATCTTTGGATCAGGTGGAAAGTGCTTTCCATCTAGCTTGCACTTCATACACAGGAACAAGTAATATATAATTTTTTTTTTTTAAAGTCAATTCCTATTTAGGTTAACAAAGAAAAATTTTATTTTAGTTAGTTTTTATTAAATTAATCATTTAAATTTAATTAATGAATTAATATTGGAAAAAACTGTATTAACATCAAGTGTCATCCTCTACAAGTTAAAAAAAAAAAGAATTTGAGTGGATGAATAAAAATAATTTTATTAACGATTAAAAATTTGAATAAGATATATATAATATGTAGTGTAAACTAATAGTAAGAATTAAAAACAAAACCAAAAAAGAGATGCACAGTTAGATGTTACAATAGTTCTAAATACAAAATTTTAGTATTCTACTCTTAAAAGTTTTAGAGTTGTGGGAAATGCGAAATTATTTTGGGCATAGACCAAACAATGACTGAAAATCGTAAAATTCGGCGACATTTTGGTAAAATACGCCAAGGTCAACAAAAAATGGCGAGATTTTGGCCATGGACCAAACAATGACTATCGCCAAATTTGGCAATATTTCATCAAAAATCGCCAAGGATGAAGATAAATGGCGATATTTTGGGCATGGACCAAATGACTGACTGCAGATGTAATATATTGTAGATGCCCATAACATCAATATTTTGAAATTCTTTTGTGTAGTCCTGTAAATAGACTCTCGAATAGATTGAAACCAAAAATTGAGATGCACAACTACATGTTACATCAATCTTATCTATGAGTGTTCCTGTAGCAGAACTATCAATGATAAAGACACTTTTTTCGATGGAAAAATTAATTTTCTGACCTATAACAGCATATATCACTTCTGAGTCGTTTGAACTAGCCTAATACCTCAAAAATACGTTTTAATGAATTTCTGCCTATAGAGTGCTGTAATGTATTTAGAATCTTTTGGGCTGCCCTGTAGATAAACTATGCAGTCAAATGGGACCGAAAGGGGGGGGGGGTGCACAACTAGATGTTACAACAATCCTGAATATAAAGTTTCAACATTCTATGTCTAATAGTTTTTGAGAGTGTAATGTATTTAGAATCTTTTGGGCGGTCCTGTAGATAAATTATCCAGTTGATTGGGACCAAAACTGTATTAACATTAAGAGTCATCCACTATAAGTTTAAAGAAATGTATTTGAACGTGAGCTGATGAATAAAAAAATATTTTATTAATGATTGAAAATTTGAACAAGATATATATAGGGAGAGTGTGAACTAATAGTAGGAATTGAAAAAGTAGTCGGTACCAAGTCTGGGCTGTATGATGGGTGATCGAACTGCTCCCAATGCAACTGCCGAATCATCATTTGAGTAACAGACAGTATGAGGCTAAGCAGTGTCATGGAGGCCTGCACATGAAGCTAGGTGGAAAATGCTTTGGATACGACAATAAAGTGAAAATTGCTGTGGAGTCATGATTATCATTGGCGGGTAGTTTCTATGAAGGTATAGAAAAGCTGGTAACCCACTACGATAACTGTTTGAACATTGGCAGAAACTATCTAGAAAAATAGTTTAAAGTTTGCTATTTCATGTGAAAATAAAATTAGCTTGAAATTTTTTTTTTGAAAACAGAACTCTCCTCGTATTTTCATTCCCACCAAAACAAAATTTCATCAATTTTCAGTTTAACCTTAACATTAATTAAAAGGAAATTTTAAAACTGTGTGTGACTTGTTATGTATGATCTTAGTGCTGTTCTTTTAACTGTAAGTAGCCCTCTTGAAAGTAAAACACTTCCACTCGCCTCTTAAAAGAATGAACTTGCCACTTTTATTATGAAGGTATATTTATAGATATAAATCAATCCTACCCATGTGGTTATTGCATATTTCAATAGCCATAAAAGAACTTTTATTTTATGGCTATTAAAATGGGTATTACAGGAAGCAGTGAGGGCTAGTTCCAAGCATACATGCTTATACCTTTATAGGAAGTTTACAAAGAATCAAAATAATATATTTTTTAGCTTACTACTGCATTACTTGTTTTATAATAATTGTAGTGATATTTGAAAATCAGAATTTTGGAAGAGGTGGCCTTAACTTGCTTTTATGCTATATTTTGTTGTTTTCAATGCAAATTTATTATTGTGTGTAAAATTTGTATTTTGTTTTAATGTATTGTTTTGGCATTACAATCCTACTTCAAAAGAGCTGGTGAGTCTTCTGCCTATATAGAAGCCATCTTGCTTTTTTATCTGATTTATGTTACTAATTTAAAAATATGTGTATGTTTAAAGCAATATAAAGGAACTAGACATTTCTGGAATTTAATCATACATTGTTCAGATGTAATTGTTAAAAATGTAATGCTGTTGTGTCATCCAACAAACAGCTCCTGTATTGATACTATAAATTTAGCAATATATAAAGTAAACAAATAAACAAGAAATCCCACATATAGAATTGCACAAGTAATAAATGTTAAAAGGCGATCAGAAGACATATGGGAATAAATAAATTAGGAATCTGACTAAACAGCATATTTTGAAAAATGGGAAGATTCCTCTCAAAATATTAACCCCCAGCTATAAAAAAAAAAAAATTAACTGCAAAGGTGACTAGCTTTTTCACCTTCCTGTTTAATGTTCATTGCATATAATATGTTGCTTATCAGCTATAACAAGGTTTGTAAAGTTTTTTCTTGGATGGCGTACTTAGAATTTTGACCGAGCACCTTGTGTAAATCTGAGTCTAGTGAATTTGCAGTTAAGGCTACGATGTATTTTTTGGAGCAATTTGAGAAACCGTGAGTTGTAATATAAATGGACATTTTTCCATTGAGGAATCCTATTCCTTGGCACTTAAAATATTTTTTACATTTTACAACTTTTTTTTAATGGAAAATTGAAAAAAATAACAGTAAAAATTAAAAACAAAGGCAAAAAGTCACAAAATTTAAATGATAGGCTTGCAGTCGGTAACATCTACCAACGTTAGCCAGTTGTGAGATAAAAATGATGACAATCTTAGTACTGCATATATTAATGTTTTATAATATTATTAGTTTAATGCATGGAGTCCTTATGATTAAAATAAACATGTAAAAAAATTCCCAGCATACTGTGCTTGTCATGGGCACTAATGCATTTTCATCAATTATACATTTGCATGGATGAAGCTATCTGATGACACAAGTATATGAAAAGATTTTCTGATTTCAAAACAAAATATCTAAACTGTGCTGCATTTAAGTAAAAAGTCTAAAAAAAAATTTTTAAATATATTTTTGAAAAGAACAAAATAAACATAAAAAATTGAAAAAATAGTCTTGAAAGGAAGCAAACATAAAAGGTAGGAATTCAAGACAAGAAAATGTACCAATATACGACACTAACCACTCATTTCGACTTGAAATCTCCTTGGAAAAAAACACTCAAAATACTGGTGTTAAACAATAAAGTAAATAAAAAACTTTGTAAAAAACACACATAAGATGTTATAGGTAAGAGGATACGCACGTTTCAACCAAAAATTGTTTTGGCCTTCATCAGTCCAAGCTCTTCGTTGCAAGCAACACTGGGAACTGAAAAGAGAAAAACAAGCAAGATGTTGCCACAAGGGGCAAAGAAAAAAAAAAAAATCTCCTTGTTAGACTCCAAATAGTTGCTTTTTAACATTTATTGTTCGTGTAATTCCAAACGTAAATTTATTTTTGCATTACTGCACAAAGGTTTACTAAAATACCTCATAAAAATGTAATTTAATGGGCATATAATCAAAATTTTTATTCTGCAATTATCTGAACCAATAATCACACAGGTGCTGAAATAATTGATTGAAGTTGATAATGACCATATGTAGTTGGAAATCACTACTGGAAAAAAACAATTAGTGTTTAGTCATTTTCACAAAGGCAAACGTGTTAACTCTGTATTAAAACACATGAAAAGACCAGACTTTTGATAGATAAGTGTTTGAAAGCTAACTTTTTAAAATTTTATATTCATTTGAAATTATTCCATGTGTGACTGTGAAAAAATTTTGTAATAATTTGTAGCTTGTTTTGTTAATTTAGTATTTTTAATTTCAGCAAATCTTAACTTTGTGGAAACAAGTACTAATTCTTCCTCAAGTAATAGAATTTATTACTGGAACAAAATATCTTCATACTTTGTTTAAAGTGTGCATTTATACCATCGAATGTGATAGTTTACTATATACAGAATTAACAATATACAATGAAAACAAAGTTAATATTTTTTGCATAGCTTAATAATTTTTCAAGTATCAGAATTCGTTTTGTAGAGTTTTACAGAGTAGAATCAACAGTAAAATGAATAATTTGAATAAAATTTATTTTTATTGAAGATAAAATGTATTTTAGACCCCTCCTCCCCTTCCTGGGATAAGTAGTGATGTAATGAATATTCGGCCACTATTCGGTATTCGGTAAGCCGAATATTCAGTAGGCCGAATACTGAACAGGTATTTGACCGAATATTGCTACATATTCAACTGAATAATTTCAGAAAAAAAGAGAGAAAAATATTTTTTAATGCATTTACAAATAATATTGCTTAATTATACTTCAATGAGTTAATCTCATATAATAAAATATCGTAAGTCATTGAATTTTAAGCTGAATGAAACATAATCTAACGCATTATTAATAATAATACTGAAATGCAGAATTTTCTACTTGGTGACTCTACTTGACTTGATTTTCTAATTTCTTTATTGGGTGGGCTTAGAAGGATTTTTTTCAGATCCCTAATTACAAACATAATTTTATAAAGCTGCTAAATATGTTTTGCTCAGAGTGTATAGTACCAGATTAATGACATTTACCATAGCATATTTATTAAATTATGAATATCTTAAAATATAATTATTGATACGAATTTTCAGGCAACCTGCTGTTCTTGTAATTAAAATAGTTTAAAATTTGTATTCTTTGCTTCAAATAGTTAAGTTGTGCATTTGTTACATCAAAATTGGTCAACTAGAGCCTTCCAACTGATTTGTATGTCGTTTCTAGAAATCTCGAAAAATATTGGTCCTAGGCCTTCCGTAACTTCACTTTTGGGGACTTATTTTTGGTGCTAAATTTGGCAATATTTCGCCAAAAGTCACCAAGCGTGGCAACATTTTGGTCATTTGGCGCGTTTTTCCCAATAGGGCTTGTAAAGTTAGTTTTGCTGCATTAACATGCATAATAGTTTAATATTTTTCTTCTACGACATAATCAAAATTCCTGCTTTATGTGGAATCTTTGAGAAATAGATTCTTCTGGAAGCTCCTTGTAGCTTCTGCCTCTCCTATAAATATAAGCGGACTACCCCGATAGTCTTGCTTCTGCTTCCGTCAAGAGCAGATATATGACTATGAAAGCTTAAGGCTTTGTATTGACACTATAGAAGCAGTGTTATCGCTTGTTTATGAAGCTTTGATTTTAAGTGCTAAATTCTTCATTGTTGAGTCTTGAGGGACCTTTAGTGTTATCCTTCGTATATTTCTACTGAATTTTGCCTGTAGAAGTGTTTTATTTTGTGTGAGAATTAAAGCATTTGTGATAGCTTCTGTACTAAGCACTCTATTAAAAGAACATTACTGTTTGATTGTGCTTATGAATTTTGTACAGCTGATTGTTCGACAAAGTTCTAGAAGCAATAAAGTTTGTGTTCCATCCTGACAAGTAGATTGTTTTCTGGAACTTTCTACACCTACTGGACTTTGGAACGACAAAACCCGGGAATTAGCAGTGTATTCTGCAACATTATGCTGTTATTAGTGTCTAACTTTGAAAAGATATTTTATCATGACCAATATTTTATTAGTTTTACAAATAATATACTGTTTTGTGTTTTTAAGTACCTGCAAATAATATAAAATGAATTTTAATTAATCTTTATTTAGTATTTAATTACAAAATTGAAAAGCAATATTTTATTTACAGTTAAAATGAAATTGAAAAAAAATGTAATATTCGGTATTCGGCCTAAACTATGTGCCGAATATTCGGCCAAATCACTATTCGTTACATCTCTAGAGATAAGTACAGTGTAGGTCTGGTAATTTAAGAGTGGGTGTATATTAGTTCATCATTTTCAAATTGAAAGTGAGGTCATCATTTTACATCACTTGTCCAAAACTGCTTTAGAAATCTGAAAGCTGTAATATAAGAATTGCATTAATTGAAATAATTCTGCAAAATTTGAGATTCTGATTACAGCATAAGGAAATACTGTGAATGAACCAAAACTGACATTACTTTTAAGTATCGTGGTCGTAACAAACATGTTAGGATAGTCTATATTATTGTATAGATCCTTTTTCATCAAAGAATAAAATGATAATAGTATATGGGTGTTGCAAATAGCTTCTATTTGAAGAGTATTATCTCAATGTATTGTAAATAAAAGCGAGTTTATGAACTTTCTTACATATTTTCTCCCCCAAATAATATGAAAAAACACTAAATGTCATGAAAGTGAAACTTAATTTTCATATTTCATACTCTTGTCATCTGTGTGGGTTGTTAGTTCATTTAGCTATTTGTATGTATATGTACAAAATGAGTCAACTTTTTAGTGACTGAAAGCTTCTTGTAGTTATTATAATTGTTTATAATAACCTATGTGTAGCTGGCCACCTCTGTTGTGTGAACAATTTTTCAACTATGTGATGTGAGATGTTTCAGTCAGTGCTTTGAGCTTTGTCTTTAGTTGCCATGTTTTGCTGTAAAATAGATTTTAAAACTTGTGTCATATTAACCAAACTAATAAACTAATGATTTTATATTTTTATAAGATGTTCCTTCTTTATTACTGTACATCAATATGTAACAAAAAGAGGAAATTGCAGGTGAAGCAAAATATGGGACAACAGCAAATGACACAATCAATATGGGGAATTTCTCTGTGGGGGACTTTCTAAGGGATCCTAGCCCGTATTTACGTGAGGTTTTTTAGAAAACCACAGAAAACCGCATGGGGCTAGGTCGACAGGCGCGACCGGGGTTTGAACCTGGCACCTCCCGCCTTGCAGTTTTGAAAGCAGAGCTTCTTAGACACTGGTGGCACCCTAAG
The DNA here is from genome assembly GCA_038373885.1 of Cheiracanthium punctorium. NCBI lineage: Eukaryota > Metazoa > Arthropoda > Arachnida > Araneae > Cheiracanthiidae > Cheiracanthium > Cheiracanthium punctorium. The sequence continues at coordinate 935,587 of JAWZYV010015503.1, forward strand.
TGTTATGGCCAACCTTTAATGCATATATCACAGATAGTTCTTTTACAGGGATGCTCATAAGAATTACATTACGCTCTATGTGTATCTCTGTAAGTACTGAATAGATTCCTAAACTTTTTTTACTGATAGTAAGCTACACTATTCTTGAGTATTACAGGCTAAAATTCATGCATGTAGCGTAAATAGTTCCTTTACAGGAACACTCAAAATAATTCTAATACATTATGCTCTCTGGGTATCTCTGTAATTACAGAACCGATTCTAAAACTTTTTCACTAATAGAAAGCTGCTCTTTTCCTGATTAAGATAGAATAAATTCATGCATATAGCATAAACATTTCTTTTACAAAACATTTTACAAATAATGTCGTAACTGTCTCTATTTGCCAAATGCCTGAATAAAATCTAAATTTAGTAACTCTGCATACTCTCTTATTTTAAATGAAGTATACTACTGTGCATTATACTTCATTTAAAACAAGTAAAAAGCAAATAATATTTAAATGCAGTTTCTTTTGTCACAAACATATTTGTTATTCACACATGCTTCATTTCTCTCGGGACGTAATTCTAAAGCCGATGCGGACAAAGTCGCGGGCAGCAGCTAGTTATAAATAAATTAGAAAATGGGAAAAAGCAGTTTTGTAAGACATAGGAAAGAGTAGCACTGTGGTATAACATCTAAAAAGCCCCCCCACTCCCCCTCAAAAAAAAAAAAACAACATAAGTTTAGATCTTGTTTGCTTTTATAAACATTTTTTTCCTAATCAAAACTTTATTTCACCTTTTACTTGAATTATTTTGTATCATTTTCATTAATATCCGAATTTGCCCTTCAAAGAAAATTTTTCTTTACAACTTTACATGAAAAAAATTATTAAAAAATACATTAGAACCTCGATTATACAAAGTAATTGGGACTGAACCTACTCAGGGTGTCTACTGGAGTGCAGAAAAAAAAAAAAAATTCATGACCACAAGGGAATTTTCATGACATACCGCCATTTTGTTGCTTTTGAAATGTAACTAATTTTAGTCATATTATAATTTTATATATATATATATATACAGGGTGTCCCAAAAATAGCGTCTAAACTCTGCACAGCCCGATTTCTCGTTGGAAGCACATAAAAATTGCCCAAAGAACTGTACCTGTACGACCTATAGTTTTCGAGAAAAATAGGAAAATCAAATTATGACATCACACCTAGTCAGATAATGTAGACGCACGCGCGCATGCCGGGTGCGGATACATTCAAAGGTCTTGCAGATAGTTTTCCGGTAATTCCAAGTTTTTATTTTATTTTATGCATAGTTACCTAAAAGAAATATCTTTTTTAAGTCACTATAGCCCAAACGCATTGCACAGATGTGTGCGCATATGCATATACACGTGTTCATATACACACTATGTATTTAGCTATCACGAACTATTATGAGTTTGCAGATAGTTTTGGATTACGTGTGCAGATAGCTTTATCTTTTATCTGACTATGACGTCACATCCAGTGCAAGGAATATCAATTAGAAACATTAAATTGGACACTGGACTGGATAAGGGGGACTGCTATGCACATCAAATCTGCCACCTTTGAATTCCTTCCAATGAAAACGTTTTAAAGGATTGATCTAATTATAGTAAAAAGTGATTCAGTCCCTCCCCTTCATTCTGTGCACATTTATATGGGCACCAGATTGATGCAGAGCGAGCAGTTAGCCATTACACGCCGCACCCAAGCCTCGATAGTCACGATGGAATTTTTATCATTCTATGAAAGCATATGCAAGAAAACCTATGTTCATGCTTCCAATAAAGGCTCTTTCGGTATACTGGATATGACGTTTCTGCTTTTGTCTTGCATTTTTCTTGTAAACTATGGATCGTACACGTACAGTGCTTTGGGAAATTTTTATGTACTTCCAACGAGGAGTCTGACTATGCAGAGTTTGGGAGCTATTTTTGGGTCACCTTGTATAGATATACATATACAGGTTGATTTGCTACCAGACTGACAAACTTGCAGGGGGCACAGAGACGGTTCAGAATCACATAGAAATATGGTATTGGAAACATCGTCTTCATATACCTGTACACTTTAGAAAAAGAGTTCAAGTGATAGTAAACTTTCCTTTTAGTAAACTGTTTTTGAAAAACATGGTTTTTCAAAAACTAATCCCTCTTTCACCGATTGCACTTGCTAAAAATAGTTATTTCAGAATTGCTTCTTTCATTTCATTTATGAAATTTTCGAAGGAAAGCCCATTGTTTATGAAACTTGATTAAGAAATTAGACGCACACTTCAACACTTCTTCCAAAGTGATTATTAACAGGTACACGAAGACGACGTTTTCGATCCCACATTGCTCTGTGATTCTGAACTATCTCTGTACCCCTGCACCCCCTGCAAGTTTGTCAGCCTGGTAGTAAATCACCCTGTATATATAGATACATATATATACATAAATATAATATTAATTACTCTTAATAGTCACTAATTAATTAAATGGTCAAAAGTAAATGAAATTTAACTATCTTTATTAGCAAGATAAACTGCCACACGGCAGTGAGATCGCAAGACAGTCCTTTTCCCTACCCTACAACAGGAGACTGGGTTGTAGGAAAAAAAATAAAAAAATTCATGACATCCTATAGAAATTCGGGACATTTTCATGACATTCATGATTTTCATGACCGGTAGACACCCTGCTACTTTGGATAATCGAGAATTCATCAATAATCATCTAGTTTAATATATAGTATTGTCATTGAACTATTATTATGAATACTATTAACTATACTATTAACTGTGATTAAAATTAAAATTATAAATGAAAATAAATTTATTTCTGAAACAAAAACCTACAGTGGTTTAAATGGAAGCTTCATCTGGTGTACATTGGCCATCCTTTGCCGTGCAGCTCTATCCTGAAGTTTTCTTAAAAGCATGAGTTCAGAGGAATCGCACTGTTTCGTGTTGTTCCCTATGTTACTGCCATAAATTGGACGTATATGCCAATATTGCATAATATAATACCAAATAATTTATTAGGATAGGATAATATAAGATCAAATAAATGAATTTATTAGTGACCTCCTTGCTCTCTGTGTTTGGAAGTTTGTCATTTTGTGAAATCATTGATCAATTCAAGAATTTAAAGAATGAAAGATTTACTTAACAAGTAAGTGTTTTATATTCTTCTCATGTTATTATTTCATAAGAATTGAAATGGAACTTTGAATTAGAGACTACACGGGCCTGAAAATAGAGTCCCAGCCTGGCCCGATCCTGATGATTCTTGAATTTGTAGGCCATGCCCGGGCCCATAGTTGAGGAGTAAAAATAAAAAAACTCAAATTAAAAAAAATATGAAGACGACCAGATAGATCAATAAATAAATATTTTTCAGACATTTTATATTAAGAAGTTATTAATATTAACTTTTTTGTGGGTTGCAGGAACTCGAAAATAAATTAACACTAAATACGAGTCCGGCCCGGTCCGTGCAGGTCTCTACTTTGAATTGGAAGAAGGGAGTCTTCGGTGGGCATCCGTTCTGATTTTTGATCCTAGTTCTTTTAGAGAAGATCATTTAATCAATAATGACATTAAAATTCAATTATAATTGGGCGATTTTACACCCCCCCCCAAAAAAAAAACAGCTTTAGGGATGCCCTCGACTTACATAGTCTCATCTCTTTTGACCCTTCACTTTTTTGGTGCACCAGCCGCCTATGATCCTATTCATAAGAATGATTAATCTATGTGTAGTTAGTATCTACATACACAGTCTTTGCTAGAAATTTTGGCTGCCAGACTATTTCTTGTAAACTCTCTGGGAGACTATCAGTGCTCGCCTTCAGATCAGTTAGGTCAGCTACTGATATTTAAAATTAGAAACGCTATGCAGAAATGTCATGAATTTTACATCTGTTTGTGGACTAAACAGGATTATGATACAGAAATAACTGATACAGAGATAACAGAAATAGACTGAGGTATAGAAGAGTTTCAAATATCATCTAAATTGATAAATTCAGTTAAAATGACTTAAAAGCAATTCATGTACGGTACAAATATATACTGTGGAATTCAGAGTTGATAGGGGGTAATGACAGTGGGATCATCTCTCAACTAAAGGCATTAATTCGTGACAGGAAAAAGCAGCAGTGGAGAACTAAGGGAGAGGAGGGGGCACTGACTGCCTTCCAAATATACTGAAAATTTTAAATTACAGTTTGAAATTTTTCTTAGAAGATTTTAATGTTCAAGATTATACCAAAATCTCAAGAGACAAAGCCAAAGGTGAAGTATCTCCCCTCACAACAAAATATTAAACGTAAAACCTGTCTTAAATGGGCCCTGCGCTAAGCTGAAAGCTTTAGGTCACACCTGTCTTCGTTAAGTTATGTTTATGACTTTCTGCACAAAAAAAATTTATAACATCAGCTATAATATTGTGATTATAACCCAATTTTACTTTTTACTACCTCCCGCACAGTAAAAATGTTCCTTTTGCCTATTGCAGCTATTTTAAGTGATTGTAGCTATTTTAAGTGATTGCAGCTATTTTTAGTGATCAATAAAAAATTTGAAAATATTATGTTTAATATGCAAAGTTAGAACATTCGGCAGACAATTTTCATCGGGTCTCTTCCATTCCAATATATTGCATGCCACAGGATTCACAGGATGTTAAATCGTTCTATCAAACAGAAATTGCTTTTTCAGTTATAGATACTGCTTTAAAGACAATTAACGAAAGGTTCAAAGAGAATGAGCTGGCTATTTTTCAATCTCTAAAACATTTAACCTGTTACAATATCCACCAAAAATTATAAATAACACATCGATTCAAAAAGTTTCTGAAACATGATCTTAATATGGAAAAAATAAAAGCACAAATACTTTCAATAATGCCAATTTTAATTGATAGTATTTTTGTGAAAGGTCCATTTTAATCGATTGTAATTTTGTGAAGGGTCCATTTTAATGGATTGCAATTTTGTGAAGGGACCACAAAAGGGACCCAATTTTCCTCCCTCTGCAACTGGAACATAAGAATCCAGCTAGAATGTATAAGTTTACTGAGTATTTAAAAGAAAGAGAGAGGGGGGTGTTTAGAAGAATTTAACTTCTTGGGCATAAAGCTTATGAAAATAGTCCAGTGACACACACAATAAAACATACTCAGATTAAATATACATAAATAATTTTTACTAAAAGTATGTTACATGAAATTATGTACAAAATGTTTTTGTATTCCTATTTACATTTTATCCTGCAGTATCCAACAGACTTTGTAATGATGTTGGTACCCAAGTCTTTTGATTGAATACAAAAATTGTACCTTTGTCTAAGTACAAAAGTTTGCTTCCAAAACGATGAACTTGTTTGCCTTCTTGGTATCGACCAGGTACAGGCATAAAAATAATGCTGCTTTCTTGTGCCTGAAAAGTAAATACATAAATAAAATTTCTCTATTCACACAATTAATATGAGTCATGAATCTTAAAGGGGAAAAAAAAAAGAAAAGAGATAAACTAAAATTGTTTGGTTTATATAATGTCGCAGCACAATGAAAAATGAATATTATGTATTCCTTTACTTTTCTTAATTACAAGTTTTTTAACTGGATAGTGGAACTGAAAATCTAAAAAGTATACACATATTATCAAAAAAATTGCACTGATGCATTAACAATTTTCCTCCAACAAATAGGGCAGAGTGTCTACTAAATTTATGAAAGTCAATTTCCTGACTTTTGGGAGCTTCTTGTAAAAATTTCCTGACCATATGTGCATTATACTTTGGGAAATTCCTTAACAGCACACTCCCTTTTTATATTTAAATATTTTGCTACATCTTACTTGAAATAAATTTTCAACTGTAATATAATTATGGATGCACTTAAGTTAGATAGAAAAAATTACTATGAGTTTCAAGTTACCGGTTTAAATTGAACCAGTATGGACAAATACTACTTGTGCTACAGGTGATACCAGGGTGAGTAGTCAAATTTCATTCTAAAAATCAAGCACTTTTAAGCACTTTATAAGCACACTTTTAAGAAAAATCAAGCATGTCATCATCAATTTTTTTAAAAATGTATTATACATGCAACAGATCAGTAGCGTAGCCAGGAATATTTTGCAGCGGGTGGCTGAGAACTCAAAAATTCGAATGCAGTATAGCTTATAAAAATCACTAATATATATATATATATATATATATATATATATATATATAGAGAGAGAGAGAGAGAGAGAGAGAGGGGCCGGGATTAGAGATTGGCAACCCCCCCCCTTCAAACTTTGGCCTAAAAAAGTTTGCATATAAAAATGAGCAAGAAAAGGACGGAAAATTTTAAAAATCATAAACTGAGTTAAAATCTTTGAAGTTGGAAAAACACACTATAGGAAAAATAAATAAATTTGGCTTGGGTCTTCAATTGAACCTCAAATTCCTGAAATCCAGGGAAACTTTCAAATACACTATCATAGGAATCTCAAAAAGCTATTGAAATTATTCACGAATACGTAGTTTTCTCCAAATCTTACGTTCACTCATTTTGGGGATGGCTGCAGCCCCATCAGCAACACTCTCGCTACACCACTGCAACAGATGAAAACAATTTAAGCTTACTTCAGGGATGCTACAGTTGAAACCCCAGTTTGTCTCTGTTTGTCTCAACTAAAATTCGTTCTCCCCCCCTCCCCAAGTTTGCCTCTCAACTAATTTTATTTATTTTATCTCAGTTTATCTCTAGAAGAAAATTTTTAAATCAGTTTCCCCCTTTGCAATGGACTGAATTTTTTGGGTGGCCACTTCATTTTTTAGTGGAACAAGCCTGAAATTATAACAATTGCAACTGTATTTTACTCATGTTTGGTTTCTATGAAATTGTGATTAAGATGCCAAATTTAAAAAGTTTTGTGTAAAATTGTAAAAATCGGTGGGAAAATGTAAAAAAAAAAAAAAAAAAAAAAAAAAAAAAAAAAAAAAACAGGAATTTCACGCAAAATTGTAAAAATACTTGGGAAAAGCATAAAAAAAACGGGAGTTTTGCATAAAATCGTAAAAATTAGTGAAAAAGTGCAACTTAAAACTGAAAGCACATAAATTGGCAAGTATGAATAGGTAAATTTCAAAATTACTACCGTAATTTATGGAAGAAACGCCGCATCCACAATCTCTCCCCCCCTCCGAAAAAAAAGAAGCATCGCATTGGGATATAAGGGATTGGCATCGCATGTCAAAAGTCGTGGGGGGGGGGGGGGGAGAGGAGAGAGGAGAGATAAATGGTAAAAATATCTCATTTTATCCCCCTTCCCATATAATGTTTTAAAGTATTTACCACTATTTTACGAAGCTTACGATTTCCATTTTCGAATTAATCAGTGTCCGATTTCATATAAAACATATCAATTTTTATATTCACAAAGGCGATTTTCTAGAAATAAATAAATAACTTGTAAAAACTTCTTGCATTTGCAAAAAGTTCGGAAGCGATCACATGAGAAGGCTCCAGTCAAAAGTAAACAATTTTTTTTTTTTTTTTTCTCGTGGATGGCCAGCTGTTGATTACGTAGTGAGCGCAGCAAATTGTTTGTTTTAAGCTTTGAATGTTGTGTGACAACTCGATGTTTCTATCATTTATTACTTTTGATATTCATAGCATAGGGATTTATTTTAAAAGCACTCAGCATTTCCCGAGCTTGCCAGTTACTCGTAGTCGACTTTCTACCGTAATAATAGCATAAGGCAGTGTTTATTCGGTACAATGCTCCTTCTCAAGGTGCAAAGCCGCACAGCGAAAAAACACAAATACCTTATAGATGAACTTTTTTTTTGTGTGTGTGTGTGTGTGTGTGTGTGGAGGGGGGGGGGGTGTAGAATGATTAAACTCGCATCGGGCGCAACAGCCTAGTTTTGGTTGATATTCAGTATTTTAAGAACAACCAGGCCCGGACTGGCTCTTATGGCTGCAAGTGTGAGTCAGCATTACTTTTGTACTTTTGTCATGGCCAACAGGGAACAACCTGCACCTGCTTTTAGGCACGCTCTTCGGGTTTCAAGATGAATAAGCGATGGTATGGGAGGGAAAAGTTGTTTTCGTTAGCGGCGTAGTGTTTATAAAAGGTTTCTGCCGGAAGCTCAGAAAAAAATAAGAACTTCCTTGCAAATTCCAGCACCTTAAGGGAATTTACGTAAAAAATAAGCACTTTCAAGAGTGCTTGAAAACAATTTTTAAAATCAAGCACCTTTTACGCACTTTTCAAGGCGCTATGCACCCTGGATACTTATGCGAAACATCTAGATGACAATATTAAATGCAGATGCCTAATTTCAAACACAATTGTTTATCTTTTTGACTAAACAAAAAAATGTTCAGGTCTCTGCCAGTATAGTAGACTATACTTCATATGTGAAAGAATACAGAGTAATAGTTAACTTATAAAATTATTACCATACTCCTCTAGAAATATATTTCAGCTGCATTGTCACGCCCATCTTCAGTCCTTCTCTTCCCGCATGGGAATGGCGTAGCTGCCTGCCTCTCTTCCTTCTCCTCCGATCTTTCGCTGGATGACGTCACCCCATATCTTGGCGATGTTTGCATGGGTTGCATCAAGACGATTATTAGCAGAGGGCAGCATCAATGATGCAACCCATGCGAACATCGACAAGAATATGGGGTGACGTCATGTGACGAAAGATCGGAGGATCATCATTGATGCTGCCCTCTGCTAATAATCGTCTTGATGCAACCCATGCAAACATTGCCGAGATATGGGGTGACGTCATGCAGCGAAAGATCGGAGGAGAAGGAAAAGAGGCAGGCAGCTGAAATATATTTCTGGAGGAGTATAGTAATAAATTTATAAGTTAACTATGGAAATCATTAATTCTATTTAAACATAAATCGTCTTTATCAGCATCTTTCACTCTGGAGTATGGAGGGGAGAAAAAAAAAAAAAAAAAAATCCTGCCGAAAAATTTTTATATGGAGAAAATTTTATTTTTTTGAGAATTTTCCTGACCCATTTTGCATTTTCTCATTTTTTTCTAGACTTTCCTGATCAGTAGACACCCTGTAGGGACATGTAAATCTTTTTTTCTTGGAGGGGTATTCAGTTCATTTATGCTGCAACACGAACCATCTGAATAAATAATGAAGAAAAAAAAAATATTTTTCTATAAACACCTTTTATAAAAACATTCTTGCCCCCCCCCCCTTTAAGTTCAAATACCCTAATTGGCTGTATGCAGATAGAGCTAGGTTGTCCAATTTACTTACTGGATATTAGATATTATTATTTTAATATTATATGATTACCCCCATCGATTAGCATATTTTTGAATAACACATTTATTTTTTATTGTTTAAAATAAGAATTTCATGAAGTCAAAATGTATTAAGGTGATATAATTGTAATAATTGCATGATGGTTTAACAAAGCAGTATTAGTAACTCTCAGGAGGGATAGATACTTTCTGGACTTCTATCTCAAATGTGCCAGTTAAGATCAATTGATATACAAATTAATTATCCTATCCTCTTTTTCACACCCACATACACAAAACACTGCATATAATAAATACTATATATCTTTGCCTATTATTTGTACATAAAAAATTTATTCTATTTTTTGTTTAACTGATAATTCACACTCCCGATTTTTATTAAAAAATAACTCAAACTTTTAGTAAGGAAAAATAAAAGTCTCTTAAAAAATTTACAATACTCAATAAACTATACAACTATTTTGCTTTAAACATTTTAAAACAAGGGCCAGATTTTACTGAAATAAGTTAAACATTTTTTTTTTTGATCATGTAACAGCAAAAATACAATTTTTTTTATTTTCGTGTTCAAAAATTCCTTTAAATTAAGGAAAGACAATTTCCGTTTTAGTGTGAGATGCTGAAAATCTGTACATTTTTTAAAAAGATTTTTTTTTCTTGACCATTGAATGGTGTTTTTAAATAAATTTAGTTCATTTATACACTGCAATCATATATCCCCTCTCCCCCATTACCTGTGTATGTACTAATCTATAAATACAAATATGAATTTTTCTTTCACCCTAGCGTAGGTGCACCTGTAACTAGCACTTAGCAGATAATTTTTTATATTAAGCTTTTATTTCAGAACTTTTATCAAACGGTGCTACTGGAGGGATGAACTCCCAATACACTTCAAGCGACTCTGATCAGACTATGATCTGAGTCTGTGAGGACATCTGAACAATTGAGTTACAATTTCTAGTTGTGAGGATATTGTTAAAAAAGTGATATTGTAAAAAAATATATATATATATATATATTTATTTTAATAAACTATTTTATTTAAGATGGGGTGAGTTAATAGGTTAAAAAAAAAATGATTTCACCAGTTAATGATTTCATGTGTTATTGGTGTTTCAGTTAAGTTCATGATAATTGCATAAAATTTCTAGGAAATGTAGTAAATAGCTTTTCAGAAAAATTTATCTGCAGATAATTTTTGAAAATATATTTTCTAGTGACTAAATCCCTTGTCACATTTTCTAATGACAATAATAAGTTATTAGTTCAGTGTTTCAAAATGCATTAAGCTTCTAATAGTAACATATTGTAAAAGGTTGTTTTTTTAAAAGACAGAAATAGCTGTAAAATCTAAAATTCTGCAACAGCCAATTTTCAACTGTGATTTAAGTGTATTTGTGTTTTACCTAAAACCAGACATGTTAAACTTCAAAAGGTAGTAAAGATGTGTATAAAGTTTTTAAGGAAATGACAAAGAACTGCCAAGTACTCAAAAGCTGAGATTTTAGAAATTATAGATGATACAAGTACATCATCATTCTAAAAAAGGCCTTATTTTGGTCTGACCCCCCAGGTGTTGCAGCACGAAACAGACCGAAAATTAATTTTAGAGCAAAAGAGGAGAAGGGAAAAAAAACTAGAAAAGGAGCAGCATAAAACAAAACGAGAAAATAACAAAATTTTCTGAGAGTAAGTTTCAAAGAGCAAGTCAGAAAAAGAAAGAAAGAAAGGAAAAAAAAAAAAAAAAAACTAGTACTATAACCCTATAACCTTAAGAAAAATATTTAGAATTTTATGTGAAGAAAAATATTATTTAGAAAGAACAGTTGATTGAGTCCGGCAGTGTCAAGTCTCTCTCTCCCCCCCCCCCAAACAACAACAACAACAAAAAACCCATGGAAAATGAGTATACTTGGCCTAAGAAAGCAGGTACAATGTTTCTAAAGGCTCCATGTTTTATGGAATAGTTATGACTGTAAACAAATCTTTCTACAGTTGACAGTGACATTATAAATAAAAGATATTCTATTTAAAAAAAAAATCAAACAAACACAGAAAGGATGACATAAACTGATAAAAGATTAACGTTGTCAGAGAAAAAAATTACCTCTGTGTTTCCAATCAATGTGCTTTTAATTACATTGATATTTACTATCTTTTTGTCGTATTAGCTTAAATGAAATTGATAAATGTTTGACTTTACTTAATTTCTGTCATGGTAATATCATACTCAAAGTTTCTAATACTATGTTAAAGCAACATTTTTATTATTCTGAAACTATTATTTTTTATTTGCAAAATAATTTAATATTAGTAAAATATCATCTTTAAAAATATATTCATGCTTTTCTAAAATAAGATTTTTATTGAAAAACAAATGAGTAGATTTTTTTTTTACTCATTTCAGAAGTGCCAGTTACTTATGCCAAAATTTTTTCTAGGAGTCACAGTTACTGGGCCAGCCACCATGACAACAAAAACATATTCAAAAATAGAAAATTTCAACATTCTTGAATGAATTATATCCTACATGAATTATGAAAAAGTACTTTAAGTTTTGAAAACAAAATGCTTGTTTCAGTGTAGTTTTAGAAAGTAGCAACCACTAGGGCATCTACCCTATACTAAGATGAAACAAGTGGAAATTGTTTCTTAATACTTCAAGAATATTTTATTGTTTTTAAAACAGTAAATTTATAAACAAGATAAAAGTACATCACAGATGTAAACATCTATTCATATTCTGAATTAAAACTTATCCATGTTACTTAACAATTTTTCGATTTGTTTAAAAAATGTATTAAACAAATGAAGCCTTATGTAAGTTAAACATTTTATAAAGTATTATTTTTTTCTTTTTAATATTACAAACAAAGAGACAATCATTGACAAGAGACAATCATTAGTGATTTAAGGCAAATTTTAGAAAAAAGAAAAAATAAACTAGAACTTACCTTTTTCTCAATGATTTCTTTAAATGATAACGACAAAGATGCAGTTGAAGTAGGGGCTCTTAATGTCTGTAACATAGCCTACAGAAAAAAAAAATAAAAATAAAATCAGAATTTGTTTTTCTAAAACAAATGAATTTAGCAACAAGTAATCAAAATGTTGACTTCCACAATGGAATTTCATTCTTTAAGAAGTCAAATTTATAGCACACTGATATATTTTTAGCACAATTTGATTTTTTTTCCATATATATAACAATTTAAAAAAAAATGTATTTTGGATTGTTTTAGATAGGCAGGCAGATATTAAAAATCTCCTAGTGAGACTATTTACCACAGCTCATATATGCCAAGGTAAATAAATTAATAGAAATTTCAAATCAGCATGGCATTCTCTGTATTCCTTTTGCTATTGGGTGATCACCTCCCCCCTTCTCCTCATTTATGTGGTATGCATTTTTATTAAGCAAAGAGGGTTGAGAAAGAAAATCCAAGATAATGATTGCGATTCAATACTAAATAAGGTGGATTCCTGACTGTACTGTAACTGGTACCAAGAAAATTATTGGAAGCAGGTAAAACTTGATATTTTTTAATCTAAAGACATTGAAGTTTAAAAAAAACCTAAAGTAATTTATGCATGTTTTATTATAAATAAACTTGAATTAAAATTGCATTCAGCAAAAAAATGTATTGTAGGGGACTAATTAAAAATGTATTTAAAGGAGAAAGATTTTTTTTATGCATTTATTAAAAAAAAAAAATAAATAAATAAAGAAGGCATAAGTTCACTATTTTTATGTTAAAATGAATTATACTATGGACTTAATTAATAAAAAATATAAATTAATAAATTTAAGCAAATAGAAAATTTTACAACTCGTCTCCCCCAAAACATAAAATAAAACAACAACAACAACAAAAAACTTTTCAATTTCTTAGTATGAGTACAATTTGACTGACATTTAACAAATAAACATATCAAGTATTACCATAATGTCATACATAAATTCTAAATTTCATCAAGTTTAGTAACTTAAAAATATATATGAAGCAAAAGGAAAACTGTTTTGTAAGGGACGATAAAAAAAAAACAACCATTTAACTCATTGTTTACTTAAATCATCAACTCAATTCTTCTACAGCTATTATGTGATAATATTAACCAGATAGCACAACTGGTAACTTTCTCCTTTATTTATATTAGTAAATTCCTATCTTTGATTGCTTAATAGATTATTTTTACCGTGTGCTCAGCACTCAGTTTATCTGGAAGTAGTATATAAATTTAAATTGGGTCTTAATATAGTAAGTAATACAAGTGTTGCTTTATAATAGTTAGAAAAACTAAAAGAAGTGTAATTTTATTGACCAAACCCATAGCTAGAACTCAAAAGTTGCATTTTGTAAAGCCACATTCACATTAACTTAAAACAGCTCAAAATCTCCCATTATGTTAAATGACGAGGCGATGTGCTCTTAAAAAGTTTTATGACATTTATAATGTATATGAAACAAATGAAGAAAATACAAAATCACACGATATAGAGCCTATACAGATACCAGATGTTGGAAACTTTGTAATAGTTGAAGTTAATTCTGCAAATTCCAAAGTACCACACAAGCTTTACGCTGCTCAAATATGCTCAATTGATAAAGAAAGTGCCGAAGTTTTATTTTTATATATATGTGAGAAAACAAATAGTAAAATATTTTCTTTTTTAGAAAATGGAGACAGAAGTTTGGTATTGTTTCTTTTCTTTAATTCAAATCTTTCTGTTTGATCCATTATTTGATGAGCAGTAATACAGCTACAAATTTAGCCAAGTTATTGAAAATGTGTAGGTTTAATAACTAAAAGTATTGCTCATAAAATTTAATAAATTTTATTATGATTGTACAAATTAGTCATTGAAAATTAATTGATTATGTGCATTAATAATAATCATGAGTTGATTGTTTAATTCTTTAAGAAAGTGTATCCAACTATTAAAAAATATTTAATAATGAATAAAAATCTAATTTTAAGTATATTCTAAAATGTTCCCCCCAAAACAGACCCCCCACTACAACATGATATTAATTTTTAAATTAAATTCTTTTTTTTGTTTTAATTAAGGCATAATATTTCATTTTGATAAAGCCAAATTGAAATGTTTTAATTCACAACTATTTATTGTTGTGGTTTATTAAACAGAGAACAATAATGATAGTAAATGAAAGTTTCCAAATTGTCACATTCTCCTGTCCCCTTCACAACATAAAACGTATCCTTTCTCTTTAATTCTTGATTATGTTTTGGCATAGGAATGTGGTAATCATAAATATCATGAATTTATTTAAAAAATTTATTAATTTAAAAAAAAGTTCAAAAAACATTAAGATAAAATAAATGCAAAAATGACCCCCCTGCAACAAAACGATTGACAGTGGTTTAGCCCTACATCATGAGTTTGGCTAAAGTTGCACAACCAAACGACAAAAGTTGGCAGGTATGAGCTTACCTCATAGTCTCTTCTTGGTTTTACATGACGATCCAACTCTTGCTGTCTTTCTACATTAGCCAAGTAAGCCATGCTTTCTTTAGCACCAGGTTGTTGTCCCAGAAGACACTGTGGGGCAGTGACTGCTCTATTCATTATGTCAAGAGCTTGTCTGAACTGATCTATTAAAAAAATATTTATACATGTTAAACAAGATTCACTAAGTATTCATGAATAAACTAGTATTATGCAATAGTATGCAGTTAATGACTGGTGCTGAAAATGTATTTGGGGAGAAGGGTAATTTCTGAGGGTCAGAGAACTGAAATCTTCCACATAACACACGTAACTCATTTTTTAAAATAACCTATTTACTCATGTATAATGCGCACTTAAAAAAAAAGGGGGGGGAGGGCAAAAATTCTAGGTGAACATTATACACAGAATATATATATTTTTTTATTGCTGCATGTAATCACATGATATCTGTACTAAGAAATGTATTTATAGAAAATAATGAAACTGGAACATTCTTATTTAATAGAAGTATAGCTGCAACTTTATTCCACTTCTAGAACATTTCTTTCATACATCAAAACTAGTAACATTACTTATTAATACAAATTAGCAATTCTCATTGTTGCTACTGCTGTTATTATCACATTCTTAGTCATCACAGATACTGTCTAAAGACAATGAAGCTCCTAACATTGAGGATTGATTCATTTGGTACTTGTAGCAATTGGTTCATAATCTGAAATGTCACTTGCATGTAAAATTTATGGTGCACATAATATGCGAGATAAGAAAAACGGCCACTTTTCCCTGTAAAGTACAGGATGCACATTATACACAAGTAAATATAGTATACACAAAAGAAATCCGCAGTCAGGACTTGTTTTAATTTTGATGACTCATTTCCATGCAGCTTTATTACCACCAGTAGTATAAAATTAGTTTCAAACTAAATATCCAGCAGCCTTTGTTCCTGATATGTATACCCTTCAAATATGAAGAAGTTGCATCCATTGTTTTTCTCATCATCAGAAATACTTTACTTTGAACTAATTAGTATATTGATGATATTGCACATGACATTAAGAAAAATGCTGTTTGCTTTAAGTCCCTGATATTTTCAGAACCTTTTATTTTCTATGGTTACCAAGAATGCCAGAATATATTCTTAAATAATCATACACAAATTACAAGCAGATAGTTTTATTCTAAAAGGTGTCACAGTCAAATTGTAAAAATCACATAATGGCTTTTATAAAATACGAAAGGGAGAAAAAAACGAAAAGGAGAAAAAAAAAACCCTATGAATCTCTCAAAATACTTTACCTATATCTCAATAATTTGTAAACTTAAAAATCCAATTGTCTAGTTATCAAAAGACTTATTTTCTACCAAGAAATCTGTTCTTGGAGAAATCATCCTTGTTCTAGAATGGACAAACACATTGCATTTGTGTATGTGTACTGAATATTTTAAAACATGCAATGTAAAATATTTTTTTACAGGCCTATTTATGCAGGTACACATATAAAGAAAAGTAATTTCAAAGTGCAAAGAAAAATTTCCTATAAAAGGACAAATAACTTGAAATTGAATAAATTTTATGACTATTAAACATACATATACAGGGTGTCCCAAAAAGGAGATAACAGGCTTTTAATTATTTATCTATTAGAGATAAGTGGGTAATGCAGATTGAAAAAAATGTTCAAAAAAAGGCTTTTTGAAAATTCTTATTAATTAAAAAAAAAAAAATACACTTTTTTATTTGTATACGGACCCCCACACAAAAAAATTCTCAATTAGTAAAATGAGCCCCATAACACCAATGAGGTGACATACAAAATTTGATAATTATATCTTTAAAAGTGTCAGAGATATGAAGATAAATATAACACTGACGTACACCACTTTTCAATGGCTCTCGAAGGTAAAAAATCACTTACAATGATTGCATTTCAGGAGTCATAAGGAAATTACGAAAGCAAATCTTTCTTTTTTTCTCAATCTAGCAATAAACATTTACATTCATAATCATGTATAGCCCTGATTATCTTTAAAGGTATCTCTAAGATGTTTTACGATGAAAGGCTGAAATTTGGTACATTCTCATCAGTAAAACTATGGAAAAATCTCTCAAAATACTGGTATTAAACATTAAAATAAATAAAACGTTGTGAAAAAACACACATAAAATGTTACTTATAACAAGATCTGATTGTTTCGACTGAAAATTTATTCAGTCCTCATCAGTCAAAGCTCTTCGTCTCACGAAACAGATACAAAACCAGTAGTAGATGCCAAGATGTTGGACATCCATGCATCCTCATAGAAAGAGGAAGGAGACTTTTTAATAAGCAAGTACAAGTGTTTTGGAACACACAGCTCAGAGGACACTGTTGGATATGGGACTGCAGAGCAAATGTCCCACTTGTGTGCCTCTGCTTACCAAGAGTTCATTGTCAAACAAGTTTACAGTGGGCACAGGAACATTGAGACGGGACCACGGTTATGTAGAAGAGAGTTGCCTGGTCGGATGAATCCCGGTTTCTACTTGATCACGTCGGTGGTTGTATCAGGGTACTCCCTCATCCAGGAAAACTGCTCCCCTCTTGTACAAAAGGCTATACACAGGCTGGTGGCGGTAGTATTATGCTTTGGGGGCAGAGGGGTAGCCAGAAATTTTTCATGGGGGGGGGGGGGGGTTACAACTGCTTTGACTCATATATATGTATAGGTGTGAGTGATAAGGGAGTGAAGAATATACATTTTGTATGGCAAAAAAATTCCTCATGGAGGGGTTATGACCCTCTAACCCCCTCCCCCCCCTTGGCTAAGCCACTGTTTGGGGGACATTCTCTTGGGTGGCTCTGGGAACCCAAGTTCTAGTTGTAGTACAACAGACCATGAATGATGCGGACCATCTGAATATCATTGCGTATCAGCTGAACCCTTACATGGTATATGTCTTCCCAACAGGAAATGGAATCTTCCAACAGGATAACGTGCCATGTCACAAGGGGTTCAAGGAGCATAGTGATGAATTCCAATTAATGTCCTAGCCACCTAAGTTGCTGGATCTTAATCCCATAGAGCATCTTTGGGTTTACATAGAGCGGCAGCTCAGAGCTCAAACACCTCCATGTTGAAATATCTCGACTTTGAGTGACAGCTACTTAAATATTTGGTACAACCTGTCTGTCTTCAGTTATCTACCAAGAACTCGTAGCACCCATGCCCAGGCGCGCACATTTGCTAACTTTTGAAATTCCCAAGGTGCAAAATAGCGTGAGAACAACATTTTTCATGATTTTTCCGAACAATGCGAACATCATTTAAAAATGTTTTTGTCAAATATTAGTAAAAAGACACTTTTAATAATTTTTACTAAAAAGCATTCAAATAGCATTTTTAATGCTTCATCAAATAAACTCATGAAACACCTTTTAAGTTTTAACAATTTACATATTTTAAATAGAAGAAAATATTAACATAACATACACATTTAACTCATACTTAAGGTACATTTTTACAAAGAAAAAAAAGTTTAATTTAATAATTTTCATAAGAAAAACAATCATATTAAACACACAATTTATATAATAAAATAAAAAAAAATCAGGCAAGGGGAAAAAAAAGCGTAAACATGATAGGTTTATTTTTTATTTGCTTTTATAAACATTTTTTTGTTTAAATAATCAAATCATTCTTTGTTACATTTTCATTATTATTATTTTGCATAATTTTAATTCACATTTTAACCTGCCCCATATCTGCCAACCTCCTTAAGCCAAAAACATGAAGACTCGGGTTGAAAAAACAGAAGATTTCACAAAAAATCAGAAGGTAAAAATAAAATTAAAAAAATATTTTAAGAACAGAAGACTGTTTCCCCCAGTGTATATCACCATTTCTTATTATTTTTTTATATTAGTATTGTATAGAAATAAAAACAAAATTAAATAGTAATAGAAAAGAGCTTACCTGAATTTTTTTATATAAAATGAAAAAAAGATGGAGTATTTTCACAAAAATAAAAAACAATTAAATAAATGTAAATTTGACTGTATTTTTAACCAAAGTATGTTGAAAAATAAACAGATTAAGATTTTCTTTTAATCTCATTCAAAGTAGCTTTTTTAGCTTTTACTAATAGTTCATCAGAAAAATTATTTTCAAGCTTTAGTTTTCAATACTAACAAATTTTCTAATGATGGATCACCGAGGGGAGAATGAAATGAAGTTCTGTTAACTATCCATGAAAGATTTGCTTACAAATGCTTTGACCTCACTCATACTACAGCATTGTGCTGTTAGCTGTTGAAATGATTACCGTAATAAATTATTTTGAAATAGAATTATTAATTAAAATTTTTTCGCACAGTTTGTAATACAATTTAATATATCGACTAAAAATTAAAAAAAGGCAGAAGATTTCATCTTCTGGCAGAAGACCAGAAGATAGCGTAAAAAAACAGAAGTCTTCTGTCAAAACCAGAAGAGTTGGCAGATATGCTGCCCCTTTCAATGCAATTTTTTTCTATTTTAAATTTTTAAAAAAGTGTAAAAAATAATTTGTTGAAATTATAAATTTTTACTGTTATGATACTGGAGGTTCAAGTGAAAATACACCAAAGGAAAAATATTTGTTTTCAAGAAGGATGGAAAGGGTTGAAATTAAGATGCCGGAGCATACTGAATGAAAATTTCCCTGCTGAACAGCAGCATTAGTCAATCTGAAAAGGAAAAGCCGAAAATCCAGGAATATTAGAAGAAGTAAAACTGCAGAAAACTCTTGAATGATAAATTTCAAGATTATTCTTTAAAAGTAAATATGTGGTGTGATTGACTTTACTGCAAAATTTTATTAAAAAAAAAATCAAAATTTTTGTTAAAAAGCATTTAAAAAATGGGCATTTCACTTAAAGCTCTTTAAAAAAAGCCCAAGTTTTAAGTCGAAAGCATAAAACTTGTCAGGTATGGGCAAGTTACAGCTGTTTTGAAGGACAAAGGAGGCGCAATGCATTATTGAGTAGGTGGTCATAATGTTTTGGATCTTCAGCATATATATGAGTATGTAAAAGTAGACAAGTATGCATTAGTATGAATTGTTTAAACATAGGAAAAGGAAATCTCAAACTGTAGGAATTATCAGTGAAATGTAAGAGTATGAAGACACACCTTTTATTATTGGATGGGTTAATAACGAAGGAGGTAGCATAGATTTCCATCCTGTATACCACTTTGTCACCTCTTCATAATTTGGACTGTGAGTTAGCCATGTATATAACACTTGTAACCATTTTGGGAAAAAGTTCTTTTCCAGAAGAGTAATCATACATGGCTCTGGTATCATATCTTGCCAAGCCATCACCCAATTCCAAACATCTAAAAAGACAAATTTACATTTAAATGTTCTAAAATATATCACACAAAATGATTTCAAATACAATAAGCACGAAAATACTTTCATTATCACAATTTCATTTATCATATTTTATGGAAGAAATGCCACAGCATTTACGAGTATAGAAGCTAAAAAATATTAAGTGTGGCATTTACAATATTTTAATTTTTATTCATTTTTAAAAATTTTTTTTGGTTATGATTCACAATCTTTAAAGAAAACTTAAATGATAAAAATCACTACTTTGACAAGAGATATCACTTCCACTTTCAGCTTTAGATCTTTTTTATTTGTTCAATACACAAATGGCAATCATGAAAATGTGCAAAAATAAATAAAATAAAATAAATCCAATTGATGTTCCCTTAAAAAAAAAAAAAAAAAAGGAAAAAAAAAAAAAAAGATTTTGTAACATTTTAAAAGTACAGAGCATTTTGACAAGACTCGCCTTTCTGTGACAGGTCTTCCCTCAACATGACAGCAAGAAACTTTTGTAATGTATTTTCAATGGGAAAAAATCAATTTTCAACATTTAAAAAAGTATTAAATTCAAGCTTTGGGATGACTGTAATGGGTTGAATTGGTTAAGCAAACTTCTGAGTTTGATTTTACAATGGCATTTTTATGTTTTGTGTAGTAATTAAGGATAATTAAACTGATGTTTCCAACACCTTTTCAGGGTTGCATACAGTAGGAGAATCTGCACAGAAAGCATGTGCAGTTCGCTGTCATTCACAGGCCCGGACTGGGAGGGAGGGGCCCGCCCGTCTCAAGAGAAGGGGGGCCCTGGGTTATTGTGCATCCCATAAATAGAATGTGTTAACTTTCGGGGGTATGGGGGAGGTATGGTGTTATTATTGATTAATTATGATTGATAATTAATGCATTAATAAAATATTGATCTATTAATTAATATGCGTCATTCGTATTAATGAATCCCTTTTTCATTCAGGAACCCTCACTCAAAAAATTTTGAGAACTACATTTAAAATGAAGTGTTTTGAATCCTACTGGGGCGCAATTGCAGCTGCAAAAAAATTTTTATGTGTCAAACTTCATTCAAGTGCTATCAGTATAGCACATTTTAAAAAATTTTTTCTTTCTTTTTTCTGTTTGGGGGCCCACCCGTCTGCAGACAGTCAGACACACTGGCCAGTCCGGGCCTGGTCACTCAGATGACATTTAAATGTCAAGCTGAAATGCTCTCTACCATAAAATACTGCTAAAGTACCCTCTTGATGCTCAAGGAAAATCATTATGAATTTGGGGTGAAAATGGTTAAAATTCAGAAAACTCTCTTTCCTCTTTCCGATAGATTGTTTAAAAGTATTTACCACAAATTTAGGAAGCTTACGATTTCTAGTTTCAAATAACAGTGCTCAATTTAATATAAAACAACTCAATTTTTTAATTTACAAAGGATAGTCTAACACAAGCTGAGCCATCTGTTGAATTGATAAGGAAATGAGCAGAATGGAACTGAGAGTAATTTTTTGTTTTAAGCTTTGAATGTTGAAAGATAACCATTGAATTTTTTTTTTACTACTTTTGAAATTCATTACATTAGGATTTATTTTAAAAGCACGCAGCATTCGTGAGATGTTTAAACATTATTTTAAAAACAAAGTTCAGGTGAAGAGAAGAAGCTGAGGTACTTATGAGATATTTTACGGTAGTTAAATTTGAATGAGGATTTGTTTATGATGATTTTTTTCAATAAAATATGATATTATAATTTCCTGTAACTACATTAAAATTTATACTTCACACTTTATCACGAGCAGGAACAATGCTAGTAAATTATGAAAATTATTTATATAGTTCCATAAATTTTCTTTTTATAATGAAAACAAAATAAAAATATGAGCATCATACAAGTAGGGTTCAACTTCAGAAAGGTTAGCTCAAACATTCTATTTCTGCACAGAGCCATCTTCTACCATCTGTTGTTAGAATTTGAAGAGCTTCCATTTTCAAAGAGTAATCTTGGTTTTGGTAGTTGGCTAATTTTTCTATTTCTTTGAAGTTTTAATATTTATGGGTCTATTTTACGTTACAGTAGACTCACGATACAATGCGATTTGACTTACACGAGTATGTATCTTAATGCTAAAATGAATTCCTTACCCAGTAACATAAGATTTTTGCTACCATAAAGAAGTGCAAAAATTCATTTATTCATTACTTTATGTAGGAAATGGTTTAAAACTGTTTGAGGAGTGTCTATAGGTGTCTAAAATAACTGTGTATGTGTTTCAAAATGTCTAATATATACCCTATCCCACAAAGCGAAATTTTCACTTACGACAGGGGTCTTGGAATGCATCCTCACATAAAACAAGAGTCTACTGTGTTCTTGAAAGTGCAGTACTTAATTTATTGTACTGCAACTGATAGCACCATCAATGATTCCACTCAAGCTCAAATAGATTCAAGTTAGAAAGCTACTCTAAACGAAAGAAGATTAGTGCACAACAGCAAGACTGAGGAAAGAGGTGAGGTAGCATCTGAAAGTGCTATTTTACAAGGATTTCAGGCTTTCTTTAACTTTTTAGAAAGATTTTATCGCTAAAGAAATAAGAAATACACCCATTTCGTCTGAAATATATTTCTTATTTCTTTTATTTTTAACACTTTCCAACAAAGTTGAAAAGTATTTATGATTTTTGTTTGTCTCTCTGTCTGTCCATTCTTTCTCTAACTCTCGTAAATATACATTGATTTCTATGAAATTGATATATGCTGTGCCTAGGTACTGTACCATGTACTCTATTGAAAATGATGAATGCAGCATTTATAGTTTTTGTAGAGGACAACTAAAAAATTTCCCATACATTATGTTCTATGGGCAGTCGTTTTTTAAAAGTGGGTTTTAGAGATATTTGTCCATTTCAAATGAAACAAAATTGATGATACATGCTATTAAGGATTACAAGATAAAGCTTGCCATCGGAAATAGTGTCTGTATCATTGATAGTTCTTCTACAGGAGCAATCAAAGTAATCCCAATGCATTATGTTCAGTGGCAGTTTAAAGACAGACATCTATTTAGAGCACAATAGTATCCCTACTATATGCAATTAGTTAATGATCTGACAAGGATTGTGTGTTCCCTCAAAAGTTGCACCAAAAATAGCCAATATTGGCAAATAGGGTGCGAAATTTTTTTTTTTTCGAAAAATGAACCCTAGCTTATTTGGCAGGATATGAAAAATATATCTAATGTAATATTAATCGATGACAATTTTAATGGTAATTTTGAAAATTCGTTACTCGCATTCGAAAACTGATTTAGTGTGTTGTGTTGTATTAAGACAAAGCTACTCAAGAACTATCTGCCTAGGAGGGGTTGTGTTAGTCGGAGGAATTTTTAAGGGTTTATACCATATTAACTGATTTACATAAAACAAAATTGCAAACATTGATATTTTAGCCTGAGGAACATTAATTTTGGACTGCAAATACTTAAAAGAATAAATTTTTGCTCTCCGTGTTCATGCGATACTGTTATTTTGTATATCTATTTATATTTTCATTTTTCCTGCAAGATCGGGAGGTGTCAATTATTTTGATTTTTCTGTACATTCTTCTGTCCACTGGTCTGTGCTCTAACTGCCGTAAATATATATCGATTAGTGTGAAAATTATATAGGTTTTTTTCTATGTACAGGAGCCAAGAGAAAGGAATATCCAATACCTCACACTCAATCATTCTTGAAAGCGTATTTTAGAGATATCTGGTTCTTTTAATGAAAGCAAAGTTGATTTATATGTTACTAAGGCTCTTAAAATAACGTAATTCATTGAAGACAGTGTCTGTGTTATTAATAGTTTTTCTACAGGGACATTCAAAAGCATTCCAATACATTACGATCTATAGCAGTTGAGAGACATTAATCTACTTCAAGCGCACTACAATAGGTATAAAAATGTTTATAACTGTATTTCCAAAATCTCGCCAGATTTAGGGACAATAAATAACCAAATTTGGCACAAAAATACTGTTGTGTTCGAAAGTGTTTTGTAATCAATGTATTTGGCATGATTTACCTTTCTTGTTTTTCTTGGAGGTCGCTGTTTATTGCGATGTCTTTTGCTTTGTCGAGATTGCCTGAAATGTTCGGTGTTGCATAAGCTTCATTAGAAGACCTGTCTGAAGTTTTCTTTTAGTGGTTTTTATGGAACAATAGAGGTCATGCTAGCCAGCTGGCCGTAGCACATACCTCAACCCCCCCCCCCCCAAAAAAAACTTTCTTGTTAATTATTTTTAATAGATTTATCTCTTGTTACATATATATCAAGATATTCCATTCTTTAGTAGTTCTATTGCTTTTTTTTAACTTTCAGTTGAATTGGCATAAAATATCTTGAACAGACAATATCTTATAAAATGACTGTAAACAAACCTAACTAGTATGCCTTTATTGTAATGCTTGTTAATATTTTGTTCAAAACATTTTTATAGTGATTTTTATGGGTATTAAAAAAATGACAAATGGAATCAACACAATTTATGAAGGATCAGTGGTAATGAGACACACAGAAATATTGCCCAACCTAAATGCTGTTGATGAGGGTTGATGACATAGCTTTGCAAAGCTACAACTAATTTGGGGACGATGTTGCTAATTACAAAAGCATCCATGACACCTTGTGAGAAAACAGGCTTCCAAGGCTCTAAAATAAGTTTTGCTGAACAATCACTGGGATGCCAGTTCACCAAAGCAGATGCTAATTTTTGACGAATAGGTGCATATAATGATTCTAATCTAGTACCTAAAAAAAGAAATATTATACATATCAAACAATAAGCTTGCAATTTAAATAAAAATATGCATAAAAAATCTATTTAATATTTTATACAAATATTTATAACATGTGTAACCAATAAGTTTACAACTAACAAGGAGAGGGTACGACCTTGGAATCCCCGATTTGGATACTAGTTTGTGGAAATGTAGTTCATAAAACATGCAAATGACTTGCATATTGAATGACTGAAATTTTTGGACCCAATTATTGGGGCGAAATAACCTATCGTGGGATTCATTCGAGGTGCAGCTGCGGGATGAGTTGGACATGCGAGAACAGGCTCCGGTAGACTCCATCATCCTCTTATATAGCTTTTGTGGTGGTGCTTTAGGCACCAACCATCTTTTTCTGCAGCGTCATGTAGTTCAGCAATGAAGATCGGCTAGTGAGCCAACATGTAAGATTTTAAGTCAACTAGAGAGGATGTCTATTATTATTATTTTTTTAATTCTTAATATAAACTGGAGTAGTAGACCCCTTTTTTGTGATGCATTATTTTTCTTTGTCAACACTGCTTCGATGTTCAGCATGAAGCTCCACCCACAAACGAGGACAGCTCGACCATGTGTTTCATGCGGTACCCTGTTAGACGAGACATAGCACAGAGACATAGCTGCCAACCTTCCAAGAATTCCATAATGTGCACCTTGGTCCCAGAACTTTACAAATTTTAATTATTAATTAAAAACCCTTTTTACATTGCCTTGCTTTATGTAAGGTATTGCATTAATTATCAAATAAGATAATGTTTTGAACTTTATCTTGTGCACCGAATTCCATAATGTGCACCTTGGTCCCAGAACTTTACAAATTTTAATTATTAATTAAAAACCCTTTTTACATTGCCATGCTTTATGTAAGGTATTGCATTAATTATCAAATAAGATAAAGTTTTGAACTTCATAGTGCTTATAATCTCACTTTTTTCTATCAAAATTAATTTTTATTTGAATGAAATGTCAATCCTACAGGACTGTGGAATCAACAAATCTCATTCCCGAAATCCTGAGAAACGAAAAACTGTGCGTGATTGCATTTCCTAGGTATTGGAAGACATACATCTACTGCTTCTAATTCTATACATGGAAAAAAAATATTTTTTTTTTTTTTGGGGGGGGGGGGGGGGGAAGTAGTGGACACAACAATAGATGCAATACAGCAAAACAAAAAACAGTGCAGGATTGCATTTCCTATTGTCTACCATCAAATTGAGTATCATCTAGTTTTTAAAAAAGAATATATGAACAAATTGCAATGGGTTGCAAAAAATAATGCAGAAAGATATTAAAACAGCTGAATAAGAAATAAAAATCTTTCAAATTACCCATGAATGGTAGCCAAGGATGTAACCATGAATGAACAGGTAAAGTATCTGTTAGAGGATTCCAAGCTTCTACTTCTGCCTGTAGTCTAGGAAGAACCAATTGTTCAAGGATATTATTCATAATCCAAGGTGGTAGCAAAGGTGTCCATGTTTCTAATAGTTCAACAAGTGGTGACCAAACACGCGCATTCCATCCCCTGTAATAAAAGGAAACACTGAGAAACAGAAACAATATAAGAAAGATAGCACATTTCAATATATCTTTAAATTTTAATAATTTAGTAGACTTTTCACTTGACAAAAAAAGTGATGTTATTTTAATAAAATAAATCTACAGGTCAACATACAGCTGAATCCATGAAACAAACAATAAAAAAGTAATCCTTAATTAACACTATACATTAATTTAGTAAAACCTGCATATAACGATACTGTAGGGACCTAAAAAAATATTGTTATAGATAGTTTATCATTGTAGACAAGTTGAGCTTTTGCAAATTATTTTAGCATTAAAGGTGTTTTCTACTTATCAAAATAAAGATAAAACATGTTTATTGAGCAGAACGGCACTTCAATGTGCAAGTCTTGTGCATTAAATAGGAAGAAGTTGCATAATGAATTTATTTTGTAGAAGTGAAGTTTAATGCATAATACTTAACGTATTAATTATCTCTTTTTTAATTGGAGGAGGAGTTTGCTCCAGCACACACTCTTTTACAATTCGATAAGGTGAAAATTTTACATAATATTTCTTTCAAAGCAAAAAATAAACAATAGAATAAAATTTGGAAAAATATAAATAAAAATGTTTGTTATTATTTATATATTTTTTTCTTTAATATAAATTAATTAAATTAACTATTAATTAACTTAAATTAATAATTAATTATTTTAAGTTTTTAAAGAAAGCAATTTATATTTTAACAGTTTTAAAACATTGCCACGGCAGATAACTTGCAGCATAAAAACTAGGCCACAAAGTCGGATACTAGTTATTTTCAGTCAATCAATGTCAAAGTTCAATCAAAGAACCAGTTTCACTTCAGGGACCAGAACAATATTTACAGGAAAAAGGTGACAATAATGAATATATTTATCTATACACATAAATGCAAAGAGACAAACAGAAAATTATAAAATTAACTATTTTCAGTTTTTAAAGAAAGAAATTTACATTTAATATTTTATGCTTAGTGCATAAATGCTAGCATAATAATCAATCAAATAAATAAATATAAGAAACCAATTCTAACCATGAGACTAATATAATTTACTAAAAAATATTGCTAGAAGAATCAAATTTATTTTAAATGTATTTGTATCAAGTAAAAGATCAGCAGAATCTATTTTTAAAGAAAATTCTCTTTGGTGTCTGGTGCTATTTCTTGTCTTGTTTAAAATGCATATTTTCTCAAAAGGTACATGATTCAAATGTAACAAATGTTTTGGGATTTTCCTTTTGTTTCTATTTAAAACCAAGTATACAACTGTATGAAAACTAAAAGATATCTTAGAATAAAAAATAAACAAATTCATAAAAAATAAATGATCCAAAGTGATATTTTTAATCCCAGGGATCAAGTTAATATGTTACAGTGTGTACTTTAGCCATTTTTCCAAAAAGGATTCTCAAGTTTAACGAGGGACTCAAATACATAATCTTCCTAAATGATGTATGGGTAATTGGCAGTTTGTATCATATAATAAAATCACAGATAGCACAAGCTTTTGTAAATATAAATGTTTACCATTTAAAGTGAATACATAATATATATATATATAAAATCTACATACCGTATTTACCCGCGTATAAGTCAAGAAATTTTGGACCTAAAAGAGGCTTTAAAGTTGGGGGGTCAATTTATACGAGGGTCTTAATTTTTAATTACTTTTTATTTTAATCAGAAGTCAAAAATGCCCTTTTATAAGACAAATGTTCTCTTCCTGCATTCCATAACACTGGCGTAGCCAGGGGGGGGCCCACCGGGCCCGTGCCCCCCCCGAAATTTTTTCAGTTGTTATATATATATTGTAATTTGTAAAAATGGATCGTCTCAGAATCCTTGTTGTGTGATATTTGTCTAATCTTTCTGATAAACGTTTTCTAGATCCTTTCACATTGAGAACGAAGAAAAAACAAGTCAATAAAAAGGTTAAAAGAGCCCTTTAATCACTAACCCGAGGTGACTTTCGACACGCCTACACACCAGAAAAATATACATCTGGGCAATATCTTACTCCCGGGATACTAAAAATTTCCCTCACCCTATAACCTCAGCTCGTTACCGTTGTACCCTGTGAAGTAAGTATCCCCAAGTGTTATCAGCTTTCATGGCCACCTGTGGTATTTTTAAACTATGGTGTATATGTACAAAAATAATTCTTTCTACTAAGGATAAAATTTCAAGGAGGGGCACAAGCTGGCCCTTTCCCCACCATTCCCAAGGTCCAGACGCTCGTGTTTTTGAATAGTGTGCTGTTCTGTCCAGTTGGTGGGTTCGTATAGAGATTATGGCCTCAAGAAAGTGCCCGTTGAGTAGGAGAAATTTTAAATAAAATTCCAAAAATTATACATAGTTTGCCTGCTAACAATGAAGACTCAAATCTACAGGAAGCGGAAAAAGCCATAGATGAACAGATATTTCCAGAAAACTTCAGAAAGCACATCAGGAAAAGAAACTAAAGTAAATACTCAATATTTCATTGTGTGTTTTTAAATGATAATATAAACGATGACATAATACATGCGACATAATATCTTCTTAAGTATGTTGAAAAATTTGTATTATCATATTTTCATTAATATGTATAATTTAAGAAATGTTTCCTTTATACCCACCCTTTCAACTGACAAGAGGGTAAATCTGTAATTTGTTTTTCTGTTCTAAAGTTTTATAAAACTTTATAAATACTATTTTCTATGCTCTGGTAAAGAATAAATGAATATTTGAAATAGCTAGGGATGCACGTGATATCCGGCTGATTTATCAATATCCGAAATATCATCGGATATCCGAATAACAATCACCGGATATCCGACTTCTCTTTCGGATATCCGGCTCGCGACTCAATAAGGTTTATCAACAGTCCACCAAGTCTGTATTTTTTAAATAAAAATTACTTTCAGTAATGTTTTCTTCTTAATATTTTTACTACTCACAGTTTAAAAAAAAAATTAAATATTCTTAAGTGCTTTCCTTTGTAATTTAAAACCGCAACCAATGGGAACAGCAGTTTTGCTTTGAAATTAATCTGAAAAATCGGAGCTTAATACCTTTATTTTCTGATTCTAAAATAAGACATTAAGTTGTTCATTAAAATGTAACTTTCTATTAAATATATTTTTCTTCTAAGTTAAACAATTAAATAGACCTATTTTCATTTTTGTTTTTTAAATTGTACGTTAAAACTTCGTACTTATGCACAGTAGCGGATCCAGGGGAGGGGCTAGGGGGCTTCAGCCCCCCCCAAAAGAGATTGCTCAAGGGTAACATTCTGCTTTATTATACACTTTAAATAGCAAAATTGATCATATTTTATTACTTAGCCCCTCCCAAAAGCCTAATACATTGGTTTAGACTAAAATTTTGATTTATAGTACATTTTAATTGGGTGAAATAAGCTTTTTAAAAATTTAGCCCCTCCCAAAAAAAATTTCTGGATCCGCCACTGCAGGCAGGGTGCCGAAGCCCGAGCCCGAAATTTCAGCTAATAGGTATATAAAAGTCAATGACTTCATTGGTAGAATATCATAAATTTTGCCGTTTGTGCAAATTAAAGACAAATATAACAGCAAACTATTAATGCACTTCCTAATTCGTTATATTAAAGTTTATCAAATAATATTAATTAGTTTATTTCTCCCATGAATCCCTTTTTAAAATCTGTTTACACGGAATACGTTCAATTGAAGAGAAATTTCTCACAAGCCCGAGCCTGGTTTGGGCTCGGGCTGAGTGCATCTCATCTCTAGTGCCCACCCCCTTGACTTATGGCTCACCAACTAGCGATGAGTGCAACCCCTCCCCCATCAATAATTTTAAGAACTTATCCGTTCTGGAAAGTTTTGTGCGTCTGTTTTTTTCTTTTTTTTTTATTAAGAAATCAAATTCGGTGTATTTTTACCATTTAATCTTCCCAATATTATGTAAGATGTTCTTAAATCTAGATGTTAATTAAATTATAAAGTACAGCTCAACACTTATTCCAGTCGAAAATTTGCAATTAATTATATTTTTTAATACTGATTAAGTAGAAAAATTCTATATACTTTGAACCAACTTTATTCCAAAAACCAGAATTTTCGAAGATTTTCTGCTAGTGACGTCTGTGTTATTTTAATACGTACTTTGTTAGCAATGTGCAGAAAATTTTAATCTTGTGATCAACCTTATTCCAAAGAGCAGAGTTTCAGAATTTTTTTTCAAGTGATGTCTGGGTTATTTCAATATTGTGCCTGCATTGTATACGTATAATATTCTAATCCTGTCAGCAACCTTATACAGAAGGGCAAAGTTTTGGAAGATTCTCCTTAAGTCATATCTTTGTTATTTTGATATTGTATTTGAATTGTGTAGGGTATTTTAATCTAGTGATCAACTTTATTGCAGAAACCAGAGTTTTGGATGATTTTCTTCAAGCTGTATCTTTCTTATTTTAATATTGTGTCTGCATTATTTAGAATATCTTAAATTTGTGAGCAACATTATATTAAAAACAAGCATTTTGAAAAAATAAAAAAATAAATAAAAAATCTAGTCATAAGATTTTCTAGGTTAATTATGTGTTACTGCATAAAACTGTACATTTTGACTTATTAATTGCAATAAGAAACTGAGTTAGTACAGCCTGTGCAATATAAGTAAAGCTTTATTTTTAAAAGTTAGCGTCGCTGTTCTGTGGCTGTTAATTATGAAAATAATGATAGGTTTGTGTTTGCGTTATCTTCATTATAAAATACAGGTTGATTCAAAAATAACGTGACCAATTTCAGAGCATCATAAAATTTTATTGAATTAAGTTATTTACACAAAATTTTCAATGTGGTTTCCTTTAGCATAGTACACTTTAAGTGAACGTTTAGGTCAAGACAAAAGAGCTTTTTAGACCATTTTTGGAGGTATTTTTCCAACTTCCTCTTTGATTGCTTTTTAAAGCCCTTAAAGTGTTCTTACCTTACGTCTATTTAAGGTTCATAGGCTTCATTGTTCTTTTAAGTATCCCATAAAAAATAATCGCAATTAGCACAGTCAAGGGATGATAGTAGCCAATTTTCAGGAGAAATAAAGTTTTTTTTTTTTTTTTTTAAATCTTTCAGCCATTTGACAGTTGACCTTCCAGTATGACTTGGTGCAGAATCTTGGTGTAAAACAAAGTTTTCTTGGGGGACGTTTACTTTCTTTTATCATGTGCTCCAGAACTTTATTCTGATAGTATTTAGCATCAATTTTAACCTTTGGTTCTACAAAAAGTGGTTTTATTAAGCCTTGAGAGGACATTCCCATCCATACCACAGTACCTAACGTCCAACTTGCCTTCTGCAAAACAGCTGCGTCTTTGCGACGCTGTTCACGTGAAATATATTGAACCTCTTTTTGCCAGTTGTGAATGACAGACGAAACAACGTTTCATCAGAAGTTATCCATATTTTGTATCTACCTTTGTGTAACATTAAATACAGAGGCCAAGAACGTTTTCTTCGTTTTTCTACAGTGTTTGCAGATATTTGATGTTTGTAGTTGAGTTCTTCAATTTTTATAGGCAATTTTCTTTATCTGACGGCAAATTGTCGATTGGGATACCTGTAGTTTCTTTTCTAAAGTTCTTTGAGGAAGAGGATTTTCTACAACGATAAGTCTTTTCAGCTTCTTTTTTTCTTTTTCACCAATGACTTCCTTTCTTCCACATTTCCCCCCTGGAGCTCTTGATTGCCAGCCGTACTTTATTTCTTTTCAAAGTTTAGATAGTTATACAAAGTTTAGAAAAATGCCTTTTCTGAATTTTAAATGCTTTATTTATGACAGAATTTGAGCAACCATCCTACAAAAGCTTAAAAATTTCGTTTCGGGTTTGAGGATGTAATTTCGGAGCCAAATTTGACTCCCACTAATAAAAGTAGTTCGATTGGTAATTTAAACGTTTAATTTTTAAAATAAAACAGGTGGTAAATTAAAATTTACCATAAATAATTATACGCTTTTAAAATTGGTCACACTAATTTTGAATCAACCTGTATGTATTAGTTATATGCAGCTGCAAATGAGCTGATTGAAAATCCGGGATAGATTGATATATTTCCTGTTTATAAGAAGAAAATTTTGCATAGAAATATTTTTTACTATGGACGTTTATTGAGATTTAAAAATCATTTATTTAGTTTTCTTTTCAGTATCTTCCTTAAGATATATTTATTGTAGAACTAGCTGAAGTACCCGTCCTTGACGGGTTAGTGAATGCAAATTTCCAAAAAGCAAGAACTTTCGTCAGCATTGTAGGAGTACACAGAATGGATGTAGTATGTTGCCAAAGTAAAGAAAGCGAAGTTATAATTTTTATGTATTCTTAAAATATTACAGGTTAGAGAGTAACTAAGTAATATCATTTCATTCGCTTTAGTCGTAATTATGTAATGCGCGAACGAATATTTACGCATATTGAAATAATTTTCGCAAAATCTCCAAATCTAATCAACATTTTTGAAAAATTTGAAGCCTAGAATTTAAGTTGAGTGACAACCTATCATGTCACCCAATTTCGTTTCATTCCCTGCAGTCTTTATTTCGTGATGCTGGAACAAAATTTCAGCATTTTAAAACGATTTTCGCAAAATCTCAAAATGTAATCAAAATATTTTAAAAATTCAACGCCTACAAATTAAGATTAGCAACTACCTATCATATCACCAAATTTCGTATCATTCGTATTAGTCGTTATTACGTGATGTTTGAAGAAATATAAACGTATTTTGAGAGAATTTTCACAAAATCTCAAAATCTAATAAAAATGTTTAAAAAATTGGACACCTATAGTCTATGTTGAGCAACCATCTATCATGTGACCAAATTTCATATCATTCGCTTTAGTCGTTATTACGTAATGCGGGAACAAAGATTCCCTCAGTTTTAAACGATTTTCACAAAATTTCGAAATTTGATCGATTTTTTTTTAAATTAGATGCTTATAGTTTAAGGTCAGTGACTACCTATCATTTCACCAAATATCATTTTTTCACCTTTGCAGTTATTACGTGATGTTTGAACACAAATTTCGGCAGTTTGAAAGGATTTTCGCAAAATCTCAAAATCCAATCAAGATTTTTTAAAAATTGGACGCCTATGTTTTAAGTTGAGTGACCACCTATCATGACACCCAATTTCATATCATTCGCTTTAGTCCTTTTTACGTGATGCTTGAACACAAATTTATGCAGTTTGAAAGGATTTTCGCAAAATCCAATCAAGATTTTTTAAAAATCCGACGCCTATGCTTTAAGTTGAGTGACCACCTATCATGACAACCAATTTCATATCATTCGCTTCAGTCGTTTTTACGTGATGCTTGAACACAAATTTATGCAGTTTGAAAGGATTTTCGCAAATCTCAAAATCCAATCAAGATTTTTTAAAATTCGACGCCTATGTTTTAAGTTGAGTGACCACCTATCATGACACCCAATTTCATATTATTCGCTTCAGTCGTTTTTACGTGATGCTTGAACACAAATTTACGCAGTTTGAAAGGATTTTTGCAAAATCTGAAAATCTAATCAAGATTTTTTAAAAATTCGACGCCTATGTTTTAAGTTGAGTGACCACCTATCATGACACCAAATTTCATATCATTCGCTTCAGTCGTTTTTACGTGATGCTTAAACAAAAAAAGCGTCACGGACAGAATGACAGAATGACAAACTTTTTTTTGAGGGTGGCATCGGATTCCCGGGTGCTTGAAACGGATAGAAATCGCAAAATTTTTGAATTCCAAGAAATGTACAGACAAAAGTCTAATTTTATTTATATAGATAAGACTTGTTGTAGTAGCAGATACGGTCCTGGATTAAAAAAAAAATCTTATCTGGTTGAGATAATCGCCAGACAAACCGGTACATAAGCATCTATCTACAGAGATAATTTATATTTAAGAATTATTAATTAACTCGGGAAATTAATACTGAATAGCATCTTTAAACATATATTTAAGGATATTTTTGTGAAATTACTAATTAAGTAATATTAGAATTAGAATTAACAATTAGAATCTTATTTTTAGTAATAATTAGTACTTAGAATATTATTTCTAATTATAATTAATAATTATAAAATTTTTAAATTTAAGATTAACTAATAATTAAAATATTTCTAATTGCAATTAATAATTAGAATATTAATTAGTTGGACAAAACTCTCTGTGCCCCTCCCGAAACAAAATCCTGGCTACGCCAGTGTTCCATAACACAATGACATCTTTTCAGGTTGACTTTTAAACCAGGAAGAATGCTGCGATACAAAGATTGAAAACGTATATCATGTTGCAGTTCTTGTTGGATTACAGCCAATTAGCTACGCGTGGACTCTAGGCTGAAGGGTAGGGTGCTCCTGCGCCCCGTGGAGGTCTTTATAAGGGATCCTAACCCAATACGTGCACATGATGAGCCGATGACAACGAAGGAATTTTTATAATTGTTTGATGAATCCGATATTGAATCAGTTTAACTTACTAATATTATAGTATTTTGCCATATCATACTATCAGTAGTGTAATATAATTATTATTATATTTTATTAAGATCAGTTTAATTTTGTATACTACTTTTGTATTGTTATTATCTTTATTATTGTATATTTAGTACTTTCTTTTTTTTACAGATGATTTTGAATAAATGTATTTAAAAAGATTAAAGTTTCTTGATCAGGAAAGTGGTGGATCGACTTATACGCAGGATTTAAAAAACAATCAAATTTTTTTATCAAGAAAGTGGGGGGCGACTTATACACGAGATCGACGTATACGTGGGTAAATACGGTAATAGCAGATATATACAATTCATTTAGTGAAAAAATAGCCTTTCTTTTTTTATACGCAGAAAATAAACACATATCCCTCCACACACAAAATAAATAAATAAATAAATAAATTCAATAGAAAAAAAATTGAAAACTGAAATAAATTTGACAAAATAAATAAAATTGCAAAAGAATAGCATGATACTGCGAACTTTATAATTTGTACTGTAACTTTTAAATCCAGTTCATTTTAAAAAGAAAATAAATTTAGCATAAAATCCTAGAATTAATACAGTAAATGAAATAAAATTACACATTTCATCACCATTCATACTAACAGACCACAAATTACAGTAAAGTTTTCAGCAATGTGATATTTTTTTTGTTCATAAAAAAAAAAAGAGAGGGAAAAAAAAGAAAAGAAAAATGA
Source organism: Cheiracanthium punctorium (assembly GCA_038373885.1). NCBI lineage: Eukaryota > Metazoa > Arthropoda > Arachnida > Araneae > Cheiracanthiidae > Cheiracanthium > Cheiracanthium punctorium. Next base: position 971,323 of record JAWZYV010015503.1, read on the forward strand.
CAAAAGGGACTTTTTTTAAACACCAGAATGCATGATTCCCTTACAAATGGAGTTCATATACTATTCCCTGATACTGTCAGCTTAAAATTTTAATTACATACAAAATTGCTTTACGAACAGGGGGCATCCAAGCTTCCCAAACCAGCCGATGATATGGATCTTGATTACAATCTTTACTCCAAGATACAGCATTGTAATTGGATTCTAACAGTGCTTTCCAGTCTTGAAAAATATCTATGCAGTGATGTTTTTCTTCAAAAGGATTCCAATCAGCCAATAATTTTTTAACCTAAAATAAACAAAATAAAGTAAACGATTTTAAGAGGCCATTTAAATTTGACGAATAACAATATTTACATGCATATATAATTAAAGTTTTAAGTCAGTCATTTAACAAATAATATAAACATTAAATCATACACTAACCACTGGGGGGAAAATCCACACTAAAACTCAAGAATCTCTCTATTCTAAAAAAAAAGTAAAGGCCGCTGTCGCCGCTGCTGTCAAAAGCTTGTCAGCGTATCTCCTCCTACACTGTGGGGATTTGAGTTTCGACTAAGGTGCCCACAGATTCGAAAAATTCCGAGGAACCTGCTAAGCTGATTTAAATTTCGAAAATCGAATTATTTTAGAAGATATTAATAAAAAACTGAAAAAATAAACCGAATGGTTGCCAGATTTCGCATAAAATCATTCATTCCTTTGCAACAAAGCGTTTCCAAGTATCTAGAATCGCGTGGAATTTACAAACATGAGTTAGAATTATGCCCATTTTACGCCAAAATAAAAACTATATGAAATAAGTAACTCAAAATGTGTTACACAAAGTTGACAATTTTCAAATAGTAAGTTCGCTTAGACAACAGGAGTTTAGAATTAGCGATTATTCGTTTTTCCAAAACAGAATAACTAATATCTTGAAAATGAAAAATAATTAAAATGCAGATTATTTTAAAGCCGGCTCATCCAGCTGGATTATTTGCTACCAGTAGAAATATTTGGCGGCGTTAACTATGCCATTATAGCAGTTACAGTACACTTTGGATATTTGCTAGCGCGACGAGATGGTATAATACATGGCGCTAAGTACGGCAATCTGCAAACGATTATGTAAATGAAAATATGGATAACGGTTTTCCAGTAACCTTACATGAACAGTAATTATAGGTTGTGTGCATGTGTAAATCGCCAAATAATGAAAAGTCGCCATTGGTGGCAAGCTATCCTATCTGTTCCGTAGCTTTTATTAACTTTACATGTACGCAAGTCAGTCGCCAAATAATGAAAAATCGCAATGGGTGGCAAATTCGAAGGGCGTCCAATAGGTTTTACATTATTAAAAATACAGCTGAAACAGACGTTCTGATTTTATTATGCTTTAGCTCCTAATTAATATAACTTTTGAATGGCAACATTGAAAATCATTGTGTTTCTGAAGAGTGCAAATAATTTTTCCAGCGATTATAAGCGGAGTCCGCACTCCAGGTGTAGTATAACTCAGGACCCGTACAACACGGATTCCCATAACAAAATATCTTCCGTGTTATGAGGGGGAGGGGTTCTACTGTAGTGTGAAGTTTAAATTTTTATGTACCAATGAAGATGCAAGAACCAAGTAATGCGTAGCTCAGTAACATTCTATCTGATCCAATCTTCGGGTTTTGTCTGTTGAAATTATGTCTTTTTTACGAATAAGCCTGATTAAGGGCCAAATGCCTCATACGAAAAGCGAGCGTAGTGAGTCTGGGGGCCTTGGCCCCTAGTATTTGTATAAAAAAGTATAAACAATCTTACAACAATATGTGTATCCAGCATTAAATTACTGAATAGGTGGATTGGTCAACTAAGTAATTTTTTAGTTGTATTATTTATAGTAGCAGTTGGCATCAATTCATAGGAGAATTTTAATTACTTATGTAAAAGCTTCAGCAATAAAATCTATCATTTTTAAGGATTTAATCTCATACAACATATATATATATATATATATATACATATATTCATGCTAGTCTTATAAAAATAAGACTAGTATATTACAATTGTTATAAAGCATTAATTTTCTTTCTAATGGCAGACATTTGCCATATAGGCATTAGCCACAACAATGCCAGAAATCTTGGCCTCTTTATTATACAAGCTAGGGCTCGAAGTAAGTCATAGCAATTACCGTGAGATTAGCCCAAATAGCTGCAATGATTAACAGTTCTTAACAAATTTAGATGCAAGTATTTAAAACTTTATTACTTGAGTGTTTCTTTCTACCTTAGGTGTATTTTAAGGTTACACATGAAATCGGAGAATACTTACAAGAAGCATATTTCTTTTGTTTTCCTCATTGTATTAATGATTTAATCTTTTTAAAGTTAAGCAGAAAAACTGAATTGAAACTTACCATTATTACAAAAATTTAAGATTTTGTCCCGAGCTGAATAGTTTTAGCTGATAAGCTGGCAGCTAAAACTATTCACACAGCATTTTTTGCTGCCAGCTTCAAAATCTTATTTTGAGACCTGACAGGGGCACGAAAACTCAATAGATGATCCCAAGTTGCCCCTGCAAAGTCTTCTAACTTTGAATCAATTTCAGATGAGAGACCTGCACCTGAACTGGTACGCCCAGAGGTAACATTCTACCATGGAGGACAGAAGAGCAACAACAGATTTTACAAAGTGGGCAAATTATTTTGATTCAAATGAAAAATTTGAAGCAAGATGTAATGAACACAGAAAATTTGTTTGAAATTAAAGTAATTATTTATCTTTTACTTGAATTCTAGCTGTACCAAGCCCTGTGTTGCTGTGACTCAGTCTGGCTAAATGGAAAAGAAAGTGCTCAATTCCACCAAAAGATAGGAGTTAGAATACAAATTGGTTAGATCCACCTCCCGCAGACTGCCCCCCCTCCAAAAAAAAAAAGCAATCGTTGAAGGACTTTTGGGATTCAAGGTTTTGAACAAAGGAACATTTACATTTTTATTTATATAGTTAAGATAGAATACCAGACAGAAATGCTCAGCTCTCGACCCCCCCTTCCCTTAATCAATCATCCTTCGACGACCTCTGACAGAAAATAAGAGTTTAGGAAATTAGAATCATTTGAATCCAGCTCCCACAGAATTTGTTGTGGTATTAATACCAATAAAAGCATGTTTTTACATTTCATTGGCATCACATCTGTATAATAAAGCATTTCAATGACGTCATCCGAGTGACAGCCGACTGCACATCCTTTCTGTGCAGATTCTCCTATTGTCTTCCTATTGCATTCAACCCAGAAAAAGGGTAGAAAATTAGTTTTAATTATCCTTAACCACTTCATAAAAGTGACGCTGGGAAATCAAAGTTGAAGATTTGCTTAATGAATTCAATTCATTACAATCATCTCAAAACTTGAATTTAATACCTTTTTTGAATGTTGAAAATTGTTTTTTTTCTACTGCAATACATTACGAAAGCTGCTTGCTGTCATGCTGAGTGAAGACCTGTCATAGAGAGGCTTTTACACATGCAACATTGTACCAAAATTTCAAAGCAAACAAACGACGAACTTTCATAAATTTGATATTATGAATTAACGAACATTTGCATTTATATAAGACTGCAATGTATAAATAATATAGCAAAGTATAAATTTCATTTTTACTGTGACAATTCATTATTAATTTTTAAACAGCGGAACTTGATGATTTTCATTAGCTTATATTTTAATTTTAAGGTAACAGGACTTCAAGACTTTTTAAAAAAATTCATTTCATTACTTATTTCATTTATGTAAGATTCTGTAAATGAAATTTCAATAAAAAAGGTAATTTTAAAACTTCTGTATTAAAGAGAGATTTTGGAACACTTAGTAGAGATTTTTTTTAGAAGATGGAAACACTTTGCAGCCTGGCAGTTTGTTGTGGTGGGGGAATTCAAATAAAAAAAGTCCATTTAATGATAATTTTCAGCAAGACATTAAAAAAATGTATATATGTAGGACCAGAAATTGTGTCATGATTTATTCTATTAATGTTTAAACAGTGGAACTTTGTATTATTATTATTATTTTAATTTTAAGATGATGGGACTTCGCAAATTTTTAAAATTATTTTTTTAGTTAAAGCATTTAGCATTATTTTTTATTAACAAAGTTATATAATTTTTTGGTAGCTGCATCACATAGTTTTAATTATTAATTGTTAAATAGTGGAACTTGGTGATTTTCAATGTTTGTTATTTTAATTTTAAGGTAATGGGACTCTAAAATTTTTTTTGATTATTTTTAGCTAAAAGATTTAGTATTTTTTATTAGCAGTTTAAACAATGCTTTTGGTAGCTATGTCACAAACATTGCTTGAAGACTTGCACACATATGCAGACTAATGTTTTTAAAATTTATACTCCCTTTATACATAAGTGGTTCTGAAAATAAGCTATGGGACTAAATTAGCTAACATCAGCAGACAACATTTTTTTGGTTTTTTTTGCAAGTTATGTCTTAATACCTCATGCCCCAGGCAATGTATTAGTTTAAAATAAACTTAAAACTAAACTAAAAACGACATTTCAATACATAAAATATATTTTACTTACTAAATAAAATTATTTAATAAATACTTACCCGGGGCAAAACTAAAGGAATTACTAAATCACTCAAGCTATACATTTTGTATACTTCATAAAACTCATCTTGAAGATCTTTAAAAGTTTTAGCTGCTACCTCCAGAGCAGCATTACTGTCTTCTGATTCGTTATTAATATCCAAGCTAGAAATACAATAGATTTATTTATTTAAGCTATATACTCAAAAACATTAATTACAAAATGTATAGCAATATTTAAAGATTCATAAATCATTTAAATCTTTTGAAAATAACATTAATATTTTGGGGGAAATGAAAAGCATGGTATACATTAAGAAGTATAGTTTCATAAATACTGTATTTAAAAAACCAGTTGTTCCAATAAAGTTCAATATTTTTGCTAAGTATACCAACTGAAAACTAATAAATATGCTAGAAATCAGGCTTTGCCAAATCACCAATCTTCCTGTCCTGGCTGGGTTACCATATCAGGAGGACGGTCAAATTTCTGAACTCGTTACTGCCTTGGATGGGCAACCATTTGCTTATGATTCAGGGATGAGGATGCATGAAGATGAAAAAAGAGAAAAAGTGTATGAGCTTAATTTTACCCATGAGAAAATATGGTCACATGAGGTGTTTTTGCTAAGGAAATTTAGCATGCATCAGGTGGTTTATAAGTGCCATTTGATGATTAAAAATAAATAAATAAATAAAAATCCGTTTTATAAAAATCGAATAATATTTAGAGATTGCTCAACTTCAGTACAATTTTAAAAAGATGCGAGTTCGTGATTCAGTGTTTATGGCTTTATAAAAAAAAATTTTTGTTTGAAACAAAAATGTGTGATATTTAATGTGGGCGGGTGGTTTTTAGGAGCCTTTTGATGAGACAAAAATAATAAAAATTGTTCCATGAAAATCGTATAGTATTTAGCCATCCCTTATCTCTGGCAAAGTTATTTTAATACATGATTTTATTGAATTTAGTTTTTTAAAATTCTTTGTTCTTGTTGTGTTTGTTAAATTAAGCATGTGCAGCCAAAAGAACAGTTTTAAAGGCGTATTTTGTTACATACTCTTTGAAGACTACAATATTTGACTGTTAATTTTTTTTTTTTATCCCACTCTGCCAGGGATGGCCCGACACGGTAAGCAAGATAAGCATTGCATCGGGGTGCCAACTTTGCAGGGGAGCCATTTCAAACTCAAAAACAGAAAAACTTGATCTGCAACACAAAAGGGGATGTCTTTTTTATGTTAGTAAGGGGGTGCCACGTACCCTAGAGCCGCACCTACACTCTGCTTGCAGGCATTCAAAAAATTTGCATTTTCATTGTGAACCATTATGTGAAATCTTTGTTCACTTCTCCTTTTGCAATCAGCACTACAAACCAAGATCTTGGGCTCCTGCATACTCCCCTCCCCCCTTAATTGCTCTCTAGACAACAAAATCAGACTACCTGCATATGTCAAACTAAATCGACACTAGTGATATTTAGGAAAGGGCCTTGCAGGACTTGCTTTTTTTTAATTATTTGGACAATAAAAGAAAAGTCACTTCAGCTTTAGAAAACACTTAAGGAAAAATTGCCAATCTGAGGAAATTTTTAAAAAATAGTTTTGAAATAGAGGGAGAATGCTTCTCTAAATGGTTTCCTTGTCACAGAATTGAAAAAGATATCATAATATCTGGATGGCTTTGTTTTGAAAAATATCTTATCCTTTTTAGAATTCTCAGTGTCTGGTACGATTTTGTTTAGGTTGACTTAAAAGAAAGACCGGAGAGTTGATCTTTCTTAACAGCTCAGCATATTGTGAAAAATCTGCATGTAATTAATGATACTGTATATCAACAACTTTTATCCTGAACAAAATAATACCAAAGCACTTATATATAAATTAATAATTAATAATCAATTTTAGATAGAGAACATTCACTAGAAAAAATGGATATAATTATTTAAAAGGAGAATTGTAAGCAATTTCATAAAAACCAAAGTCCAGACAAACAAATTTCCTGCCAGAATATAAGACCATTTTTTTCCCTCTAAGGACAGATACTTGCCCATCAGGCATTTGCCCCTATTGAGGCTCAAAGTATTGGTCATTTTACTATGGGGACACACGGCAGGTGGCCAACATTACACCTATGAAGGGACGGGCAAGTTAACACAAAATATGGGAATCAAATCCAGACCTAAGGTGAAATAGAATGTTTTGTAAGTCACTAGACTACCTGAATGGCTATTTTTTAATATAAAAATAATCATAAAAAGACAGATTTTGTGTTCTAATCTTATTTTTATACAAGAAAACTTGACTAGAAATACAGTAAAAATTATACACATGCATAAGGGTTTCTTTTATCCCATAGTTTCAAAAAGCATTCAAATACTAAAATAAAATACATCTTTGTTAAATTAGGAAATGAATAGTCTTTTCATAAAGATCACAAATATTTTTTCCAAGTAAAATGTTACAATCTTTCTGGTCTTACAGTACCTCGATATATAGAGGAAGAAACAACCCAGGAACAAATGTTCCTGTTTTATTAGCTGCAAACAGGTAGGAAATAATATATGAACAATTTGCAATCTCTTTTAATTAAAAAATTGAATTTTTTTTGTGGTAAAAACACTGCACAGAGAATAAAATGAAATATAGATGCAGCAATTTCTTTCACAGGGTTCATACTCATTTTTCAAAATGAAATTCCCTGAGTTTTCCAGGTGATTTTTCAAGAATTTCCAGGTTATCGCAAAAAAAAAATAAACATAAGATAAAGACTAAATACTTTTAATTTATATGCCCCATTCTAAGATAATGAAATTATGATAGCACTATGGTAATCAAAATTGTACTCCCCCTCAATTATCACAAAATCAGTGGATTACATTTATATCAAACATGATTTTAAATTCAATTTCACCTATAAAATATCAGAAATTATGAAACAGCTTTACAGAAGTAAAAAAGAATTTTTGGGACTATTTCAATGTTTGATAGTTTCAAGATATGTTTTTTATACTATTGCCAGTACACAAGGCTATTGGTAAAAATTGCCATATGCTTTAGAACTAAGTAAATTCCACCAATCCTATGCATAAACAATGAAATATTTAACACTAATAGGAACACACATTCTACATTGTAATCTAGCAAATATCAGCAGAGTTTGTATATACGTGATAATATTACACAATCTAACTTTGTGCACAGTACACAACACAAAGAACTGCCCCTCCAACTCAAATGAGAAAAGGGAGCAATCACAAATGCTCAGAACTGCAGAGACAAAATGAGAAGCAAGTGTGCTGTTCATCCTAAGCAGTCTTAAGTGATAGATGATTAATCTTGTATAATCCATTTCCAATTGCATGAGTGCTTCATTAGTGAAGTAGTTGACCCTTGAATAGGGTGAAAGCCATAAAAATAAAGAGAGGAGGGGTAAATTTTCTTAAAATTCCAGGGTTGAAGCTGGATTTTCCAGGTTTTTAAAGCAAAATTACATTTTCCCATGAGATTTCCCTGAGTTTTAAGAGCTAATTTTCAATCCCCCGAGTTTTCCAGGTTTCCCTGAGGGCGTAGGAACCCTGTTTCATTTATTAAGATGTGGTGGAAAAAAGACAAAGATCAATAAACATACTATAAGGGGAAAAAATATATTTTTTTGTTTAGTTAAATTAACAAAAATGCCCCAATTGAATTAAAAATTTATTCTGTCCTGCAGTGGCCTAGTCACTAAACTACTTTCTCATAAGAACACGGAAAGTGAAGCAGCACCCAGCTTGCCAGTGCCTGGGAGGGTGAACTCCTCTCACAGCTGGGCTGCTAGGGACCGTGTATGCTTATGGGAGCTTGTGCACATAACATCCATCATGACTCCAATGTTCCTCATATTTAACACTACCTCTGGAGGTGCCGATTTCAGATGGTTGTTCCCTCACCTGGAATTGGTTCAAAATAAGGAGACCCCAAGCTAAGTCAAACTTCCTCTCACTGGGGCTCATTAAAATGGAAGTCTCCCCCTTCTACCCATCTTCTTCCGATATGGGGGATCTGGCACCAATCCATGGTTGCTAGAGGGCATTAGCAACGATAAAAAATAAATTTTAAAAACTACATTTATTTTTACTTAAAGAAAAAAAAAAGATCTTTTTTCATTCAGTCAATCTAATGCAAATGCATATCCTTTTTAAAGCACAAAGTTAGTGTGATGATTTTTTAGCTTAGCATTCACACTTTCAGATGCATTTAAAATTAAAAAAAATTATAAAAATAAATCAAACTAAGAATTAGTGTACTTTCAAACTTCGTAAGGGACATTAATAAAGAAATACTTAAAGGAAAATACTCAAGTGAAAGGATGCAAAAATTAAACTTGAGTTGGCAGATATGAAATATGGAGCTCGGTTATGATTATCGAATCCGCATATAATAAAAGTAAAGAAAAGTGGAAAGTAACTAAAAACCAGCAATCTTAAAAATATTGCAGCTTCCCACACTGAAAGGCACTATGATATGGGATGATGGGGGGCTTATGGGAGCTGACCACAATGAGGTCAGGTAAAAATTCTCAATAGTCATTGTTGCGGACGGGTCAAATTTTGCTGATTTTATGAAGCCTGTTAGAGATGCTAATTTTCAACTTTCAAGGGATACTGAAAAGTTTGATAAAATGTCCAATAAAAGAGCTATCAGAATAAGGAAGCACAATCAAATTCTTGCAAAAATGAATTTAAAAGAATTAAAATGAAAAATTAACTTTAAAAAAATTGCTTATGAAACAAAACCTGCTTTTACCACGTAGTAAAAAAAAATATAATATTAGTCCAGGATACACTATGTACATGCACATAAATTTAAAATAACTCATAAAAAAGAATTTCCTTACTTGGTAACTATCTCATAAACTTTTTCAAGTGTTTTTATTTGTTTCTCCTCCTGAACTAATAACTGTTCAAGCCTACTTGTCTCATATCCTAAATTTATGATTTTATCTTCTGCAAATTGCTTTTGCCTTTCGCACCGAATTATTTTCTGCTTTTCATCTTCTTCCAGAAGCTTCAAATTGTGCTCAAGCTCAGGTAGAGAAAAGTGAACTCCTTGGCTAGTTCTTTGTTTTTCTTCTTCTTCCTCTTCCTCTTCAGCTGGTTTGCTGTGCTGCTGCTGATGAATTTGATGATAACCTAAATATATGCACAGAAACAGAAAAAAATCTTAAACTCTGATAAAATACCATTTTCGATAGTTCAGAAAAGTAAAAGTAATTCTTTTTAATAATACACCTCCTGCCCTTTGTTATTTTCAATTAAAAGTCATATCATCCAAAAATGCCTTGGAGAAATGCTATTGATGCAGTGGTAAAAGTTACACAGGTTTGTTATGATAATTTCTTCCATGAAAAAGTATAATAAATATTGAAAAATACTGCATCTAAACACACTGATGTAATTAGTCTAGGAAAAGAAAAAGAAATGTGTAGAAAAGATCAGGATTTATATAACATAAGTACAGTAAATTAAATTTTTACGGCCAGAAACATTTTTCCTGAATGAATAAACCTGATTAATTTTGTTTATATAGTAACTACTAATTATATTGCCCACATTCAGAAATAAGCAAAAGGTTATTGGAACAAACTTTGATCATAAAATAGTAAACAGAAATATATATACTTACTTATAACTACATTATATTCTCTTATTTGATATACTAGTGGAATAATTTTGTATTTATAACAAAATTTGATCTGCGTTAAAGCATAACAGAAAAATCTGATGTGTCCAACACATGACTTCCTTGCACGTCTATTAGATAAAAAATATTTTCAACGCACTTCCTCTAAACTTATTTGTTTGAAAGAGATAAAATATCAATAATAGTAAGATTTAGCTATTAAGATAGTAATTTATAGTATAAATTTATAGTAAGATATAGTATAGATTTATAGTAAGATAATGGTAAAATTACATCATTACTTTATTCTCTTGTTGTAGTTTAAAAATGTAGTATTGATACAAATATTTAAAGTATTTTTTTGTGAGTTGCATCATCTTATGCCTATTTGGAACATACAGTAATTTACTCACAAGTGATTCTGCTTTTGTCATGATTTTAATTATAATAAAATACATACAATATAAAAAGGATTTCTGATTTTATCTGCTTCTACAGGCTTTCATTTAAACTAAAATTAATGTTTTATGCACATAATAGTCAAAATTTGCATTTTATGTAATTTGGTTCAACAGAGTCTTTAAGAGGCAGCTTAATTTCCATGAGTTAACATTAGAAAAGGTAAATTTCTGAAAAACCAGTAAAATATCTCAAGACTAATTGTAGCCACTTATTTTAATATCAAATTCAGAGAAACACTAACAAAGGCACAAAATTAGAGATTATTTGATACAATTTTGAATAACTGCTTTTTCAGGGTTTCTACAGATTTCAAAGCTCCTGTTTCCCTGACTTCTAGCACAGCCTTCCCTGACTTTTTTTCTTGCACAATTATTGCAGACTTCATATTCCACCTATTTTCAGTATTATTTTGTTTCTTTTAAAACTCATGCATTTTACCTCATACTCATAGATATGCACAGACTGCATGGGGGATTGTAAGCAGACAAAGGAAAATGTAGATTGATTGCTTTGGGTAAATGATCTTGTATGAAAAGATAAGTTACTTTTTGGTCCAAACTAATAAGTTGAAATTCACTATAAAATCTGATTTTTCTTAAGTGGCCTGACTTTTCTTGATTTTCCCTGACCAAAATTTATTTCTCTCCAGGTCTGTAGGAATCCTGTTTTTATAAATTCAGTTTCTTATATGGGGATATTAGCAAAATATTTCTATGAAGACTGAAAGTATGAAAGTTTCTTGCATGGAGTAAAACATTTGAGAATGATTAATGAAAATCTATTTAATAAAACTAATTTGCCACTTCAGTAAAAGACTCAGTTAAGTCCAGTTCAATATTCAGATTGTCAGCAAAGCGGAAAGAATTCTAAATTTAAGTTATCACACATCATATGTAATAAGCTAGAATGAATTGTACAAATGTCAGTTTTCAAAATTACAGAGATTGCATACAGCAGAATCCCTCTAGTATGCCAGGTTTAGGACTTGGGGTAAGATTAGAACCAAAAAAAGATCGGATTAAAAGAAAATACAGATAAATACCGATTTTCGGTAAAAGAAGCAATATCTGAACTCAATAATGACTGCATGTATTGTTTCTCCAGAGTAATATTGCAATAAACTGCATAAAAGCTGTTATTATTGAAAAAGAGCAATATTGTATGTAATGTAAAAATTGAAAGTAGCCTGTAGTACAAAATTACCCAGAAAAAGTCAGCTCGAGCATGGTCGGCCCAACTGGAATGGCCGATGAGAGGGTTTCTACTGTTATATAAATTAAACCCCCCCTGACAGAATTAAATTAAATTTGGTCACTGAATTAAAAGCAAATTATATAAAATGTCAGCAGACAATAAACCAGCATAAAATAAATAAATAAATAAATAAGCTACAGTTTTGGAGCAGTTTTTCTGGTGACCAATGAATGCAATTAAAAACTGCAGAAATAAATTTGTTTAGAATTTAATGATAAAGTTCCATTTAACAATCAGAGGTTATCTGCTAAGAGTTACATTAAATGATATTAAACTGCCACTTAAAAATAACAATAATAATCTAAACAGAAAAAAATATTGAGACCAGATGTAAATTTAATTTTTTAATCTTCAAAATCGTAGGTCTTGCTGTATGATTGTAAGATGCTAATATTCTTATAAAGAGATATGGATTTGCCAAATGCAACACCATTTCATAAAAAAAAAAAAACCCTTCTTCTACGAAGCTGGCCAGCATAGTTTATGTTATGTCAACCAGCATTTTCTTTTATGTACATAGATAACAAACTATTAGTTTCAATTTAACTAATACTTCAGTTTCCCCATTGATGTATGTTTAATTAGGTGATGCATAGAAAAAGTTCCAATAAAATTTTAATTCAATATTCAGAAGCTATCAAGGCAGATATTTTTGACTTTTCTTTTGTTGCTTTTAAACATTTTAAGTATGTTAGAATTTGCAGATGGCTGTTCAGACACGAGGCACAGATGTTCAATAAATGAATGTGCATAACGGACTCTGACATTATTCTCCAGTAGTCTTGGGTAGTGTTTTTGATAAACACCAAATGACTTAAATGGCGTAAACTTTTCCAACACTTGAGAATCTGCAGAAACAGTGACACTGGTCACAGTTCAGTCACAAACTAGCAATCTCACCTGACAATATTCGCTGTTCAGGACCTGTCATGTCAATTACCTTCACACTGCTCATAGCACTGACATCTCCACGATATCGTTTAGAAGCTCCTTCTTGCACAACTTCATCTGCAGTTTTATAGACATACTTCACTTTTAGTTGACCATCCTAAAATTAAAAATATGTTTGGATTAGGTACGATTTTAAAACTGAAAATTTTATTTCACTAAATTTTTCAGTTATACATGCATTATTTAGCCAAATAATAATACACATCAGGCAAATACTGTACAGTGATTTATATTAACTGTTTGAACACTGTGTGGTGCAGTAGCACTGCATGTGTTAATGCAATTTAAAGTAATGCAAAAAGACATTCAGCACTAAAATAGTTAATTCATAACTTTAATAACTTTTAAAATCATCACAATTGCTAGACACAAATTCAATTTATAGTAAAAATTACTTTACAAACATTAATTTTTTATTTTTTTTTTTTTTTTTTTTTAAACAGAGTATGAAATGTACTTGTAAGAAGATGTAAATAACAGGCATATGCACCAAGGACAGAGATAAAGTATTTTTTGAGGTGTGGAAATACATACTGACATCAATCTTCAAAGGATATTTTTAACTTTATAAAAACCTTTTAAAATAGATGCAACTAAATAATTATGGTGTACTTTCTGCTTTAATCAATGAAGAATGCATCTAAAAATGTTAAATGTATTTCTGATCAAGGATGATGGTAAACCAAATTAATAAGTCTAAACTGAGAAACATCAATGAAATTTTGGAGCAAGGAGAGCTTTAAATAGTCCCAAATGGAAAATATTCAATCGGCAACAACTGTGATATACTGCAAATATGACATACCCCACATGAAAAAATATAACAGCAGATGCAAAATTTACATACCTCAAAAGGAGGGGGGGGGAATAATTATGGATGCTTGATTTGAATCTATATGCCATTTTTGCATTGTGAAATTATTATTATATATATATATCCTTTCTATTTATGTTTTAGTGTGGTGGGGTAAAATGGCACACAAATAAACTTACTATTATGTTTCAAATACAACTGGTAAATTTTTAATGAGTATAAATGTTTCCAATGTCTGAAAGTAAGGCTAAAGAAGAAAAATAATTTAAAAACAAACTATTTATATTTTTGATCAAAAAGAAATATCCATCCATTTTACCCAACCTTACCTTACAACAATGTGATGTCAGAATACAATGTTTGTCTAGAATAAAAAGTTGAAACAAGTATCAAAAGTATTGATTCCTTCAATAATAATACTAAAGTGAGAAGTTATAGACAAATTAAAAAATAAAAGAAAGAAATTTCACCAACAGTTATTTGTAGAATGCTACGAAAAAATGGAAACTACACAAAAAGTGCTAAGAAAAGGATTCAAACAGTTACACCAAACTAAAGAAAGATAAATAACTGACAAATAAGAATTTATTGGAAGTCAGCAAAACATTTTAAACTGTTCATGAAAAAATATCTCTGAAATAATAATTGAAATAAATATCAAAGCAAATTAAATTAAATCAAACAAATGATTTTAAAAAGCTAAAATTAATTAATTTTATTAATAAATAGAATAAAATTTTAAATACTTTTAGAACTGTAAAACCAGTAAACCACACAAATTTAATGCTTTTGACAAACACTTAAAAAAATAAAATAAATAAAGAATACATATTCAAGTTAATGTACACAATAGATTTAGTAAAAAGTCATACAAAATGATAATAATGACCTTAATAATATTAATAAAAAGAAATAACATTAGATATGCATCCTGAAATAATATTTTTTTTTAACTATTAACAGATGATTTGTGTTTTTGAGTACAATCAGGTATATACACATTTAAAAATATTAATATTGTAGTACATTTCAGCAAGCATTTTTTTAAAGACTTTAATGTTTCCTTTACTTTTAGCATTTAGGTCTTTATATTTGAAGAGATAAGCAAATACACACATACAATACATAGTACTTAACAGGGAAAAAAAAAAATTAAAAGATTATTTTCCAAATAAATTTTTTTTAAATGGACTGATATAAAAATAGATATCTGATGATATTACTATTGATATGTCCCTCTTAAAAAAAAAAAAAAAAATAAGAAAGATAAACAAATGCTATAATACATATATGAGTGTGTATTCTGGTTTTTATTTATATATAAATACAGGTGAACTTGGATAATTCGAACATCTTTAATTCGAATTCGTGATTAGTTTGAAGTTTTTTGTCGGTCCCTTGAAACTTGTATTCAGTTAATGCTTCAAAATCTTGGTTATTTCGAAGTCCACCTTCTTTAATTCAAAGTTTTTACCCTTTCAAAAATGACAAAATCTAGTTTCAATGCTGTTATTTGAAAAGTGGTTGGGTTATTTTCCGCTATTGTGGAAAATTCTTTAGGGAAGAGCAGGGGGTGAGAGAATATTCTTATCTGTTCTAGGAAACAGAGAAGGAATAAAGAGAGGAGGGACGTAGACCAAACGTTCAAATGCACCCTTGCAAAGACTTTGGCTTTTAAAGGTGAAAAATATAGTGGAGGAAAACACAGTAAAGACTGAATAACCCTACTTGTGGGAGCAAACATGGACGGTACTGAGAAGCTACCATTACTGATGATGAGAAAATCAAGAAATCCAAGGTGTTTTAAAAAGTGTCAAAACAAAGCCTATAGAATACTTCTAACACAAAAGCATGGATGACAGCGAATCTTTTTAAAAAATGACTGCTAGATCTCGATCTGACGTATCAAAGAAAAAACAGAAAAATCATCCTGTTTATTGATAGCTGCACGGCTCATAAATCGATACAGGCTATGAAAAATGTCACAGTTTTTTTTTTTTTTTTTTCTGCCACACATGACCTCAGTGGTGTAACCAATGGATCAAGGCATCATTAAAAATCTGAAGCATTTCTACAGATGTTTAATCGTTCAACACCTCCTTACTGAATCTTCCCAAAAGCTTCCATTACGCTCCTCGATGCATCAAGAATGTGTTTAAATGCATGGTCCAAAGTGAGCCAGAAAACAATAGCAAATTGTTTTCGGAAGGCAGCATTCATCAGGAGCACTGTCCCTAGTGAGCTTTTTAATGAAGAAATTTCACCTTCCCCAGTTGTATGAGAAGACAGCATACAATTGTGTGCATGAAAACATAGACATTTGTGGAGAGCTATCTGATCTATCCAAAGTTCTAAACAATAAGAATATTGCAACAGAAGACAATGAAGATATTGAAGATGAAGTAGAAGAACAGAGGACTCCAACTTCAAGTGAGGCAGTCTTCCATCTAGTGGAATATTGCCGCTATGTAGGAGGACAATATATCATGAGTGAAGCTGTGTTTTGAGCTATAGATATTCGTGAAGATTTTGTTAAAAAAAAAAAAAAGAAATCAAGTAAGCTCTTTAAATCAGATTGAAATATTTCAATATTTTAAAAAGGCGTAGCTTTTGGATTTAAAATTAATAAATATATATATATTTTTTGCAATTTCTGTTGCACTTGATTATTTGACAATATAAAAATAAAAAGTTTTGGATAATTCAAAGTTTTACAGTGCCCTTTGAACTTTGAATTATCCAAGTTCGATTATATATACAGTGAAACCTACTAAGTTGACCACCCAGTGGTTCCACGCTTTTGCAGTCAACTTATCATGGGACACTACTTACTTTTTGATTTTCAAATTTTATCATCTACATACTCATACATAGTATATGTAGTATACTACAAAATTATACAAAATATGAAATCAAACTGATACGAAATAGGAATAATATTGCTTATTAAGGTTAAACATTACTACTACTGTATTACATATTAATTATTGGATATTGTCACAGTACGTATAGTTACTATGCATACTACATGCATTAGTATGCTGAACAGAAACAAGTTAATTTAATTAAGAAACTTAATTTATCACTGTATTAATACATTTTGCACACAGTGTAAGTATGTACTGAGGGTTTAGTACTTTATACCTACTACTGTATGAATACTAATGAAGTTACCAAAAAATTGTACGTAATAAGGAATAAAGATGAATGATACATTAAGAATCTGGACTGAATTAGCCATTAATCTTGCTTGGTTGGTAAGTTTTAAAGACTTTAGATGAATACAATAAAAGTATGAAGTTTTTAAAAGAAAGACATAGAAAAAATTCTGAAAGTGGTCAACTTACAAAGGTTTTGAGTTAAGCTTTGGGGCAAATTCTACCTAATTACCTAGTCAACATACAAGCTAGACAGGTGGTCAACTTATAAAGGGTTCATTCAATGTTAAAGCAATTAAGCCATTATGTACTTGGTCAATTAGGTCAACTTAGAAAGGTGGCCAACTTCACAGTACATACATTCTGTCAAAAAAGTTCCGGGAATTGGTCATTTAAAAAGCCCGCCTAAAGAGATTGTGAAAATTCTTTTTGTCGCCAAGTTGGCATAACTGTCCTCTATACTGACGCAGGAGTTTGATTGTTATTTGTCATTTAGTTTGTTTACAGTGCTCGATTTTGTCAGTTCATTTCAAGTGTGTTTTGTGGTTTTTGCATTCATAAAATGCATTGTAACTGGTGATGAGACATGGGTTTACGAGTTTGATATGCAAACTAGTCAACAAGCTTCGGAATGACGTCTTCCAACTGAGCAAAAACCGAAAAAAACCTCGTCAAAGTCGATCAAAAGTCAAGGTAATGTTGACTGTTTTTCTTTTATCATTGCGGTGTTGTGCACTCGGAATTCTTGCCAGAAGGTCAGACAGTAAATAAAGAATATTATATGAGCGTTATGCGGCGATTGAGAGAGAAAATTCGTTGAAAAAGGCCGGATTTGTGGAAAGAAAACTCTTGGATTTTGCACCACGACAACGCACCATCTCACAAGGCTATTATTGTGAACAAATTAATACCACTGAACAACCACCGTATTCACCCGCTATCGCTCCAGCCAACTTTTTTCTTTCCCACAACTTAAATTACCACTTCGAGGTACTCGTTTTCAGTCGATAGAAGTCATAAAAGAGAATTCGCTGCGAGAACTGAAGTTGATTCCGAAAATGTGTTTAAAAAATGTTTTGATGAGTGGATTATTCGATGGCATAAGTGTATTATTTTGAAAGGGGCCTACTTTGAAGTCGATAAAATAAATTTGGATGAATAATAAACATTTTGTGTTTTATTGACCAATTCCAGGAACTTTTTTGACAGAATGTATACATATATATATGAGTAATGCCATTTTGCAATGTAACAACTTTTTCAATATACAGTATATTTTTATATATACAGTATAAAATAGTGTAATCAAAGAAAGCAAAATACAGTAAAACAAGTGTATAAAGATATTGTCTATAATGATAAACCTGCCTATAGCCATATTTACTTTATCTCCGACGGAATACTTATCTAGTCAATAATTTAAAACCTGTCCATAACAATATTCACTTTTCACATGCACCTTCCTATAATGATCAGTTTAGCACACACAAAATATTTTGCAGTACGTATAAAACAATAGGAAAACACCACTTACAGTACGGAATATCCCATAAAAAAAGACTACAGCATGGGAGTGAATAAAAAAACTTTTTCAATCATACAGCACCTTGTTTCCTAAAATTTGTTTTTGATGTGCTAAAACCTTTTATCTATAATGACGTGGCATGAAATATTGGCATTTGTAGAAAAGTATTTTTTAAAATTTATTTAATTTTGTAATGCTATAGTGCAATAAAATTCCTAATATCTCCCTTTATGCATACTGTTAGCAAAAACTTTAAAATGATAACATGTCTATAGAATATTTATTTTAGGTCCCTACTGTATCATTATACACAGGTTCCACTGTAGTGCAAAGAGATAAGGAATGTCAGATAAAAAAATTAACTAAAATTTGTAGTGATGTGCTGAGTACTGAATATCGAGAGGTATGTCAAAAGGGAGAGAAAAAAAAAAAAAAAAAAAAAGACTGATTTGCAAATGGAAACAAATACTTATCTTACATATAAGTCAATTAAAAAACTGTTGTAAAAAACATTACACCCCACTTAAGTAAGTAAAAGGAAAAAGGATACGCGTTTCGTTCAAAAATTGTTTTGAACTTCTTCAGTCCAAGTCCTTCGACGTACTGATTTAAAACGGCTTATGAGCCATCCTTTATAACACAGGAATTGTTACATAAAAATCACTCAACAAAAAACATTTATGATATTTGAAATGTGCCACTGTCATGCCACAAGCATTATCAAAGGTCTACACCATGATAATACTTTTTACAATGACAAAATAGCTTTGAAAGGCAGAGAAAATAAAATTATTTAGATTTAGTTAACTCAGCAATTAGATTTAGTTAACTTAGTAATTACCCCAGATTTCTTTTTCCACTGTCTCAGGTGCTTTTTGGTTTCAGTCTCTTCCTTTTCAGGCTCAGAACTTTGTGCAGGCACTCCCACGCGCTGCATAGTAGGCTGCTCAGGTCCATATAGCCCAATAGCACCTTTTCCTTTTCGTAACTTAGCTTCTATGGGAGTAGTGATACCTTGAAGACTTTTCCCTAAACCTTTGCCGGGTTCATAACCCATCTGCATAAACAAATTAAGTAATATGTTAAATAAAATATTTATGTATTAGTGAAAAACTGAGAAACAGTTAATATTAAGTAAAACAGTTAAGTCCATACACAGAATATTAAATTTTTATGGCTATCTTGGATTTTAGTGTTTAGTTTGAGCTACTTTAAATATTTAGAACTCCCTCAACAACTCCTCTTTAAATTTTATCTCCTGAATAAACATTAAAAAGAAAAATTAATAAGAATTTCAGACAATAAATAACTCTGAAAAGCTAATTATACTTCCAAGATAGTTTTTAGAAAAGATTTCTGAGACTAGACTTTTTGTCCTCTCTCCCAAGGTTTAAATCATTATAAGTTAAAATATGTGAAGGAAACATTAATAAATTGTACAAGTTAATTATTTTAAATTCACTTACTAAAATAATTCCAAATACAAAATAAACTATACTTAATGAATATTTAAATTGTAGTAAGAAAATAGAAGATATATTTTTGAGGGAAATAATTTGAATAAGTATTTTTAAGACTTCATAAATTTAATAGCATATCTATTTATAGTAGTCAAACATGTTCTACAGTTATAACACAGTGCATAAAATAGTATGAAAAAAAAAACTTATTTTACATTTCAAATTCACTTCACTGTATAACTTTAATATCACTAATTTCCCAATTGCGCACTTTGTATAATAAATAAAATGGAAAAAAAAAATGTGTAAAAAGAAACAAGACAATTGAGTTACAATTTACTTTAAGTAGTAAAAAAAAAAAAAAAAAAAAAAACCACTACTGATTAATTATATAAAAAAAGGTCTACACTACATTTATTTATGACCTACCTGAAGTAAAAGTTTTTGACCAATACCTTTTGTATGTTTCTCCCAGCTTCCAAATTCACTGCTGCAAAGTAATGTGAAATAATAAATTAGAAATGAACTAAACAAACAAACAAAAAAAAATACATTAAAATTATAATATTTTTCATTGAAATATATACAAACCACACACAAAAAAGAAAATACAATACCAAAAAAGTCAACATATGGGGAGAAAGAAAGAAAAATTATGGAAACTGTACACACTTAGAAGCATTTTTCTGTGATGCTCTTAAGCCAGCAATTTGGTGTGGTTTACGGCTTCCTCCAAAACCACTTCTCTGTTTTGAAAAGGTTGGTTTTTGAGAAAGTTTAGCAGGTTTTTCATCCTCACTGGAACCTTTCTGCAAAAGAGATTACATTCAATATTAATAGATGAATATTACCTGTCATGTTATGACACACTTAATCATACATACAATGGTATACAATTATATACTGATATATATTAGAGTGCTTCAGGAACCTATGGAAAAAAATAAATTTTGTATTTTTGTTGATCTCGCCCACTCATTTCGTGCCACTATATACAATGATAATATGTGTAAAATATATTAATATTTAGAGGTTGCGCAGCCATATTCAAATTTTGTAATATTGACAAAAATGTGCAAGGATGCGTAGTTAATGATAAAGTTACTTTACATGTCTTTTATATCTATGAAAAAAGAAAATACACAATAACAAAAAAATATGAAAAACAAATAAAATACAGGAAAAACACAAAAAAAAAACCCCAAAGAAAAATAATAAAAACAAAGCAAATATAGAGAAAATATGAAATGCAAATCAAAATACACAAAATATGTAATAACTCACTCATTAGGTCTGCAATAAATTTTTAAAGGTACTTTTCTTGAAACCTCGGTACCTTTTCAATGTTCCTGAACCACTTGAAGAAGACACTGTTTCTGCTCTTTCTTCTTAGCATTAGTCTTGGTAAATAGTTCAATTAGGGACACGCCACATCCCGCATTGTCATTCATAACTCTCAATTTCTTAACCCATTTATGCCTAGTGTCCCTTTTTTGGGACGGCATTTTTTCCTACACTTTATTGACAAGTATTGGACCTCAACTCCACAAGTGTTTTAATATGACCCAGTAATATGTTGACATTTCAATTTTTATACATAATGATTCTAAAAGAAATCATCCCTTGTGTAAGAAGTTGATGTCAGAAATTTATCTATTATTGCTGGTATTAGCAAAAATCGAAGAAAGTCGTAAAAATATCTGGGCACAAATGGGTTAACTATTTTGAAGTCTTGCTAGTAGCTATATTGAATTTTCCAAAGCTCAAGATTAATTTACAGGAACTCCTTTGCGATGCATAATAGGTTAAAAACATGGCTTTGTACCATCTTAAGCCTTTCCTCCACTAAAACATTCGAATCTAAGAAAGCTAGTACTATGAGATACTTGCTGGGATGCCAAAGATGTGATAGTTTGTTGGCAGTATAGCTGATATTTTAGAGTTTTCCTCTTCGTATGCAACAAGATGTTAAAGAAGCTTCAAATCACTTATTTGTGCTTACAAAGAAACAGGTGCTGTAAACCAAGGTCTCATACTTTCTTTTAGAATAAAGATACGGATGTCACGAATATCTTCGCTTTCTCTTTCTGCAAGTTTGAACTAGTTATGAAACATCTACAGCTTGAAGCTATAAAGAATCTTCGACATCCATCTAGATGGCCGTTTCTTGTAGCACAAGAGTATATACCATGAGGTGTTCCTCCCAGAAAAATTATAACAAGCTCCAGTATCTCCTAGTAATTTTATCTTGCAAGAGACATCAGAAGCTTGCTTTCTGCAAATTCCATTACTGATTGCATATCGTTCTTGTCCTTTAAAATACAGTGCAGTTGGTCCACTGGGCATGGATGGTGGCATTGCATGAATATGGCAGAAAGCATAATTTCTAGTATGTGGTGCGGGCAAGAAAATACAAAAGTTGTCTTTTCTTTTGTTTCAAACATTCTCCAATTTTTAATACCAGTATTACTGGATGTCATGTCGGAGCCATACTCTGTACGAGCTGAATATGTGCCCATTTATCTACAGTTCTGCATTTGTGACAGCAATTTCTGTCCTGACTGTAATTTAGGAACACCCAACAGTTAATAATCAATATTTGGTCCTGATACTATTACTGGTAGGCGATTCTTCTTTGCCTTTTCAGATATACTTTGGATTAGTTTTTCATCGCAGCGCACTATCAAGCGGCTAAAGCTATACATTGAAAGATTTTTTTGAATGTTAATGGCTAATTGAGCAAATAGTTTATCTTTGCTGTCTTATGGATGAATGACTAAATGTAAAAATCTTAGCGGGTGAGCGGGGAGGGAAACGGATGCCACCTCGCTGTGAGTAAGCTTGCTTTCACAACACACGATTGCAACCAGGACAAGTAGGAAAATCTTATTTATTTAACAGACTGGGCATTGTTTACCTTGCACAGTCGTTAAAAATTTGAAATTATGCCCTTTTGAATGTAGTATTATTTCAGGTAATGGCATGGTACACTTTATTCTTCATCATTCCATTTTGTCAATTTTCAACAGAATTTGATTGTGTTGTGTGACCTCTAAATATTATTCAATTAAACTTGAATTTTGTATAAATTATATTTATGAATAGTGTAAAAAAATTTTAGGGTGCGAATAAAGCAATTAAAAAAAAATTTTTTTTTGAAGCACCCTAATATACATATTATATATACGGTTTTATAATTTTATAATATTTTTTACACACACCATTATTTACTTTTACTATTACTATTTTAATTTTGCAATATTTATATTTGAAGAATTTATATATCTTTAAGGCATTCTATTTAAAATTATTAATTTAACAAAAAATGCAATTTTTTAGTTTTAGATATAGAGTTTAACTTCAATCTACATTATTTGATATGAAATCTAAAGGATTCCAAAACTCTGGCTATAAACTCTAATTTTCTTAGATAAATACAACCATACTGTTATTGATTCACCTCACCAAGTGCTATATTTCAGATAAGGTCTGCAAGTTTGTGAGGTTCAACCTTTACTTAAATGGGGGGAAAAAAGCCAGAGTAAAATGTGATTAAATAGAATGAAAAAGAACATACATCTTCATTATCTGATTCTTTCTTTTCTGGTTTCTCTCCAACAGTTCTGACACCCCCACTAATAAAATTGATTTGAGAAGCGAATGCTGAGGTTCCCGCACGACCAAAACCAGGTCGTTCATCTTCTTCACTTTCATCACTTGCAAAAACACCTGGAAGCAGAAGTTCATAAAAGTAAAATGAGCATAAATTGTAATATATTAATACAGTACAATAGCAACCTATATAAAGAAAACATATATGTGCATGTGCATATTAAAGGGGAGAAAAAAGCATTTTTGAACTCTATATAAAGTACTCTATATTATGTACTTAAAGTATTTTCCTTGAAATAAATGTTATTTTTAAATACAGATTGCAGCACATTATTATTATTATTATTAATTTTTGTCTTGAATCTAATCTGACAAAGTAAAATGCGCTGATGTTGATAATCACGTTTTTTTTTTTTTTTTCAATCTTAAAGGATTGTTTATTATTTAAATAGTTATCAAACAACCATTTTCAAATTCCTTGATAGTCCTTGTCCTTCAAGGTCAGAATATGCAGAATCCACAATATTAATTTTTGGGAATTACCTAATATTTATATTATGAGTTAACCTTTCTGCGAGAGGTTAAATAAAAAAAAGGGAAATAAGCAGAACTGTAATAACCCAGCCATTTTATTCATTAGGATTCAAATTCATTTAGAATCAGAAATTGCAACTCAACTGTTTTTTCTAGACAAACTTAACAATAGCAACAGGTTGCCAATCTTGGAGGAAAAATTTGAAGATTTTCTGTAGCAATTTTGAGGAGCATTTTGCTTTTTTATGGAGCAATTTAATAATGTAAGTAAAAATCACTAAAAAGCTAAAACTGCTCACATAAGCTAGAGCTCAGATTTGTATTTTATCCTAAACATAGGTCTATAATTATATTTTACAATCAATCAACATTAATAAAACTAGAACCCACTTCATATATTATTAATAGATTTAATTTTCCTCTAAACATAAAATTCTCTTCAAGTCCAAAGATTTATTGATTTTACATATTTTCCTTTTCTTTCAATTAGTGTTTGATACAGATATTAATATTTAAAATTTAATAAACTTTTAAAATTAATATTATTGAGCCTAATTGAATAAATTAATACTAAACTAAATATTTAGTCAGATTTTACCAACTTTTGTTATCAACAAATTTCAAATTACAAAGAGCACAACCTCTATAGTTCAAGGTTTGGCCTTCTTTAGGAATGCACTTTTATTAAGTAGGTAGCTGTAGTTTTTTCTACTAGTGTGTGTGTGTGTGTGTGTGGGGGGGATTACCAACCTTGAACAGCAGCCCCCCCCCCCCCAAAAAAAAATCTTTTATTTTCCAAAATTGGTTTAACATGTATTAAAATAAAAATCATTCCTGTACTTATATCAGTTACATGTAAATAGAGCAGGTATATAGCAAGAAAAATATTTTATGGTTGTAAGAGGCATACAGTGGAAAAGACAAACTTATTGGAGGAAAAGTAAAGGTAAGGTGAAAAAAGCATAATTTCGCAAAAGAAAAAAAGAATGAAAGAAAGAAAAAGAAGACTAGATTATTTTCATTCTATTTCCAATTTTAAAAGGGAAGGGCACAGAGTCCTGTTTCCTTCTCTTTCTGGTACACACACACACACACACACACCCGAAAAGGAGTTTTATATAACCTATTTTTCACCTAAAAAATTCAATTTATTTCTTAATTTTTAAAATAATGGAGTAAATATTTTGATTAGTCAAGGACTTTGTAAATTAACATGCTTAAAACAATACATATCACAGAGCCATCAATTCAGGTATTACAGAAGGTCCACCCTTTCTTTCCTAAAAGTTTCACTATCTACACAAGCAGGAAGGTTAGTTCCAACTTTCTTGCTTGTATGAATGATGGAACTACCACCAAAACAATCATTTTGTATTATATTTGCATTTATGTGTATTATTTTATGAATTTCTTAATAAATTTGAAAATGCAAACTATCAGATTTTGAGTGTTCTTATTAATGGAGTAACTTGTTTGATTATTCAAAGTATGGTATAAATTGTGCAGATCTAATTAATAATTTAAATCACAATTTGGTCACTGTCAAAAATTCACATTTTAAAGAAATAAAAAGTTTAATAACTATTTTACATTTTAGAACCTAGAAAAAGACCCTATGAGGTTCTTTTTTCTTTTTTTAGTTCATGAAATAAGGCTGGAAAATTACCAAACTATTTGATTTTAATAATTTTTAAAAACATTAAATTTAGAGATTTTTTAATGGGCTGATTAATATTATGACTTAAATCTCATTAGAAATTATCAATAATTATAAGAGAGGCAGTGTGAATTTTGAAATAAAGTTTTTTTCGCTCCACCCTATTGCTCATGTTCTTAAGGAAAGAAATTTGTGTCATTGCGTTGACGCCTGTGATATGCTTCTGAAACGTCAAGAAAACGGTACATTTCTGAAGCGCAAAATATTACATTTTAACATTACATGTGTACATCTTTATATAAATGTATACAAATAAAACAATTCAGCTCAAGAGCACAAGTTATGAGGTATTTGATTAGTTTAAGTATTTTGCACATTTATTGTATAACATGCATTTTTAAGACAAAAAAGTGACAAAATTCAATGGTGTTCATTATATGCTGAATATGTACAAATGATAGATTAAAAAGAAAAATGATTTTGGAATCATTTTCGAAACGATGTTTTTACAATCTACTCACAAGTTATTTGCATGGGCAGAAGCATGCCACATTTGTGCTCCATGCTTTCTCTCTTTTCAATACTGCCATATAGGCAAAATTTATAATCTCCTTCTTTGCCACATGTGTAGCATTAACCTTCAACATACAAATTGTTTTCCTAATCTTTAAATCATTTCCTGAGCGTAGGAATTTTTTTCAACTGACTGCCAAGCGCCAAGAGCGACATATAATGTCTATTAAGTCCTTAATGGTACATTTCTCAGAAAGGTTCATTCAAAAATTGGGATTGCACGTTAAATGACGAACATACTTCAAAAAAAAAAAAAAAAAAAAAAAATCTTAAAGTGGGATGTGTGTGCCAGGTACATCGCAATGGCTGGGAATCCATTGTAAGATGATAATCCTTCAGAGTCTCTATTAGGTAGCTAATCAATAATTTGCACTTAAACTCAAGAGATGTAGGGTCAAAACTGTAGTTTGTAATTGTATAGATGGTAGCCCCAGAATCTGCAAATAAAACAATTTTTTCTTCAGGTAGATTTTTGATGGCCCAAAGGTCCATTAAGATAGTGGTGTGCATTATACACCAGAATATACAGAATTTAATTTTTTAAAATAAGTATTTATATCAGTTTAATATTTATTTAATAGGCACATGCCTTATTCAAATAACTTCTTTTACCTTAAGAATCTATAAAAATAAACTGGTTTATGTGATAAAACTGAGTTATCACACACATACAAAATAAATAAATAAATAAAAAGAATAAAAAAATAAAGAAAAGAAAAAGAAATCCAAGGTTTTTGGTTTAAAAAAAAAAAGCTGCTAAATCTTGACTCTACTTTTCAAAATATAAAATTCCCAGTATTTTATAAAAAAGTTGCAAATGAAAGTTTGTGCATAGGAAGTACCGATATTGAAAACTACAAGTAAAAAGCATGAAAATATACACTATTTTATCATTTCAACAATTTTCAACTAATACTTACAGCAAGCTTCAGATATTTTTTCGAAACTAAATCCAAGCTATCTATTTGTTTATTGAAAACTTCTAAAATAGACAATCTAAACTTACAGTATTTATTTTGATTTCTTGCATTAAAACAAAATATCCCAAGTTAATTACTTGTAGAATATTAAAGTTATTCATACTTTTTATAAGCATAAGGAACGTAAAAAATAAGGTAAGAAAGAAAAACAAGAGTTAAAAAAATAAATTAAAAATCTTGAAGCAATAGCTTGTAAAATAAAACTAGTATAGTAAACCTTTCCTTTGCAAATTACAGTGCAAGTATGTTTTTAAGATGTAAAAGAAACAAACCATATATTTGTTGGTCTTTAGTAAGATGATGTTTTACACGATTCGGATTGAATTCATTTTCTAAGTCCCAGTCTGTCACTTCAAACTTCTCTATTCCATCTGTCATGATTGAAACTGAAAAATAAATAAGTGAATAAAACAAAGTGAACAATTATTGAAAGATTATATTAAAACATGCAAGATGAACTGCATATATTTATGCTGGTAACTCACTTAACAAATGTAAAAGCTTCATTATACTCAATCAGCAGGGATCATTCTAGAGCAGGGGTTCCCAACCCTGTGCCTGTGGGCACCATGGCACCTGCTCGATGATTGTTTACATGTACCCCTCACACTGTGCGACCACGATAAAAATATTTACATTGTTAATAAAAGGTTATATAAATTTTTTTTATTTTAATGATCAGTCACACCAAAAACTGGAAATGCGGTCCAACACAGATAAAAGTATTAAGCAAAATGCAACCTCTCTCTCTCTTTCTTCTTGACGGTAAAAATTAGGGATTTTCAGACTAAAATCCATTATATCAGATGAGAACTTGTGGAATATAGTTTACAGAAACAAACTTCCATTCTCGAAAAGTAACGGCTTCATATACTGGTGCAATTGTATTCGGCGACAAATGTCATAAAACCAAAATACAGATCATGACTTAGAGGGGGTGGACCAAATTCTTACAAAGATTGAAAAACAGCGTTTTTGCACAATAATTTCCTAAAGTAATAATTTATTCCTTTAAAACAGAAAGAAAATTTTTCCCCCATTTTCTATACCTGATAAAAATACACTTCTAAAAAGTAGTGAAAACAAAATGTTTTCACAAATCTTCGTTTTTTCTCCCTTTTTATTATTGCAGTTTTTAGAATTCATTCATTTATTATGTTTCTTTATATTATTTCTCAGTATATAATGTTAGGCCAGATGTACTGCAGGATATTTGTAATATCCGCCTACGGCCAGTGATCCGGCTTATTGGCCGGATGCAGTTTGTTTGCCAGATATCCATTGCATCCCTAATTATTAATTAAATAATCACATTCTTAATAATAATAATCTAATTACTCATTTTATATTGTTTTAATGTAATGTAATCTAATAATTTGCTTTCAGTTTAAAGCTATCTGTAAGTTAAGTTTTTAACTGAGTTTTGATACATCTTTTAAGTTTTTAACTACATTAATGATGCATTTAAGTTGTTAATTAAATTAATTAATGATTATAATCATTAATAAAATAGAAAATTACTTAAAAAAACTATTGTTTATAATCAGTATTATATCACTTTTTATAAAACAAACTTCATACTAAGTTTTTTTTTTAATCAGTTGATAAATTCATTTTTTTAAAAGAAATTCGTTCGATTAAATGACTACCAGTTTAAAAATTTGAGCAAAAAGTTATTTATAATATGAATTAAAATAGAATTACTCTCGAACCCCCTCGAAATAAAATTTCCTTAAGGTTGTCCATCTAAAAATTGAAACCTACTTCACATCCCTTGGGTAGAAACCAAAATAAACTAATTTCATAAAGGTTCACATCTCCCCCCCCCCCCCCTCCGGTAAAAAAAAAAAAAAAAAGATCAGTGTCAGACGAAAGCAGTTGTAACTAAATACATAACTACACACATACTACAAACACACTAAATACACTTTAACAAGATCATCGTGGAATTCCCTGATTTTGACTTCCTGAATCCTAACAACTGAAAAAGACCCAAGAGAATCCTTGCTGCCTTCACCCATAATACCTAATTAGGCTCAAGTCTTTATTAGATGATTACTCGACTCACCAACTGATCTGAACTGACCAATCCTTTCATGTTCGTGGACTCTTCATTTCATTAACCCGACAAAGATATTAAATACATACTGGAGAAAAGCACAATATGCAGGTGCTCTTTTAAACCACTAATTTCAGTCAATCAGTCAGTCACATATACTTTTTCTCCAGCTTCAGAAGAATTTTCGTGTGTCCGCGAGATCAGCGATGTGCATGCTGTAGGTGGAACAATATTCTTGAGGGTGGTTGGTTTAAATTAAATATTTTTTACAGCCATTTTCCATCCCAAACTACGTTTTTCTTGTATTTTATAATTTATACAATTTAAATGAAGAACTGCAATCTGCACATTTCTTTACATAGTTTTCAGAATAATCACTGTTAATCAAACTTGGTGAAAAAGTCAAATCAATTTAGCCATTTTTTTTGGTAGATTCAGTTTCTTTTTTTTTTTGTTGCTATATTGAAGTTGTTTTTCCTTACTTTCTTGAATCTTTTTCATAAGATCTAGAATTTTTTCGTTAGCTTCTTTCATTAGTTTTTGTTCTTCCTCTATTTCTGACATATTTATAAATTTTAGACCATTCTCTATATGGTTTTCAGCTAAAGAAAGCACATTTTGTACAGACTGCAATGGATCTGCTAGTTTTTCTCCCCATCTAATAATTGCTTAGGTTCATCAGAGGTAGGGTTATTTTGTAAATTTTGTTTCTTCCTTTTTAACTTTCTAATCATGTTAAATAATTTTTTCAAGAATTTTTGGCTGCATTTAAGTTTTCGGCTAAGCTTCGATATACCCCTTACATTTTGTTTCATGCCAAAACGCTCGACTCATAATGAGTCTGAGTCGAGCATTCTCCGGTCGCTTATCTTTGTTTTTATCTTGCCGCTTTTGCGGACTGCCACCCCCCCTTATTACATCACTCTTTTGCTTATAAAAAAAGTGGAGTAATTTCAGAATTAGTTAATTTAGACTATTGATAAGATTTGGTATTCTAAATATACAAATGATATATCTCCTGAAATTTTGAAAAATTTTAACATTTTACTAAATGAAGAAAAAAAAAATAAAACATAGGTAAAGTAATTCTGGGAAAGTAAGTCTTCAGAAAACAAATTGTCATAGTCTAACAGTTAGGGTATTCTTAGAATAGACTATTATCAATTTAAGCTTATTTTGCTTTCAAAAACTTAAAAAAAAAAACAAAAAAAAAACCCAATTTTTTTTTTTTTTATAAATAATTCTGTAAGTTTTTTTTTTCTTATGAAAATGTTTAAATACTTTCTGTAACAGAATGTTATTTATTTTAATCAGCCAGTTACAAAGCTTGCTGCTTAAAATAAAATTTGTAATTCATACGATTTTCATTTTAATATACTTTTATTTACATTACGAAATTGAAGTTTAAGAAAGAAGATTTATTGCCTTTAAGGGAACAGTTTACACCAAAGGTCAATGAATCAATTTTCTTTCTGCTTGCTAAATTATAAAAATTTTGACACCTTATTTTTAATCATATGCCAATAATATCACGAGATACTGCAACTTTTGTTCATACACTCAACACAATTTCATTGGCAAATAAGAGCTTTAGATGGCTTTTTCTCCATGTTCGTATTTTCTTCTTCAATTACATGTTTTAAACATGCTAAGGCTTTTTTTTTTTTTTTTTTTTTTTTTGTATTTGAGATAAAGATTAAATTTTTTTTTTGTACATGTTCTTTATTACAGTTCTTATCTGATAAATCGAATCTGATAAGTTTGAATCTGATGCATGGAATTAGCCTTCATTTTTTTTTTTTTTTTTTCTTTTGTATTTTACAGAAATCATATGAAGATATGTTACATTTTATTGTTTTAAACACTGTATCTTATATCAGTAGAAAAGCTTTATTAGACACAATATTAGATGTATCGGAAAATCCATGCACAGCCTTGTGTAATATATATTTGAAAATCTTTATTTTTTTTTTTTAAAGCAGTAGAGAATTTTTTAAAAATCAGTTTTTTAAATAAAAAAAAAAAATTTACTTAAATGCGCAGTTTTAAGATTTATTTTTTCAAAATGTAATATTAGTTGAACATTGAAGTACAACCCAGTTCATCATTTGTACTACAGTTAAAAAAAATTCTGAAATGGTAAACTATTTCCTTAAAGGGACTTTGTTAGCATGCCACAAAAAATTAAAAAATCAAAATTATTTTAAATATTTTAAACATTATTTCTTACCTTTTACAAATTCTGTGAGTTTTATGTTTTTGATTTATATTTATATTTGCTAAAACATATCTTTTTTATAATAATTCTTATTGATATATTTTAAGAATAAAAGAATAGTGCTTTTTTAAAAACTTATATTCACGTTTCATGAATGAGCAAACATCAAATTAGAAGAGTGTGCGTAAGAGGAAGAACGAATACATTTCAGTAACTTGATTTTAAATGGTGTTGAACATCCAACAGTTGGATGCAATACAAAATTTGTATATGACTCTGAAAAAGGGGGAAAAAAAAAAAAAAAAAAAAAACCCTAACTATGCACCGTAAGTCAGAACGCACATTACAACCCCACAAGTTTTGGGGATAAGCCCTAGTCCTTTTCAGATTATTTCAAACTAGTTTTCATGCTATCTACCTATACTTCATCTACCATCTACCTATACTACCTATAATCTCATGGAACTCAAGTGCACCCTTTTTGAAAACAGGCTGCCCTTTTTTAATTTTTCCCTGGCGGCCTTTTTTATTTTCTCTAGTCAACACTATTTGACAGCAGTGGTTAAAAATTGCTGGCTTCATGTATGAATTATCCACTAAAATTACACGCAAAATTTTGCAGACTGATAATGAAACTCTGAAAGCTTGTTGCAGACAGCTACAAAACTTTCTGCCACTGGGGTTCAGTCATACAGTTACTGATTGGTAATGTAAGAAAAATTTTAAGTGCAGTTTCAGCATTTGGAAATGTAGCTCTCATTTTTAATTTATGTATTTTTTGAAATGATTCTAGGATACTTTCATGCTTTATTGATGAAAATTGAAGACATTCATTAGGAAAGTCATCATCTAAATCTGAATTATAATGTTGCTGAAATGTTCCTGCTTTAGAAGCTGCATTTTCATTACTCAAAAGAAAAGAAAATTTTTCTACTATATTGCTATATGCTTTTTTTCTTCACAAATTTGTACAGATGAATTATCAATTTTCTCAGCCACAGCTTTAAAAGTGGAATTTTCTTCAACTTCACAATTTTGTGCAGAGGAGCTACTACTATTGCCATCCTCAGTTTTAGAAGTGGAATTTTCTTCTACTTCATAAATTTGTGCAGATAAGCTAATACTTTTTTCAGCCTCAGCTTTATCAGACGAGTCACAGTCTAGTCCAATAGTTTGAATGCTGACTGTCTCCAAATCGTGCAAGTCCTCCGAGTGATGTTATCTTGAATATTGTTTAAAATTAATTTTACTTATGTGAATATTGTTCAAAAATAAAATAACTGTTACGGATTTTTTTTTGCCAATTTTATTGTAAAAAAAAAAAAAAAAAAAAAATACTAAATACTAAATTTTTGGGCCCCTAAAATTGGTGGGTACTGGGCAGTTGCCCCGGTTGCCCTGCGGGTAATATGGCACTGGACTCATTTTATTTTTTCAGTTTTTCGACTACTTTTTTTGTCAAAAATGAATGGTGGGCTTCGGGGGGACAGGGTCTCCTCAACCTTACTCTCTCCCCTAAATTCTTGTTAGAAAATGTGATTTCTGTGTCCATCAATTCTTAAATTTCCTTGAATTTATTCGTATTTAGATTCCTGATTCTAAATTATTTCTAGAATTTTTCTATTTATAATAGTTTTTGCGCTTTCGGAAACGCATTTTTATGGCCCTAAATTCTTGTTCGAAAACGCAAATTCTATGTTCATCAAATCTTAAATTTTCTTGATTTTATTGTTGTTAACCCTAAATTTATTGTAGAATTCTTCTAATTCTTATAGTTTTTCTGGTTTTGGAAACGTGGTTTCACGGCTATTTTTTAATTTTTTGCGCCGTTGAAAACAGCCTTCGGCGATGAAAATCGAGGTAGGGTATATATCGAAGGTGCGCCCAGTTTTCTATTAATTTCAATTTTATTAATACTGTCTGCATATTTTAAGAATGATTTTATTTGTCTACTAGCATTTAAGCTTTTAACAAAATAATCTAGCTCTGCCTTCTAGGACATTTTTATTTAAACACAGATGTAGCTATAGCTTTCACATGGGGGAGGGGGGGTTTCAAACAGGAGGGTGCATATCACTGGTGGTTGTGAATTTTTGAATTGTTTTGTAATGAATTTGATGTTATTGTTAATGTAATTATGTGCAATTTTAATTATTTCACTTTGCTTTGTTGATCGTGCAAAATGGTTTGCGATCGCCAAGCTCCACGACTGCTGCCGTGTTTACATAGGTCGCTCACCGTCTCCATCGATTTTATCATTGTTTCAAATCAAAGGCTTTTAGGTTGCTGAGTCTGATCTACAAAACAGGCATAAGATACTTATGGCACGTTAAGAAAATGAAGAAAAATATTCAGGACCTAAAAAGTATTAAAAAGCTAGACACTTAGCACGTGTACTAATTTAATATCTATGGACAGTGTATTAGGAAAATAAGTTGACAGTGAAGTTAAGAAAAAAACCCCAAATCTTTATAAGTAAACTATAGTAATTGCATCAAATCAAATTATCACTTATTAAATCCAAACACGGTGATTTGTAATTTAAATAGCTGTTTATTTTGTTAGATTTATCAATATAAAATTAAATACCGCTTTTAACGATTTTACAAACAAATCTTTAAAACCAAAGAAAAATATGAAAAAGAACTATTTAAAGTTAAAAGTTAACATAATAAATGCGATAATGTAATCCTAATAGCTTACCTAAGTTTGATTTACAAGATTTTATAATTTTTTTACATGGATACGATGTACAAATGTATAACCATTGTCCATATAACTAAAAGGCTTTATTTTTTATTTTCCTTTCAACAACATTTATTGAGCAAACATACCGGAACGATTGCCACCTTTCTGTAGCGCCGGTTCTTGCTTGCAAATCTCTGCAGGATGAATTCATTTGTTACGTTTGCGAGCGAAGGTAATGAAGATCTTTAATCGAAAACTGGGTTGTCCCTTCTATTTTGCGAAAGCTCTGAAACTGGATTCATACTGGCCGATCCGTACCGTTAGACTTGGCGATGATGCATGGTGATCAAGCAAAGTCGACTCCTTGCGCAGATCGCAGAGTGTTCCCGGCATATGTAAACAAACGTGGAGGATTTATTTGAAATCCCTGCATAAGGAGGTATGAGCTCCGAAGAATTTGATGGTAGTATTTTATACGAACTATCAATTCCTCGAAAAACTAGCTACGTACTAAATAATTGGAACCTCATAAAATATTTATAAATAAATAAAGCACACTGTGAACATTATATGCAAACAAAACTGGATTTTTAATTAGTCTATAATTATTTCATTAAAAATACAGGTTTATTTAAAAACCTACAGATTTTTAATAAAATAATCATAAGGTTTGTTAATTCATGTATAATTATTTTACATTTTTATCTACTGTATGTATGCCCAAGGATTTGTGTCCAGTAGTTCTTACTGCATTTGAAATAAAAAATAATTAGTTTACGGGGATTTTATTAATCCTAAAAATTAATTTTGTTAAAAATTTAACCGTATTTTCCAAAGCTATCCAAATAAAGTAAATAAATGAAAAAATAAAACCATCTAAAAAAAAAATAATAATAATATTTGTTTTTTAATTATTAATTGGTTTGAAATTAAAAATTATGTTTTAATTTGCTTATAACTATTTTCTGAATATTCCATTAATTATATAAATTCATTTTGTTTAAAATTTTATACAGTATTTTCTAAAAGCAGTGCAATGCAAACACGGAAAAAATAAGTCCTTTGGAAAACAATTTATTTTACCGTCACCAGATGGCGATACCTAAAGAATAACTGATTCGATGCAAGAACTTAAGATTCTGACGATTCCTCAAGATTTCGGGCTAAAAACTCCTGTAGCATTAATAGAAAGTTTTTGCGCAGCAGTTTTGCTCGCCCTGACGCTAACGTTAATTCGTTAATTGCTATTGAACAGTACAGCCCACGTGCAAGTATAAAATTACAGTGTCTGAACTATGTTTTCTTTGATAAAAACTACGGAACAGCTAGGATAGCTTGCCACCAATGGCGACTTTTCATTATTTGGCGATTTACACATGCTCACAACCTATAATTACTGCTCATGTAAGGTTCCCGGAAAACCGTTATCTATATTTTCATATGCATAATACTTTGCAGATTGGCGTATAGCACGACGCATTGGCGCACCACGAATTATATCATCTCGCCGCGCTGGCAAATATCCAAAGTGTACTATAACTGCTATAATGGCATAGTTAACGCCACCAAATATGTCTAGTGGTAGCCAATTACAGCTGGACCGAACCGGTTTTAAAATAATCTGCATTTTAATTATTTTTCATTTTCATGATACTGGGTTCTAAAATTCTGGAACTCGAAGATTAGATTAACCCTGCTCGAAGAGATACCATTTTGCCTGATCATTCCTAACGCCAAGATGGCGCTTTTAAAATCAGTTACAATTAGTTATCCTGTTTTGGAAAAACGAATAGTCGATCATTCTAAACTTCTGTTATCTAAGCGAACTTACTATTTGAAAATTGTCAACTTTGTGTAACGCACTTTGAGTTATTTATTTCATATACTTTTTAATTTGGCGTAAAATGGGTGTAATTCTAATTCATGTTTGTGAATTTCACGCGATTCTACATACTTGGAATTGCTTTGTTGCAAAGGAATGAATGATTTTATGCCAAATCTGGCAACCATTATGTTTTATTTTTTCAGTTTTTTTATTAATATCTTGTAAAATAATTCGATTTTCGAAATTTAAGTCAGCTTATCAGGCTCCTCGGAATTTTCTGAATCCATGGACATGGTTCTCGAAATTCAAATCCCCACGGTTTAGGAGAAGATAGCCCAACAACTCTTGACAGCGGCGGCTGCGGCCGTTACTTTTTTTTAGAATAGAGAGATAACATACCTGAAATTAACATCCTATGAGAAGACAGAATAAACTCTTATAATAACAGAAAAAAAATACAATTTCTCACCATTTATAAACTATTTTTTTAAGTCTTTGTCTGAAGGATTGCCAGTAAAGTGTGGTAGTTGCAAGGTTGGCGACTTTTGTCCATTTCTCGTAATTTTGGATTCAAAAAATCAAGTTCCTAAAACTGAATCCAGCTTAGCAATATATTTGGTAAGAAATTTTCAAACGTTGCTATTTTACTGTGGGACTGATATCATTCGAAAATCGAAAAATAAATACAAAGAAACATGTTTTTAAACCATTGCCTAAAAGCTTGATGTAGTATCGGCGCTCGTAGTAATATGTCAAAAGTTGCCAAGGTTGGCTATTTTCAGCAATTTTCGCCAAGTTTGGCACCAAAAACTAAGTTACCAAAGCAGATTGCAGCTTGACAATATCTTCTATATTTGGCGAGAAATTGCCAACCCTGCTATTTTAGTTAAAATGGATGACCATTGTTATGCCACTGTATCAAACTGGCAGATTCACTTATAGTTAATTTTACACATCAGATAACTTTTTAAATGGCAAAAACGTCTGATATTTTACTTTTAAGTTAAGTTGTACATTACTAGGATTCAGGGCCGGCCTTCTATCTGAAGAGGCCCGGTTGCAAGCATTTTTTGGGGCCCCCCAAACTACCAAACGATAAAAATGCATGAATGAGTTGTTGTACATTTATATACAGAACGTTAAACATAACACACATACATAAACAAACATCCCTTTGATGAGATTTTAATGGTGGTGATTATATCGGGTTTATAGTTCGAAATGCAATCAAGCGCCTTCGAACGTGCTAGTAAAATCTGTGGGGTAGTATGTCATTAGATTTTTAAGCTTGCTGTTAAAAGAGGGGGAATGGCCTTTCTCAAAGGTTAGTACTGAGAGTTGTGAGAAACTGTGAATGTATCCTCTTTAGAGCATCCTTGAAAATGATGTTAATAGCTTCAATACAGTCAATGAAGCTACGATATATATAAAATAACTTTTTAATGATCCTTAATTAATTAAATGCTCTTTTGTCAGGCATGATATTTAATAGTAAAAAAAAAGTGCATATCGAAAAAGTTAGGGAGGGAAGAGAAACACAGAGCTTATATGCTAAAGCTTCTCTAAACAATTTAACATAGAATCAACAATTTTACTTTTTCTCCCACATTAATCAAAATACACCGGCTGTTTCAAAATAGATGTTACAGTGATTATCTTTTAAACCGTAAGTGATAGAAACATACTTTCAATTAGAAAAGCTAGTCATATGATTAGTAGATTTCAGATATGGCAATTTTTTTTACTGGGGGCTGTATACATATTAAAATACGAAATTTAATTTTTATCCGATCCCCCCTTTCCTATCACTTGGAAAAATGTTGCCCTTTGTCTAAGAAAATTAATGAAAAATATCCCGTGTCTCTAAGTGAAATAGTTAGCGAGAAAATCAATTTTGAAAATGATGACTTACACCACTTTACCCACTGTGTTGGCGTCAGTTTTCAGGCGAAAAACATCTTTACTTTAGGGGACCAGTAATGTTACTTTACTATGAGTTGATAAAAGATTAATAAGATCCCATTGTTGGGAGAAGCAATCAAACGCGTTCAAAGTGTGAAATTAACGGGTACAGTTTTACCTAAAATGATCGGTACTGCTTTGTGAAATTAGCGATAATTTAGTCTTTTAGAGGGAGGGTCATTCACTAATTACATCACGCTTCTGGAGAAAGGATCTTAAAGTGTAAAACAGAATGACAAAATCGTGGCGTAGGTTACTATGGTGTGGTAACTTTCACTAAAAACTGACAAACCTGCTTTATAGAAAAATTCTAGCTAAATTAGAATTTGAGGAGTTAACTGTGTCTATCGAGTGACTATTAACATGAGTTGACGTCAGTTGAAAAGTAATTACATTTTTCGCCCTTTTGAGACATCCCCTTAGTGCTTGGCGACAAATGCCAAGATTTTCAGATTGCATATCTCGCTAACTATTTCACTTAGAGACACGGGATTTTTTTTTTTTTTTTTTAATTAATTTTCTTAGACGAAGAGCAAATTTTTTCTAAATATAAGTGATAGGAAAGGAGGGACCATATAAAAGTTAAATTTCGTATTTTAATATGTATACAGCTCCTAGTAAAATAATTGCCATATCTGAAAGGTACTCTTAATTTGGCTAACTTTTCTAATTGGAAGTATGTTTCTATCACTTACAGTTTAATAGATAATCGCTGTAACTAACATCTATTTTGAAACACCTGGTATAATAAAAACAGACATAAAACATTTATATAACTGCATACTTTGTTTCATTGTGCACTTACTGCATAGGGATTCAATCTGCATAAATGCTAGTGATGAAAATAATCTAAATATTGACTTACTTTCTTCAAAGGTTGAAAATATGATTAAATTGATAGACTTTAATCCATAATTTAGGTTTGAGGAACTATATAAAATTCAAGTTATTTCTGAAAAAATCTCGTTCTTAAAACATATACGTACACCGTATGCAGATGTTAATAGATTCGTATAACGTCCAATACAAACATATCCTTGCAATGGTTTTGAGTTAATGAAAGCAAAAGAAACTAACAAAACACGGCCTCAAATATTAGGTC
This sequence comes from Cheiracanthium punctorium, assembly GCA_038373885.1. Taxonomy (NCBI): domain Eukaryota; kingdom Metazoa; phylum Arthropoda; class Arachnida; order Araneae; family Cheiracanthiidae; genus Cheiracanthium; species Cheiracanthium punctorium. Next base: position 1,010,406 of record JAWZYV010015503.1, read on the forward strand.
TCAAAAACTAGAAGAGTGCTGTCTATTTGGCCAACAGATTTGTAACACAACAGACTTTGTTTGCGTACCTGCAACGATTATTTCCAATGCAGGCTAATTTTAATTAATTCCAGACGTGGAAAACGTAAAGTTGAAAACGAATGGTTATCCGATACTTCTAGGTTTATTTACAAACTTGTGCACACCATCACATCCCATTACTCTTCTTTCAGATGGTGGCAGAAAGGGTGATTTTCTCCTGTGTAAAATGCCCCTCTGGTCACCTCTTTTTTTTGAGTTCCAGAGATCTTCTCCCATTCGAGAAAAATGAATACTTAGCAATAGTATGATGTTCGTGCGTGGGTTATGTACTTTAGCGCACTTTAACAGTAATTTTTAAACATGTTCTTTAAAAGATTTTTGCGCTGTACTGTTTAACCGCATGCCGCATATAAGTGATAATAACAAGCTATAAACAAGGGCAACAGTGGGACGCTATCTATACAACTATAATAAATTTTTGGAAAATTATTTTTCATATAACGAAAATCTGAATATTTATGCTTAGAATGGTAGACTAAAGTTAAAAAATTACTACAAACAGGTTAAAATGTATGCACAATTCATTACAATCAAGGCTTGCTGATAACCACTTAAAAATGTTCAAATATATACGGAAAATTCTAAAATATAGTAAATGAGAAGAATTTTCTTAAAATATTTTTTTTCTTTTAAATCTTTTGTATGTATTTTTTTAAATCTAAAGTTTGTTAACAAACTACTACTAACATTAACTAAACTCTTTCAACTATGGCCTGATTATTCCACAAGCTTTCTAGAACGGAGCTTTGTTTTTTAGTTTTAAAGGGATATCCTATTACTTGTACCTACAATGTAAAGTCCCCAAATAATCTGTGGGGTATTTCGAAAAAATTATATAATTTTGGTACCTAAATTTAAAAAAAAACTATTTATGACAAATACTTCAAAATATTTAGAATGTCTCTTTACAAGCATTATGCACTATAATATACGATAAACGTGTACTACTTGAGAAAATTTTATTAAAAATCGAAAATTTTGCTGTGCAATTTCCTTTTTAAGAATTTTTCGGACAATTTCATAAGAGGCACCGTTTTCTCATTTATTTCCGTCTCCAGTGCAGTTTAATAAATCGACTTGAATTTTTTCGAATTCCTGGCGCTATTACTTCAGTTTGTGTGCAAAAACCGCCATTCAGGCAGATTTTCTTTCTTCAATATTACACGCTTAGAACACAGTTTAAGATATAACTTCCCAGAACTTTACCATCAAAACTGTTTTAGCTAATATTGCCTTAACGTAAAGTGAAATAATGACCATACATGGACTCATTTTATAGCTGAACAAATCATTTACATTTATATTTTATACAAATCAATATAGAGCGCCTTGTAAAGTTCAGAGGAGAGTAGATTTAAGTGCACCGTCAACTTTTTGGATTTACTATGTTTGCAGTTTAGATATCATCAACTAATTTAACTCGGACAAATATTTATTTTTTCATAAATGTTCGCATTAAAGAGACACCAGTGCATTAAAGCCTACCCCAAATTTAAGTCTTTTAGGGTTCCCGAATAACTTATCAGGACCTGTATTCACGTTCATTTCGTATTTTTTATCTTTAAATCTGATTTATTATATAACACAGCAAAAAAATTTGAAAAGCCTAGTACGGTTTTCGGATGGTCTTCATTGATTTTGCCGTACCTACTGTCCTATATTTTCAATCTGGAGTTAATTTTGATATGTAGTAATAATTAATACAGTTTTCACAGTCCAGTAGCTAGTAAAATTCTGGATTGGGATTTATATATTTATATGTATATTTTTTCTAAAGAAGTGGGATGGAGGTGAGAAAAGAAAACACTTTCTGAAATCATAGGGCCCCAAATTGACACCGTAAATCATCAAATGGTTAAATTTTTGACACTGATCAGAAGTCAATTCGTACTCGGCAACAGACGCAACAATAAGACTTAATGAGTATCCAAGCATGAAATGATCTTTTTAATAACTTTGTGAAACAGCGAACTGGGAAATTTATGAAAATGGTTTTTACAAAGAAAAGGAGATTATTCCCAGAACCTAGAGCCTGACTAAAGTCAAGAGCAAACAGGGTAGTTATATGCTGAGCCCCGTTGAATAAGGGACCTAGAAATTATAAAAAGACACTGTTACCTATAGTAGAAATGTATGTGCATCACACATACGTACACATGTATGTCAATATACTCAAAAAACAATTTATGTTTGAAGTATGTGTGAATGCATATGCTTATATCAGAACGAAAGGGGGCCCGCATAAGCGATGTCTACTCCAGGCCTCACACTGGAGACGACTCTGCCAGACCTCCTTCTTTGTCTTTCACACTAGTCTTCTCCGAAGATTTCGATAATAAAGTCTGGGACATTTTAAATTTCGTTCCCAGGCCCGATAATTCACAGGAAAGCATTAGTTTTAGCAACAGACAAAAGGGGAAAGAGTACTATGGAGTGCATCTCTACCTCTACAGTCCTGGGGTCCAGATGTTTTTTCCCTCCTTTGAAAAAAGGTGAAAGAGAAGTGATATCCTATCGAACCCAGTAGAAAAGGACCTCTTTTTAATCATGTTTTAACTTTTGAAGATGCCGAGTAGCAATACTTTCATTCAACTTACATAGTTTAATGACATTGAAATTTCTAGCTGTGTGTCAGATTAAATGTAAGATTAAAAAAAAAATAGAGAGAGCTACTTTTGAGTTGGGGGCCCCTCTGAAGCCGGGGCCCGGGTGCTTTGCATCCGCAACACCCCCCCCCCCCTGTTGCCGGCCCTGCTAGGATTTGTATGCTATGTTCCAGTTTCATTGAACTCTAGTTGCAACTTTATGATCAATCGTTATTTTTATATTTTCCCTAAATTTTCAAAAAGATTATAAGCCACTCTAAAAGTGTAAACGTGTGCACGCTTTTCCTTTCCAGTGTTACGCAGCTCGACGAATTGTTCCAAATGTTAATATTCTCAATGAAGATAAAACGAAGAAAAATTTCCACCCCTTTTTTTTCTTCTTCTTTATCTTCCTGTTAATCTCTACAAAGAGCAGGGTTCGACCACAATTATCATCGATAACTATGCTATCGTATGCTCACTACCTCGAGGCTTGAAACTCTCTTGATAGAGACGAATTTCTTTCAAAAAAAACTACGCCAGTACATGTCTATTAAATAGTGAATTACTGAATAATTAAAAACGTGGTTTGCTTCGGAAGAAAATGGAAAAAAGATTCAAACCCTTGCCTACTGACGAGAAAGACATAAAGAAAAAAGAGACAGAAGACGACATCGACGACGAACTCTGCGGCATCGGCAGCTTCAAACCGAAATGGTTGCAGAGACTTGCAGACCCCAAAGTGTACCTAGTCCTCTTCTGCATTGTGGGTGTCTTGGAAGGAGCGAATTTCACGTACTTCGTTGGCGTTCTGTCCACGCTGGAAAAACGCTATGCATTTGAAAGCAAGATCTCTGGCATAATCCTCATAGCAGACAATATCAGCGCGGCTGTCCTCAGTTTGTTGGTGGGTTATTACGGCGGGAAAGGCCACAAGCCCAGACTTATTGCGTTCGGTATGATGCTTGTGGTGCTGAGTTCTTTCATGAGTTCGCTTCCGTACTTCATCTACGGACCAGCCCTCCACTTCCTGTCGAAAGACTCTTCGGCATTCGGCAGCAAGAAGCAAGAGTATTGCGGTGTCGAGCCTGTCGAGGAAGAATGCAAAAATAAGGGTAACACCGCCATGCTACCCGCTGTATCGATCTTGTTTATTGCCAACTTTCTGCACGGATTCGGATACACGGCGTACTACACGATCGGCACTCCGTATTTGGATGACAACGTGAAGAAAAAGAATTCTCCAATGTATTTTAGTAGGTATATCGTTTTTACTTACTTTAAAGCAAAATGTGCGAAAAGTATTTTGTTTTTGCAGCTTCGCAGAAGTCGACTTGCAGTTGCTAATTAATTTACAAAATACAGGCTTTGATTTATTGATGCAGTCACTAACATGAAGGGAACTGTAAAGGGATATCAATATTTCACCTAGCCGAAGTTATAGAAGCTAATAGGGAGTTTGTGCTCTACGTTTTTTTCATACGTTAACGCTAACGCTATCCGCTATTCAGAAGTTTCGAGCCAATCATGAAACTTACTTTATATGTGCGCATGCGCTGTACCGTACAATGGCATTTAACGTTAGCGTTACCGTGAGTGAAACCGCTATGCACAAACTCCCTATTAACAGAAAGTTTAGCACCTCCGTGAGGTTTGTAGCGTAGGTGCTCGATAAAAGGGGATTTTCGAAGAGATCGAAAACGTTTTTTTTTTTTTTTTTTCGAATCCCTCTCTATCACGACGAAAACAGCGACATCTATAACATTTTTGCTGCAAAACATAACACACAAGATTACCTGAAAATCAATTGCACGGCAATTTAAATTCGCCCTCCAAGGAGTTTTGGCGAATACCCTTCCTTTTTTTTTCACATAATCTTTATTAAAAGAGAAATAGAATCAGTTATTATTGAAATCCTTGCTTTAAAGTACAAGAAATAGGAATCCATTGTTTAGGACAAAATTGTTTGTAGTTAAAATATTGTTCAAATTTAGTTGTTTGGATTTAAAGTAAAAATATTTCTAGAAGAAATATTTTTACTTAATTTAATTTAATATTAACAGAAAAACAATCTTAATTCTTAATATTAACAGAAAGTTTAGCACCTCCATGAGGTTTGTAGCGTAGGTGCTCGATAAAAGGGGATTTTCGAAGAGATCGAAAACGTTCTTTTTTTTTTTTTTTTTTTTTTTTTTCCGAATCCCTCTCTATCACGACGAAAACAGCGACATCTATAACATTTTTGCTGCAAAACATAACACACAAGATTACCTGAAAATCAATTGCACGGCAATTTAAATTCGCCCTCCAAGGAGTTTTGGCGAATACCCTTCCTTTTTTTTTCCACATAATCCACATAATTAAAAGAGAAATAGAATCAGTTATTACTGAAATCCTTGCTTTAAAGTACAAGAAATAGGAATCCATTGTTTAGGACAAAATTGTTTGTAGTTAAAATATTATTCAAATTTAGTTGTTTGGATTTAAAGTAAAAATATTTCTTTTTAGTGGGCCTAAAAATTAGGGTATTGTAACTGTCTTCTAAAAGTGATTCAAAGAACTCAACTAAGTTCTACTACTTCTATCAACTAAGTGAACTCAACTAAGTTCTAACTCGTTTAATAAAAAGACTAGAAAAAAAGATTTTAAAAAGTTAAAACTTAAAAAAAAAAATCTGATGTGTCCAACACATGACTTCCTTGCACGTCCATTAGATCAAAAATATTTTCGACGCACTTCCTCTACATTTATTTGTTTGAAAGAGATAAAATATCAATAATAGTAAGGTTTAGCGATTTCTAGACAAATATTTCGATATTGCCAAGCTGAGTTCAATTTGAAATATTTCCTTCTGACACTTTATTGGGCGATATTTCACCAAAAGCCGACAAACTTGAGATAGTCTGCGAGATTTTGGGGATAGCCAAAGTAATCATTGACCACAGACTTTCAATGAATTGAATGCATCCATACACCTCAATGTATTTAAAGTCATTTGGCTCACCCTGTAAATAAATTCTCAGTCGATTGCTGTCAAAAAAGATATGGAAAACAGTTAGATATTACAATAGTTCTAAATACAAAAGTTCAAAAATCTACGGGTTAAAGTTTTAGTGTTATACAAAATACGAAATAATTTTTGGCGCCAAATTTGGCGATATTTCGGCGAAACTCGTCAATGTCGACGAAATTTGGCGAGATTTTAAGCATGAAAAAAACAATGACAGATTATCGCCAAATTTGGCGATATTTCACCAAAACTCGCCAAGAACGATGACAAATGGCGATACTTTGGGCATGGACCAAATGACTGACTATCGCCAAATTTGGCGATATTTCGCCAAAACTCGCCAAGGTCGAGGACAGACGGCGAGTTTTTGGGCATGTACCAAACAATGACTGTCTACAGTTGTATTATATTGAAGATGTCCATAGACATTAAAGTACTAAAATTCTTTTCCGTGGTCCTGTAAATAAACTCTCCAGTAGATTGGAACCAAAAATCGAGATACACAACTAGATGTTACAACATTCTTATATATGAAATTTCATAATAGTTTTTGAAATTTGAGAGTTAAATATGCACACACGTACACCAAAAGTCGCCAAGCTTGGCGACTTTTGGCATAGTTCTTGAGGGAGGCCCGTGACCGTGGTCGGACCATTACCTAACTTATGTGGTAGGACGGTATTGTGCTTGAAATGGATGAATGCCCCTAAAATATCCATTGACCGTAATGTATTGGAAATCTTTTGAGTGTTCCTGTAGCAGAACTACAAATGATAAAGACACTTTTTTTAATGGAGAAATTCATTTTCTAACTCTTTACAGCATACATCACTTCTGAGTCGTTTGAAATAGCCCAATACCTCTAAAAAACGCTTTGATGAATTTCGGCCCATAGAGCGTAATGTATTTCGAATCTTTTGGGCGGTTCTGTAGATAAACTATCCAGTCGAATGGAATCGAAAGGGGAGGTGCACAACTAGATGTTACAGCAATCCTAAATATAAAGTTTCAACATTCTACGCCTAATAGTTTTTGAGATATGCGAGTTTAATGAGTTTCGGCCCATTGAGCGTAATGTATTTCGAATGTTTTGGGCAGTCCTGTAGATAAACTATCCAGTCGAATGGAACCAAAAGGAGAGGTGCACAACTAGATGTTACAACTATCCAAAATATGAAGTTTCGACATTCTACGCCTAATAGCTTTTGAGTTAGGCGAGTTTAATGAATTTCGGCCCATAGAGCGTAATGTATTTCGAATCTTTTGGGCGGTCCTGTACATAAACTATCCATTCGATTGCCACCAAAAGGGGAGGTGCACAACTAGATCATAGAACAATCCTAAATATCAAATCTCAACATTCTAAGACCAATAGTTTTTGAGATATGCGAGTTACATACGTACGTACGTACGTACGTACGTACGTACAGACGGCATGGAAAAACTGGCCACAGCAGACTCGCCGCTGGTCAAAATGAGTTGCAGACGCGTTAATATGATCGTGCATGCTAGCCTACGATAGGATGCATCGAAAAAATTTTTAAAATTCAATTTAGAGGTAGTCAAAATCGGTTTTTTTGTCGAAATTTTCGGGATCACATTACTTCCTTATACTACGTACAAGGAAGTAAAAATACTTAACACGCATGCAATATATAATATATTATTATAAAAATGTAATTTACTTAGATTTAACTCAACTACATATTTTCTCACTCCATACAAAATATACTTAATGTCTCACTGTGTATACATTTTATGTACAGTCTGTCAATTATATAGCCAAATGCAGGAACCCTCAATCAAAAATGCACTTGTTGGGACGTTTTTAAAATATAGATTTAGTTTGTAAATTTAAGATTACATTTACAGAAAAAAATTGGGGGAGGGGGGGGGATGCTGTCCCAGATGTAAAATTTCCAAATCTAGTTTGTAATATTTAATAATACTGTTTTTGATTTTCCAATAAACATTTTCCCCACTCGAAATCATTTATTAATCATAGAGTTTTTTAATTTAATTTCTAAGTATAAAATATAATGTACTTAAAATTTTCATTTCTACGTATTAAATTTCATGTATTTAAATTTCATTTCTACGTATTAAACTTCATATATTTAAATTTCATTTCTAAGTATTAAACTTCATGTATTTAAATTTCATTTGTAAGTATTAATCACATAGTATTTATATTTTATTTTTAAGTATTAAACTTCATGTATTTAAATTTCATTTGTAAGTATTAATCATAGAGTATTTAAATTTCATTTCTATGTATTAAACTTCATGTTTTTAAATTTCATTTCTAAGTATTAATCATACAGTATTTAAATTTCATTTGTAAGTATTAATCATATAGTATTTAAATTTCATTTGTAAATATTAATCATACAGTTTTTAAATTTTAAAAATCTATACCTACATAACTGTGGACCGCAGCCACCGGCCCCTCAAAAAAGAAAATAGTTTGTAATATTTCGATATACAGGGTGAATCTAAACTCTGGGCAAAACTTTAAGGGGTGATAGGGCACACAATGAGGAATCGTAATCATATAGCAATCTGGGGTGAAAAACGCAGTTTTAACTTACCTGGTAATAATCACTTTTGGAAAAGCATTGAAGTGTCCGTCTAATTTCTTAACCAAGTTTCATAAACAATATGCTCGTCTCTGAAAATTTCATCCATGAAATAAAATAAATTTTTTAAACTATCCATTTTAGTCTTCTGTTTTCGGGGAAAAATACATTAGTTTCTGGCGATTAATGGTCGGAAAGTGCACTGCTGTTTCGGCACTTTTCTCCAAAGTGATAATTAACAACTACACGAAGAAGACGTTGCCGACCCCACATTGCTATGTGATTCTGATTCCTTATTATGTGCCCTATCACCCTTAAAGTTTTGCCCAAGAGTTGAGATTCACCCTGTATATACGTGCGTGCGTATACTATCTTGGATTATTCAAGTTGCAAAATCTAAACATCCATTACTTATTGTTATTGAGAATACCTTAATTTAAATTTGATTTCAGATATTTAAAATAACTTATTGTTATTGAGAATACATTAATCTAAATTTGATTTCAGGTAATTAGAATAACATATTCTTATTGAGAATACGTTAATTTAAATTTGATTAAAAATAATTAGAATAACATATTCTTGTTGAGAATACATTAATCTAAATTTGATTTCAGATTCTAGAATTATTATAATATTTCATTTCTTCATAATTATAAACTATACTCGCATGGGCGTCCATATGATTGCTTATAGGAGGGGTCAAGTGAAGTGTCCAGTCTCAGAAAGAGACAACAATTTAGTATTGAACTGCATCTGCATAATACCAGTACGTAAATCAGTGCAGTAATACAGCGCGATTTTGAACTCTTGTAAAATACCTTAGGGAGCGATAGAACAGCTCATATGGAGCGCAAATAAACATAGAACCCCAGGTCTGTCTCCATACTTTGCTTAAACTTCTAGAGCAAAATTCTTCGGAAGTTGAAACCAAAAACAAATAATTTCTGAAACAGCAGAACTTCAAAAACTGACTTGAGGCGCGCACTGCACATAATTCGGAGGGGCGGAGCCACTTTTTCAAGAAACTAGAAGTTTAGTGTTCTATAGCGAAGAAAAATTTAAATTTCTCCAGAATAAGGCAATGGATATAGTTCATTGTAAGCTGTTTTTGTAATCTATTAGAATGGACCGATTTTTAGTAAATTTTACTGATTGTATCTTGAACGGCATTTAAGGAATTAACGTTTAAAAATCTTGGCAAATATTTCATTTTGCATTTTTTAACTCTTTCATTGATTTTAACTCTCGGTCAAATCTAGATATTGCAATACACTTGATGTCATTTAAAAATATTTTTTCTGCTCTTTCTAAATAAGGGGTTACTTTTTGTCTAGCGTGTTGAGAAACTTCAGGAATGAGGGATTTACTAAGCTTTTGAACTTTTTCATTCTACTAGTGATAGTGGGAAAACAGTTGGTGGTAGACCAGGGGTTGTATATTGATTTGTACTGCACGAGAGCTTTTCTATCACCTCTAAAATATTTTACAAAAGTTCTGAATCACACTGTATATATTTTTCTCGAGAACTAAGGGGGGGCATTAGCCCTCCCTCCCGATAGGTATCGGCGCCCATACCGCTTATAGGCAAAATTAAAATCTGCCTCCCACAGGATGTTCCTTTTACTTTTATGCCTCCATCCTCCATGCATACTATTAGGGCGCTGTCATTTAGAGAAACAGAGAAAAAGAGAAATATATTGACTTAAATTGGAAGGGCCGTAGCTAGGATATTTTTTAAGAAGTGGTTTAAAGATTCCATGAGGTAGTTTATTGAACACATATATTCATGCTCAAGCTATATTTCGGGGGCGGCATCGGTAGTCATTAGTCCTGGTTTGACGAAATGAACTAAATTCGCGGGTAAATAATTGTTATTATCCCTACTAGCAATTTTGCTCGGGCCATCATTGGCCGGCTACGTTTCCGGTGGTAGCCCGAGCAAAATTGCTAGTAGGGATGGGCGAGGAAAGAAAAGTGTGGTCTGCATCAGATGACTCCGCTTTCGATTAAAAAAAAGGAGAACACAGCCCGGAGTGCAAGTTTTGTTGAATTTCTAGTGAAATAAGTTGCTTTACAGCCAACAATAATTGAAAGTTCAAGGAAAAAATATATATATATATATTTTCACATGCTGAAGATGATACTACTAATAATTTTTTTTAACAAAAATTCAAATAATTTTTACAAATTAATGGTTATTTGACCGTATTTTTAGAGTTTTTTGATTAAAATCATGACATCATGAACATAAAGAAGAAAACTATTGTTGAAATAGAGAAAAAGTACGCATTTAAATTTAGAACACGATAAAAATACTTTTTTTTCCAAAATTATGTAATGTGCATCTCTGTTCAAGAGACTAACATTACTTTTTTGCAAAAGTAATGTTGGCAATGTTAGAATCTGTTTTTGAGATATTTTATTACGTAGTGCAATATAATTAACTTATATCTTGATAATGTATTGGAATGTCAGTCAATGTATATATAAAGAGATAATGCGAGCGCGATAATCACTCTATGAATGTAAACACATGCAGACATCACTTTCCTCCAGTGTTATTTGATGAACTGTTCCACATATTAGCTTTCTCACTGTAAATATAACGCATAAAAAATTTCAAATGCATCTGTATGTATATATATGTTATTATCTTTTTGTTAATCTAGAAAGGGCAGGGTTCGATCTCAGCCATCTTCAAATATTATGCCATCCCGGTATTATCTGTATTCACTGCTCTCAGCTTTGGAACATCATCGATAGCGATGAATTTTCCCTGAAACTATGTGAACATACATTTCTTAGTGTTATTTAGTGGGGGAAAAAATCAGAAAGGTGTTTTTTTGCCTCAGAAGATGGAAGCTAAATTTGAGCCCGTGCCTACTCTTGAAACAGAAGTCAAGAAAAAAGACGAGGAACGTGATGCCGACGAACTTTGTGGCATCGGCAGCTTCAAGCCAAAATGGCTGCAAAAGTTTGCAGATCCCAAGGTATATCTAGTCCTCTTTTGCATTGTCGGTGTTATAGAAGGAGCTTATTTCACGTACTTTGTTGGCGTTTTGTCCACACTGGAAAAACGTTATGCATTTGAAAGCAAGATCTCTGGCATAATCCTCATAGCAGACAATATCAGTGCGGCTTTCCTGAGTTTGCTAGTAGGTTATTACGGCGGGAAAGGCCACAAGCCCAGACTTATTGCGTTCGGTATGATGCTTGTCGTGCTGAGTTCTTTCATGAGTGCACTTCCGTATTTCATCTACGGACCAGCCCTCCACTTCCTGTCGAAAGATTCTTCAGCATTCGGCAGCAAAAAGCAAGAGTATTGCGGTGTGGAGCCTGTCGAGGAAGAATGCAAAAATAAGGGTAACACTGCAATGTTACCCGCAGTATCCATCTTGTTTATAGCCAATTTTCTGAACGGATTCGGATACACGGCGTACTACACGATCGGCACTCCGTATTTAGATGATAACGTGAAGAAAAAGAATTCTCCAATGTATTTTAGTAGGTATATCAATTTTTTTAGCTTGATAGAAAATTGCTTGTTTATCTGGGGGAATTTTCTATAGGGTTCAAATTTCAGTGTACTTTTAAAATATCACGTTTTTTAAGTGCAGTTTTAAAAGTAAGTCAGGAATTCGAGAATTTTCAGAATATTTTTTCATCCAATTTGCTATAGATTCTTAAAAAAGGTATTGCTTAAAGGCGTTAAACATTTAAGCCTGAAAAGACTAATTAACATTTCAACTTAAAAAAAATGTAATTATCACTTGAGTCAGAATCCCCCCCCCCCCTATGTTTGTGATCTCACATTTCTTTATGATTCCATGTGCTCTTAATGCATCACACCTTCAAAAAAGCTTGAAAATAACTTTGATTTCTTAACTACTCTAGTTTATTCCTTTGCCTCTACGAGACTAAAGTAAAAATTTTCATACTCACTAATTAGACCGAAATCATATCTCCTCGAAACAATTGTTTAAAAACACACGAACATACAAATAAACGAACAAAAATAATTTAAATAATATACAAAAGAATTTATAACGGTAGATTATTTGACCAGTACCCCCACATAAATTGAATGATAATTTTTGTTGGAAGCAGACTTCGTGCCGATTACAATTGACTGTAATCGATGACTAAAATAATATTTTACAAATTTACAAAAATGCTGTGATAAAATTGCATTTCCATATAATTCTTTTGATATTTGATTACTTTAACATCAAGATTACTGTTATTTTACTAAATTAACATTCACTAGTCATAATATTTTTGGAAATTGCTAGTAATCGTAATCGTAATCCATATCATTTCTTGTAATCGATTACAGATGACCGTGTAATCGCACGAAGTCTGGTTGGAAGTAATAATAAAAAGAAGGATATTACTGGAAATTAAAATAATTTATCTCTTTCTAGTTTACTTGAAGCTCATTACTATTATTTTTTTATCGTTTAACTTCCATAATTCAAAGAGTAAAGCTAAAAAATGCTAATTAATTCTTACTGTTTAAAAATTTGTAAGTGACGATAATGTCGTTTTGCTTACCTCATGTCGTCCCTGAGCTTTTGCTAACTAAATATCTTTAATTTAAAATTAAGTTACAATATCTACAGCTACAAAAACAAACATCGCACCGGAAAAAACTTTTTAAGTGTCAAGTGCTCTCATTTTCACTTTTGGGCTCAGCAAATTTTCTTTATATAATAACTCGTACGTCTATTGAATTACACGTATTTCTGATGCACTTAGTTCGAACTTATTTGAAATTGAGATATGATACTTCAATAATATTAAGGTTTAGCTAATTTTGTCGCCAAATTTGACGATATTTTGCGAAAACAATGCCAAATTGAAGAAAACTGAGAAGATTTCGGGCATGGCTCTAACAATGGTTGACCATAGAGTTTTAATGTATTGAAGCTGACCATGGACTTTAATGTACTGAAAGTATTTTCGGGGATCCTGTAAATAAACTACTGAACCGAATACATTCAAGCAAAAGGAGAGCAGCAAAACTAGATATTACAGCAGTCCTAAATGTGAAATTTCAACAACGTACGGCTTATGTTTTTTGAGTTACGCAAGTTGAACATTCATACGTAAATGCTTACGTGCAGGGGTTGCGCTGGCCCTTTTTAAAATTTCGCCAATTCATTCTCCAAATTAGATTTTTCCGGACATCATAAGAAAAGCAATTGTCAATATTTTCGCCAAAACGTATTTTCTTTTTGCCAAACTAATTTTATTTTCGCAATTTGCGACGTTGGTGATCGACAGGGCGACCCCTGCTTACGTGTACAGACGTAAAAGAAAAGTAAATTTAGAAATGGCCCAAATCGATTTTTCTGTGGGAATATGAATACCAAATTTTTCCAAATTACAATAATTCCTCAATTTAAAAAAATTAAAAAGAAAATTAAAAATCGTGTTAACAAAAACAAAATTTCTAACATCAATAACATCATATCTTCCATTCAAATCAAAATGATTGAATTTTGACTTACGGGATACTAGAAGGACTTTTAAATATAATGGGTTCCCGACAAATGATATTACTCACTGGAAAACAGTAACATTTACACAAACAATTATTATTCCAGAAAACATTTTATTTCACACATTTGAAAAATTATGCATAATTTTTAGCTGTTCACACTATGCATTACCGAAAGGAAATGTTTAAGTGATACATTGAGTTTTAAACAAATGAAAAACTGATGTGGACACCACACGACTTTCTTAGAGCGTTTATTAAATCAAACGTTCTTTCGATGCACTTAATCTAAACTTATTTCATTTGAAAATGAGATAGTATACTTCAATAATATAAGATTTGGCGATTTCTCGCTTATAGCGACAAGCTGGGCTCAGTTTTAAAGATTTATTTTAGCGTTTGTTTTGGCGCTGCTTCGCCAAAAATCACCAAGCTTCGCGATAGCTTGAGAGATTTTCGGCACACAACATGGCATGATAACACAAAATTTATGTCAGCGTTGTTTGAGATCAAACAGAACGTAAACAATGCTTTGCTAACAAATCCATTCGCTTCCAAAGAGCATCTACAGGATATTTTCGTCTTTTTGGCTTAAGTTCTGAAATAACGCCACATGGTGTGGACTCCTGTTTTATTTCGTCTTTTAATTCCTTAAGCATGGACGATGTATAATCTCAGTCATTCTGCAAAACTCCTTTGTAAAACTTTACTATATAAAAGTCTTATAATATTGTTGTTATTTTAGCCATAGAAATATCTTCCTGAAAGATTCATTGTTCTGTTAGGTTTCCGCTGTGACTAAAATCATTGGGAGCAGTAGGAGGAGCGTACAGCTGCCAGGGGGTCCGGAAGATGGCGATTGGCGAATTCACCCCTCTTCCTTCGGGGGGGGGGTCACCCCGCTTTCCACTTTCTCCGAAGCGAAAGAGTACCGATCTTTTGTTCATGAACTTGTAAACTATCTTCGGGACCATCTGGCAGCTCTCAGCCCCTCCCACTGGTCCCCGATCATTTTAGTCACATAGAAAGCATAGGGGTGTCCAGTCTATATGTATTTTGAGGTCTATGGCGTTTGCAAGGGGGGGGGGGCGAGAAAAGCAGGCAAAGAGAAAGTGATAATGCATGTTTTCAAAAATCATCTTATTTATTCTTATTTTTACTCAAAAACATCTATTTGAGCGTATTGTTTATTCAAACTTTACTGATAATATTATTTTGTAGAAAAGGCGACTCAATGTTTATTATCGAAGAATAAAAAACTGAATGTATGCTGAAAAATGTGAAGTAAGGGGGCGCCACCTTTAGTTAGCCTTTGGTTGGGGGGTGCGTCGTTGGAAGGTTGGGAACCGCTACCTTAGTGAAGTAATTTTTACGTAAGGCGTGTTATCTTCACCAATTTTTTGATACAATTTTAAATTAGTGACATCAAAATGATATCAAATTCACTTACGATTAGAATTTAACATAAAAAACTAAATTCATGCTTATCATAATTGTCACTATAGTAACAGAGTCCATTACCAAGGACAACGTTTGGACCCCCACTCCTCCCAAATTTTTTTTCTGAGCATGGCCTTGTCTATTACTACCATTTAAGATGCCAAATTCTACAATGAAATAGAAACTAAACTAATTTTTAGAGTTCTTAGGAAAATGAAAACACGTATTATGAAAAAAAAAAAAAAAAAACCCAAACGTTATTTTACAGGAGTTTTTAAAATTATTAGATTCTTAATGCTACTGTAGCTTATTTTGCAGTTTTTACTTCGTATGTCTGGCAAAAAGCTTTTCTATTTACCCGAAGCTGCACACGCGCACTAGGCTCTTACCCATAGCAAATGCAACGAACTTTTGACCTTCTACATGATACTTGTCCTTTAATTTTAATTCATGCTTACTTACTTTTACAGCAAAATTATTCAGTTCTGTCGTTGCTAAGAAACCGGTGAGCATTAAATTCAAAAATGTTGTATAAAGTTTGTAGAAAGTCTCCTAATTAGTATATTTTGTTCTTTTTCTTTGAATGAAGATCTTAATGTACATTTTATTACTTGACAAAATTAAAAAAAAAAAAAAAAGATTCTGACTATCATATCAGGATGCGAGAATGAAAATCCGAAAATGATACGTAGCCTTGAATTTTAATAAATGGCCATACTCCTCAATTGATCGGAAATAAGAGAATTTGCGGAAGTATTTCATGTGTGGCCTATTTTTTGTCTGAGATGGTCTGTTATTCCGATTGAGCTACGAAAGGGGCTTGAAACTCGTTACATCAAAATGACGTAGATCACTTACGAAAACTCGTAATCTTGTCGTTGTTTAGCTTTATTTATATTTTTTTCAACGGGCAATTTTATTCATTGTTACTATTTCCAAGACAACCAAACCGCAAGATATAATAGCGAAATTTTTAAGCAGCTGCTATAGAAATTCAAAATCCTTCTTTACTTAAAAATTCGTAAAAAATCTAAAAATTTATATTCCACCCCCTTCTTGTAAAAGAGGGCAAAGTGAATGCTCCGTCATTTGAAAAAATATGAAAAGGTTATGACGGATAGAATTAAAGATGCATCAGTTATAAAATTATTTCACGAAAACTTTCATCAAAAGTTATCTTCATTTAAAAAATTCCTAAAAATCTGCAAATCATCCTAAAAATCTGCAATTATCAAAAATCTGCAAAACAAACTGTTTTCGAAAAAAAAAAAAAAATGTTCTCCTCTGCCTGATGATCCAAATATCGTTTTACTGCGAGTGTAATAAACGGCGTTATTACGTATAATGCGAGAAAAAATGCCAAAAATCGCAAAAAAAACATAAAATAAAATATTTCTTATTCGAATTTTGAAAAAATCGTTCCGAGGTGTCTTTGGATATGTTCTAGTGAAGCCGTATGCAAAATTTGGTAGGTCTGTGATAACCCGTTGCGGCGCTATGCAATGTTAAGAAGCGCATAAGGAGATCGGAGGTCACATACCTACCTACCTACCTACGCATTACATGCATACATAGCATACATACATACAGTACATGCATACATACATAGTCCGCTACAAACTTTGTTTATTGTGTTATTATATGGGATGTTATTATATAAGATTAATTTATTAAAAAAATTTACTGATTCATTTTTTAAATTACTTATAGATTTTTTTTATAATTATTTTTTATTTGTTTTTAAGTAAATGTCAGTTATTCCAATACTTTTGAAATTGATATACATGTATTACTATTTGAATAGTAACACATTTTGTAATTGATATACTATTTACGATGATTAAAGATCATAGATAGATAAAACGGAATATGTAAGCTTTTTTGTGGTACGGTTTTCACTTTGTTGAAGCAATATATTGTTAATTACTTATCATAATCAGTTACACGAGATCCTGAAGGATAATTATGATAAAAGCATTCAAAAGTAAAAAATCCATCAATCTACCGTTTCATCTAGTTATAATATTTAATTATCGTAAATAATATTTAAATTATAAAATGTGTTTTATTCAAATAATAATATCTATATCAATTATAAAAATATTTGACATGGAATAATAGAAATTAAATTACACAATTCGATAATTTACACAATTATCGAAAAAAAATCTATAAGTAATTGAAAAATGTATAAGTAAATTTTTCTAATAAATGAATTAACTATAAGTATTCATAGATAAAAAGTGAAAGGAAAATTTTTTGAGCAGCAAGAGATTCGAACACACAATACCAGGAAATAAGACGAAAGCCCTATACCAACCAGAATAAGCAAGTTACACGATGTCATCAAATGACATCGTGTAACTTGCATACAAAGCTCTGACGAAGTTGTTCGAAAGTAAATGTTTTTCAATAATTTTTTCTAAGCAATTCCTGGCCAGACTATAACATTTTTGTGCACACGGCGCTTTTCAAATTTTGTGCCTTTATATACAGGGCGTTTCAAAATTAGAAGGACAAGCTTACAGGAGGAGTAGGCTACAGTGGCGGCTCGTGGGATACAGCAAGTACTGCCGGGCTGCACTTGAAATTATCAGCACAGACATTAAAATAATTTATTCTATAAATTTTGTTAAATTCAGATTAGAATTATGGAATTCCTATGGTAAAATTTAAAAAATCTGAAAAAAAATCTCAAAAACAACAACAACAACAACAATGTATTGTAGTAACTGCCGGATCGCTCATTCAGAAAAAAAGCCCTTTAATCTTCCCGCAATTCAACTGCGAAAGTCGTTGGTACAGCCCTCAGAGCTGATAAAGAAATTGGCAGCACCACCGTTGCCACGGTAACGACTATGTAAGCAGTCTCATGTCTCTCAGCGACTGTGTAAGCCACTGTAAGTTAGCCTTTGTTGGGGGGGGGCATGACGTTAAAAGGTTGAGAACCACTGTTCTAGCTCATGTCTGGGAAGGTTGAAAGTTTTTAGCTTTATTTGTTACTGTGTCCATGTGTTATTGGAATCTATGATTTAACCGTTTTGAAACATAAAGCCCCGTTATTATCCAGTTTGCGTCTTGCTTGAAACTCCGTTTAACACATGGAAAGAAGATGATAAACGACAACTACTAAAAGAAAATAGACCGACACCATAATTGTCCATTCATAAGAAAAAAGCAAGTTCGTCTCAGTATGGTCGTAGCTTCCATTCATCATGATATGCACTATTCTCGTGGCTATGTAGCAGTTTTTATTTACAAAAAAATGTTTTGTTGGCCGTGTTTAATCGTTGAGATAAAAAAGAGAGTTTCGAATGGTACTGGATACGATGGATTAACCACCATCACACGAGCATGCAAAACACATGAAAGCTCAATCGAACATTAAAAAAATTCTTTAAAATTTAAGGAGTTGATAAGAAGTGGGAGCTAAATTGCTGACGCATTAAAGGAAAACTCTCGACTTTATATTGCTGAATTTATCAAGAAGGTAAGCCTGAATAGACGCTTCATGCAATTATCCATCAAAGCAGTATTCTTTTTAAGTAAGCAAGAACTAGCATTTAGAGGACAAGGCGAGCGAGAAAATCCTTTAAACATGGAGAATTTTAAAGAGCTTTTAAAATTAATGTGTGTGTGTGTGATATCTGAATTAAAACTACGCCTTTTTATGAGGACATCACTGATTGATTCGCAAGTTTAAAAGAAAGGAGGATTGATTTGACTTATAAAAAATAAGAAAGTTTTCTTTTTTTTTTTTTTTCTTCTCAAGTTATCACTACAAAAGAAAATTCTAAGCAAACTTCGAATCAGACACGGATTATTGCAATTTTGAGGATAGGAGCGGCTGGTTGAAATTTATGTCCATTTTATGGTAGTAAAATAGGATCTCTTACATTTTTATGTAATTTCTATTTTTTTTTATCCTGCGTGAGGGCTTAATCCGCCAGCTTTCGAATTCAGTAACAAAGATTTTCTATTCCTGTCCGGAGGAAGGGGGGGGGGTCATACGTTTCCGCCTGCACTATGCACTAACACTTTTGATCACAGCCCGCCACTGGTAGGATACACCAAGACGGACAGAATCAGATAGCGATGTGGGCTCTGAAACGTGGTCTTCATGTACCTGTTGAAAATCCCTTTGGAGCGCGCGTCTATTTTTTTTAACCAAGTTTCATAAACAATTAAGCTCTCCTCGACAATTTCATCAATGCAATAACAAAAAAAAAAAAAAAAAAATTGTGAAATAACAGTTTTTATTAAATGCAATCTGCGAAAGATGCAGTGGCGGCTTGTGACCCGTTTCAGTGGTGGGGCCCGAAAAAAAAATAAATAGTGCCATTAAAATCGCGAAAATATATATACATATAGAACAACCTATCCCCACGTGCACACAGCGTAAGTATTTAAAATGTCTCAAATGACAAATAATTATCGAATTTACTATACAACTTTTGCTATTTTTTACCTAGTTATGTTAAATTGAAAAGTTTAGTTTATTACTAAACAAAAAGCCATATTTTAAATATTTAATATTTATGTTCTTTATAGTTGCCTGTTCATAATTTTTTAGATGATTTATTTATTTTAAAATAAATATCAACATATATAAAAAATACATTTATACATCCCTTTTCGTAAATCAAGAAAACAAAACAGAAAAATATCTGACTGCACTGCAAAAATACGATCACGCAAATAAACTATGATTTCCTCCTAAGCGTAAAATTTCGCCAATAGCTACCGATTGCCGAAATTTTCCCGTACGGTCGTGTAGATCAACGTGCGAGGGCCCGCAGATCTGGGCCCAGAACAGCGCCCAATAAGCCGTTTGGATGCCAAGTTAATTCCGCGGCAGTATGGCTTTTATGCTCAATGCCAAATATGCCAACCCGGCTAACGGAGAAGAGACTCCCAATTCAGGGCAAGCCAGCCCTTGGCCCATGCATGGTTTAGATAGGGGGAAAATCGTATAACTATCGCTTTTTTAAGCGCGTTTTTTAATGGATAGTATTAAAATAGAGTAAAACGCATGTATTTTTTTAATGAAAGTAAATTATTGAAAGAACTGCCTTACATAATAGAAAGATACTTTGATTTAGACGGTGCTTAGTCGGTGGGGCCAGGCCCCTCTGGCCCTTAATGACGAGCCGCCACTGGCTTAATTTTTTTTGCCCGTAATTACAACTCTTAACTCAATTTTTTGGCCTATTTGTGTATGTGTGCCCAGGGCACGTGTCCCAAATGCCCGTTTATCAGGGTCTGAAGAGATTATCAAATAGAGTAGGTGAACAGCGTTTATAACCTCTTGGTGATATTTAATCTCCAAGATCATCTTTGAATAGTTCAGTAAGTAGCTTTTTATTGAAACACCGAACGAAATGGAAGATGTATAAAAATTGTTTTGCGCAACATTAGATCATAGCTGCCACCATTCTTTAATGTCCTATATCGTGCATTACATAATTTATGAATACCCCCTAAAAGTGTGTTAAAATAACAACAAGATAGTAATAACAACAGCTATCCCGCCCCGTCTTGTCTGTTAGTTGATGTGGAAGCATTTCGTTTATCGTTTAAATATTTTATCGGCGAGAGCGTTGATATCCTAGAATCCGATAAAAGTATTTACAGGAACACGGACAAATGTTCAATAAACTACGGTTAAGAAGCATGAGGATCTGTTCCTACAAAAGTAGTAAAGTTGATAAGTGTGGCTGATAAGCAGGCGTCAGCACACGCTAAACTATAGCTGTATAGTATTGTTGAACGACAGACGAATAAATTTTCAGTCGCGATTTAACTCTCTCAGACCAAATGTGTAGCACAGTGGTTAAAGCCACTGACATTGGGAGATGGCTCAAGTGGAGAAACAGGGTTCTGTCCTCTCGCGGGGCTGTCGGTCTAGCGGTCTGGAGTTTTGGGCGGTTTTCTCCAGATGTAACGTGAATACGCGCTAGATACCCAGAAAAGTCCTCCCCCAAGGCATTTACCCCCCATTGTGTTTGTCCTTTCTCTGACGTGGATTTAAAAGCGGTTCCTCGTGAACAAGCACACAAATCCGAATACATATTTCAACACAATTAACCCTCTGAGAGTCGAACGAAAGGACAGAAACGTGAAATTAGACTGTACCGCGATTAGCACATAAAATGGTGAGGGGGGGAGGGAAAAATGTTCAGGAGTTAACTAATTTTACCACCTATTGAAGTTTAAATTGTTAGCTCCCATCCTTAAAAGTAAAAGAAAAAAAAGTGAAGATTCCTTCTATGTCAAATACTGCTTCACAGTCTAGTTCTTTGAATTCTACGCGAGGATCAGGCCTTGCGTTATACCGGTGGAAAAAGATAGGCGCGATCCGGTTGCAACAGAAATTAAGATTAAGAATGGAAAGAAAGAAAAAAGAATCCTAGGATAACCTCATTCTTTTAGAGAACATTCTGCACGCTTCGAAGTTTGTGCAGTACTACATAACACCATGAAAAAACAAATTCAGATAACCACAGCTATTATTAAGAAAGAATTTACTCAAAGTAGTATTTTCAGGCTTTACAGTTTAAATATAGGTTATTATAGCACGCAATTTGATTAAAAATAAATATATCAGTCAATCAGAGAGTTTAACTGTGCTGAATTAATCGTGATCAAATTAGCTTCCGTCAAGTCGCGCAATTAGCTGAATCAAATTGCAGGTTCTAACCAGGGGTAGAATCATGGGATTGTTTTCGGTTGCCCACTGGGCAATCATTGAAATTATTTTGGTTGCCCGAAAATGAAGTTTCTTGCCCTTAAATATTTCGCTACACAAAATTTTTAAGAACATGCGGCCATTACAATGAAAATAAGTTGTCAAACGTTTATTCATAAAATTGCCATTATTACGAAATGAAAATAGAAATAGAAAGAAGTTCAGAATGAAAATAGGAATAGGAAACTGCATTTTTAAGCTAAGGAATTAAAAGGGGAATAGTTGCTTTTCTTGGTTGTCCGAGGGGCAACTGAATTTTTTGTTTTACTTGCCCATTTAAAAATCTGACCGGGCAAGCGGTCAACAGCAAATTTCGATCCCTGGTTGTAAATCAAAAAAAAAAAAAAATACCTCACATAAAAAATCATAAAACCCTCTTCTAAATCACTGCTTTCCTATTGGCCCTCGTAAACACTACCCGAATCCCCATTTTCTTTCTATATAAACTGGGCAAATTTTTGCCATTCTGACTCTAGCACTGACGACGGCATGCCTTATATGCCGATACCGACCTACTATTTTAATTTTCTTATTAGTGCTCTTATACGCTGTTTTTGATGCTTACCTTCTGCACCAAGCTACGTTTTTGTACTTATTATAATAACATGCCGATATAACAAACACCATTTAGTGAAGAAAACCCAACCTCAATTCAGTATTAGGAAAAAAATCGAGAATGAGCACGCAAAAGCAAGTGAACACGAGTAAAAAAAACTTACGAGAGTAAAATCAACTTTGTATATCTCATATCCAGGTATATAGCATCCCGATATATCAGACAAACTAAACGCGCCCTTTAAATTTAGAATTAAGGAGCACATAGCTCTTATTAAAAAACATGAAACCAACAAGTCTGCCATCGCTAAACTTTGTTGGGATGCCAACTATTCTTCCGACTTTACTTCAGATAAACTCATTTGCAAACCCCTATCCCACAGAGAATTCGATTTTCTCGAAACTTTCAATATACATAAAAACATATAAATACCGGGTGCTCCAAAAGTTCGTTACAACTTTAAAAATTCATAAAAGAGGAAGAAACGAAGACTTGCGGTTTGTATGTAAAGGCTTAACAGGAAGTCGAATTTTTTTAGAAACAACAAAAATTTTAGTTAAAAAAGTCACCGGTAGAGGACGATTACAACCCGAAACACAATCAGTAGGACAACAGTACGCTTCGTTCATCTATTTTGGCAATAACAAATGTTCAACATGACTTCCAGAACATTCTACGACACAAGTAAGGCGACTCATAACGACCGTTACAGCTGAATGCAACAGGTCGGAATGAATTGCAGAAACCTCTGGACAGATAGAATGTTTCAATTCGGCCAACGTTGAAGGGCATGAACGGTACACAAGTGACTTCAAGTAACCCCACAACCAGAAGTCAACCTGGATGAGGTCGGGTGATCGTGCAGGCCACCGGTTTAATTTGCATAATACGGCTGAATTTGTCGCATATCAGCACCCTCTACCGGTGACTTTTTTAACTAAAATTTTTGTTGTTCCTAAAAAAAAATCCGAATTCCTGTTAAGCCTTTACGTACAAACCGCACGTCTTTATCTTCATTTCTTCCTTTTTTATGAATTTTTAAAGTTGTAGCGAACTTTTGGCGCACCCGGTTCTTGTTAATGTTGATTTCCCTGTTGCCCCCCTTCCTGAATATTAAAAATACCTCTGTTCTCAGTTACCTGAATATTAGAAATCCCTTTGTGCTCAGATTTTGCAAAATAATTTCGTATCCTAACTATTTGCTGAACACAATACGATTAAGTAAATTTTAAGAAAATATTAGACCAGATTATATTAGTATTTTTAAATGTAGCTTTTGTCATTTACGTACTTTATCCATATATCTATAATCTATCAAGTTTCATAAATAACTGAAAAAGTGCAAATAGGTAAACAAAGAAAGACTTTTTGGGAGGAAAACGATATCCCGAGCTCTGAAATCTGTATTGAACCACTGATACGGAACACGAACGTTTTATCTTTTTTAAGAGCGTACTATCAGATGTGCTGATCCAGTTACAATTGAAAAGAAAAAAAAAAGTACATCCACTGCGATATGGAATCAAAATTGCTTGTGGGATGAAAAATATGTGATGACGCCATTTTGACTGAATGTAAAAATTAACCAAGTGTGCTTTTTTTCTTTACCTTGAGTGCGATAGTATGAAAAGTCGCATGACCTTGAAAACATGCTTTTGTTGATGAATTTTATAATGTTTTAATCGTAACATAGAAATGGCGATTAAATTCGAATCTCTGTCGACAGCGAAAAGTAGTAAAGAAGTTCTAATTGTGACGGACGAAAGTACATGCGGACTTGGTTGTTTTGCTCCAAGATGGCTCCAGAGATGTGCAGATCCAAATGTGTATTTCTTGTTATTCTCTCTTTTAAGCATTTTACAGAGCGCGTACTTTACTTATTTTATAGGAATCATCACAACAATAGAAAAGCGTTACCATTTCAGCAGTCAAGTCACTGCACTAATTTTGATTGCAGACAGTATCTGTCCACTACTTTTCAGTCTCTTATTCGGATATTTTGGTGGCAGGCCTTACAAGCCGAGGTTGTTTCTCAGTTGCTTGTTCCTCGCAGTGTTGAGCTGTTTCGTGAGTGCACTTCCGTATTTTATTTACGGCCCTCCTGTTCATACCGTACCGAAGTCAAACGATTTTTTGAAATTGTCCGAAAAAGAATATTGTGATGTTGGAAACAGAAATATCTTATGCGAAGAAGCAACAGCAGGTTGTACAGCAGCCTTCATATTGTTTACGGCTAGCTTTTTAAATGGGTTTGGACACGTAGCATTTTATGTTATTGGTCTGCCTTATCTCGAAAATGATGCCAAAGAAAGAAATTTGCCTGTATATTACAGTAAGTACAATATTTTGGTTCATATTTTGGTGACAAATTATCTCTACGTGATAAATAATGAGCAGATTGATAAAGGTTTCTGAATATTGTTAATGGTTTTTCTAAATTAGATACTTTTTATAGTGCCTCCTTATATTATGACTATATCTGTTATAACTCTCATTATTAAAATACCCAATTTCTTCCATAATGAAATGCAGTGTTTTTTTTTAAATCGTTGTGGCGACTAATGCATTCCTAATTATTGACACAGTGTTTTCTTTATTTTCGTTGAAAATTTATGATCTGAATTGTTTTGTTTATTTGTTAGAACGTTTTATTATTTTAAAGGGTTAACTCTCTGGGTATCTTGCTAAAGAAGCAAAATGTTTTGGCCTCATGGCTGAGGCGTACGCAGGGTGGTGGTGGGGGGTAAAGTTATGAGATTTTTGACTACTCTTATGATCGGAGTAGGAAATAAAAGATAGTTTTGTATGTCTAATAAAATTATAACTTTTATTTTTAAATCATATTTATTTTTGAACTATAATAAAATGTATTATGTGTGATATAATTCAGTCACCACAGCTTGCGCCAACTTCAACATATTAACTCTTTATCTACTGATGGTAATTCGAAGTACTGTAAAAATGAAGTTGTTTAAAAGAATTTCCTTAACTTATCGTAACTATTTCTTTGAAAAATCACTGTCAAATACTTAATTTAATCAGCTTACATCATTACGACATGCTTTATTAAAGTAAGATTGTTTTAAATGGGAAGCTCTCCGTTCACTTTCAAATCATATCGAGCCAACGAAAAAAAATGAAACATTAGGGAATTTTCAGACGTTGGTTTTATGAAGAAAGAATTAGATTTCCTAAATGTGTGTCTTGCAAAGTATTACTTGACTTCTTCAGTTTTGTTCGTGCTACACCTTTTAGAAAAAGACTCTTTTTCTCAAACTTCTTTTATGTTGCATTATTTATACAGTATTGATCATTTATTGTCTAAATAAAAAGACAGAAAAGAACCAGTTTCAAGTTCATATTCTTGTCTATTCTTAATTCGGTTGATAAAGAGTGTGATGCAGAGCAGTTCATCACGTATTTTTAATTAGTTCTTATTTTCCTTTCCCTATTCTAAATTTAATACTCTTAGCCATTTTTAAATTCCCGTCTCTATCCGGCATACTATTTTAATTCCGTTTTGTAAATTACTTTGGCTTTTAACCGTTATAATGTTATTTATCAGTCACCCTCATGTCCTGTGGATTCTCCCTCTTGCGTTCCCAAGGGGCTTCTCTAAATTAAAAAAAAATTAAAGCTTCTCTTTGCTTATTCCCTGTTGGTGACCCACATTTAAGTTTTGTAACTATTGAGTTACGAGAAGCCAAAGCTCGTTGTGGAGGCAGTTACAAATATGGCGATTATTTGACGAAAATATGTCTACATTCAATATATTTAATCTTCGTCCACCTAAAATAAATAACTTCATATTCAATTTTTATTATATGCCCAAATCTAATTTAATGCTCTTCTGGAAAGGCGTGGAAACTTTTCACATTCGAAAGATTTCGTTTTCTGTACCCGGCCCTTCTTATATCAATGATTCAAGCAGACGAAAATGATGAAAAAAGAATTAGATATTAACGAGTATTTTAAACGAATTAAAATCCCAAATCTATGACGCCATTTTTACTTGAAACAGCTAATTTTGTCACGCAAATGATTCACTTTTTTGACTCTTGGAAATAAAATGGAACTGAAAAGAGTGGAAAAATTGCTTAAAAATGAGGGTACGGGTGGATTTTCAGATTTTTAAAGGAGCACCGATTTTTTACTATATTTTTATTCACAATTATGAAAAAAATCAAGCGGATCGTATAAACGGTGTATATATTATTACGCTTTTGCGATTTCTAATCTTTTTGAACTTTTTAACTTTCTTGGAGCAAAAGTTTTATATTGAAGTGATTGCCTGGAACTGTTAGAGAGTGAGTCAGCGAGTCAGTGAGTCAGGATTCCTAACTGCGAACTCATTTTTTTTTTTCCAATCTGACGATTTAATTGGCGTCTGTTCTTTCTTGTTTCCAGCTTTATCACCAAGTTGCTTTCTGTGTTCTCACTTTTTCCGGCGTCACTTATCGCTTTAATCTTGACCTGTTAACCGTAGCATGTTTTTGCTATGCTATCAGACATGGTTATGTTTACTATCCTTTTAAAACAAACTACTTTAATCTTCATTTGGACTTAATTTTTTTTTTGCGCTGTGCAATGAGCCTAGGCTATTTTCTATGCACTGTGCTTTAAAATATACGATCACGAATACTTATGTATTCTTAAAACTTTAACTCAACGTCCCGGTATAACTTCACCATCCAAGTGTTAAACCAGTGTTTAACATGTTCTATGGCAAAGAGAGAATGATAAAGCTTGTGCTTCTTGCTCCCCCACACTGTTGCTTCAATATTTTGATTTCTGAAAGTTTCGAATGATTTACAAATTAATCAGAAAACCAGCTCTAAATACTGCTTTCAAAACGAGAAATCCTTTATAATGAGTGTGCAAAGTGGTGCATTGCCGCGAAAGCTGCAGTGAATGGGATTTTACGCCGCTCTGGGAATTAAAAAAACAAAAAACAAAAAACAGCGGTCTGTTAACCCTTTGGTCCGTCGTTGTTGCTCCGTGAAACCACCTTAGGCCACACCATGGCACAGTGGATATGCCACTGAAAATGGTAGACAGCCGAAGTGTGAAGGTCCCTGTAAAGAAAGTTAATTAGTAGGGCTGTTTTAAATTATTAAGACTTGCGTTGTGACACATGAAAATCCAGGTTCGATACACTTAGTTGCAATATAATAAAAAGACGTTAAATACTTAAAACTGTTTTATTGAAAAGATACTATTCATACATAAACTTATTACAACGGATGGTGGTGGCTCAGCGAAAAAAAAAATACGTCCTATATAGACAGTGAAATTAAGGTGGAAAAATTAAAAATTACGCCAGCAGAGAATTACACATTGACGAGAACAAACACTTGGCTTAAATCAATAACGCCAATTCCAGAGCAACCCTAACAGATAATCCAATAAAATTAAAGTGACGTAATCGCGAGCAAATAATTTTAAAGACGTCGGAAGGGCAACAAATAAAAAAAACGCCACCACCAAGTCAAAGGAGGGGAATCCAAAAGTACGTTGATTTTGCAAACGGACGCAAATAAAATCTATTTTTAGCACACCGGCCTGAAGAGACGAATAAACAAGTAAGAATAGTGCATACGGGGAAAAGCAAATATACAGATTTAAAAACCGAAATGGCAGAAAAATGAAAAACAGAAGTGATTTAGAATTCTTGAATTTGGATAGATTACATTAAAAAAAGCCAAAGTAAATGATTATTAAACTAGATATGTGATCTCCATCACAGTCCCGGGTTCGGGTCCTATCGCGCGGCTGTCCATCTAACGGTCTGGACTTTTGGTAGATTTTCTTCAGATGTAGCGTGAATACGCGTAATAATCTCTTAGAAAGTCCTCAAGGTACTCCCCATCCTTGGCAGATCGCCCTAGCGTAGCGTTGCCATAATCATATAAACAAACATGAGAGTACAGGTAAGTAGCTTCAAGAGCAACCTACCTACATGGTTTGAGACTTTATATTGCTCCTGAAGCAAACCATTTGTTAGCGAGACTCCATCCGTCAGCACCCGCATAGGGAACCAACGAAATTTGAAGTCTCTCTGTACACATTTTTTTAAAAACATATTTAGAGTACATTTCAGAGATATAACATTACATATAATAATACAATACATATACAGCATAAATACAATAATAAATAATACAAAATGCTTAAGATTACTACAATAATTTTGATAAGATATATACAAAGCCGTTAAAAATGTATTTCTAGTAATTGTAAATAAAATTTTAAAGCCAGAAAGTGAGTAATAATCTATACTAATTTTGATAGCCAAATAGTGTAAGGTATTTAATTTTATCTAAACTAATGACAATAATATAATAGCAATTGCAAACAAATTTTTGAAGCAGAAAGTGGGTTGTATTCTAATTTTGAGAGCCAAACAGAAAGTAACAAAAAAGATTGAAAAAAAAAGAAAGAAATGCAAGTGCGTAAAAAGGTATTATGTATGAAATTTTATTATTACTCTTTCTGTGGTAAATAATAGACCATTATTAATCTTGTTATTCGTATTCGTAAATATTTTTTAATCCGAGTCACTTTGTGAAGATATACTGCCTGCTATTCGTGGGTAGATATATTTGACTTGTTTTTTTCGAGTTCTGTGATGCCTTGAATAATCTTATTAACTAAGTGGCTATTTTGTAAGATATATGTGGCTCACTGCTCTTAAGTTTTGAGACGAAGATTTTTTTTTTAATTAAAAATGTACAAAATAAAGGACAGGAAGTGAAGAAATGGATTGAAGAACCAGAATTATTACACTAACATAAATGTGATGATGATTTATGAAATTTAGATAGATACTCTGGGAATGGGCCATGATTTGTAAAGAATAAGTATAAATTTCTATGATCTAATAGAAAAGACTCTGGTGGTGTCTTAAAAAATTGAAAGGTATAGCGTCCAGTTTCTGTAGCATTCCATTCTGTTTGCCAATTCATTATTTTATTCTGAATAAAAATCTGTAGCATTTGAGAGGCACTAATACATTTCTAGCACAAGACAATGAGTATAAATTTTTTATATTCTTCAGTTAAACGTTGAAAAAAAAATTAAAGGTGTTTTACAGGGTCTCATAAATTTACATTTATAGTGAAATCTCGCCAGTTTCAAGGAAAATACATCGCCAAATTTGTCGCAAAAATATTTTTGGGCTGGAAAGTGTTTTACAATCTATGCGTTTGGCATGATTTATATTTCTTGTTTCTCTTTCCTAGGTGCTATGGGAGCTCTGAGAATATTTGGACCAGCTTTGGGATTCCTTTTATCATCCTTTTGCTTGAAGTTTTACGAAGATCCGTTTTGTAAGTTTTTGTGCTGTTGTTGTTTGCTGTTACTATAATGCCTTTATGGCAATCGCGGAATGGGGCCAGACACTCCAAATAGGACGGCGATGGGCGAAGGGGAGCGGCTTCCATTTTTATGAGAGTCCGTTTTAGCTCGGGGGTCTCCTAATTTTGAGCCAATTCCAGATGAGAGATGTAGCAACTGCACTGGCACCCCCAGAGGTATTGTTTGAGCATGGAGGACTTTAGAGCCGCGACAGAGTTTACGCGCACTAGCTCCCTTTAGCGAACACGGTTCCACAACAGTCCGTACGAGAGAAGTTTTCACCTGCCCAAGTACCGGGCAAACCGGTGCTGCTTCACTTTTTTGGGAACGGAGCTTAGCGACTAGGCCACTGCGGGACGTAAGTTTTTGTATCTATTTTATGAGCAGACGATACTTTTCACTTCTGCACTATTCATTTAAAAAAAATCGTGCAATACATGAAAAGGTTAAAAATGAACCCACTATGTACTAGGATTTAAAAAGAAAAATCTGAATGCCTCTCCGTAAGTTTTATACCCACTCGAAAAGTATTCAATCTCAAGACTAATTTTCCATTTAATTTTTGAAAGAAAATAATGAGTATTCTGGAAAACACATAACTCGGAACAAAAACTACAGTAATTCTCTTTTCCTGAAGAACTGTATAAAATTAATTTAAAACATTAAAACAACGCACATAACGAGGTACTTTACACAACTTGGTTATCCCGGTGACACAAAAAAGTCTTCCCTTCTTCAGTTGCTAAAATAGTTCCAACATCCGCACGTGTAAAAAGGATGGAACTGAAGTAATTTTATTTATAACTTAACTAGAAAGAACTTTATTTCAGCTCTAGCCGCCTAAGTGGCGTAGTGTTTTATTATTATTATTATTATTATTACGAGCAGAGTGTTCTGCAACAATATTTATCCTTCTACGACCCAAATTCACCGAGTTACAGCTGCTTAAAGTTAGAGCACATTTCGAGCTTCAAAATAGGGATTGCATTCAAAATGAATTAAGAAAAATTAATGTACATGGTTTTGAACCCTGTAATATTTATTAGAAATTTCATTAACTATTTTATGAATGTAGATTGTAATAAAGAGGATTAGAGTTGAACTATGTGTATCCAATAAATTAACATAAAAATATAGTTCGTACTGAAAATAGAATTTTTAAAAGATTTTTTTAAAAATGAACTTGTCTTAAACAACATAAAAAAGGTAAAAATAAAAACAAGGAAATAAAAGTCTTCATTAAACATTAAATTAGAAAATGAAACATTTTAAAATATGGATATATGCATTTTAGAAACTTAAAATAATATTACAAATCCTGTGAGTGTAACATTTGCTCAAAAGCAGCTTCTTTCGGCTGCAATGCAAATGCAGCCATGTAAAAAACTCTTCCTGTACTTTGCATATTTTGGCCCATTTGCATATTTTTCAACTGCTTTTGACGGTGAGGTAGCTGCTATCCACCGACCCTTACTGCAACTAAAGTCTCGTCACGAGTTTTTCTCAAAGATGGTTTTCTTATCAGACTTCAAAGCCGCCCTTCAAGCTATTGAATCGCAGAATGAATACCGCTCTTCAAGTGTCAATTATTGTTATGATCTCCTTAACTTCCTTTGAAGTAACGGAAAAAATTTGGAGTGACTCCACTCGACTTTCCGAACACTTACGATTAAGATCATTACTAAGCATTTAAATAAATTTTAATCGATGAATAATTCAAACATATATACCAAATTGAAGCTCAATCGGATGCACAGTTTAAACGCTTGCGCACTTTCAAGAATTTTCCCCGTAGGCCATAAAGTAAAAGAAATCGTTGTCGTAGCCCTGTAGAATAACTATAAGTCCTAAACACACCAAAATCAATACTGGTCTTAAGATGTTGGTTTATAACATATATATCGAATTTGAGCTCAATCGAATGTACCGTTTAAACGCTAGCGCACTTTCTACACACACATATACACATACACACATACATACACACATCTCGTAAAAATAGCATAAATGGATTCAGAAGACCTTAAAACGTGTAAATACATCAAAATCTCGAATTTTTTCATGATTACAATACTTTCCTTATATGGAACATGTTCGGAAAGTAAAAATGTAGCTTGAGTTACCGTGAATCACTCTATATGGAAAATGTTTTCAGAATATAACCGATAGGATCGCGGGACCGCATAAAAATTTAAATTTCGTTATTTTAATAGAAATTGGTTTATTGACTTCGATTATTTTCATATAACAGATTATATACAATTTAACGCATTTTTACAACCGGAACTACGTGCCTCTGACTAATGGTTCAGGAAACAGCCATTGGGCATCTTTTGTACTGGACACCCTTTAAATCTTCCAAATCTTTTTTAAAAAATCACGAAAAGCACCAAAAATTCCCAGTCCAGAGAGAGATTTGCATAGTTGAAATAACTCAGACATGAAAGTGTCAAAGAAGGGATATCTACAGATAGTGTCCAGATTGAATAATTTTTTTCTAGGAAATAAAATCGGTAGAAATATGATAGTTCAGCTCTCAGGCAAAAAATATTTCTGAAATAAAACTGCTTCGACTGTATAACTGTGAATATAGCCAACAGTGCATAATTTAGCTTTATTTATGCCTACAAGTGGATTATGACAAGTAAATATTTTTGCATATGAGATCTTAAAATGTTGAGGAATTAAATACTGATATTTTTCTCTGTTCATAAGTCTTTTCATAATTTCATTGTTCTCTTCATGTACTGCATTTTCTGAATATTTCTTCACAAAACAATATTCATCAGCATTTTCAAAGTATTCTTGCGTATAAATCCACCTTTTAAACAGTTACACAGTTAGACATTCTTTAAAACATTCCCAATTTATTCTAATTCACTGTTGATTCTGATTAGCCTCTACAACTGGCCATTTTCTTTGGCCGAGAAGTACCTCGACAAAAAAGACAGCTAAAGCTCAGGAATAGCTTGCTGCCAGCAATATAAAAGCCTCTTGAAAATGTGATACTGATAACGGGTGGCTCCAGTTACCTTTGTCAGTCTCTGCAGAATTCAAAATCATTTTGCGAATATCTTCAAGGAGGAAATCTCTGTTCAATTCGTTATAAATCCCCGAACTCCATATGACCTGCATTATTGAACCAAAATGGTGTTTGCAACAGAAATCCTTTCTAATACCGATTGCCAGAAAGCCAATAAAGAAAACATCTTGCGAAAGAAAGTACTCCGATTCCGTGTCAACCACTCTAACTTAGTAAAGTGAGGTATGCTGGCCTCATCTTTCAGCTGGTATTGCTTAGCACTGCATGCACATCAGCATTAATTGCACTTTTCATTAGATACTGACCAATAATTTTTTCTTTGGGATGATTAGATTTCGATAATGCACTTGCGAGAATTGCTGTTGTAGGAATACTGATGGCGGAGTACTTAGCCTGGCGAATTCTGTTTGCCAGTTGTGGAACATTGCGGACGCCAGTCAATATTGCGGTCAATATTGCCAGTCAATATTGCGGACGCCAGTCAATGATGGAACTGTCAAGAAAGACAGAAGTGCGGCAACATAACTCCAAGACAGTAGCATTTGGAACACTAACCAGCCTGCTCTTAACAAGACTTTGCCAGTTCTCGTTGGAACATTCGCGGATTCTCGGAGAAAGTGTTTGTAAGCTCTCAAACAGTGGGAGAATGAATGTTCCTTGTGAAACGGAAGGAAGTACACCGTTGGCAAGATAAGCAAACTCAGCCATATAGAAATCCACACTACGTCAGAAAACGGTTTTAAGAATAACTGAGTGTCAACATTTTTCCCCAATTTTCTTGTTATGAAAACGACGGGATCAATTAAAAAGGGTAGCTGTAGTCTATTACTTCACGGTATGCAAAAGGTTGGCTAACCGTGAACTAAACAATAAATAACCATGCGTTACGTTAACATACAGGGTGATTCGAAATTAGTTTTACAAACTTTTAGGAGGGGTAGGATACACCAAGATGGCTCGGAATCACATAGCAATGCGGGCTCGGAAACGTCGTTATCATGTACCTGTTAATAATCACTTTGGAAGGAAGTGTGTGTCTAATTTCTTAACCAAGTTTCGTAAACAGTATGCTTTCCTACGACAATTTCATCAATTTAATGAAAGAAAAAATTCTGAATTAAAATTTTGTATCACGTGAAATCGCTGAAAGATGTATTAGTTTTTGAAAAGCCATGGTGGGGAAGTTTACTATTACTTGAACACTTCTTCTAAAGTGATTATTAGTAGGTACATGAATACGACGTTCCCCACTACGTACTGACTGCCATGTGATCCTATCCCTCCTAAAAGTTTGTAAAACTAATTTCGAATCACCCTGTATATCTCGCGGTAGTTTCAATAGAAGAGACTATCTGAAGTTCTGTTTTGTTTTGTTATGTTTGTTCATATTTTAACCCCTTTCGCACCAGGGACGTACGTGCATACGTTTTTATAACGTCGCACATAAATACCATGGACGTAGTACCTGCGTACGTTCGTGGTATTATTGCACAGACTTAACTTTTTTCTACCTGGTTTCTTAAACACACTGTATAATTGTTATCTGGCATTCTAAACCGTGTTTTTTTTCACATCTCGATATTTATAGCCTCCATTTTCGCTCGATAGATGGCATTAGTAGTCATTGAGTTGGAAAATAATCTGGTATTACGGTCCCGTTACAGATAAATTGGCCTGGTTCGCAAGAGGTTAACTATTTCTTTTCTTTTTCCAGATGATCCAGGTATTGATCTGAACAATCCGAGATGGGTGGGAGCATGGTGGATGGGTTTCCTGATACTGGGCGTCATTCTGTTGTTCTTTTCCCTGCTGCTGGCCCTCTTTCCCCGGAGACTGCCCAAGCGATTCAGGTCTGAGGAGTCCAAGAAAGACAAAGAAGAAGATCCGAAAGACAAGTCCCTTCCAAAAATCAAAGGTAATGATTTCGAATTTTCTCCTCAGCGATTTTTGAAAAAAAAAAAAAGGGCTGAAATTGAAGTTTTTTTATTTTTTTTTATTTTATTTTTTTAATACTTTATATTAAGTTCCTTCAACTGGAGTAAGTTAGAAAAGATGGGGGTTGTTAGAAAGTTGAGCCCAGCACTAAATCCAGATTTATAACCAGTTTATTTTCACTGTAGAGAATTTTGCTCAGCACTTCACTCTCAGGAAATCTCGTTGTACACCAATCTATCCCTAAGTTTTCGACGAATAATTTCCGTACTCCTTGGAAAAATTATATTTCACTGAATTCTTCCTTAAAATCTGAAGAAGAGGAAAAAATTCCGTTGAATCTGAAGAAATTTCTTCAATTGACAGGAGGAAAAAAGAAACGGATATTCGTCTAATAACGGAGATATCCCGGCAGAACTGCTGCGTATTACGTGAATTAACCCCTTAACCGTCGTATTATTTTCAAGAAAACGGTCATAAAAGTGCTTATTTCTTTTATTCCAGAAAATTGTATAAAACAAGTGCATATATAGTATATTTATTCATTTTAAGGTTTTGGACATTTTAAGCACTAGAGAAAAAAAAATTTTTTTAGGAAAAGCCAACATTCAGGGTCATTGTGACTGAATGTGTGTTTGGTAGTAAGCAGGGAATCATTAAAAATATATGTTTGAACACTAGAAAATTTTATTAAACTTACTACGTAAAATAAGTAAACATTTCTAAAATTCTCTTTGAACATAAAAAAAAAGTAAGCTAAGATTGCATAATGCATATCACAAATACACGTGTGTTTGAGTACCGCTACCATGTATTTAAAAATAAACTATCTCCGAATTAAGTTAAAAATACTCTGGTATTGTCATCTGTTGTGTAAAATTATATATTACAAAAAAAATCCGTGCATCAGAATTGGAGCGCTCTTATCTTTCAGGCGTATTTTTTTTAACAGTATTGCCCGGAAATTGGACGGGCACGAGAAATACAGGGAGAAAGCTTAGCCCGTGATTTTGACGGGAGCGAAGGTTAAGGGGTTTTAAAGAAATAATTTTTGAGACAGTAGAGTAAGTTAGAGAAGGTGGGGATTGTTGGTGGGGATATTGTGATAAGTCAATTGTTCATTTCAGTTGTAGAGACTTTGTTCTGCAGCAGGTGCAGTTTCCGTAGTTTTCTGTTTGAATGCTCTGTCGGAATCTAGCGTTACGTTTGCGTAATGCTAGATTTAGCTAATCAATTAGTAACTACTATTAACTAATCAATTAGTAATGAGGCAATTTAACTAACTTATTCGCGGATCTCGAACAAGACTAGACCATAGCGAGACATATAAAAAACCTACAGATTTTTGCTCATTGCTGTACAGAAAAGATCTCCCACTTTGCTTCTTCTCAATGAAGAACGCGAACAAGTTAAACCTGAGTTCTAGATTAAAAAAAAAAAAAATGCAACGTGACTCATCTGATTGGAAAAATATCTGTGCTCGCGCTCTTGAGTTCAAGCGATTTTAATTTTATAAAAGAGCAAATTTGGATTAAAACAAATATGATGAAGAGAAAATATCCCAGTACTATTAGGTGTACGCAGGCGCGCAGCCAGGAAAATTTTTCGGAGGGGGGGGGATATGAACTTATATGTGTATAAATAGACGGAATTTCATCAGCAATCCAAAAATTTCGAGGGGGGGGGGATATATCACGGGAAAGATAATTTTGACGTTTCTTTGCTGCTTTCATTATTTTTAGTTTTTTTGTTATAAGAGAATTCAAGAATAACCACGAAACGTTCCCTGTTTTCTCTGAAGATACGATTCATGTCCTTTTCTGCGCTTTTTCGGTAGCATATGGATCTTATTCTATTGCAGTCAGATTAAAACATCCAAACCTCATAAACTATAGCTGCATATTTCCATTTTCACCTGTCAAATAATTTCCATGCAACAATCTGCACAGAGTCTTACCCTGATAAACGTGAATTTGGCTTTTGGTTTTCTTACTTTCTTCGGAATGGCAACCTTTTTTCTTCTAGCGCTTTGCTTACTTTTGTTTTTTCCCTTTTTTATCTTGTGTGGGAGTAAGAAACTTATATACAACTGAAGAAGGGAGCACGTTTTGTCAAAGGCGTAGCCAGGGCTTTCTGCGCCCGGGGACAACTGAAGATTTTGCGTCCCCTCCTATTAGTCAAAATGCAATTAGGCAGCTTTTACATAAAATTTGGCACCCCCTGCGGTGCTGCTCACGGGGACAGATGCCCTCCCTAGCTACGCTACTACCTTTTGTACCGCCCGAAACTTGCTATTTTTCTATTCATGTGTGCTATTTAAAAAATTGTTTAATAATTTTAGCTTATTATGCGTTAAACAGTAATATATGCGCAAATGATATCTTGTTGGAAAATGTTTTGTAGTCGACTGTTTGGGCATAATCTACCGGTCTTGCTTTCTCTTTTTTTGAGAGAGAGGGAGAGGGGACATATTATACATGACCTGCGATAAAAGCCTGCATTATTCGCCCGCTCTTTCCTTCTATCTGTCTATCACTTCGCTAAAGGAATAGTAGAAGAGTGGAGGGTATTTTAGAATAATGGAATAGTCGGGAAGTATAGAATACCTAGGTTTAGGCTCTGTTAGATGCTGTTGCCACATGGGAATATCATGAACTACTCAAGAAAGACTCACATGTCGCTAGCTGACCGCTTGCTATTGTCGTACCACTCTCTACAGTACAAAGTGTGTTTTGTGATTTTTAAGAGTTTTTGTAGGTAAGTTTTTAAACATTTTAATCTACTAGTATACATCTGACTTGAATATTGATGATACGCATAATGTACACTAAAAGATTTATAGTTAGATGCACAGTGGTTATTAGCTGACAGTGCTTTTTCCACGTATTTAAATGTTCATTTTCCTAGATGGAGTGTCGTGTATTATGGAATATTAGGTAATATTTTAATGAATTCCAGGCTATCCACTAAAGAACCGGAAAACAAAGACGCTGAATGAATGTGCTGTAACGGAAAATTCTCCGAAGACTAACGAGGTGAAATTTGGATCGAATGCTTTAGCTGTTCACCTTGACTGGACCGGAGCAGAGAAAGAAGATTATATCTGCGATTTTTCAAAATAAGACTCGAAGCTGGAACGACTTGAACATAATCATAAAAATATCGTTTTATAGTTAAAAATAAATGTTTTGTGAAGTATAATTAACCTTTCAAGGTTTAAACCAACTATTCCATATCACCCGACTATTCCACATTAGCCTCCATTCATACCTTTTAAAAAAATAATATTTTCTATGGCAACAAAATGTAAGTAGTGTTTTTCTTTATATCAGGTTGTAACGAAAGTTCTCCGCCAAATCTGCTTGAGTCAGCTCATGCGGCACCCAGCGATTGAACTTGTACATGAAGTTTATGGGAATGGCTAATGGGCACGGCATTAATGTCTAACTCTTTAGCTAACTCTCAAGTGGTTAAATACTGATCTTCTTCCACAAGTTCTCGCAGGTGGCCCTCATCAACAGCAGTAGGCCGGCCAGAGAGCTCTGCTCCTTGAATGTCATAGACCCTGTTTTTTAACATTCAGTACCAAACCTTCACAGTGCCATATGACACAACAGTAGAATCTAAATGACACACATAATTCTTTGGCATTCTGTAGCACTTTTTGCAACAGAACTGGAAGTAAATGATGGTTCTAATCCAGTAACGTGATAGTTCCATTTCAGAGACCTTGTACTTAATGATAACGATATTTTTTAACAACACAGTGTTCTAAAGCAAGTCTCTTTCTTCCAAATGACAATTATTGTTTAACAAAATATGAGCAAACACACCAACGTGAACTGTTTGCAGAAGATATTTGTGGTGGCGGGAAACTTTCGTTACAACCTAATATATTTCATGACAATTAGTCATAGTATTTACTGATGATTATTTTATTCAAAAATCTGTAAAGTTATAGTTAGAAATGTAAATGTATTCCATAATACCCTCTTCTCTTCTACTTTTATTCTTCTTGGATACATTTGTTCATTAACTGTTATTTTATTGACAGATTTTCCAAAGGAAATGAAAAGATTGTTCAAGAACCCTATACTAGTATGCCACGTCATAAGCATCACATTCCAGGTTAATGGATTCGCGGGATACTTTGTATTCATGCCAAAATTCATGGAATCTCAATACCAAACGTCAGCTTCCGACGCCAGCTTGTTTTCAGGTAATTGCCCTGCTATTCACTCCGAAACTACATTCCTCATAATAAATAAATCACTATAAGGCTTTTTTTTTCCAGAGAGAGGGGTAGAAGGGGGGGGGGGTCAGATAAGATTTTTAAAATCTAGTTTGGGATAAATAAATAAAAAGAATTCTTCATAAAAATTTTTGTTTAATGATTATTGAAAAAGAAAATATATAGTTCAGTAAATTTGTGGTTTGATAAGCAAGTAATGCATAATGAGCTGAAAATTACAAAATTAGTTCTTTATGGCAAGTAAAATAAAATGTGAAAAATTTCAGAGGTTCTCATATGTGCTTCCATCCGAAGTAGCAGATCAAAGATGGCCGCTAACCACTTTTTTCAGTTTTCAAAGTTTATTCTTATTTCTAAGTCTTATTCATCGTCTTTTTATTTCTGAAAAATACTGTGATATTTACATAGATCCAGTTTTGATATATATTTAAGTCTTATCAGTAATGGAATTTAGAACTAGTCGTACATTGATTCATGCGTCATAAATTATCAAAAATTTTCTTGCTCTTCGCTTGCTTTGAATCGTATTTTATAAACTGTTGACAATTCCTAAATGAGCCTAAATTATGTTCAAAATATAGTAAATCAACCATCAAATAAGTAACAACAAATTACAGTCTAATGGCAGTGATTGAACTTTATCGAAACTGTTTTCGAAATTTGTTATGGAGTTTTATGTGAATAAATGTAACTGTGTTGGAAAAGTGTTTTATAACCGATGGGTTTGGCAT
This sequence comes from Cheiracanthium punctorium, assembly GCA_038373885.1. NCBI lineage: Eukaryota > Metazoa > Arthropoda > Arachnida > Araneae > Cheiracanthiidae > Cheiracanthium > Cheiracanthium punctorium. Next base: position 1,050,225 of record JAWZYV010015503.1, read on the forward strand.
GATTTATCATTCTTGTATTTCAATGTAGGTGCTACTGGCATCATTTCCATGCTTGTTGGTATTCTCTTGGGTGGATTTGTGATCATGAAGTATAAACCAAGGCCTCGTTACCTGACCGGATACATGGTTCTTGTAGAAATATTTTCCGTCCTCGGGCTACTGGTCAGTATTTTCCTGGGATGCCCAGCTGTGCAAATGCCAGGGACTACGCTGAAACCTGATGAGTAAGAGTGCTTCGATTTTCTTTTAATCCGCCAAAAGTGCTTCAGATCAAAACGCAAACTTTTGAAGAAATTCATTTGCAATATCGTCACTCAAGCAGAAAAATTACTTTACAAAATATTATATATATCTTCTTAAAAATCTTTGTATAAAGATTTTTGTTTATAGAAGATCTTTCTTTGTGGTAAATTGTTAAGTGTACTGTACTTAACTTTACTTCCTTTGTAATTTGCTATTTATTGTCTCAAAATATTTAATCAAGTGAATAGATATTTAAAAAAGAATTACATATTATTTATAGTGTGTAGTACTCTCTCTTCTCATTACTCGCAAAACTGAATAATAGAAATTTCATTTATGATTGATTACTTTCTGAATTAGTACAACCTTTTTGGAAAATATGCTCTATGTAATAATTTATTTTTCATTCTATTAAAAAAAGGATTCCAACTATTCCTGATTATTGCCAACAAATGTGTACTCACTTTTTATTGTTGTGCTGCTGTGATCAGCTACCCTGTCCGCTAACCGATTACAAGCGTGCTAGATTAGTATTAAACCGTTTCTTTAAGCAGGATTTACACTGCATCACTTTTGATGTTGTACATCCAGTGTCAATCACTCAGAATGCTCATCCTTGTTTACATATTTGGATGAAACAAGAATGAAAGCAATCTACGCTTATCACTTAGGATGATCCTTCTTGATTTGTGATTAAAGAAAAGGTACACGTGGCCTATCTTCATTGGAGGAGGATACCTTAGGCGCAGGACTCTTTAAAGGATTTTAACTCCTATTCACGTTACACCTGGAGAAAACCACCCAAAACTCCAGACCGTTAGATCGACGTCCGTGAGGCAGGCCCGAACCCGGCATCTTCACACTTAGGCCGCTTACCATGTTCAGTGTCTTATCTACGCAGCCATGGTCGGCTCCCCTCGAAGATGACCATCGAAAGGGATACGTGCAGACGATTCTTTACCCATATCTGCGACTTTAGTTAGGAAATTTTATTTGGGATGTATTCTTAATTCCACGTGAATTAGCTCCATTTGTTCACGAAGCAGTCTGCTGTTGAGGTTAGAGCTTTCAACCAATCAGCATGGAGCAATGCGAAAATTTCTGCAAGCAGAAGTTGTTGTGATCAAGACTGACAACTAGGTATTTGAAATGGTTCAGTTAATCACTGTTTGGAGACTTTTTGCAACACCTGCGTCAACCACTCACTGAAGGAGAATCGAAAATCGTCGGGTGCGACGTCAGCGGGGTTTAACTAACAACTGACTCGCGTTAACAACAAGGGGAGAATAGACCCCCATGGTTGCAATAGTCTTCACAATGCATTGTATCATCAACGGTGTACTTCGAAAAATTCATATGTGCATTGTATTTAAGGCAACCTGCCTGTGTGTGTGTCTGTTTTGGGTGGAGGACTTTTTAAGGGGTTCTAACATTTATTCACGTAACAACTGGAAAAAACTGCCCAAATATCCAGAAAGTCAGATCGACAGCCACGCAGTAGGCCAGAGCACTGGATCTTCACACGTAGCCATCTACCAATTTCAGTGTCTTATACACTCGGTAATGGTGGGTCCCGCAAAATTGGGACTTAGGTACATAAATACAAATAAACTAATTATAATATCAAGGGTTTAAATTTTTTTTGGATGTTTCTTTACAAGCTGTACTATACAATGTAATAAGTGATAAACCTGTAAAAGATATGGAACTTTTAGAGACATATTTTAAACATCGAAAATTTTGCAGATCGTGTCACTTTTTAAAAAAAGTTTGCTGCGCAATTCTATGTTTAAGAATTTTTTCTGAAAGTTTCATAAAAGGCACCGTTTTTACATTTATCTCAGTGTGTAGTTCAACTTATAAAGAGTCATCTTGCTGCAATTAGTTTATTTTGTGTACCAAGGCCGTAAGGCAGATTTTGTTTCTTCGACGTACACCCTCAATATGTTCGATTGCGAGAAAAGTGTTTGAATGAAGGACCATTCCTTTTTATTACACAAATATTCATTATTCTGTATCACAAAAAATAATTAAAAATAAAGTAAAATAAAATAAAAAGAAATAAAAATAAATAAATTCCTCAGTACAAATAACGTAATATTTCGTTAATTTTTTAAAGATTAGTTTTTGAGGAAGAAACACAGTTTTTGAGGAAATATAACAGTGGTGTAGAACCTGTAACACGCGTAAAAAGTTTGTGTGACATTTCTAGAGCTAGCTATCAAGGGGACAAGAAATTGCATAAAATACAAGAATAATTTTCACTCACAAAAATTAAATTTCTACATTTGACGCTGTCCCAGAACCAAGCCAGGTTTTTTTCCCGAATTTTGAGGCTCCGAGTTCAAGTGGTTACTATATCACTGCCACATACTTATTCAGAACCTTTAAAAAAAAAATTCTTACCGTGACTTGTGAGATTTTAGGAATTTCTGATTAAGATTGAATAAAAATACTATGTAAAATTAGTTTAAAACCAGCTCCCTTTAGCATACGAGGTTCCACAGCAGTCCAGCCAAGAGTGGTTTCCACCCTACAAAGTACTGACCAAGCCGGTGCGCGTATTACCAATCTTTGCATTCATTCGGAACCATAGAAGCCGCGTTGACCTTCGTTTTCCTTCTTCCCGGATTTCGAGATCCCTGATTGGTTAGCTCACTGACGTCATGCATGCCCATCTAAGGCTAGCCCACCGAATTTGAAAACTGGCAAGTCTGTACGGCAAATGATGAATTAAAATGATTACGGCAAATGATGAATTATGAATTAAAATCATTAATTATCATGAGGTGAAAACCAGCGAAATAAACATATAGGCAGCTTGAAGTAGTTTTAGATGATACGCAATAAAAGAATATACAAATTAGATTACGAATCTTATTTTAAATCTTATATATATATATATATATATATATATATTAACAAAACTAGTATTTAATTTATTGAACAAATATTAAACTATGTAATACACTAAGCATTTATTATATTTTGGATATTAAAGGATAAATAATTCTTTTTTTTTTTTTCTTCTAAAGTTCAAGATCGAGTAACTGACCAAGTCAAAAAAGTCATCAAGAGAAGAAAACAATTTGGGGAGCTCTTCGTCTAAAACTGTAATTTATAAACTAAATTTCAAACTGTCTATGGCAGAAATTCAAATTATTTCATTTAAAAATAATGGTCGTTAAGAGAGGTGACATCTCAGAGGCATTTTACTGTATATATATATATAATTTATGTACTATAGAATTAACATATCCATTAAAATTATAGAAATATGGATAAATACACGTTAGAAAAATGCTAAGAATCATCCCTAATCAACACTGAAAAAGAGATACAAGGAGAGAAATCTAATTTATAAAAAAAAAAGTTGTGTCAGGTTTTAGGCACACAATGAGGCTTAAAGTGCTTTTAAAGTGTTATCCAACACCTTCAGCAATAAGTGAAAAAAAAAAAAAAAGCATTAAAGTTTAAATGGTTTTTAATAAAATCGTAATCCATGGATTCAAAAATAAAGAATTAAAATGCATGCATTCAAGAAAAGACAAAAACATCTTGGAATATATGAAATTATGTTAAAAACCTTATTAAATAAAAATCACAAACAAAAAACCTGGATGTAAATTAAAATAATTCAATCAGTGAAACATACTTGAAATCCAACATTATACTTAATACACACAGTGGTTAAATGTTTTTTAAATTGTAAAATTTTTAAAATATCCACACTACAACTAAATAACTGCAAACAAAAATGCAATGAATTATTTAAATTCCTTGTTTTATTAATTAATTAAATCTCATGCATCGAGTTCTAACTTAAGTCATTTATTAATATTTAGAGTACATACCATTATTCAAGAAATGATATTGATAATTTTTCAAAAAATATTTTCTTTTACTTTTATGGGGAAAAAATTGTACTAAATAAATCTTGAATAATTGTATTATACGAATCATTTCAGATTATAATAAATTTAATTAAATTAAAGCTTATAATTATAGACACACATTGAAAACAGCCTAGGGATTTTTTTTTAAATTAACGTATCATATAATTCTACTTATATAATAACAGATGGCAGCACCAGTAGAAAATATGGTTTAAAATAAGGTTCGTAATCTAATTTGTATATTCTTTTATTGCGTATCATCTAAAACTACTTCAAGCTGCCTATATGTTTATTTCGCTGGTTTTCACCTCATGATAATTAATGATTTTAATTCATAATTCATCATTTGCCGTAATCATTTTAATTCATCATTTGCCGTACAGACTTGCCAGTTTTCAAATTCGGTGGGCTAGCCTTAGATGGGCATGCATAACGTCAGTGAGCTAACCAATCAGGGATCTCGAAATCCGGGCGGAAGGAAAACGAAGGTCAACGCGGCTTCTATGGTTCCGAATGAATGTAAAGATTGGTAATATGCAGCCGGTGCTGTTTCATTTTTCGTGTTCTTGTGGGAACTGAGCTAAGCGATTAGGCCACTGTGGGACCATTCCTAAAGGCAGGAGCGTTGCAGGGATAATCAGTGTACTTAGCGGCGAATCGTGCATTATCATCTGGCGTGATCATCCAACTGTTATTAACATAGGTTAAAAGCAAAGATAGAATCTCAGGAGCTCGTAATTTGGAGGAAGCTTTTGGAGATTTGGACTTTTGTACTTAAGTCACAAATGGTACTTTTATAAGGTAGAGGATGGATCATTTTTTCCTTACGATACAGAAAATCCACCCTTCTTCTGTTGCAAAAAAGCTCCATCATCCACACAGTAGGGTTAGAAGCGAAAGAAGAGAAGATCTTTCAATTCTAATCTACCTGCCTGAGTGGATGATTGAGCATTTTCTTTTATTTTTTGCTACTAAAGAAGGGTGAACCACTCGAAACAACAAGTAACTTTTTATGTGCATTATTTGCAAAGTTTTAAACCGATTTTACCTTTTAATACCAGTTTTTTGTTTTTGTTCTTGAGACTCTTCTTAAAAGGCCTTTTAAGTCCTTTCTATTTGTTTATTAGCCATTTTTTTAATAGTTAATTACAAGTTACGTCCTTTTTCTCTTTCAGGACGCTCGACTTGTATAACTCGTGTAATGAAGCATGCAGTTGCACAAGAAGAGTATTTGAACCTACGTGTGCTGCCGATGGAGTATCAATGTACTTTTCGCCATGTTTTGCTGGATGTCCAAACATGACAGGTGTTTTAGGGACTGCGGTTGTTTCTAATGTTTCTTCTGTCGCCAATGCTACAGTACGTTAATCGTATTTTAAATGACAAAAATAATATATTTACAAACAAGAGGATTTTTGGAATGGTTGAGATTTAACCCATGTGCCTTTAGAAACATTTCCTAATTCGTAGTAATGCCGAGATATGAAAATATTAAACCTTTACTGCATTTAAAAGCACCTTTTGATTCTTAACCTTTTAAAGCGCGGTGTCCTCGCAGTGAGGACACAAAAATCTGACGTTTTGACTATTGTCAGTCACGAAGAATCAATTTGATTTCTACAAAAAATACTTGAGGGTGAACATTGTTACTCGAGAATCCTTTTAGTTTTAGCACATTATTTCCCGTGTATAAATGATCAATTATTTGTAAAATTGCCAGGATTATATTCAACAGCACCGGCATCTGCTGAAAACTGGAAAAATACGAGTGACATGGATATAGAAGAACAACTACGTACTCTGCCCGATACTGAAAAAAAAGGGCAGCCATTGCCATAGCTCGATTTGACTACCAGCAACATGACGGTCGAACGAATCGTTCATCGCGAACCACAGATAAACATTTTATAATAACTTTTTATATTTTATCTTTTTACAACTCTCCAAAATGAGACATTTAAAAAAATAAAAACGTGTACCATTACAGTCTGTTAGTGTACAAAAGTAATCTAATGAATTCAGTATTAAGGGTGAAAAAATTATTCATTTCAGCACATATCTCCTGCCTCCTCAATGAGAGCAAACTATCAGTACGTTTATAGTATAGTATATAAGAAACGTAACACGAAAGATAAATAATGTTAAACACATAAATTACAAAATACTTTCCAGCACAAGAGTCTTTTTTTGCACCACATTTGAAATGTATCGTCGTCAAATATGGTGAGATTTTGGGGATAACCTCAAAAATCTGTATATCACTATTAATGTACTTTTGATCGTAATGACTCTGGAAAATAACTTTAAATGGAGAGCAAACTGTTATGAATGTTTATATACTTATTATGTTGTGTTTAAAATGGATGAATGCCTCTAGAATGCCTTAGACCATAACATATTAGAATTCTTTTGAGTACCGCTGAAGAAAAACTATAAATGCTATATGAACTATTTCTGATGGAGAGATATTTCGTAATCCTTAACCCATTTGTGCCTGGATATTTTTGCGACTTTCTTCGATTTTTACTGATAACAGAAATAATAGATAAATTTCTGATGTCAACTTCTTGAACAAGGGATGATTTCTTTTAAAATCATTATGCATAAAAATCGAAATATCAACATCCTACTTGGTCATGTTAAAATATTTTGTAGAGTTGAGGCTCAATACTCATGAATAAAGGCTAGGAAAAATAAATAACGTTTTCGACTAATAGCGAAAATGCCGTCCCAAAAAAAGGACACTAGGCATAAATGGGTTAATAACATATGTTAATTTTGTTTTGTTTGAAAAAGCTGGATATATATAAAATATGCTTTTTAAAATGACTGCCCATAGAGCTTAATGCATTGAAATTCTTTTGAGTGCTCCTTCTAGAAGAACTATGAATACTGTACACACCATTTTAAATAGGACACATAGTATAGTACGATGGAACAACAAATTTAATTTTTGCAGGAATCGATGCATATTTAAGGCAGTTAGAGCACAGACGAACGGAAATTATAAACACATTTCAACCTTGTTGGAAATTGTTAAAAAGTGACATGTTTGCAAAATATCGATTTTTAAAATTATTTAAAAATTGATGACCGAAATTCGGGTCCGTTGCGTAGGCAGAAGGTATCTATTGATCTGAATATTTTTTTAAATCAATGGTATTGAATTGGATTATTTTTGCGAACTATTAGATCATAATTATGAATAATTTTTTAATTTTTCAAAAATAACAAATGCCTGAATTTGTGTGTTTTTTGAAGGTTAGAACCCCTTAGAGAGGCAAAAAGTATAAATTAATCGCAGTGAAAATTTTTAAACATAGTTTCACCTCAAGAGACAATTTTTTCACACTATTAGAATGTGATCGCAAAAAAAAAAGAAGCTTCGTTCGTCCACACCCTAGTGAACAGGCTGGATATGACAATTGGGATCATATCCATCTGTAGTACCATTTGTGCATTACATTCCGTTAGGAGGATGTTTCAGTGAAAATCTGGTAAGTTGATATTAATAAGAAAAGAATATCTAGGAAATTGAATTTTATCTTTAAATAAAGTTAGTAAATCTGCTTTAGCTTATGTATTTTTTAGTTTTACTAAATAATTTACAACGAATGCTAAATGAAGGCCTCATCTCGAGGATGTTTTGACAATTGGGAATTTAGGAATTCCGAAAATTAACTATTATTATAGGAACTTACCAAATACGATTCATAAGGAAAACAAATAACGGTTCTCTCGATACCATTACACCCTTTGCAATTTCCTAAACAGTGTCTTTGTCACTAAGTGTAATCTCTTCCACGTAAATTTGAACTTGTTTCAATTTTTCATTTGACAAAGTTTTTTCCCGTACAGCAATTAGGTTGGCAGCGATGTCGTGGCGACGTTACATCTCGTCGCGTTTGTCACGTCACAAATGTGACGCGCGCCTTCTGTGACTCTCTTTTATGTCAAACACGTGACGTCGAAATGCAATTGATATTTTTTCACGATGTGACGTTAGTGTGTGGCAAGCATGTGGAGTTGCAGAAGCGTCCATGATGATCACTGTTATGATGTCCACGATGGTTTGGCTGAGAGGCTAGCACCTGAAATCTCAACCCTCAATGGTATCATTTGAACATGAAGGAGCCACGAACAGATTTTGCTTACACTAGTTCCCATTAGCGTAGACTGTCTCACAGCATTCCAGCCAAGAGAGGTGTACACCCTCTCAATCACTGGCCAAGTGGGTGCTGCTTTACTTTTCGTGTTTTTATGGGAACGGAGCTTAGCGACTAGGCTACTGCGGGACGTCTCCGTGCTATATGAGTTATTCAAAAAATTCATGGACAAATAGAACTGGTCTAGCACAACCAAATCTTCTCGGAAATATGAAATAACAAATTAAACTGTTCATTTTCTTTTTTCAGAAAATGAACAGAAGAGTGAAACTGAAATTAACTTAATTAGGTGCTAATGCATTTTTCTAATATTTACATAAGTATTGTTTTCATTTTATTTGAAGGTATTTGAAGCGTGCAGATGCATTGCAGGATTCAACGGAACTTTTGCCACATCCAGCGTGACTAGCGGTTTCTGCAATTCAGACTGCAAAATGTTTATGGTTTACATCATCATACTCTGCATCAGCAAGTTTATATCCTCCACTGCACGAGTGGGAAATACTCTTATTACATTCAGGTAAAATTCTTTACTACATTGAATGATATAAAAAGTAATTAAAAATGCGAGATTTAGTAAGCAGCGATGCAAGAAAATTAATCATGGTTAACGATTGAAAAATGACCTTTAATATTTAATCGCGATTAACGATCCAGAAATTTCCAGTCAGTAATAACGATTAACAATATTGCTAATTGTGATTACTAACTAAAATTTTTCAATCGTTCATCGTCGATTGAAAAATAATCTTTAATGTTTAATCGCGATTAACGATCCAGAAATTCCAGTCAATAATAGCAATTAATAATATTATTAATTGTGATAACTGACTAAAATTTTTCAATCGTACATCGTCGATTGAAAAATAACCTTTAATATTTAAAGGTGTATGTCGGAAAAAAAGAACTCTGTTTTTAGTCTTGGCACACAAATTGAAATAAAGTAATAGCGCCATAGTCTCCAAAAAATTCCAGATGGTTCTTCATAAGCTGCTTTACACATTGCAATAAGCGGAACCGCTGTGGGGTTTGTGAAATTTTTCAGAAAAAATTCTTAAACATGGATCTGAGCTGCAAGATTTTTCGAAGAGTGACACGCTTTGCGAAAATTTCCGATTTTTAAGAATTTTTTCTAAAAGTTTTGAAACTGATACAGATTGACCGTTTATTGCAGTATGTAGTACAGCTTGTAAAAAGACAGTTTCAAAATTTTGAAGTGCCTGGCATAATTAGTTTATTTGTAATTATGTACCAAAATCACATGATTTTTCCGAACAACACCGTTAATCGCGATTAGCGATCGAGAAGTTCCAGTCAATAATGACTACTAACAATACTGTTAATTGTGATTACTGACTAAAATTTTTCAATCGTTCAAGCTTCCAGAAGAGGATGGTTTGCAGCAAGACGGCTCAGAATTATGTAGAAAGGTCCACATTAAAAGCATTGTTTCATGCACCAATAATAGCGGCTATAAATTAAATACTAAATTTTTTAGGAAAAATCAATAGTTCTTCATAAACGCCTCACAGAAACTGATATTTAAGAAATCTCACATCAATTTGAATGATGCAATTGCCTATGAAACAAAGTCAACAAGTGTACAAGTCAACAATATTAAATTTTTTCAAAAAAAGTTGTTATTAGCTGGTGTATAGAAAAAACGAACTACATTACCGTATAAATCTCGAGTCATCATAGTGCATCCGCATAGTATAATTTTCATTCCATAGTATGCGATTTAAAAAAGGATTAAGTTTGGAAGGGATCTTTTGAGAATCAGCGTATTCGTAAATTTTTGGCACTAAATTACAGCGGCACAGAAATTGCAGTACTCAGTTGAAACGAATTTAAATTCAGATGATTGCTTAACTAAACAAATTATACACACAAGATTTTTGTTTAGTGAATTTTCAGATTTCCTTTGGAAAATGCATCTACTACGATTGATCCAATACGGTAAGATGGGGATAATTACAACAACGGAATTTTTAAAATATCCGTAAATGATAAACTTTCCAAAAATATTTGGCATAAAGCTTATATATTGATAATGTGAGTTTACGCTTTTTTTTTCATTTTTGAAACATAGCTAAATATTTTTATATCTATAATCATAGCTACCCTGCAGTTTTTTTTAAATATATTATGACCATGTATAAAAACACAGAGAAAAAATTATTCTGTACTATATTCTCGGACTGTATTCCATCTGACTGTATTAGTTTCTTAAAAGGTCCCCATTAATTAATGAAAATAAGATTTTTCCTATTAATTAAAAGAATTAAAAATTAACAAAGTGGAAATTGGCAAAGAGTGGTCGTAATTACCTCATCTGACTGTATTCCAGATTATTTAATTACACAGCAAATGATTTTTATACTATAGAATTATTATAGAATATTTCTAAATTCTTTCGAATGTGTTAGAAGATCTCACTTAATCAGTAACGCACATTACTAAGCTACACTAGAGAGGAAGTACGGGAAAGAAATTACGCATTACGTAGCTCTTAGTATCACATAAAGGTTGCTTTCATTCATGTATCAATTAAATACTAAAGTGCAGGGCTCGCACGGGTTCTGGATTCGCTAGAATTCCTAATTTTTGAAAAAAAAAAATCCTGAAATGTCCCAATGTTTTAAATGCTAAAGAGAAATTTTCTCGTATTTTAGTTAAAAAACTACGTCACATTTCAAATATCATAACATTTTTGGACAATTTTTTTCAGAAGTTTGGAATTTCAACGAATTGAAGACTTTTATAAACCCTATAAGTATTAGTCGGACTTATTTATAAATCGAAATCGTAAGCAGAATTTCCAAATTCAGAATGGATGTTCTCGGAAAATTGCATCATTACAGAGTAGTATGTACATTTATATAAAAAACAACACTCTTAGAGAAATTCGCCTTTATGCACTAATTCATCCCTCATTTTTCCACGAATAAATTCCGTGTTCCATGGAAATGTAATATTTCTGTGAATTCTTCTTTCGAAATCTGAAGAAGAGGGAAAAAAAAATTCGTTGAATCTGCAAAAGTTTCTTCAATTGACAGGGAAAAAAAAAAAAAAAAAAAAAAAAAAAAACAATATTTGTCGAATAACTGAGATATTCAGGTAGAACTTCTGCCAGAAAAATTTCCGTGAATTGAAGAAATAATTTTTGAGAGTGCGTCTTTACACGCTAATGTATTCTTCATTTTTCAACGAATAATTCCCGTATTCCTTGGAAACGTTATAATTCCGTGAATTCTTCTCAAAGATCTGAAAAGAGGAAAAAAAAATTGTTGAATCTGAAGAAGTTTCTTCAATTGACAGGAGAAAAAAGAAACGGATATTCGTCAAATAACGGAGATATTCCAGCAGCATTGCTGACATTAAAATTTCCGTGAAGTGAAGAAATAATTTTTGAGAGCGAATTTGAGTTCGTTTATAGGAGAAAAAGGGGAAAAAGTATTTTTTTGAGACTTTAGTATTTCGTTAAATCTCCTTTTCAGATATGGCGTCAAATATCGGTATCTAATATACCGTCTTAATTAAAATGTTTGCAATGCAAAGGTAAATTCGCTATTGAAAGGTAGTATTGTACTACTTTTATTCTCATAAACTTGTGTACTATATTTCAGATGTGTGGACGCTAAAGATAAAAGTTTCGCTCTGGGAGCTTTTGGAAGTATTCTATCTATGTTTGGTGAGTTCATGAAATCTCTTCACAGAAGTTTATAATTAAAATTTGGAAAGTAATGTATTTTTTCATAAAATTCTTGTCGTGAAATGCGACATTCACGAATACCTAGAAATCAGTATCGGGAGAGTTTGGATTTCGTCCTTCAAAGAGGGTGGACATGAAGAAAAGGAGACAGGGGGATCATCTGTCATGAAAGAAAAACAAAATGTTATGTATACTCTCCAAAAAAAGTATTCGAGCAATAGATACATTTCCTATTTTAGATTTGCGAATAATAATTGAGTTTTTGAAAAACGCACAACTTGACAGAAATATGAAAAGTCATATTTATACATAGCCTAATTCATATTCTATGATTAATAATTTTGAATATACGAAACCAACGTAGGAAATGTATCTCTTGCTCCAGTACTTTTTTTTGGAGGGTGTATAAAATTCTTGCTTTAAAATCTAAGAAATATGAATCCTATGTTTAGGTCTAGGGTCATTCCATGGTGACTGACGTTACAATTTTACTACATTTGTAACCTTTGAAATTCACCTATGGTTTGAAAGATATATATTTATTTATTTAAATTGATCAAGAGTATCATAAATAAGTACTATACTGTTATCCATTCTCAATATAAAAAATCTTTCTTTTTTTATAATTAAGGGAAATCAAAAAACGTGACTGATGTTACGCAGAAGATTCTTCTGTGTAACATCAGTCACATTTTTTGATTTCTTCTGCGTAACACCAGTCGCGTTTTTTGATTTCCCTTAATTTTAAAAAAAAAGACTTCACTTATATTGAGAATGGATAACAGTATAGTACTTATTTATGATACTCTTGATCAATTTAAATAAATAAATATATATATATTTCAAGCCACTGATGAATTTCAAAGGTTACAAATATAGTCAAATTGTAACGTCAGTCACCATGGAGTGACCCTACAGCTTGTTTGTAACTAAGAGTTTCCTGGAAATTTATTTGTTTGAATTTTATGTAAAAAAGAAGGACATTTCTTTCCTGTTCACCTAATATTTTTTCTTTATTTTATCGATTATTTATGTCCTTGTTTAGTGGAAATATAAAATTCCATTACTTTACGTAAAAAATGGGAGAGAAAAAGCTGATTGTAAAATTTAGGAGAATGGTAGAATCAAAAATTGTTCGAATTTCAGTGTGTCACTGTTTGTCTATGTAATTAAACGTACAGTGTAGACGGTTCCGGTTCCTATAACATTTTGAAACCCCTATTGTGAAAAGAGAAAAAAAATCAGCTCTCAGAATGATACTATGAAAAAAAGAAAAGCCTTTCTACATTTACATTTTTAATATACATATGTTTATTACATATTATTACATTTACATATTTAAATATTTCTGAATTTGAAGATGGAAGGATATCGAAGTTATGGACATTTAAAAACATCGAACTAGTGGATAGCAATTTGTCCAGTACAGCAAGTCGACAAACTTCGGCTGTAAAATATAATACTGGAATACTAGAAAATACGTTATTGGCGTTTACTCTGCGTCAGTGTAAATGGAATGTGTAGTTCTTGTACAGATGTATATTAACGCACTGTTAAAAATTACGTTCGCTGAGTAGTAGTTTAAATGAAATAGTGTAACAGATATTGTATGATTTGTTTTTACAATCCACTATGTAGTAATTTAACCGTTTAAGGCGCAGTGATCCCGCTCTAGGAACACCCAACTCTAACGTTTTGACTGTTGCCAGTCACGAAGAATAGATTGGATTTCTATAAAAATAGTTGCGGGTGACATAGCTCCACGAGAATTCTTTACTTTTTAGCCGTTATTTCCCGTAAAAGAATGGTCACGATCATTTTTAACAGCACTGACATCTGCTGAAAAATGCAAGAACGCGAGAACAGCTGGATAGATTGCCCAATGCTGGAAAAAGGGCAACCGTTGCCATCGCTCGACTTAACTACCAGAAAGATGGCGGACGATCGAAACGTTCATCGCGTGCCACAGCTGGCTGTGCTCACGCACAGCCAGCTGCGTCAAAAAAGGGTCTCTAGATCTGTGGCACGCGATGAACGTTTCGATCGTCCGCCATCTTTCTGGTAGTTAAGTCGAGCGATGGCAACGGCTGCCCTTTTTCCAGCATTGGGAAAGGGTTGCGCCTCAAAGGGTTAAGTACAAACACACACACACACACATACGTGCCAGACATACATGCTGGGCACTGGCAGATACAGGTTTTTTTTTTTTGAGGAGCTCGTTTTAAAGAGAAGAGCTTGTTTGACACTAACAAAATACCCTATATAATAAAGCTAAATGATATGTTAAGCAATGTTAGGGCTAGATAAAAAAAAAAAAAAAAAGAATCTCAATCGAACTAAACAAAGTGTATATCAAGCTAAATGTTACCCTTAAACCTTTAACGCGTAGCGTGCTTTTTTTGAGGACGCTAATTAATCGTATTTTCCTACTTTAATTTCGAGAATAATAAATCGATGTCCACAAAATCTTTAGCGATAGCGAAGTAAAATGCGTATTTTTCAGTTCTTATTCGTGTTCTTTGGAAAAAGAAATGCACTCATCATACCTCGTAATGTCGGCTATTTATTTATCACTTCAGGCATCAGCATAAATTAGAGAATGTGATAAAAATGGTTGAGCGCTATTGAGTTAAGCGATGCCCTTTTCTTTGGGGGGGGGATTCTCCCTGGATTCGCCATTGCAGGTGGAAAGCAGTTTATAACCAGTGAGTTAGGTATGATTAAATGTATCTTATTTTCCTTTTCACAACAGTTATCTGAATTTCACCTGCACATTATATGAATGGGTATTGTGATTATTGTATTAAAAAAAAACAAACTGTTCCAATTACTTTGCAGCTTTCATACCTTATCCGTTGGTTTACGGGGCCCTGACGGACTCTGCCTGCATTGTGTGGGAAGAAAGCTGCTCGAAGACTGGAAACTGCTGGCTGTACGACAGCGACAAGTTTCGCTTCTATTTGCACGGCATGTCCATGCTTCTCATAAGCATCGGCATATGCTTCGACGGCGTCGTGTTCCTGATGAGCGACAGGCTGAAGAACTTCTACGGAGAAGAGGACGAGGACAACAAGCGACAAGGCGAAGACCGCATTGCCAGATGGCTGAAAGAAGAAGAGGAGGATGATATTATATTCTCCAAGTGCCCCAAGAAGAATTCCTTGGAAATTGATCCCATACTTTAGCCTTCGTGTTAGAGGAATTGATGTTTAAATATTTCGGCAAAGTGTCCGGGAGGTTTAAAAATACGTTCGTTAAGATATCTGACTATGTTTCTGGACTCAGATTTTTTAAAAATAAGTAAAATAATTCCATACTAATGGTATTTTCACAAAAATATCGGACTTCTTAGTGAAAATTCGGACAGTTCATCATGATTACTGTATTAGCTTTTTACTATAATTTATTGATAGGGTAATTAAAATGTAAGAAGAATCCAGTAAACATTATTAATACAAATTTTGATTAAATAATACTTTAGAAATATTTTTAGAAAAAGATGATTATCATAATTTGTAAACATTGCCACAACACTTCATTGAAATGCATTTAAAGCTAAAAATTTAGCTCATTAAACTCACAAGAAAATGTCATATCCGAAATTTAAATCTGTTGTACAAACATATTTTTAAATGTTAATCATTATTCGTAACTAATTATTTGCTTGAATGTAGTTAAAATGTAATTAATGTTTTCAATAAAGTATATTACTAATTCAATTATTATTCGAAAAACATCTATAAACTCTTCTTGAAAATAATAATTTTAGAGCAACTATAATCACGCGAACTTTCTATTGCTTATTTCAGATGGTCTAGAAATTTTTCTCATAATCTTTTAGTTAGTTGGTGCATTTGATATTTATATTAAAATATACTTGCGGAAATCATGCAAGATATATTTTGAGGAGATAGTAAATTTACAAAACATATGTTTTTAATATAATTCGTTATGAATGTATTGTCTTCCATAATTAAAATCTGTATTAAAATTTAATCGTCACCCTAATAAAGAAAATGATATTTTTTATGTTAAATTATAATCGAAATAATTTACACATTATTTAAAGTATTCCGATTAAATTTCTCGTTTGATTTTTTGAAATAAGTATTTGCATTTGTTTTGTTTTTTTCCTTGAGTACAAAAAATATTTGCTTCTTTTTTTTTTTCTTTGTATATACATGTCGATGGGTGTTTTCAACTAGTAAATTATTTTGTTACAATTAATTTGTTGTACAGAAAACAGTTTTGTTTGGTTCTACTTTATCTTCTGAAAGCAGTGTTATGATGTCTTTTGATTTCGTGTTTGTATATATATTGTATTCTCAGATGAAATGGCTGGCCATACCATCTTTCAAAGACATTATAATTTTTAAATGATTAAAAAATGTTCATGGTTAAAGGTATATTTAATAAAGTTGCTTCATTTTTTTTCATCCTTTCATAAACTACTGTTTTGTTTACAGAGACATTCAATATATTTATATTACATACCAATTGCTAAATCGGTTTTGAAATTGTAACGGAAGGTCTGGTAATTAGCGGCGTACGTACATAGGACATTTCCAGAAAACGCTTGAATTACGGTAGCGTGAGGTGGGGGTAAATACACTGCGTAAAATCGATAGCGCAGCTTTGACCAAGTCTGAGCACATCATTTTTAATGGTACAAACTTAATATCTTTCATCATGCAATTTTAAGGATGTTATTTATTGACCCTATATTTTTTTTAAAAATATTATAAATCATTCATGTTGAAAATTTTAAAAAAGTTTCCTCTACCGAGTGTATGCACTTGCCCCATCTAATAGGGTAAATACATTTTCTGTCTCTTTATCCTACAATAGAAACAGTAAGAATATGGTATTGTTAGAGCATGTAAAACTTCATGAGAGCTTCGTAAAACGTTTTACAGAACTGAATCATCTGTCATAGTGTTTTTGAGATACGAACTTTTTTAAGTCGCGAGAAAACTCGATCGTTAAAATACTTAAAAACATTATTTTAATGACTATGTCATTTTAACTCTCACCCCCTTTATTGAAAATTGTCCGAAAATTGTGTCCCAAAAAAGCGACATAATTTTACATATATTTAAATACTATTAATTCACAACAGTTTTAATCTATTGTTACACTATTTCGTAAGCTGTAGAACATGCATCGCAATTATTTTTTACATATATTTAAATACTATTAGTTCACAACAGCTTTAATCTATTGTTTCAATATTTCGCAAGCTGTGGAATAGGTATTCCATGTATTTTTTTAATAAATAGGTTACAATCATAAAAACTTCAACATAGGGTTACCAGGCGAAATACGCGAAAGATGAGAGATAAAATGACATAGTCAAATAATATAGTTTTAATATGGCAATTATGAAACTAAAAAATTAGGGGGATTCGGGGGGGGGGGCGAGGCTCGAACAGCGAATTATTGATTTTACTTTACCATATTGTGTTAAATACAACTACAGGTGGTATCAATGAATGTTTCTGATAAAAACTATTCTCCTTAAATATTATTTTCATGTATGGTGTATGCACTTGCCCCCAGGGCCGTATTTTTGCTGCCCGGTGCAAGGTCAACTTTTTGCTGCCCTTGTACATATACACGTTGATCGATTTAAAAGAATATGGTTTTTCTTATTACCCTTAAATCTGGCAGATGTGACAATTATTCTAACACCTGACAATGATTCTTTGAACCTCTTTTAAGTGTGAGAGACAATTTCCAACACTATTGGACTGTTACAATTTCATTTGTGAGGTAAAACACTAATGGTGTGACGCACAATGTTACTTAATCCTGTAGTAATTTTATTTTTATTAGTATTAAACATAATTTAATATATTTTTTACATTACTATTCCTTACAACGAATGTTGAATGTTGAAAATGTTTGCAACTATTAGGTTGTAACGAAAGTTTCCCGCCACTGCAAATATGATCTGCGCAAACAGTTCGCGTTGGGGGTGTTTGCTCATATCTTTCCACACTTTTTGGGATTGGGAAAAAAAAGAGATTTACTTTAGAACACTGTGCAGTGAAATCTGTAAAAAATATATCGTTATCATTAAGTACAGGGTGTCTCAAATGAAACTAACCGGGTTAAAAACATTATTTACATCCAATTCAAATGCAAAAAGTCAGCTACAGAAGGTCAACGAATTATGTGTACAGCTTTAGGTACTACTGTTGTATCATATGATACTGTGAAGGTTTGGTACCTAAAGTTCAAAAACAAGGACTATTATGCACAAGTTCAATCGCTGGGTGCCGCATGAGCTGCGGCAAGCAGATCTGGCGGAAAACTTTCGTTACAACCTGATATTTTGAATGCAAACATAAACACAATTGTGAAAAAAAAAAACACTCAAAATACTGGTGTTAAATGATAAAATAAACAAAAACTTTGTGAAAAAAACACATATAAAAAGTTACTTATAAGAAATTAGGATCGTTTTGACCAAAAAAACGACTCACACAGCTGAGGGAACTGAGTTCAGTTCCCTCAGCTCTGTGAGTCGAAGGGTTTGTCTCACGACGACCGAAAGAATTTTTTGGTCGAAACGATCGTAACTTTTTATAAGTAACTTTTTATGTGTGTTTTTTTTCACAAAGTTTTTATTTATTTTATAAACACCATTGATTTTTTTTTTCCAGAGAAGTCCTGAAAAATCGACGAATTGAAATAAACAATGAGTGTAGAAATTTCGTCAATAACACCAAGAATGTCGAGAAGAGTATCAGAAAACTTGGTTCGACCGTGTTCATGTTTGCATTCAAAATATAAGTGAACATTTTCAGAATTTGCTGTAAGGAATGATGAAGTAAAAAAAAGTTCATTGTTGGTGTTTTTGACGAGATTTCTACACTCATTGCTTATTTCAAATCACCGATTTTTGCAGGACTTCTCTGGAAAAAATCAATTGTTCTTACATTCAAAATAGCTGCAAACATTTTCAACATTTGTTGTAAGGAATAGTAATGTAAAAAATTTAGTTAAATTATGTTTTTCAGAAATAAAATTATAACAGGATTGAGTAACTTCGTTCGTCCCCACTTCTGTTTTACCTCACAAATAAAGTTGTAACAGTCTAACAGTGTTGGAAATTGTCTCCTACATTTAAACAAAATTCAAACAACTATATTTCAGTATTATAATAGCTGTCACATCCGTTAAATTTTTTATGTGTTATAAGAAAAAAAAACATTGGTTACTTTTTTAAATTGAACACCCTGTATTTCAAGTTTCTTTCAGTATAAAAATAGAAGGGGAAAAAAAAAAAAAGGAGCTTAAACTTTTCTGATTATTTTATAATTTTGTACATGTCCCCAAAGATACAGTTATTTATTTATTTTTTAATATTTTATACGGAAATTTAGTTATTCTTCATCAATGTTAATAATACGAAACTGTATTATACGAGTTTTTGAGAATCTGTCTTAAATTTCGCATGTGTTGGCCAAAACTTGATAGCGTGGTAGGACGCATCGACAAAAGAAAATTTCGTCATAGAAAGTATGGGCGGAATGAAAAGGCGAGACGCTAGGTGGCGTTGTAAATTGTGTAAAAGGTTGGTCGGAATACAAAGCGGTGATAAATTAAAAGGTAATTCTTTAAACGTGCCAGTTGTAAACTAACACAAAAATGAGAGGAGATACTTCAGAAAAAATTGTATTAAGAGTTATGGAATTGATGTACATGCTCAAAGAAATAGCTCAAGAGAGCGTCCGCGAGCTCTAATGCGGGATACGGGATAGGGACTGAATTGATGTACATGCTCAAAGAAATAGCTCAAGAGAGCGTCCGCGAGCTCTAATGCGGGATACGGGATAGGGACTGAATTGATGTACATGCTCAAAGAAATAGCTCAAGAGAGCGTCCGCGAGCTCTAATGCGGGATACGGGATAGGGATTGAATTGATGTACATGCTCAAAGAAATAGCTCAAGAGAGCGTCCGCGAGCTCTAATGCGGGATACGGGATAGGGACTGAATTGATGTACATGCTCAAAGAAATAGCTCAAGAGAGCGTCCGCGAGCTCTAATGCGGGATACGGGATAGCGACTGACGCACATTTGTGAAGATACTAGGTATTACCCGAATAATGTTAGCAGCAACGGCGATCTTGGCAACTAGATCCATATCGGTTTCAATGGGGCAGTCGTAGATTAGGGCCTTCATATGGCCCCCCCGCAGAAAAAAGACCAAACACGAGAGATCCGACGATCCTGAGGGGGGCAAGCTATGGAACCACCTTCGCCAATCCATCACCCTGAAAACGTTGCATGTAAAGTGTTCCGCATACTCAAGCTGAAATGTGCAGGCGCACCGTCATGATGGAACCACATTCTCGATCTGAAGGAGGTTGGAATCGGTTGCGGCAGTTCCGGAAACACTATGATTCCCCGCTCAGACGGCGTTGCAGGAGGTATGGGCCAATCATGGATGATCCCTGCTCAAACATTTACGGAGAACCGCCGCACAGTGGAGTATTCGTATCAAAATCCTGGCCAAAAAGCGAAATTTTTAAATTTGTTTAAAAACAGTAATATATATGTTTTTGGATAGCCTAATAACTGATGCATCACGAGATAAATGTTTTTCGACCATAATTCATATCCAAAAGATGCAACACTCGGTTTAAAAGCAAGTTTCTTCATTTACGGCAAGAGATTTCAGCGTTTTCTATTACTTCGTCTTGCATTTTTTACGGGCTCTTTAAATTAATTTACTGGTTTGATACTTAGTATAATTGTAGTAAAATATATGTATTTTAATTATATGTATCTATTAGCTTGAAAAAATATGACTTTATTAAAAAAAATTGTAAACTTTTTTTTTCTTAATTTTTTTTTCAAAAATCCACATTTCAAAAAGCTTTTTGAAGGGGTGTCGCGGCTTGTCGCGCCTAATTTTAACTATAATCGTATTATGTACAGTAGTTTTGCAGTGCTGGCTTGAAATACATTACTTTCTCCTCCAGTTTCGAAATGAGAGTGTATGGGTTTTTGCAAGGAGGCTTCTTTTAAGCAGTTGTCCTTTTATGCTGCTCTATTGACAAAGGCCAGATGGAAAAAAAAGGAACAGAGCCCTTATAACAGTGAGACCCTTCAACTTCTTCGTCCAGAGGAGTCCTGATGGTGGTCCCTCTCTCTCTCTTCTCTCTCTCTCTCATCTCTCGGTCAAAAAAAAAAAAAGAAAAAAAAGAAAAAAAGTGACTCTAAGCTGAAGACGAATATCACATGATGCAATCAGATGCCATGAAATAGTTACTCCTTCAAAGAGTCTATAAAACACCTACCTAAGAAGCACTAAAGTGTAACTACATTTAGAAAGTAAAATCTAAAAATTTTATTTATGATAAAAATTATGATTTAGAGGATAAGAGTAGTGATTAAATTTTATAAAGTATTAATTAAAGTAATACATTATATAGAATTTTATTGTGGTTAAGGCACAGCTACGACGGCTATTTGCCTAACGGGAGAGGTTGCCTTGAGGGCGGAGGACTTTTTAAGGGTTCTATTGCGTATTCACGTAACATCTGGAGAAAATTGCCCCAAACTCCAGACCGTTAGATCGGCAGCCGCGTGCTATTACATTTATAAGTGGTATTATACAATAGCAGTACTTCCCAGTAAGGGACACTTCCCGGACAAGACATTTGTTAGAAACCAACTTCGAGTCGTTTGGCAATATATCGCCAAATTTGGCGACAACACGCTGTTTTTATATAATTTAAGAAGTACATAATACTAAAACGTCAGTCAAAAGTCAACAGTAATGATTTCAACGTTGAAACACATGAAAAATATTTTTGGCCAGGATTTTGACACAAATACTCCACTGTGCGCCGCTGGAACGGATGAGGACGTGTAGCGTTGCGGGGGTTCGCAGATGCCCACGTGTGCGAATTGTGGGTATTAAAAACGGCCTTACGGGTGAAAATGCACTCGTCCGTAAGCAGAACGTGTGCATACCTGGTTCAACATACTTTGGCCATATGTCGCGATCAGATTTTAAGAATTTCACTGGAAATTTGGGAGTGTTCGACACGAAATCTATTGATCGTGGCACCCTCACATGCATTGGGGGTGGTAGCGAATCATCGAATTCTGGAAATAACAAAGGTGTCATCTGAAATCTAGAAACGCAGTTCTCAAATTTAACTAAATCTCTGCAATGTTGTATGTGCCAACTTCACACCATAGCAAACAGCCACTCCGAAATTGGCTGTCTATCCATCTATCAGAATATGGTCTCCTACGATCTAAATTACTACACTTGACAAAAAATGTCACAGTTTTATTTGAAGTTGAGCTTTACATTATTCATTAAAACGCATGCTCCAATAATTGGATGCTTGGCATGCGCAGGACTCGGATCGCAGGCAAATCAACGAGGTGGGTCTTGGGTAATGTAGTTGCGATTGTGGTTGTACTAGAGAAGAGCTGCAAACGTTATTGGCTATTTTTCAACGGGACTAATTCATTAAAAATATAATTTTTGCTTTCTACATATTTTTTTCAAAAACGCAAATTTTTCCGATATTTATAGATTTCAAGCTCGATGTGCAATTCCTATAAATTGTTACAGCCCCTTCAGATCTTGCATACGTCTTATTCATAACAATATACAACTTCTAAAACCTCGGGAGCCTAATAATTCGGAAAATAATTTTTTGGGTCGATTTTTTGAAAACAGTCATATTTTTCAAAAATTTCTAAATTTCAAGCTCGATGCGCAACCCCAAGACGTTGTCGTAAGAACATTCAAATTTTACAAATGTCTTATTTATATCAATTTACAACTTTTAAGACCTCAGGAGATAAAGATTTCGAAATTATTTTTTTTTTTTCGATCCACCCTATAGTGTCCAGTCTTCAATTTATCCACTTGCGTGTGGCATAAAAATACTTATTTGGTACTTGTCTATAGCTATGGCTTAACAGTAGTTTATGAAACACTGTGCCTTGTCTATTTTAATTTCTGTTGTACAGCGAAAATAGTCTCCCCTGTTACGCCAATTACGTATTTTTATCCTTTGATATTCGGTCTAAAGTTGGGGGGGTAAACACAGTCAGAGTCGAATTACATGTTAATTTATGTTATTATCTTTTAAAGAATTACGTCTACGTGCGATTTCATCTAGATGATCTTTATAAGACGCATACAAAATTTCAAAATCGCCAACTGATACTTTCACTTTCAAATTTCAATTTTCACAACTGTCAACATATGCGAATTTTTTAAACTACCAGAACTTTCACGTGATCAACACACGTGGAAATCAAAAAGTTGCATACGCACTGCATAATACTTTTTTCCCCCCCCACCTGTTTATTTACACATGCACTTGTCTTCGATTTTATGGTTTTTATCGATGATAGCATTATCTTTTCTAATAATCAGAAGCATATTTCGCCATAAATGGCGCCATCCTACAAAAACTTAAAGCGTAAGTATCATTATGTCCTGATATTTAAAAACATTCTAAATTTTACAGTTATGTAAGACTGTTGCTGAATGTCTCTCTTTTGAATTATTTTAGAGGCCCCACCATGGCCAAGGGGATACGACACTGTCCCGTGTTCTGGCCCACCACGCGGTTGTCGATCTAGCGGTCTGGAGTTTTGGACGGTTTTCTCCAGATGTAACATGAATACGCGTTAGAACCTCTTAAAAAGACCTCCGCATAAGGCATTTCCCCTCTAGGCAGATACCGATCGTGTAAGTTTGCCACAGCACAATGAAATACAATTGCATTCTTCAGTCCCATCCTCAATTCATGGAAAAATATCTCTCATTTCACAGATTCTAAAAAAGAACTACCTAAAGCTGAATCTAGAAGAACGCTTAACTATTGGGATAGGGAAAAACTTCTTGCCCATTTTCTGCTCTATGATGCTTTATATAAGCTAATCTGGAAGGCGCATACTTAATGTGCATTCGATTGGTAACAATTCAAACTACACTTTTTGTGAAGAAAGTAGGGTAATTCCGGGAGAGATGGACCACGTTTTTTCTTCGTTCTTTAAAAGCCATCTATTAATATATATTTTACTTTTCACAGTATATACATATAGTGTATGATATTTCTTTAAAAAATCCTAATATAGAAGATCACACATGAAAAGGAATTTTTTAAAAATGATTTTTAAAAAATATTTACTATGTGGTCCCTCTCACTCGGGCTACTCCGGGTGAGATAGACAATGTGAATGAGAAAAATGAACCACCATAAAATAATGAAACATGTATTAAATTTATAAATGTTTATTTTCATTACATGAAAAATCATTACATTATCATTTCATTACATTAAAATCAACTTAAATTCGCAATTAAATTAATTTTAATTAATTTATTAAGTTTAAATGAATTAGTATGTGACATTTAATATACATGAAATTGTTTCTATGTGCTATAACTTAAGATTGACACAAAACGTAGTCCATCTCTCCCACCTAGACGTGGTCCATCTCTCTCGCCTAGGCGTTGGTCCATCTCTCCCGATCGTCCGGATGGCAAGTGCAATCTACCCTGACTTGTGGATTTCACGTGGCCATTTTTGGTTATTTGGAAGCATACGCGTTCCCCTCCCCGAGATTACATCATCAAAACTAGATAGATCACACATAAAATAAAACTTTTAATTCTAAAATTATAACCATATTAGCTGCGTACCCGTTCTCCGCACGGTAGGGAACGAAAAATTTTATTACAATATAATTCGAATTGATTCCAGTGATGTGGAATCTAAAAATAAGCAAAATGATTTGACTCTTGGCGTAAAGTTACTCTTTGGTTATTCGTAAAATTAGTATAACTATGGATCTGTCACCATTTTAGTATTATGACACAAAAAACTATGTCGGTGTCATTCGCGATTAGAAAAAGAAAAGCTTGATGGTTTGCAGCGAAAATTCCTAACTTTCAAAATGTCTCATTTTTACATCATACTCTTTTTTAAGTTTAAGTTATACCATTAATACCTTAGCTACTACATGGTGTGGGTAACCGTTTTATTTTATAGGTTTTTTTTCTAGTGCTCGTTGTAATTGCTTCAGAACGAGCTTTGACTTCTAGTTGTACAATAACAGTAGTGTTTGGCGCATTTTGGCTTCAAATATAAGGCAATAAACAACAGATGTTCTAATTCAAATTTCGAAAAAATCGCTTCGAGATATGTCGGGACCCGTCCTGGCAAATTTCCATACAAAATTTGGTAGGCCTACGATTTGGCGGAATTCCCCCAACTGAAATAAATTAACTTAATTTGGTGAAAATTCTGAATACAGTTTAAAATCGCCTTAATAACTGCCTTATTTCTGCACGGAAAATTAAAATTCAACGCCGTATTTTAATAAAACCCACGCTGGTTTTTAAAAATACACCCTGATTAAATTGCGCCAAGCGCTAGAATCATCTTCTCAAAATCGCATGTCAACCATTTTATTTTTCGCCAAATTAAAAAGTTGCACATTTTAGTCTCGGAAAATTTCCAAATCCTATTTTTCTTTTGAGTATAAAACATTTCATTCCTGCTCTGATTTGAAAAGCACACGATATTTTAATTAAAAAAACAGTCTTACAAATAATCTAAACAACAACACGAAAAATAGTTATTCTTTTATTTTTACTTCAAGAGTCTGAATCATTTAATAAACTTGCCAAATTTGGCAACCTAGATATTCTTAATCCTCACTTTTCTACTGCAGGGGTTACAATTGCGAAATGGCGAGAGCAAAAATGAGCCTTTTGCGACACGTTTTTTATCGATATCTCCTGAAATAATTGGAATTTCGAAAAAATCGCTTCGAGGTATGTCGGGACCCGTCCTGGAGAATTTCCATACGAAATTTGGTAGGTCAACGATCACCCGTCTGGGAGCTAGCAAGACACAGACAAACTAGCAGATTGACAATTACAGTTTGTTTTATTTATATAGATGAAAAAATTATTTAACTCACCAACAGAAACAATGATAATTAGCTGAAAAATTATTATGTTTTTTGAGTAGGAAATAGAAGCACGCCTTACGAAATCTCTTTAAAGGTCTCACTGAGATAGTTGTGCCGTATATGGAGAGGCGCATTAACTAAATATTTGGCTGCTCCATCTCACCAGGTGGTCCATCTATCCCGGAATTACTCTATTGCATTTCTTCTGTCGTTTCAAAAGTTATACCTCTATACATGAGTAGAAATATGGAAGAGATTCGATACGTTTTGAAATTCTATTTCCAAAAAGGGAAGAATGGAACGTAAGCAGCCAAGAAAATTTCTGGTTTTTATGATTATGATTCTGTATCAGAAAGAACAGCCTCCCATAGTCTCATTCGCTTTCGTTCTGGAAATTTCGATGCCAAAGATGCACTTCTCTGTGGCCAGCCAGTGTTTTAAAAAGACAATGAAGTCATGCGAAAATCTGACCAGTATCGCCATATAAACAGCTGTAACATTGCTGAAAACTAAACATTTAACTCGAAACCATTTAAAACCACTTGAGTAAGGCACACAGAGAAACTTAAATTTTTGAATTATCACAGAAAAAAAAAATGATTGACCGATTTTCCATTTACGAATCGCTACTGAAACGCAGTGAAATCGATCCATTTTTTTTTTTAAAAACTCATGATTACGGCAAACGATAACTGGATCACATAGCACAATAATATGAGAAAAAGATCGCAGTCGAAGCAAGATGAGTCACTGCAAACTGCTGCCAAGGCAAGTTTAACACCAAGGAAAGCTACGCTGAGTATTTGGTGGAATTAACGAGGAGTCGCTAAATATGAGCTGCTGCCGCCTGCTCAAACGATTGATTCTGGTACCTTCTGTCAACAATCAACCAGATTTTAGAAAGAAATTCGGAAGAGGTAGCCAGAATTGATTAGTAGGAAGGGTGTTGTGTCCCATCATGACAATGCGAGACCACACACATTTTCGACGATTAGGGAAAAACCGAGAGATCTTGAATGGGAAGTTTCGATGCTTCCAATGTATAGCCCGGACCTTGTATCCTCTGGTTATCATTTTTTGATCTCTGCAGAACTTCCTTAATGGTGTAGAATTGCGTTCAAAAAAAGACTCCTGTAAATTACTTGGTCAAGATTTTTGCCAATAAATCACTGAAGTTCTATGACGATGGACCTTTTTCAAAAATGACAACAGCTCATTGATAATAATGGCACAAATTTTGTTTTCTCCGTTTAAAAAAAATATTAAATCGAGAGTCACTTTCTGGACTTATTTTGAAAGTTTCGCCTGTCGACGCTCGCAGCGGGCAAACTTCTCACAAAAAAGGGTATATGGTTATGGACAAACTATTCAAATTTCGTTTAAAAAAATCAGGCGTATAGCATAATTTTTTGGTTTAGTCAAATAGTTTGATTCAGTTTTGGTTCAGTTAAAAAATTAATTAGTAAAAACTGAGAAATGATTTTGCCAAATGAAGAACCGAGGGATTTGAGATTTTTCTCCCATGCCACGCGGGGTTGCTACTGGAACGATGGATGGAAGAGTGCCGCGATCCGAGGTAGGTGTGAAGGGAATTTTGGCGAGCCACCAGATTTTATTTAAACCTGGAATTCGCAGGAAAAAAGTTTTTTCGCAAGTGCGGGAAGCGGGGCACCGTAACGTGAGCCTCACCGTAACGTGTAAAAGCGGCCCGTAGGTTGAACAGGCCGGTCGCGAAGCAGCCCCCCTTCGGCGAACCAGCTTTTAAGATGGGTTATAGGACTTTTTAAAACTTTAAGTAAAATGTATGTTTTTAAAATAAAACTCAAATAAGGAAGAGGTTGCTACCTAAACAGTGTTTAGACAGCTTAGAATGGCCTTACATTAGCGCAATAGCAATAACACATGCGCAAAAATCCTAATTAACAGTTCAATGAAGTCAAATGAAGCAAACATATTCGTTACTGGTTACTTTTACTTACGTCACGCAGTAGCTATATTGCAAAATAACAATAATGCATACGCGAAAATGCAAGATCTTTCGGATATTTTCACTGCTTTAATACTTTGCACTGCTACAATACTTTGCGCGTTTATCACACATAAAAAATGCCATGTAGTGGACTACAGTACAGCACATTTGGTATTTACGTATTATCCCGGCGGTCCGCCAAGACGAGCGATTTTCCACCAAGATAAATGCCGGACACATGAAATTATTGATGGTTCGGAATAGGATTGGCAACAGTTTGCCAGCACATTTGGCGAAAAAATAGTTTGGTGGGAATGACCGCCGGCATAATACGTAAGTAGCACGAATTTAGCCATTCAGTATTTTCATAATCCATTTATGAATGGAAATGTCACCAATTATGTCTTTCCATACGTTTTACAATGTTAGTACTTGGCATTGCTACCATGGCCAACATCGGCTTTTATGATAACACTCAAAATTTGTAGCAACCCTAACCCAAATATGTTTAATGACAAATACTGTTAAAACAAAGAAACATGATTTTCGGTGAAATGAGTCCAATAATTTGGTCAACACTGCTCTAAATATAAATAACAGTAAGGTAGGGGGCGGCGAAGCTGGCTGATTTGGCGGCTAGTAAGTATAAAAAAACTCATAAAACAATACATAAAAGCTTAATTCTTACTGATGTGTGGTCCTGAAGCTTATTCTCTGACTATTTTCCTGATACCTCAAGAAAATAGTCTTACTCTTTTTTTTTATTTAGTTATGCTGCGATGATTTTTTTTTAAACTAGCTCAGACCTCAGTTGTTGCATAAGTGAGTGTATAATGAAGATCCATATTACTGAATACGTATTAATTCTTTCATCTGTTATTTGCAGTTTATAAAAAAAAATCTGGAGTGACTCCACTCGACTTTCCGAACACTTACGATTAAGATCATGACCAAGCATTTAAATAAATTTTAATCGATGAATCATTCAAATATATATACCAAAATGAAGCTCAATCGAATGTATCGTTTAAACGCTAGCGCACTTTCAAGAATTTCTCCCCATAGGCTATAATGTAAAAGGAATTTTTGGCGTAGCCCTGTAGAAAAACTATAAGTCCTATACACATAAAAATCGATACCGGTCTTACGATGGTGGTTTATAACATGTACACCCAATTTGAGCTCAATCGAATGTACCGTTTAAACGCTAGCGCACTTTCCAGAATTTTCCTCCATAGGCCATAATGGAAAAGAAATTTTTGTCGTAGCCCTGTAGAAAAACTACAAGTCTTATACACACCGAAATCAATACAGGTCTTGCGACGGTGGTTTATAACATATATACCTAATTTGAGCTCCATCGAATGTACCGTTTAAACGCTAGCGCACTTTCAAGAATTTTCCCCCATAGGCCATAATGTAAAAGAAATCTTTGTCGTAGCCCTGTAGAAAAACTATAAGTCCTATACACACCCAAATCAATACCGGTCTTGCGACGGTGGTTTATGACATATATACCCAATTTGAGCTCAATCGCATGCCCCGTTCAGGAGCTATCGTGTTCACTCACATACACACATACACACATACACACACACACACACACACACATACACACACACATACATACATACATCTCGTAAAAATAGCATAAATGGATTCAGAAGCCCTCTAAACGTGTAAATACACCAAAATCTCGAATTCGAATTTTTGCATGATTACAATACTTTCCTTACATGGTACATGTTCGGAAAGTAAAAAGGAAAAAAAAAAAGAAAGCGGTAGCTGTCAAATAAAACAGAGGATCAAACAAAAGTGTGTCTCCAGGTGTGTGCGTTTAGTTTCGTAATCAAATACAATCGGATTAGTGTCCATTTCATATTTTCAAGGGTGAAATGTTCAAATTACATTTCCATGTCCTTGAAGGAAGCTTTGTGCACGCCATAAAATGATCAATGAACATCCGTATTTACATTTGCAGATGTTTTGATTCGTCTTCGTTTTAAGACTTGGTAAAATTGCATGAATTTAGAGGTTAACGTGAAAGACTGCAATGTATTTTTAGTAGCGATTATATAAACTAACCTTGTTTTTCACTTTAAGCATTTTAAACGCAGCATTTAAAAAAAAAAAAAGGGTTCTCATTAAAATGTCAGTTCGCGGTATTTTTCTGTAAGAAAATAACTGTTTATAAGTAGAATGATTTGGGATGATTTCTGCACGCTCGAATGGGATTTGATGTTGCCATTATATAAGGAAGTTGTAGGGATATAATGGATGTTTTACGTGTATTTTTCGTTTACTTAAAAGCAAATTTTTGCACATTTGTACAAGGAAAATGCAGGAAAATTAGTACCGTCGAACATCTTTGCTTTACGTTGAGCAATGGCGTATCTCTCTATTCTAAAAAAATCTGGAATGACTCCACTCGACTTTCCGAACACTTACGATTAAGATCATTACCAAGCATTTAAATAAATTTTAATCGATGAATAATTCAAATATATATACCAAATTTAAGCTCAATGGAATGTACCGTTTAAACGCTAGCGCACTTTCAAGAATTTCTCCCCATAGGCCATAATGTAAAAGAAATCTTTGTCGTAGCCCTGTAGAAAAACTAGAAGTCCTATACACACCAAAATCAATACCGGTCTTGCGATGGTAGTTTATAACATGTATACCCAATTTGAGCTCAATCGAATGTACCGTTTAAACGCTAGCGCACTTTCTAGAATTTCCCCCCATAGGCCATAATGTAAAAGAAATCTTTGTCATAGCCCTGTAGAAAAACTATAAGAACTATACACACCAAAATCAATACAGGTCTTGCGACGGTGGTTTATAACATATATACACTTTTTGAGCTCAATCGGAAGTACCGTTTAAACGCTAGCGCATTTTCAAGAATTTCTCCCTATAGGCCATAATGTAAAAGAAATCTTCGTCGTAGCCCTGTAGAAAAACTATAAGTCCTATACACACCAAAATCAATACCGGTCTTGCGACGGTGGTTTATAACATATATACCCAATTTGAGCTCAATCGCATGCCCCGTTCAGGAGCTATCGTGTTCACTCACATACACACAAACACACATACACACACACACACACACACACACATACACACACACATACATACATCTCGTAAAAATAGCATAAATGAATTCAGAAGACCCCAAAACGTGTCAATACACCAAAATCTCGAATTCGAATTTTTTCATGATTACAATACTTTCCTTACATGGTACATGTTCGGAAAGTAAAAAAAGTAACGGCCGCTGTCGCCACTGTCAAAGCTTGTTGGGCTATCTCGCCCTAAACATTGGGGATTTGAGTTTCGACTAAGGTGTCCACAGATTCGAAATATTCCGAGGAGCCTGATAAACTGACTTATTTCAAAAATCGAATTATGTTAGAAGATATTAATAAAAAACTGAAAAATAAACATAATAGTTGCCAGATTTGGCATAAAATCATTCATTCCTTTGCAACAAAGCAATTCCAAGTACGTAGAATCGCGTGAAATTGACAAACATGAAGAAGAATGACACCCATTTTACGCCAAATTAAAAAGTATGTGAAATAAATAACTCAAAGTCTGTTACACAAAGTTGACAATTTCAAATAGTAAGTTCGCTTAGACAACAGGAGTTTAGAATGAGCAATTATTCGTTTTTCCAAAACAGAATAACTAATTGCAACTGATTTTAAAAGCGCCATCTTGGCATTAGGTACGATCTGGCAAAATGGTATCTTTCCAAGCAGGGTAATGGTATCTTTCCATCGGATCTAAACCACGATTTCCGAAATGTTAGAACCCAGTATCTTGAAAATGAAAAATAATTAAAATGCAGATTATTTAAAAGCCGGTTCGGTCCAGCTGGAGTATTTGCTACTAGAAGAAATATTTGGTGGTGTTAACTATAGCAGTTATAGTACACTTTGGATATCTGCCACCGAGGCGAGATGGTATAATTCGTGGTGCTAAATACGCCCATCTGCAAAGGATTATGCATATGAAAATATGGATAACGGTTTTCCGGGAACCTTACATGAGCAGTCATTATCGGTTGTGAGCATGTTTCAATCGCCAAATAATAAGTCGCTATGGGTGGCAAGCTATCCTAGCTGTTCCGTAGTTTTTATCAAAGAAAACATATGGAGTATTGTTTTCTTAGAGCTAATTATAAACTATACATATACGCAAGTCGCCAAATTATGAAAAATCGCCATAATTGGCTAATACGCAAGGTGTTCCATGGGTTTCACATAATTAAAAATTGTGCGAAGTTTAAATCGTTATGTTTCATGGAACATGCAAGAACCAAGCAATGTGTAGCTCGGTAACATTCTATCTGATCACACCTTTGGGTTTTGCTTGTTGAAATCATGTCTTTTTTTTTATGAATAAGCCTCATTAGGAGCCGAATGCCTCCTACGAAAAGCGAGCGTAGCGATTCAAGGGGCCTTGGCACCTAGTATTAAGCTAAAATGAATGGGCACTAATGTACGTGAAGCATTTTACGCGTATTGCAGAGATTATATACACTGGATCAGGTCTGCGTCCAGAAATGCGAAAAGAAGTACACAGACTCTTCATTTAATAATACAATGAGAATTACAGAAATCTGATTTCTTTTAGGGGGGGGGCAGCTGTCTGGAAGAAACCGTCTAAATGGTACCGCTGAGGCTGAACGGAAAGTTAACGCTGAAATAGTTTTAATCCACTCTCATATTCCATTTGTTTACAAAGAAATAACAGGCTGGAGAGAACAGCAATCAAAATGACAGCGAGAACTGAAACCGCATCAAGCTATGAATCAGACGAAAAATCGTAAGCACAGAATTGGCTTTTATAAATAGCTATCTACAGGGTGTCCAGTGCTAACGCTGTCCAATGGCTATTTCCTAAACCGTTGGTCAGAGACACATAGTTCCAATTGCAAAAATGCCTTAAATTGAGAAACAATGGAAGTCAATAAATCAATTCCTATAAAAATTATGAAATTTAAATTTTTATACGGTCCCCCGGTCCTATCAGTTATATTTAGAAAATTTTTCTCTATACAATTTCATGCACAATTAAAAAAAATTCGTCTTTCTACGACCAAAATTCATCGATTTACGAAGCAGCAAACATTGTGCCTTAAGTCACTTTTCCACGCTTAAAAATGTCCCGTTATGGTAAACCGTCAAGGGACCCTATAAATACTGAAATTTTAAGTTATAGGTTTTAATTTCATTTTCTGGTATAATGCGGAAAATGAAGCAAAACTAATTTTAGAGTACTGATCTTCAAGCAGACAGGGCCTTATTATCGCATGGGCAAATCGGGACTTTGCCCAGGGCCCCAAGCTCGAAAGGGCCCCCAATTTCAAATGTTCTTCTGAAACATTATTTTTTATATCAAAATTTTATTAAAAATAAAACAAATTTCAAAGATCGGGGGACCCTCAAATCCATCAATGCCCGGGGCCCCTGTTGGTCATAATCGGGCCCCGCAAGCAAAGGGTTATAGTCAAGCTCTATTAAAATGTATCTGAGGTCAAACTAAATCGTATATGTGTAGCATGCAGATGTGTAACATAAGAGTGTGCTACGCAAAGTAGAGGAAGAGCTTTCTATACTTCGATTGGTGCATATTGTGGCAGAATAATTTCCTATAGTTTCTGGTTTGTCGTTCTAAAGTCCAGTTGGTGTAGAAAGTCTACTTGTCAAGATGGAACACAAGGTTTATTGCTTCTAGAACTTGGTCGAACAATCAGCTCTACAAAATTCACAAGCACAATCAGACAGTAATGTTCTTTTAATAGACAGCTTAGATCAGAAATTTTCACAAATGCTGTATTTCTCACACAAAATAAAACACGTCTACAGGTAAAATTCAGTGGAAATATACGGGGGATAACACTAACAGTCCCTCAAAACTCAGCAACGAAAGATTTACATAGAGCACTTAAAAGTTAGCTTCGAAAAGCAAGCTAAAATATCGTTTTTATAGCGTCAATACAAAGCGTAACGCAGCAAACTCACTCAAAGAGAGCTCGATGAACACTGAATGGGGTTGTCTGTGACAGGCGCGTAGCCAAGAAAAGTTTTCGGGGGGGGGGATATGAACTTATATGCGTATAAATAGACGGAATTTCATCACTAATCCAAAAATTTCGGGGTGGGAATATATCCCAATATCACCCCCTGGCTACGCCCCTGGTCTGTCATGCCTGTATTTATAGATGTCGCAGAAGCTGCCAGGAGCTTCTAATCTAGAAGAATGTATCTTTCGAACATTCCACATAAAGCGGGAATTTTGATTACGTCATAGAAGAGAAATATTAGGCTATTATGCATGTTAATGCCGGAAAACTAACTTTACAAGCCCCATAAAGAAAATCGCGCCAAATGACCAAAATGTCGCCAAGATTGGCGACTTTTAGAGAAATATCGCCCAATTGGGCGCCAAAAATAAGTCACCAAAAGTGAGGTGACCGAAGGCCTAGGACGAATATTTCTGGAGATTTCTAGAAACTGCAGTAGAAGTGAATGGGAAAACCGAAACCTCCGGTTCTAGTGGACCGATTTGGATGCAACAAAAGGCAAAATTTAACTCTTTGACTCGTAGAATACTAATTTTCAACTATTTTAAACCCCAGAACAGTGGGTTGCCCCGAAAATTCGTAAAAATATTTAGATTGCAGTCAAAGGAAATCTTTTAACGCCAGTTCATTTCAAAAACTGTTTAAAAAATTCCATTTTCAGCATAAGCTATATTTTTATTTTATTTTATTGGATACACATAGTTAAACGTTAATCTTCTTTATTGCAATCTATATTCATAAAATAGTTAATGAAATGGCTAATAAATATTACAAAGCTCAAAACCATGTGCATTCATTTTTCTCAAATTCATTTTGTATACAACCCCTATTTTGCAGCTGGAAAAGTGCTCTAACTTTAAGCAGCTGTTACTCGGTGAATATTGGTGGTAGAAAGACGAAATTTTTTTTATTGAGCATGAAATTGCACAAAGAAAAATTTTCTAACTATAACTGATAGGACCGGGGGACCGCGTAAAAATTTAAATTTCGTAATCTTTATAGGATTTGATTTATTGACCTCGATTGTTTCACATGGAATGGATTATACCATTTAAAGCATTTTTGCAATTGGAACTATGTGTCTCTGACTAACGGTTTAGGAAATAGCCATTGGACAGCGTTAGCACTGGACACCCTGCATAAAGGCCGTAATAGGAAAGGTCATATGGGTGTTGTACATTCTTGAAAATTTTACAGCGTATAGATTGCGTGTTTCACGAGTTATCTGGCTTGACCGTTAGTGAAAGTACTTACGAGGGACAATCTAAAAATTTTCAAATCTGTTATCGTCATTTGTTCTTTAAAAAGTCGTCCAATACTTGATTTCTGTAAAGAATAAGCTTAATGAATTAATGGAAAAAGAATCAGCTCCAGCCAAACCCTTTTAAAAACCTTTGTTTGGTCGACATTTTTTTTTTACGTAATAGAAGTTATAACCTCAAATTTCAAAAAGCAGACACAAGTCTTGTAAGGAATTGTCTATGAAATATCAAACAGAGTAAAGTAATAAATATTATTTGCATCGTTTAAGCATATGTATTTCTGGAAGATTTTGTAAACTCTAGAAGAGACTATTTCTAAAGGATTTTCTCTGTTCACACTGATGGGGCACTGAAAAATTTTCAGAGCAGTACTAAATATGGAATATATCAGGTTGTAAAGAAAGTTTTTCGCCAAATCTGCCTGAAAAACTCATTTCTAACTCCTTAGATAACTGTTTATGAACTTTCGGTATCAAATCTGCACAGTGTCACAGGATACAACAATAGTACTTAAAGCTGTACTCATAATTCGTTGATATTCTGTAGTTGACTTTTTGCAACACAACTGGAAGTAAAGGATGGTTCTAATCCTCTAGAGTGATAGTGTCATTTGAGACACCTTGTACTTAATGATAACTATATTTTTTACAGATTTCACACCATAGTGTTATAAAGTAAGTCTCTTTCTTCCAAATGCCAAAAATCATTTGACAAAATAGGAGCCAATACGCCAACGCGAACTGTGTGCTGACGATGTTTGAGGTGGCGGGAAACTTTCATTACAACTTAATATTTACAGAATTTACAACTGAAAAATTATTTATGTACAATATCTTTTCCTTCGTAGTAGAAAAATGTGCTTCGTACTCCTTTCGTTTCGTACGACATATCTTTTTTGTCGCCTGGTGGGCTTGGACCACCACCACCCACTTTTCGGTTAACAGCCGATTGCTGCACGGAATCCACGAGCTTCTACTAAAAATGCTAAAAACAAAAATTATTCCGTCTAGTTCTATCTGTAATTTATTTTGGGAGTACCGGGAACAACAATCTGTGGTTAAAGACGGTAATTTACTTTTTTCCCCCCCGCAATGATTTGATGATTAAGTTTGGCACGTGGGCAGTACGATTTATTTATTTCTTTATTTGCCAGGAGAGGACAGCTCACGCCGCTGAACGGGTCGTTTAGAACTACGTACGTCTTTCCCGGAATTATCCGCCACAATTTGGATCCTCATCAGAAGATGGTGGACTTCTGAATATGCTGGAAACTGCTAGCGACCATCAAGAGGACTTCCGGAACCACGGATTCAATGTGCACGTACACAGAATGCATACGGTGGTCTTTGGTGGCACGCCGGTATTGAACCCGCAACCTTCCGGTTACGAGTCTAACGCCCTTAACCACTGGGCTACCATGGCCCAGTCAGTACGATTTATTTATTTGCCAGGAGAAGAGAGCTCGCATCACTGAGCGTGTCGCTTAGAGCTACATATACGTCCTTCCCGGAATTTCCCGCCACAATTTGGAACCTCATCAGAAGGTGGGGGACTTCTGAATATTGGCACGCCTCGGAAACTGATAGCGACCACCTAGAGGATGCAGTACGATTGAGAAGATAAACCGATTTTAGCTTAGAACCTACCAGCGCTCTACCGATTTTAGCTTAGAACCTAAAAGCGCTCTACCGATTTTAGCCTAGAACCTACCAGCACTCTTAATTTAACCGTGTATCCTAGAGAACAAAAGGCCTCCAACATGACCAAATGGATAAGACACTGAATATGGGAGACGGCTGAGGTGTGAAGGTCATGCGTTCGGCCCTATCGCACGGCTCTCGGTTGAACGATCTGGACTTTTGCTCGATTTGAAGTGAATACAATTTAGAAACCCTAAAACGGTGCTCCAACTAAGGCAACACTCCATAGGCAAATGCCCCTGGTGCAGGCTTGCCATAACACAAACACACACCTAGAAAGCGAAAAATAACGTTTCATGGAGAGATTTTGTAATTAAATTGTACTGGAGTATTTTCAATGATTATTTTCGAGTAAGATTTAAATTTTTGTTTGTTTTGTTTAAAATTTCAACATAATATTTCTTAGATGTATTGACAAAATTATTATTATTATTATTATTATTATTATTATTATTATTATTTATGAAGTTGTTCTTAGACATTTTTGGAAACTATGAACTCAGTAAACTTTCGATTTTTAATTTCGGCAACATTCACATTTTGTAGTAAATATGTTTTCTATTTATAAAAATTCCTATCACAGATATTTTCCATAAACAGCTAAATGTACAGAAAAAGTTACAGAACATTTTATGCTAGAGAATAGTCTAGTTTTTTTTTTTTTTAAATTTAGGATTTAGCTCACTGTTCAGTCGATCTGTTTTATAATTTTCCAAACCCTGTGATGTAAGATGTTATTTTATTCGTTTTCAGTCGAACTACAGGCTTGTAATTTACCATAGGAAGTCTAATCCTTTAATCATTTTTGTCTCTGGCTCGAAATGATCAGAGAGTAAGAGCGGAAAATTGTCCATTTAAAACAATTTTACTTTAATAGAACATGAAGCCGTGATGCAGCTATTAAATAAAGTATTCGGTTGGAATTTTTTAAAGAAATAAATAATGCAACTTTTGTAAAACAATTTTATTTTTACGATACTTCTAAGTACCGTTAGTAGACAAAGGGTTAAGTGAATTACAACAATACTGTGCAATAGCAAATAGTCAAATTTCAAATAACTTGTGATTTTTGAGTTACTTTTATAGGTTTTCACCAGCCATTTATTTATTTATGCTATCAACAAGATTAGGTTTTGTTGTAGTACAGAGTTGATCTTGATCCATCCACCTTCAATGGTTGATCTCAGTTCTAAAAGTGTCTTTTCATGATAAAGTAAATAAAAAACTTTGTAAAAAACACACATAAGATGTTATAGGTAAGTAGAATACGTACGTATAACATCTTATGTGTGATTTTTACAAAGTTTTTTATTTACTTTATTGTTTAACACCAGTAATTTGAGTATTTTTTCCGGCGTCTTTTCATCTTTAACGCATAATACCACATCTCCACAAAATGGTTGATCTCTCATTTGGCGATTTCAAAAAAGTTCTTCCTCCTGCCTCAAATCAGCCAATAGCACTCACAATATTACAAGCCTGAAAGTTCTATGTTTCTTTCATCAGAAAAAAAAGGACCTACAGTAATTTGTTATCTCGTACCATCACCTGTCGCGCAAAATCTGAACGTTGTATTTTGTGACTGATTTACTAGAACGATTTATAATATTGCAATTTTTTTCCCCCATATTTCTAGTACAGTTGTTTGAAAAATTCGTATATTCTAATATTTTTTAGTCGATGCTAACCTAAAACCCTTTTTTTTTTCTCTCTGTATGAAAAGTTTTGTGTGTTTCTTCCGGCATTTTCTTTTCTATAATTATCTTTTACTTTAAAAAAATTGTTGATTGCAGTTTTTGACAGTCTTATCGTTTTAGAAACATACTTACTACTTATTCCTGATGAATTCAAATCTTGAATGTATCTCCTTTCAAATGTTGCTAAGCTCTTTGATTTTGACATCATTGTAAATGCCTACAAAAACTGCACACAAATGGAAGGGAGTGAAAGCTAGTTTGTTTTATTATTTTACTGCGTGTTTTAAAGCTTTTACACTAGTTTAAAAGCATATTTTTGTGAGCTGAGCGAAACTCTTACACTACACTCAGGCAACTCAATGTAACGCTTCTCCTCCTAAACTGCTTGACCGATTTAGTTCCAATTTTGCATGATTATAGGTACTAATGGTGTAAATCCGAAATCAAACCAGTTGAGTTGAGAACGGAAGAATAGGGAGTTTTTGCGCTACGTTTCTCCACACATTAACGCCAACGCTACCGCTATTCGGAGTACTTTGACCAATCAGGTTTCGGAATTTATTCGGGCGCATGCGCTGTATTGGCCGATGGCATTTAACGTTAGCGTTACGGTGGGAAGAAACGTAGCGCAAAAACTGCCGATTAATCACCGAAAAACCTGCCGCCATTAACTTTCAATGGAGATGTCAGAAGAATTATTCTATTTCTCAATGACTCGCTCCGCGCGCTCATTGAACCTATGACATTGATCAAGGTCACGATGCTGATCACTTAAAAAAAAAAAAAAAAAAAAAACAAACAGAAAACACTTGAGGTAGAGATAACTGCACGAAATTAGCTCAGCTCAACATTTCATGCACGCTATGCCATGCGGACCAAATACTTTTTTGATATCAAATCTCATTAAACATTGATTTTTGTTGCAAATATGATCTCGAATTTTGTCCCTAATGCACAAAAAATTACAACTTTATTGAATTATGCATGTTAATCCAAAATTTTCAATATTTTTGAAGGGTCCACGCGGATGGGTGAAATCACACCGGATGAAAGGAGAAAATGGTTTGCCGGTTTTTATGTATAAATTGACGCTATGCCACCTCTCAAACCCTTTACTCACTCTGTAAACTGTATGAATTATGTTTATCATTCATTAAAATAAATTTTCACTTTTAACCCTTTAAAGCGCAGTGTTCCCGCTCTGGGAACACCAAACTCTGACGCAGGGGCGGATCCAGAGAAACCATCTGAAAGGGGGCTAAGTTTTTCATTTCTCCCAATGTATAATTAGACATCGTATATCACAACTAAATAAGTATGTTGTCTGCTGCAAGAACCGTCGAAAGAAAACTCGGAAAGGGGGGGGGGGTCAGAGCTATCGTGCGCCCTATACCGATCAAGTTAAGGCCAATGCTCATAAGCCATGTGTTTTATGCGTTTTAATGGACGGCGGGACTGATACGGAAAAAAAAAAAATGTTCCGTTGCTCTCGCCATTCTGTGTGGGGACAGGGTTTTCAGTTTAACAGATTAATCTTTTGTTGGCAGATCCCAATTGGTCATTAAAAGTCGTAAATTTTGCCAGAAAAATGTCGCCCTAACCACAGCAGTGACGACAACGCGTGGCTAATCAGCACTTTTATTCATGAATCAAGACCTTTATTCATGTTGTTCGCGGGCCCTACCCATTAACATTTTAGTGTGTACACAGTATAATTGCTGAATGCACTATTGAACCCATTTCACAGCCACCGTGCAATATACAGTGTTTACAGCATACATTTTCGCATTTTTGGATGGCATGAGGATTTGTACCTATACGTCTGGGTGGTGTGGACAACTTATGAGAGCTGTTGAAAGAATGAAAGCTGTACAAATTGCGGAGGGTTGGATTGTTCGTCTATGCTTCAGCATCACTTAAGGCCGATGCTGATTGCCGCTGCGTCTAACGTGACTGCAGTGGGTAACAGGGCATTCTCGTAGCGAATTCTGCGACTTCTTAATGGCAATTCGGGGTTTACCGATAATAGATTTCTGCACTAAACCGCAAACTCCGTCCCCTATAAAATGGAGAGAGCAACGGAAGGTTTTTTTCCCCGTATCAGAGTGCCGTCGTCCATTCAAATACGGTGGAACCTGCTAAAGTGACCACCTTGGTAAAGAGATCGTCTGTCTATAGTGACAACTTTAATGCAATTTCGCTTTACAATCATCACACTTTACCACCTTTGTAAGGTGACCGTCTTTATAAGTTGACCAGTTTTGTTCTTCCCAAGGTTAGTCCCATTAGACAAGTTCCACTGTACAAATAAAACTGGGAACTGTGCCCCAGCCACTGTGGCGATAGCGAGTCAATAAAATTTGCCCCTCGTTCTGTTTAAAAATAAAAGCTCTATCATTTTTGTAAATACAGAAATTATGTTTAGTCCACAAGGATTCAATAAGTATTGGTGTAAATATTCTTGGTATATGCATATATGCATATATATATATATATCTAGTTGGCTCTCTGTTTAACGACTTTTAAGGAACCGTGAAAATGTGAAAAATCGTCCTTAAATAGAGATCTTGCATAAACAGAATTTGTAAAAGAATAACATTTCCCTTTACACTTTGGAAAGTGCCTTGTTCAAAACCAGTTCGCGTCCGCCGACCTTACTGTTCAGAGTTTTCCGTGCTTTCCTCCGAAACTTAGAGTAAATAAGCGTTAGGACCCCTTAGAAAGACCCCCTCACGGAGTGAACCCTAGGGATAGACGCGAGAAGAACAATAAGCGTCTCGCAAAATAGCCTAAAAGCTTTGTCTCGTCTCGCAAAAATCCCTATATCGTAATGTTAAAAATGTGTGTCTCGTCTCGCAAAAAAGCTGCAAATCTCTGTCTCGTCTCGCAAAAAAGTCGTCTCGCGTCCATCACTAGTGCACCCCACCCATCGGCTTAACCCATTTGTGCCTGGATATTTTTACGATTTTCTTCGATTTTTACTGATAACTGAAATAATAGATAAATTTCTGATGTCAACTTCTTGAACAATGGATGATTTCTTTTAAAATCATTATGCATGAAAATCGAAATATCAACATCCTACTTGGTCATGTTAAAATATTTTGTAGAGTTGAGGCTTAATACTCATGAATAAAGGGTAGGAAAAATAAATAACGTTTTCGACTAATAGCGAAAATGCCGTCCCAAAAAAGGGACACTAGGCATAAATGGGTTAGATTCGATGTGCAGATAATTGGCCATAATCCGACAGCATCAACACCAACCCTTTACACTTCACATTCTTAGGATTGAATATTTTTCTTGATATATTGGCGTGTTTAAAGATGCTACTTTTACTATCGTTA
The DNA here is from genome assembly GCA_038373885.1 of Cheiracanthium punctorium. NCBI lineage: Eukaryota > Metazoa > Arthropoda > Arachnida > Araneae > Cheiracanthiidae > Cheiracanthium > Cheiracanthium punctorium. Next base: position 1,092,296 of record JAWZYV010015503.1, read on the forward strand.
GATTATTTTATTATCCACAAAAATTTATTTTAAGTTACCTTAAAAAAAGGTAGTAGAAACAAGCAATACAATAAATTTAGGTTTCATGAAAATCAAAATGAGTCAGTTGTTTCATTTTTCGCCTACCCGTTATTCTTTCTTCCAGATTTTCTCAAATATGAAATGCGTCAGCTTCCATTTTATGAATTTTTCTAGCCTGAAAATTTTGCATTCCAAATTTTTCTGCCAGAATAACAGCACTGCAGTAATTGCTTGATTTTATTTTATTTTGGTAATACGAACAATTATCTACATGAGGGATCTAGGCCGAGTACGGGGTGCCCTACGTGGGGGTTTTTCTAAGGGGCCTTAATCCGTATTTATGAGTAGTTTTGGAGAAAACCGCGTAAGACCCCGAACGGCTAGATTGACGGACGCGACCTGAGTTTGAACCAGGCACTTTTCTTTAGCACTCTTCACCACTTTTCTTCACCAGGCACTCAGCCACTCCTCGGGCATCCAGAAATTGGAGTTATGCGTTATGTGATGTTATGTGGCAAGTCTATATTAGAGGCATCTGCATACTGGGGCGGTTGCCTTGGTCGGAAGATTTTTTCAGAGGTTCTAACGCGTATTCACGTTAAATCTGGAGAAAACCATCTGGAAAAACTCCAGACAGTTAGATCGACAGCCGCGCGGTAGGCGCAGACGCGGGACCTTCACATTTCAGCCGTCTATCATGTCAAATGTCTTATCCACTCGGCCATGGTGGAGCCCAGATATTAGAATGTTGGATGCTCTTGCTCCATGCAATCATTTGCATGCAGAAGTGCCTTGGCAAACTCTTCCAATCGGCCACATTGACTTTTCGGCCGTTTGAATTTGGATCCCGAACTAAATTTTTGTGCTGCTTCAAGAATTTTCTCTTTGCTTCTAAAATACCTTTGAGAATACACTCAGGTAGTTGAGATTGTATTACCAATTGCACTTTTGACATTCCCCGACACTTTTTTCCCACTCTTAAAAAAAAAATTCAATTTTCCTGTAACAATTAAAAACAAATCCTTGTTAAACAGAAACAACGTCGTCTTTGAATCTTTGAATAGAATTTTTTTACGTTGGAGTTGCTGGGACTTTGAAATATCGTCTTTGGAAAGAGATCGTCGTTAAACAGAGAGTCAACTGCATATACAGTGCTGCTTTTTTAAATTTCAGTTCATGTGAAAATTTACAATTTTTTTAAACTTACCCTAATTTATAGTGTATTTCTAGCTCTTAGGGGGGGCTCGAGCCCTCAGAGCCCCCCTCCCGTGGATCTGCCGCTGCTCTGACGTTTTGACTGTTGTCAGTCACGAAGAATAGATTTGATTTCTATAAACATACACTCTATAACAAATAAATCGACGCACCAAGAAGGAGGTGTCCGATTGAGACAAAAATTGGTGGATAGGAAGACAATGTACAGAATAGTAAATGATTAAAATTTCAGAACAATTGAATAATTTATTTCAGAGTTACAGTAACAAGTTCAATAAGGTGTTGACTCGCCGCTAGCCTGGATACAAGCTGCCACACGGCGTGGCATAGACCGATAAAGCTCCCGGATGGTCTCCTGCAGTATTTCCTGCCAAATTCGCTCCAATTGTCGAACGAGGTCATCAACAGTCCGTGCCAGATGCAATCGCCTTCCCATCATATCCCAGACATGCTCGATGGGAGAGCGATCTGGCGATCTGGCAGGCCAAGGAAGAGTTTGACAAGACTGCAGACAGTTTAGAGCAACACGAGCCGCATGTGGTCTGGCATTGTCCTGGTGAAAAATCAGCCCAGGGCACTGCAAAAGGAACGGTAGCAAAACAGGTCTTAGGATGTCGTCCACGTACCGCTGTGCAGTAAGTGTACCTCTAATGACGATCAAAGGGGTCCGGCTGTCAAAGGAAATGGCACGCCAGACAATAATGCCTTCTTGAGGGCCGGTGTGGCGTGCAATAGTGAAAGCAGGATCCCCCCTCTGCCCTGTGCGTCTCCAAACACGTCTTCGATGATCGTCAGGACACAGTTGGAAGCGGGATTCGTCGCTAAAGTCTATACGTCCCCAGTCGGCATCATTCCAACCTGATCGAGCCTTGCACCACTGTAATCTGACTCGACAGTGTGCAGGCGTGAGTGGCAGGTGGCGTAACGGTCGGCGCGGGCGTAGATTTCGCTCTCTCAACCGTCTGTGAATGGCCATGATGGACACTGGTGTTTGGGTTGAACGTCTGATGGTTGATAGAGATGAAGAAGGCGCTGTGACAGCTGATCGGACCATCACTCTGTCCTCACGATCTGTTGTAGTCCTAGGTCGACCGCTACCAACCTGATGCTGCCACTTTCCACCCATCCTTGCCAGCATCTTCGAATCGTCGCATCGCTTCGACTCAAATGACGAGCAATTCTCCGATTAGTCCAACCGGCCTCTTTCAATCCAATGATACGACCTCTGTCAAACTGTGACAGTTGCTCGTAATGAGCACGAATCCTGCAGCGAGGCATTTTTTAAGTTGTTGAAAGGTCATCTGAATCGCAATCAAACCGAAAGTAACAACCGTTGAAGAACTGCTCCTTCTATACGTCTGCTGGATGCGCAGTTCCGATGCGCTAGAGATCAAACTATTCATTCATTGGACACCAAATCTGAATCATTTGCATATCTGTTCAAAACATTCATGCATACGAAATTTCAAAGCAATCGGATGATTGTTTCTTGGTGCGTCGATTTTTTTGTTATAGAGTGTAGTTGCGGGTTTTATAGCTCCACGAGGATCCTTTACTTTTTAGCACGCCATTTCCCGTAAAAAAATTGTCACGATTATTTTTATCAGCACTGACATCTGCTGAAAAATGGAAGAATGCGAGAACAGCTGGATAGATTGCCCATTGCTGAAAAAAAGGGCAGCCGTTGCCATCGCTCGACTTAACTACCAGCAAGATGGCGGACGATCGAAACGTTCATCGCGTGCCACAGATCTAGAGATCCTTTTTTGAAGCAGCTGGCTGTGTTGCACAGCCAGCTGTCGTCAAAAAAGGGTCTCTAGATCTGTGGCACGCGATGAACGTTTCGATCGTCCACCATCTTGCTGGTAGTTAAGTCGAGCGATGGCAACGGCTGCCCTTCTTGCAGCATTAGGAAAGGGTTGCGCCTCAAAGAGTTAAAGGGCCCTCGCAGTGAAATCACACCGGATGAAAAGAGAAAATAGTTTGCCGGTTTTTATGTGAAATGGGGTGTAAATTCTCGCTGTGCCACCCCTCAAACCCTTTAAATACGCTGTCAACTGTATGAATTATTTTTATCATTCATTAAAATAAATTTTCACTCTTAATCCTAAGAACAGAAACATTCCCTCCTTTGAATAACCTCTTTTCTAAGACGGCTGAGCGTAATAAGTTTATATAACCATCTCTAAGAGAAAATATAAACAGCAGGCCACCTATATTATCTTTTTTTATTTGCTGAAGATAGGTAATGGAAGAAAACTCGAGTGCAAACGACGACATTGCCGAAAGAGCACACAAAACGTGACGTCTTGGAACGTTTCTTGAACGACATGATAAGTTATCAGTCAAGATGTCTCCAAAATGTCAATATGTCTATCTACTGGAGTCTCAGGTTACATAATCAAATAGTGTGATAGAATTGAAGATGCATCAAAACAATCAAATTATTTCTGCATTAAATTTTTAAACTTTTTTTTCCGTACTTGAAAAAGTTTTTTTGACCGATTTGTTTATTTGCCTGTACACGATAGAATTATCCAAATGTATCCGCATAAAATTGCATAAGGTGTAAGTATCAATATTATAAGTACCACGCACAGCATTTAAAACTGCTTTACAGGGACTCTTGAAAGGATTGCCATAAATGAAATAAATATTTTGATTAAAATTTACTCCATCACAGCAGAACGAAATAAATTCTTGAACAAGCGATATCTCAAGTTCGAATAATCACCTGGGTTTATAGTTGAATATTTGTCTTTTATAATAGGTTGGTTACTTCTGTTTCGAAAATACATTTGAAGTTGTATCTTTTTATTTGATTATTCAATGTCACGAGTCAGTTTTATTTTACGTAGAATATAAAATTTTCTAATTCTACTAGCTGCGTGCCCGTTCTTCGCACGAGAGGAAAGGAATATTTTACTAAAATACGATCGTAACAAAATCTTGGGGTTTGTTACGATCAAACTCCAAGTTATTCATTAATAACTTGGTAATTGGGGACGTAATTGTTTGTTTAAAAAAAAATCGTCCATTTTGTTGGAACTATCGCGGGATGTATTAACGCAACGTAGGAATATAGTTTAGTTAGTTATAAGATGACCGTTGAAAAGTGATGAATCGAATCATTTTTAATTCCACGTAATTAACGTTCCAATCGAATCATTTTTAATTTCACTAAATATTTATTAACGTGATATACTGTGCTTTAACCCATATTAACCTAACAAATTTATTAATACTACCTATTACTTATATTAATAATAGCTATCTTCGTTTCTCTCTCTTTAATGCTCAGTTTAAATAAACAGCATATATATTTGAAACTAAGGGTTGCTCTTCTACTCTTTGGTGATTCTTTGCAATTTATGCATTAACATAAACGACAAACATTTTTTATAATGGTTGCCATTAAAACATCTCTCCATATATTTTTGAGCATAATTCTTGTCAGGTTGGAGTAGCACTGCGAAATATTTCCTCTCGCCATGCTGGAAAATATCCAGGCTCTTTCCAATCTAAACATTTAAATCCTCCATGGTTCATTCTAGTGAAAAAAATTAAACTGTGTAATCTCGAGCAGCTATTTAGAATCGCTCAAATTTCGAATAGGCCGGGTTAAACTGTGCTGCAGAGTTTAAAAATTTCACGTACTTTTTAATTTATGACGTCACGTTCTGTCCTCGGTAGTTGAGTCTGGTTATTTTGCGCAGTAGTTTTCAACCGAAGTAATATTGAAACTTACACCGTTGAAAAACTCTCACTTGCAACAGAGCTTTATCTAATATATATATATATACCACCAAAAGTCGTCAAAACTTGGCGACATTTTGCGCTGGTTTGAGAATACATACGACGGCCGTCGTCAAACCGATAGCGAATACTATGTATTACGTTAATAAGTATATTCCCCCTTAAGACGACTTTTGAATTTCAAGTTTCTTTTCGTTATTATGGTTGCCGAAAAATCAGTGTTCAAAAATCGCCAAGGGTAACTCATGCATTGAAAAAATACTTTCTATTTTTATAATAGTAAATTTTTGTGTCAAAGCCTTTTAACCTAATTAGATTCCTAACTCTTTTCAAACTCATGACGTTTAAATGGCGTCATTTTCACTTGCGATATCACTGATCACCAGGGCCTCCGAGAGAAATTTTATAAGGTGGGACAGAAATGTTCCCGGGCCTCCCCCCCCCTCCCCAATTTGTTTTTGGCTCAAGAAATATATTTTAAATTCTGCCCAATTTTACTTTAAAAGTAGTTATTAAAAATAAAAAGTTAATATTGTGGGGTCATTTTTATTCATACCTAAATTATAATTTTAATAATAGTATTTACAATCTGTAATAATGTATTATAAAAAATATAATAAAATGAAGTATCATTACGGCATTGTTATAACGAGATTCCAAAATCTTCCTTTGCCTTACCACCCTCGCTGTCTAACATGTGTTGCAAATCACCATCACCAACAGAGTGTTATTTATCTGTAAATGCACCAGTTCACATTTTGCTATAGTTAAACACACAGTTTCGAAAATTAATTTTTTTCTTTTAGTGATTTTTAAATAGAATGCTAAAAGAAAAGAATGAGTAAGGAAATCTTCATATTTAGCGATTTTTTATTCATGCTTGAAGGTTAAAAATATAAAAGGTAGAATTAGCATATTTATTATTTAATTTTAATAATGGCTTTTAGTGCCTTTTTACTTGCTAAATTTCGTATAACATCATCAAAATTAATAGTTCTGGCAATGTCAGATTCGATGCTTAGTCTTGCTAAGTCTACAAGTCGTTCTTGAGATATGGTTGATCTTAAGAAATGTTTTATGAGTTTCAATTTGTTCAGTGATCGTTTAGCAGAAGCTACCGTTGCTGGAATGGTTAAAATGTACCCTAAGGGCAATGCAAACATTTGGAAATAGATCGTTCAGTTTATATAATGTTAGTATGTTCAATAAATCCAGAGGATTTAAATGATTTTTCTAGCTGCATGTGTGAGGGAGGGGGCACATTTTTGTATTTTGCACCACTTAGAAAAATAGCTAAGACCGGCACTGCGTTGGGCTGTGATTTTTTAAAGTAATTTTTTAAAAGTAAAGATGTAGAAAGCAAATTTGTAGTACATTTTGAAAATTTCACGGGCCCCCTCTAGTTCGACGGGCGCCGGGGCAATGCCCCGTCTGCCCCACCCTCTCGCTGGGCCTGCTGATCACACATGAATCAGTGAAAGAAAACTTACGTTATTTTACTTTTCTGATGCCTATGATAATCTATGAGTTTATTATTTAGCTCGTTGTGTAATATTTTGTCAAAGCTTGGTAACCTAATTAGGATTTCTAATGCATTTTTAAATACGTGACATGAAAATGACGATGATTTAATTTATGGTATCCCACTTTCTTTTCAGCATCTTATAGATGATACGTCACATGATCAATATTTTACACAATATTAAAATTTCTACTGCATTTTTAAATTCGGGACATCAAAATGACATCATTTCATTTATATATGCTATTTTCATTACAGTTATGTCTATCGCCAGCATACAGATGGTATATCACATGATCACTATTTTAGACAATTGGAAACTGGAAACACTTTCTGAAGGTTAAAATTATCAAAAAATCGAAAACAAAAATCGTGGAACGATTGAGTTTTCAGAATTTTAAAGTTGACTAAGGACTATTCTATCGTTTATTGTCGTTTTACATAGTATATGTGCAAAATTTCAAGCTGATCGGTCGAACGGTGTGGAAGGAGTTCCCGGACAAACAAACAAACAAACAAACTTTCACATTTATATAACTGATGATGAAAACTGGGCGAGTTAGAGATTGTACAATGTATAGATACGCAATTAAAAAACAGAATCTGCCGATAAAAGAATTGATAGAATCTAATATGTGGCTTCATAGGAGTAATGTTTTAAATGAATTTATAATTTATAATACTATTGACTTAAAAAATAAACCGAAATTAATTATCAAAGGTTTTTATGTATATTTCAATCGTAATCCCAATATGTAGTTACGCTCATCACTGATTCTGTAACGCTCCTAGTAAATTTCTAGTATTAATCATCTCGAAGTAAAACTTTTACCGTCATTACTCCAAAAATAATAAATAAAATAAATAATAATAATAATAATAAATAAATAAATATAATAAAAAACAATAAATAAAAAAATAATAATAAATAAATAAATGTAATAAAATGTAAATAAATTACGCTCAAGAAACGCAATAAATCCACACCGTTAGTGCGATCTACCTGAAATGTTTCATAATTATGTGAAAAGTACAGAAAAAAATATGCGCTACCTTAAAAGTTTGAAAATCCACCCGTTTCCTGATTTTTAGCCATTTGTAATGTCAGGAAATTGCTCTATTTGAATTGAGAAGTTAAAAGCTATCGCAGCTACGTCGTTGTCGAAATTGATTCGCTATTTTGAGATTTCAGTTAGTTTGTTATAGCTTCTAGAAACTATCCAGGTTTTCATTTGCTGGTTGACTTGAATATAGAATTAATTATTAACGAATTAAATGGCAAAAATGTTACTTCAGTTGCCATACTATTATAAATAGAAATGAAATATTGTCGCGAAGATGGAATTAATTATCCAATTAACTGAATAAAAAATAAACTTTATTAGCTAATACAACATACTAGGGCTGAAAAGACTGCCCCGATTGACAAGTCATATATATATTCGGGATAATCGAAAATTTGCATAATACAGAATGATAGACTAATATAAATTTGCATACTACAGGAATTAATAGGTTGGATAAACCATGGATAATATTTTTACAATGAGTTTCAGTCTCTGGGAGAAACTGCCAGGCTGGGATGCGAAACGGTAGAGTTTCGCTCCGCATGATCGCTCTCTGATAACCAAGCTGTGGCGACTGCTGGCTTTTCTTCTTGCGGCATTTCCCCCTCTTTAAAGGGACAGCGTCCTGTTGTTCCGATCACGAGTTTTTCTTCGGGAGCGAGTCGTCATGGGGTAACCATCCCAGTTTCGCGCGTCTTCAATCAATTTTAGTTTGGGTAGCCGGATCATAGTATGACTTCATTCGTAATACATGAAAAACTTATCTTCGGGAAAACTTCTCTTCGGATTTTCTTCTTCGGGATGCAGGATCGAAATCTTGTACCTCATAGGTTACGATTGCATCTGATTACGCATACCTGTCACATTACGCAACACCTGTTAGGGTCCGAAATACCATCGTAAGAGTTTCTCAAAAAGACCGACTTTTCGGACTTGCGTATAAACCCATACGAGATCACTAGGCGTATCAGACGCAATTTGTAGTTTTGAGTCGTAACGTAGACGATCTTTATCCTGAGCTTTTAGGGTTCGCGTCCATGCCAGCTGTCTTGATTCTTAGGCCTTAGCAATCACCCGAGTGATGTAATCACCATCTACACCATCGAGACAGAACGGAAACATCGTGTCCAGCGTTGTTTCGGTCACAAGGCAATAAAGTAAATAGAAAGCTGTAACCCCCGTCGTCTCCTGCTTGGCGGTATTATAAGCGAGCGCCACAAATCGTCGAATTTCGTCCCAATTTTTCTGCTCAATATCAACATACGGAACAGCATGTCTGCCAAAATCATACTAAAGCGCTCCGTCAACCCATTTGTTTGGGCATGATACGCTGTTGTCAGGCGATGATCGATGTTACAGTCTGACCTTTTTGTGACAAGTTGAAAATGGAAGACGGCCGCACGGTCTGTAATAATTTCTTGGTGTGCTCCATGTTTTAGAAGAATTTTTTCGAGTACGAACTTCGCTACTTCTTCTGCATTAGCGGCTAGTATGGTTTTAGTCACGTGTCAAATAATCCGTTCAGACTACGATCCACTTGTTTCCGCAAGCAGATTTTGGAAACCACCCAAGAAGATCGATCCCAAAGCGATGGAGAGGAGATATGGTTGGAGGGATAGAGACCAATCGTCCTGGTGGTATAGTTGTTGTTGTTCTGGTGTCCATGGATAGACGATTACACTATCCATGGAATTAGGTATCATTGCACTCGAGAAGGTTGAACTTCTGTTTGTTGGTCCGTAATATTGAACCAATTCCAGATGAAGGATCAACCACCACCTGAAATCGGTACCCCCCACAGGTATCGTTTGAACATGAAGGGCATTAGAACCACAATGGATTTTACGTGCTCCAGCTACCATGAGCGTACACCGTCCCACAGCAGTCTAGCCGTGAGAGGAGTTCACTCTCTCAAGCACTGGCCATGCCGGATGCTGCTTCACTTTCTGTGTTCGTACAGGAACGGAGTTTGTGACTAGACCACTGTGGGACACTGGTGATCTTTGAGGAACTGATTTCTGTCTTTGGCACTCCCGGCAAAGCATAACATATCGAACAACATTTCTGTACATTCCCGGCCAATAAAATCTCTTCCGGATTCTGTTAAAAGTTTTCCCGAAGCCAGGATGTCCTTCAGTGGGAGCGTCGTGGAAGTGTCTAAGTATGTCTGCTCATAGGTGTTTACGGATAATCGGTAACCACCTATTTCCGACCGGGTCAAAATGTTTGATAAATTAAACTTATTCTGGTTACTGGGTTGGCTAAAGTAAGTTTTGAAGTAACCCTATAACTTGCGACGATGTTGATTGTTTTTTTCTTTTCTTTGCAGAGGACTGTTGAGGAGGAACATCATCCTACGTTAAAGTATCGAAAGAAATATGTAATGATATAACAAACTAATAAATAAAAGGAAAAAATGTGCCCACTTGTTCCCGCTTTATCCTGAACATTACCGGCTATTGGATAAGCACCCATAATTCACCAGCCAGTTGGCAACAGCTTCCCGCTAGTAGGGACATAGGCCAAATCATAGGACACAGGCACATTGCTACAGGCGAAGTGCAAAGGGAAGTCTGTCCCTGCAGCCTTTTGGTTGCAGTGCTTGGCACCCACACCAACTAGGACGGGTTTGGTGAGGACCCCCTCGCTTGCCGCACTGTGCCTTCTACATCAGCAACCCTGGGTCGCCTAGGGCTCTACCATGATAGTATCGGAAAGCTTTCGGTGCGGAAAACTCTCTGCAGCGGATAAATTGAGCCTTCTCTTCTCATGACATCACAATCCGAGAAATAACCGATGTGCCCTAGCGCGATCCTATCGTAATTGTTTCATTGTCGTGTTCACTATCGGAAATAATGCTGTTTTTTTCCGACATGTTGAAAACGTGCATTCCGGTACCGGAGAGTACAAGATGGATAGGTTTTTATTGTGTGTATCACGGAGTGTCAAGTACTTCCCCAAAAGGACACTTCTCCCTGGCGCGGTGGCTCAGTCAAAAACCGGCTTCCACTCTTGACGGATGTCTCCGGAGTCTACGAAAATTCTGAAGACAATGCCTTCGTTTAAGAAAAAGGGGAGAAAGCCGCGTGTTTTGATGGGTTGATCGATCTGATAGACCTTAGAATGCACAAAAGTACTCACTGGTTTTATTCGACACTCATCGTGCTAGCACCAAAAGGAGAGTTGCTGCTATTTATCCGAAGTAGTATTTGACTATCCGAGAGCGAGAAATGTCCGTCACGGATATTCTACGATACCATGGTACTAGAGCCCCTGACCCGGGACTGGACTCACTCAATTATTCAGGCTCCCTCTGGCCATCTACTCATATCTGCTCTGAAGAGGCTGTACGTTCCGCGAGTTACAACCATGGTTCCATGCTCCATCCTTCGGCTCCGCAATCTTTTCTGGGGGTCAGGGGCCCACAGATCCCTACTAGATAATACACGCACCACCAGTGTTGTCCTATAATACACGCACCCCCAGTGCTATGAATTGAATTGCAGCATTTGCTGCCTTAACCATGAAATACATGCATCACCAGTATTTTGAACTTTGTAACATGCACGACCAGTATTTTATGAGTAGGCAACTTACGCACTACCCAAGTTGCACATGATACATGCACCACCAACAGTGCATCAACAGTGAATTTGTCTTAAATGGCATTTTTATTTCAAGTTCTTAGGTGTATAATAAAACAGGTCTATTTTTGGTATTTTTAATTTCCGAACATGTAGCATGTGAGGAAAGTATTGTAATCATGAAAAAATTCGACTTCGAGATTTTGGTGTATTGACATGTTTTGAGGTCTTCTGAATTCATTTATGCTATTTTTACGAGATGTATGTATGTATGTGTGTATGTGTGTGTGTGTGTTTGTGGTATGTGAGTGAACACGATAGCTCCTAAACGGGGCATTCGATGGAGCTCAAATTGGGTATACATGTTATAAACCACCGTCGCAAGACCGGTATTGATTTTAGTGTGTATAGGACTTACAGTTTTTCTACAGGGCTACGACAAAGATTTCTTTTACATGATGGCCTATGGGGGGAAATTCTTGAAAGTGCGCTAGCGTTTAAACGGTACATTCGATTGAGCTACCATTGAGTTTAAATGTTATAAACCAACATCTTAAGACTGGTATTGATTTTGGTGTGTATAGGACTTATAGTTTTTTACAGGCCTACGATAAAGATTTTTTACATGATGGCCTATGGGGAGGAATTCTTGAAAGTGCGCAAGCGTTTAAACGGTGCATTCGATTGAGCTTCAATTTGGTATATATGTTTGAATGATTCATCGACTAAAATTTATTTAAATGTTTGGTAATGATCTTAATCGTAAGTGTTCGGAAAGTCGAGTGGAGTCACTCCAGATTTTTATTTCAAGTGCACAGCCGCATACGGAACTAATAATAGAAACACAGGAACTTCTACCGATAAGATTACTTTCTCGAACTGTACAAGCTTTTCACAGGTAAACAAACCCATAACTGGGAAAGTAAAATGCGCGTAATGAAATAAACGTGCGGCAGATAACGAGTAATCAAAGAAGAGGAATATAAAAAAAAAGAAATATTACTGAACACTTCATTTTTATTTCCAAAATAAGGATGAAGTGGCATAGAAAATATGAAAATGGAGAGGCAAGGATTATGCAACAGCTCTCTCTCTTTTAGAATTTTGATGGATTATCATCATAGAAGAGAACAAAGTCTGAAGTTTCCATCTTTTCACCATCCCCATTGTTGAGATGTACGATTTCACGCATCAGCGATATTTCCTGCTGAACAATAATAATGTTTCGCAAAGTGCAGAGACAAGATGTTGTAGAGTAAAATAAAACATTACGTTGCAGTTGAATGATTCGGAAATGTACCACACTAGTTATTTAACTAGTTACTGTTTTTATTTAACAACAGTAACCAATCCATTGTGAATAGTTCTCTTAATTGTTAGCCCTTTGACGCGCGGCGGTTGCACCGTGAAACCACAATATTTCAGCGCTTTCACTACTAGTCGCAAAAAATGTGGTTAAATGATCCCAAAGCTGAAAAAGTGCAGCCGTTGCCATCTATCCATTTAACTACCAACAACGTGGCGGTCGATCGAATCGCCCATCTGGTGCCACAGAGCTAAAGAAGTTTTCGGAGACAGCTGGCTTCACGGCCGCGCACAGCAGTCTTCTATATTCACGTGAAAGTGATTGTGTTTCAAACTGGTCAAGAACATGGTTTATGCAATTATCACATACTCATCTAACAGAAAAATTCATAAAGACTCGATTTCGAATTGTTGTTTTCGATTACATTTTTTTTAAACTTTAAAAACAACTTTAAGAAAACAAACGAAATATTGACTACAGTTGAAAGCTCTATTAAGTGTTTTGCAAAACAAAATTCAAACTAAATTTTTATTCTCTAACAAAGGTCTAACTGTTCTAAAATTGCTAAATTTTCGAATGTTTGAATTCTTAACTAAAATGATCAATCATAAAAAATAATTTAAGTACTTTGAATACTCACATACTCATCTATATAAATAAAACAGAGTGTAAACTGTCCGTTTGTCTGTCTGTCTGTCTGTCTGTGTCTCGAGTAGCTCCGAAACGGGTGATCGTAGACCTACCAAATTTTGTACGGAAATTCTCCAAGACGGGTCTCGACACACCTCGAAGCGATTTTTTCGAAATTCGAATTAGAAAATGTTTTATTTTATGTTTTGTCCGATTTTTAGCGATTTTTCTTGCGTAATACATAATAACGCCGGTAATTACACTCGCAAGAAAACGATATTTACATCATCGTATAGAGGAGAAAATTTTCTTTTAAAAACTGTTTGTTCGGAATGTGTAACGTAATTTGCAGATTTTTGGGAATTTTTCAAATAAAATTAAATTTGACGCTGACTTTCGTAAAATATTTTTAAAACTGCTGCATCTTGAATTCTATCTGTCATAACTTTTTTATATTTCGGCAAAAGACGGAGCACACAATTCGCCCACTTTTAAAAGAAGAACGGAGGGAAAATATAAATTAAGAGAATTTTTACGAATTTTTAAGTGAAGAAGGATTTTCATTTCAATCGCAGCTGCTTATATGCTTAAGAATTTCGGTATGATATCTTGCGGTTTGGTTGTCTTGGAAACAGTAACAATGATTAAAATTGCCAGCTGAAAAAAATAAATAAAATTACTTTAAAATAACAGAGTTTTCACATGTGAAATGACGTCACGAGTCACTTTGACGTCACGCGTTTAAAACCCCTTTCGAAACTCAATCAGAATAACGGACTCACAAGCAAAACATACACCACGCATGAAATAATTCCATATTTTATTTTACGCTGCCAGAAAAAGAATTGAATGCTGTTTTTTCACCAGTGAATTATCCAGCATTATTTTCAATTGAGATTTTAAACGGGACACGTTTTCGAATCGCAAGAAATATTTTGCGGTGCTAAACAGGGCCTGATTATGGCAAACAGGGACCCCGCGCATTGATGAATTTTGGGGCCTCCATCTATGAAATTTGTTTTATTTTTCATAAAATATGCTTATAAAAAAGAATATTTCAGAACAACATTTGAAATTGGGGGCCATTTCGAGCCGGAGGCACTGGGCAAAGTCCCGATTTGCCAGTGAGATAATAGGGCCCTGGTGCTAAATAGGCCAATCTGACAATAATTAAACATACAAATGTATGGAGAGCTGTTTTAGTGGCAACCATAAAGTGAAATGATTATCGTTTATACTAATGCGTAAATTGCAAAAGTCACCAAAGAATAAAAGACTACATTCGTGGCAAATATCTAAGCCGTTTCTTTAAATTAAGTATTAACGACTGGAAAACGAAAATATATTGTATTGGTATCAATAAAAGATAGTATAAGTAATAGTTAGTAGATATGCTTGGGCAATATTGATCAAAGCACAATATACCGCATTAATAAATATTTCGTGAAACTAAGTGTTCTATTCCTTTTACAACAACCATCTTACGTCACAGCTAACTAAGCATTAAGTAATTCTACGTCACGTTAATATATCCCGCGGTAGTTTCAACAGAAAAGACTGTAACTGAACTTTTTTTTCTTGGAGATTCTGTTTTGTCACAAGTAGTCATGATCACATTTTGGGAAAATGTTCTCTTCTTGCCTTGCGAAGAGCGGGTACACAACTATTTAACTATAAAATAAAACGGTTCGCCACATCATGTAGTATCTAAGGTGGTATAACTTAAATCTAAAAAAGAGTATGATGTAGAAATGAGACATTTTGAAAGTTAGGAATTTTCGCTGCAAACCGTCACGCTTTTCTTTTTCTGATCGGCAATGACACCGACATAGTTTTTGTCATAATATTAACAATGGTCTCAGGTCAGTACTTATACTAACTTTACGAATAACGAATGAGAAACTTTACGCCAACAGTCAAATCATTTTGCTTATTTTGAGATTCCAAATCACTGGAATCAATTCAAATTATATGTAAGAAAAAGTTTCGTTCCCTACCGTGCGGAGAACGGGTACGCAGCTAGTCTTATATAAAAAAAAGAAAAGAAAAAAACTTATTTGAAGATTCGATTTCGGATCGTTTAGAGACTTAAGAGACTTTTTACAGTAAAAATAATTTTAAGAAAACAAACGGAACATCGACTACAGTTGAAAGCTCTTTTAGGTGTTTTGCAAAAAAATTCAGCTAAATTTTCATTCGCTGGCAAAGGGTGCTTGTTCTAAAATTCCTAATTTTTCGAATTTTTGAACTTTTTGCTAAAATAATCAACCATAAAAAATGTAAGAGTATTTGATTAAATAAATTTTCTTAATCACGCAGGCCTAGATCCCACGTGTAGATCCCCAATTGGCCTTAATCCCACAACACAACTCATTATTTTTAGCACTATATTTTGGGACATTAAACAAAAAAACTAAGAAAATCTGAAACACTTTCAGATTTTAAATAAGCAATAAAGTGCTATATATTAAACGCGTATCATAATTTATGCGTCGTCTCTATTTTTCTTCCTTATTCCATTAAGTTGGAAAATGTATCATTATTAATGAGTGTGTCGTACTTTTCTCCCTTGTTCCATAAAACCCCTCTTTGGAACCGAAATCTATCTTAAAATAACCTACTAAAACTCTTTTACAACCTCCGCCAAGCATAATCCAACTATCTATTACCATTTTAAATACTATTTGGAAAGTTTATCATAATCCATGAGTGTACCATGTGTTTTCCTTCCTTGTTCCATAAAAATTCTTCGGAATTGAAATCTATATTAAATATGCCTACCAAAACTCTTTAACAATTTTCGCCAGGCATAGTCAAAATACACTTCAACTTTATAAATGCCATTTGGAAGTGTATCATAATCTATGAGGGTACCGTATTTGTCTTCTCTTCCATAAAATACTTCTTCGGAATATAAATCTGTATTAAAATCGCCTATAAAAGCTGTTTTATAATCTTCGTCAGGCATTTTCTAACTATACTCGTAATATATTTATTATAAATTGTCGCGTTTTGGCTCCAAACTTAACGATCAATTATCAAAAATTGCAAACCTTGTTGGAATTTCAACATTTTATTAACGACCCCTCCATGTTATCTGGCAAACACATTTGAAAAGATCTTCACCGTGACAGTTGATATCTACAAAACCTGTCTACAAAATCGCGTAGACAAAATTCTGGGATTGAGCGAAATATCACCCTAGTGCTAAAAAAATCTTAATTTTCGTAATTTTGGTACCTTTGTGTTAGTATTAGATGCATTAATAAATCTGGTATTATTAATGTCAACACATATGTATTAGAACTACTTTATGGTGGAAAAATATGATTTCATAATCTGAAACTCTACATTACGCACACAGAGATTTGATGTTTTTATTCCTTACTGAAAATGTGACTTATGCTATACATAGTACTTAGTGACCATACACCGTTATTTATATAAAAGTGCTTCACTTGTCATTCATGTGTCATTTTTATGACATGCTTTATATTACATTCATTTTTACTCTAGAAGTGCTACTGAGTTTTGAAATAAGAACTTCCGAAATTTTCTTTCTGCAAAGTTATTGAAAAATAAAATTTTATGCTTCTCAATGCCGAAAAAAACCCCCCAGCTGTATATACAAATACGTGATCACAATTAATTACAGTCAAAATACCAAACAAAAAAGCACTAAGAATGCTTTAAAGAGTTAAAAAATGAGCTGCTATTGCATGTTACTTTCTATTATTAAAAAATTATAATTTTGAGATTTATAGCTTAAAAACATATACATTTATATGGAATTCACATATAGTTTACTTTTTTCAAACCTAAAATTGAATAAATCTGAAACTGGAATGTTTTGAAGCCATAAAAATTTGACCAAGTAATTATTGATTCTGAAGTAAAGAAATATCTATGCAATTATATTTTAAAAAAGTTTGAGAAAATAAAAATAAAAAAACAAAAGAAAAGCTCATATTTATTAGTAGTCTGGCTTTAAGCGTGAACATGATATAAATAAAATCACATGGAAAACAATTTCAAATAGTAAAATGGCTTTTTTAACACTTCAAGCTGATAATGTGTAAAAGCCTGAAAACTAGCCTTGAGAGCATATTAGAGAAAATTGCATGTATTATTCACGTTCCAACATAAGGTCAAAATAATTTTTAAATTGACTCTCAGCCAAATAGTCAATGAATTACGTAATACGTAGATGTACATTATACTGTGAGATTTTACTTTCAATAGGCTGAAAATGCAACTACACTGAAACTAAGAATTAGCAGTAAAACCGAGAATGCTTCACACTTTGCCTGTCTGTTTCGTTTCAAGTGGTTTTAGTGATAAAAGTGCAACATATTTATTTACCTGTCTATTTATGGGGTATGCTATGGTGCATTTAAAGAATTTCTGATACTGTTATGAGTGCCAAATGTGCCATTGTTTTATTTGATCCCAAGAAAGATTATTTGGAAGTAAATTTTAAGGAAAAATCAATGATTTAATGATGGATCTCACATATGCATTCGCAAATGTGTCAAAGGAATATAGTCAGTGGTTAAATATTTAGGTATATCTTTGATTTTATTTATATCATGCAATGCCTCTCTCTTTAGCTTCATACATTATATGTCGGTAAAAATGAATCGTGATGCCGGTTGGTGAATTTAGTAGCTATCTTGTGTATGCATGTGCAAAATAATCACTTAATTACTTTAGCTTTAATCAAAACACTTTATGCTTAGCTATCTTTATGTATAAAACGCTCACTTAGTCGCAAAATCAGGCTTCATCTGTGAAGTAAAAAATATAAGCTGCCAAACAGCCAGGCTTTATCTACCAATAGTACAAGCATGCTTGCAAAATCAGGCTTCCTTTTTGTAGGAAACAACAAGCATTGGTAATAGATTTTTGTTTATTTTCTCTGAAATATAATTTTTGTTTTATACTAAAATCAAATAATAAGAATTAAGAAAAGAATTCAGTAATAAATGAGTGTTCATGTTAATTCAGAGATATTTTCTATCAGCCTTCATTTTTAAAGGAAACGGCAAAAATTGGCGACAGATTTTTGTTTATATTCTCTGAAATATATTTTTTGTTTTATGCGAAAAAAAAGTATTCAGTAATAAATGAGTATTCACGTTAATTCAAAGATATCTTCTATGGATTAAAGAAAAGAAAACCCTTTAGAATATCTTTATCATTAACTCTTTAATTAGCGTTTGGCATGGTAGCGTTGTCTGCATTCGTCAGTTGTGCCTAGATGCAATTTGGCAGGTTTTTTAAAAACTTTCTTCGAAATGTACTCACTGATTTATTCAAACAAGGAATAACTTCAAAAATCCTATTATGTAATTCTCTAATGGTCTGAGGACGATGCTCGATGTGATAAACACCCATTAAAATTATTTGAGTGTTCCTGTAGAGGAACTACAAATGATAATGACACTAAATTTTTGATGGACAGATTCATTTTGTAATCTTTGACAACATATATCACTTTTGATTCGTTTGAAATAGCCTAATACCTATAAAATACGCTTTCATGAATGTCTGCCCAGAGAGCGTAATGCATGAAAAATCTTTTGGGTGGCCCTGCAAATAAACTATCCAGTCGATTGGAACCAAAAGTGGAAGTGCACAACAAGATGTTACAACAATCCTAAATATAAAGTTTCAACAATCTACGACCAATGGTTTTTGAGATATGCGAGTTACATACTACATACGTACGTACCTCCAGACGTCAAGAAAATCTGGTCAAAATGGACTTTCGATCGGTCAAAATGGAATCTACATGCATTAATATGAGCAAACATACATGCGTTTAATGAGATGTCCCGCAAAATTTCCCTAAAGTGAATTTAAACGTAGTCAAAATAGGTTTTTTTTTTCCGTCAAAATCAGGATATTGAAAGTTTTCGCGATCATATTATACTTCCTTACACTTCGTACAAGGAAGTAAAAATTATGTGTTTGGGGTATTTATACAAAAATTATTTTAGTAATTTGTGTGATATAATTAGCCTATTTGATGTGATAATCTTATGGATAAGAAGTTATATATATATATATATATATATATATTTCTTTTATTCTTCTTTTTAGACATCTCCAATTATGTATGCATGTTGTTAGTTTCGAATTTTGGTGGCTGTTAACTGAACGCAACTATGGCTTCAGAAGACAACATAAAGGAATCACCACCGGAGAAATTATGTCAAAAATCCGAGATCTTCAATGAACCCAAACCATGCACTGATTTCAAATCCACAAATGATGATCCGGATGCACTTTGCGGACTAGGATCTTGGACGCCCGACTGGATCCAAAAAGCTGCTAATCTAAAGCTGTTCTTAATTCTTTATTCCATAAACGGCCTCAGTATTGGCGCAAGCTTCACTTACTTGATAGGTTGCCTGTCAACTATGGAAAAACGGTACGCTTACGACACGAAGAAAAGCGGTTTGATTCTGATAGCAGAGGAGCTTGCACCCATACTGTTCGGTGTTCTTATTGGATATTTCGGAGGACTTGCCAACAGACCTGTGCTTTTGACTTTCGGAATGCTCACAGCGGCTGTAAGTAACTTCATCATGGCTCTCCCATATTTCATATATGGTCCAGGAAGTTTCGACGTCAGCCTAAATATTTCAGTCAGCAGGATTTCGGGTGCGAATGCTCAGTTTTGCGATAAAAGCCTGGACAATTCTGAAGAGTCTTGTAAAACTGATGTCGCAACTACAGCAGTATTAGTATTTGCATTGAGTAATTTTCTTAAAGGAGTTTCTGGAGTTATTTACTATACTATAGGAACATCATATGTCGATGACAGCGTAAAGAAGAAAAACAGTCCGATGTACTTCGGTAAGTATTGTATTTTGATAAATTTTGAGTACACTGTTAAAACAAGTGGTTCAACGTTTCACCATAATATGGTGCTGAATTAGCTGCATCCTTCCCAAGGAGAAACATTATTCCATTACTTGGTACTGTATCCAAGACCATGATTAGGTAGAAGGTTGAACCATGATTTCGTAAAAGTTTGAACCATGATTTGGTAAAAAGGTTGAACCATGATTTGGTAAAAAAGGTTGAACCATGATTTCGTAGATAGGTTGAACCATAATTTGAGAAATAATAGAACCATGCTTGTGCAGTAAGTTGAACCATGATTTGGAAAATAAGAGGGAAATCTGTTTACTTTTCACCAATGCATGGTTCAACGTTGAAATGATAGTTTTAACAGTGTAGAAATATACTAACATTTTGAAATATGTCAGTGGTATTCAATCTGTAAATAGCAAAAAAATATTTTAAGACCGACATATCTAACTATTGATATAAAGTAGTTTATCACGATAGGACAGCGTAGTTTATTACGATAGAATA
Source organism: Cheiracanthium punctorium (assembly GCA_038373885.1). Taxonomy (NCBI): domain Eukaryota; kingdom Metazoa; phylum Arthropoda; class Arachnida; order Araneae; family Cheiracanthiidae; genus Cheiracanthium; species Cheiracanthium punctorium. The sequence goes on from JAWZYV010015503.1 coordinate 1,112,786, forward strand.
TGATTTTGAGTAGGTAATTTTATATCCTTCAAGTAAGAGAAAGGAAAAGAAGGGAATATTAGTTTCATGTCATATTTGGTTGATGAATATCTTAATTCTGAAGCCGAAAAAAAGTTATTTTCATCGCATTAATTACAATTTATGTTATTTTAAGTATTTTCATTAGTTACATTGTAAAAGAAATTGTTCATACACCTAGAGGTCTGCGCCACCGAGCCACGCCGCCGCCGCCGGGCATTTGTACCACGCCGCCGCCGCCGAGGTCTAGGCCGGCTCGCCGACAAAGAACGCCGATTGTATGCCACAGCGTACAATTGGCTTCAAAACTTTTTAAAAAATTGTACCTAAACTTTCAACTACTTATAATTTTCTGGATTCTTCTTAACCTTGGCCAATGTTTCCAATTTATAACATCAAATTAAAAAAATTTTGAAAATGTTATCAATATTGACTTGAAAAAAAATAGCAGATAAAGTTAAAAGATGACTTGATTGTTTGAAGCGCAAGTTGCATTTCTATCATTAGTGGGAAACTGGGAAAAAAAAATCATAAAAATAGTCATTTTCGAAAATTTTTACAGAGCTATTTATTTTTAAATATTTATTTTTAAGCCTACATTATTATTAAGTGGACATTATTATTAAGCCAGTCCATAACCCCGGTCCTCGGATCAAATAGTACCGGGCCGCCAAGAAACATTAAATTCTTTGGATTTTATTTACTTTGTATTTCTCTCGGGTTTTTGCGACTTCGTCGTGTTTGTGTTGATTTATACCTTTGTAACAGAAGAAATATTGTGATTCTTTTAACATTTCTCTTTTCTTTTTGTTGTTTATTAAAGATTTCAAGATCATGAATTAAAATTTCTGTCATAAAATAGAGAATAAATGTTCTTTTCTTAAAACTATTCCAGACGACAACTCTGCCGGTTGAAATACTACATCACTTTATATTCATTTTTTTCTTTCTGGTGTAACTGTATTTTATTAAGGAAACATGTTTAAATGCAATTAAATTAACGCTATTAAATCAAACCAATCTAAATTAGAAACATTCAACGCCCCCGCCCTCCCACCCTTAGCGGACCGCGGAAAATTATCAAACGTTGACCGGTTCGTGGCGATAAAAAGGTTGGAGAGCACATATTTAAGCTACCTATCACTATATCATAGCTGCCAACCGTTCCGATTTTATTGGAACATTTTCCACCACTATTTTCGAACAATTTTATTTTAGATTAAAAATATCCATTTGTTTTATGCTCAAACTGCCGAGGAAAAATTAGTGGGGGCAGGCGTCGTACTTTGCAGCTGCCCGCGAGAATCAGATTTTTAAATAGGCGAGTAAGACCACTCCTTTATTCTTTCCACTCCACATCCTTTAATTAACGCATTAGAAGGAAAAATATGCAGAAAACGAATACAAAATATGGCTGGATCTGATCTGAATTCGGTCTGTAAAAGATTAGCACAAGAAACTGTTAAAAATACCATTTGAATTTTTTGAGTCAATGGCGTAATTTGATTGCTTTAAAAACTGCTCAAACATTGCTTTATACCTCAAAAGAACATTAAAGATTTGGAATGGTTTGTGAGGAGGTTGTGGAGAAAAAAAAAACACTTAAAAGAAAATGTATCAATTGTACACTGACAGCTCAATCTATCGTGAATGTGCTATAAGAGCAATATAAACCTATCCAATTTTGATAAAATCTATTGTTTCAGTTTTGCAGAAGAAATGTTTTAAAAGTGCACCGAAACGGCAGGCTCATACTCTGGATCCCCACCACTGGTCGAGCGCATAGTGCTCTGAACTGGGAGGCGGAATGTTCCTGGTTCAAACCCAGGTCGCGTCCGTCCACCTAACCGTTCGGAGTTTTCCGTCATTTCCTCCCAAATGCTTATTAGGACCCGTTAGAAAGACCCCCGGGAGAGCACGCCACACCTCGGCCTAGAGCCCACATGTAGCTAACTGGCCGTAATCCCAATTAAACCGTAACGTCAGTTTATACATAGGTGTGTGTGTGTGTGTTTGTACGCGTACGCCTATTTTCATTATGCTCTTTTTCAAAACAAATTCCACGCCTCGGCGCGCCGCCGCCGCGAATTTCCGTGCGGCGCAGACCTCTACATACACCCTCCAAAAAAGTATTCCAGTAAGAGATAAATTTCCTACGTTGGTTTTGTATATTAAAAATTATTCATCATAGAATATGAATTAGACTTTGTATAAGTAAAACTTTGCATATTTCTGTCAAGTTGTGCGTTTTTTAAAAACTCAATTGTTATTCTCAAATCTAAAATAGGAAATTTATCTCTTACTCGAATACCTTTTTTGTAGGGTGTACTTGTTATGTTTGATTTTAAATAAGTATCTCTCGATTTGTTTTTAGCAAACAGTTTGGGAGCTAATAAATGTGGATAAATGTTGCTCAATGCACTGTGTGTATATTAGGTGTATTAGAAAGTAATGTCTCTTTTTTACATAAAATTCAAAATAAATTAATTTCCAACAAGTATTGAATTACAAAGAACATCGAACTAAGCATAGGACTCATATTGTTTAAGTTTTAACGCGAGAATTTTATCGATAAAACTTTTTTTTTCCTTTCAGGAAAAATGGCCACCCTCACCCCTTTTTCACTTCATGTTTTGAAATCGATTTTTAGGTATTCGTGAAATGTACAGCAATAATTTTATGAATTCTTCTTTGAGATCACACAGGATTTGTGAAAACTAAGGAACTAAGCATAGGACTCATATTGTTTAAGTTTTAAAGCGAGAATTTTATCGATAATACTTTTTTTTTTCTTTCAGGAAAAATGGCCACCCTCACCCTTTTTTCACGTCACGTTTTGAAATAGATTTTTAGGTATTCGTGTAATGTACAGCAATAATTTTATGGATTCTTATTTGAGATCACACAGGATTTGTGAAAAAAAATGTTTTGGTCTCCCTACCCCCCTCATAAGTTTTGAATTTTGGATAATGCTCTTCGATTTAGCATTTAAGCTTAAAAAAAAATCACATATATGACAAATTTTGTATTATTACATCAGTAGTTTTGGCTAGGCAAACTATTGGCGTACGGAGAAATAACATTACTTTCCGGTACACCTAATAATTTTGAATGCATTCGTTATAAGTCCATACAAACAACTATAATAACTCGTTACTTAATACAGGTGCACTGTTTGCTCTTCGTTTATTGGGACCAACGCTTGGATTCTTACTATCATCGTTCTGCTTGCAGCTTTATGAAGATCCATTTTGTAAGTTATGAAATACTTAGGTTTGCTCATTATTTTCACCGAGTCCCCCAAAATCGATCCTTTCGGAAAAGTTATGAGTAATGTCTCAGAGATGAACCTTGCAATGGAGTGGTCATCCACAAAATGTCATCCAAATGTATAATCCATGCACGGAATCCTCAAATTAAGAGTAAAAATGAAGCCCGGCTTGAAAGGGTTAATTCAATTAATTCGTATTCAGCGCCTTATAAATAGGACATCATCCAATATTAAAACTATCGATGCTGGTTGCAAAAAATCACAAATGCTATTCAATTGTTCTATCGTTTATTTCCGAGTATCAATCCTACAAGGCTCAATGTTTTATCTGTGTCTGTAATAAATATGTGTGATAATGTTAGTGATTATTATTTGGGGAAAATGGTTTAAAAAAATAACCTTATGTTTTACTAGAAAATCGTCCCGCAGTGGACTGGGCGCTAACCTCCGTTCCCATAAGAACACGGCAAGTGAAGCAGCATCTGGCTTGGCCAGTGCTTGGGAGGGACTTCCCCCTCTCGGCCCGTCCGCTGTGGAACCGCGTACGCTGATGGGAGCGGGTGCACGTAAAATCCGTCGTGGCTCCAAAGTCCTCCAAGTTGTTAAACGATACCTCTGGGGGTGCCGATTTCAGGGGGTTGGTCCCTCCTCTGGAATGGGTTCAAAATTACGGGACCCCGAGCTAAGACGGACTTCCTCCCACTGGGGCTCATTGAAATGGAAGCCGCTCCTTCGGCCCATCGCCTGCCTATATAGAGGGATCTGTCACCGCAACGCGGTTGCCAGAGGGCATTAGCAACAACAACAACAACACTAGAAAATCAGTTTTGTATTTCAGTGTTGTATGTGGTACACTGGGCCTTAGCTATACTTTTTTGGTATTTGTTTTGAAATTTCAGGTTCCAAATCATTTCCTGATAGGACAAACACCAACACACAGTCTTTTTTTCCGGGTCCAAACTCTTTGCTAACTATTTTTTGGTCATTTTCTAAAATAAACGAAACCCCATTCGAAAGAGGACTGTTTAAATTTCAATTCGTTTTGTCAATGATGTGAACAGTAAGTACATCTACACACAACAGCCTGAATTATATCGTTGCTATCTATGTGTAAATACTCTTTAAAACCGACAGATGTCTATACTTGTATTTTATAGACGTAGAGGAATCATTAAAGTGATTGTTCCCCACATAGGGTACCAGGTGCCTTGTAGGGTTAAATTTTATTTCCATTTATTATGTATTTTATTTAAGCAAGGTAGCAAAACTTTTCTTTTTACGCTACAGCGTGACCAGTCTTATTGACCATTTCCCTGCTTGCAGACCAATGCAAATTAGCCTTTGAAAATTAATTTTCCAGAGGTATAAGATATCAATGCTGGACAAATAGGCCTGAATGGTCAAGTGATAAATGTCAATGAACTAACTCTCCGGTAGAATACAAGAGACAGTAAGGGATGTTAATCCCTAATTGCATAGTGATGGATATTTCCATCATATGTTTAAAACACGTTAACTGTTGAATTAGAGTGCGAGCCAAATTTCTTATGTCGAACTTGCATATCTTATAAATAAAAATGAAATTCTGTTTGTTTGTTTGTTTGTTTGTTTGTTTGTGGATTTGATTCGTATACAAATCCACAAAAATGGACCTATCGGCCTGAAATTTAGTACAGATATGTAAAATAATATAGAATAACTCATAGTCCACTTTAAAACTTTGAAAGTCCACCCGTTCCCGGAATTTAAGAGATTTTTTATGCTCTTCAAGCAAAAATCTTTCCGTAATTGTAACCCCTGTAGTGAAAAAAGTGTGAAATAAGGATCGTAGTTGCCATGTGTGGCGATTTTGCCGAATAAAATGTCGTTCGTATACAAATCCACAAAAATGGACCTATCGGCCTGAAATTTAGCACAGATATGTAAAATAATATAGAATAAATCGTAGTCCACTTTAAAACTTTGAAAGTCCACCCGTTCCCTGAATTTAAGTGATTTTTTATGCTATTCACGCAAAAAGCTTTCCGTAATTGTAACCCCTGTAGTGAAAAAAGTGTGAAATAAGGATCGTGGTTGCCATGTGTGGCGATTTTGCCGAATAAAATGTTTTAAATTCTCAAAGTAAAAATAAAAGAATAATAATGATTTTTTTTTGTTAGTTTATATTCGTAAGGTTATTTTTTTTAAAATTATAATATCGTGTGCATGGGAAATCAGAGCAGGAATGTAATGCTTTACACGCAAAACAATAAGAATTGAAGATTTCCGAGGCTAATAGGTAAATTATTTTAGTTTGGCGAAAAAATAAAATGGCTCAAATGCCGATTTTGTGAAAGTGAGTTCTAGCGGTTTGCACAGATTTCGACTTGGCGCAATTTATTGAGAGCTTAAGGAAATAGATTTTTGAAAACAAGTGCAAAGGTTTTATTAGAATACAGCGTTAAATTTTAATGATCCGTGAAGAAATAATGCAGTTATTAAGGGATTTCAATTGATCTATCTCCAGAATTCTCGCCAAATGAGTACATTGTTTTAAGTTGGGGGAATTCCGCCAAATTTCAGAAAATTGAAATCTTCTCATTTAGTACATCGGAGTAATGATGAATAAAACACGTTATAGTTGATAATTTTAAAAAATTCGGCTGTATTAAGGGATTCAACTTTTCAAATAAAGGCTTGCTTTACTTTTTCGCGGTCGAACCATTTCCCATATATTATTGCTGCTAAGTCAATGCTTCGAATGATTTCCTGAAAAAACGCTTGCAAATTGGCGTATGTTGGCACTTTGGCGAGGCTTAGATTTGAAACTGGATTTTATTTGAGACTGGGATATATAATGACACTGGTTATAGATAAAAATGAATGTTGGTATGAGTGTATGAGGTTGAAAAACTCCAGCACCGTTGAGCACCGTTGCACCATGAAATTTGGTCCACCTAAGTCTTTTATCATGGAGAAGCTTTTTATGCTATCCGTTTTCCTCTAACTTGCCACAAGGTGGCGCAGCAGAACGTCGAATTCTATTCCGTTTAGCCGTTTGCTATGCGAATATCGTCCAACCGATTTCGATGAAATTTGGTACACGCGAATATTAGAACACGGAGAATATTTTTCACTATCCATTTTGCTGTAACTTGCCTCTAAATGGCGCTGAAAAGCATCAACGTCTATACCGTTCGACTGATCGGCATAAAATTTTTTATACTTACACATTTGAGCACGAAGAATATATTCTAACTGCATTCCTTTTGATGTTACTCACCACTAGATGACACTACAATGCATTATTATTTTAACTCGCCACTAGATGACGCTACAGCAGGCCAAATTCTTGACCATTCAAACGGTCGCTATGAAAATCAGTATACATAGCTATTTGAACAATGAGAATATTTTGGCGTTATCCATTTTGCTATAACTCTCCACTTGACGGCGCTGTAGCAAATCATTACTTTAATTAACTACTAGATGGCCCTGCAGTGTATCACTTCTTGACTGTGGAAATGATCGTTATGAAAATTGGTATACATAGATAGTTGAACACGGTCGCTATGAAAATCAGTATACATAGCTATTTGAACAATGAGAATATTTTGGCGTTATCCATTTTGCTATAACTCGCCACTTGACGGCGCTGTAGCAAATCATTACTTTATTGAACCACTGGATGGCCCTGCAGTGTATCACTTCTTGACTGTGCAAATGATCGCTATGAAAATAGGTATACATAGATATTTGAACACGGGGAAGAGTTTGGCGCTATCCATTTTCTTATAACTTGCCACTAGATGTCGCGTCAACACATGAACTTCAGGACTGTCCAGCCGATAGGCATGAAAATTCGTATACATCGATATCTGAATGCGAAAAATATTTTCGCCGTATCCGTTTTGCTAAAACTCGCCACTAGATTGCGCTACGCCGCATGGCCTTCTGCACCGTACAAACGATTGCCTTGCAATTCGGTATGCATGATTATTGGACACAATATAATGCGATATCCACTTTGCTATATCTGTTTATTACAATGAATAGTAATCACCACAAATCGTAATATCAAAAAGTCCATTCATTCCCGTGCGAAGAACGGGTACTTCAGCTAGTAAAATATAGTTTTTGATAATAAGTGATTCATGTTGCGAATAATAAAAATATCAGATATTTCTTTCAAACTGCGTGTTTTTAGCAAGATTGATTAGTTATTCACAAAACTGACGTAGTAAATTTAACTTACATTCCTGAATATCACATGATCGGCAGCGAGCGTGTGTTAAAATTCACGCAATTAAGGGTTAACCACAAGAATACAGTGGAGGTGTCTTCGAAGATAATCGTGACAATTTAAAATTCTAAAAATAGCCGAAAAGACTTGTCGATATAGATCCACTGTAACAGAACTAAAAATTGAGCTGAACCATCCACCTTTTTGACTGCTAGCAACGTAGTTCTTTGTTGTCCTCGCTATAAACGAAAGAGTTTGGTTAACAGGGCCAAGAATCAAGAATCAACCAATTCATCTCTAGGAATATCGCAAGGTGGAGCTGGTTCCATTAAAATTATCTTCCAGCCGTCATTATTGAGTTTGGCGATTTAAAATTTTGTCTCCTTCACACGTGCTGACTCATTATTTTAGTAGGAGCAAAAAGAAAGAATCAATCTCTTAGAATCAACAAGAAAAACAGCATGTCAAAGGGTGGGATGCAGCCTCTCTAATGACGATTAATAAACCAGTTTTATTGACCGATTCCAGTTTTTAAAGCAATAATAAAACTGGAATCGGTCAATAAACTCGTTTATTGACCGCCATTAGAGTCTGCATCCCAGCCTATTTGTAGTAACTAAGGGCGAGATTCAAGTGAAACGCGCGCGATCGAGTTCGAATCGAACGTTTTTCAGTCCCCAGTTCCCAGTTCAGTCCCCAGAATGCTTCCAATGAACGAACCTATCGCGCTGTCACGTGATCAAAACACGATTGTTTTATTTCAGTTGAATAAGAAACATTGATATACTATTTCGAAGTTTCCCCTGTTCGACGCGAAAAACGTTCGAATTGTGTTTCACTTGAATCTCGCCCTAAATTGTATTACTGTACAGCCATCTTGCGAATTGCGTCATCTCCGCTTCAACCCAAAGCCATTAAGTATAAAAACTGAAATATTATTGCATATGATATTTATTTTAAGTGATATATTTTGCATACAAGTAATTTCATGTAAATCATTCTTTTAAATCTATTAATTTTTTACCATTTTAAAAGTTCGCTTTCAACAAAAGCACAAGATAATTATAATTTCAAAATTTCATTGTTTTGTTTTAAATATGAAGAAAAATTAATTTTTAAATTGAGATATTTTTATTAATTTATAACACTGCTGTTGTAACATCAGGTAGGAAGAGGAGAAAATGCAGGATCCTTAAACTTACACAAACAAAATTGGAAATCCAAAGAAACTTTAAAAAACGTTTAAAAAAATGTTCGAAGAACCCAACTCGGTATATATTTATGGAAAAAGGAAAGGGAAAAGACAGTAACTCAGAAACAGTGACATCATGTCTCTACATGTCTCTCTATCAGAGGAATATAATCTGTTCTAACATTAAACTAAATGATTTCGTATTAATAGGATTTGCTATGAAACAAACTCCTAAATTTTTTGTTGCTATTGCTGACGAGATAAATATTTCAGTCGAAAAAGTAAATGTTAATATTTTGAAAAAGATAAATAACATAGTGAATTTTGTATACTGAGAAAAAGCACATGTTTCTTAGGTTGACTTGGATAATATCGAAACTATTTTTTTACATATTTTGGAAAATGAAATCATTTAAAATCTACTAAAAAATTGATCTGGCCAAATTTACATATTTTTATCGCCAAGTAACTCTTTAACAATACTGGAGTAAGAAAAAATTCATTTTGCATAATTTTAAGGTTTCAAAACACTCCAAAACTATTTAAATGCTCAGAGGAATAGGAAATGAAAACTTAAAAACCCATTTTTATAAAATTGCCATTTCCACACACTTTTATCTATAGTAAAAGACTCCATGCGCATTAATTTTTGAACTATTTTTATTAAAATGGCCTATAGTTACTAAAAATAGCCTATAGAATGAATTCCCGTATACATTTTAATCATTTTTGAAACATTTAGGTTCCTAAAACGAAGCGAAAATTAGAAAATTGCTTTAATTTAGGAAAATTTAGGAAATATTATCATTTATAAATTTAAAAAAAAATGTTCATATTCTTAAACGCCCGTCCCTTGCATTCAGTAGCACTCAATTTTCTTTTGTTTATTCTCAGAGCTTTCACATAAAGCTTTTGAAAAAAGAAGTCTTAACATGTTATAAGGTTTGTTTTAATATTGCAAGCCACTGAAACAGCGCCCGAAATATATACATAATATTTCGTACTTTTCAAAATTCCTTGTCTCTCTAGGCACATTTAAAAAACAGCGATAAAGTTTAAAAAAAAAAAAAACGAATCTCAATTAATGGGAAATATAGTGAAAATAATACACTTTTGCCACTTTCATACACGATAAATAATTAAATTTATTCAGCAATTTTTTTTTCTCTGCTTATTACATTTAGTCTCCAGATTTTGTTTTAATATGGCCATTATGTTACCTCTTCATAGTTGAATTTCTCAACATGTGGCTATTCTCAGCATAAATATGCATTTGCCTTAACTCGTCATTAATTTATTCCGTGGCTGACAACTGCATTTGAACGGTTCTTACTTTTATTCAGTGTTCACTTTGTTATTTACTTTATGTTAAATTCTTATGTCGTTGAGATTAGTTAAATGACTTTTTAAAGCCTTGTGGAATTTGATGATAATAAGAAAAAAAAGCAAGTAAACGAAATGAGTAAACTCTAGATGAAGCGTTTTTTGTCCACTCTGTTTTTGTTTATAGTTTCATTTAAATTATGTTTTAACTTTTGTATCGAGTTAATTAAGTCATAGATAGATTGCTAATATCTAGTAACTAAGAATCTTAATAAATTTGCATTTGTAAAATATTAATAATTTTTTAATCAAGGAAACATGTACTGTCAGCATTGAACGTTACAGAGTAGATATATATTAATAAATAATTTGAAGAAATGCATTTATTTAATTATTATGGGACATTCATAATACTTGTTACCTGGGAAATTCTGCGTATAAGAACTAAATTACAAAAACATAAGGCTGTAATGATTATTTTATCTATTTTCTTTAAATAATTATTTTTAAAAGTTTAATGTTTACTAACAGCAAGCGAACATTTTTCTTCTTTCTATTCAATAGAAAAAAAAAACTTTGTCCTTAAAATGAGAAGAGTGCACGAATGTTGATACATTTTTATTAGAACTAGTAATAATAAGTAAAAGTTGTAGGAAAAAGAAATTTTTTCCATACTCATAGAACGGAGAAATTGTAATATTTTTTTGAGAATAACTTATACGCTAAATTGTTTATTAATATTTTTAAAAAGATTTTGTAAAAAAAAATATAAAACAATAACAAAAAGTAATGTTTCCTGCTGTATTTTTTAAATTAATTTTTCTTACTAAAAATTTAAATTACGAAATAAAAAATTACTATAGATTGTTCAAATTTGCAAATATGTTTGTTAATCGTGAATAAAAATGCATGTGAAGCTTGATCTTTATGGGGTAAATGTAGAAATAGTAGTCTTTTAAAGTTCTCAGTCCCCTTAATGTCATTAGATAATGACTGTTTCTCTGAGCGAGGAGTATCTTACTTTATTTAATTCCCACATAATCAAATATGCGAAAACACTGCCAGACAGGGAACAATTTAGAATACTGTATTTTGTTGCAAGATATTAAAGTTAAGCAATCAATGTTAATCTTGGATGCATATAGATTTGGTCAATCAATATGCCCCATTAGACCTCTGGCAAGTGCCATCAAAATTTCATTTTACAAATTAAGAATAGTTCTCTTTTAACAGTTAAGTCAGTGGTTCCCAATCTTTTAACATGTTGCCTCCCCCTCCCCTGCAAAGGATGACTTATGATTGCGCCCCCCTCACATTCTTCAGCATACACAGTTTGTTATTCTTCAACAATCAGCATTGAATCACCTTTTCTAAAAAGAATGTTATGGGTAAAGTAAAAATAAATAATTCAAGCGAAAATTAACATGGTTTGGAGTAAAAATAAAAATGATGATTTTTTTTCAACATGCATTGTAACTTGCTCTTTGCCTTTTTTTTTTTTTTTTTTCGTACCCCGTTGCAAATGCTCTGCGTCCCCCAAGGGGTGCTCCCCACCGGCTGGGAACCGCTGATTTAAACAATGACATTTTTTTTTTTTCAATACAGTAACAGAAAATGTTTTGAATAAAGATCGGCAAATAAAATTTTAAAAATAATTGTGACGTACAATTTTTACGGCAGAAAATGTAAAATGTGTTCCAGTAGCCCGCAGTCTTTCCTAACGCCTACCTTTGCAATACCGCCTAACTTTAATGTTAATCTTTCATAGTTTGTACATTTGTTTTAGATGATCCCGGCTATGGCACAGAAGATCCCCGATGGGTAGGTGCATGGTGGCTCGGCTTTATCATTCTTGGAACACTTATAGTCTTTATCTCTCTGCCAATGATTCTGTTTCCGAGACAGTTCCCCAAAAGGAATATTCCGTGTTCTCTGCGGAAAAAGAAACAGCAAAGCCCCAAGTCAACTTTAAAACAATTAAATGGTACGGTATGTGATTTCAAACATTATAAAAAAAGAACTAAAGTATAACAATCAGGTTAAATTCTTGCAGCGATAAACGTTAAAAAATATTTCTAAGCGAGGTAAAAGAAGTAAAATTAAAAGCTGCTTTATGCAGCTGCTTCAAATCACAGTATTCATATTTTATTTTTTATAATTAACTAAGATATTTCTTTGTAAATCTAATGAAAGGCTTTAGTAAAATATTATTATAAATAGTTCTGCTGCCAACTTTAATACAATAATATCTGTTCTCAAACAAATGCAATGTCAGTGTTCTGTTATATTTTGGAAATTTCCCAAGGCTTCTATGCGAAATGTCGTGCAAGACTAGGATTTTATTGAATTTGGGGATAAAAATAAATTATATAAAGCGCCCGGGTATATCCAAAATCCTACTATTGATGAACTGGAAGCTCTTGATAGTGTTTTTAAATAGTATGAAAAGTTTAAAAACTTTTTTTTTTGTGGTATAATGGTGTCATAATATAAAAAATGGGATATAACAACAACCAAGTAGCAATTCAATTCGGAAACCAATTTCTCACTTTGTTTATGAAATTATGAACAATGAGCCACTCTCAAAAAATGTTACAAATCATGTCCCTTGCATTCAATTTTCTTAAGTTTGTTGCCATAGCTTTCGAATAAAACATTTGATACAGTCTTATTAACATATCATTCGGTTTGTTTTAATATTGAAAATCATTAAAATAACATCCGAAATCTATACGCACAACATTTAGTACTTTCTCAAAATCCCTTGTCGCTTTACATAAATTTAAAAAACGAACAAAGTTATAAAAAATAAAACACTTTTCGATTAATGGGACACTTAAAGAAATATTATATTTCTGCCTCTTTTATACACTCTGCATAATTAAATTTATTCAGAAACTTTTATTTCTGTTGCTGATTACATTTTATCTTCAGATATTTATTTTATTTTATTTGTTTTTAATGTCCCCTATGTTACCGAATTTTGCACAGCTGAATTTCCCAACATATGGCTCTGCCTTATTAAATATACTTGCCTCATGTCGTCATTAATTTCTTAGATTGCTGCCAACTGCATTTGAATGGCTCTTTTTTTTTGGAAGAAAATAAATTTATTAAAATATGAAGAGTTACGTAATTTTCTTTAATTCAATATTCCTATGTTGCCTTCTTTACGTTAAACAATCATGTCAATAAGATTATAGTTAAATGCTTTTTAAAGCCTTATGGAACTTGATGATAATAAGATAAAAGCCAACCCTAAATACATTAAATGAAATAAGTAAACCCCATATGAAGTGCTTTTTGTCCACTCTGCTACGAAGAATTTTACGTAATTATGATTTAACTTTTATATTGAGATACTAAAGGCTTACATGCATTGTTTAAATATAGTAACTAGAAAAACAACAAATTTATATCTTTAAAATATTTTTTTTTAATCAAATAAAACCATACTGTCTGCATTGAAAGTATTAGAGTGGATATATATAAATAACTTGAAGAAATGTACTTGTTTAAATATTATGGTCATTTATGTTACTTGCTAAATTTCTTGTATAAAAACTACAATGACAATTTTATCTTTTTTCATTTTTAAAATGTCTGCTAACAGTGCATGGGCTTTTTTTCAATCTTCGTATTCAGCAGAAAGAGTAAATTTGTTTACTTGTAAAAGCGTATGAAGTTTGGTATGCTTTAGTAGATTTAGTTTTCTGGTGATGAATAGGAAAAAGTTGAAGAAACAGGAAAATCTTTTTCGACACACATTGAAAAGGGAAACTGTAATATTTTTTTAAGGGTGACCCTTATCTGTATTTTTAATAAAGTCCTATGACAACAGATCACATTCTTTTCCATAAACTCAATTATTTATAGGTTAGTACTTTTATGAGTTACAGGCTAGGCGTTAAAAATTTTAATATAAATATTATTATTGTTTTCATGTCAGTGGTTGGGGTAAAATGCATGAAAATGTGTATAAATTAATCTTAATTTTTTAAATATCAAACTTAGTAAAATTTTACAATACCTCATAAAAATATTCGAGCAAATAGGATGTTTTCTGTCGTTGCTTTGAAAATAAATTATTGCTCTTCATAAAAAGTATATTTTTCAACATATAATAATAACAACTTCTCAGATTTCTTTTACAGTATTTTAAAAGATAGAATTTTTGGCTCATATGATTAGGAGAGGAAATTTAGCATATACTACTCGAATCTTTTTTTTTAAGGGCGTGTGTAACACTAACCTGCTGTTTCCTCTTGCAGAAATGGGAAAAGCAATAAAACGGTTGATCAAGAATCCCATACTAATGTGCCACTACCTAGGAGGCGTTCTCCGAATTATTGGAGTATTTGGTTATTACGTAATGCTGCCAAAGTACATGGAAATGCAGTTCAGGCAGTCAGCTTCTAAAGCGAGTCTCTATTCAGGTAGGTTTTCCATTCAGTTACCTTCATACTAAAAATTGCCTAAAAATGCTTTAATTTTCCTTAGCTACTTGGGTAGCAAGAACAATAGGCAAAATCTTACTACCTCAATAAACAGATAAATATAGAGAGTAAGATAATTTATTTTATTTCGCTGGAATAAGATACGTAGGGAAAATAAGTAGGCGAGAGATGCAAAATGTATGTATTTCATTCTTTGCTGTGAGCATGGGCTGACAATTTCACATCTTCATACGTTTTTTTGCATTTTTGTCAATGGCCGGAATAGTTTTAATTAAGTTCAACATTTAGTGATAAAAAGTAATAAATAAATAAATTTATGTAATTAAAAACATTTTGTTAAGAGGGATCCATTTAGACAAAGCTTTAATGTTGAAATCACAATAAATTGTTTTTACGAAGCAACTAGTCTGAAAACTGTAATGTACAAGATTTAGAAAAGTTCTTGATTTTTGCGTTAACAAATAATAATAGTAATACATTCAAACCTCGTTAGTAAGCTACCTGGATAAGACTTCACTTCGCATAATACACCATCTTTCAGATGTAACGACATTTTTTATACGTTCTTCATATATTGTATCCCGTTTATTGCTTCACTATTTTTTCAACTACTCCGTCACTTTTAATAGTGCAATATACAAACTAGGTCCAATTTCTTTCTGAAGATTATCTACCAAAAGCACTTAATTTTTGTTGAGCACGGCTCTCAACATTTTTTCTTACAAAAATTGTTGCCTTATCAACAAATTTTAGGATTTCATCCAGGACTATTCTTCCTTTCGAATTTGGTACGATGGTAGATTAAATAAGACAGACTGTATAGTTAAATTATAAGCACTACGTACTGTCTTTACTTGCAATTTCCTTAATTTGTCATCCATTTTATTAATTTAAATTCTTATTCTATTAATTTATGTAAATTATAATGTAAGTTAATTATAGGCACACTTATCATATAAACATTTAGAATTTCATTTTGCATTTAATATAAATCCCGCTTAAGAAGCTATTTTTAAGTGCCCACAAGAGTGATGTAGTACCGAGGTTTGACTGGAATAGTTATTAATATTAAAGTCGAAAATCGATCATAATTTTAGTTGATTAATCTAAAGTTATATTAATTTATGGGATCCCTCATCAGTTATACAAAAGCCTCAATTATAAGTTTTTAATTTCGTCTTAAGATTTTATTAACTAGTTAAATGTAAGAATAGTTAAAGTAATTTTTGTTTTAAACAATTTTTTTTTTATTTAGAGCCCAATTTATGCGTTAAGATTTTCGAGGGAAAACGCCGTGAGAACTATATTTAGATCGATTTCGGAACTAAAAAGGACATTATACTGTGTTGATCTGTGGTAATCTTCTCCCTTCCTCCTGGGCTATGGTGGGGATGCTTGAAGACAAAGCCGTTACCCCCCCCCCTTTCCTACGCCACTGATTCAGATATTACATTAGTGACGTAAGAATTCCGAATGCGCGGACTAAAGAGACTACATGATTGCCATTGTCTCTCGCCGTCATTTGTAACTCTCACAAATAAAGTTGCGAGGGGGATAAAACCCTCGCAAATTGACGCCCAAGTTTTTTAACTTTCGTGCCAATTTGCGAGGACTTGAGAGTTTTTTATGATTTTAATAACACCAGAATTGCATTTCACTCGCAAACCTCTCTGTGAACAAATACTTATTTCTCTTGTAAACGTATCACCAATCGAGCTCTTAGGAAGTGTAGAATCACTTAAATATATATATGCATGCATTATTGCAGTAAAAAATCTGGAGTGACTCCACTCGACTTTTCGAACACTTGATATTTACCAAGCATATGAATAAATTTCATTCAACTGAATCGGATCTAGCATTCCGGCACTAGTGCACTTAAAATATTTTGAATGTATAAGAATACTTTTTTATAGCCCTGTAAAAACCTTTGGGCGTACACTCGCTAAATTTTATGCAGAATGCAAAATAGTGACCTAAAATATGTGTATCTCATTTGATGACAATTGAATGCACCATTTAGACACAAGCTCACTTTAAATGATTTGTGTTCTTAGGCCGAAATATATAAGAATTACTTTCTGCAAGCCTGTGAACAAACTATCAGCTCTACACTCTCCAAACTCTTTGCAGGTCTTGAGACCTTGACCAATAATATACATGCTCAATTTGAGCTCAATCGAATGCACCGTTTAGACACGCTAGCGCACTTTCAAGAATTTCCGTGAATAGGCTATAATGTGAAAGAAAACTCATTTATTCCCCTGTCAGAAAACTATAAGTCCTACACACAGCAAAGTCTAAGCATGTTGTGTGACGGTGATCTATAATATACATACCCAATTTGAACTTCTTCGAATGCACCATTTAGACACTAGCTCATTTTAAATGATTTGCGTCCATAGCCCGTAATATTTAAGAATTATTTTTTGCAATACCGCGAACAAACTATCAACTCTACACACAGCGAAATCTACGCAGATCATGTGACCGTGACCTTTTACGTACATGTCCAATTAGTGCTCAATCGAACACACTGTTTAGACGCTAGCTCATTTTCAAGAATTTCCGCCTATTGGCCATAATGTAAAAGAAATCTTTTTCGTGGCCCTATAAAAAAAATCTATTAATCCTATACATTCCAAAATCAATAACAGTCTTGCAACGGTGGTTAATAACATATATACCAAATTTTGAGATCAATCGAATGAGCCGTTTAAACGCTAGCTCACTTTCAAGAATTTTCTTCCGTAGGCCATAATGTAAAAGAAATCCTTTTTGTAGTCCTGTAAAAAAACTATCAGTCCTATACACACCAAAATCAATACTGGTCTTGTGACGGTGGCTTATAACATATATACCAAATTTGAGCCCAATCGAATGTACCATTTAGGAGCGATCGTGTTCACTCGCATACACACAAACACACACACATAGACACATCGCGTAAAAATAGCATAAATGAATTCAGATCTCAAAACGTGTAAATACACCAAAATCTCAAAGTCGAATTTTTTCATGATTACAATACTTTCCTTACATGGTACATTTTCCGAAAGTAATAACGGAGCATTTTCCCTTACAATAACTACTTCTGTGGCGAAATGCAGACGATATTCTAGATTCTCAAAATCCTCTTTTTAATTTCCGAACATGTATCCGAACAAATTTGGTATAAATATTACAGACAGTCGTCTGCAATATTTATACCATTGTGTGTACAATTACTGCTTGAGGATTTGTGCGTTAGAATTACTGTTTGAGCTTGAAAAATTTCCCCAAAATTATTTTATACCATTAGTCCATCTTTGAATAGAAAACTTGATTTTTTTATCTTAATATTTATTACGTTCATGTTGTTTATGTTCATGTTTATATCTGTATAATAAATGTATTTTTCGCCTTAAAAGAAATTTTCTTAATTATATGCGCATAAGATATTCTTGTTATTTTTCTAATGAAGATTTAAAACTACTGCGTTTACCGAGATCGGGAAAAGAAAAATTCAGACCTTCATTTATAAAATTAAAAAATATAAATATAAAATTTAAATCGCCAAAGTCTAATTTATTATCCCGATATAACGTGGAATTTGTGGGTGTTAATCATGTCTTTGAAATGAGTTGAACCAATTAAAGTCATTTAAAGAGTAATAATGTAAGAAAATCCCAATTTAAATTGACAATTTACTAACAAGCGAAAATTTGTCTTCAACTCAAAAGCTTTTGATATGTACCCGATTCTCCTATTAGCTAGGTTAACTAAATACATCTATATGCAATGATCTCTTGTTTCTATCACTTTCAATTCCAATTTCCAAATGGAGGGGGGGACGCAAAGTACTCTAGGGCCACCCCTTAACATAGTTAACATGTCGGTGCAAAACCGAAACAATCATAAATAATGTAAATTCAAATAGAATACTTTTATTTGTTTTCTCATTTTATGTAAGTTATTCGTTGTGTGTCAGAAAAATTGTCTAAAATTTGTTATACAAGCTAACTATTCACTAGCGCAGTAAAAGTACTCTACTCCATTTAATATGAAATGGGAACAGGGCCGTAACCAGAGGGGGGGCTACGGGGGCTGATCCCTACCTAGCCGGCTTTCAGCCCCCCTAAGATTTTCAAAATTTTTTGTAAATTTACAAATAAATACGAAATTCTAGAAACGACTGATTTTTAACAATCGCTAAATTTTACATCATAAAAAATACCCATTGTTTTGGGAGAATTTCTCATCACAATGGCCAGATTTCTATACATACGGTTAATTATTTTGCTGCTCTTGGCTGCATGTAGCATAGGTTTTCGGATTTTTCCGAGAACACGAAACTGCCGGTTTCCTTTTAAGTTCCTTACAATTTTATCTTTAGAATTATATATTTAAAATGAAAAATAAATGTACTTTTCAGTAAATTTTTATTATAAAGTTTAATTGTTAACATTTTTTTAATTTTACAATTATTATTATTGGATAGCATTTAATGAATTAAAAAAGGAACAATTAACTAGTAACTACGTCTTGTGAAGTATTGTTGTACAAAAAATTACTCTAACCGATATCCAGTACTGCATTCTCTCAAAATATCATTTGAATATTTTTAATGAAATCTCAATGAAAAAATTATTGCATTTTGAAGCAAATACTGTAGAAAAAAGAAATGTGCAAATTGAACCCCCCCCCACCCTTCCGCCTACTAATACTTATATTTGTCCCCCCCCCCCCCAAAAAAAAAAAACTAGATTCAAAGCCCTACCTAACATTCCATCCTAGTTACGGCCCTGAATGGGAATATCTTTGACGAGCACATGTACGTTTGCATTTTATTTTCAATTTTACATCGGAAAAGGATAGCAGTCCTGGACAATCAATTACAGCTGCTTCCCTTCGTATTTAGAACTGGGCAAATACTTCGAAAACATCGTTAAGAAAGAAGAAAACGAAAACTAGTATCATAAAAGAGATTTTATAATTTTCAGGCCCTGCTAGTATTATTGGAATGCAGTTTGGAATTTTTCTCGGAGGCGTTTTAATAAGAAAATTCCGTCCTCGACCACGTGTTCTGACCGGTGGAATCGTTATCACAGAAACATTTACCATTCTTGCACTTACATGTTGCATGCTCTTAACATGTTCTGTTAGTGATATTCCAGGAAAGAAAGCTGCAGCCAATCCTTTGTAAGTAGATTATTTTTTTCATTATTGCATTACGCATATTAATTATATTCTTAACCATTTTTTTTCTGTGCTACGTGTAATAATAAAAGGAAGAAAAACAAAACTGTCTGACTGCTCCATTGTCTTCTCTGTCCATTTAGTATAGGAAGAAAATCAACACTATTCAGTTCATATTTTATTACTCCAAAATCACGCGATCAAAGTATGCTATTTGAATAATGACAAGTATAAACCACCCCTACCGTATAGTTTGAGTATAGAGTCAGAGTGCAAATCATCCATTAGCCATTCTAATCTTCCAAAAATTATTTATTTGTTTACCAGAAAACAGAATAATCAGAAACAGTTTTCTGTGGCAGCTGAAAGAAGTAATAAAAATATCGAAGCATATTTTAGTGCATTCGGATATCTATCATTGAAGTTTGATAAAAGTATAGGGCTGTGGCGTAGGAAAGGGGAGGACTCAGGGGGTTTGAGCCCCCAACTTATACCCTTGGTAAAGAGCAGAAAATACACCCAGATCAGCCCAGTGTGGTGTCTTTTTCAGCATCCAGAAATGATGGTAACACACTGAGTCCACGACAAATTTACTGAATTGCTCCGCTCCTGGTACAGGGTGTTCAGGCAATAACACCCTGGTTTCAAACATAAAATTCCCAAAAACAAAGATCAGTGAAAGGTTGCAGGAAACGGCGTGTTTATTATGTAAGATGTAAAATTTTTTTATAAAAGTTTAGAAGTAGTATTTACAAAAATCGCTAACAGATGGCGCTTTAATCGCAGGGCTCCAGACTAGATTGGCTTCCGTATTCTCCTGATCTGACTCCTTACGACTACTTGCTGTAGGGATCATTGAAAGACACTGTCTATTAGAACCATCCTAACACGCTGAACGAAATTGAATCGTAGACTTTTGTGGCATGTGAATCTATTGCCGTTGAGACATTACGGGTTGTGATGACAAATTTCATTATCCGTTTACGACACTTTTGCATGTCGAACGGTGGTTATTTCGGAAAAAATTGTGATGTGATTGCTTGCTGAGAATGAGTTTATACGTGATGATCGTCGATCGATTTTGATCTGCAGATCCATCTGTTAACAATGGCGTACGGAAGGGGGATGTTAAGGGATTCTAACCTCTCTTGCCAAAGATATTTTAACGAAATATCCACAAAATTTTTATTTTTAATGCAAAAATTTCGCCTTTTAATATTAAGATTACGCACATAAAGTTCACTCCCCTTAAAGGAAATCTGTGCACAGCACTGTTTGTTAGCAGCTATTGTAACTACTCCATGTCTGGTCTTCGCTTCCCATTTCGGTAACCGGCAACTTAATTGACAACATGGAAAGTCAATGCCGTCAAAGCATTCAAGTTAGGGGTGGGGGAACATACCCCTTATTAAAACTCATTTTGCTATGTTTCTATTATTTTTTCCAATGATCTTTTCCAGCGAGATTGCTTTTGTTGTTGTAAATCACATTTTTGCATTTTTCTTGTGTAAACTTCTATGTTGCAGTCAATACCTAATTGTTTTGTTCACATGTCATCCAAATTTGGTGTTTCTACGTTCATTCATTTGCAAATTAGGCACAAAAAAAAAACCCTGTTGTTCCTTTTTTGGATGCCAGTGTAATTAGATTTTAAAGTAAAGGGAAACACGGTAAATTAATTTACTATAATTGGAAGTTCTTCGAGAAATCGTTTTAACACAAACTGATATGCTAAGATTAAAATTAATGTTACACTGAATATTCATTTTTAAGGTATAAATGTTACGTCTTAAAAATACAGTAGAACCTCGGCTTTTCGGCGTAATTCGGACAGATCCTACATCAGATAATCAAAATTGCCGGATAATAGAGAATCTTTCAGTAGTCATCTAATTTAATGTGTAACACCGAGATCGGACTTAGTGACTATTTAAACTGCTCAATAAATAAATACGGGGACAGCACCTAGCTATTTTTTTTATGGCCCAACCTAAATTACCGGGATGACAAAAAATCGCCTTAAATTTTACGCCTACAAAAAATTTGACTCGCCGTAAAATTTACGGCGAAATGTTGGCAACACAGGGTTGCAAACGTTTCGTGTTAATTTTTACGGTAATATCTTTTACGGTGAACCTTCCCAGCAAACACACACAGGTTCTCTGAACGTCTATTAACGTTCAGAAAACGTCTTCTTAACGTTAATAGACGTTCAGAGAACCTGTGTTTGTTTGCTGGGTTCATCTTAAAAGGGACCTAATTTCAAAAGAATTCTAAGAAAGGGAAACCAAAATACTTATCTATGCAAGTAATTCGGAAAGGACGCCTGATTGTAGAAGGAATGTTAAAGTAATCGGAAAAAAAAGCCTAAAAAATGGATTTTGGTTTGCAAAAAGTGTCGTTTAAAAGATTTCTGGATTATGGACGCTGAAAAGGAAATAAGCAAATCGATTGCGGTGAACAGAAATTACCAATTAAACAAAGATTGGATAATCGAGGTTCTACAGTATATATTTTTGCAGATTTGACCTCCAGAACGAATGCAACGCTAACTGCAAGTGTACAACAGAAGTATTCACTCCGGTTTGTGGTCCCGATGGTAAAACTACATACTTTTCACCGTGTTTTGCTGGCTGTAGCGACGATGGCAACAAGACTGCCAAGGAAGAAGTACGTTTCAAAACGTTTACTAAGATTAATTTTATTGAAACAGGCGAAAGCCTTCTTTTAAACACTGAAGAATTACGTTTCCTGTTAACACTGAGGAAATTATAAATCAAAGAGTTTACCGACCAAGCTAAATTAATTTTAGAATTTTTTTTTTTTCATAATTTCTTGAATTTTGACTAAATACCTAAAATATCTTCGTAATCAGAGAAGGTCATTCGCACTTTATAAAATGATTTTCACATTTAATTTTTGCATAAATATGCCACATTTTTTTTTCAAATTTAATATATTATCTATTTTATTAAAAATGCAACTGCTATTTTTACACCGCTTTATAGTTTGGTAATGCGCATATTTTTCCTCTGAAAGTGTAGTTAAGTAACCTTTGAATCATCTGTCAGTTGTAACAGTATCTCTATTCTAAAAAAAAAAAAAAAAAAAAAGGCAACGGCCGCTGCTATCGGCGCCGCCGCCGTTGCCAGAAGCTTGTTCTGCTATCACCTCCGAAACCGTGGGGATTTGAGTTTTGACGAAGGAGACCACGGATTCAGAAAATTCCGAGGAACCTGATATGCTGACTTAAATTTCGAAATTCTAATTATTTTAGAATATATTAATAAAAATCTGAAAAAATAAGCATAATGATTCCTAGGATTGTCAAATTCCGCCACCATTAATCATGTATGCCTTTGCAACAAAGCAATTCCTGCGAGAAATTTACAAACATGAAGTAGAATTTTAAGCCAAATTAAAAAGTAAGTGAAATAAATAAGTCAACGTGTGTTACTCAAAGTTCACAATTTTCAAATAGTATGTTCTCTTAGATAAGAGGAGTTTAAAATTGCCGCCAATTCTTTTTCTGATACATTTTAATAATAATTATAACTGATTTAAAAAGCGGCATTTTGGCATCAGATACATATTACAGTAATGCCGGTTAGGTTCAGCTTGGGTATTTGCCACTCGTAGAAATATTTGGCGGCATTCATTATGCTATTATTTGCAAGTATAACTTGGATATTTGTCCGCGCGGCGGGACGATATACTTCGCGGTGCTAAATAAAGCAAACTACAAAGGATTATGTATACGAATGTATGGATAACTGTTTTCACGGCAACTTTGCATGAACAATGATTATCATAAGTACATCGCCAAATAATGAAAAGTCGCCATTAGAAGCAAGATAAAATAGCTGTTTCGTAGTTTATATCAAAGAAAACATATGAAGCACTGTTTTCTTATAAATAATTATTAACTATACGTATACGTAAGTCGCCAAATTATGAAAAATCGCCATGGATCGCAATTACGCAAGGTTTTCCACAGGCTTTACACGATTAAAAATAAGGTAAAATTGAGGAACGTGCAAAGAGGAACGTGCAAAAAACAAGGAATGCGTAGCTCGGTAACAATCTATCAGATCCAATCTTTAGATTCTGTCAATTGTGCCTTTTTTTACGAATAAACCTTATTAGGGGCCGAATGCCTTATACGAAAAGTGAGCGTAGAGTCTAGGGGCTTTGGCTCCTAGTCATTAAAAAAAAATCTTACATTCTACTATGAAGTTAGACCTTTAGGAGGTTACACTTCCCTTAACACCAGTCGTGCATAGAGATGGTGCGACACCTCACTCAGTAACTGGAGTCCAGTCAAAGTGTAGCCATCGAACAGAAAACAATATTCACAAATTTTGTATTTATAATGGCGGTGAAACATAAACAAAGAGTCTTTACATTTATTTCATGAGTGATAAATTTTAAGACAAGTTTAAATTCACGCTTAACTCAAACTCTTAGTGAAATCTTAGAACTAATATTAAACTCATATTGCATAAATACTCTCAGTAATAAACTCAAAGCCATTCTCCGGCTTAAATATACATTCTTGGAGGAGAGAATAGTATGGAGTAGACATGAGGGGGGAAAAGTGAAGCCACAACTGCCACCGGTTTTTCCTCCGTCCGCTTTGTTCTTCAATAGGGAGAAAAATGAAGTAACCCAACGCGTAGCCTTGGGGAAGGTGGGGGGGGCGAGGTGTTAAAGAGCCGTTTGGAGCTCATACGATTTATCAAGCTACGCCTCCCCCCCAAGGTTACGCGTACAGTTACTTCATTTTCTCCCCATAGAAAAACTAGCGGGTACCTACTCCGTATTTAAAATTCGTTCCACAAAGCTCGTAACAAATATAAACTCATTTTTTTAATCATCTCGAGATATAACATCTTTTTCCTTTTTTTACTCATTGTTGCCGAGGAACCACGTGAAAAAATAAAAATAAATAAACAAATGAATAATATAAAAATAAAATTTCGCTCTCGCGTTCAAAACCTCATTCACACGCTGATTGGAGAAATAAAAGATGCCGTTTCTGAAAAATGGCAAAACCTGCAAAACTGGCTAGCTGTCAGCGCGGGAAATGTTTTACTCTTTGACCGCTAGAAGCGCTGAGGGTCACTCGATTTCTAATGTTCACACATTTGAAAGGTAGTTTGAAGAACACAAATCTCAGCAAACAGCTGCGGAGAGTGTTATCTTCTATAATCTAACTTCGCGTTTTCTATATTCCAATCAAAAGAGTAACAGACGATTATTCTGAATTTACCAAATTTTTATCTTAAATTGCAAAAAAGAAAAATAATGCAATTTTGTTTCCATAAAATGGGTACGACATTCTAAATATTCAAATTCTTCATTAAAAGTGTATGATGAAATACAGATTAATATGTATTTCCAGTTACAATTAGATGCATTTCTAGTTTAGATACATTTTAATGAAGCCAAATCTACAATATCAGATATAGAGCAAACCTAACCTGATAGTAAAGGAGAAAGCTAGAGGGGCCATTTCACTACTCTCCGCATGTATCGCTCCGATACGCATTTCTCCAAATATTTGGCTGCCAACATCACAAAGCAACCCGATCACAGGGCAAATCAGCAGTACTAAATTCTCGCCAGCACAAAAAAGGTCACCATTGGTCAAGCGTCTGGGAAGGCGTTACACCTGATTTCTGACTTAACTTCTTAGTCCTTTTAATTATTGCATTCAAGCAACAGATATGCAATTATTTTACAACATATACTTCATTTTAGCACTTAAATAGTTGAAAAATGTCTTAGTTCTGTAATAAGCTGGGCAAACGGAAAGAACTATTTGAGAAAGGCGGAATCACATGGCCGATAGCTTTACCTCCACCATCAGGTTAGATTTGCCCCGAGTATAGATACATCTCTGGCATTTTTATTAGAAATATTGTTTTGCATATTTAATGTTAATCCTCATTTCATTATTAAAATAAATTTCTTATTTTTAAAGGTATTTACGGATTGTAAATGCGTCTACAACGAAGATGGTGAATTTGTAATAAGAGACACAAATAACGGCTACTGCGGATTTCAATGCCAATGGATTGTGACGTATGTGGTTATTTTGAGTTTAGGAAAATTTATGTCGTCTACTGCAAGTGTTGGAAACGCTCTTATATCTCTTAGGTGTGTATATGATAAACAATGGGAAAATGTAATCGAAATCGGGGGGCATTTTTTTCCTGACTAAAAGTCGCCCTTCTTTTTTCTGTCTGTTTCTTACCTTTCGTTGAATGTTATCTTGTGTAACGAAAACAGGAGCAACGCTTTGGGAACGCTATGTTGTTGCTTTTTTAGTTTCGGAGCGAATTCATTTCATCTCATAATGTTTTAAGGGAGACCGAGAGCTTTGGACAATCCCATTGACTCCCACGTTAAAATCTGTTTCACATAATTTTCTCTCACTTATAAGTTCGATTTTGATTCTGTTTTTTGTGTATATGCAGAAAAAAATATCAAAGATTCAGATGACGCAATTTTAAATGTAATAAAAATGTAACGCAATTTTAAATGCAATAATAATAAAAATGAATTTCTGTAAATCTGTATGTGTGCGATCTTCAGACAAATTTACAGCAGGCAGAGCTCGGAAAGTTTGAACATATGGTAAACTCCAGATGTAGTGAACCCGTATATAGTGAACTTTCGGCTATAGTGAACGCAAACCTTTAATCCTGAGTCACATACAGTATCTCTGTTCACGATCTAGACACTTCGGTTTTAGTGAACTTCGGATATAGTGGACGAAATTTGATGATCCCCAGAGGTCCGCTATAACCGGAGTTGACTGTGTATAAGCTCATGACTTCAGAAATGTGCACATGAGACCCAGAATTTTGAAATTTTAATTACTTTTTAAATTTTAATTAAAATCCGTTTTTAAGCTGTCATGCTTGGCGAGTTTCACCCGTATAAAATAATTCATGCTTTGTAACTAGCAGGAATTCTATTTCTTCAATGAAGAATCGCGTGCAATTGAAAACCATGAAATATCATAGAAATTACGCCAGTTTTACGCCAAATCTATCTATCTGTAATAATAAAAATGAATGTTTATAAATCTGTATGTGTGCGATCTCAAGACAAATCTTCAGCAGGCAGAGCTCAGAAAATTTGAACATATAAGCCTATGACTTCGGTAATGTGCACCTGAGGCTAAGAATTTTGAAATTTTAATTGTTTTTTAATTATTAATTAAAAACCGTTTTTAGACTGTCATGCTTCGCGAGTTTCGCCAGCATAAAATGATTTATTATTTTAAAATGAAACAGAAATGTTATTTGCAGAATCGCGTGCATTTGATAAATATGCCAATATGAAATGGCATGGAAATTACGTTAAATTTTATGCCAAATTAAAAAGCATAAGAAAGAATTAAGTTCAAATGTGTTTCTTAAAGATCATAAATTTTCAAATCCTACTAATACTATAAATACGAAAGTTAACTATCGCTTCAATACATTTTGTTAAGTGAGTTTTAACAGAGTGGTAGATGTGTAGCGAGTTGCAGCGTTTTCATTATCTAAAGTATAGCAATAGAGACGTAACCTGCATTTACAGTATTATTGCGAGATAGTGCTTGGTATATAGGGTTTGTATAAAAAGTATCGGGAAGTTTCTGAAAAATGGATTTATTTGAGTTTTAAGGTTCGTTCAAGACGCTCTTAAGGTTAAGCGTGCAAGCTTGGGCGGATGACTTTTTAAGGGGTTCTAACGCGTATTCATGTTACATCTGGAGAAAACCGCCTGAAACTCCAGACCTTTAGATTATTGGCCGCACGATAGGCCCGAACCTGGTACGTTCACACTTCAGCCCTCTACCATGCTCAGTGTCTTTATCCACTTGGTCATGATGGGGCAGGAAAAGAAAAGTACTCAAGAAAGCATTTTATATGAAAAAAATGCAAATAAAAAAAATAATAATTATATAGCCTTTTTTTAGCAGCAAATATTCGCGTAACCATCTCGCGGTTTCCACCAAATCTTCGCGTAAATACGGGCTAGGTCCCTTAGAAAATCCCCCACGGAGGGCATTCTCCCTATAGGTCTAGGATCCCTGTGCAGTTAATTGGCCTTAACCCACAAACATTTAGTAGTAACTAAAATTAGAGGGTGACCTGTATGAATAAATCACTACAATTCCATCATTTTCTATATAGGTCATAATTTAATTAGTTTTCGCTGCGTTAAGTTCCTTTTATGTTTGAATTCCTTCTTAGAAATACGGCGTGTCCCCGAACTTTGTGGGGTGGTACAGAACATCGTTAGAAATCATAATTACGTGCATAGGAAAACATGGGGGGAAATCGAAAAGTGACGCTGTGCGTGAACTTTCAAGGTCGGCACGTGTGACTTCCTCCTCGTCATAGCTGCCAACACTTATGCTTTTTTCCAAGAGATTACCTTTATTTTTTGGGAGTAATTTGATATTTAAATAAATCCAAATTTTTAATGTAAAATAAAGCTGTTTGAAAGTTGTGGTATATAATCTTCCGAAAAAAACCCGCAAAAGGTTGGCAACTATGACAAGGAGGAAACCACACTTGCCGACCTTGAGAGCCCGCTTGCAGCACCACCTATCGATTTCCGCTCATGCTTGTAATTGTGGCTCCTAATTGTGTGCTTGTAATTGTGGCTCCTAATAATCCTAAACTAATTGTTCGCATATGTAATTGTGGCTCCTAACGATGTTGCCTACCTCCCATATAGGTTTGTACTCGAAGTTCCAGAACATGCAGTATTTGAAAAATCTTGAATATGAAAAGTGTGTTTCATGAAACGACTTTTAGATATGATAAAAATCTATGGGATTTTGCTCAGTTTTTGACATTCCAAAAGAAATTAAATGACTTATTGTCCAATTTTTGATGCTTAAAGTAAATGCTCGCAGTCGACCATTTCATTGAATATTTTATGATTACGCATTCAAGCCCAGACAGCACATAAGCTTAAATCAAGCTTGACATTTCTTTAAATTTGACGTATTAATACAAGCTTGACAGTTCAATTTATTCTAAGCTTGCAGCAAGCTTGGAGATTACAAAAAAATGAGTCAGCAAATATTTTTTCCGCCGAATTTAAGTCATTTGAACTGTCAAGCTTGAATACAACTTGATGACTACTTGATTTGGAAAGCCACATAACAAATAATTTATTATCAGTCATAAATGTACTTGACCATAGAATTAAAAAAAAGATTCTACATTTCCAAATATTGAAATTCTTCAAAATAAAGCACAAATATACTACAAAATTGATTTCAAAATCAGTCGTTTGTCTCGATTATGGCCAATATTGCCCAACATGAGTGTTGCGATATTGAAAGTTTTAAAACGTGTGCTGCTTTTAAGTTTATATTATGCTTATTTCCCTATTAGTAGAGTCTTTAAATAACACATAACATTATTTTAATTTTGATTCATCCCATGGATAGATAAAAGATGCAGATCGGCATCGGGCAGTACTGATCAATCCCGCCAAAAAACGGCGTGACAACCATAACAGTCACTGCAAATGTTAGCCATGCCACCTCGAGTTAGATTGGCATGGTGGTTAGGACGCTAGCTTCCCATACCTTAGATACCGAGATCGATCGCGGACGCCGGACGGAAACAGATTAAAATAACTTGAGGTTTCAGCGTAGAGGGGAAAATGCGTGGAAAAATAAAATATATGGGGCGAGTTCGCCGACCGGCGCCCCATGTATTTAGAAATTTTTTTTTAAGGAAAAGTTTTAGCGTGTAGTAAGCTTGATTAAAGCTTGCTATGTCAAGCTTAATGCAAGTTGGGCAAGTGTAAACTTGAACACTTGATTCAGGCTTGCATTAAGCTTACACGCTTGAAATTTTCAAACTTAATTAAAGTTTTTTGACTTGATAAATCAAGCTTACTGCAAGTTTGATGCAAATTTACTGTGCTGTCTGGGAGAGACTACCGACTTATTTAAATAAAGAAAGGAATGTATTTTATTATACCGCCTATCATAAAAAGCGCGAGATAATATTATTTGCGTGAGAATTATTAAATTTGTATTTGTATAACATTAACTTTGAAGTTAAAATTAATTAAACACTTTGTAAAATAATACACATAAATAAAAATACCACAGGACGATCGCTACACCATCCACACAGGCAAGAAGCTTTTTCCAACCTTCCTGCTTTTACAGTTGAGGAAGGATAATCTTTTGTATCACCCCAAACGATAGCCCTCAGTTACTTTTATTAGTGCTATTTTACAAAGTTCTTAATCAACTTTAACCTTTAAAAACCAATTCTTTGTATACTTAATTTGATGTTTTGTAATTACATGTTGAGAACAAATTTTTTTAAGTCTCTTTTAAAACATGAATTTTGTTTAACGTTTTAGGTGTGTGGACCCAGAAGATAAGAGCATCGCTTTGGGAGCTTCAACGGGAATATTTTCTCTACTCGGTAATACAGTTTTTTTCCCTATCATTCTTAAAATACTTGATAAGTAATAGTTTTTATAAGAAGAGATGTATTAAATTATGCAGATTTTTTTCCCAACCTTTGATAAACCATATATAAAAAAAAGACAAGAGTAAAGGTGATTTTGCAAAGAAAGTTAAGCCCTTTTTGGGGTTACTTTTCGACATAGTCAGCATGAAGATTCAGGTTCTTATCGGCAGATGAAGTTTCCGATACCCCCTTCGAAAATGGTGAGTAATGTGAGATTGACCTGAACGTTCTTTCGAAGCTCCTCATCCGTTTATTGGTTATTGACTTAACACGGAGTGATTTTCATATCTTCTCAGTAGGGATGGACGCGAGACGAGACAGAGATTTACAATTTTTTTTGCGAGACGAGACAAACATTTTTAACATTATGATATAGGGATTTTTGCGAGACGAGACAAGCTTTTCGGCTGTTTTGCGAGACGCGAGACGCCAATTTTTCGTCTCGCGTCCATCCCTACTTCTCAGAACAGAAGATAATGCATTGGAAGCCCCTTAAACAGTCGTCTGCCCAAGGCATTCCACCCTCTAAGCAGATACCCGTCATGTAGGTTTGCCTCAACACAATACACACTGAACTGAAGATATGCTGAACAAGAATTCATGAGTATTTACGGACCTACGTCAACATATGATTTTGCATCACTGAAATATCATTTTGCGTTTGCATAAAACGAAACAGCAAAAATCTAAATAGTGAGTTTATATTGTATTGAAATATGCGAAATAGTTCAATACAACGGGCGAAATAATTCAATACAACCGGGTAATCAAACTGCGGGCTTACAGCTATACATTTTATTCGGTTCAACACACAAATGAATGCGTAAAACTCATTTTAATGGTTATTCCTCAAATATGTCCTTTTAGAGTACATGAATGTAATACGATTACAATTTAAATGTTTGGTGAAACATTTTCCAACACATTAGTGCTTCGCCGAAAGTTACATAAACATTTTGTGCATTTTAAAGAAATAATTAAAGGGCTTCATCTGATGATTTTATGAAATGAAAATATTTTAACGATCATGTCATTTTATCTCTCACCCCCTTTATTGAAAATTGTCCGAAAAATGTGTCCCAAAAATGCGACATAATTTTACATATATTTAAATAATATTAGTTCACAACAGCTTTAATCTATTGTTACACTATTTCGTAAGCTGTAGAAGATGCATTCCATGTATTTTTCTATAAATAAGTTAGAATAATAAAAATTTCAACATAGGGTTACCAGGCGAAATACACGAAAGATGAGAGATAAAATGGCATAGTCCATTAATATCGTTTTAATATGGCAATAATGAAACTAAAAAATTAGGGGGGGGTTCAGAGGGGGGGGGTCTACCCTGACGAGGCTCGAACATCCGAGTTTATATATATATATATTAAATACTAAATTTGTGCAAATATTTGTTAAGGGATTTTTTACTGAAACTAGGAATGATCTATTCTTTGAATGGCAAATCAAAAAATAATGCATTTCATCCTGTTAAATTATTTCTTTCAATTTTAATTCATTTTTCTCATTACTTTACAGCATTTCTTCCTTATCCATTCATTTACGGCTCCCTCACAGATGCCAGTTGCCTCGTTTGGGAAGAAAGTTGCGGAAAAACCGGGAATTGCTGGGTTTACGACATCGACAAGTTTCGTTATTTGCTCCATGGTGTATCAGCTGCCTTCGTTTTCATGGGATGCCTTCCCGACTTACTTATTTGGATCCTGAGTCCGAGACTGCGCAACTTATATGACGACGCCGATGACGTGAAGGAAAAGCCCATGGAAGATCTAGTTGAGTCGGATATCATCGACTACGTTGGTGTTGTTGGTGTAGTGCACACAGGTTTGATAAACGGTAGCATACTTGTGCACTCGCTAAGCGATAAAACAATTTTACGTCAGTGAATAGAATCTAAAATGAGTGCCTTTTAATTTAAGTAGCGTCAGGGCCGGCCCAAGGGGGGTGCGAATGTAGGCGATCGCCTAAGGCCCCGCGCTTATAGAGGCCCCGCTCCTGGGCCATTTTATTGCTATCTCATGATAGAAAAGAGGGCCCCGCTCTTGCGCTTCGCCTGGGGCCCCGCATGCCCCTCGGGTCGTCTCTGGTAGCGTCGCATACCATTGAGACAGTTTTCATGTAAACGCAAGAACCAATTTGACAGTTGTAAGGGACAATGCATTCGCTTCAGTCGTTATTATGGGATGCACGAATGAAGAAACGTCACGGACAGACAGGCCCGGACTGGGAGGGTAGGTGCCCACCCTTCTCAACAGATCGGGGGGGAAGTTATTTTGTAACCCATGAGTAGTAGGATGTGTTAAACTTTCAACTTATGGGGAGGTAATATGGTATTATAATTAATTAAGGTGAAGTCCTAGTAAGGAACACCCCCTATATCCTTTATGTTACAATCACCTGCACCAGTTAATTTACAAACTATTTTGTATACAGTCTTGAAATTTGGTGAATAGGTAAAAAAAATCATCATTTAATAAAATGACATAAATTAAAAACACGAATATAGCGGCCGATTCATTTTATTTTTCATTTGAAATATTTATGTGAACGCCTCATTCTCCAGATGGCGCCACTGCGCAAGCATTGACGGAAGGGTTTCAGCTTCTAATATATTTTATTTTTCATCTATCTCAGTATTTTTAATTTATGTCATTTTATTAAATGAACATTTTCATAACTATTCACCAAATTTCGAGGTTTTATTCAAAGCAGTTTCTAAATGAACTGGTCCAGATGATTGTAACATAGGGAGTATAGGGGGCTATGCCTGACTGAGACTTCACATTAATATGCCAATAAATTTTAATTACCAAAATAATGTAATATCGATATATTAATTAAATTAATCAATATTAATAATAATAATTACTCTCCCTAGGTAAACAACCTATGGGACACACCCCCATCACCATCCCCTCTCCGAAAATTTTGAGGATTAAGTTCTAAATCATGCGTTTTGAACCTTCCTCAGGGCACAATTGCGACTGCAGAAGTTTTAGCTTCTGTCAAACCATATTCAAATGCTATCAGTTTTCTGGTCCTGTCTTAAAATAAAAATGCCCCACCAGTGGCCGAGCGGGCAATACTCTGATCTGAGAGACGGAAGGCGCCTTTTTCAAACCCTGGTAGCGTCCTTCAACCTAACCGTTCGGAGTTTTCCGTGGTTTTCTCCGATTCTTCGCGCAAATACGGGTTAGGACCCCTTAGGAAGACACTCCACGGAGTGCATCCCCCCTTCAACCTAGATTCCTCAGGTAGGTAATTGGCCGTAATCTCACACTCACTCACTTAAAATACAAATCTTTGGGCATATTTTTAAACTTATTAATGCTTAAACTTTTTAACTTGAATACATACCAAGTCAAGGCTGTTTTTTCTTCAAATTAATAACACGCTAACACACTGCCGAATCCACAGACTTCAAGCAATTGTTTTTCACGGATGAGAAACGCTATTTCCTCAATAGACCCCACAAAACCATTTCTTACGTCAAACATAGAGGTGATAGCGTCATCGCACCGTATCGAGTGAAGAGTCGAATGTGTGGTGGTGGTGTCACGATTTTAAGAACCATCTCTGGTATTCTCATGATAAAAGTTATTGAAGGCACATGTAACAGCCTGAAATATCTTGATAATCTAGGAACCACCCTTTTCCCGTGGTGGTGTCATGGACAATTTGGCCAGAACAAATGGGTTTGGCAGCAGAACATTGTGAGAATCCATACTGCAAAATTAATGCAGGTAATGAGGAATCCATTCTACAAAATTGAGGCAAAAATAAATGTTGTTTAAGTACCTAAAGTCCAATAACACTGCTGTTTTAGACTGACCCGCGCAGCCCTAATCTGAAAATCATAAAGAATGTGCGGCACCTAATGGAGTAGGTTGTGTATACGATAAACAGTACGACGATCGTAAAGAACTGATTGGTGCTCTGGAGAGATGTGCAAAGAAGTTCAATAAGGAAACCATAATGAATTTGTACAAATCAATTCCTGGACGTTTGATAAAGGTTGTTGATGTTGAAGGACCACAAATTCAATGACTATCTCACTGTTTTGTTATCTTTTATTTGTTACACGTGTGTGGTTACTTCGTGTAAGCAGAGTTTTAACTACCCATTTTCATGTATTTGCTGTGAAATGTTTTAATTTTGAGATATTAAACAGTTTCTGGTATTTATATTTGTTTCTTATTGTCCATTCAAATCAGATGCCGACCACACCCGCACATGATTTGCACTTTTTTAGAATTAGGTGGTCGACAAAGTTTTGTCCAGCAGGGTATACAATATACATGGCAATCTGTGCCTGGAAATACCCGAACAACAAGCTCCAAAGGTCAGTTGATGGGTTTTTCCTGAATTCCAATCAGCATAACATCTACGTTCTCCTCAATGAACTAGCATGGCCAAGTATTCATTTCTGAATCTCGTGCATAAATCATCTCTGAGCTTTTGTAGGTGCGGCGATTTAAGCTGTTACTGTCAATAGTATACAGATCATTTACTTCACTGCGGGGAATTCCTTGAAGAAAATGTGCAGGTGTCAAGGGCTTTCGCTCCATCGTTTCGTCTTGAATAAGTCAGTGGTCTAGAATCCATGGTCGCTTCGCAGTCGCATAGTATAGTTTCCAGTTCAATATAACTAATTGTTTTAGAGCCCAAAATTCGTTTTAAAAGTTCTTTTACCATCCGCACTAACCGTTTCCAAAATCCTCCCTACTAGGCAGTGGAGGATTGAGCTTACACATAATCTTTTCAATTGTTGAAAACTCCATTATTTTCTTCCAATCTAGTTCACTTAAAGCATTACTGGCCCCACAAAGTTGGTACCGTTGTCTGTAGACATAACGCTTACTCTTCCCCTTCTGGCTATGAATCTTCTGAGTGCCATTATAAAGGAATCTGTTGAGAAAGTCTTCGTTAATTCAAAGTGCACAGCACGATAAATGTCACGATGTAAAAATTACGATCCATGCCTTTTTACCAGACAACACGTAGAGTGGGCCAGCCAAATCGATACCGGTAACCTCAAAAACTCCAGAATATTTTATACGGTCCTTTGGTAGGGTGCGAATGGCGGCTGAATGGATTTTGCTTTGAATCTTTTCTGCAAGTAACACATTTAGAGTAAATACTCTTTACAAGTCGTCTCGCACCAACAATAGAATAATTTTCTCGCAAGTTGGCTATCAATGTCCCTGTACCTGCATGTTGCAATCGCCGATGTTTTATTAATATTAGGTGATGAACTAGTGCATGATTTCCTGGCAATAGGATGGGACACATAAAGTCTTTCGTTTTCTTCACCTAAAACTAGTTTAGTTCTCACTCGAATAAGTCCAAAGCTATCCTAAAATGTATGTATACCCTTAAGGCTTACTATCTGCATTATGAAAACTCTCACCTTGTATCAAATATGCCAACCTTTTTTCTGCAAAATACTTCTTCCGAGGTTAACTCTTTACATTTTGAATTTCCCCTCATGAAGACTGATATTCAAAAATTTAAAGATCCAAGCTAACACTCTCACACTTTTATATTAGCTAGAAAATCGGGTAAATGCGTCCGTGAAGTTTGGGGTCAAAAGAAAAAATAAATGTCTATAAAATTCTCGCTTTAAAATGTAACAAATATGGGTCCTATGCTGAGCACAGCATTTTGGTAATTGAATACTTTTTGAACATTTATTTGTTTGAATTTTATCTAAAAAAATTGACACTACTTTCCGGTATGCCTAATAGTTATCCAGCTGTGAAAGAAATAATTTGAGCTCTTATAGCTTAAAAGCAAAAATTAAGTTTTCAAAAATGGAAATTTTGTAGTGTTCATGAATAATGTTTGGGCAATAATTGGATTGAGAATTTGATGTAAACTTGATACAGGTGGTTATCAAAATAATGGAAAAACCTGTGAATAAATGTGACATAAAATCCGTTTCATAAGCATTAAAATATAGTTCAGTAAAACCCCGATCTGTGTTTCCCGTATTGACTGTTTTATTTCTATGGTCCCTTCACAAATTGTATTTGAATAACGTTAAAGAAACCCGCATGCATCGTTCGCCGAAAAAGTGACTTTCCCGCATTCATCGTCGTAACATTTTTCTCCTGACCAAAATGAAATTGAACAATAAGTGAATCCACATGGCATACAGACTGTAATTGCTTCCTGGTATGATTTCTTGGTTTATTGATGATCGGATGAGAGAAGTGGTTGCGTATTGAAGAGGATGTGCATAGCGTGAAGTTTAATGATTATAATTCCATTCATCAAGATGGTGAGGCATGCGGTATCCTAAACATGGAAGAAACGTTGCGATGATGCAAAAAATGAAAATAATGGCGAAGCAGAGGATAATGTTCATGCCGATGAAGCTGACAGTACACTAGTACGAAGTTTGTCTGAAGCAATTACAGTATTTGAAACTGTACGAACTTTTTTATACAAACATGTCATCACATGAAAGGTCCAGAAAAATATGTAAATCGTAAAAACTTACTGTTTAATTTAAAAAATGATGAATAACCCTACATAAAATTACTGATTTTTTAAAATAAGTATCACTTAATTTTCATCTTCGATTTATTTGTTTGACAATTTTATAACAAATTACTATTTGCTGGTACTGTAATAGTTATCACTTTTTTTAAATAAATATAAATGTACATATTCTGGTAGCATGTGGTAGCTTTATTGAAGTTCTGAAATCTTGGATTTTTTTTATTCAAAAGCGTAAAATTTCGGACCTCTCAGATTTTCAAAGGCCAAGTTGTAGGAGACCGTTTAGGTGGAGAAAGTGTGAACGAAACATCCCAACTTTTAGACGTTCCTAGAGGTTAGGTGTCTAAAGTCATAACAGAATACACACAGCGAGACAAGACAAGCTCGGCAAAGCAAAATAGTAGACGGAAAGAGAAGCCCAGTGAAAGAGACCGACAGGTTTTGAAGGGAATTGTAGGGTCTAATAAGCAAACAACTGCTAAATGTGACTACAGACCTCAATTTGCAACTGGATTCTCCAGTGTCAATGATTGCAGTTAGAAGGCACCTTCATAAATGGAACATTTTCTGCAGAGCAGCAATTCCCAAGCCATTTTTCACAGATGGTAAAATACCATCCGTCGTCTACAGTGGTGTCACACTCACAAAACCTGGTCGATTGATAAGTGGAAGAAAGTAATATGGTCTGACGAATCATCTTTCACACTTTTCTCTACAACAGGATGGGCGCACGTTTGAGGACATCTGCACAAGCATGTGATCGTGATTGTCTCCTTTCAACTACCAAGCATCGAGGTGGATCTGTCATGATATGGGCAGCCGTGTCGTTGTTTTCTGCTTGGCCAATCATGACCTTGAGAGGAAGGATCACTGGGGAGCAGTATGGATCAATTTTAGTTGATCAGGTCCTTTTTATGATGCAAACGTTTTTTTCTAGCAGGTGATGTAAATTTCCAGGATGATAATGCACTTATCCATGTAGCGGGACTTGTCCAATCATGATTTGATGAACACGAGGACGAAATGAAACATTTACCTTGGTCCCCACATTCACCCTACTTCACTATAATTCAATCGTTATGGTCTATTTTAGAGTGTTGAATACGGAATCTATATCCTCCACCGGCATCTCTCCCAGAATTTTCACAATATCTCCATGAAGAATGGCACAATATTTCTCTAAATCAGGGGTTCCCAACCTTTTTACTACTTAGACACCCCTTGAAAGATTTTATTTTTTCAATTGACCCCTAATTTTTTTTTAAATATCTAAAAAATCCACCATGCAAGTAGTTAAAGTATAGTTCAATAATTAAAAAAAACTACATTTTATCAAACCACTTTCAATTTACAGAATTATATGTAATTGTAACATATACAATGTGTGCCCGCTAAAATACGTTGTCACCCCAATAATTTCTGAATGGTAAGGCATTGTAAGAATGGTAAGTAATGGGTGGCTAAATTTGGAGTTAGCGTTCTTATCTTAAAAACGATTCGAGATATGGGAAGCAAGTGAATTAAATTTTGTTCAACAACACTGATTTATTAATAAGACATCTTGATTACATTAATGTTAAAAATTGAAGCTGTACATTGCAAGGTGTAAAAACGTTTTTCTAATATTTTGCCAGTGTGTAACTAGCTGGACTGCATTACTTCCAGCAGAAATTGCAGACCAGCTTCGGCTTTAGGTATGTGAATTACACCGCAAATGAAAATCTGTATTCTATTTATAAATAGTAAAACAAGTATTATTATCGATCAAATATATTTCTTAAAAATTTTTAAACAGAAAAATTTATCATCGACCCCGAGTAGACCCCTTTAAAAGCTTCATAGCAAGGTGCCCAGGAATCACTGATCTAAACACTATTCAGCACTTGTATGAATCAATTGCAAGGCAAATCCAAGCTATATCAGATGCCAGAAACATTCCTACTCCATACCAAAAAATTTTTTTGTCAAGGGTTTTCCAATAGGGATGATACAATTTCAGACGGTTAGAATGGCAACATTGCGTATTCTTTTTTGATATTCCCTGTGTCATTTGTGTTTAGTACGCTATACCATTTAATCGTGGAAAGATACGCCTGAACAACGTTTCGAAATTATTGAATTGTTTTATCGAAATCAGTGTTCATATGTGATTACTGAGGGAAATTTGAGAAGAATTCATGGACGACATCATTCAGTTCTTGTGATTGAACACCTTGTGATTTCTTTCTTTGGTGGATATGTTAAGTCACAAGTTTATGCTGATAATCTAATAGCAATTGAGCAATAAAAACCAACACTAAACATGTTATTCGTGAAATAACACCGAATTTATGTGAAAGAGCGATGGAAAATTGGTTTGACAGAATGCGGTATGTACAGAGAAGTCGTGGTGCTCACATGAACGATATTATTTTTCATACTTAATGGCATAATGTAAGCTTTTAAATAAAACAAAATCGTATCTCACTGAATAATTTATGTATTTTTTTTATTTTTAAATTGTATCACTCTTAATGGAAAACCCTTTATAAATCTAAGGTGTTTCCATCATTTTGATAACCATCTGTAAAACACATTAGTACAAAAAAAAAATCACCAACTATCAGTTTTTAACAATTTAATTTTTGTATTTTTCACACAAATTCGCAGAAAATAAGTGACACATATATTAATTCTTCTTCCAATTTCTCAGAGAAGTCATTCCTCTTCATTTTAATTATGTTCTATTTTCTTTTCATGTCTGTCTAAGTTACTGTGACACATATTTTGCATGTAATGCTGCACTCTAGAGAGCATACGAAAATACAAATACACACGATAAACTTACCTGTACCTGTTGCACTTATATCTATTTACGCTTGAACACTGTTACTAGCAATGTAAAAGTTGAGTTTTTAACAGCGTACGGAGGATTCATAAAGGTCAAAATGCACGTAAAATAATAAAATTATTATGGTACTGATATTTTTGAGGAATTTCACTTATCGCAGGCGGTTCCGGAACGTAACACCCGCGATAAAAGAGGTATTTCTGTACCGGAAATCAGTACTAGGCACATAGAAATGATAAAAGTCACTGCCATTACGTTTTTGTAACGGAGAGAACGAACTGGTGAAAGCGAATAAGACATGAAAGAAAAAATTTTCAATAAATTTTGATCAATATATCAATCAATTTTGATCTTTGCTAAATCTACCAGAACAGTTTTCTTCATCCTTAAAACTACTCATGGTGTACTCTGTTGGCAGATTAAAAAAATCTTACACTATTTCATTCCAGAATTGTGGATAACAGAAAAGAATGGTTGGTTCAGAAAATTAAAAAAAAATGATCAAAAACATCCCCCCTCTTTTTTTAAATACGAATTTTTTATTCAACTCAAACTATACGTCTGGGTCTTATGTCGGGGTCCAATCTCACTTGAAATTATGCAGACATCTCGAGAATCGATGACAACACAATAACACTCAAAATGGTATAGCATGAATAGTTATTTAAAAAAAAAAGAATTTCAATACACTCTAGTCTGCGAGCGTGTAAAATAATGTTTTCTCTTTAATCTCAAATTAAATCCTAAACAGAAAAGAAGTATTTCCTCGGAAACTGCTGTGATGAGTAGTTTATAAAATCAATTTTTGGATATCATCACAGTCTAAAATTCTTGTTTAGAAATTCGAAAAAATCGATTTTTTTTTTTTGCTTTGCATATTTTCATAGTGTAACCCTTTAAGAATATGTCCCTAAGAGGAATTTTCGAAATTTAAATTATTTTCGGTATTAAATTATTCGGTATTATATTAAATTACAATAATCCTCCTTTAACTGAAGCAGTTGAAAAAGTAATAAAACCAATATACGAAGATTTGTCTTCAGAAAACTTGCTGGAAAGGTGCTTGGGCTCAGAAACTCAGAATAATAACGAGTCTCTAAATTCGCTCATCTGGACTGTCGCACCCAAGCATATTCATGCTGGTACCCATACAATTGAAATTGCTAATTTCATTGCGGTATGTATATTTAATGAAGGATTTTTACCAGTTTTAAAGATTTTATCAGCAATGGGAATAACAATTCTGCCAGAATCTCATGCGTTCGTCAACAAACGTGATCAAGCCCGAATTAGTAGGTCCGAGGTACGAGCTTCTGAGGCTTCCAAGGAAACTAGAACTGCAAGATCATCTGAAAGAACTTCACTACACATGACATTTGAAGTTGAAGACGGTACTTTGTACGGAGCAGGGATAGCTGATTAATAAAAAGTAAGTATAACACGCCGTTAAACGACTCCGACTGCGCGCGACTGGTCCTCAAACTTTAAACGCGTTTTTCTCGAAACTACTTTTCAAGAAACGGCGCGCATGATATCTCAAGTTTTATTTAACCGATTCACTTGAAATTTTATACAGAGCTTCTTTATACATTATAGATAGTATCACACTACCAAGAGTAAAAAAAAAAAAAAATTATATTTAAAAAAAATTCCACGTATTTTTCAAACTGAATGAAATTTTGTGAATTTTTTTTTTCAAAAACGTCTCGAAGTGCGATAACTACATCCTTCCTCTTTAAGGATTATTCAAGGTTTTCTATTTCAGGTCACTGGAAGGATTTATATCCTGCACACCAGGACAAATCATTTTTTCATCAGATCCCACTTCGCCGCCTGCAGTTTTTTCAAATTTGATTTTTTTTCTTATATCATTAATGTTTTGCATTATTTAAATATCAATAAAAAACTTATAAAAATATGGATAGTGAATATATATATATATATATATATATATATATATCTATATTTATCGCGTCCGAAAAAACACCTAAAAAATTAGGGCTTCTAAACCAGAATACCCCCTTAGGCTGAAATTTTGCGTTCTAATGTATTGTTACAAATTGTAATGTTGTTTTCCCGCGTTGTGTGTTTCTGGAAAAAGAGTTTTACAGGCATTTCTAGCACGTGAAATGAGCGAGTGACCTCTTTAACTTCCCCACAAACTTGGCGACCGTTTCGGAGACAAATTTGATGACTTTGGCGACCAAAAGAAAGTTCTCGAAAGTAGTGGAATTATGGATACATCCCTATACTATTAAACGGGGAATGTATGTATGTATGTTTGTCCGAGCGATCTCGGAAACGGCTCTAAGGATTTTTTTAAAATTTCGTACCTGGAGGGGGGGGGCGGTGTTGATTCCATGAAAC
Source organism: Cheiracanthium punctorium (assembly GCA_038373885.1). NCBI lineage: Eukaryota > Metazoa > Arthropoda > Arachnida > Araneae > Cheiracanthiidae > Cheiracanthium > Cheiracanthium punctorium. The sequence goes on from JAWZYV010015503.1 coordinate 1,154,689, forward strand.
GATTGAGCTAGGTCATGTGACTGAAAAAACACTCTCAAACGCTCAAAATATAAATTGTCGTTTTGGACGGTAGCGCCATCTATTGATCGTTTGGGGATCTCACTAGTTGATGCGATCTTCGTAAAAGGAACACTTAAATAACTTTGGAGCGGATTAAAAAATAGACGCCTTATATATAATTGTAAAAACTAATTTCGTAAAGAAACAAAATAAATGGAACTCGATATCCAGCACACAGGCAAATAAATATTTTAATAACTAGATATATTGCACCTTTCAGCTACATAATTTCTTTCAGAATAAAAACGTTATTTTCATTTAAAACTGTTGTCCTGGCAACCAGCGAAAGAAAAAGAGAAAGTCAATCCCGGTTGCCATTCCCCGAAAGCACCTTGATGGTACATACGTAAATAATTTAATTATTCTTAATTCATAGTTATTAATACAAAACTATTCATAAATATGCCAAAAATTGACTGCATTTATTACTTCACCCTTTTGTAACTAACGTAAAACTAAATGTATTCCCTGGTAGATACTAAAACTATTAGGTATTGCAAATATTTTTCAAGTATTTTATATTGAGTCATGCGATGCAAATTTCAAAACTACAGCTGAATAATTTAAATGACACACAGAAAGAAAAAAGATCCGATGACGTAACATGAAAATTCTAAGTTTTTTATTACGGCACTAGGTTGAATTCTACTTTAACTGCCTTATTCCGCCAAGCTGAAGATAAATATTTAAATGTAATTATCCTGACGATTTTTTTATGGAACACCGCTTATAATGAAACGATCTTTGAAACTCCGATGAAAAAATTATAATGATACGATCGATTCTAACTATTAACAATTGCGGTGTGTACAGATACGTTGCGAACAGTGTATAACAGTCTTGATGAATTTTTTTTTTTTTTTTATAAACTCATTCATTTGGCAGTTCAACTAACTCAAATTCCTGATGCTGAGCTTGAACATCCTCAATATGGACAGATATATTTCGGAAGTAATCAAAACGCTGTTAGTGAATGCATGAACAATCCCCATTGCATCAACCAAGATCTGCGCTGACTGCCTTGCTGATGCACTCTCTGCGACAGAAGGAAAGGAGGCACCTTACGCTAAACTACTTTTTGCTCAACCCTGATGGCACCGACCATCGAATATTTAGTATCCCACTTCAAAACAAAATATATACCATTGTAAAAATGAATGCCGACCAAAGCTTCCCTGATAATGAATGAGTGGTCCGACAGCGATATAAATCTTTCGCAATCATGAAGATTATTGATACGCGTCATGGTATTTGCGTACCCATTATTTTACACTTAAGGAATTTTTAGATACTGAGCATGGCTCAGCAGCCAGGTACTCTGAATCAGAACAGAAGTTATGAGAAAGACCGGGGAGATATAACGTCCGGACCCTCTTGGAAATCTGCAAATATCCGCCTCTCTTGCTGTGAGTTAGTTGAAACAGATTGTGGATACAGGGAGCAGAGCAGTGTGATTGACATTGCGATTTGAATAGTGTTACTGCTGTGATAGTTAATGATTTGTTGTTCCATGTGTTATTGAATTCTGCACTTTATTGTGAGATATTAGTGCTCTGATTCGTCGAATAAAGTGTTACATTCTCTTTTCGGGCTTGTTATATTTTCTATCTCAACTTACACCCCTTTGTGATTTTCGTAATAGTATTTTAGCTAACAATACAGTATTATGCAAATTGGATTCTATACGAGTTTAAAGCCCTATTTGGGCTCTATATTATAATTTCATAACCTGCAATCTTCGATGAGGCAGTTAACTACTGATATTCGACTGCAACAGATTGTGGATATAGGGAGCAGAGCTGTGTGATTGGCATTGCGATTTGAATACTGTTACTGCTGCGATAGTTAATGATTTGCTGCTCCATGCCTTATTGAATTCTGCATTTTATTGTGAGATATAAGTGCTCCGATTCGTCTAATAAAGTGTTATATTCTCTTCTCTCTTTTCGAGCTTGTTATATTCTCTATCTCAACTTACACCCTTTTGTGAATTTCGTAATAGTATTTTAGCTAACAATACAGTATTATGCAAATTGGAATCTATACGAGTTTAAAGCCCTATTTTGGCCCTATATTATAATTTCATAACCTGAAATCTCGGGTGAGACAGTTAACTACTGATATTCGATTGCAATGGCTAATCTTTAAAAAATTTCAAATGTATTTACCCAATATCGTATTTATAATTAGATTCTCAGTAATTTTTACAGAGTTTATTAAAACTAGGAACTTAGGATGTCCCAAAATTTACTCAAGATTCGAATTAAATTAACTTAGCCATGGCAACAACAACAACAAAAAAAGATAGCTGGAAGTTTAGGGTTAGTAAAATTGCTCCACTATACGAAAGAATGACGCGGCGTTTTCATTGCTGAACACCATTTCAAAAATAATGAAAGTTTGATTCATGATCATTTGGATGACGAATGACCAGAAAGATCATGTGATTTAACACCATTTCTTTCTTCTTCGTTTTTGAAGTCAAAAGTCTGTATCAAGTATGGGCAACCTTTGGAAAGCTGCGGTCCAAACTTCCGGATGTTAACCTTGAAAGAAACATCATTTCACAGCCAAAAGTTCTACGGTTTTTAAAAAAATAATTAAGATAAAATATATCTTGAACTGCTAGAGTGGCTTTAAAAATAAACCACTAATTTTTTTTCAAAAATACAAAAAAAGAAGTTTATGCTTGAGAAACATACTTTTGCAATCCTGTTCTTGATTACTTGTTATAGCGATTTCGAAAATGCTAAAGAGATTTTTTTTTCCCTATGTGAAAGAATTTTAACAAAAGACGTAAGATAATTTCCACGCGATGTAGTTTCAGTATGTGACAGGGAAAAACAGTGGGTTTAATAGATAATTATAACGTATAACTTTCAACTGCTTATGATTCAAGGTTGAACTTTCACTTTTGTGATTCCTTTACACGGTGAGCTATAATTAAAATACTCTGAAAAAACACATTTTCCAAATTTTGAATGTGTATGAAACTCGTATTTTTTTTTCAAACTATTCAACTTAATTTTAAATAAATATGTTTCTGAAAATTCTTTCACTTTTCCTTTTATTTTATTATTTTTTTTTCCAATGGGCGGGCACTTGCTCATCAAGCATTCGCCACTACAAAGGCCCGAGTTACTGTCCATTTTATTATGGGAGCACCCAGTGGGCGGACAGCATTACCCCCTATGAAGGGACGGACAAGTTAACATCCATGCCCAAGCTGGGATTCGAACCGTGACCCACGACGTGATAGAATGGTCCTCTAGCCACTACACTACCTGGGCGGCACTTTTCCTTTTATGAATTTCACTAAAATTTCTTTAAGTGGGCTCATAATTTCATTCTAAAATGCGTTTTAAACAGGTCTGATTTTTTAAAATTTAAATTAGACAGAGAAAATTCTTTATTACTTACAATTTTTATTGAGATAAATAATCTGTAATTTTCTTTTGTTTTAACTGGGCAGATGCTACTTTAAAAATACTGTTTTGTATATCCATAATAGACCTTTATAGAGTCTCAGCATCATCACTGCGGCATTCAAAAAATCGTGATAATGTTTTTGCAGCATTTAATGCGTCGCGTATGCGTGGTATAGTCTCCTCTGTTTCTTCTTCACTATTATCAGAATCATAACAGACTAGCTGCGTGCCCGTTCTTCGCACGGTAGGAAACGAAAAATTTTCTCACATGTGTCATTCGAATTAATTCCAGTGATGAGGAATCTAGAAAAAGCAAACTTATTTCAATCTTGACTTAAAATTTGCGTCATATATGTAATAACCTGAGATCATTGCAATATAATGACACACACAAAAAAAAAAAAAAAAAAACTATGTCAGCGTCATTTGGTATCAAAAAAGTGAAAATGGACCGTTTGCAGTGAACTTCTCACTTTCAAAATGTCTTATTTCCGCAGACATGCTGTCTTTTAGGTTCACGTTTTAGCGTTAAATACCTCTGGCACTACATGAAATGGACATTTTTTTTTATTTTAAAAATATGTCACTCTCTCTTGCAACCCTTTACAAAAAGAAAAGAGATAAGACTGCGCTATTTATAAAGGCTTTAAAATTGTTTTTCAAGATTATGCAGTTCAATTTTTCTTCTCACAAATAAATGCAGTGTTTATAGCCAAGCCAGCGAGCCAAGCAAAGAAATCGTCTGCTTGGACATAAGAATAACCATGTACACAAAACGAAATCTTTGGAATGAGAAACTTTTTTCACGTTTTCAGAAGAGCGCTCGTTGAAATTGCTTCACAACGGGCTTTGACTTTTAGTTGTACAATAACAGTAGTATTTTGGCGCATTAAGGCAATAAACAACAGATGTTTTAATTCGAATTTCGCAAAAAATCGCTTCGAGATATGGCGCGGGACCCGTTATTATTTATTTTTTTCAACTGGCAATTTTAATCATTGTTACTGTATCCATGACAACCAAACCGCAAGATATCAAAACGAAACTCATAAGCATGTGCTACTGAAATGAAAATCCTTCTTTACTTAAAAATTCGTAAAAATTCTCCTAATTTATATTTTTCCTCCGTTCTTCTTTTAAAAGTGGACGAATTGTGTGCTCCGTCTTTTGCCCAAATATAAAAAAGTTACGACAGATAGAATTCAAGATGCAGCAGTTTTAAAAATATTTTACGAAAGTCAGCGTCAAATTCAATTTTATTTGAAAAATTCCCAAAAATCTGCAAATTATGTTACACAGTCCGAACAAACAGTTTTTAAAAGAAAATTTTCTCCTCTATACGATGATGTAAATATCGTTTTCTTGCGAGTGTAATTACCGGCGTTATTATGTATTACGCAAGAAAAATCGCTATAAATCGGACAAAACATAAAATAAAACATTTCCTAATTCGAATTTCGAAAAAATCGCTTCGAGGTGTGTCGAGACCCGTCTTGGAGAATTTCCGTACAAAATTTGGTAGGTCTACGATCACCCGTTTCAGAGCTACGCGAGACACAGACAGACAGACAGACAAACGGACACTTTACACACTGTTTTATTTATATAGATAGATAGACAGGCTAGCTCTAGGGCTTTTCAGGAGGCATTTACATTGATGAATGACAAATAAAAAACATGGTCTTGTTCTTAACCCTACCTAGCAGGCGAAAAAGATAAGATCGCTCCCTTTACTCATACACTATTCATCTCGCTAGAGGATCAGAAAACTGACAACGAGCGTTTTTGAAGGTACTGAAATTTCCGAGAACAAGGAAATAAAAATCTTAAGAAAAGCAAAATTTTATTTTTGGCTTTGGTATAAAAAGTACGTTATAGCCGTAGTATGTACTTTTGTTAAGTACGCTTTATGCGAAGTTAAATAACATTATAAATATAGGACTTCAATCGGGACCTAGCTTCTAAGTACGTTATAACCGATAGTACGTTATATCCCAGGTCCGTTATAACCGGTGCGCACTGTATTTATATTTAGTGTTTAAACAAACAGTATATTTAAGTAGCTATATGTATCTAAAATAACTTAGATGCATAATACTGTTTTCGTGCAATTTCCCGTAAAATATTTATGGTCCGGTGCAAAGGCCCAAAAATTTGTGTTTGCCCTGGGCCCAATATTGTGATGATCGGGCCCTGCCCTCCTGTGCTAAGATATTGCTGAACATAAGTAGGGACATGCGGGCGAGCATTATCGTGATTTAATGTCCAATTCCCTACCAGTTCTTGACGCTTTCTCGATATGTGTTGTCGCAAAATTTTCAAAAAAGCCATCTAAAAATCGTAAACTCACCAAAACATCTGTCTTTGCAAGCTTCTTTCATTAACTTAACTGTTTCTAGAGCTGTTTTGCCCAAACAATAGAAAAATTTTATGGTACAATGCATATCGTTTTTTCACTCTGAATCACTCCATTTCTGTAGGGCAAATAAAACTGTTCTTTAAACAAACACGGAACTAGGAAAATAAAATCGTCTGCTTTAGAATTTTGTATAAACGTACCGTTAACAGTTTGAAAAAAGCGCCTGGACTTCTATTTTTTAGTTTCGTGGTGTTGCCACTACGTAAAGCAATAACTCTCAGTTTTTATGGAATGCCATTTGTACAAAGAGAATATTTGGACTTTTCGCGGTCACACCTCATCGAAGAAGTCTTAAAAGCGAACTCGCAAAATTGTATAGCAGAAGATGATTGTAAAAACATCTTTGGATAATTCGAAAAAGGTAGAACAAAAACGTTTGATGCACTAGCTTCTATAAAATGAAAGTCTAGTCCATGTTTCAAAATATCAGGATAGGTATCGTAGTAGTAAAAAAATTGTGTCTGAAATAAAATAATAATTTTGTCATAATGCGGCATCGGAGGGCGATTTCTCTGTAAAAGGTTTAACACATATGCGCATGAGCGAATCCGGATGATCGGATTTCACAATCTGCGCATGTAAAAAGTAACCTTCTGGCAGTAAAATAAGATTTTATATGTATCTATGAAAATTGTGTTCTAAGCATTTCCTTTTTTCCCCGTTTCGAATTAGTAATCGATCGCAGTAGAACCTGGTAAACTGATCACCTTCCTATACGAACATTTTTGTAAAATTTTACTTGACAACCACCACATTTTGCCACCTATGTAAGGTGTCCAGTTTTGTTATTCCCGAGGGTGGTCACTTCAAAGACGGATAAATGGGGATTTCCCGCAGGGGGCGCGCGCCCTTTCCGGGAAAAATATATTTACACTAGATCAGTGGTTCCCAACCTTTTTTCAATCGCGACCCCTTTTACTTTTTTCAAAACTTTCGCGACCCCCCCCCCCCCCCAATCTGCAATGTTTGACCAATAAAAAAAAATTAATAATGAAAAAATACATCTTAAGCTTTAAAATTTATATATTTTTAATACGTACTGATTTTTAATAGGATTGCTGAGGCTGAATTTGACTTACAAGTTTGGCTATTCTTGGCTGAATATTGGTCAAAGTCAACCGCATGTCATCTTAGACATCTAATTTATTACTGGCTTTTGTCTTCTGCAAAAGAGTTGAAAATCCTACTTCACGCAGATAAGTGTGGATGCAAATGGCGTTAACATTTGACACGAAAAATTACCAGATATGAGTAACGCACAACACACCAAAATTGAGTTAACGGTTTTTCTTGGTATAAACTTGCGGAGGAGTCATTTTGAAAATTCAAAAATTCATCCTGCACTTCATCAGGAAGACCGGCGACATCTAAAGGTGAGGTGTGTGAAATGGATTTCGCACGATTCAGATCGAAGGGCTTCAAAGTGGCTACTAATTACCCCCTTTAAATTAATTGCGATTCCTATTTCCGATTCTTCTGTTTTAATACATGGGTTCTCAAGCATCAGTTAACACTCCCAGATTCACCGACGTCAGTTTTTGTAGCTTTGATACTAAAGCCCTGACGAGAATAAGGATTTTTCTTTCCAAAGGAAAAGGGAGAAAATGGGGTCTCGTGGCAAAGAAACGCAAAAATAGTTTACTATTAACCCATTAAGCGCCAAAGCTCCCGTTACGGGAACATCTATTATATATTTTTTTTTCTTAAAATATTTTAACGCAATTTACGAAGTATACATTTTATTTAAACATTTACACTATATAACACACCCTATAGTGTAAATGTTTATATAAAATGTGTATTTCGTAAATTGCATTAAAATACTTTAAGAAAAAATATATATAACAGATGTTCCCGTAACGGGAGCTTTGGCGGTTAATGGGTTAATTTCCTACAAAGGCGGTCTGGGGCGACCCCCGAAAAAAGGCATGGCGACCCACTTGGGGGTCGCTACCCCCCGGTTGGGAACCACTGCACTAGATAAATGGGGCTTTCACTGATATTAAGTGCGTTTCTCACTAGATAAAATGGGTATTCGCGATTTGCGCCCCCTCCGAAAAAAGTTTCTGGATCCGCCCTTGGGTCGCATAGAGGGGCTCTACTGTACAGAATATGTTGCTGTCAAATAAATTGTCAATTAAAATCAAATGAAATTGGACTCATTTCTGCAGTTCTTAGACTCTGAAAATGGAAATATATAAATATAAAACAGTAGAACAAATAGAACATTAACTTACTGGAGCTTTAAAAATACTTGGAATTTTCCTGCAGTTCTAGCTGCTGTTCACTTTATTTCCTTCGCATGTTTGACGTCATTTCTACGGAGCCCATTACTTGCTGTACCAAAGCCCCTAGGAGGCTTTGTGTATCCTTATCTGATCATCACGTAGCCGCGCATGCGTTAGCCTTTGCGTTTAACAGCGTCCTCTGGTGTCAGATTTTTAAGACCATTATGAGAGCTTTTGCCCGGCAAATGATACCTATTCTTAATATTGATTTATCCATGCCTAGCATCTTAACAGCAGTTTTTCTCGCTGCCGATAAGGTGCCGATAACATCCTGTACACGTCACGTCATTAACTAATTAAAAATACATTTTCAGTTTTCTTTTCATATTTAATACGTACATTAAACGTGGCTTAATTTGCATAGGAGCTCACTGGAGCTCAGCTCCTGTATTTCTTTTTTCAGCGTGAATTTTTTACAAATCATGCAAAATTCAGCGGAGCACTTGGATATTGCGCTCCCGAGACCAAATGTACATTAACTGGTAACCTCCCCCCCCTTTTTTTTTACACACAAACCGATTTTAGCGGACGGACCAATCAGCACTCGTTTCGTCTCGAACCGATCTGAGAATCCTGAGGACAACAGATTTTGGAGCTTCTACTGTGCATTGTTTAGATTGCTTCATGCTCATTTCAGACTATTTCATTTCATTATACTGTTCTGTGAAACAGGGACGTAGGCAGAAATTTTTCATGGGGGAGGGTTATGACTACTCAGGGTTTTCCTTACAGAAAAAAAAAAAAAAAACTGGGTGAGAATTTCTCACCCTTTCCCCCAAACTGAGTGAGTTTTTTATAAAATGGGTGAGAAATTTTTGCTAATAGATTTGGGTTGGGTAAATATCCAGTGGGTAAGGTATTTATAAATGGGTATTTATTCCTCTGTAAGGTAAATACCCAAAATCAAGGTATTTTATGATTTTTAGTTATTTTTATTGAGTGTAACTGGACCTCCAAGTCTAAATCAAGCACAGGTACATGCAATAAAAATAACCCAGTTTAAGATCCCCTCAGGATCAGAATGTTCCCAGGAACCCCCAGACCCCTTCTTTTTTTTTCTTTCATAGACTTTAGTTCTCGAGAATCCACTTTTGCACTCGGTGTTCTTTATTATTATTTTTTTTTCTTTGAGAAACCGATTCGTAGGGTGCGCGAATTTCTCGCAGTAATAATTTTTTAATGCGAGATTCTCGCGTTCTCGCGCTAGAGTGAAAACACTGCAACTCATATAGATGTATACCTGTGTGGGATAAGGGAGTGAAAAATATACATTTTTGTAAGGCAAAAAACTCCTCATTGGGGGCGGGGGAGGGTTATGACCCCCTAACACCCCCCCTCCCCCATTGGCTACGCCATTGCTGTGAAATAATGAAAATATGTCTAATACTATTATGTGGGAAAATCTTTGAATTATCATTATTTTAATGGAATGTACTTCTGACTCCCGTATTGAAGGGGGTCTCTGGTATGTATATTTTCCTATTATTCCACTTTCATAAATATATTTGTAAAGTTGTTCACAGTCCTCGCTCTCTCCTTCCACGCAACTGTTTGCCAATACAGTGAAACCTGCTCAGTTGACCACCCAGTGGTTCCACATTTTCGTGGTCAACCTAGACAGTTGGGTGGAGGGAAAAAACTATTTCAAAATTCACACTGTCTGAGTCATTAGAAGGTGCGAAACTGACAAGAACAAATTGTTTCCAAATTTAAGCTCAAAATAGTGTCACAACTCAAGCGAATATATTTCTAGCTTATATTTATTAAAATAAAAATGTTTAATTCATTAATTGAATAATTGGTGATGTTTCAATAATTAATTTGCTTTATTAATACGTTATCATCACATGTCAGTGCTGGAAATCCTAGATTTAGAAGCAAACGTCGACTTATTATCTGATTCAGAAATGGCATATACCCCAGAAAACGATGACGATTTTGTTAGTCGGGAAGCCAAAATGTCGAAAAACGACTGAAGATGAGATTCCCTAAATCTCCAAGTCAGACCCAATGTCCGAACTAGCCGTTGTTCTTGATAGAGCAGGGATATCGGAGTATTAAATTTTTAATTAAGCGTAATTATTTTAATCGAAATTTATAAAAGACTAGAAAAGACACTGGGAATATATTCGCTGGAGGTGTGGAGCCCGAAGATAACAATATTATGAGCTGAAATTTAGAAACAATTTGTTGTTACCAGTTTTGCACCAATTAATGACTCAGGCAATGTGAATTTCGAGAAAAAGTGTTTTTCGCTCCACCCTATTAGACAGATGGTTAACTTACCAAGGGTGCAATGCTTACTTTTTGATTTTCGTATTTTATCATCTGCGTACTTATACGTTATATTGTACTTACATGTAGTGTACTAAAAAATTATACAAAATATGAAATCAAAATAACACAAAACAGGAGTAATATTGCTTATTAGGGTTAAACATTCATTACGTAAATAGTAAAAATTCTGCAACTGGTCGACTTATAATAATAATGGTTCTGAGCTGTTCTTTGGGACAAATTCTATCTAATTACCTGGTCAACATAAGCGTAAAATTTTCAAAATTATTGGGGGGGCTGGGCCCCACAACCACATATATTCACGTCAGTGGCGTGGCCAAGGGGGGGGTTTGGGGGGTCATACCCCCCATGAGGAATTTTTTGCCATACAGAATGTATATTCTTCACTCCCTTATCATACACCCGTATACATATATGTGAGTTGCAGAAGCCGTAACCCCCACCATGAAAAATTTCTGGCTACGCCACTGATTCACGTACAAATAACTTACTCATAACTGCCAACTACTACGGAATATAATTAACCACTTTTTCTACATGATTTTTCGGCTTAAAATATAGCAAAATTTTTATGCTGCGCGCGCGAGCTGGTTACTATTTTGAAAAAGATAATTAAATATATACTGTTTACAAAAAGTAGTTAATTATATTACGTAGTAGTTGGCAGCTATGACTTACTATATATAAGTGTAAATTATTGGAGGCGCTCGAGCTCTATGGGTCCATAGAATTCTACACCTATGTAAGGTAAGTATCCATGTTAGTATCTTTCTACCATGTTTTATGTTAAAAATAGAAGCAAAGTAAAAAATCCAAAGGAGGAAAAAAAAAACATTTTCGATGAGATAGTGCATTTTAGACACATCTGAACTTTTCTTCATTTCATACTTTACATTGCATAATCTGATTTTAATTAACCAGAGCCTGGCGAGGGCAGCTTATAGTAACATTGTGGTGTTACGTGGCGTCACAATGAGTATTAAATCATAATTGAAATCAAAAGAAGAACATTTTTAATAGTACAAGTAAAGGATTTTTACTTCCTTGTACGTAGTATAAGGAAGTAATGTGATCCCGAAAAATTTTGGGGGCCAAATTTCGACAAAAAAACCGATTTTGACTACATCTAAATTTAATTTTAAAATTTTTTTCGATGCATCTCATCGGAGGCTAGCATGCACGATCATATTAACGCGTCTGCAACTCATTTTGACCAGCGGCGAGTCTACTGTGGCCAGTTTTTCCATGCCGTCTGTACGTACGTACGTATGTATGTAACTCGCATATCTCAAAAACTATTGGTCGTAGAATGTTCAGATTTGATATTTAGGATTGTTCTATGATCTAGTTGTGCACCTCCCCTTTTGGTGGCAATCGAATGGATAGTTTATGTACAGGACCGCCCAAAAGATTCGAAATACATTACGCTCTATGGGCCGAAATTCATTAAACTCGCCTAACTCAAAAGCTATTAGGCGTAGAATGTCGAAACTTCATATTTTGGATAGTTGTAACATCTAGTTGTGCACGTCCCCTTTTGGTTCCATTCGACTGGATAGTGTATCTACAGGACTGTCCAAAACATTCGAAATACATTACGCTCAATGGTCCGAAATTCATTAAACTCGCATATCTCAAAAACTATTAGGCGTAGAATGTTGAAACTTTATATTTAGGATTGCTGTAACATCTAGTTGTGCACCTCCCCTTTCGGTTCTATTCGACTGGATAGTTTATCTACAGAACCGCCCAAAAGTTTCGAAATACATTACGCTCTATGGGCCGAAATTCATCAAAGCGTTTTTTTAGAGGTATTGGGCAATTTCAAACGACTCGGAAGTGATGTATGCTGTAAAGAGTTAGAAAATGAATTTCTCCATTAAAAAAAGTGTCTTTATCACTTATAGTTCTGCTACAGGAACACTCAAAAGATTTCCAATACATTACGGTCAATGGCAATTTTAGGGGCATTCATCCATTTCAAGCCCAATACCGTCCTACCACATAAGTTTGGTAATGGTCCGACCACGGTCACGTGCCTCCCTCAAGAACTATGCCAAAAGTCGCCAAGCTTGGCGACTTTTGCTGTTCGTGTGTGCATATTTAACTCTCAAATATCAAAAATTATTATGAAATTTCATATATAAGAATGTTGTAGCATCTAGTTGTGCATCTCGATTTTTGGTTCCAATCTACTGGAGAGTTTATTTACAGGACCACCGAAAAGAATTTCAGTACTTTAATGTCTATGGACATCTTCAATATAATACAACTGTAGACAGTCATTGTTTGGTACATTCCCAAAATCTCGCCGTCTGTCCTCGAACTTGGCGAGTTTTGGCGAAATATCGCCAAATTTGGCGATAGTCAGTCATTTGGTCCAAGCCCAAAGTATCGCCATTTGCCATCGTTCTTGGCGAGTTTTGGCGAAATATCGCCAAATTTGGCGATAATCTGTCATTGTTTGGTTCATGCTTAAAATCTCGCCAAATGTCGTCGACATTGACGAGTTTCGCCGAAATATCGCCAAATTTGGCGCCAAAAATTATTTCGTATTTTTTAGAACTATTGTAATATCTAACTGTTTTCAATATCTTTTTTGACAGCAATCGACTGAGAATTTATTTACAGGGTGAGCCAAATGACTTTAAATACATTGAGGTGCATGGATGCATTCAATTCATTGAAAGTCTGTGGTCAATGACTACTTTGGCTATCCCAAAATCTCGCAGACTATCTCAAGTTTGTCGGCTTTTGGTGAAATATCGCCAAATAAAGTGTCAGAAGGAAATCTTTCAAACTGAACTCAGCTTGGCGATATCGAAATATTTGTCTAGAAATCGCTAAACCTTACTATTATTGATATTTTATCTCTTTCAAACATATAAATTTAGAGGAAGTGCGTCGAAAATATTTTTGATCTAATGGACGTGCAAGGAAGTCATGTGTTGGACACATCAGATTTTTTTAAACGTTTGTAAATGGCGTGAAATACTTTTTTTTATGTTAGTATAAATTAATTTTCTGTATTTAGTGGTAAATTATTGGGTGGGCTCAGCCCCTATTCACAATTTATTGGGGGGGCTCGAGCCCCACGGGCCCATATAACTCTACGCCTATGCTGGTCAACATACAAGTTGGACAGGTGGTCAACTTATAAAGGGTTCACTCAATGTTAAAGAAGCTAAACCATTCGGTTCTTGGCCAATTAGGTCAACTTAGACAAGTGGCCAACTTATAAAGGCGGTCCACTTCACAGGTTTTACTGTATCATCTCATAAAAGAATTTTTGCCTATTATCACGACTTCAGGCTATTATTTCTTCCACTGAACACTTTATGTCTGCTGTTTGATCCTCTACACGTCACTCTACTGTTCCGCTTAGCAAGTGATTAGAACTGAACGTTGGGGGGTTTTCAAAACGACTGAAGCCTGTAATGGTTGTTTTAAAAACGTAGACGATATCTTTGGAGAGAAACAAAGAAACCTCGGGAATCTCTTCGACAATGAAGATCCCTCTGTCTTTAGGTATTTTTTCAGCTTTTTGTGACTATCGCGGTTACTACTGCTTTTTTAATTCAAGATCTTGATAGTGAAAAAAATCTGGAGTGACTCAACTCAACTTTCCGAACACTTACAATTAAGATCATTACCACGCATTTAAATACATTTTAATGGATGAATACTTCAAACATATATACCAATTTGAGCTCAATCGAATGTACCGTTTAAACGCTAGCGCATTTTCAAAAATTTCCCCCCCATAGGCCATAATGTAAAAGAAATCTTTGTCGTAGTCCTGTTGGAAAACTATCAGGTTGTAACGAAAGTTTTCCGCCATATCTGCCTGAAAAATTAACTTCTAACTCCTTAGATAACTGTATTTGAACTTTCGGTACCAAACCTGCACAGTGTCACATTATACAACAATAGTATTTAAAGCTGTACTCAGAGGCGTAGCCAAGGTGGGGGGTTAGGGGGGTCATAACCCCCCCCCCCCATGAGAAATTTTTTGCCATACAAAATGTATATACTTCACTACATTATCACACATATGTATGCATATATATGAGTTGCAGTAGTCATAACCCCCCCGCCCCATGAAAAATTTCTGGCTACGCCCCTGGCACTCATAATTTGTTGATATTCTAGAGCTGACTTTTTGCAACACAACTGCAAGTTAATGATAGTTCTAATCCTCTAGAGCTATAGTTCCATTTGGAGACACCTTGTACTTAATGATAACTATATTTTTCAGAGATTTCACAACACAGTGTTATAAAGTAAGCCTCTTTCTTCCAAATGTCAAAAATAGTTCGACAAAATAGGAGCAAATACGCCAATGCGAACTGTGTTCTGACGATGTTTGCGGTGGCGGGAAACTTTCGTTACAACCTAATATAAGTCCTAAACACACCAAAATTAATAGCGATCTTGCGACAGTGGTTTATATCCTATATACCCAATTTGAGCTCAATCGAATGCCCCGTTTAGGAGCTATAGTGTTCACTCACATACACGCACACATACATGTCGTAAAAATAGCATAAATTAATTCAGAAGTCCCCAAAACGTGTCAATACACCAAAATCTCGAAGTCGAATTTTTTCGTGATTACAATACTTTCATTACATGGTACATATTCGGAAAGTAAAAATGCGTTTGCTAATATTATTATATTTTATTTTATTAACTTTGGGAAATGTCTCTTCATATCGTACCACTCCCCAAAATGCTTTGCACAATGTAGTCTAATAAAGAGCTCTACACTTACTGTTCTTCAGAAAAAGAGTCACTTTTCTTATGAAAATATTAGCCCGTTTCAAGGATGAAAGTTTATTTTTTCTACCTCACCTGGTCAAAAAGCTTTATAAATATTCAATCGGATTACATATACTGTTTAAACACACCGCCAACAGGCAGTGCTCTGTATTGATCTTCTCCTTTATGTTTGAGAGTTATCTGGTAGTAGCATTATAACTACCTTTTCTCTCTGAGCAAAGATCTGCTTTAGAAAGGAAAATGAATGAAAACTTTGGTAAGATCTCTTTATGTCTAGTGTGCCTTTTAAATGTACTTTTTAAAATGCTTACATGTTGAATTTACTCAGCAAAATTAGCATACGCCTTCTTCATCCTAAATATCTGTTTACATTTGTTAGGAAATGTAATCGGTTTTACTAATTTTACAATAGATTGTAAACTGGCAAAATAAAAAAAAAGTGGTGGGGGGGGGAGAAGAAGGAAAAACTTTTTTTGTATTATTCATCGTCTTAGCATTTCGGAAAATAATTAAAATATGACACTATTCTCATTTCAAAAGTTTCCAATTACCGTATATACTCGTGTATAAGCCCACCCCCTAACT
The DNA here is from genome assembly GCA_038373885.1 of Cheiracanthium punctorium. Classification (NCBI taxonomy): domain Eukaryota; kingdom Metazoa; phylum Arthropoda; class Arachnida; order Araneae; family Cheiracanthiidae; genus Cheiracanthium; species Cheiracanthium punctorium. The sequence continues at coordinate 1,170,549 of JAWZYV010015503.1, forward strand.
TTCCCCAAAAAATCTTTCAAAACTGACTGACTCGTGTATAAGCCCACCCTCCTACTTTGAAAATTTACGCCCCTGTGAAAAACTCCCCTACCACATTTAGACTAGCATCCAGTCATCAGGTGATTGTTTTGTGCCATAACCCGTTTACAGCGCAGTTCTGATTGCAAACCGATAGCGATAACCACGTTCTTCACATTCAAGAATAGCATTCGAAATGCAAGAGCTTCAGTGAAGATGGCTAAAGTAAAATGTCTGTCTTAAGACAAGGCTTTCAAACTGAAAGTAATTGAATATGCTGAATTGTAATTTATTTTTCTGTTTTTTTATAATCTTCCTTGTAATATATTGCCTTTCAATACAAAAGTCCAATATGCTACATCTTTCTTTTGTTAACATAAAACCAAATTATCTCGAATACATGGGCACCGAGCGGGGGGGGGGGGACAATATAAAAATTCCCGGGCATATGGTTTTCATATTTACATATACATGCTTGTGAGCTTGTGTGTAGATGTTAGATATTTTCCCCTCCACCGAACTCCCCTCCCTAAACCTTGAATTCTCCGATGATCAAATTTTGAAATTTTTTGACCCGTGTATAAGCCCACCCCTCCACTTTCAATCCGAATTTTTGTCACAATAAGATGGGCTTATACACGGGTATATACGGTATTAGGTAAATGAGGGTTGGTAGTTCAATTTTAATATACTCTATAAGTGAGAACGGTGAAGATTCCCTTTTTGTGCTTAGTATTGTCCAGCACGGCATTCAAAAACCGATGCTGAAGAGCACTATTGGTTAATTAAGATTCATTGCAATTTGTAGTCTTTTCAATGAGACCATATAGCTTTACCTAAGATTCAGATTAAATTAAACACGCTTTAGGGATAAATTGAACTAATCGAAAAATAATTCTTATATAGAAATGAATTAATGAACTAAAGGTAGTATTATTGTGAAAAAAGAGCGGGGGCGCTTTGTGCTATATTTTTTTGTATCATTTTTGTACTAATCGTACCGATCGAATATTCTCATGGTATATGAAGCACCCCACGCTTTTTTCACAATACTAGTTCCCCGTTCATTAATTTATTTCTATATTAAGAATTATTTTTTACTTTTTATTTAGTTCAATTTATCACTAAAGCGTGGTTTTTTAGTTTTTTTAAACAGTATTTTTATTTTTCACTTTTTAGTTCGATTTCTATAAAAGCGTGTTTTTCAGAGTTTTTAAACTGTATTTAAAAATTTATTTTTGGATATCTCTCATAAGACACTAAGGAACACCGAGTTCGAAAGTACAAACTGCGAGATAATTTATTTGCATTGTGCACCAGTGGCGCAGCCAGGATTTTACTTCGGGGTGGGCTGGGTATCAAATTTAAAGCTAAAGTTTAATTGTAAGCTAAATATCAAATTCTAAGCTAAGTAAAGGGTCCCATTTAGGGGGGGCAGCAACCCCCTCAGACCCCTCCCCCTCTGGCTACGCCCTTGCTGTGCACCAAAGAATTAAGTAACCGGCAGTTAGAATCTACCTTCCCCACTAAAAAGGAAAAATAGGTCTCGTAATCACCAAACAAGTTTCATAACGACTGCAACAAACATGGAAGTAACAATATTGAGGTAAAATTTTTAGATTTGCTATCTGGATTTCCAAAAACGTAACTATCCAAACATACCACTGAATACAGTTGCCAATAGTGAGAGTGGTTCTACTCCACTGTGCTCAGCCGAGTGCCGAAATGGTATGCATGCGTAGACCACGCGCTTGCTCCATCTCTCTTGCTCTCACGCAAAGAAAGTACTAATCCTGACGATCCTAAACAGGATAATGGGATAGACTTCTCAAATTATTGTATTGTCATCGGTCCTTGATAGTCTACAATGTTTAAATGAAATCTGACCGTTTAAAGGGAGACAAAATAGAGTTCAAAAGAGGATGTCACAAACAAACATACAGCTGAAACTAATTAAAGCGTGTTAAAAAGAAGGAAAAAGAAAAAAATTATTTATCAAGAAAAGTTTCTCTTGCGCTACAAAGCTCAATAACACGATTCTTTAACACTATATAAATATTAATTTTGAAAAGCAAATATATAAGAGTTTTTTTATAAATTTGAAATTTAAACCTGAAAAACTGTATGGTATTCGTGTGGTGTTTCATTAGACAAAAGAGTGTGTTTCGGTAAAAACTAGAGTTCAAGGTTTCCTCCCCAAACTAAAACCTATCCGTTTTCATATTTTTCCAAATCTACCCGTGAACCCAGGAAGTAAAATAGACGATTTAGTTGTATGGCGCATCTGAACTCGCCTTTATGTATATCAAGGAAAATAGCCCATGATATACATAAGGTTGACTAACCTGGTGTAACAAATCTCCGGTCGAGATAATTGGTGGGAATTTCTCGTTCTTTCTTAATCTTAAAAGGCAAATTTGGGAAAGACATGCATAAAATGACGTCCTTCAAGATGGGGAGACATAACCTAAGGAATTCAAGATTTGAGCTTCTGGTAAACAGTGGAATCCCTGTTCAACAGTTTTTCAGATGCCTAAGTACCGTTTAAGAAGTATCATTATAGAGAAAATTCATGCTGATATGTAAAGCTGCTTTTCAAAGACAGTAGGAGGAGAGCTGTTCTTCAAAGCCGTTCAAATTTCCCTTCAAAATTACTCTATCGCAGATCTCTAGCTGTTGTATTTGGATAGATACCTTGAAGACATTTACTAGTTTTTAAAAGACGTTCAAATGAACTAATGTTTTAAAAATATGTATGTGGCATTCACGTATTGGACCAGTGTCTTGTTGATATGTCGTTATTGAAGCTACTGCATGCTATTTACTGCGATAGTGGAATTAAAGAAATTACTTCCTTCGTGTCACACGGAAAACAAATACACTTTAAACGAACAGAAGGTAAGTACCGCTTTCAACTATTTTCGTAATAAATAAATAAGGAACGAAAACCAGCTGTTACGTGACTATTTTGTCGTGTGGGCCACTCGCTTTGTTCAACTGCTATTATTTAAAATTATCGTGCTTTTGTAAACGAAAAATATTTTTTGAGACATCTCGGGCTCGTGTTCAAAATGACTCAAAACATGCAAGCAACTAATATTTAGATTTAATTTTTATGTTGAAATAAAAGGGTTCTGGCATCGTATTGCGCGTAAGGAATGAAGGACGTCATTATTTTAAGTTACAAAACACTTACGTGAGAAAGCTTGAAACATGCGAATCAAGCACTTTTGCAGAGCAGAATTTTGTAAAATTTTGCCTGTACACTTACACATTCCAGAATAAAATAGGGGACTTTAAATTAGTTTGACTTGTAGATGTTCAAATGCTCATCAGAGTCTCAGAGTCATATTTATTTTTTTCTCAGTTGTAACATTTTACAGATTTTGATCAATATTTACATAACAGAAGGCAAAGAATACAAATTTTAACTAGACATCACAGAACCTTGGAAACTTGCATCAATACAATTTTGGTTGAAATGCGCGTGGAATTGCGCATAGAATTTTAATAGAAATGCGCGTAGAATTTTAATGCACATACATCAGTGAATGCAATGTTATGATTGTCCCAATCTCAGTCAATTGCAACAGCTTTATGAAGCAACGACCAATGTCAATATCGTTAGCATAAAGTTCCTAACCCTATTTTTAAAAGCGAGCATGCAGAAGAAAAATGACATCCATTAAGTTGCATAATAAACATACTATGCGATGAGAATAAAAACTTAACTTTTTAACTCCGGGGCAACAAGAACATGTTATCTATAATAGTATGCAGGCATTTGGGCTGATTTCTTTGCAGTTCCTGTCCTTTAATTACTAGCGGGATCTGTAATATAGTTCCATCATTTGACAGAGATGCGTTAAATGATATGTTAGGACTGACCCTTGTAACTGTTGGCCTTTATCCCTACATTAATTCTCAATACACACCTTTAAACTGAAAAAAAAATGACACATTTTAGACTGGGAACCTCTGAGAAAGGGTGCACTTAGCTAAAATCTTACACATGAAGCAATATTGCGATGACTTCCTTCAAACAATCATCCCAACACACAATGTTGGGGATTTGCCATATAAACATCGACTACAAACACAGCCATTGCCAAGAATTTTGTTGGGGGGGGGGGATGTCGATAAACTGCCAAGTCAAATATCGGTTTTTAGCAACTTAATAATACAGTCGATAAAAAAATTACTTTTTACTTTTGCGTAACTTTGCCAAGTGTACCAGAAACAAAGCAAATTATCGTTATAGTTAAAATTTTTTCATCAATTTTGCGAACTAGGTATCCAAATTTTGCCAAATTTAATAGAATTTTGCGAGTGTTAGGGGTAGAGACTCCCCTCCCTCTTTAGCAATTGACCCGATGTTACTTCCAGTATAACACAGCTTCATGTTATGTTGCTACCTCTGTCAAGCAGTGGTATCAAGATATCAATGCAAAGCCTCTTCCCTTGCCTGCACTCCAACGCTAAAGAATAATTGCTTTCCTTGGGTTCAGGATGAAATGAAACATGAATGCAAAAATTATCTAGTACTAAGGATTTTACAACTTTCATTTGTGTGCAATGAGACTTTGCAGAAAAGAGCAAATTCGATTTTAACCGATGGTCTGCCGAGTTCACTAATGAAGAGGTTATTTTATTTTAATCATTGTACCCACAAACGTTTAACTCTTAACGTAACGAGTACCCATAAACTGTTAACGTAATGAATAAAATTAGATGACACGATAACTTAAGAAACGGGACTCATTTTTCATCCATACAAAAAAGAACTGCCAGTTTTTTCTGCGCAACAATCCAGTGTTGCCATATTACAGAAATTAATAAGATAAACTTAAAATGGCTGCGCGTGTAGCGTCCTCTGCAAGTGCAATTGGGCATAACCGAAAGAGAACTGCAGGGAGTTGAAAAATAGACAAACTAATGCGATTTTCCAGGCATTGGCTCATCCTTACTAAACAAGAATCCGTAAATTTGAGATATTCATAAAAGCTGGCGAGTATACATGATAGCCTTAATTATTCTACTCTTCTGGACACATTTCAACGATATAATTATAGAAGTAAAACCACCTAAACAAAGCGCCAGAAATTTTAAAATATTCCAAAATTAAGTAAAATGCAAGATCTATATATAAAATTTCAATCTTATTCCATTTCGTACAAAAATGTGTTCATTTTAAACATTTACGTAAAATTTAGTTGAAGTTACTTTTATTGCAAGGATAGAAGTTTTATCGAATTGATCAGCTCCTTTAAAAATCTTAAACGGTTTCTCTGAAGAATGCAATAGCAAAAATTCACACAATAGGTTCAGTTTGGGCAAAAATGATCATAAATTTAGCTATTTTCAACTTTTATAAGCTACACAAGAAATTATACAACATATTTAAAAACTTTTTGGAAAATAGTTTGCATTGGACTATCCAAGAATTTCTCGAAATTTGTTCTCTTTTAAAAACATTGAACATTACTTTTTCTGACTTAAGATTTTACTCCAGTGTGCGGGTAAAATGATTAGAAAGAAGAATTAAAATCTAGAAAACTGCTATATGAGTAATCAACTGCAAAATATATATATCGTCTACTTTATGAAACAGTTTCGCATGGATTTTTAAGTTTGGTTTTTAAAAATTTGAAGTATAATGACCTGCATTATTGAACTTTGTCACATCCTCTTTTTGACATATCTTCAGTTTGAACTTTATTGACGTCATCTTTTCCAAAAATATACATTCCCAAATTAGATTTTACAAAAGTATTTAATTCTAAACAACTCGTTTTCCCTTAGAAGATATCTCAACAAATTTTAATAGAGATTATAACACAGTACTTGACAGCCAACAGCTATTTTCTCCAAAAGACGTTTTATGGTCAGAGAATTTTGAACTCTTTTTGGAACTGAAGAGCGACTTTCTTCACAAAATCAAAAAGATTAGCACACTTTATTGCATGATCTGCATGCTTTCCTTTCAAACTTGCAACAAATCCACCCTGTTAGCTCCCATTTACAAATGCAAGATTCAAATATCATAAGTTTCAGTTATTTTTCTTATTTTGAAGTAAACATTAAAGTGGAATTAATGAATTTATTCACGCTATTACTATCTCTTAAATTTCGTAAGATTAAAAAAATTCAAATGTTACACAGCCTTAAAATAGCAGCCCAACATCACGATCATTCTACCCAACTTTTAAACTACTTCAAAATAAAATATGAATAAATTATGCAGAAATGATAGCGTTTGCATCAGCATCTTTAGAACTTTGAATCCCAAAAATGCTACCACAAAGTTTTAATGCTCAATAGAGAGTCAAACTTTAAAATAAATGTTGCCATTACTTACTAAAAGAATGACACTAAATCAAATAAATTTAAAGATCTTGCTTACAATGTAAATGAATCTAAAAAAAATTGCTATGCTTTTGACATTTGTGGTTCCGTTTTCTGTAAACTTCATTTTACCCCCAACTAACCCTACTCTAAACAAACACTAACTACGTTTCGAAATAGGACCTGAAAGAATGAATTAGTTTGTTCAATTGAAGACACCAAAAATATGAAGAAAATTTTTTATTAAAAGAACATATAAAATACATGAAATACAAATTTTAACAATGCATACTTATTCCATAATTAAGAATTCTCCGTTTTTCAATGAATTGCAAATCAATTTACAAAGGAAGTGCAACTAAGTGATTCTCACAAAACTTTCGATTTCACTTAATAAAATAGAGGGAACTTTTTACACAAATGCTAAAGGAGGTTCGAGAAATTTGTCTAACAAAACAATTGCGAATACATAATTATGATCCAAACTTACGATTCGATGGTAATAACTTTTCATCTTGTACATATCACGAAGGGGAAAAAAAAGCTTTACTAGAATAAGCTTTACTCGTTTTGAATATTGGCACGTCTAACTTCAATCAAACTATTGAATGCAGTCAATCCTTCTGAAATAAATCAGGGCGGTAGTGACCAAAATGCGCTTTGTCTGTGCTAAAATAATCCTAAATGCGCCTTAACCAGACTTCATTAGGGAGACCAGAAAGTAAAAATTTATGTCATGTCTATTTCACCTAGCTAAATTACTGAAACTAATACGAAATTTAGCATGTGTGAGTCTATAATGAGTGCCATATTAGAGGGCATTTCCGCATAACTTTACCCAAGGGAGAGGGGAAGGTTAAAACGTTCTTTGCAGATCTGAAAACGTTTATTTAAAAAATCCTTGCTTTAAAATATAGCACTCGCGAAAGCCTAAAATTTTACATTTTTAAAATTCGTCCACCAGAAAAGTAGACGTGAAACAAAAAAGGCGGACCCCGTCTTTGAAAAGTACAGTTTTTTGAACTAACAAATATGAATATAATTTAGATTCAACTTGCCCAATTAAAATCTTCCTGAAAATTAGGATTTAAATGTTTGAAAAATAAAAATAAGTGTCTATTCCACTAATAGAAGGTACATTCTATAAAAATTTGAGTAATTGCTTCAATTACAGAATGTTTTTCCCCTTTTCTTTTAAGTGGCAATTAAAAAAAATGGAGTACAAAATTTACTGCATGGAAATGACAAAGCAAAAGGATCTTTAACAAGTCCAAGAACTATTTTTTAAATACTGTTTATTGGGAGTTGGTGAAATTTGAACAACAAAATATGCGTATTTCACAATTAAGAGCATATGCATAAATTGACCATAAATCGTTAATGTAAAAATGGGGTGAATGAAAAGCAATTTTTCGGTAAGTTACATTATCGATATTGCGAAAGTAAAATAAGATAGAAATATTCATTAGATATTAAGGGTTAATTTCACAAAATAAAGTTCCAAAGTACTTTTAATTTCTGGACTCTGGCCATGTCTGAAGAATTTCTCTTGCACTTACATAAATTCAGACGTTTTAATTGTTTAAAATCCATTTAGAAACATTACAAACTGTCATACGATTCCGCTACAAACAAGTTATAACTGTCAATAAACTAATGTCCATAAAAACTGCACATCTTATTTCGAACAAGATAAACACATTACTACATATGTTGCTTTAAGAATAAACATTTTTAACAAGCATTTCATAAAACAAATTATAGATTTCACTTCAATATATAATTGAGAATTTTATGTTTAAAAGAGGTCGGAAGTATTTTTGGAAGTAATATGGTAAATACTCCAATTACGTCCGAATTTACTAAACATTATAATCTCATTTTACTGACCAGTCAGTTTGGACATAAAAATTCGTTAGTGCAAGTATCTTGCAAAACAATTTTGAGGGCTTGCCGTTATACATTAGACAATACTATACTGCACAGGTATGTAAACTGAAAAATTTTTAAATATTTTTAAAGTATCTAAAGTAATTTCAATAAAAGATACTTTGATCCGTTTTATAAAAAGGAAACTGATCACAAAGAACTTATTTTTAGAAATTTGGGGGTAGGTGGATGCAGCTGAATTTCCCTTCTGTTGCAAAATACTTTTCGAAATGCTCAGATTAGTAACATTGTAAAACGCTAAATTTCCCAATGAATCCTAGTTAAGCTAACCTCACTATAATGCTAGTTAAAATGCTCAGACAAATTATAACTGCAGATGTTTACGAGCTTAAACTTGTAATCTCCAACTCAAAACGGTATTTTTTTGGATTGTGTCCATGAGTTTAGATATGTGACCAAAATTTGAAATAGCTTCTTTGACGTACATTGAAAAATATTGTACTCATTTTTCAGATTCCAGGAGAAACTTGCACATTTTGTATTTGAGAATTCCACCAGCAAAGAAAATTTTAGCCATAATAAATCAAATTAATTTCTTAGGTTTATAAAGAAAGCAAGTAAAACCTAGAAGTAATGCACATGTAACGTTGCTAGCGAAAATACTAAAATCTTTTTTAAATAAAAGTTAATACGTAGGATTTTTGCAAGAGTCCCGATTACTAGCCATTTATTTTCCAAACTACTTCTGAAATATCCAAGTTTTTTAAAACGTTAAATGTTATTTATCAAATGAAAGAATAGTCTTTTAGTTCGCGTTTCATCATTCAAAATGGTACTTGACCGCGATCAAATTTAATCATTTTTTAAGTTTAGAAATTTTAGCTAAATACTTTAAAATTTATTGATTAGCTGAAGGTTTAACCTAAGGAGTTTAGAGAAAAAGGCACACAGCCTCAACCCACATCGTCGCACCGCCACATTTGCTCAAGATTCCCTTTCTGTGGCAGCATCTCTTCTCTGTTTGGGTCGTCGAACACCCCGCTAAGGCTCAGCGTTGCGGGGGCCCCCGGTGGCAGCGCTGAGCCGGGCAAAGCATTCGGAGACTGAAGCGGGGAAGAAACGCAGCCACAAGAGAGGCAGCCTTCGCCATTGCGTCTTTGCAAATGATAGTTAGCAGGATAAGGAATCTATTCGAGCAGGAGCTCGCTAGAAATACAATACGAAACGTGGATCTAACTGGAAACTTAAATCTATGAACGTACGCCACTGTTAATAAAATCATCACGTACTTTGAAAAAATCCTGCGATTTTGCGAAATTGCTATATTAAGGCTTATTAAAAATCTTGACTTAATACAGTCAAGCGATAAACCTGTATGAATTTCAATATTTATAAATTCTTATCTTAAACATTTTGCAGCGGAATAGTTTTTTTTTTTTTTTTATAAACCGTTTTTTCCCGAGTAATGCAGCTTAAACATGATGAAATTAGTTAAATTGTGGTACAAGACCATTAAGCATATTGTTTCTTCAATATACACACTTAGTAAGTCCCCCGCGATGTAGAATTTGAAAAAAAAAAAAAAATCGGAACTATAGGCCCTCGTCTTCTACCGCAATAACAGTGTCCAATTTTGCCAAGCTTTATGATTAGAGCAAATAAACAACAAACCCACCAGTTTACTTTCGGTTATTTGGCATAAATTATGTTTTGTCTAGAAATTCTCTACTAATAAAGATTGACGAGAATTGGCCAACTTCCTCCTTAACTCTTAAATCACCAATGTTTAAAACCTTCGATAACTTATTTTTAATTTTTTCTTTTTAACAAAACCTTCAGCAAAACAAAAGTGCAAAAGTTGCCTCCTTTCAACAAAAGTGTTTTAAAATGTGCATAAAAATTTTCCAAAGCAGGTTAAACCGAACACATGTTTGACTATTACAACATTTAGCAAGCATTTCTTCATTAAATATTGAAGTGAAATATACGGCATTGAACATCTGGAAGCATTTCGTGGACATTTGCCATTTCGAATATCATCGATGAAAATATTAGCAAGAACAGATACATTTCTTAAACAGTCAAAAGTTCTTGTTAGTACAAATTACAATCATGCAAATTCATTTCAAGAAAGGTTCAATTTTAATCCAGAATCTAGTTATGGCAATAGATAAAATATTTTAACAGCAGATTTGCAAAGGAAGATCATCGTTAACCATTTGAAGGACAGGAATACAAGCAAGGTGCTGAAAAAACATTAAGAATTTAACTTTCAGAACTAAAATTGTTTTCTGGTCCGTTTTGTTCAAATGGTGCATTATCCCTTTTCCTTAGCATTCGATAAGAAAACTGTCAGGCAAGTACGTTAAGTTTTGAAAGAAAATAAGTTAATTATTCAAGAACTCAGCAGTTCAAAATCGATCAGCTCCCATAGGCAGTCAAAAAATAGCTAATTTCCTTATACTTTACGGATAAATGATCATTTAAATGTACAAATAAAAAAGGAATGCTTCAAGTCAAATATTAGTTTAGGAGCTATGCATTTTATAAAATTGCCATTTCTACCAAACAAAAATTTGATAATTAGCTTATTCATTCCTGAAGTTAACTATGCGTAACTGGTATACATTCTGGGGCCTTCAAATGATTAACATACACTTAAAAAGCTAGTATTCCCTGGGGGGGAGGGTGAACAGGGGCGTAGCAACATTTCCCCCTTATAGGGTCAGATATCTTCGATGTCTTCAAATATTTAGAAAATTCCTCTGGTATGAAAATATTCAGAAAAATTTTACATTTAAGTATGAAAAAATTTAATTGGTCAAATCTAAAGAAGTGTTATGAACTTGCTACGCGGCAGCATTTATTAACTTCCTATTTTTTTGGTTTACGCTCATCTTAGCGATACTTTGTTTCAAACTTTAAATTTTCGGTTTCTAGCAAAGTTAAAAATTGGCTTTTTTGTAGTATACTCTCATTTTCTTCACTATGCATTATTCCAATTTGATTTTTCTACAAAAAATTTTCTTTGGGGACAAAATTTGCCATTTCAAACCTGCCAGTTTTGCCCTAACAAAGCTAACCGATCCGATGCACATTTTTGCATGCCATGCTAAGCGCAAAACTAAAGACTAGTTTTTAAAAAATAAATACATAATATATTTTCTAGAATTGTACGAAACGTTAAACGGTTAAAACGATTTCGGAGCTACAGAAGTTTTTAGAGATCGCCAATTAAACAATGACAATTTTTCGTAGGAATTGTCATCTCTCAAAAAAGAAAACATTCCTTGCTCCAACAGTTCTTCGGGAAATTTAAAATGCAATTTCTTCCAGAAGCACTTGGATCAGAAGATTCGAACTCTGCCATTAAGTCTTTTACAATGTTTAACTAGAATAAATCTAAATCCTTCGATGAGTGCTCCACCCGCCCGCAGGCATTGCAACAGAGACGTGATGCCGAAGATTCCTTTTCAGTGACAGCATCTCTTCCGCGCTTCGGTCGGTGAATGCCCCGCTGAACCGCAGCGTTGCGGGGATCCCTGTCGCAGCGCCAGAGTTCGGCAAAGCACTCTAAGACCGAAGCGCGGAAGAAACGCTGCCACAGAGAGGGAGTTTTCGACATCTTGATGATTCAAGTGGTAAGCCGCTACCGTCGAGCTTCATCAGTGACGACTTGCGACAATTCAATCGTTAAGCGCAAGTTACAAAATCTGGCTTCGCACGCATTTTTTGAATGATCGAACCTTCAAAATCGTTTGATAGTCGTGTCACGTGGCAGAAACATTCCTGATTAAACCGAACTTTAAATTAGCCACGATAATGCGGATTAGTCACTAGCTCTTTCCCACAAATCGATAGTAATGGCTTATTTACATTCAAGTAAAATTAAGATAATGAATAATCATTATAAGCCAGTTTTTAAACTAATTACATCTAGTAACACGCAGCAAGATTTTACTTCATCTTAATTTAACTGCAACACTAACAAATTAGTATAAATTATACTTTTGAATACACGTATTTTCTTCACTTTCAAAGCATTTTTCGCACTTGACGCTCTTAAGTAGATTAATATTGCCAGAAGCCGAAAAACTGGAATAAGCCAGAGTGATACAATGTAAAGGCCAACCTTAATTTTTAAATGCCGCTTTAGTACTATATGAATAATTTTGTCAATGAATTGTACTTCCATTAAATGGATGCATCTGAATACCCTTTCACTGAAACTAGTTAATTTTGCTTATGCTTTAAAATAAAACTAAGTTTTCTGTAGTGGCAAAAATTTGAGGAAGCTTTACTATTTACAAATTATAACCGAAAGAAGGTAGCTTTCTTTATGGGAGTAAGTGTTTACTTTTGTTCGCAAAATTTTAAATGCACTAAATAGCATCGAGCTTAATGAATTTTGAAGGGGTATATGCTAAAAATCACTTCTGAAACAACTCTTCCCCGGCAAAAACTTCTCAAACATTCAAGGCTTAATTTTGCCATACCTTAATTATTAAACAACAGTCAACTAAGTTTCAGATTTTCATAGTTAATGATTTGACTATAAAGTGATTAACTTTGTTCTAAAAATAAAGAAATTGACCTTTCTAATTGTACTAGCATACTATTTGAAAAATTCCAATAGGTATCTCTCGAAAGGCAATATCTTCCTCTTCACAAGAGTCCAACTAACTCAGCACGCTCTAAATAGTTTCCAATAAATGATCAACATCTCAATACAGTTAGCGTGTAGTAATCACTGCACAGAAAACCTACTTAGTAAGTTTAGGAATATCAGGGAGGCAAAACATTTCACTGTTCATGTAAAAGTTTCAGTACATACTAAATATGACTGGACAAATTTCTTGGGCGATTAAATAACTCTCCAATTCCATAAATTGCTTTCTCAGACCAGAACACGCAATAATTCCATACAAGTCCAGTCTGTAATTTCCATATCCATAATCGCCATCGGTTCTTGTTTCAGATTAGCAGTGCAGCAGCAGTTTGACCTTTCATTCCTGCAATTATAGAATTGAAAGGCGTGAGACAGTTTAAGAAACCGTTTGGAACATATTTAAGTAACTCTACAAGCATCAGTAAGAGGAAAATAAGCTTATTTTTAAGGCCTGCTAATTGAATTATTGAAGAGGAGCGAAAGTGAACGTGATTTCATGAAGATTATTTTATCCGTTCTCTCGCTTATAATTTCAAGATGCAAAAAGGCAACGACTACTTGTTGAATGCATCATTTCTTTGAAAGTCTTGCGAACCATTTAATTATGTATACAGTTAACCAATAATTAAAGTCTAAATGATTTTCTCCTCGCATTGTTAAAAACGGGAGCAAACAGCTTAAAAGGCTCAATATTAAGAACTATACCCGAACACCACGCATTTTGAAAGCATTCTACGAATATTACCTGTGGTTGTTCAAGACGTCATGCGAAGCTGACAAAGTGAAAAGTAGTTTCCCCTCTCTTCATTTCAGCATTCTATGAGCCTGTGCCTAAACTGGAAAGGATGGCAGCTTCCTGTTCTTCGGATTCATGTCCGGCATGAACTTCCTCCACTGCCAGGACCCATTTCAGGCGGCATCGTTTCGGAGCCAGCAACAGGAGCCAAGTGAAAAACGTCTTTCAAATCTGGTTCCTGAACACTCCATCGTCTACCGGAAAGCCAGCAGGAGTTCCTGGTTCTACCTAAATTAAAAATATCCAATTAGAAATGTCATTTAGATCAAGGCCACGTATGAACAAATACGAGTAAATATTTTTGCGAAAGATTTCTCATTCATTTAAACGTATAATAAAATTAAATTTAGAAATATTTTGTAAGGAACTAATTTTACATCTCTGCAAAATGTTTTGAGCAGTGTCTGCTTTTTAACCCCTTTTAAAAACCCTAATTTTTGCTTTAGATGGGATCGTATTTTGAAACGATGTAGAACCGAACTGGAAGTATAAACAAATGCCAGTTCATAATGTCCGAAAATTTGAGCCGACTTTATAAAAAGTGAGTTACCTTCAAGCCTCTTATGGTCCATTTCGAAGGGGAAGTTACCCAATAACAAACCGATAGTTGGAAGAGATTTAGTTAGGTTAATATAGAGGTTAATACACATGTTTCAGATTGTTGGTTTTAAGAATACTCTTATTGCACAATTACAGTTTATCTTCAAGTAATGATCAATGTAATGATGCAAAGACTTACATCTTTACGAGCAAAGGATACAAATGTCTGTCGGAAACTTATGCGTATCAACTTTGAACCAAGCAAGTTGCACATAGAAACTACCACGCTAGTTACGAGGACAAGTGACTTCGAACACATTACAATCTACAAGAAACTGAGTTTAAGACAGTATCATACTTTTAATAAGACAGCTACAGAATTTCGTTTTCTGCATAGTTTATTCCGCATATATTAATGACATGACTAGTATTGCTAGAATTCATTTTCTATTAAGTACAGCTTAAAGTATTACTTTTCTCCCCATTTTCTTTTAATTGAGATTACCTATCATAAGGACTGTTGTCCTAACACTTCTGGATGATAAATGCCAGTCTCAACAAGATGTTCAAAATGATGCAGTATTCTCATGTACCGCACATGACTAAATTCGTGAAAATAACCTCAAAGTGGGCACCGAAAGATCTTTCGAAGCACTTAAATTTAATTGTCAACATCACTGCGTTGAGTCTAATGTTTTTAAAGGTTAAACCCGATTCCTTGTTATGTCACAAAGTTATTAGCCTTCAGACGTGAACTTGCGCAAACACTAATTGGCTGGAAAATATTTTTGTGATCATGTTATGCATGGTATGGACAATCTTTGGAAAGTTGTAGGCAAAACTTTAGGATGTTGGAGAAGTCTCAGGTAGTACATAATTGGGATTTAGAATACTTCATATGGAGTTTTGATACGTTCCCGCGGGCCTGAACAAAATCCGGGGCTGGCTGGAGGATGCCATGTGTATTATGGAACGCAGCCCTTTTTCGATTCAGTGCGCACGATAAAAATGATGGAAAATTATAAAGGTAGATTGTTTACCTCATGAATATACATCCAGCGGTTAATAGTTGATTTCACACTCCGTTGGAACCATCTTCAGCAAAGGAACAAAATTGTTTAATCTCAATACGCCAAGCTTCTTGCCTTTAAGACTCCTGCTTTCTCTCCAGCATGCTTGCTGTCTTACAATCGGTGGAAGATCCTCCATTTGAGCACGTGGACCCCAGAGGAAAAAAAGTAAACACATTAACAAATTAAATTAAAAAAGAATTAAGTACACTTATATTTTTGTGTACTTAAAACGCGAGTTTCACCCCCCCACTACTATTCGATACGCTTATTATAGCTAACGCACTGCATCGCAGGTTACTGCAGCAGAGTATGTCGTTGCTCGCCACTGCGATATGCCAAATGGCCTTCAGAACCGCTCTGAGGAAAGACGCCGAGAGTTTGAGAGAAGCAAGGCGCTGCTCATATCGCTCCGTGAGAACATTTGCCGTTATCTTTTCCCGATTCTCCCTTGGTTTGTTATGTTCGGTTAGTTAATCCTTTTTCATTCTTATTTTTATCATTCACAACAGTATTTTTGACGAACTAATTAAGATGGGAATAAGTGTGATAAACTAAAGCAATTTCATTTTTCAATATTATTCTTTGAAAAAATAAATATAAATCAAGGCAACACTTGCCAAGCTTATCTTATTTACGAAATGCAAGACCAAAGATTACCTTTTCCCTTTCAGTTGCCTGCATTGTTTTTCTTTAACTGCTAGAAATGCAAATATGTTTTAACTTGCAAAGTGCGTCGTATCTGCCTATTTAATGTTCGAAATTTATTTTGTGAGCCTCCTTTTAAATAACCCATGAGCCGCCACTGCGTACAACAACTTGTAACAAAGACTCATTTCAGACCTTGCTAATCCGAATTTTACATACTGCTTCAGCTGCTCAAGACTTATGCGATGCGATTAGGGTTTTACCGAATCGCAAGAGAGCATTAATTCTAAGTACTATAAATCTTGTTTTTGAAGGTAATTTTAGCAAGATTTATAACCGACACTAAGATTTTGTTCTCGAATTTGTTTCATATTCGCATATATTTACTAAAATACTTTAAAAGCTTATTTTTGTAATTTACTAGTGTTTCAGATAACAGCGCAACCCGTATGGTCTCTCCAAAACACTAAAATTCTCCAAGACATTTACTGTAATCGCATCAGCTCTAGTAATGCCAGCAATTTCAGAAATATTTAAATATTCATACACATAGTTAATCGCTCATACACATACAGAATTTACCGACAAAAAGAGCCTTCCACGAACATTAAAATTATTTAAAAAGGCACTTAAAAGCAATTTGCATTAAATACAAACCTTACCATTTTTTCCTAGATCGTGGGTTTAGAGAGTGTCAACTGAAATAGTCCTTTCAAATACAGGCATCTTTCAGAAACTAAACCAATTTTGCAAAAATATATCTCCTGTTTATAAATGGAAGTTGCGCAAATTTGAAATTCATTATCTGTTCTTTGTTACAGATGTCCCTCATCGATGAATGAATTTGAACGCATTTAAGAAGAAAAATGACCCCTCTATAAATTTACAAATTTTATGTACAGTATTTTAGAATACCCCCCCTCCTACCCAGACCAGTCTTCACTGAAAAAACTTTAAAAACATCCAAAATATAGAGACTGGAACAATTCCAATTTATCTTTACAAATAACCCCTTTAAAATAAGAATGAAATTTAGCATTAAAAATATGTTTAGATTAGTTTTTGAATATTGAAAAAATTTGTTTAATTGCAAAGCAAAATCGAATTAAAAACCCTTCCATTCCCGGCCCACTTCCACAGTCGCAGATATGCGATGCCGAAAGACTCGCTTTCAGCGACAGCATCCCTTCTGCGCTTTGGTCGTAGAATGCCCCACCGAACGACAGTGCTACGGGGATCCCAGTCGTAGCACTGTGCTCGAGCAAAGCATTCCAAGACGGAAGCGAAGAAGAAAATGTCGCCACGGAGAGCGAGTTTTTTCGCCGTCGCTTTTTTTTGCAACTACGACGACAACAAGAGGTTGAACCTCAATCCCGGGGTTGGACTCAAAAATTGAATCAAGTCGTAGTTGTACAAGGTCTTGATCCAAAGACAAACTTGTTGAATTAGTAGGCAAGCCAGACGATACAGAACGCAGTGTCGCATCTACCGGTTTTAGTGATCTAGAGGATTTGATCCCCCGTGACGCATATAACGTACATATGAACATTAACACTTAGGGTGGAATTCTCCGCCGATGGTTCACAAAATCGTCGGTTGTTGGCTACCAACTGGGCAGAACCAGTTGTTTGGTTACCGACTGCGATAACAACTCCGGAGGGAAACGGGAGGTCTTTTAGCCAATCTCATGAACCCCTTGACGCTCCTCCTTAAAACTCCCCCTCAAGGCGGGGCAAAGTTAACGACTGCGAAAAATTAACGACGAGCGGAGAATCCAGCTGTTAGGTAGGAAACTGTACGATGGGCGTTGCCCCCTTACCCATCAGCTCTCCATTTGCGCGCTCAAATCCAGTCGAAAATTGATACCGAATTTTTGTTTTGGCACAGACATGCGACTAAATTCTTCCCTAGGCTACGGAGTGCATTCAGTAAAATAATTCGTTTTACGAAACTTTCTAGCACACGTCAAACCACATCTTTGTTGGCGAAACGTTGGCAGAAATTTTCTGGTTTCGAGTTTGCCTATTTTGACTGTGCGCAAATTTTTTATGCAATGGATTCATTTGTATTATAACACATTATCCGAAGGCTCGCCAACTTTTCAGCTTCTATTTACTTAACTTCTCGACAGAATGTTTTGAACGCAAATTTTAAAAAACTTTATCAGTATGTCCGCTTTTTAAGAACTACTCAAAATTTAGAAATAAGTGGATTTTCAAAGCTCTCAATAGGAAATTTTTGACAAATCGTACTTTATATAAAACTGCAGTTAATTCTTATTTTTAAAGAATGCTTTTTATAAAATAATCAAGATTAGAGAGAAATTAAGAGCAATCGCCTTTTAGAGAACTTCGTTAAATTAAAAGTATAGCTTTTTTTCCTCCGATGAAATATTGAACAAAGCTTAGAATCTGCATCAATCGATTTTTAAGGGCCCAATACAGATTCTAAGCTTTCATTTATTTCATCGTCCGATACCGAAGTCTTTTACATAACAATAAAAGTTTCCTTTTTTTGATGCAAAATTTAGCATTGCACGGATATCTTACCGACTTAAGAAAATTACTGGATTTTTGGTTAGCAGCCCATCAATTTAACGATTGAAATTAAATTGTGTTTTCGCGAAGTTTGAGCTGCCACCGTTTCACTTGCACGAAATCAGTTTTACTGCTTCATTCAGAAACAAACGGCCTCAAATGGACCTATCTTTAATTAAAGATATCAAATAAAAATAACTATGAACAATATATGTATTCATTTAAGGTTGATAATTTGGCAAAACTTTCCATACATAAAATTGGAATGTTCCAATTTTTCTGCCGCACAACTTTTGAACTCTCCTGACCAGAAATATCACGGGAGTGACGAAGGGTGTTAAAGTACTACTAAACTAAGGCTAATAAAAACAAGTCTGTGCGAACACAAAAACGCTACGGTTTACATATTCATATCAAGACCACACGTTGATCGAATGGGTAAAAAGCAGATATAGCTGATAAAACCGTCATAGGTCACTACAACTAAGACAAGTCTGCACTAATCTTGTGTAGATAGAACACCACTGGAAAAGCCGATATTTTATAACAAAGCTGAAACCCTTATAAATTCCATTATAGATGACGGCATCATCTACTCAGGTTCCTAAAAAGTTTAAAGGAACTCAACTGGAAGCTGCTCATTTTCAACACTTGAAAGTCAAAGGATACAATTTCATTAATCAAGGAAAATGTCCTAACAAGATATTTAAAGACATTGTAGATAGGCAAATTGGAAAACAAGTAAAATATTATGGTGCCGCACCAACGTCGAAATTCATTATAGTTATAGTTAAACACAAAAGCCCTCATTGTGTCACAAAACTGTCTATTTGCTAAACTACGGAGACCCGATTAATGGAACAAGCAATAATTCTTCTGTTCACCGGCAAATCGTCTCAACATCATTCCAACTTTACACTATAATGTATTGTTAAATGTTCCGAAATTTAACATAATTATGCGTTTTGATAATCCAGACTCATTATCGAAGACCAAGTTTCTAATATGACTGACGTCAACAGCAGTGACTATACTGCAAGCTTTCAAGACAAGATATGACAGCTCAAAGCAGTTTCAAATTATAAAAAGTAACTCCAAGCCATCAAATACAGTCATGAAATTGATTATTGTTAAGAGTAAATTTGGCGATTCTGAAAACTTCATACTGTTTTATTGTGCTTGTTTGAATCTCGGCGATATTAATTTTTAAAGTTGCATCCCTTGGAAATCAATACTATTTCATACGATTATTGAAGTGTTAGCTTTTGCAGCATTAATTTAAGATTTGACTTTCAAAATTTTATAGTCCGCTAAGGACAATAATCTTAAGCATTTATACTAAAATATTTACTTAATTTGTCAAATATGATATTACAATTCCGAAATAAGCTCTGAACAGAATTATACTTAACTGCAGCTGGAGTGAAGACATGGACTTCAAGCATCGCCACGTTAAGCAGCCTTTAAATACCATCAGATTCTCAATCGTCAAAGTTGCTCCACCAACTACCTGAAAATGAACAGATAAGTTAAACCTCTTCATAGCCAGTATTTTAATTTAATTAAGCTAATTATACAATAACTCATACGGCTTGTATAACTGATTAGGCGCGTTTAAATAGCCAGAAACCTCAGTAATTTAACCTCAGTATGCTGAAATTTCCTCGCATTTCACTTAATCTTTCGAGATAAGTTATTGTTTTCGAAAAAAGTTACTTCTATCTAGGTACAGCAAAGAAAAGACCTTCAAAGTGCTGATATTCTAGTCAGATATATGAAGAAGCTTAAAATATGTTTTAATATTTCGGGCAAAACAATTTCTTTAAAATATTTAAAGTAGTTCAGCTTATTTCGATGTACACTTTAGGACTCAAGAGAAAAAGTCCTTAAGGAAAATAGGGGCTTTACCCGAGAAAAAGGTAACCGGTAGCAATTATCAGAATATTTTGAAAATTTTAGCATTTCCACAACTGTTGATATTACAAAATAATGCCACTTTTGAATCTCTCTGCAAACTAGTTTCATGAGTCACTTCCGGATACCGTAACGTTACACCAGATGATTGTGATAAAATTACTTTTAACGTTGTATACTGCTGTGCTATTGACATGCAATGTATTAATATGCAATGTGTAATGTTTCGTAGATATTTAAAATCTGGTCACTTAGTTATGCTGTATTACAAGGATTGAATTCGTACGTAAATTTAATTACTCTTCACCACAGTTCAAGTAAAAGTTCTCTAAATCTTAGAAGCATTAAGCTATACAAAATCAAGAATTACGATGTTAAAATTAGAGTTTCAGGCTACTTAAGCACTTGCCACTTCTTGAAATAGCTGCCAGGTTAATACACTATATTCGCAATACTAACAATCTTACAGTACAATCTTTCGTTATCCATTGCATAATTTTAACGGAGAAATATACCCTTTCCGTTACATTGTACACGAGAGATTGTTAATTATCCATGTAAAAATATTTACTTCACTTGCCATTCCGTGTACGTGAATCTAAACCGAAGCTCTATGATTGTAAATAGTCCTTAACTAAAGTGTAACCATTGCATCTTTTTCGACAAGTCATTAAAAAATACTATAAGTTAGAGACTATTTCGTGCCCAAAGCCGTGTAAATGGTAACATAATTGCCCTTATGCAAGTAAAAATCGCGATTTAGTGATGCACATAGCATGATTCATAACTACAGTTCCTTCCACGGGAAGAGGTATTTGGTTATAAGTACACGATTTACTTTAAATGAGTAAAACGCTTAAACAGGCTTCAAACAAGTCTTTAGGGAGGGAGATAAACGTTCTAACAAAGTTTGATAGGCAAATTATAATAGTCTGGTTACTCTTTCGGACTTTTCGGACCCTATGCAAGCGGACAGATATCGGTTTAATAATTTCAGACGCACATCTTGTTAAGTTTTGGTTGGCTTTAGTGGCATGTAGTTGGCCATTTGTGTAAGCTCTCAAATACAACAGAATTTTTTAGATTTAATGGCAGAAATATCTATGTTTGCTTTTAAGTATCCTGCCCAGATCCATCAGCATACAGTGTCCAAGGTTAATACATTAATAAAAATATTAAAATAAGACCACCCCAATACATGTTTGATATTTAAAAACCATTATCCTCATTGTCCAAATAAGACAAGTATTTAAGTTGAAAATAGCAAAGACAATGTTGACACCTTTGTCTTATAAAAATGCATCATTGGTCAGATTTAAAGTGTTAAATAACTTAAATGGTACTCTTGTCAATAGAGCTAAACTTTAATACGCAAGCAGTTTCATTATCAGACATTGCAAAACTACAAATACTTTAAAATACTGACCAGCAGTGCGTGCGGTAGTTATCCCACATAGACTAACTTTTCAAGTAACAAATCCTTACCCAGCTAATATCTATTTAGAATAGGTTGCAACGAATACGTGTATTTATTGCAACCTATTCTGAATTCTGTGTTATAGAAAGTAAATTATTTCTATCAAGCTCAACGTTATACTTACGATTGCTAAAACCATAACACTTTAAAATGCAAATTTTAGATTATTAAACTGCCTGCACACTCCAATTTTAAGAGTCAATCCAAAAAATCATTTCCGTAAGTTATGTAACAGCTAAAAAAGGCTTTCTTTAAAAATATTAGAAAGGATTAAATCGTGACACAAAGTAACTTACTTATGGAAAAAATACTAATCGTCCGACTACGAACATCACTCAGGAAGTAAAGCATACGAACAGATTGTAACTAGTCTTTTTATACTTAACTGCACATGCTGAGATGCATGGATGATGCTTGCAGAATCGGAAATATCTCAATTCTTTTAGCCGTGCTCATTAACCCCCGTTTTGGTGATTTGGGAAAAGCCCATTCTAACCGTGACGTACATCTAGGTGACCAAGAGGAAAGCGGTGAGCATGTTTTGTACCGTGGAACTAAGTAAATGTGCTGAGCTTATTGTCTCAGTAACGGCCGTATTCACCAGACATTTGACACGGAGATTAATCCCGAGACGCGTGTTATAGTCATCGCTAAGATATCTTAATGATGACTTTAACACGTGAGTTTAGTTTAATCCGCGTGTTAAGTGTTTGGTGAATACGGCCGTTAATGGTTCGGTAATGCTGAAAGACTGATTGCAGGATCAAATAAATTGCAATAAACGAATCCCTAAAGGTGTCATATCCCCCCCCCACACACACACTTTCCCTATGCTAGAACTTTCTGCCAGGTCAATCGCATGTATCAATGGCCGCACTCGTAAACGCCAAACGAGTTTCTATCTAAGGTGTTCGTAAAGGAAACTGAGTGCATTCAGTTTAAAAACTAGAGCGTTCGTATATATAAAACTGAGTGCGATAAGTTTCAAACGAAGTAAACTGAGCGTGAATTAGGTTCACTGAGTTTGTGAAGAAGATTACTTGCTGCACCTTGTTTTTGTTTACAAATGGCGTCCGTTGTTATGGAAAAGTATGTTGTTATGAAAAGTATTTTACGTTTTCTGAAGCTGCAAATATTATTTTTTTGAGGAGGAAATTCATGCATACGTTTGAAACTGCTACGAAGGTACATAATTTTTCAAAGGTAATCATTTTCTGTATTTTGCATGTTAGTAAATTCAAAAATGCATGTTTTAGTGTTGAGATTGAAGTTGATTTAAACCGTTATTAGCGAAAATTGAAATTATCTTGCTAAATGCTTTTGAAAAAAATGAAGTTTAATTTGAAATTTCTAAATTTCGATCTGTGCACTTCAATTATAGCCCTCTTTCTTTTAAAAATCCTGTTGATTTTATATTGAGTATATACTAAACACTCTCCTCTTCAAAATTAACGCATTCGCGAATTGTAAACAAACACGTCTCCTAGGCGACGAAACTAAATAAACGGAAATTGCTCGCAAAGTCAAAAGAAACTGATAACCACTGACAGCACTAAACACACGCATTCCAGTTTTCTTACGAAAACTTGTGCAAAGAGTTTGTTGTTTACGAATGCACCCAATGACCAATTGAGATACAAGGAGCTACCTTGCATTAGCTACCTGATGGTGAAGCCGAAACTGTAACCAATCCGCCATATTGCTTAGAGCACATTGCCACAGGACTGTGTTATTCTACGGTGACAGTTTCAATTTTAAAGAAGTCATGTCGCCAAAGTGGAAGCCAAGAACAATTACGCATTTGACATAATTGGAAAACTTTAAACTGCGGAATGCTGAGATTTTGTATTGAAAACTATTGTAACATGCAATTGTGCATCTTTACTTTTGAATCCGTAAAATCGTGCATCTTTCACTGTTATTTAAAAAGGAACCAACGAAATGTTCTGCCATACTAGACCAAAACAGCTACTTCATTTCGTTCTATGATGAAGATTGCTAATGCCATCTCCTTGTAATTCATATCTGTG
This sequence comes from Cheiracanthium punctorium, assembly GCA_038373885.1. NCBI lineage: Eukaryota > Metazoa > Arthropoda > Arachnida > Araneae > Cheiracanthiidae > Cheiracanthium > Cheiracanthium punctorium. Next base: position 1,194,483 of record JAWZYV010015503.1, read on the forward strand.
TGCAATGACCCGAGGAGGAGTTTGTAAAGATACCAGTGGAGTTGAGATGTTCGATGGAAGCATTTCGATGGACCTACAGCGTGTTCACGATTTAACGCTTAATTGCATGGAGATTGATATTTACACCCTCTCAAAAATGTATTCGAATATAATCGAAATCGTCTATTTTAGTTTTGCGAATAATTATTGAGTTTCTGAAAAACACACAACTCGACAGAAATGTGGGAAGTTATAATTACATACAGCCTCATTTATATTCTATGATAAATACGCTTTAATATACGAAACGAATGTACTCGAATACTTTTCTGAGAGGGTGTACATCGTATGTTTAAAACACATTCGCCGCCGTATTAGAGAGCGAGCCAAATTTCTTATGTCGACCTTACATATAAAATATAGTTTCTGATTAATAAATGCTGCATGTGAATAATAAAAATATAAGATATTTCTTTCAAACTGCGTGTTTTTCGAAAGATTAATTACCGTAAAATACCGGAAAAGCGCCTCTTTCCCCCCAATCTAAAAAAAAATCGCGATATAATGGGGCGGATATACGGTAAAAATTGGAAAAACATACCGTTCAAGCGCCCCCTCTATCGGCAAGACAAGCTGGATTCATATCGTCCGTTCCGTACCGCTAATACGCCCCTCAGCGAAGGGCATTGTTCTGACGTCAAAATCGGATGGCATATGGCGTGATTTCATTGGTTTCATCTGCTGTATCACAATGAAATGAAGTTTTTGCTAACGCACAGAGAAAGGCAATTTTTCAGAGTGTATGAGTGGGAATCCAACCCACGACCGTATGCTTAGCCGCTGCAAGTCTCCGGCCAGTATGAATCTACCTTAAGGGGGGGGGGCGTTTATTAGAGAGGCGTGCTTTTGCACATTTTACTGTAGTTTTTCACAAAATTGGCATAGGAAATTTAGCTTACACTCGTGAATATCACATGATCGGCAACAAACGTATTTAACCCTTTATAAGGCCGTGGTAAGAATACTTACCACCTACGGTCTATTAAAAACCGAAATCAGTTATCATTAGTGAATTTCCTGGTTTTTGTTCAGTTATATTGGATTTACATTTTTTCCATACATCTAGATTCTAAATTAAATTTGGCTCATGAACTTTTCTTTCATTCGTAATTTTAGAGAAAGCTCGAATAATTACTCGAAAATTGAGCATAAGAATCATGGCTTTTAATTATAGACTTTTGCGTTTGATTCCGTGTACAAGCAGCAGGTAGTTTTCCGACTTTGATTTTGTGAATAATTAGTGGATTCTTTTGCAAAATTTCTATGTTTGTTTAATACTTGTTTCTCCAATTTTCACGTGGGATATTACAGTAGAAGGAAAATATATGAATTAATCTTAAAAAGTGGGATAGAAAAATCCCAAGTACTTTCGACTCTCTGCATATAAACGCGCCTCATAAAGGGTTAAAATTCATGCAGTTACGGTTTAAGATTTGACCCATGCAGCATTATGCCTCGTTTATGCCCATTTCATGATAAGGTTCTCCAAAGCCTATCAATGTCTATAACACAATATCTCCTCGACATCATTTTAACTTTTTGTGGGCGTTTAAATTTGGATATATGCGGTGCCATCGTGATTCTACCGGGCCTGCTTGTGCACTCTGAAGGAGGCCTACGGAAGTTTCCTGATTGGTTAGATTCAGCCGTTAGATGACGTATCTAAGTGCTGGAACCAATAAGTGAGCATCTGTAGGCCTCTTTGGATGGCTCATCGGAGTGCACAAGCAGGCCCGGTAGAATCAGGATGGCCCCGATACGGGTGTCGTACTGGTCGGAAATAAGTCCATGAGACTGACCTCTCTGCATGACAGCAAACAGCTTCCACATTGTATTTCAAAAGAGCTGCAAAATGAAAGTCGAAAGTTCACTTAACAAATTCAGTCTATTACAATCAATCATCCAAAAACTTGAATTTAATCCCATTTTAAATGTTGAAAATCGGGTTTTTTCCATTGAAAAACAATACAAGAACCCAAAGCTGTCATGCAAAATGAGGACCTGTTGCAGAAAGGCTTGGTTCATCGAAATTCTTTGTGGTGGCTCAGACCAGCCATTCGACCGGACCGCTAAAAGAGTTTTGGTGGCTCTGAGCGTAATCGTGAATCTTCTACCGGGCCTGCTTATGTACTTCGATGAATCATTCAAAGAGGCGTACGGACGTTTCTCATTGGTTAGATAGATTCGCCCGTTAAATGACGTATCTAAGTGCTGGGACCAATAAATTAGCATACGTAAGCCTCTTTGGATGACTGATCGAAGTCCACAAACAGGCCTAAGAGCAGAATTAGGTAGAAGAGTCACTCGGGGCCATCGTGATTCTACTGGGACTGCTTGCGCACTCCTATGAGTCACCCAAAGAGGCCTACGGACGCTCGCTTATTGGTTCCAGCACTTAGATACGTCATCTAACGGCCGAATCTAACCAATGAAGAAACGTTCGCAGGCGTCTTTCGGAGTGCACAAGCAGGTCCCAGTAGAATCAAGATGGCCCCGCTCAGAGTAGACATACGAACACAAAGGCTAATGATATCTTTGGGAAAATTCATGAAATGTCTATAAAATGCATTTAAACAGACATGTAGACACACCTGAATCTATCTATATATGTACAAAAATGAATCGCGGTGGTCCTATTCAAGTGGCCTCCTCGATCGCCGGATTTTACCCATAGATTTAGGAATACCTAGATTGCTCATCCAATGTTCCTAATCGTGTGCTTTTTGTTGCCAAAAACGCACCCCATTTCTGCCACTATCATGGCTGCCGTCGACGCGAAATAGAACATTCGTTGCAATACTTCAGAAAAATAAATAAGTTCGAGGGAAAATATTTCGATACGAGTACTTTTTAAAATACAGATCGCTCTAAAATGGTTGAAAATACCATTATAATTTAAGTTCTTGCCCTTCTGCGCATGCGCATGCCATTATCATGGCTACCATTTGGAGGCAACAAGTTTTCTCTCGTTATGCTAAATCTAGAAATTCCTATATCTATGATTTTACCCCATTGGTTTTTTTTTCTCATGTGGGCTCCATATTTCTAAACAGTATTTTGGGGACAAATCAAGCATTGTCCTCGAATCCAAGGAAAACTTGGGGACACTAGAAAATATTTTTGGGGACTTATTCGAGGACACAACATATTACCATGTATACCGATACTTTAAATCTTGACTGACTTTGATACTTAAAAATGAACTAACTCTAATAGCTCTTTACATCAATTGTGTATTCTTATTTCTAATATATTAACCCATTTATGCCTAGTGTCCCTTTTTTGGGACGGCATTTTCGCTATTAGTCGAAAACGTTATTTATTTTTCCTAGCCTTTGTTCATGAGTATTGAGCCTCAACTCTACAAAATATTTTAACATGACCAAGTAGGATGTTGATATATTCGATTTTAATGCATAATGATTTTAAAAGAAATCATCCCTTGTTCAAGAAGTTGACATCAGAAATTTATCTATTATTTCTGTTATCAGTAAAAATCGAATAAATTCGCAAAAATATCCAGGCACAAATGGGTTAATGGAAGTATTTCATTCATTTATAAATATTTATTTAAACCAGAAATATGAAAGGAACATCATGTTGAAATATTGCAATTTATTCAAAATTTAAGTCTTGGAATAGTATTTGTATTTTTCAGAAGACATTGCTTTTTACATTGGATCCTTTTCTGATAATTTTTCATGAAACTTTGTACACCTTCTAAAAAACGTATTTGAGTGCAAGAAAATTTTCGTACGTCAATTTCATATATAAAGCATGCTTCTTCGTGAAAAGTGATTAATCATTAACAAAACTGAAATGGGAAATTTGGCTCATAGTCGGATACTGTATTGAATGTCTGTACACGCTACGCACAAAATGACAACAAACGTTTTCAGAGATCGAATTTCATTGTTTCTCTGAGTAGATGGCGCTTTCAGTTGGTTTATTTTTCTTAATTCTTCAGTTTTTTCTGAAAGAAATAAACTAAACGGAAACTTTGAGGGGGAAAAAGTACAAATCTTTAAATTTGGGGACATTTGGGGAAAACTTATTTTTGGGGACAAAATGAAAAAAAGATCCATATTTGGGAACTGTCCTCGAATTTCGAGGACGTATGGTCACCTTAGCTTACATCAAAGACTGTCCTAATGTACAGGAACTAAAGCAATGAATCACATCGGCTATTCGTTCCACAAATTTTCAAATACTTGGAATGAAATCGAATATAGTTTACATATCGTATGAGCCGCCAAAGGATCTCCTGTTGAAAGCTATTCATTTTGATATGTTTTTGCTGTTAGTTAGATATTACACCCTTTACAAGCCGTACTGAGAAAATCGCGCCAAATGTCCGAAATATAGCCAAATTTAGCACTACAAATAAGTCCTTGAAAGTGATGTTAGTTAAGGCGTACGAGCAATATTTCTCGAGATTTCTAGAAAACGCTATATTAAGCAATGGGGGAAACCGAAAACTACAAATTAGCGTTCCAGTTAACCAATTTTTATGCAAGAAAATGCACAATTTGACTATTTGAAGTCTAGAATACGAATTTTAAACTGTTTTAAACCAGAAAGCAGCGCATTGCCCCGAAAATACGTAACTGATTGTTGTAATATCCAGTTACATCTCTATTTTTGGTTCCAATCTACTGGAGAGTTTATTTACAGGACCACCTAAAAGTATTTGAATATATTAATGTCTATAGACACCTTCAATAAATTACGTCATTAGTCAGTCATTGCCCAAAATCTCGCCATTTGTTGTCGACCCTGACAAGTTTTGCCGAAATATCGCCAAATTTGGCGCCTAAATAATTTTGTATTTCGCATAACTCTAAAATTTTTAACCGTAGAATGTTGAAATTTTGTATTTAGAACTATTGTAACATCTAACTATACATCTCTTTTTTGATTGCAATCGACTTGGTAATTTACTATTTACAAGGTCATCCAAATGACTTTAAATACATTAAGGTGTGTAGATACTTTCAATTCATTGAAAATCTGTGGTCAATGAATACTTTGGCTATCCCTAAAATCTTGCAAAATCTCGCAAGCTCGTCGGCCTTTCGCGAAATATCGCCAAATTAAGTGTCAAAAACAAATCTTTCAAATTGAACCCCGCCTGGCGATATCGGAAATATTTGGCTAGAAATCACTAAAACTTAGTACTATTGCAATATCTTATCTCGTTCAAACAAATTAATTAAGTAAAAATTTTATACAGATGTTTCCAAATAGTAGCTACAATAGCTACTTACATACAGTGGCATGCACTGACTTCTTTAAGAGGACGGGGTATTACGGACGTAATATTAATGTTTAAAGGCGTAATCTTTATGCTGAGAATTAAAATTTTACGTATTTTTATGATAAAAAACTTCGATAAGGTGAGGGTTAGAGTTTCCAAACACCATCTTGCATACGCCACTGTACTCAGATTGATTTCGATGGCCCTGCACGTCGAAATAGATTGACGATCATCACGTATAAGTGTAAATTCATTCTCTGCTAGCAATCACAGCGCAATCTTTTCACCAAATTCGCAAAAAAACGCATTTCATAATTGTTCGCAAAACAAATAATGAAATTCGTCATCTCAGTGGGCAGTGTCTCAACGGAAATTATTCACGTGCCACATAAATCGACCATTCAAGATCGTCCAGCATTTTGGGATGGTTCCGGTAGACAGTTCTTTCGAATACGCTCCTCACAAAATAATCAGGAGGTGTCAGACCGGGAAAATATGGGCCATCGTGATTCTAGCGGGCCTGCTTGTGAACTCCGAAAGAGGCCTACGGACGTTTCCTCATCGGTTAGATTCAGCCGTTATAGATGACGTATCTAAGTGCTGGAACCAATAAGTGAGCATATGTAGGCCTCTTTGGATGACTCATAGGAGTGCACAAGCAGGCCTGGTAGAATCACGATGGCCCCGACGCCAATCCATTAAAGAGGCTAGCAATTATAGCGGCATAGAATAGCATGGTTTTGTAACTACTTCTTCTACTATGTACAATTTTACTGTACTTCTGTACTATAAAACTGTTACAGCTTTCATAATAAATATATTGTCTGATCCCTCTATTGTGCTTTGTTTTCGAGATATGTAACTTTGAAATAAGAATGTCCTTTGCTGGATAGCCTGTATCAGGTTAATGTTTCGGCTTTTTTATTAAACCTTTAAACCTTTCGGCTTTTTTATTAAACCTATTAAGTGTTCCCGCTCTGGGAACACCAAACTCTGGCGTTTTGACTGTTACCAGTCAGAAAGAATAGATTGGATTTCTATAAAAATAGTCGCGGGTGACATAGCTCCACGAGAATCCTTTCTTTTTAGCACGTCATTTCCAGCAAAAACATGGTCACGATTATTTTTAACAGCACTGACATCTGCTGAAAAATGGAAGAATGCGAGAACAGCTGGATAGATTACTCAATGCTGAAAAAAGGGCAGCCGTTGCCATCGCTCGACTTAACTACCAGCAAGATGGCGGAAAATCGAAACGTTTATCGCGTGCCACAGATCTAGAGACCCTTTTTTGACACAGCTGGCTGTGCCGCACAGCCAGCTGTCGTCAAAAAAGGGGTCTCTAGATCTGTGGCACCTGATGAACGTTTCGATTTTCCGCCATCTTGCTGGTAGTTAAGTCGAGCGATGGCAACGGCCGCCCTTTTTTCAGCATTGGGAAAGGGTTGCGTCTCAAAGGGTTAAAGCATTAAAAGAAATATTCGTCAGTCCTCTACTTTTAAAACCGTCTTTTATAAAATAGGGTAGTTTTGAAAACTAGAGATGCACAACCACGTAAATAAGGAAATTGATAAAATATTCATCTGTGCAATTGTACAAGACGATATCACTTGCAAAAGTCGTTCACGTACCAGGAAAATAATACTACCTGCTGTATACGTGGTATCGATTCTCTACCACTCCTGTAATCAACGAGGGAAAAAATGACATTAAATTCTCCGCAATCCCGAATGGAAAAGCAATGCTGAAATCTGTAACTCAAAAAACTTGATATGAATGCAGAATCAACCTCGTAATACGTGCCAGCGAGTACGGCATCAATGCCGTTGTTCTTTCTCCACACTATGTGGTCATCATCCAATGTCAGTATCGTGCACCTGGTTTTGCTGAATATACATGTATTAAAAAAAAAGATAAAAGAAAAAAAGAAATTAGCCATGTGTGAATTCACCTGCATGTCTGAATTATGTAAAAACATCGGTGAATGGTGAAAAATGCTTACTAGTAATTGTTTTCAAAGTGAAGGTTTTCTTTCGAACATATTTCCTTCACTTATGAAACAACGTGCCTTAAACAAGAGAGGAAGAATATTATATAACTATTAGAAATAAGAAGACAACGTGCCGTAAACAACAGAGGAAGAATATTATATTAGAAATAAGATGACATACACTACACACACATGTACATTTACTTGCTGTGATTTCACGGTCATTTTCAATTCCGACGTTCAACTGCTCTCACGTAATTAGATCAACTGTCTTGGAATTTTAAACAGATATTTAGGAAAGTACAGGGTGTCTTGCAAAGAACATACTGATTTCAAAAACAAAGGACAGTAGGGGAATGAGACAAAAAGTATTTTTATTGGGAAAACTGTAAAAACATTATACAAAAGTTTCGAAATACTAGTTCCGAAAATCGCTATCAGATGTCGCTGTAATCGCTGTCCTCTATAATGGATAGGCCTCTTTATTTTCTAGATCTGACACCTTCTGACTATTTTCTGAAGAGCATATTGGAAGAAACTGTCTACCGCGACCATCCCAACGTGATGGACGAGCTTGAATCGTCGATTTGCGTGACCGTTGAGACATTACCGGCTGAGATGACAAAGTTCATTATTCGTTTGCGCCTCCTCTGTATATGGTAAGGGTGGACATTTTGAAAAGATCGTGCTTGCAGAGAATGAATTTATACTTAGAAATGGTGATCATCAATCTATTTCGACGTGCAACGCCATCCGTTAGCAGTGGCGTACTCAAGGGGGCGTTTGAGGGCTCTAATGTCCTTATCGAAGATTTTTTATCGTAAAATCCATAAAATTTTAATTTTCAACATATGAGTATACCTTTGAACATTTAAGATTACGTTCGTAATCCCCCTCCTGTTAAAGGAAGTCAGTGTACGCCACTGTATGTTAGTAGTAATTGTGCCCTAAGCCAGTTTTTTTCTTTGGTGTTACCTAGAATGGGACATATCCCATTCATCCCCATTACCTACCAAATTTAAAATCTGCATAAGAATAATAATAGAATAAAAAAGACATTTCTTATAAACTTTCAATATTTTATAACCAGTAATTTAGAACTCTATAATATACAGTCATGAAAACAACATGTAAATGTATGTAATGAACAACAAAATGTAAGAAAAAAAAAAAAAAAAAAAAAAAAGACACATTTTCTTGAACCACTGTGAATATTTTCGGCTCCCTAAATGGTCTTCTTTTTGGCACTGGCTGCTGCCCTGCTCGTTTCGAAGTTCCACCTTTTTGGGACACCGTATATATATATATATATGTTACGGTAAATGTGATTAATCCGGTGATTATATATAATAACCGATGATTATGCATAATCACCACTAAATTTGGTAAAAATGATACATTTTTGAAAATTCATCAAATTAACCGGTTTGTTTGCAAAATTCCCAACTGGTATGTGATAAAAGTCCCTAACTCTACGAAAATTCGTCCAGTTTGCGTAACTGCTTGGCTTCTATCAACACGTGACAACCACGTGATTTTAGTTGTTCTTATTTCGTTGCATCTAACGATTTTTCTCTACCCTCTCATATTTTATAAAACAAAAATATAGTTTAAAAAACTAAAAAACACGATTTAGTGATAAATTGAACTAACTAAAAAGTGAAAAATAATTCTTAATATAGAAATAAATTAATGAACGAAAAATAGTATTATTGTGAAAAAAAAAGTGTGGGTCGCTTTGTGCTTTATTTTTTGTATAATTTTTGTACTAATCGTACCGATCGTATATTCTCAAGAACTGATACATCGAGCACCTCACGCTTTTTTCACAATACTTCTATTTTTCGTTCATTAATTTATTTCTGTATTAAGAATTAAACTAAATTTTTATTTTACACTTTTTAGTTAGATTTGCTATAAAAGCGTGCTTTTTAGTTTTTTAAACTGTATCTATTTAAAATTTATTTTAAATTTTCGATATCTCTCAAATGGCACTAAGGAAGACTAAGTTGGAAAGTGCAAACTGTGAGATAAGTTATTTTCACTGTGTACCAGTGGCGTAGCCAGGATTTTACTTCGGGGTGGGCTGGGTATCAAATTTAAAGCTAAAGTTTAATTGTAAGCTAAATATCAAATTCTAAGCTAAGTAAAGGATCCCATTTAGGGGGGGCAGCAACCCCTCAGACCCCTCCCCTTCTGGCTACGCCCTTGCTGTGCACCAAAGTATTAATTAATCTGCAGTTAAATGCTACCTTCCTCACTAAAAATAAAAAATAGGCTTCTAATCAACAAACAAGTTTCATAACGACTACAACAAACACAAACATCCATGTATCCGTATTGAGGTAAAATTTTTAGATTTGCCATCTGGATTTCAAAAACCCAAACATACCATTGAATACCAATAGAGAGAGGGGTTCTACTCCATTGTTCTGAGCCGAGTGCCGAAATGTTACGCATGCGTAGTCCGCGCGCTTGCTCCATCTCTCTCGTTCTCACGCAAAAGATCTCTAAGAAAATGACTAATCCTGACGATCCTAAACAGGATAATGGGATACATTTATCAAATTATTGTATTGCCATCGGTCCTTGATAAGTCTACAAAGTTTAAATTAAATCTGACCGTTTAAAGTGGGTCAAAATCGAGTTCAAAGGAGTCTGTTACAAACAAACAAACAAACATACAGGTGAAACTAATAAAAGCGTGTTAATATTGAACAATGTCTGGTATGCTTGAGCGTTTTAATTCCAAATTAGTTATATTACTATACTATAGCGAAGGTTCCAAATCTTAAATTTCCTGCTGGTAAAGTTGGTGACGCAGTGAAACAACGAATATCAGACATTCACACAGCAAGAAGTGACCCCCGAAATTTATTAGCGGTGATATTAGAAGTTCAAAATGAAGAGTTTTATCAGCTAGTCAGATATCAGTTCCTTGTTAGGAATGAAACAAGGAAGACTTTCACAGCTGTATACCAGAAATCAATTCACAATTTGTGAAGAAAATTTATTTCGCTTGACGATGCTCTAGATATAGCAACATCACTTCGAGAATGCATTTGAAAGACACCTGTTTCTGGAGGTCAGGGATATCAGCGATGTGTTTGTAAGGGACAATGTGGGTCTGATAAATGCAAATGTAAAAAATCTGGAGTGCCTCCACTCGACTTTCCGAACACTTACGATTAACATCATTACCAAGCATTTAAATAAATTTTAATCGATGAATAATTCAAATATATATACCAAATTAAAGCTCAATCGTATGTGCCGTTTAAACGCTAGCTCACTTTCAAGAATTTCTCCCCATAGGCCACAATGTAAAAGAAATTTTTGTCGTAGCCCTGTAGAAAAACTATAAGTCCTATACACACCCAAAATCAATACCGATCTTGCGACGGTGGTTTATAACATATATACCCAATTTGAGCTCAATCGCATGCCCCGTTCAGGAGCTATCGTGTTCACTCACATACACACAAACACACATACACACACACACACACATACACACATACATACATACATCTCGTAAAAATAGCATAAATGAATTCAGAAGACCTCAAAACGTGTCAATACACCAAAATCTCGAATTCGAATTTTTTCATGATTACAATACTTTCCTTACATGGTACATGTTCGGAAAGTAAAAATCTGGTAAACTTTGTAATGCTAAATGTCATAACAGTCTAATATCCTTAAATAAGTAAACTTAAAATATTTAGGAATTAGTAGTAATGACATTTAACGTTGTTTGAATTTTTTTTTTTTTTTTTTCTATGGGCTTAGTTTGGCTGTGCCAGCCAGCTGTCGTCAGAAAAGGGTCTCTCGATCTGTGGCACGCGATGAACGTTTCGATCGTCCGCCATCTTTCTGGTAGTTATGTCGAACGATGGCAACTTGTCCTCTTTTCAGCATTGGGAAAGGGTTGCGCCTCAAAGGGTTAGTGCAGTTCGTATTCTACACTTCACTGGAAACGAATGTCGGTCAGGCTGAGAGAGATTTATCAATAAGATGTATATGTGTGTGAGAAACATTATCTTCCTTCTCACTGTTAAAACAGACTAACTAAAAATAAATATCATAAAAACTGAACCTAGTTTGGTTAAAACAAACTTTAAAAAAATATTTCGACAATTTTTTTTAGGAGAATTAGTGTTGCGACTTAGCCAATCCAAAAACGTCACATGATAACAAATAATAAAGGTCCCAACATCGCCCAATGGTTAAAGCACTCAATATGGTAAATTATTGAAGTTTGAAGGTCCAGGCTTCTGGTTTACGAACAGTCTGGAGTTTTGGGCGGTTTTCTCAGGACGCACGTGTTAGAACCCCATAGAAAGTCCCCCGCCTGAGGCAGGTATTCATCGAGCAATTTTGCCTTAAACACAATACACGCATATTAAATTAATAAAATACCAAAAGTGTGATATGACGTAAATTGACATATTCGTATCGATGTGAATCTTTTAGGTGATGAATAGTGTTCTTGCGAACTGTACTTAATTCATTACAATGGGTCCTCTGATCGTTTAACCCTTTACCGCGCGGCGTCCTCGCCGTGAGGACACAAAACTCGGACTTTCTGACTGTTGTCAGTCACGAAGAATAACTTGGATTTCTATAAAAATACTCGAGGGTGACATAGTTATACGAGAATCCTTAGCACGTCATTTAAAGTAAAAATTGTCGATTATTTGTAAAATTGTCAGGATTATTTTTAACAGCAATGGAATCTGCTGAAAAATAGAAGAACACGATGGAGATACATGGATATAGAAGAAAGAAGGAGATAGACTGCCCAATGCTGAAAAAGGGCAGCCGTTGCCATCGCTCGATTTAACTACCAGCAAGATGACGGCTGTGAGCGCACAGCCAACTGTGTCAAAATAGTGGTTTCTAGGTCTGCGGCACCCGATGAACGATTCGATCGTGCGCCATCTTGCTGGTAGATAAATCAAGCGATGGCAACGGCTGCCCGTTTTTTTTCATCATTGGGAAAGGGTTGCGCTTCAAAGGGTTAAGCGCGAGTGAGTTTGTAAACGCGTCCCGCTCCAATTCAGTTTTGAATAACCCTTCATCGCCAACACGGTAATATCCTGGAGAGCAACATTCAGAGACACCAGAACCGGTTTCGCTTTCCTACTGGGCTCATCATTTTTTGTCTCACCAGTACTTAATGGATTTTATCCGGCCATTACGCAATGCCAAACAGCTATGGTCAGCCAGTCAGCCTCAAATAGCAGCTGTGAGGAAGCGCAGTCTGTTTTCGTTTAGATTGCTGGATTCACCTCGCCGGGGGATTATCTCTAAATGCACTCTGGATGCCGGTATTCTATGCGGTGGATGTGAAAGTGCTTGAAGTGAAAGTTTAGGTAAGTGTTCAAAGATTTGGAAAATGATTATGAGCTTTGTTGGAAAAGAATGGGATAATTTTCTGAATTCAGTTTTATTGATTGATATTTAAAAAAATTGCGGTACTAAAAGTTTCTAAATAAATATTCAAGAAAAATGAATCCATATTATAAGAGGTTCATCACATTGAAAAAATAACTTATTCCAATAAGGATCGTTACGTGTTTTTTAGAAATGATGAAAAAACATAGTCAAATTAGTCTTTAAAAATAATGCTTATAGAAAACAGCAAATATATTAGTTTGCCAATATGCACGATTTACTCTTAAATATGCTAAAAAGAATTATAACAGTATAATGTATATCTAGTTAAAACAACAAAAAGTTTTCTTGCTTTACTGCGAAAATACATTTTGATATTTTAATAAAGGTTTATGGAACAATGCATACATATGTTTATATAAATTTCGGTAAAGTATAATTTGAAGAATTGCGTTAGTATAAGGAAACCATTTACTAATTAACATGCAAATTTCACTGACGTTATACCGGAAGACATTTTTGTCTGTCTTTAATACTTTTGGTTTCATGGACTTGATGAAATTCAGTTTCAGAATTTAAAAAATCTACGTCTTATTAAAATACGTCTAAATTATATAAAAATTATTTTAAAATTGTTTATAAAAGGCATATGAATTTTATTAAAAGTTTTTTATTAAAAGAATTCATTATTTTTTATTAATTTTCCTGATTTATACCTTTTAGTAAAAGCCTTCAAATATTTCTTTTTCATTTCTGTATTGGCTTATTTGCCGCTTTCAAAATTTGATTCGCCGTACGTAGAAATGTTAACGAAAACTCTATTTAAATAAATGAATTTTAGCGAATTAAGTATGGGTAAATATTAAACTTCACTTTAATACATCACACATTTCGAGATCAAAAAATATTCTTCCGTTAATCCTTTCCATTTAATTTGCATTACTTTAATCCTATTAAATCAGTCACGTGTTGTAACTTGCGCGTTTCCGGTATAAGAAAAATTTTCGATATAACGATTTAAAGTTGATTACAGCTTACGCACAGAACATAAATGAGATAAATTATGATAATGAGTACAGTAAGAAGAATTATACTCCAAGATATTATTGCACGCACCCCATTAAGTTTTAAAATTATAAAATAGTAGTTTACCTCACAATAAAAAATATAATAAACTGCATTCAACGTTGAATAATTTTAATTACTTGCATAAAAAGCGTTTAGTTAAAACGACATAAAATTTTTCTACCACTTTGTAACTAGAACATTGTTGTTCTGCCATTTATTTCATACATTGTTGTAATACTAGCTTCGAATAGAAATTTATTATATTTCTAAATTTACGTGATAATTATCTTTTAATCAGTGTAGTTTAATGAGGATAAATCTGAATAGAAAATAAAATTATAGTCTCCCAAAGAGTCCGAAAAATTAAATTCCTTCCCGATTTTTACTTAATACATTCCTATGAACGATAATTGTGAACAGCGGTTAAATGCATCAGTAAATTGATAAATATGAATAAATAGACATAGTAAGGGTTTGTACGAGTTTTTAATTTGCTGATATTCCGAACTTTTGAAACAATTTTGTACAAATTTAGCAGTTAGAAAACCTGAAATGCAGTTACAATAGAAGCAGCTACAGAATTTGTTCTGAAAGTTATCTAGCTCGTGCGCGTTTATTGCTAGTAAGAGTAGCTCGTAATTATATTTTTTCACATTTTTTTTTCTTTGTATATTTGCATTTTGATGAAAGGGCAATTCGTTATTTCTCAAAACAGCAGTTTTAAACAATGGGTTTGTTTATGCGCGCTCACGTAAAAGTAAATGAATACATCCACGTTACAATAAAAGAAAACGTAAGATATGATAGAAAAGAGGCCCCCGCTCTTGCACTTCGCCTGGGGCCCCGCACGCCCCTCGGGCCGGCCCTGTTCACCAGGCGAACAAAATTTACACTATAGAAGGTTGACTTATTTTTACTTTCCGAACATGTACCATGTAAGGAAAGTATTGTAATCATGAAAAAATTCGACTTCGAGATTTGAGTGTATTTATACTTTTTGAGGTCGTCATTTATGCTATTTTTACGAGATGTATGTATGTATGTGTGTGTGTGTATGTGAGTGAACACGATAGCTCCTAAACGGAGCATTCGATTGAGCTCAAATTGGGTATATATGTTATAAACCACCATCGTAAGACTGGTATTGATTTTGATGTGTATAGGACTTATGGTTTTTCTACAGGGCTGCGATAAAGATTTCTTTTACATTATCGCCTATTGCAGGAAATTCGTGAAAGTGCACTGGCGTTTAAACGGTACATTCGATTGAGCTCATATGTTATAAACCACTATCGTAACACCGGTATTGATTTTGATGTGTATAGGACTTATAGATTTCTTTTACATTATGGCATATGGGATGAAATTCTTGAAAGTCTGCTAGTGTTTAAACAGCGAATTCGATTGAGATTCAATTTGGTATAGACGTTTGAATTATTCATCGATTAAAATTTGTTTAAATGCTTGGTGATGATAAAGATGTTAATCGTAAGTGTTCGGAAAGTCGAGTGGAGTCACTCCAGATTTTTTTAATTCAAATGAATTTCGTAGGAAAAAAGGACGAAAAAAAAAAAAAAAAATCTGTGCCCCCATCCTGAATTTTTCCTGGATCCACCATTGCCTTTTATTGGCCATGAATTTTTTATGCACATTTTTGAGATTTCTGTATGATTTAAAGAGTTACTGGTCCAACCAACGCTGATCCAGCTGTGTGCATGAATATAAATGTGTGCATATCCGAATAAATATCCCTTCGCCCAAATGTAACTTCACTTCCTTCTCAAAGTAGGTTAAGCAACAGCTATTCAAACTCCAATCCGCGATCAATTTCAGGGGGAAAAAAAAAATCTGAAAAGACGATTACTTTTTTATGTTTGATGATTACTGCACATTTCCCGGAATCGCTTTTGAAAGTTCGCTTTGTGTTCGGATGATTCCGTTGAACAAAAGAAGCCAATTATTATTTCGAAGGCAAAAGCTATTTGAGAGAAAATAAATGGTAAAAACCCATAATACGAGTAAATTAATTTATTTTCTGAGTTTTGCAATCCAACCAAGATCTTTTTGATAAATTTCAACTTGAGAAACTATAAAAATAGTGTGCACAGGCAAGTCGAATAAATATCGCCACAAATGCACAGCTTAGTTTCTTTCTCTCTTTCTGTCAGTGTAAAATTGTGAGTAGTAAAATTTTCCGTTATTTTGTAATAGTATTAGGTTGTAACGAAAGTTTCCCGCCACCGCAAACTTCGTCAGCACACAGTTCTCGTTGGCGTATTGGCTCCTATTTTGTCAAACGATTTTTGGCATTTGAAAGAAAGAGGTTTACTTTATAACACTGTGTTGTGAAATCTGTAAAAAATATAGTTATCATTAAGTATAAGGTGTCACAAATGGAACTATCACTCCAGAGGATTAGAACCATCATTGACTTCTAGTTGTGTTGCAAAAAGTCAGCTACAGAATATCAACGAATTATGAGTACAGCTTTAAGTACTATTGTTGTATCATGTGACACTGTGCAGGTTTGGTACCGAAAGTTCAAAAACAGTTATCTAAGGAGTTAGAAGTTAGTATTTCAGGCAGATATGGCGGAAAACTTTCGTTACAACCTGATAGATTCACCTGATATACATACATGTATATATATATTATATTAGTTTTTGATGACATATATTTTGTTAACATATAACATTTTTGCGAACATTGTCATAAAAAGCATATACAGGACAAAGACGGATTAATGCAGTTTTGTGGGTGGGGGCGGCTAGTTGAAATTTATGTAGATTTTATGAAAGTAACATAGATGTTTTACATTTTTCATGTAATTTCTTTTTTTTCTTTTCAGGGTGGGGGGGGGAGGGCGTTTCCACCTCGCTTCCCCTTAATCCTCCAGTGATACAGGGTGTCCCAAAACGCTGATCTAAGCTTTTATTTCTTAAGTATTGATTATTGACTAATAAATAAATTTCGGAATTACGTAAAAGGGGTATATAATTTTATGTTACCGATTAAAATTTCCTGAAGATAAGTGAAAATCTTAAAGTTTTACACAGCTCCAAGCTTTACAAAACAGTCCCGATTAGTAAAATGTTCCCTTAACATTAATTAGATGATCCACAAAATTTCAGGCTTTCATCTTAAAAAGACTCAGAGAAATGAAAATAAATATATGATAACTTAAACCACTTTTCAGTTCCTCTCGAAGCGAAAAAAAACAATCACAGTCGCGTTTCAAGGCACTTAACACAAATTGCGAAAGAAAACAAAGCTTGCATAAATGTACAGGACTTATTCTATTATTGGTATTGTATAGACCAGGGGTGGCGAAACTTTTTTGATCATCGACCCCTATATAATTTAAAAAAACTTAATATTTATTAAATAATGAGTAATTATAAATAAGTAGAAATAATAAGTAAAGTAACTACAGATTTATTGCTTCTTATTGTGCCTGGTGTATTTTTGCAAGGTTCGCTATATTTGGTTCAAAATTAGTCAATTTTAATCTTAAATCCCCTCGAAGCTCCACATTTAATTTATTACTGCGCTGGTACGTCAATACTTGTTTCACCCGAATTAATATTCGTTGATTAATTTATGTTCTATAAAGAAACTGATATTAAGTAATTATAAAAAAATTCACAAATTTTACTATCATCGCGATTAGGTATGTGTGATTTTCGTATTAAGAACTGTTTTTTCTTCGACCCCCAATCGACCCCCTGGCTCAGATCGACCCCCGCTTTTGTTAAATAGACCACTTTGGCGACCTCTGGTATAGACCCATACCAACTTTGTTTAAATATATCTTGTATATCTATAAATATGTCTTGATTTTTCAAAGCATTCGAGTTTACCAGATAGGAACTAGTGTATATTTTAATAGTACAGAAATGAAGCATTAATTTCCTTTTTAATTGAAAAGCTTAACATAAAAATAGTAACATTTCCTTTTAGTAAAATAACACACGTATGAATTTAAAATTGATAAATAAACAGCCTCGAATGCTTCGAAAGTTTAATTTTTTTTTTTTAATTTTGCTCCTAAAGACTAAATTTCTTATTCAAATTTAAAAAAATGCCAGGTGAAAAAATGGATTTCTGCACAAACGTTAAAGATTAAGTATATTTAAAAATCAGTAATTAGAAGCAAATAAATAAATAAATTAATTAATTAAATAAAAGAGCAAATTTTTTGAATATTAATGATTATATTCTATATTTTTATATTATATATCGAGTACAATGCGCACCCATTTTCATTTGTTTATTGTTAATTTAATTTAGTTAAAAAAAATTCTTTTATCGGGAATCCATTATTTTTTTTTCCGAGGTGACACTCTTCTACTGGGATCGTTGACCCCATT
This sequence comes from Cheiracanthium punctorium, assembly GCA_038373885.1. Lineage (NCBI taxonomy): Eukaryota > Metazoa > Arthropoda > Arachnida > Araneae > Cheiracanthiidae > Cheiracanthium > Cheiracanthium punctorium. The sequence continues at coordinate 1,212,607 of JAWZYV010015503.1, forward strand.
TGTCAATTTTGCTGAATCGATTTTGTTAATAAAAAGTTTCAATTTAAAGACTGTATTGTTCAATCTTAGAACATAAACAGCATTAGACGGATAATTTATAACGTAGACACTTCAGTTTCCTTATTCTAAAGGGGAGAACATGCTTCGGTTCTTGGTGTTTTCGTTTAAGGAATGTTTTGAACATTGAATGTTATAAAATAAACTTATGTTTGTTCATATAATTTTTTTAATCATAGATTAAAGATAATTAAGACTGGAAAAAATCATGCGATTTTGGTACATAAATACAAAGCTAATTATGTAAGGATACTGTAAATTTCTATCAGTTATGTGACTTTGTGAGAAAAAAATTGTAGAAAGAGAAAAAAAATTGCAAAATGTGTCACTCAACGAAGCACTTACCTGCACCATTTCATGTTTAAGATATGTCTCTGAAAGTTTCGTTAAAGAGTGCACAAAGGCCATGAATTTGTTTCTTCGAACTATAGCATACGTAGCAAACACGATACTGCTTGAAAACAAACAAAGAAACCAAAAAAATAAAAAATAAAAACAAGGCGTGTTGAATTGCTCCGTAAATTTCTTTAGGGAGCATTGCATGGAACTAACATACAATAGTGACACATTTGAAAGCATTTAGGGGAACCACATTAACGATTCTTTATTTAACCACAATTATTTTTACACTCTGATAACCGTCCCTAAACTAACTAAAGTCTGAGCCTTTCCTTTTCTTTGGAATAATCAGCTGCAATTGTATTCTGAATTGAGATCATGTGATTACTGAATACTTACAACTGTCCCTTATTTGTGAAAAGATTTACTCTGTTATTTAGGGTCAGACAGCAGGAAATTGTTATTGTCCCGTTAAGAAGGGAAATCGGTCGTAAACTGAGAAAAAAAGAAGAAATAACACTTTATTTTCATTTGTGACTGAGTTCTCGTTATATATATAAAAAAAGTATTTGGAATAAAAACACTGTTCTAGGAATCTATATAAATAAAATTAGACTTTTGTCTGTACATTTCTTGGAATAAAATAATTTTACGATTTCTATCCGTTTCAAGCACCCGGGAATCCGGTGCGACTCTCAAAGTTTGTCTGCCTGTCGTTCTGTCGTTCTGTCGTTCTGTCGTTATGTCATTCTGTCATTCTGTCCTCGACTTTTTTTTTTTTGTTCAAGGATCACGAAAAAATGACTGAAGCGAATGATATGAAATTTGGTGTCACGATAGTTGGTGGTCACTCAACTTAAAACATAGGCGTCGAATTTTTAAAAAATATTGATTGTATTTTGAGATTTTCCGAAAGACCTTTCAAACTGCGTAAATTTGTGTTCGAGCATCACATATAAACGACTGAAGCAATTGAAATGAAATTTGGTATCATGATTGGTGGTCACTCAACTTAACACATAGGCGTCAAATTAAAAAAAATTCTTGATTAGATTTTGAGATTTTGCGAAAATCGTTTAAAACTGAGTGAATTTTTGTTCACGCAATTCGCAATAACGACTGAAGCGAATGATATGAATTGGGTCACATGATAGATGGTTGCTCAACATAAACTATAGATGTCCAATTTTTTAAACATTTTTATTAGATTTTGAGATTTTGTGAATATTCTCTCAAATTACGTTTATATTTCTTCAAGCATCACGTAATAACGACTAATACGAATGATACGAAATTTGGTGATAGGATAGGTAGCTGCTAATCTTAATTTATAGGCGTTGAATTTTTAAAATATTTTGATTACATTTTGAGATTTTGCGAAAATCGTTTTAAAATGCTGAAATTTTGTTCCAGCATCACGAAATAAAGACTGCAGGGAATGAAACGAAATTGGGCGACATGATAGGTTGTCACACAACTTAAATTCTAGGCTTCCAATTTTTCAAAAATATTGATTAGATTTTGAGATTTTGCGAAAATTATTTCAATATGCGTCAATATTCGTTCGCGCATCCTATAATTACGACTAAAGCGAATGAAATGATATTACTTAGTTACTCTCTAACTGTAATATTTTAACAATGCATAAAAATTATAACTTCGCTTTCTTTACTTTGGCAACATACTACATCCATTCTGTGTACTCCTACAATGCTGACGAAAGTTCTTGTTTTTTGGAAATTTGCATTCAGTACTAACCCGTCAACGACGGGTACTTCAGCTAGTAAAATATAAAACTCATTGGATTTGTGGATTTCGGGTTTTTAGAAGATTGCTGCTAACGGTTGTGATGCATTTTTAAACCTTTCGAAGTGGTAGAGTATTTTCACATAAAAAAAGGCTCGATTATGACAAACCGGGGCCTGGAGCAGAATTCTGAAGGGGGCCCCCATATGCTGTTACATTGTCTGACAACTACTTTATGTATTTTTTCTGTGTTCGCATACAAATCTTTGTCATGATTGAGGGCGAGATTCAAGTAAAACACAATTCGAACGTTTTCCACATCGAACAGGGGAAACTTCGAAATAATCAGTGTTTCTTATTCAACTGAAACAAAACAATCGTGCTTTGATCACGTGACAGCGCGATAGGTTTGTCCATTGGAAGCATTCTGAGGACTGAACTGGAAAATGGGGACTGAAAAACGTTCGATTCGAACTCGATCGCGCGCGTTTCACTCGAATCTCGCCCTAAATGTATCCAACATGAAATATACTAATATTAGATAAATAAGAATGTTAATGAACATTATAAACATATGAAACATCAACATTATGAGATAAGCTTTATTAAAAATGAAGATTTAAAAAATACAAGTAAAAGCCTGATTTTTTGATAATAGTAATAATCATAATCGGCAAATTTGTATTTATGGGTGCCACATTCTCGCTGGGCAGCCACTTAAAAAACTCTGTCTCGTCTCGCAAAATATCGTCTCGCGTCCAACCCTATAACTAGTAAATTCGTAACTGAAAAAAATTTAGGCATTTACTACATTGAAAAAAAAAAAATCTGGAGTGACTCCACTCGACTTACCGATCGCTTACGATTAAGATCATTACCAAACATTTAAATAAATTTTAATCTATGAATAATTCAAACATACATACCAAATTGAAGCTCAATCGAATGCACCGTTTAAACGCTAGCGCACTTTCAAGAATTTCCTCCCATAGGCCATAATCTAAAAGAAGTTTCTTTGTCGTAGCGCTGTAGAAACACTATAAGTACTATACACATCAAAATCAATACCGGTCTTACGATGGTGGTTTATAACATATATTCCCAATTTGAGCCCAATCGAATGCTCCGTTTAGGAGCTATCGTGTTCACTCACATACACACAAACACACATATCGCGCACACACACACATACATACATCTCGTAAAAACAGCAGAAATTAATTCAGAAGACCTCAAAACGAGTCAATACACCAAAATCTCGAAGTCGATTTTTTTCATGATTACAATGCTTTCCTTACATGGTATTCCCAATTTGAGCCCAATCGAATGCTCCGTTTAGGAGCTATCGTGTTCACTCACATACACACAAACACACATACGCACATACACACACACACACACACACATACATACATACATCACGTAAAAACAGCAGAAATGAATCCAGAAGACCTCAAAACGTGTCAATACACCAAAATCTCGAAGTCGATTTTTTTCATGATTACAATACTTTTCTTACATGGTACATGTTCTGTTTTCATAGTTATGAGCGTTAACACATACAAAAGTAAATACATTTTTAAAATTTATTACTCTTTACTTATATTTAAAGTTAATTAGATTTTGGTGTATTGACACGTTTTGAGATCTTCTGAATTCATTTATGTTATTTTTACGAGATGTATTTTTGTATGTGTGTGCGTGTGCGTATGTGTGTATGTGTGCGTATGTGTGTATGTGAGTGAACACGATAGCTCCTAAACAGGGCATTTGATTGAGCTCGAATTGGATATATATGTTAAAAAACAACCGTCACAAGACCGGTATTGATTTTGGTGTGTATAGAACTTATAGTTTTTCTACAGGGCTACAACAAATATTTCTTTTACATTGTGAGCTAGGGGGGGGGGGGTGGAACTCTTAAAAGTGCTCTAGCGTTTAAACGGTACACTCGATTGAGCTTCGATTTGGTATATATTTTTGAATTATTCTTCGATTAAAATTTATTTAAATTCTTGGTATTGATCTTAATCGTAATTGTTCGTAAAGTCGAGTGGAGTCACTTTTTCCGTTTTTATAATTTTCAAACTTTTAAACTTTTCAGTTATGAACTGCGGTACCTTCCCTCGGTTTAAGAGCATGATATTTCATTAAACGTTGCTGTATTCTAGCTAGTAAATAAAAAGCAAATTTTGAAATGAAAAAATAAAAATAATTTGATGGAATTTAAATGAATTTACTAATGCAAAAATGGTTATCACCATACACAAAGCAAAGTATGTAAAAGAGACAAGAAAGATTAAAAAAAAAAACTGCTTCTGCGAGGAAACGAGAGTCAAGGTGAGGGTTACGCCAGAACAGGAATTAAAGTGATCAGCGTGGTTGTCACGTGCTTTTGATCTCCCATGAGCATAAGAAGTTGTTCGTGACTTGACTTTATGATTATTAATGATACATTATTTTGGGACATATAAGAAAAGGCTTTAGAAGATATTTATTAAAGCGCATAATTTTTTTTTTCCCAATATTTAGTGACAAAACTTCTGTAAATATTTTGTATAAAAACTTTAAAAGTTAAAAATATGTTGTAAATCTTAAAAAGCATTGTTAAACTAAATTCCAGTCCACTATTTTAAACTTTTTTTCACATAAAGTAGGGGCCAAGGCCCCTAGACTCGCTAATAAGGCTTATTCCTAAAATAAGGCATAATTTCAACAAAGAAACCCGAAAGGTTGGATCTGCTAGAATGTTACCGAGCTACACATTGCTTGGTTCTTGCACGTTGCTTGGAACATAAAAATTTAAACTTCGCGCTATTTTTAATTATGTGAAACCCATGGAACACCTTGCGTATTAGCCAATTATGGCGAATTTTCATAATTTGACGGCTTGCGTATATGTATAGTTAATAAATAACTAGCTCTAAGAAAACAGTACTTCACATGTTTTCTTTGATAAAAACTACGGAACAGCTAGGATAGCTTGCCACCCATGGCGACTTTTCATTATTTGGCGATTGACACATGCTCACAACCTATAATTACTGTTAATGCAAGGTTCCCGAAAACCGTTATCCATATTTTCATATTCATAATCTTTTGCAGATGAGCGTACTTAGCACCGCGAATTATATCATCTCGCCGTGCTGGCAAATATTCAAAGTGTACTATAACTGCTGTAATGGCATAGTGAACGCCACCCAATATTTCTACTGGTAGCCAATACTCCAGTTGGACCGAACCGGCTTTAAAATAATCTGCATTTTAATTATTTTTCATTTTTAAGATATTGGGTTCTAAAATTTTTGAACTCGCGGTTTAGATTTACCCTACTTGGAAAGATATCATTTTGCCTGATCGTACCTAATGCCAAGATGGCGCTTTTAAAATCAGTTAGAATTAGTTATTCTGTTTTGGAAAAACGAATAATCGCTCATTCTAAACTCCTGTTCTCTAAGCGAACTTACTGTTCGAAAATTGTCAACTTTGTGTAACAAACTTTGAGTTATTTATTTCATATAATTTTTAATTTGGCGTAAAATGGGTGTAATTCTACTTCATGTTTGTCAATTTCACGCTATTCTACATACTTGGAATCACTTTGTTGCAAAGGAATGAATGATTTTATGCCAAATCTGGCAACCATTATGTTTTATTTTTTCAGTTTTTTATTAATATCTTCTAAAATAATTCGATTTTCGAAATTTAAGTCAGCTTATCAGATTCCTCGGAATTTTCCGAATCCGTGGACATGTTTCTCGAAATTCAAATCCCCACGGTTTAGGAGAAGATAGCCGAACAAGCTCTTGACAGCGGCGGCGGAGGCGAGAGCGGCCTTTTTTTTTAGAATAGAGAGATTACTAGAGGTGTTCTTGACTCACAGAACACGTTGTTTTATTCTGGGATCTCTGTTTCAGGAATGGTATCATAAAACCCCCATCCAAATAATTATTAAGATAACCTAATAAATAGGATTTGTTTATACAGAGAGAAGATACAATTATCTCGACACACGAGATAAAGACCTTCACGACCTAACCCAATTCCCTATTCTTTCTTACTTAAAGTCGTAAAAACAGTGACATACATACCTGGTTTTATTCAAATCACATTCAGAGACGTGTTTTTAGAGAAATATCTATGATGCTCTGTAGAAGTAATATTTTCTTAGTTTTGACAGTAAGGAATCAGTTTTAAGCCCAGTCTACATAACAAAGATTTCCATAATATCATTGGATACATATTATTTCTTTGTTCCTTTCCTTGAGTAATGTCGCTTAAAGATTTATGCTTATAACTTTCGAGTTACGAGTAGTAATTGCAATAGTTATTTTTAAAATATTTCGCTTTCAACTTATTATTTTTAATTTATTACAAACGCAGTTTTCAGTTGTGACAATGTTAAAAAAAAAGGTAAGGTGTATTTATTATACATTTGTTTAAGATGTAATGTATCATTCTGTCAACTTGTGTGAAGTAAATTTTCTAAAAAAACTGAAGCATCATTTCATATTTATTTTACATGCAGTAATTTTTGGAAGTGAAAGGGTATAACTTAAAGTTAAATTTTAAAATGCTGATAAGGATTATTGCAAAAGTGAGTGTTACAATCGAATTTAAGTTTTAACTCGTTCAATTTATGTTACTTAAAAATGTAGTAAAAATATCGAACTTAATTGACAATTTCAATAATGTAATACTTTTCTATAGTACTCGTGATTATTATATTGGGTGGATTTAAAAAATCACCCCCCCCGCGTTTAATGTTTGAAATTATTCTTTAGATTTCACTATTTTCAATCTCTATTGGTCTAAAAACAGAAGAAATAAACTTTCAGATGAGAAAACCCCTTTACGAAATTTCGCAAACCCCTTTTGGTCAATCACAACACTTTTTCCAAACCCCAAGAAATTTTAATCTCCAGTTTTCAGTTGAGCTTGTTTCTGGATATAAAAAAAGCAAGTCATGCCATTTTGCTTCAGGTTGGCCAATTTTAGCATCAAAATAACGATATAAATGTCGAAAGATTTAATTAAAATTTATTTTTAACAAATCCTCACCAGGCGGTTGCTAATTTACTTTTTCATTTTTTTTTTTTAACATAAAAAATCGTCGTTAATTTCTGATGACAAATCCACGAATTGACTTTTTGGCCAACCTGGAAATATAGTTATTGCATGACATTAAACAGAAAATGTCCTGGAAAAAAGTTGTAAAAGGGAAATTGTGTAAAATGCTGCCAGATGGGAAAAAAAAGGAGAAATTACCTGTACGGTCCAAAAAATAATCCACAGAAGCTGAATCAATAGAAAAGAATTACTGGAATATGAGAAGCGAAAAGAGAAAAAGCATTTCATAGAATGTAGTTTCCCCGATGCTTCCACTACTGCATGGTGAAATAACAAAATATTTATGTTTTATGCGTTAGCTAATAATCAAAAAACTCATTCCTGCCTTTTACCTATGAATTTACTTAGAATTATGAAACCTAGTCAGAAAAAAATATGAATGCTAGTTCTATAAAAATAGACATTATTATTTAAAATGATGATGAAAATTTCAGAATTAACGATAAGTAAATAAGAATAACTTAATACAACATGTATATTTAAAGAAATGATGTCCATTACCTCATCACAGATGTTCAAATATTGCAGTAATAAACCGAGTAATTGCAGCGATTTACAAAACGCTTTTAATATGGTATAAAGCAGCATACATATATTTAGTTTTAAGAACAGGTAAACATGTAAAAGAACAGTAAAATGGCACAAATCACATTTCTCGGCTTTTATTAAGATAGACGTATTTTCTTAATAAACTTCTTTTAAGATGTAATAAAATTCCTACTCACAGTTCCTTCGATTACTCAATGGTTGAACTACATCAAACAACTTTGCTCAACATTAATCTGTACATCCCGGCAAAGAGCCGCCATTTGTAATAACCTGATTACAACTTACAGTGAAATAAATAAACAAATTAATAAAATTTTTTTTTTTTAATTATCAAATAAGCCCTTCTGGCTAATACAGCAGTTATGCTATTTAAACACTCAAAATCTACAGAACAACTAACTAACTTTTATATTTTCACGTAGATAATAATTTTTGCGCGTGCAACTTTTAGCAATGCATTTTTAGATCATGAAATGCCTCGTTTTTAAATAAAATCAGTGAGTTTATTGAGTCAGTGACTAACCTGATATATATATTAATGACTATGCCATTTTATCTCTCACCACCTTAATTGAAAATTGTCCGAAAAATGTGTTCCAAAAAAGGGACATAATTTTACATATATTTAAATACTATTAGTTCACAATAATACTTAAAAGAACTAAAATGTTGATTTTTTAAAAGCATTTCATTTCTTTTTAAAGTATTGTCAAACGTAACACTTGATTAAATTAGTTTCCTAATTGTAAACAATCCTCACGTTATAGAGAAAAATGGATAAACTTTTTTAAATGAGCATAGCAGAGTTCATAAAATTTATATAAATTAATAATAATAAAAAAGACATACAAAGAGTTCTTTTTGATGACCTGTGTGGTCCATACAAGGAGAGAAACGTGCATTTCAATGGATATTTTTTTGTAGAAACGCGCGTATATTTCAACGCAATTGAAATTTTTCTGTTGTAAAAGACGATACAAAAGTCCGATTCAGTACAAAAAATCTGGAGTGACTCCACTCGACTTTCCGAACACTTACGATTAAGATCATTACCAAGCATTTAAATAAATTTTAATCGATGAATAATTCAAACATATATACCAAATTGAAGCTCGATCGAATGTACCGTTTAAACGCTACCGCACTTTCAAGAATTTCTCCCCATAGGCCATAATGTAAAAGAAATCTTTGTCGTAGCCCTGTAGAAAAACTATAAGTCCTATAAACATCAAAATCAATACCGGTCTTGCGAAGGTGGTTTATAACATATATACCCAATTTGAGCTCAATCGCATGCCCTGTTCAGGAGCTATCGTGTTCACTCACATACACACAAACACACATACACACACACACACATACACACATACATACATACATCTCGTAAAAATAGCATAAATGAATTCAGAAGACCTCAAAACGTGTCAATACACTAAAATCTCGATTTCGAATTTTTTCATGATTACAATACTTTCCTTACATGGTACATGTTCCGAAAGTAAAAATTCAACGTAGGGTTACCATTCGAAATGCACGAAAGATTAGAGATAAAATGACATAGTCCATGGCAATAATGGATGGCAATAATGAAACTAAATTACTTAATATGGCAATAATGAAACTAAAAAATCAGGGGATTCAGGGAGGTCTCCCCCTGACGAAGCTCGAACAGCCGAGTCCTATATTTATATACAGTGGTGTAACCAAGGAAGGGGTATAGGGGGGTCACAACCCCCTATGAGGAACTTTTTGCCGTACAAAATGTATATTCTTCACTCCCCCCATCTTCACTTCCCCCCCCCATGAAAAATTTCTGGCTACGCCACTGTTAAAATTATACAAAATCCTAGGTGTTTTGCTTAAGATGTTGATTCAACAGTTAGACGAACGTTAAAGTAATTTCCAGACTTCTTAGACTAAAAAAAAAAAAAAAAAAAAAATATAAATTCCTAAATTTGAAACAACTAGAATATTATTTTAAAATCTTCAAACATTTAATGTTACTGTAGCTATTTAACAGTTTTATTTTCTTCATTTCCGGGAGATCATTAGAGCCCGAACCGGGCTCGGGCTCTGAAATTCACGATTGTGTTCGGGCTCGGGCTCATGAAAATTTTCTCCTTTATTGAACATACTACTTGAAACAGGTTTTAAAAAGTGATTCGTGATGAAAATAAAAGTACTTATAAAAGATAAATAAATAAATAAACAAATAAAAATAGCGGCACGGGCGCCTAGAAGGTGCGTGAAACTCTTTGGATATTTTAGAACGGCGGTTTCTATTCCTTAGTGAGTCATGAGATCCGACATTTTTTGATAAAAGATGGATACAAAGAATTAGAAAGTGAATTGGGAGTTTGCAACTGTATTTGTCTTTAATTTGCACAAACGGCAAAATTTATTCTATTCTATCAATGAAGTAATTGAATTTTTTTTTTTTTTTAATCTTTAGCTGAAATTTCGGGCTCGGGCTCCGACTTAAATAATATTGCTCGGGCTCGGGCGGGCTCGGATGAAAAGAACTCGGGCTCGGGCTTCAAAAAATGAGCCCGAACTCATCTCTAGAGATCATGAGCGAAAGTTCCTAGCGCAGGAAGAGGCGCGTGGTGTTGTAGGAAAAATCCCTGCCGTTAGCTTTGGCTCCCGTATATGATACTCATCCCTAAATGTTATTCCATGACTGTATACTGCATGTCTCAAAAACAGTGACCTTGACTTTTATTACATAAATATTGATCCTATAGACATATACATACAAAGTAACGTTAAAAAAGCAAAAGAGTTTTATGCTATCTATTAAAGTTTTCTGGTGATAAAATCGCATGCATATACAAATATTATCTCTCCTGTCGATCTGTCGTTCTGGAGTTTTGGTCAGTTCTCTCCCGATGTAACGTGAATACACGTCAGAAAACCTTAAAAAATTCTTCCGAACCAAGGCGCTTCCCTGTAGGCATATGACCCTGGTGTAGCCTTGCCATAACACAAAACACTAAACACTGAATCTAAATAATTAAAAAAAATAATAATAAACTCGGCTGTTCGAGCCTCGTCAGTGGGAGACCCCCTGAACCCCCCCCCTAATTTTTTAGTTTCATTATTGCCATATTAGAAATATATTCATTGTCTATGTCATTTTATCTCTCATCTTTCGTGTATTTCGCCTGGTAACCCTATGTTGAAATTTTTAGGATTGAAACCTATTTATAGACAAATACATGGGATGCCTATTCTACAGCTTACGAAATAGTGTAACAATAGATTAAAGCTGTTGTGAATTAATAGTATTTAAATATATCTAAAAAATACATGTGATGCATAGTCTACAGCTGACGAAATATTGCGCGCTTAAACCAAACGAGCGAAATTCGATCAGTCGGAGTGATTTATGACCCAGTTTTCAAATGTGAGCTTCTCCTTTAGGAGCGTTTTTCGATCACAAGAGCGGAGCGAAATATAACAATAAGCGAGGAGGAGAATTCTCAGAAAAAAGACTGCTTAAAGAGCACTTTCGCGGAAATACCAGTAGGTTTCCATGGAAACGGATCGCTCCACAATGTATCGTTTTTTTCGCGCTTTGGGTTTAATCGTGTGCAACAATAGATTAAAGCTGTTGTGAACTAATAGTATTTAGATATATGTAAAATTATGTCGCATACTTTTATGCCACTTTTTAATGTCGCATTTTTGGGACATATTTTTTGGACAATTTTCAATAAAGGGGGTGAGAGATAAAATGACATAGTCATTAATAATTACAACATTGAAATTGTTAAACGGTCTCTAGACAAAAAATTTCCAACTTTCACAGTCACATAAAAAAAAAGACTATCGGTGCACGTAATCCAAAATTATCTGCTAGCTCATGATAGCTTGTTATAACAGAATACATAATGCGTAAATTAACACGTGAACGTTGCGCTACAGTAACATAAAAAAATATTTCTTTCAGGTGACTGTCCATCTTTCATAAACAAATCTCCACAAAACTATTTGCAGGATTTTGGAATTTTCCCCGAAATTATCCGCGCACGGCGTGCGTCTATATTAACTAATTTATGCGAACTATTAAAGTTGCCCCATGAATTTATTGGGTGATACGCAAAATTTTCAGCGCTTGGTCGTAGAAAGTCTCAGAGATATGCTTAAAAAATGTTGGTAAGGGGCTATACAATTGCAGTACAAATAATAGCAGTAGTATTATGTATTTATGCAACCATTGTTTTCTTTCGTAATTTTTGTACGGCCCTTTAAACTTGATCTTCCGATGTGATTTGTTCGTTTCGATAGCCACTGAAAAGTAGTTTAAGTCAATATATATTTACTTTCATATTTCTGAGCCTTTTTATGATGAAAGGCTTAAATTTTACGTATCACTTAATTAACACTTGGGGCACATTTTACAGGGTTTTTTTTTTTTTGGCTATTGTTCTTGTACGGGCGTATAAAAATTTAAGTTTTATATTTATCTAGATTTAATCTCCAGAACATTTTAATGGATGCCATAAAATTCTCTCTTGCACTTTGAGACACCCTGTATGCAGTATTAAACACGTACATATTGAAAAGATTAAATATTGCATAATGATAGTCTTTTGAGTATTTATCTAGAAATCTCTATCTGAAATATAAGTTGAAAAAAATGCCGATTAATTCTGCTTGTTTGGTGCAGTTAAATAAAATACAAAAAAGTAACAAGAATAAGGGAAACGTGTTCACAAAGTAGGGATGTATGCGAGACGAAAAAATAGGCATCTCGCGTCTAGCAAATGAACCTAAAAGTTTTGTCTCGTCTCGCAAAATCCCTATATCGTAATGTTAAAAATCTCTGTCTCGTCCCGCAATACCACAAAGCATCTTCTCTTTAATAAAAAAATCTGGAGTGACTCCACTTGACTTTCCAAACACTTACGATTAAGATCATTACCAAGAATTTAAATAAATTTTAATCGATGAATCATTCAAACATATATACCAAATTGAAGCTCAATCGAATGCGCCGTTTAAACGCTAGCGCATTTTCAAGAATTTCTCTCCATAGGCCATAATGTAAAAGAAATCTTTGTCGGAGCCCTGTAGAAAAACTAAAAGTCCTATACACATCAAATTCAATACCGTTCTTACGATGGTGGTTTATAACATGTATACCCAATTTGAGCTCAATCGAATGTACCGTTTAAACGCTAGCGTACTTTCAAGAATTTCCTCCCATAGGCCATAATGTAAAAGAAATCTTTGTCATAGCCCTGTAGAAAAACTATAAGTCCTATACACATCAAAATCAATACCGGTCTTGCGACGGTGGTTTATAACATATATACCCAATTTCAGCTCAATCGAATGCCCCGTTCAGGAGCTATCGTGTTCACTCACACACACACACACACACACACACACACACACACACACACACACATACATACATACATCTCGTAAAAATAGCATCAATGAATTCAGAAGACCCCAAAACGTGTAAATACACCAAAATCCCGAATTCGATTTTTTTCATGATTACAATACTTTCCTTACATGGTACATGTTCGGAAAGTAATAAGTACAAAGCAGCAGGGGATGTCGAATAAAGTAGTCAGACAGCTTTAACCTATGCCATGCGGAAATTCATCTCGTTAATTATTCTGAAGTTCACGGTAACGTAAATTTCAGGTTATTGCGCAAGGCAGTGAGAGTTCTGTAAATTTAGATTGTTCTTTTTTTTAATCTGTTGTTTTTAGCATAGTTCTTTTTATACAGTGTATCCGTCAGAGGTGGTAACACGCCTTAATTCTCCATCTATTAGAGATAAGCGGGTTAAGTAAATTGGAAAAATATTCAAAAAAAGGCATGGAAAACGAATGTCTTAAGAAAAAATTCCTCACATCAATCTTTAAAAAGTTACACTTTTTAAATTTGTATACGACCCCCCGAAGAAAAAATTCCCAAATATTAGGTTGGTGCATAATTATCAGGCATTTGTACATTTTTATTTAATTTATTAATAAATTAAATTATTAAATAAAATTAAATAAATAATTCACGTAAGAGAATTTACGTAATAGAATATACGTGAATTAAAAAAATTAATTATAAAAATACGGTAAATTTTTATTAAAATGTTGCACGCTAACGAAACGCCTGTTAATTATGCACCAACCTAATAGTAAAACGTGCCCCATAAGTTAGTGAGGTATTACAAAATTTGAGGTATTACATTAGTGAGGTATTGCAAAATTTGAGAATTATATCATGAAAAATATCACAGTTATGAAGATAAATATAAGCTGACTTAAACCACTTTTTAACAGTTTTCGAAGAGGAAAAAATCCCTTCGGATGAGTGCGTTCCAGGTGTCGTGCAGAAATTCCGGTACGTGCAAATAATTTTTTGCGCTCTAGCATTGAGCGTTTACATTCAAATTCATGTATAGCCCGCGATCATCTTTGTTTAAAGATATCTCTCAGAAGTTTTATGATGAAAAGCTGAAATTTTGTATATCACCACATTAGTGTATATGCGCACGCTTTACTAATAGGGATTTTTTCATACTGGGGGTTGTATACAAATTTAAAAATTGTCACTTTTAAAATATTAACAGGAACTTTCTCTTAACGCATACTTTTTTATCCTATCTTATTTTTGAACATTTCTTCATTGGGCATTGTTCAGTTATCTCTTATGGATAAAAAAATGAAGCGCATTAACATGTTTTACAGCCACCCTGTATACTGCGTGGTCATAAAAAAAAAAAACAATCCCGATATATGGATATCTAGTAGCCGTTCCGTTCAATTGATCAACATGAGATTTTATTTTATATACAGTAGCCCCCCACCCACGGGGCACTGAGCTATACTCCGCCTGGAGTGCGGACGGCTTGGTATTATCGCTGCAAAATTTATTTGCACTTCTTCTAAACACAATGATACTGAGTGTTGCCATTCAAAGGTCATGTTAATTTCAGGAGCTAAACCCCTCTTTCCTGATCATCAATTGGCCAAAAATTTTTGCGTAAGATGAACAATAAGAACCAATCATCTTAGGCGTTCATATCTATCGGCAGGTAGGCGCCTTAATCCTCCCCCCAGCTCTCATATTGTTATGATTTACGTACTGGCATAACGCAGAAGGGCTTCAACACTCAATATTGTATCTTTCTGGGACAGGACCTTTGACTTGTCCTCCCCCCTCCATAAACAACCCTATGGCCGCCTATGCCAGTGATATCTTTAAAAGGTAAACTTTAATGAGCCACAAAAATATATATGGCTCTCCCTCAAGTTTCATACAAAGAAAAAAAAAAGTCTTTTGTTAAGCGCTTTTGTATTTTCTATAAATTAGATGAAGACTAGGTGTGCCACTTTACGCTGTCTTTTCTGCATTCTTCTTTCCAGCAACTAAGAAATAACAGCATGTTATTATGAATATCATGATTATAATTTTCATATTTATGTAAGGTATTGTATTAATTATCAAATAAGATAAAGTATTATTGTTAAACTTTACAGCGCTTACAGTTTTACTTTTTCCAATTTTTCTCTATCGAAACACAGACAGCACAGCAAACTTGCATCAAACTTGCAGCAAGCTTGATTTATCAAGTCAATAAGCCTGAATTAAGCTTGAAAATTTCAAGCGTGTAAGCTTAATGCAAGCTGGAATCAAGTGTTCTAGTTTACACTTGCCCAGCTTGCATTAAGCTTGACATTTCAAGCATAAAAATTTTTCCTAAATACACGGGGCGCCGGTCGGCGAACTCGCCCACATATTTTACTTTGCCACGCATTTTCCCCCTCTACGCTGAAATTTCAATTTAATTTAATCTGTTTCTATCGAGTGTTCGCGGCTGGAATAGAATCCGGGACCTTTCGATTGGGAGTCCAGCTCGCTATCCTTTCAGCTACTAAGCTTCACGCAGATATGACTAAAGTTGACTTATCACGCCATTTTCTCGCCAGATTGATAAGTGGGCGATGTGTTATTTGTTTCTTTTATTTTTCCATGGGATGCATCAAAATTAAAATAATGTTATGTGTGATTTGGAGACTCTACTAATAGGGAAATAAACACAATATAAACTTAACAGCAGCACACGTTTTAAAACTTTCAGTACCGCAACACTCATGAGCAATACTGCTGGCCAAAATCGAGACAAACGACTGATTTTGAAATCACTTTCGTAGTATAATTGTATTTTATTTTGAAGAATTTCCATATTTGGAAATATAGAATGGGTTTACTTACTTAACACAAATTTTGTGTTAAGTAATCTGAAATCAAAGAAACAGATAGTTAAACGTTACTTCGAAATGCTGTATCACAGTTGCTAACATGTATGGAATATAAACACTTTAGTCATTTTTGCAAATATTTCTTAAAATAAAAAATAATTGAAAAATTTTGCTATTTTTTAACGCTAAAAATTCTCTTTACAAATGTGGTTAGTTATTTTCCTACATATTGGCATGCTATATCGATATAGAGCATTTCGAAGAATTAAAAATAAGTTTAAATTAATTTATACAAATGTAAATTTGAATTATTTTCATTGTTCATACTTTTTAATTAAAAAGATTATTTAACTTCTGAATTTTTTTTATCCTTTGTAATTTTATTTTAAAACTACAAAAGTGTAAGATGTAAGATTTTTGGGCCCTAAAATCTGTAGGCCCTCGGCAGTTGCCCCGTTTGCTCTGCCGGTAATATAGCACTGGTAATAAAATAAAACACATCTTTTACGAACTTTCAGAAAATTTGAGGACGTTAGACAATTAATGTCCATTCTCTTTCACAGATGGCGCCATCACTGCGCACTTTGAAAGCTAAAATCAAGCTAGTATCACTTGTCAAGCTTAAATCAAGCTGTATTTAAGCTTGACACTTCAACTTGACTCCTGCAAGCTTGCTGCCAGCTTAAAATGAGTTGAACTGCCAAGCTTGCATTAATACGTCAAATTCAAGGAAATGTCAAGCTTGATTTAAGCTCATGTGCTGTCTGGGAATCAATTTTTAGTTGAATGAATCCCGGCGAGCGAAAAACAGTGAGGGATTGCATTCCCTATTTAGCTATCTGATAGTGAAGCCGAAACTACAACCGATCCGTTCTATTGCTTAAGACCACATTGAAATATGGCTGTGTTATTCTAGAGTGACAGTTCCAATTTTAAAGAAGTAATGTCGCCAAAGTGCGTGCCAAGAATAATTACGTATTTGACATAACTGTAAAACTTTTAAATGCAGAACGCTGAGATTTTGTATTGAGGACTTTTTTTCCCCCTCCCAATGGCCGGCCACTGCATTGGAAGGTTTGACCACAACGGGCCGGAATTGTTGGTCACTTTATTATAGGGTCATCTAGTAGGTGGACCAACGTCATCCCCTATGAAGGGACGGACAAACGACAACCACGCCCAGTCGGGGATCGAACCCGGATTGCCGGGAGTTGAACCCGAAATAGTAGTCCGGTGCTTTACCCACCATATAATCCGGTCGGCGTATTGAGGACTATGGTAACATATAATTGTGCATCTCTACTTTTTAATCCGTCAAATCGTGCATCTCGCAACTGTTATTTAAAAAGAAACCAACGAAATGTTCCGCCATATTAGACCAACACAACTACTTCATTTCGTTCAATGCGGAAGATTGCTAATGCCATCTCCTTGTACTCATATCTCTATGGTCTCATTTTACCGTGCTGTGCGAGTCCCCTTTTAACGTGTTATACGAAAGCGATCGCAATCGCCATGTTCTAGGGATCCGTGCTGTGCGGACCCGTGTTGTGTGTGTGGGGGGGAGTCTACTGTGTAGTTATTGAGAGATTTGAGCCCGAGACTGGGATTGTTTGAAACAATAGAGGTCTCACGGTTACGGTAACAGTGAAAGAAGCTCGAAAATTTCGAATGTTAACACCCTTTTTTTTCCCCCCCAGCAAAGTTGATCAGCTCGTTCGAAAACCATAAATGGCTTCGGAATGATACATGTATGACAAAAATTGGGGGCTTAAAACATTTGGGAAGAAGAGCATTGTAAAGAACCAAAGCCAATACAGAGAGAAAGGGCTCTGACACAAATCGCATAATTCACTGGAATAGACAGCAAAAACGTTAAACTAACAGCAGGGCACTAGAAAACTTTTAATTTTTATAAAAACAGTATATCTCTCCTGTAGGGGCGTAGCCAAGGGGAGTGGGGATAGGGGGAGGTCACGACCCTCCCCCTCCCCCATGAGGAATGTTTGCCATACAAAATATATGTTCTTCATCTTCACTCCCTTATCACACACACGTATGCATATATGTGAGTGCCAGTAGTCCTAACACCCCCATGAAAAATTTTCTGGCTACACTACTACCCTCCTGTCTTGTGCTGTCATTGGTTCGTAAAAAGGTTCTTTTTTCGCAAATGTTTCACGCCGCCAGCTCTCGTCATACGTGCATCTTTCCTAAGTCATTTATTTTTTTTCAATGCGCTGATAAACTGCCGGAGGAAAAAAAAAAAGAATGGGTGTTGCCCCTGAAAAATTTCGAAAATTCTCATTGTAACCGTAACCGTGAGAGCGTCTTGGAAATCGGCAAATAATGTAAAGCTGTTCCGATTTCATAGTCAATAATGTAAAGTTGCAAGACATTTCATAGCGCTTAAAATTATTCTAAAATAATGATAAGACTTGTAATTAGAAAAAATAAATTACTGACAAGATTTAAAATTAAATCATGTTTTATGATTTAATTTTAAAGTGTGTGCTTTAAATAACTGTGTTGGAACTACAAGAAAAAAAAAAAAACCTGGACTTTTTTTGCTTTTTTGTAAAACTTGCGTCAGCTTTATTTTAACAAACAGGTAATAAACAACTTTTGCATAAATCCAATTCATTCATTTAATCCTCTCATTCCCACTATGATATATTCTCAAGTAAATAAAAGCATTTTTTAGTTGAAATGGTGTTCTTTTAAGTCATATAACGTAAATGTAATAAAAAATTGTGAAAAATGTCATTGTTATTATGTTTTTCCAATGGTAGCACTACGATTTTAAAACTCTTTTAAACATTGTAAATGAAACTTTTAAAAATATTACTTTGTACCTACTGATAAAGCACATATTTTTAACTTGGCGATTATTAATTTTGGCAATTATTAATGGCAATTATTAATTTTTCTTCATATTAAATATTATTAAAATAGTAGAAAGAATTTGATAGTAGAACATGTTAAAAGTAGAACAAAAGAGCATAAACATGTTGCTTCTAAAATATTTTCATATTTTGCATCCATTAATGCTGGCTTCTGTGAACTCAAACTAATAACTCAAACTGTTATTAATTAAAGGTACAGTTAATGGCTTTATGACTTAAATTACATTTAGAAACACTTTTACTGCAAAAAAGTAGCGTAGATGGTAGTATATTTGCTACCATGGGCATAAGAGGGTTTAAAAAATAGTTCCGGGTAATTAGCTGAAAAAAATTACGGAAAATGCTCTTATCTTCAATGTAACGAAAAGGAAAGAAAATGATAGAAGCCTCCCATTTCAAAAATACCTTTTCCACAAAATACGTGTTTTTTAGTACAGAGAAAAACTTTAATCAGTAATAATTTCAAAAAATTAATATGTAATAATATCAAACTGGAAATGCCTGAAAGCTATCCTTAAAGTAATAAAAACAAGGGAATGCAATTTGGCAATTTTTTTCGGAAATAGTAAATAGAAAACGAAGATTGTCAGGCAACACTGATTCCAGGCAATGTGCGTTTATCTACAGAAATATTTAGGGATACATTTTTAGGAAGTTATCACAAACAATTTAAAAGCGCAAAACTATGAAAGAAATCACGAATTATTTGCAAGTGAAAAGATTTTCTGGTAACAAGACCTATCATCTTATCACATTCCGAGCTAATATGTGAGAAAACGTATTCATAGCAAGTAAATTTTCCACTGCAATACTCATCTGCTTAATTCTATGATATAATTCGCTAATTGTGGACGAACGACAGTTGACGGACGTGTGCATCTGGCAAAATTGAGTCAAAACTCGCCAAACTTGGCGAGTTTCTGCGAAATATATCTCTACAGAGGGTGTTCACACATTTTTGTAACGATTATGATTTTCTCCATGAAGTTAAATATTAGTTTGAAAATAAAAATGTGGTCGGCATCAAATTGTAATAAGGCTTATTTATAGTCTGCAGCCTTAAAAATGTATTTTGCTTTAAAATATCGCTGAAAAATAAAAAATGGAAGAGAAATACTCTTATTCAGTTATTAAAAAAAGATGTCAAAATTATGGTTTTAATATTTCTACACGTAAAATAAGTGACATAATTAATATGAAAGGAAAGAAACGTCAAAGTTTATATTTCACTGAGGAAAAGGCAAAAAATGCATACCCAACAAAGATACGTACACCTCTTTAATAAGAGGTGTACGTACGAGGTATAAACATGTTTTCATGTTTAATAACATGAAAACATGTTTCAAAGGAAAATCCAACTAGCCAAAGAACTATCGCAAAATCTTTAAATATCTCTGTAGGAACTGTCAACAAAATTATAAAATCCAATTTAAAGTTAATCAAAGCAAAAAAAAACACGATGTTCATCGCCTAAAACCGGAACATGTTTCTCAGCGTAAGACTATGTGTAGATTGTTGTATGAAAATTATTTGGCGGGTGAAAAATGGAAATATATAGTTGCAATTGATGAAAGCTCGGATACATTTATCCGACTGCAATAGAAAAAAATCGATTCACTACCGCAAAAGAGGAGAAAAAGACTTAACAAGTTGGTTTAGAGAAAACAAGGAAAGTTTTTCTGAAGGTTTTATGGTTATTACTGGATTTTCTTATAACGGAAAACTTACAATAAGGAAAGTAGAAAAAATGTCAAAATTAATTCAGATTACTATCAGAAGTATGCTTTAACACCTATTTGTAAAGAAGAAATTCCATCCCTTCATCCAAACAATCTTCACGGTGTTAAGTTCGATCAGGATAAAGCCCCAAGCCATGCATCTAAATCTACTGCTCTATTTTTTGATAAAATGGGAAATGAAACTGGAATTGAAGCTATTCCCTTTAAATGCATCCAACCCAAGTCCCCTGACGTGTCTCCTATGGACTACTGTGCATTTGGACTTTTAAAATAAGCTCTTTATGAGCGAAAATCAAGCTGTCATATGATAGTTCAAAGAAAGGGCTATTAGATTGAACAAATTAGAAAATAAAATTCTTATTTTTATTTCTATATATATCTTTGCAAAATCGTTACAAAAATGTGTGAACTGAACACCCTCTGCGTATTTGGCACTGAAAATAAGTTCCCTAAACTGAACTCAGCTTGGTGATATTTGCTATACAGGGCGAAAAATACCCAAATTATTTATTTAATGATAAGAACATTGACAATCAAAATTTAAACTTTAGTAAAGCTGACCAAATCCGAAAAGCTGACAAACATTCTTTTAACTGTATTATATTGCTTTGTTTTGTCTCGAAGCAGGAGGCCAAAAGAATGGAGTGGCTAGCATCCGTTGCATTTATCCCCGTAATGGGCTAATTTAGGTGAACAACATCAACAACAACAACAATGGAGTTAAATTACGGAATTCTTTTATCATAGTATACCTCTTGATGAAATACAAATCTGAACGTTTTTAACCCTTTAACGCGCGGTGTCCTCACCGTGAGGGCACAAAACTCTGGCGTATCGACTGTTGTCAGTCACGAAGAATAAATTTGATTTCTGTAATAATACTCGAGGGTGACATAGTTACACTAGAATTCTTTACTTTTTATTGCATCATTTCCCGTAAAAAGGGTCGATTATTTAGTAAAATTGTCAGGATTGTTTTTAACAGCACTGGCATCTGCTGAAAATGGGAAGAATACGATGGAAATGCATTGATACAGAAGAATAACTGGACAGACTGCCCAAAGCTGAAAAAAGGACAGCCGTTGCCATTGCTCGATTTAACTACCAGAAAGATGGCGGTCTGTGCGTGCACAGCAAGCTGTGTGCCAAAAAATGGTCTCTAGATCTGTGGCGCGCGATGAACGATTCGATCGACCACCCTGTTGCTGGTAGTTTAATCGAGCGGTGGCAACGACTGCCTTTTTTTCGACATTGGGAAGTGGTTGCGCATCAAAGGGACAAATCTCAAGTAATGACCTTCTGATCAAATAGCGGCGTCAGCTTGGAGCCTCTTTTTTGTCGGGATGAGTACTCCATTCAAACACGTAATCTTATTTGCACAGCCGGGGAAAAAAATCCTTTTTCTCGTATTTACAATGTCACAATATATTCTGGATATCCAATCCTAACTTTTCTATCAAATTTTATCTTTCGGATTTAGCAGAACATGAAATTGCTTGGAGAGTTGAGGGCGAATATGTGTTGAATCAGTGGCGTGTATAGGTTTCCATTTCGGGAGCCGATCCGATATTTTAAACCTTATTTTTACTATGAGTTAACCATTTGAGGCGCAACCCTTTCCCAATGCTGAAAAAAGGGCAGCCGTTGCCATCGCTCGACTTAACTACCAGCAAGATGGCGGACGATCGAAACGTTTATCGGGTGCCACAGATCTAGAGACCCTTTTTTGACGCAACACGATGAATGTTTCGATCGTCCGCCATCTTGCTGGTAGTTAAGTCGAGCGATGGCAACGGCTGTCCCTTTTTCAGGATTGGGCAATCTATCCAACTGTTCTCGCATTCTTCCATTTTTCAGCAGATGTCAGTGCTGTTAAAAATAGTCGTGACCATTTTTTTACGGGAAATGACGTGCTAAAAACTGTAGGACAATCATGGAGCTATGTCACCCGCAACTATTTTTATAGAAATCAAATCTATTCTTCGCGACTGGCAACAGTCAAAAGGGTTACCATGACATCTGATCAGTACAGCTTCCACCCTGTCTCTGACAGTCTGACCGGTTATCCAGGTTACCTGACTCGCGGAGCTATGACGTTTGGTGAAAACCGCTGTTAGACGCTGTTCGGTTGAACGTGATCAGCCTATCTGACATTTATAATTTGACTTTCCGCTTTGCATATTTGGAGAAATTTCAATACCGATATGAAAGAAAGATTATGCTGAACACTATTTAATTAATGATTAACTTGTTCGTCCTCACCGTCATAAAGAGGCAGTGGCAAAGATTCCACTAATGCGTCCATCGTAGTTCCGAATCTTTGGTTTTTGAATACTTCACGGTTGCCGGGGTGTTGCTTTAGCTTGTAATACGATTGGCCACAGTAAGGTTAAGACCCACACCGAAAAGCAACATTCAATCCAGAAGGGGAATCATTGTCGCATTTGCTTATCAGAAGTGGATGGCGTATAGCTGATATGAGCATTTAGTAATTATCGTAAAAGTCGATATGATCTTTTGAAATGTCTAACACTTGTGAGTCAAAAATCAATAGGTTTTCCGTTTATCTATGCATTAGGAACATTCTATTTGTGGATTGATGTAGTTATATCAAGTTTATAAGTTAAAAAAACGGTAGAGTTTTGAAGTGTACCTAACTGTAAAGTGAAAAGTAACTGTAAAAAAAAATTACTTGGATTATTTAACACTAGAGGTTTATAATTTTTGTTCATAATGCGTTTTGATCATATAGAAAAAAATAAAAAGATACAGAATTCATTCAGAAGGTCTAGAAAGGAAAAAATAAAAAGATACAGAATTCATTCAGAAGGTCTAGAAAGGAAAAAAATGTTTTATTATATTTTCAAGCTTTCATTTTTTTTAAATGAGCTTTAGCCGGTTGGGTAAATTTCTAGGATCTTGATTATTGAATCTTTTATGTATCAGGTTATGAAAATTTTTGAAACGTAACTCCTAAACTTCTGTTTCCTTTTTCTTTTTTGAACCCGCATTAGGTTACAGGGACGGCTCTTGCGTAGGTGGCACCCCCCCCATTTATACTTTTTTCAAGCTTTTGAGTTCGAAATGACGCCCCTTCGAAGACGGCGTCCCGATGCGATGCCTGCCTTGCTTACCGTGTCGGGCCGCCCCTGTTACACAAAGAAAAGATAATTTATAAAACTGTGATTTTTAAAATATACTTAAAATTACTTCTGATTGTACACCCTCCAAAAAAAGTATTCGAGCAATAGAGAAATTTCCTATTTTAGATTCGCGAATAATAATCGAGTTTTTGAAAAACGCACAGCTTGACAGGTCCGGTCAAGTTGAAGAAATATGGAAAGTCGAGTTGACAGAAATATGGAAAGTCATATTTATACATAGCCTAATTTATATTGTATAATAAATAATTTTTAATATACGAAACCAACGTAGGAAATTTCTCTCTTGCTCGAATACTTTTTTTGGAGGGTGTACTTTATTACGAAAAGTAGTTAATAATAATGACTTTTTTTACTCTTCCCAGCTGCTCTGACTGAAGTCCTCGCGCCAAACATTTGCGATCGGAACAACTGACATCAGACAATCATGACTTCGAACGAAGACGAGAAAAAAGGACTGGGACTTTATTCCGTTGCTCCGGACAAGGTCTACAGCAGCACGGCAGTCCTCACCGAGCCCAAACCGTGCAAAGAAACTAAAAGGACCGACGACGATCCCGAAGTGCTCTGCGGACTGGGATCCTGGACGCCAGAATGGATCCAGAAAGCTGCCAGTCCAAAACTGTTCTTATTTTTTTATTCGATGTCGGGCCTCACTCAGGGAGCAAGTTTTACTTACTTCGTAGGCTGCATATCCACCATGGAGAAACGCTACGCCTACGACACCAAGAAGAGCGGACTGATCATGATAACAGACGAACTGGCGCCCATAATGTTCGGAATTCTCATAGGTTACTTCGGTGGCCTGGCGAACAGACCCAAACTTTTGACTTTCGGTATGATCATAGGGGCCCTGAGTAGTTTCATTATGGCTCTTCCGTATTTCCTATACGGATCAGGAAGGTTCGATGAGAATTTAAATCGTCCATCGAGTAGAATTTCGGGTGTCAATTCCCAATTTTGTGACAGCGAATTCAATGACGTGGCAGAAACTTGTTCAACCGCTGCAGCAACCACAGCTGTAACAATTTTTGCTCTGGGTAATTTTTTCAAAGGCGTTTCCGGTGTTATTTTTTATACCATAGGAACTTCTTATGTGGATGACAGCATAAAGAAGAAAAACAGTCCGTTGTACCTTGGTAAGTAATGAGAATTTCGGATAAGATTTATGTGAAGTCGACACAGCGAGTTTTAATGATTTTAGTTTCAATCTTTTAGTTTGGTACAGTTGCATATGTCTGTGCCACACTAAAACTGACATTTGTTTATGAACAAAATTCATGCTGTGTTTATTAGTCGTACTTTCGAGCCTGCAGAAAATGTTGCGACCTTTATTTATTCATTTATTTATTTATTTTTTTTGCATTATAATATTCTGGAATATTTTATAGTACACTGTCTACCAATAAGTATTTGAACACCTCTGATAGAAAAGAAAAACTACTTAATTCAAAATCAATAGTTGGTAGAGCCTTCACGAGAGGCAATTACTGCGTGAATCCTCCGGGGCATACTTTCCACAAGTCTTTGTATTACAGCTAGTAGTATTGTCTTCCACTCGGCTTGGAGTAGACATAGAAGTTCCTTCACCGATTTTGGACGGGTAGTGCACCCCTTCATTCGGCGATCCAACTCGTCCCAGAGGTTCTCGATAGGGTTCAGGTCTGGGCTCTGGGCAGGCCAGTCCATTCGATGAAATCCATTGGCACACTACCAAGCCTTGGTTAACCTCGAAACATGACAACTGGCATTATAGACCTTAAAGTAACAGGGGTCCAACCCGTAAAACTGCCACAACGTAGGAAGCACATTGTCATCCAAAACCGTGCAGTAGGCATCGGCGTTGAGCTTACCATGAATGGGGACCAAGGGTCCCAGTCCATACCAGGAGAAACACCCCCAGACCCTAATTCCACCTCCGCCGAACTTGACTGTTGGCACAATGCTTTCTGGCAGGAGACGTTCTCCAGGCAGACGCCAGACCCAGACCCTGCCATCCGAACGGTAAAGGGTGAATCTTGATTCGTCGCTCCAAAGAACCCGTTTCCACTGATCTACGGTCCAATTTCGATGTGCTTTGCACCACATTAACCGAACAGCGCGGTTGGACTTTGAGATCAAAGGCTTATGGGCAGCAGTACGACCATGAAAACCAAGCAGATGTGCTTCCTTACGGATGGCATTCATTGAAACAATATTCCCGGATGCCTATTGAAAATCCTCGAGGATGAGGGCCATCGGTTGGGTGCGGTTCTTCCGAATTTCTCTGGACAGCACTAGTCGGTCTTTATCTCCTAGTTTCGTTGGTCTGCCGATTCGGGGCACATTCCGACGATCACCGCTCACCTTCCACTTCTTAATCACATAGGCCACTGTCGATTTTGGGTACTTCAGATCGCTAGATACGTCCCTTAAGGATCGGCCACATTTGTGATACCCGATCATTATTCCTTTCTCGAAATCAGAGAGCTCCGAACTGCGCGGCATCTTGCATGCGACTCATGCCGATGCTGTTTCCTACACGATATATACCGGCGGAGGCCGTGACGTACCTCAGGGCCGCAGATATCATCATTTGCATAGGTGTCCAAATACTTATTTGTAGACAGTGTAGAAAAAATTCTGTAAGTGATCCGCTTACAAAGGTTTCGAGCTATGCTTTGGGACAAAATCAACCTAATTAACCTGGTCAACATGCAAGTTAGACAGGTGGTCAACTTATAAAGGATTCACTCAATGTTGAAGTAGCTAAGCCATTCCGTTCTTGGTCAATTAGGTTAACTCAGACAGGTAGTCAACTTACAAAGATGGTCAGCTTCACAGGTTTCACTGTAGTACAGTGAAGTAAAATAAAGTAGTAAGTTTAACAGAACAAAGTTTCGTAAAATATAAAAAGTATTATTATTTTTCATGAAAGAACTTTTACTATAAGATCTAGTTTTGGCTGTTTTAACATTTAAATCAGCCGTCGCAGTCAGTGGCGGATCCAGAAATTCTCTTTTGGGAGGGGCTAAATTTTGAAAAAAGCTTATTTCATCCAAACAAAATATACAATAAAGCAAAATTTTAGTCTAAATTAATGTAAAAACTTTTGGGAGGGGCTAAGTGATTAAAAAAGGTCACTTTACACATTCAAAGTGCATAATGAAGCAGAATGTTACCCTTTAGCAATCTCTTTTGGGGGGGGGCTGAAGCCCCCTAGCCCCTCCCCTGAATCCGCTACTGGTCGCAGTCGGTCCTATTTTTTAAATTCCTACCTTCATCAAAGTTTTATTTATATACTCTAGTATTTTAACCCATTTGTGCCTGGATATTTTTGCGACTTTCTTCGATTTTTACTGATAACAGAAATAATAGATAAATTTCTGATGTCAACTTCTTGAACAAGGGATGATTTCTTTTAAAATCATTCTGCATAAAAATAGAAATATCAACATGCTACTTGGTCATGTTAAATATTTTGTAGAGTTGAGGCTCAATACTCACGAATAAAGGCTAGGAAAAATAAATAACGTTTTCGACTACTAGCGAAAATGCCGTCCCAAAAAAGGGACGCTAGGCATAAATGGGTTAATGGTTCGATAGGCGAAACCTTAACATCTAAAAGAACATTTAAAAATTGTTGTAGCCGCAGAACATTTTACTCTATTATTTACAGAGGTAGGAATTAAAAAAAAAAAAAAATAGGACCGATCTAAACACCTGGTTAAATGCATGAAATTTAAACACGTTCGCTGATGATTACGCCATGGCTAAGAGTGTAAGCTAAATTTTTTACATCAGTTTTGTGAATTTACTTTTTCAAAAAACTCGTAGTTTGAAAGAAACATGTGAAATTTTTATTATTCACGACATAAATAATTCATTATTGAAAACCATATTTTATATGTGAAATAGACATAAGAAATTTGGCTTGCACTCTATTTTTGATCAAGAAGTGAACTTGTTTTAAACCTTTGAGGCACAACCCTTTCCCAATGCCAGCTGTCGTCAAAAAAGGGTCTCTAGATCTGTGGCACCTGTTGAACGTTTCGATCGTCCGCCATCTTGCTGGTAGTTAAGTCAAGCGATGGCAACGGCTGCCCTTTTTTCAGCATTGGGCAATCTATCCAGCTGTTCTCGCATTCTTCCATTTTTCAGCAGATGTCAGTGCTGTTAAAAAGAATCGTGACCATTTTTTGACGGGAAATGGCGTGCTAAAAAGTAAAGAATTCCCGTGGAGCTATGCAACCCGCAACTATTTTTATAGAAATCAAATCTTTTCTTCGTGACTGGCAACAGTCAAAAAGTCAGAGTTTGGTGTTCCCAGCGCGGGAGCACTGCGCTTTAAAGGGTTAAACATAATGTAGAGATACATCGCTATGTATTGAAAGGTTAACATTCACGTTTCAAAGGCATACCTCCAGCAAAATGTTAGAAATTTATTTGAAAAATAAAATTCAGAGATAAAAATAAACTACTTACAGGAAATTTCGAAATTACTCAAGTTTTAAGAAGAAACAAATGTGAAAAATTGTCAGCTCACTATGGCAATTATATTTTTACGAAAGTTACTAATTATAATTTGCATTTTTGCGTAATAAGTGATAGCTGCACATCCTACATGAAATATGCATTTTCTGGAAAGTGTAGGTTTTATCTTCTACAAAATGTAGTACTTTTGTCAAAAGCTGAAATTTTGCAACAGGAAATCCTTATGTGATTTTAAATATTTAACAGACAAAAATGTCAAATCTGTAAAACCACGTTGATGCAGACATTAAAAAGTAAAACTAGCATAAGAAGTGCAGTTAATATTGAACAGTATTTGAGACATGTTCATCATTCTAGTTTGTCTAATAGTTATAAATTGCCTTTTAATGGAGATTGATTTGGCGTGTTTGTTTTTAAAGACTGCATGACTAGTATTTTCTGGGGATCATCGACTCGCAGATACCGTGTCTGGCGCGGAAAATCTGGCCTCGTCAGAAATCTAGCGTTTCCCGCTGTCTCACGCAATTATGGATTGCCACTTTGTTACTGGCGTTTTTATTACTGATCTATCAGACTGTGAAATTAGAAATCTATAGATACTGATTATTCTTTTCTGTGATCTGTAGTACACACATTAAAGTCTTGGAAGGGTGTCTATATAGGGAGAGGGGTTCCCTTTAAAGTACTCATTAGGGGGTTAAGAAGAAATTCCTCTCGTTAATTTTCCAAAAAGTTACAATTTTTAAATTTTTATGCGACTCCTGTACAAATAAAGGATACCCTGCTGTAAAATGTACCCCATACATAACGTGACCATTTATTTTTTCCTTCAAAACGGGACATCTACTACTTTTTTGGTAATAGTGTATTTATTTTCTTTCTCAAAACGGGACATCTACTGTTTTTAAGGTAATAGTGTAGGGAGACTGAATTTCAGGTCTGGGTATCGTTAGGTTATTAAGAAATCGCGCGAAAAAGCTTGTGTTAATGTTAATATCAAAATAAAATGGAAAAAAAAAACCTTTGCTAAAACACACACATACTATAAAAAAATAGTGCAAGACGTACGTTTCGGGTGGTACAAATGGTAGGCCCTTTTTCGACTTCAAAAACCCCATCCGACAAGAGGCAGGAAGGTAGAAAGTGAGAAATGTATACAAAAGGGCACACAGAAAAAAGGAAGTTGTCATTCGGAAGGAAAAAAAAAAAACTTAGAAAACCAGAGTGAAAAGGCAAAATAAAGTGGAGATCGGGGGGGGGGGGATAAGCAAAAGAGGAACATTACTTTAAAAAAAATAAATATTAAATAAATTGAAATAGTTGACAAAATAAGAACACTAAAAGAACAAAAAATGCGTCTTTGCGTCTCGAGGGGTAGGGAGGAAGGTTAGTTTTTTATTTATTTATTTATTTTTTACAGACACTGCCGTTGGATGATTTAAAATTTTTAGCGGCCTTTATTGAATTCGTTACCGTGGGTCGCTCTCTTTCTAAAAGCGGGACATTGCAGGGGACATTTTCTAAAAACGGGACATTACGGTGTCCCAAAGCTGTGCTTGGGGACAACGGGACAAGCCACCTAAAAACGAGACTGTCCCGTTCAAAACGGGACGTATGGTCACCTTACCCATACACTAAAGGCGTTATGTACAAAATTTCAGTCTTTTATCATAAAACGTCACAGATATATCCAGGCCCGGACTGGGAGGGAGGGGCCCGCCCGTGTCAAGAGAAGGGGTGCCCGGGTTATTGTGCAACCGATAAATAGAATGTGTTAACTTTCGGGGTATGGGGAAGGTATGGTGCTATTATTAACTAAGTATGATTGATAATGAATGCATTAATAAAAAATTGATCTATTAATTAATATGCGTCATTCATATAAATTAATCCCTTGTTCATTCGGGAACCCACACTCAAAAAAGTTTGAGAACTACATTTAAAATGAAGTGTTTTGAAGCCTTCTGGGGCGCAATTGCAGCTGCAAAAAAATTTTTATGTGTCAAACTTCATTCAAGTGCTATCAGTCTAGCACTTTTTTTTTTTAATTTTCTTTCTTTT
The DNA here is from genome assembly GCA_038373885.1 of Cheiracanthium punctorium. Lineage (NCBI taxonomy): Eukaryota > Metazoa > Arthropoda > Arachnida > Araneae > Cheiracanthiidae > Cheiracanthium > Cheiracanthium punctorium. The sequence goes on from JAWZYV010015503.1 coordinate 1,242,993, forward strand.
TTCTGTTTGGGGGCCCGCGTTTAGCAGGGAGGGCCCGCCGAGGTTGGGGCCCCATCTGTCTGCAGTCAGTCGGACACCCTGGTCAGTCCGGGCCTGGATATATCTTTAAAGAAAGATGATCGGAGGCTATAAATGAACTTGTTGAATGTAAGCATTTATTGCTAGAGTGGAAAAAAAAATTACTTTTGTAATTTCTGTATGACAACTCCTTTTTATAAGTTACTTTAAATAGTTGGTAAGAAATAATGCAGACGAAAATCTGCTATCTTTTGCGCACGCGCATCGGAAAAGTTTCACTTTATATCTTATATCGCAGTTGTCAAACCAATATCTGCTAATGTGTACTTTTTGGAGATTTCAACATTTTGGCTATTATGATTTGTTTACAAACCAAATTTTTCGTACAAAAAGACTCCTACGTGACTCTGAGCATCATATTGTGAACTTCGGTGCTTAAATTTTTTTTTCTAGCCAGAATGTTGTCAGATAATAACTGGTAATAAAAACGTAATAACAACTAAGCATTTTGCACATAGCTGGTATTTGTTTGACAACTGTGATGTGCTTAACCCATTTGTGCCTGGATATTTTTGCGACTTTCTTCGATTTATACTGATAACAGAAATAATAGATAAATTTCTGACGTCAACTTCTTGAACAAGGGATGATTTCTTTTAAAATCATTATGCTTAAAAATCGAAATATCAACATCCTACTGGGTCATGTTAAAATATTTTGTAGAGTTGAGGCTCGATACTCATGAATAAAGGCTAGGAAAAATAAATAACGTTTTCGACTAATAGCGAAAATGCCGTCCCAAAAAAGAGACCCTAGGCATAAATGGGTTAATGCTATAATCTGTTTCTTCAATTTTAAAGCTATTTTTAGTTGTTCTTTTGCAAACTCGATTTTAAATCATACGCAAAAGATGGTTGATAAAATTAAAAAATTTTAAACATCCGTCAGGGGCGTAGCCAGAAATTTTTCATGGGGTTGTTACGACTACTACAACTATGTTATACGTGTGTGTGATAATGTAGTGAATATATACGTGTGTGTGATAATGTAGTGAAGACTATAGATTATGTATGGCAAAAAAATTCCTCATGGAGGGTTATGACCCCCCTAACCCACCCCTTGGCTACGCCCCTGTGAAGAACAATTTTCAGCTTTCTGTCGTCACTTGTCCTTTGTTGATGGGGGGGGGGACACAATGGTAAAATGTTGAGAACCGCTCGTGTAAAGAACTACATCCAATTAAACCAGTTTGTGTCCACCAGTGGTCTGGTCGCTAAACTCCGTTCCTACTAGAACACGGCAAGAGAAGCAGGATCCGGCTTGTCCAATGTTTGGGAGGGTCAACTTTCTCTCGCCTCGACTACTGTGGGACAGTGTACGCTAATGGGAGCTAGTGCATAAACGAAACCCCTGGGGGTGCCGATTTCAGGGGGTTGGTCCCTCCTCTGGAATGGGTTCAAAATGAGGGGACCGCGGGCTAAATCGTACTTCCTCCCACTGGGGTCCTGAAAGTGGAAGGCGCATTCCCTCTGCCCATCGCCTCCCTTGGAGGGGGGGGGTGGGATCTGGCACAGCCGTTTGCGGTCTTCAGGGGGCATCAGAAACAACAACGACAACAACAAATCATTTTGTAAAAAATTCCACTCCAGACACACAGACAAAGGTTTGAAACTTACAACTTCCCTCTATTTGTATAGTAATTAAAAACTCTCTTTTGTTGCCTCATCAATTTTTGTGAATAAGGTATGCATAGATTTTTATTTATATGACACAATTCTGATATTTAAAAACTATATTAGACTGCTTCATTAAATTGTGTGACAATGTTGTACATAAATTGTTTGTATGACACAATTCTAATGTAGGACACGAAATTAATCATTTTGATTAATTTCGTGAAACTGATCGTAAACTGATGCGTCATCATCAGTTTTTCATCTGATGATGACGGAGTAGTTTTTGCACGTTTAAATTCGAAACATTTTCAATAGTTGCGTTGCTTAACTAAACACTTTAAGCTCAGAGGTAAGTTTATTACTTTTATCCATTAAAAAATATATGTGGTTTTGTGCAACAAAATTTTATTCAGAAAAATATAGAATCCGAACAACGATTAAACTTGTTGTTACATTATATAATAAATATTCACGAACGATAAGAGTTAAAGAAATTTACAAATGTTTAAATAGTAACTTAAATCTATTGGTACACTTTATAGAACTTTTTATCTGAATAGGAATACCATTGACTCATCATCAGATCTCAAAAACTGTAAAACACAGAGTCTTAAAAATTGGCATGTATGTTCCTTTATACTTCTGGATGTTCGCTAAGAGGAGGATTTTTCGGAAATGGAATGATAAGAGGGTGTAAAGCTACAAGGGTGTAAAGTCAGGGGTAAAGCTACAAGCTTCCACAGCGTCTCGATCCCAATGTATCGGTGCTTCTTCGCTTCGGCGATAGGGAATTGTATCATCGACCTTCATTACTCCCGGTTGATTACCCTGAAGGGAGAGGCGTGAATCGTCCAATGCCGATCTTCGGAATGCTCTGACAGCTCGTAGCTTCACCCCTGACTTCCAGTAACTTTTGTCACAGTCAAAATGAAAGGATAGCCGCTGTAGTGTTTACCTTGCACCGCTATGTTGAGAAAAGTCGATCGGGTGCTCTATCCTCCGCCAGTAACCATTGTCTCAGGATTTTACGATTGGGCTGGCCCCGGATGTGTTTTAGTTCGTGGGCGCGGGGCCTTCAAAATTCCGTGGCAGTTAAACCCTTACATTGGGCACAGACTTCAAATATTGAAAAAAAAAAGCGTCTGTATGCGCACACGTATAATACTGGCTTCCAGAAAAATCTGGTATCCAGCCCATGATCGCCAGTTAATGTGGAACGGGAATCAGTGTGGTGAAATAAAAAGACACCCGATAGCCGAATTCTTTTTTAAAAAAATTATTTGTAAGGTAAATCGACCGGTAATTGAAAACTTAAACCATTAGCAGCCAGCTATATTCATCACGTTCTACAATTTATACTGATGTCCGACAGTGATAAATAAATTCCCCACGTCTGTGGCATGTAAAATAAAATTTCTTTTTTTATAGAATATGAATCATACAGTAAAGGATTTTGATTTTACTTTATTATCTCTGAGTATTTTGTGGAAATCAAATTTATTATTGAAGAAATTAAAACTGGAACATAATTATTTTTGAGCCATAACGCTAGAACTTAAACCAATTATACAAAATTTTACCCTGCAGAAGTAAAGCATTCTGATCGTGAACAGATTATCTGAAAAATACTTTCTTTTACATTGACAGCAAAAAGTATGGCCAGTGACGCTGAGATAGATTTTATGATTATTTAGCTGTTGCTTGCACTAAATATCAGCTCAAGTTTGTATCTGCAAGGTTATCTTGCCTAAAAATTTTTCTTTTTGCTCCAAATAACTGTGAACACCAATCTATCAAACGCGTTTAATGAAAATTCTGACATTATTATTCAACTATTACTGCCGTAAAAATACTTAATATTAATGATAAAATATACATGTCATAAGAAATACATTATAAGTTTTATTCCAAATATTTTAGCGAAAGTTTATCATTTGTAGATTTTTTTAAAATTCCGCTGCTCGTAATTACCCCACCTGATCCTATACTATCAATGCATTTATAAATGGGAAAAATACAAAGTGAAAGTATTGATTATCTTTTCATCGAATGTTAGAATGGGGCGAAATGGGTATTCACCGTGAATACCCATTTCATCAGTCTTATCTTGAGTACATGGCAGCTGAGTAATGATTTGATTTTGCAGATTTGAAAGAGCCTAGCAGACTTGCAGTAAACTAACCTTGCAATGCTATTTATCTCTTTTCCTCTATTTGCTTCTCTAATTAAGCGCTGCCCTGATACTTCCAAGTAGAGCATTCGATGCAATTGTTTCTGCTTATCTATACAGGGTGTCTCAAAAGGTCTTTGGCAAACTTAACAAGCTGGTTTGTCACACCATGACAAACAAGATTTACATAGGAGCTTGTGTCCGGAAATGAAAACGGCGGAAATGCAGAGGACGATGTTCGCAATCCTATGGAAGCGTGGTCATTTCCGGAGATGGATCCAGTGGCGCACCCAGGATTTTAGTTTAGGGGGGGCTGAGCTGAAAATACTGCTGAACTCGGTTATAGTGAGATCGATAATAGTTACAACCCTCTTATAACGTCAAAATATTCTGTACCACTTGATTTGCCCATACAACACAAGCCCACAAGCAAAAACTCATTATAGTGTCCTAAATAATTATCTGATCTTTTCAGTGATATTGTAACTGACTTTAACAGTGTTTCATAAACTCTCTGTAAGTATTTATTTAAAAACTGACATCTTTTTAGGTAAAAAATACTTTAGAAATAATTTGAAGACAATAAATAATAATAATAGTAATAATTCATTGGTGACAATTTTCATTTTTTTAAGTTTTTCACTTCAAACTTTCCACCTTTAGGGGGGGCTTGAGCCCCCATAGCCCCCCCCCCGTGGGTGCGCCTGTGGATGGATCAATCGCTTTACTAACTCAGAATTGGCCGACATGCATTACGTGTATGGTGCCCCATTTAATAAAAGCCACACTTCTTTTGACATCATTTCTCTCTCTACACGTGATGAGAACATTGAAATCAAGGTACATTCGTACAGTTGTTCGTAAGTTCCCATCCGCGGCACCATACACATAATACATATTAATGATAAAATATATGTTCTTTGATCTAGTAAATCAGTTCATTTATCTCAGGCAACGCCTTCGGCTAAAAAGATCACACTTCCAAAGCCTGCGAATATCGCCCTCTGGCAGTCGCGGTTTGCATTTCCGAACACATGTTCTTAAGTAAATCGTGCTTGTAATGCTATGATAAACTAACATGTTAAGTTTGTCAACGGTCTTTTGAGATTTCCTGTATAATCGCATCAGGGGGAAGTGCTAATTAAAAAAAACTCTTAGAAAGTTTCAAAAGCCTCCGAAATGTAAAATGAGGTGCTTGTGTTCAGGAACAATGAGCGAAGAAATTGACAGAGGCTGATATACAGTAAAATGCAATATTTCAATCATAAAATTAACTTTTTTGGCATAAAAACCAGCTTATTTGTATACTAACTCCTAAAAAACTTAAGGCGAATCTAATAAGGCAGGATACCGAAAGGTATGTTGAACTGATATAATAATAATATTTTCAATCCTATAATATTTTCAAATTTACTGACGCTGTTGACATCATTATCGCGAATTCGCTTATTAATATTGTATCTGTATTTTATTCAAAACTTGGGTTATACGGATTTAAAACAGTCACGATTTCCCCTGTCAATGACATTTGAAAGTAAAAATTACGTTCATAGAATATTTTTTGTTTAGTCATTAGTCCAATCAGATGCAATTACAGTTGTTAAGTGTTGAACTTTTAACATTTCGAGTTTTTTTATTAATCTGAAAAATACTACAGTGGCATATTGCGAAACACGATAGGTTGCATTTGTAAATTTCTGAAAGCTACTAACAGATTTAAGAATTACTAGTACAATAGAATTACTTATATTAATGACTATGCCATTTTATCTCTCGCCTTCTTTATTGAAAATTGTCCGAAAAATCTGTCCCAAAAATGCGACAAAAAAGTAAGAATAAATTGTTGAGTATTGATTTTTTTTTTTTTTTGTGTGTGTGTATGCAATGTTTTATCCTCCTGAATTCTGTATCCCTCAACAAACATTTATCTACTTAACTGTAACTGTGCTCGCGCACCCATTTTTTTTACTTCTATACTTTTTTCCTTCTTGATGTTAACTTTTTATGTGATGTGCCTGTTTCTGCCTTTCTAATTTAATAAAGTAAATGTTATGTTAAAATCCCACGCTTACTATGTTTGTGCCATAACTCTGCTAACACTTCTAAAAGGTTATGGACACCAGATGGATTCATTTATTTATTTGCTGATTTTTAACGTTCGTTTCAAGGCTGCACCATTCATTCTCTAAATGGCGAATGGAACTTGGCGAATTGAAACGCTGAATATCATAAAATTAAGAATACATCAAGAATAATTTGTAAAAGGTGTAAACGCTTCGGGCACTGGGCTAGTGAATGTGAAAGTGGAAAAAAAAAATAATTTTAAACGTAAGCCTAACAGCCTGGGATTCTTATCCACTCTGGATGACTCGCCAATAGAGTTACCTGGCGAAATACAGCAACCCTACTCGCGTAAAGCTCTCTCAACAATATGAAATAACGAAAAACAAAATTTTTGGTGTGTTAATATAGATACTAAAAATTACATAAGTTACTTCAGTTATCATCGACCCACGTTTGCAATTGCATGGAAAGTTCAGGAAACCCTCCTACTTCCAGTCGATGAAATAAATGTAAAGGCAGAATAAAAGAAAAAGAAAAAGGGGTGAGATATAAAATGACATATTCAATTAATATCGTTTTAATATGGCAATAATGAAACTAAAAAATTAGGGTGGGTTCAGGGGGGTCACCCCCCTGACGAGATTCGAAGACTCGAGGATTTATAAATTACCTCCTCTTACATTAAAATTGTGTAGGTATTCTATTTTCAGTTTATCAATGGAAATACATTATCCCTAATTATATGAATATTTGTCACAAGATGTTACACCGACATTTCTTCATATTTGAAGTAGCAGAATACATTGATATGAAAAAAGAGAATACTAAAATAGGGAAGATTGTGTAACATAAATATACAACGTGAATTTTTTAAACTATTATTTTACCTGTAATTAATCTTATATGTACATGCAAAAATTATTTAAAAGGATTAATTTGAATAAACAATCTAGTTAAAAGTCATCGATATCAAAAATTGATAGTTAAAAGTATAACATTATTATTTTCTTCCATGAAATCTCTCTCTCCCCCTCTTGTCTGATTCTTACATAATTGCTTGGAAATGACAAGAATTTTCTTGTGCAATTTCTTTCTAAATTGCAGAGTTTGTAGAGTTATTAAAAAATAATTTGTAGAGTTATTAAAAAATCAATCTACAAATTTTACACAAATTTTTATAACAGGTTTCCTGTTTAATTTTTTTCATGTTTTGTTAGATTAATGGATGGATTTAGTTTTAGTTTCATTCGTATTGAAAAAAAAATATTCACAGTCATTTTTTAAATATTTTTGTTTAAATTTCTCAACACATTTGAAAATTTCTCCCTATTTTCAATATTTCATTCTATGACGCAGTTATATGTGGTTCGTTTTTATTAGAATTGTCTCTCCACCTTTTGCACTTTCGTGCATAGAACTATTTATTGAATGAGGGTCTATTCTTATGACACAGCAAAAAAAGTTATCAAGGATCAAATATTATAAATTATGTTGTTATTTACAAACAGCACAATAAAAAACGATTTCAGAGAAGCGTGAAATCAGTCAGAAAAACTTAAGATGCAGGCAAAAATGTTCGTCAGTACTCCATCGCTGAAAAACAAGCTGCAATCCATATCAGAGCCAAATAAAGATAAAATCACTCTGCCGGCTGATAGATAGCACGTGGTGAATGGGACAGCGTTTTAATACTTGAACTCTAGATTTGTTTGATAGGTCACTTGTAAGCATCGCGTTATCGCAGGCGAATGGGAGAGGCTGTGAGGCTAGCCGCAGTGATTTATGCATTCATGATCTTGCTCTTCCGCATTTAAATTGAAGGATGCTGAAGAAAAGCAAACATTTCATCTCGCGAAATTCTCCAACACTTCTCTTCAGAGCGAACGTATCAAGAGTTCCAAAAGAACGTACCATAACTAAAGCGTTCTCTTTCAGTTGCATTTAACTCGCGTTTTAATTCGAGTGTTCCTAACTATAATCTGATTTTTGAGGTGAAAAAATTGCACTTATAAAGTAACTAATTTTATTTATTTATTTATTTAATTTTAAATTTCTTGTAGAAGAGAGACGTAAGCTAGAAATGAAATTTGTAAGCACTGTTTACATTTCATGATACAAAATGCCAGCCTGATTCAAGTTATTTTGTTGTAGTGGTTTAGTTAACTGCTTTGAACAAAATGTCTGCTAAGGTGTCGAACTTGAAGAAGAATTCGATGAAAATCGACTTTCTACCGGTTGCCACTAAAGAGCCGGATGACAGCAACCAAGGGCTGCTGGAACAAGATGACACATCTTGCGGAATCGGTTCTTTTAGGCCAACCCTCTTGCAGAAACTGAACAATCCGAAAATATTTCTGATCAACCACAGTATTTTAGGGGTTTTGCAAGGAGCGTTCTTTACATACTTAGTAGGCTGCTTGTCAACTCTGGAAAAAAGATTCGCCTACGAGAGCAAAGTGACTGGTATAATCATGATATCAGACGAAATAAGTCCCATTTTGTTTGGGTTGCTTCTGGGTTATTTTGGTGGTAAGTCCCATCGTCCACGAATTGTTGCCGTCGGAATGGTGATTGCTGTTGTAAGTTGTTTTGTAATGTCTCTTCCTTACTTTATTTATGGACCTATCCTGCATGAAAATACGGATGCCTCTCAGTTCCTAGCAAACAAAACTAGGAGAGAAGAGTTTTGTGACTACTCAGACAAGAATTATCTCTGTAAAAAAACACCAACAATCACTGCTGTGTCTTTTTTCTTCTTCGGAAACTTCTTGAAAGGATTTGGTTCGCTGGCATTTTATACAATAGGAACGTCGTACTTGGACGATAGTGTGAAAAAGAAGAACTCACCTGTGTACTTTGGTAAGGATTTTAATTATATTCTACAAATCATTATTTTTCATGCAACATTCTATTAGATTTAGGTAAGCGAATACAAATTAATGGTTTTTCAACTGCTAAAGCATTTACTCATTATTATTATTATTATTTTAAATACTAATGCGATTAAATATATTTTAATAAATATTTTTAAATGAGGAAAGTACAGCAGTAACTATTTTTAAGACATTCTACTACAATGGATAAGCGTAATATTTTTATGGAAATAATCTTATGATTAAAATAAAATGATAATTCCACAGAAAATGTGAATTATTCAAAACTCTAGTTCGTTTTTATTTTATTTTTAAATTTATTTTAGAAATGGGCTCTGTTTGAAATTTTTAAAAGAATGAAAAAAGTTTCACTGCCTTTCTTCATGTCATCTTTAATGATTTAAAATTCTCTGTATACAAATTTTTAGTTGCATACTTGATTTGCAGTACACACTAATGCGGTCTCTTGCAATATGCAGGGACATTATAATTAAACTTCCACAATAAATAGCATTCTGCAGCTGAAAATCGTAAGCACATTACCACCAATTTTGGCATACAGGCTGTACACGAAATGCACTCACGTAAGTTTATTCTTTTAAAGTTCAGTTCAAGAAGGTCCTCCAGGTGGTGCTTTGCATCGAAAATAAGGAATTCAGCTCATGAAATGAGCCAAATTAGCTAATAAATGTTCAAAAATTATTGAATTAATGGGAAAAATATTTGTACATTTCGATTCGACCATTTTTATTGTTACATTCGCAGTTTTTTTTTTTCATGTAAAGCACCACCTAGTACATACTTTAGAAACTGAACTCTTAAAAAATTTTCTTCAGCGCATCTCTCACATAGTGTAACTATCAATCTACGCGTCAAAAGTTGTTGGCAGTCGGCTCCTCCGTTTTAGATGCAGAATCCTTTTTAATTGGGAGAGTTGAATTATAAACATCCTGTATATATGATAAGTGTTTGATAAGCATTTATTGAACTTATTTGATAAAACTCAATAACATTTCTTTCTTAAAACCTAGCTTGAAAATTATCGTATTATTTTTATATTTTGTTCGTGAATGTAAACAATTTTCAATAACTTGCGCACAGATCTGTGACATTTCTCAAATTATAGATTACAAATAAAAACAATTTTTTCGATTTGACATTAATATTTTGTAAAGGTGCTGTAAATTAAATCAATATCTTTTGTGGTTAGTGGTAAAAAAATTAGAAAAAGAGTTTGTTATGTGCTTCAACAGAAAAATGCTGGTTTCATTTTTTGAAGCTTCATAATTTTTTTTTTATTGAAAGACTTTTTTGGGCCTCGCTGTAAGGAAAAAAAAACATGCATGTTATTCCCACCATTTTCAATTGTGTTGCCTATAACAATAACGTGTAATAAATATAATAATCGATGCCTAGTTATGTTAGAGCACAGACAGACAAACAGAAATCAAAAGCGCTTTTCAACTTTGATGTAAAGTGTTCAAAAAGAAAATAAGAAAACAGCGAGTTTTTGAAAACGGCATCAGTCCTACATTTACAATTTTATCTGCACGACTTTCTAGAAGGTTTTAAAAAAGAAGACATAAACGGCTTCTTCCCAAGGAAAAGAATCGACCTTGTTTATCCTGTCTTCATTCAAAACTCGTGTATGAGTATTTTATCTTCAGTTGTTGTTATTTATATAAGGCATTTAGACAACAAAAGCCTTTCTGAGGAGGTAAGGCGAAAGACTAAGCTGAAAAAAATGTTTTCTTGAATTCAACAAAATTTGGTTGGCTCCATTTCACCCGAATAATTTGGTTGGTTTTTAACAAAATTTTGTTAAGCTACCGAAATATTTCGTTGAATGAACAAAAATTTTGTTGAATCAACAAAACGTTTTTTTTCAGTGTATATGTAACAAAAAAGTTTCGTTTTTATCAGTTAGGCAAAATGGAACGAAAATTTGGGAAGTTACTTCCTTTCCCAAATGCCATTCCTTGGTTTGTTCAAACTTCTTGTTTTGCTTTGTTGTTTTTTTAAGTGTTTAAAATGCAGGATCCGTTTAAAAGTCTCATTGAAATAAGCACAAATGTTATATTCTCATGAAAGGGCGGTGGTTATGTATCTTAGTGCTGATACATCTCAGAAACATTTAGTGCACATTTGCATAATATTTATGAAGATGCATTTCGGACATTGTAGGCCTGAAGCTGAAAATGGGTCCTTATAGATCCGGAGATCAATTTATCTGATTCTCACGCTTCATGTTTACTTATGAGTGTCCTACTGCATTAGAATGCGGAACTGCAAAGCCCTATTCCATAGTTACCAACCCTCCCGATTTTATAGGGAGATTTTTCCACCTTAGCTTTTATGCAGTTTTATTTAGAGTAAAAATTTTGGACTTATTTTAAGTATAAATTGCTAAGGAAAAATTAGTGGTGTAAAATCTCACCATAAAATTGGGAGAGTTGGCAACTATGCCTATTACGTTTTGATAAAATTTTCTTGAAATTTTTCACCATATTTAGAAACATACAGGGTGTCCCCAAAAGCTGGTAACACGTTTTAATTCTTTATCTACAAGAGGTAAGTGACAAATGAACATTGAAATTTTTTTTAAAAATAAGGTAAGAAAAATATTTCATTAAGAAAGATTCTTTTCATTAATATAAAAAAATTACACTTTTTAAATATGTATGTGACTCCCATACAAAAAAATTCCCAATTATTTAAATGAGCCCCATACACTAATGAAGTTATGAAGAAAATTTGATATTATATTCTAAAAATTGTTAGAGATATAAAAATAAAAATATGCCGACTAAACAACTTTTCAATGGCTCTCGAAGAAAAGAAAATCACGTCAGAAGTCGCGTATCAGGGGTAGTACAGAAGCTACGAAAGAAATAACTTTTTCACTCTAGTAATAAACGTTTACTTTCAAATTCATATATAACCCCCCCCCCCCCGATCATCTTTTTTGAAAGATATCTTTGAGACGTTTTATGATGAAAGGCCGAAACTTGGTACATCACCTGATTAGTGTATAGGGCGCATTTTACTTATTGGGGACTTTTTGTAAGGGGGACTGTACACAAATTTCAAAAATGTAACCTTTTGAAAATTGACGAGAGGAATTTATCTTTGGCGTAGTCTTTGTACCTACCTTATTTTGTACATTTTGCCGAAAATGTAAAACGACTGTTAAAAATTGTTATTTAAAAATTATTTTAAATTATAGTGACAATAAGATTTAAAATAAACTAGCCGTGTTATGATTTAGTTACGATGCTTTATCCGATTTTGAATGACTCCAGTTTTTGTTATATTGTTAAATTGTCTTATGGGTCATTCCATGGTGACTGACGTTACAATTTTACTACATTTGTAACCTTTGAAGTTCACCAGTGGCTTGAAATATATATATATATATATATTTATTTAAAATTAATCAAGAGTATCATAAATAAGTACTATACTGGTATCCATTCTCAATATAAAAAATCTTTTTTCCTTTTTTTAAATAAAGGTAAATAAAAAAACGTGACTGATGTTACACCTGTGTAAGAATAATTTTGTGTCTTTTATTTTTGCCGTAAATAGTTTCTACAGGAAGTAAAATAACTCTGAAGCTTATTTTAAGGGAGCATTGCCAGTTTTAAATAGACAGTACTGTAAATGTGAAACACATTATTAATGTATTTCATTGGCACTCTTCGTGCAAACGTGTTTTTGTGAATAAATGTCGCCAAACGCGAGTAAATATAGAATGGTTTTCTAACAAAATACTCAAAATATATTTGTAATTTTGCAAGAGATGAACATACCAGAAAAATAAAAGTATACTCTGCGCAGGTGCGTAGACAAGGGGGGGGGCACAACCCCCCCCCCCAATGAGGAATTTTTTGCAAAACAAAATGTATATTCTTCACTGCCTTATCACAACTCCGTATACATATATATGGTTTGCAGTAGTCGTAACACCCCCCCCCCCACACACACACACATGAAAACTTTCTGGCTACGCCCCTGACTCTGCTTTTTTTCTACAGAAGACGACAGAGAGAAGTAAAAGCATTTTTATCACCAGTGAAGTATCATTAAAGAAAATTAATGTCGATTGATGAAAGAATTTTAATTAATATGTATAGTTTATTGACATTAACGATGTGATTACCGACTAATTTCGTTTCTGATTTTCTTTATTTGAGTATGCAAATAACCTCGAATGTTGTACGTGATGCGGTTAGCAAATCTTGTTTATCATTTTATGTCATTAGCCTATAGCTAATAAGGTTTTCTTTATAAAGAATATTAATAGACATTATGCTTACATTGTATAAATGTAAGCATAATGTCTTACATAATGCATAGACATAATGCAAATGTAAGCATAATGTCTTACAGACAATTTACTGAAAACATTATACAACTTACAGTGTATAATGTTTTCAGCTTTCTTTTCAAGTGATTTGCTGGTTTAGATAAGAAATCGGACATAAGGAACTTTTAAAAGAAATATATTTCAAATTCACACTTAAAGATACAGAACTAGATTCGCTCGAACGTAACTAAATTAACTCCGATGGATTTAAAACCGGCACAAGTTTGGCCCGGTTTTAAATCATTTGGAGCGAATTTAGTTCTTTATTTTTAAGCGTGTAAAAATTACGGAGTTCCGGCGTTTCCATATACAGCATACAAAAAAAAAATGGGATGTTCAACTCCCCCAAATATTACCTGTTGATAAAAGCTTACCTGTAGAAAGTGTTCAGGTAAGCTTTTATCAACCAGGATATCTTCACCATGGTTTAGTAAATTTTCACATAAATATGCATTTTTAAGTGCAAAATGGTTTTAAAGGATGTAATTAAAATAGTTATAGTCCCTTCTTACAACTAATTTTTCAGTTATGGTAAAATGTGGCTTTCTATGTATTCCCCCTGTTCGTATCTTCTTATTTAGTAAATGTTTGTTCATTCAGTAGTAACTCTTAGAAAAGAAAAAAGAAGTAATGTATAGATCATCAGCAGATGGAAAAAAAGTTTCATTTTTCAACTTTTGATTTCTAGGTCTGAGATTTTCTTCCATTTTTCATTTTTTTTTTTCTTTAGTGGAACAATTTGATTTAAATAGTGCGCTACTAAGATTTTTTTATTAAGTCTGTGATATTCTCTTATCATTGAGAAGTACTACTCAATTGTCTCCAATTTTCTACATTTTTCAATGTTTTTATTAGAGGAACAAATTGATTTAAATTGCATGTTAGTAAGGTTTTTTCTTATAAGTCTGTGATATTCTTTTATCATTGACTGATACTACTCAAGCTATTAACATGTAGATGTCGGCTTATAAAATAATAATTTAATGCTATAACGATAGTATTTTATTCTTCTCTTGGGGAAAATTACAAATATTTCAAAAATTAACGAGTTTAGTACTAGCTCATTTTGACAAGAATATTTGAGTAAAATACATAGATCAACTTGTATTTCTTTCAAAAATGTTTATATTAGAAACACAATTAAACTAAGATACATAAAAGAAATCGGATTTCTGAATGCGAGACCAGCCCTTGACTCCTTTCTGGTTTAAAACACAAGTGGCCTTATTCACCAAACATCTGACACGCGAATTAATCCAGATATGTGTGTTAAAGTCAGAGATCTTGCCAGGAATGTTTTCAAGGAGTGAAAACCCTCCTTGATTCATTTTGGAAGAGTGAATTCAATTTGAGAGGAGTAAAATTAGAGGTTTGAAGAATAGAAAATAAAAATAGGCTTAAATTTGCCAATGGAAAAAAAAATTAAACGGAGTTAATTGATATAAAATGCGTAGTTTAATGTTAAAAAATCTTATTCATGCCGCATTTGTTGTATATTAAAATTCTTTACCTCGCTTTTTATGCATTACCACGACTGAATAGCATAATTGAAATTATAAGAGTAGACAACCATGTCAATCTTCAGCATTTTTAGAACTTTCCTTTGATATGCAATATGACATAGATGTGTGACTCAGTTTAAACTGTAGGTGTATGTCAAATTCACAAGTACAGAGCGTGAAAATACGTATAAATAAGGAGTATTTTTGAACTTACTTGTAGAGGCATTAAAATATCTTTGGTTAAAGTTATGGGTAAGAGATAATTCTTACCGGTGACTTTAGCACGCGTATTTGCATTGATCCGCGTGTAGGGTATTTGGTGAATAAGGCTGTAGCTGAGACACTCGATTAGTCTCTGATCAACAATATATGTATACTTTTAACTGGATTTCAGCTAATGGTCGCGGTCGCAAAGAATCAGCATAAGTTAACGGCTTAACCAATCACAAAATTTTGAAAAATATATCTGCATGCGTTATTTTTAACTAACGTAAAACGAAAAAAAAAAGAAAAAACTGATATCAGTTTTAAAAAAATCATTTTATTATTATTATCGCCAGCATCAGCAACAAATATCGGAGTTTTATTTTCAAGCAAGTATTTACAAAAAATAACCGATGTTTAAATCTCGAAAGGAATGGAATTTTGCTACTTTCTTGATAACCTCTTATCGTTTTCGATAAGATCCGTGTTCTACAGCTTCATTCTCGCGTCTGTTTTTTATCTGACCCTAGACGAGTCGACGGTGTCCATCTTGACGTCGCTTCAGCGATCATGACCTTCCGGAATATCTGCGGAGAGTACAGTCAGTCTGATTGATAACAATTCCTCGGAGACGGTTTTCCTGAAGAATGTGATTCCCGTAGGAATAGTTTAGATAAGACTTTTTTTTTAATGTTTCATTGAACGTAGATTTTTTACAAGCCATTGACTTGAAAAGCAGCATGCAAATGAATGGATGCTTTTCAGCATACGTTGCACTTAATTAACCCTTGGAGGCGCAACCCTTTCCCAATGCTGAAAAAAGGGCAGCCGGTGCCATCTATTAGCCGTTTGAATATGTTGATAAATTTTGTTCAACAAATTAAATGTTGTTAGGAGTTTTCTCCCTTACACACGAATTCAGTACAGTACATCGATATGTACATCGATACATCTATACCAATTTTCATTGAAAGAGATCAGATCCGTACCCAGAAGAAAATTTCGGGGAGGGTCCAAAAATTTCGGAGGGATACCAAACGGTGAAAAAGGTCGAATTTTTCACAAAAAACTTCATCATTATTATTTTTTAACAAAATTTTAATTTTTTGGGGGGAGAGGGAGGGGGGGGTGAAGGGGACCGGACAGTTCGTCCACTCGCTTAGGTGGTATTGAAAGGGTGCCAAAAATCATTCTTGCATACGCTTCATTTTGCTTTTAGGCCGGTACTGCTTATGAAAAATCATTTGCGGAATTAATCATTGGGAGAAAAGGACAACTCGTGAGAATTCACAGAAAACATTTGACGAATTGAAACAATAAATTATATCCATTTAATCAGGAAGGCAAGCCTTGGTGCTACAGTGAATGATCCCGATATTGTGGCATACGCTAAAGGGTATGAGGAAATGAATGTATATTCAATTTCGATGATGAAATCGTGGAGAGCGTTATAGAAGTTGATAAGGATGATGAATATAAAATTAAAAAATTTTCGCAGTCAGACATGAAGCTAAGGAGTCTCATCTTGATCAATAAATAAAATAGGCTAATAAGAGTGATATGTTGTGGTTGCAAATATTTTCCCTTGCAACATAGAAGGGGAAGAAATGGTAAATAAGTTTTTAAAAATGACCTGCGTATCAAATAATAATAAAGTGTTGTATTGAAACTGCTTTTTTGTACATGCATATTACAGTACATACATTGTAACGCATACCAATGAGTGTTTTGTGTCACCCTCTCACATGTGTGTCACCCTCTGTAACTGGAAATGTCACTAAATTGCTCAATTAGGTACACTGATATCACTGTACTTAATTGAGGAGAATTTTGCAGTTAAAAATATATACATGACAAAATGTTAGCAAACATATGTTGTTTACATAAATGTAATATTTAAAATTATAAAATAGACATAATTTGAAATAAAAATATTTATTTTATAGTTTAGAGTATACATTAATAATTTTCTATTTTTTGCATCAAAATATTAGTTCAAAAAGTATTCTGTTTAATTTTGGTGCGAGAGTTAGGTTCATTTTTTGAGAGATTGTAAATACGTATGGGGTTGTGAAGCACTGTCTCGAATCTTGCGCAGTTTTTTAATTTATTTTCTCATTGAGAAGATTTGTATAAAAGTGTACTGATATGGAAAATTTAGAGCCTGAACAGGGAATATTGATTTTTAAGAAACTTTATCCTTTATCCTTATCTGAAACAGTGTTTCCTTCGTTAATAAAATATGTGTCGATAGTATTAAACATGACTTTATAACCCGTAAACAAGATTGTGGTAAATTTCTTCTTACTTTTTTATGAAATCAAAATTATTTATATACGTACTGTAGTAAAATTTATGAGTGCTGTTTCAAAATGAAGTAACGATTTTCTTCTTCCTTATTTAGGCACCCTCTTTGCTCTTCGCCTCTTGGGTCCTACACTTGGATTTTTATTGTCTTCATTATGTTTACAGTTTTACGAAGATCCATTTTGTAAGTCAATGTTTATTACTTTTACTGGTGACGCAATGATGCCGTTATTCGTAAATAAATATATAATAATCTAATTATTCTGTGAATCTAAATCATACTACATTTTTTTAAGTCTTTCATGGATAAATTTTAGTTTTGCTTAACCCTTTAGAATAGAGCACATTCATAGCCATTAATATAGTTCACACATTTTAGAGTTTATACAGTCTGTCAATTATATAACCAAATGCTTCAAAACTTGCAATTGTTAGGACGTTTGAGAATCTAGATCTAGTTTGTAGATTTCAGATTACATTTACCAAAAAAAAAAGGGGGGGGGGTTCTTGCCCCAGAAGCACAATTTCTAGATTTTAGTATGTAAGATTTTATAATACAGTTTCTATATAGAAGATATTTTAGTTTTTAAGTCTGTAAAATATTCGCTTTTCTTTTTTTTTTGGGGGGGGGGCGGTCCACCTAGGTCGCTCGTTGCAATGTGCGAGACTTTGAAGTACAAAAAAATAATAAAAACTGAACTGCAAATTGAATTAACGGTATTACAAAATCTTACAAACTAAATATCTTGTACAGAAACTTTATCATAAAATCTTACAAACTAAAAAATCTTCTAGAAACTGTATTATTAAATATTACAAACTAAAATATAGAAATTTTGCGTCTGGGGCATTTTGATTAAGGGTTCCAGCATTTGGTTACATAATTGACTGACTTTGTGTATGCATGTAAATGGTGGAAGGGATGACTTATTTTGCTTTTAAGCACACTCTACTTGACTGGTAGCATCACTCTCAGCTAACAAAATGAAGCCAGTGCTCCTCCGTCGGTTGCATCTTTTTTTCAGCTGGTTTACACATTCCTGAAAAGCAGAAAGACATTAGTCAGCACTTTCATAATTTGTATGGAGGCAAGGCCTGACAATAATATTTTAGTTCCCAGGGCATTTTTCAAATTTCACAAAGTTGGCATAAATTTTGTGCGCCTGATAATAACTGTAAACTCAATTTTTTGGCCTAGTGGTGTATGTGTACCCAGGGCATGTGAGCCAAGTGTCCGTGCAGTTAACGAAGCCTAATGGAGAAATAAAATTCACCTTGAATGAGCATGAATTTAAAATAAAAAATTAAAAAAACCAAATCTCAAACTCTCAAATTAATAACTGCCGCAATAAACAGTAGCTAAAAAAAACATTTGTGTTGAAAAGTGTTTTATAATCAATGCTTTTGGAATGGTTTATCTTTCCTGCTATGAATAAATTCAATGATAACTGACAACTACAAGAAGCGATGATATCCATGATTTAGTAACAGTAGTGATAACATCCTTAATGTTTGATTTATTTTATCAAGTAAAACCACTAGATGTTTTTCAACGTTCGGGTACTTGACTCGAAGTGCCCAAATTATGTAATCTTTATTCAGTCTCCTCCCTCTCTTACACGATTCACGTAATTTTAAAGGTCCATTCTTATAAAACAGGATGCTGCACTCTCTAGAAACTATAACACTTCGTCAAGGACTTTCGCTGCTCAAAAACAATAACATTCTGATATAAAATATGGCTGAAAGAATATATTCAGAGGTAGAATGAGTAAAGTGATTTAAAGATATTTTTAAAGCATGGGAAACAGGAAAGGTAAATGATATCGAACTCATCTAATATAAAATACTTTCCAACATAACAGTTTTCTTTCAGTTAAATTTGGCGATGTATCTTCATCAAACACGGCGAAATTTCGAGAATAACCTCAAAAAAGTTGTTATAGATAGTCAATAATTATGTAATTTTACGAGGTCCTGCGAAAGAACCAGAGCCCGACTAAACTAGCATGGGGCCCGGTGCAGACATTTGTCATGGGCAGTCCCCTTTCATATATACCCATTCAGTTTACAAAAATTAGAAAGCCTGAAACAACGGGCTTACTTAAGTTCCAGGCTTTCTAGTCTTGTGGATACTTGGAACATTTTTGCAACTGAAAAAGGGTGAATCTTTGGGCGATATTTTGATATGTATGTATATATACCATAAGCCTAAATATATTATTGTTGGGATAATTAGAACTCAAAATCGCACGAGTGCGAATTTTTATTTATTTATTTATTTATTTTTGACCGTTTCTCGGTATATCTAAAATGATTTCGAATTGACACGGAAAATGTATTGAAACATTAACTGCATTTCTTTTATTCCCAAATACAGTGTGGTGATAAACTTCCCCTACTAAAGCATTCTGCAGCTGTAACCGGTGAGCAAATTGCTACCCAATTTGGCCTATGGACTGTACACGAGATGCTTCTCAAGGGAATATTTTAGAACGTTTAGTTTAAAAAATGTCCACTAGATAGCACTTTGCATGGTGAAATCAGCTCAAATAGGACCCAAATGAGTGAATAAATGCCCAAAAACTATTGAATAAATGTTAAAAGTGTTTGTATCTTTCGAATTAACCATTTCCATCATTAAATTTGCCATTTTTCATGCAAAACGTCCCCTAGTGGACATGTTTTGAACTAATTTGTTTTCGGAAATTCCTTGAGAGCAGATCATGTATAGCCGATAACCAATTTTGGTTACAATCCATTCGCTCTTTTTATCTATAAAGCACTGTTCATAGGGGAATTTAATTATAAACACCCTGTTTATTAAAAGTTGTATATTAAAAATACGACGGAATTCAGTTTCTATGTCTAGACAAATTTTTTTTATAATACACAACTGTTTTATATAATATTTATTTTAGCATGACAATATGCTCAAGAAAATTTTTGTTAAGTTTCTTATATTGGATAAAAATAATTCACATTCTTTGTCCTTATCTCATGGAAATTAAAATTCATTCTTGATAGATATATGTTCTTCGCCACTCTTATCAAATTTAAAATGAAAAAAAAAAAAAAAAAAAAAATGACGCCGACGTCGTTCTTGAGTTTGAAGGAATAACACTGCTATTGACAAGGAATACTTATATAATTCAGAATTGTAAATAAATTTTGGAAATGTAGCTTCAAAATTAATGTTTATAAAATTAAGCTTGAATTGCGTTGCTTTGCGTAACAAAACGCGTGTTTCAGTTGATCAACAAACGCCATTTTTTGATGCATAAATGTTGATAGAAATGTTCTTATCCAATCGCTCAGTGAGTAGTGAGATAAGATGTAATTAGACCCTAAAAGTGCGTTTGATATGCCATGGTTTTGGTTTATCTTTGTGTACAGCAGAAAACATATTTATTTCTTGGTAATATGACATTCCAGGTTTATAGACTTAAAAAAGAGGTTTTTTATTGTTTTAAAACGCTCTTACAATTAGATGATTTAGTTTTGACACATGGCATATTGGAAACTCCTGTATGTAAAAAATGCAAAAACATGAAAGAATCTTCAGAATTAAATGAAATTCAACGCACAAATGGCTTGTATTAGTACAAATAAATGATTAAATTTTCAAAGCAAAAATAAAATTAATTGTAGGTGGCCAGAAAAACACTTCTTACATATAGAAAGCCTAACAACGCAAGCTTTGACGTCGTCACTAGGCTTATGAAAATGACGTCATTGACACAGTTTTATTTTCACAAAGTAAAACTACTTAAAATTTCTGCTGAATGCTACAAATATGGGAAAATATCTTAAACATTAAAATACCTTTCTCAAACAAAATTATTTATTCTGATCTATTCCTTTATAGCATCTATTTAGTCATGGTTAAAAACTGCCATTTGCCCTAAAATTACATTTTTTTCTCAAATTATTAAAATATTGTTATGCATGAGTAAATTCATAAGAAATTTTTAATAGTTTTATTTAGTTAAAATTAAACTTTTCAGTGTAGGTCTAATGATAACGTCAAATCTTGGTGACGTTAAGAGTTGCCAGCCTTTCTTTATCTAGGAGGTGTTAGCCAAAACCGCTCTTTTTCACATCCCACCCTAGGGGGGGGGGGGAAGTGATATCCGTAAAAGTCTTTGCTATAAAATTAAAAATAGAACACATGAATGTCAAAAAATAAATGTTAGTACATTTTGAAATTTTGAAATTCGCCCTCCGAAGAGGGTGGGCGGCCGCCTTCCTCTTTTCCAATATATCTTTCATGAATGAAAAGAAAAATGACTATCTATGAAATTCTTGCATTGAAAGTTAACAAATAAGAAATCCATTGTTCAGGCACAACATGTTAGTCATTGCTAACTTGTTAAAAATATATTTGTTTGAATTTAAGGGGTCAGGTACATTTGAGCGTTGAAAATCTCCACAAAAATTGACCATAACTTCGTTTGCAATAGCTCTACAAGTAACACTTCTGTAAACTTGTAATTTTAACCAGTTATTTAGAAAGCTTTTATGAACCTTTTACAACCCTTGGAATATTTCTACCTATTAAATTGAATTTTTTATAATTAAAAGTATTTGAGCTCATTTTTTGCTTCTTAATAGTCTTGCGCGCAGCATTTCATAAAATATATATATCACAGTAACTCAAAAATTTCAATACATAACGAAAAATATCTTTAAAAATGACGAAAAAGAATTTTGTTGTGATGTATGTAACGTTATAATTTTTGCATTTATTTGCATAATTATGCGAATGATAGTTATAAAAATTACAATTATTCTTTTTTTGAAAGGAAAGAAGAGACCCAGCAAAATTGTTTTTCGTCATTTTAATAATAAGCTATTTTTCTATGTCTATAACAATTTTTAAGATAATGTGATGCATATATTTTATGAAATGCTGCGCGCAAGACTATAAAGAGGCAAAAACTGAGCTCTAATACCTTTAATTATAAACAATTTAATTTAGCATGTAGAACTATTCCAAGAGATGTGAAAGATTAATAAAAGCTTTCTAAATAACTGGTAAAAATTGCAAGTTTTACAAATGATTACTTTTGGAGCTATTACAAATAAAGACATAGTCTTTTTTCGTCGATATTTTCATTGCTCAAAGGTACCTGACCCCTTAATGTAAAAAACAACATTAATTTTTGTTACACTTTAATAAAAGTGTAGTTTGTTATAGGGAATGCAATCCCGTATTGTTTTTTCGCTTGGCGGGATTGAGATTAATATTTCATTCAACTAAAAATTGATTCCGATAGAGAAAAGTAGGAAAAAGCAAGATTGTAAGCTGTTCGAAGTTAAGTTCAATAATAATACTTTATCTTATTTGATAATTAATACAATACCTTACATAAATATGAAAATTATAGTCATGATATTCATAATAATATATTGCTATTTCTTAGTTGCTAAAAAGAGGAGAAGTAATAAAGAGACAACGTAAAGAGGCATTCGTCTCCCTAGTCTTCATCTAACTTTGATAGAGAATACAAAAGCGCTTAACAAAAGATTTTTTTTCTTTGTATGAAACCCTTTAGGAGCCATACATTTTTAGAGGTTAACTGAAGTTCACCTCTTAACCCCTTCCTTCTCGCTCACGTCAAAATCACGGGCTGAGCTTTTCCCCCCTATTTCTCGTGCCCGTGATATTTCCGGGGTAGAATGTTCAAAAGATATTCGCCAGAAAGATCAGAACATTTCAATTCTTTTGCACAGTCATTTTTTATATCTCATTTTACACAACAGATCACAGTACTAGACTATTTTTAAGTTAATGGGAGTTAGTTTATTTTAAAATAGATGGTAGCAGTACGGTTACTTCTGCCATGCATTTTACACATTTAGCTCACTCTCTCACCTATGCCCAAAGAACACGTTACAAATATTTATGTATATTATGAAGTAAGTTTAATAAAAATCTTTTAGTGTTTAAAAAATATGTTTTTAATTTCCACTGAAAAACACATTCAGTCACGATAACCCTAAATGTTGGCTATTCCTAGAAATTTAATTTTTTATTTAATGCTAAAAAATGTCTCAAACCTTAAAACGAATACATATATTGTACGTACATTTATTTTTATAAATTTTCTTGAATAAAAAAAAAATAGGCACTTTTATGACCATCTTCTTGAAAATAATACGACCTTTAAGGGGTTAAAGATATCATTAGCATGGACGCCATATGATTGGGGGGGGGGACAAGTCAAGGGTCCTGTTCCAAAAAGCTACAATATTGAGTGTTGAAGCACTTCTGCGTTGTACCAATATGTAAATCATAACAATATGGAAGCTTGGGAGGGGGGGGGGGCGGCAAGGTGCCTATCTGCCAATAGGTATGAGCGCCCAAGGTCACTGGTTCTTATTATTCATCTTATGCAAAACTTTTTGGCCACTTGATGATCGCGAAAGAGGCGTGAAACTGCAATAAAAGTAATTTATTACTTTCCGAACATGTACCATGTAAGGAAAGTATTGTAATCATGAAAAAATTCGAATTCGAGATTTTGGTGTATTGACACGTTTTGGGGTCTTCTGAATTCATTTATGCTATTTTTACGAGATGTATGTATGTATGTGTGTATGTGTATGTGTGTGTATGTGTGTTTGTGTATGTGAGTGAAACGATAGCTCTGAACGGGCATGCGATTGCGCTCAAATTGGGTATATATGTTATAAACCACCATCGCAAGACGGTATTGATTTTGGTGTGTATAGGACTTATAGTTTTTCTACACGGCTACGACAAAGATTTCTTTTACATTATGGCCTATGGGGAGACATTCTTGAAAGTGCGCTAGCGTTTAAACGGTACATTCCATTGAGCTTCAATTTGGTAGATATATTTGAATGATTCATCGATTAAAATTTATTTAAATGCTTGGTAATGATCTTAATCCTAAGTGTTCGGAAAGTCGAGTGGAGTCACTCCAGATTTTTTTTCAGTTTCAATCGCGCGGGATTACGATTCCCTGGTTTGTTACGCCTGAACCAAACGAGGAAGTTTGGTTTCTATTCAAATATTTCTTTTTTCAACTGTTATCGTCAAACATCCCCTCTCTCTTTGCAGACGATCCCGGTTTCGGAACAAGAGATCCTCGGTGGGTGGGTGCCTGGTGGCTCGGTTTCATCATTCTTGGGGTCGCCATATTCGTTTTCTCCATGCCCATGATCCTGTTTCCCAAGCGGTTTCCCAAAAAGAAGATCCCCTCATCTCTACAGGCAAAGAAGCAAGAGGATCCCAAGACGCCCATCGAACAATTGAAAGGTAGGGCATTCGAGTTGGCGCAATAGCAAGTCATTGGAAGGGAAACAGCTTTTGCCTTCATTCACAATCTTTTTATAGCAAGACGATAAAATAATACAGGCAGAATGCAGTGAAACCTGCTTAGTTGACCACCCAGTGGTTCCACGTTTTCGGGGTCAACTTTGGTGGTCAACTTATAAAGGATACAATACTTACTTTTTGATTTTCACATTTTGTCATCTATATGCCTACTCATATATTACATAGCACATCTAGTATATAATAGCTACATAATTATATAGAATATGAAATCGAAATGATAAAAAATAGGAATAATATTGCTTATTTGGGATAAACATTAATTATTCGTACATATTACTGTATTACATATTAGGGTACTTACGTATTATGTCGGTGGTCCTCCGAGATGAACTATTTTTCGCCAAGATAAATGCCGGACACATAAAATGGGAGTAATTCAGTTACCGGGTGTCGCCTATTTTTGGCGACTTTTTTTTCTCGCCAAAACCCGCTACTTGGCACTTTTTTTTTGTCGCCAAATTTTTCACGTGTGAAACACCATTTTAGAATACGATAAAATAATACAACATGTTGAGCACTGTCAGGAAATACAAATTACTTTAACACATTAAAATTCCACAGATATTCCACTTAAAAAAAAGCAAAAACAAAATACACCATCCATACTTAACACTAAAAATTGTCAGCAAATTCAGTAACAGGCAATTAAAAATGAGCAAACAGTAAACCACTTTTAACTAAAAAAATTTCAGAATGTTAAGCAATTTAGTTCTACAGCTACGTAAACTATGCAACCAGTGGTCCGTTTTTAACTAACTCAGTGGATTCACCAACCTAGTTGTACAGCTATGTAAACTAGGCAACCAGTAAACCGTTTTTAACTAAAAGAACAACAGTGAATTAAGCAACCTACTCTAGCTAATGTAAACTGGGCAAACACAGGCCCGTTTTCAACTCAAAACAACATCGGTGGATTAAATAACCTACTTATACACATTTACAATTCACATTGAAAACATTAAGCAATTGCAAAAATTCTTTAAAAAAAACACTTACCTTTATCTAAAGAAACTCCTGAAAAATATCCAAAACGCACAACAGCTAATAACATAACACGAAAACGCTTTCTTTTACTAACCAACCACAAAACCAGCATATACTAACCACACACCAAACAAATTTCCTCGTTTTAAAACCTCGGTTTACCGATTACAGTTAAATTGCCTTAAGCAATCACAAAATCCCTTTACCAAACATCCTGGTATCGTTTAATGAACCCACCGAGCGTTTTTTCATCAAACTACAGCATCATCCAACACCTCAACTCAATCTACACAGGTTACAACAGACATCTGACTCTAAGGCTAAAGTAAACAAACTTTCGACCAAACTCCAAGCTTGGCGACACATCGGCGCTTGGCGAGGACACCCGGTAACTGAATTATCCCCCATAAAATTATTGATGGTTTGGAATACGATTGGCAACAGTTTGTCATCACATTTGACGAAAAAGTAGTTTGGCGGGAATGACCGCCGGTATAATTTGTAAGTACCCATATTAGTTATTGGTTTATTGTCATAGTACGTATAGTTACTATGTATACTGCATACAATAAGTTGAACAGAAGTTCAACAGTTCTGCAAGTTGAACAGATAAACAAGTTAACTTAATTATGAAACTCAATTTATTACTGTATTAATACATTTTACATAGCATACGTCTGTATTAAGGGTGTTGTACTTCACACATACCTACTTCTATATACCTACTAATGCAGTTACAAAAAAGAAATTGTATTTACATATGGGATACAGATGAATGATACCTTAAGAATCTGGACTGAAATAGTCATTGATCTTGCTTTGTCGGCAAGTTTTATTGACTTTAGACCAATAGAAAAAATATTTAAAAGTTATTAGAAAAAAGTTATTAGAAGACAGGAAAAGAAGTGGTCAACTTACAAAGATTTTGAGCTATCATTTGGGAGAAATTCTACCTAACCACCTGGTCAACATATAAATTAGACAGGTGCACAACTTATAAAGGGTTCACTCAATGAGAAAGTAATTATGCCATTCTGTTCTTGATCAATTAAGTCAGCTCACATAGGTGACCAATTTCACAGGTTTCACTGCATCAAAATGATCTAAGCAGGAATATCATCATATAAAATTATAATAATTCTTGTAAAATACAGATATCTATGTTAGAAATTTGCACTTATGATAGGTTTTAGGATCGCTCGTGGTACGGTATAGCATTTTTATAACCAATCTTAAAATTCTTAACAAATGAAGCCGAGAAAGAGGTATGGCATGTACAAATTTGTAGAGGCATAATTTCATTAAAGTGGAAACATTGTTTGAGAAATTATAAAGAAATTAAGAAAGTTTCGATCGCTGAAATTTTAATGTTGTGTTCGAATGCTTCTGCAAAATGACTTTTGAAATCATTCTAAAAATAAATAATTAATTCAGGGTCGATACCATTAATCCAGTTTGTTTGTTTAGTTTATTGTCTTTCATTCATTTTTAATTCCACGTAACTGGATCTAAAATGAATTAATTAAATTCAATGAATGAATTAATATTTCAAAAAAACTGTATTAACATCAAGTGTATCCACTACAAGTTTAAAAAATGTATTGGAACTTGAGTGGATGAATAAAAAGTATTTTATAAACGATTGAAAACTTGAACAAGATATATAAATATAGGGAGAATGTGAACTAATAGTAGGAATTGAATTAATAATAATAATAATGTTAGAATAAATATATATTTTTAAATTTTAAATTTAAGGCATGCGTTTAAAAAACATATAAAATGCCCTAAAAATGCTGCCCACTTTTACGTAAGATATATGTACATATATTTTCTTTTAATACGTACAACAACTATGTCTTTGAAAGAGTTATGTCGAATTATTCCTGACGCTCTTGTGTTAAAAAAATATCTTGCTACAAGAAAAAGTTACAAAAAAACAACTATGTGATTATTAAGACAATTTTGAAGTAGTCAATTTTTCTTTTTTCTTCAATGTCATGAAGCATGAGGTGCAATTTTATTGTACTATGCATTGGAAATGGAGCATAGTGGCTTGGCCTCTAGTGCGGCTGCTAATTGTATGGCAATGCGAATAACTCAACTCTCCTAAAGTGAAGCAAGTTTTCTTGGCGGTAATATTATTGAGTGTTTGAGCGTAATGGGAAGCTTTTTTCAAATCAGTCGTCTTTACAAGAAGTGTAATAAATTGGGTAACAGGTAGCATTTTTAGTCTGAAAGCAAAGCAGGCGCAAAGAGTTACAATTAGATGAGGGAGTGAAAAAGGTACTTTCCATTTGTGGAAAGATCAGAAGTATAGATATACATATGTCGAACAATGCTTTGCAAATTGGAATTTGATACAGATACTCTGAGACTGAATAATATTGGGTTGGCAACAAAGTAATTGCGTTTTCTTGTATAAAATTCAAGCAAATAAGTTTTCAACAAGTTTTTAATTACAAGTAAGCTGTGCCTGAACATACGATTCATATTTGTTACATTTTAAAGTAAGAATTTCACTGGCAGTATTTTTTTTCGTCCATAAAAGATGGCCACCCTCCCCCTTTTTTCGCTTCTATCCTCCTTAGAGGACAATATTAAAAACGTCCTGAAATTAATTTTTAGGTATTCGTGACTGCTGTATTTTGCAGAAAGAATTTCACGGATATCTCTATATTTATTTGAGATCACGCGGGATATGTGAAAAGAACTTTTTGGCCCCTTACCCCCCCCTAAGATTACGAATTTTGGAAAATGCTCTCTGATCTAGCACCTATGTTGAAGAATTCACGTACGTGCCGAATTTCGCATAATTAACTTCAGTAGTTTTGGCCAGGCGAAATATTGACATACGGAAAAACGCAATTACTTTGTTGCCAACCCAATAGTATTTTAATACTTAGGAAATAAAAAGTATAGAAACTCTGTTTACAGTTAACAATTAATGAAAGTAACATTATTTTATTAAAAAAAAATATTCACACAAACACATTCTAAGTGTTGAAACATGCTTATTCTGCAGTCCTTAAGCCACAAACACTAATTTTCAATTGCTTCCTTTACAGACATGGGAAAAGCCATGAAGCGTTTGGTAAAGAATCCAATATTGATCTGCCACTATCTGGGAGGTGTTCTGAGACTCAACGGCATTGTCGGTTATTACGTTTTGCTGCCGAAGTACATGGAAATGCAATTCAGGCAGTCAGCTTCAAAAGCAAGTCTCTATTCAGGTAAACCAGATCAATCAGTATTCATTTGACTGAAGTGGGTTGAATGAAAGGAAATATGTTTATCATCAGCAATCAAGTTTAGTGAATGACTGGAAGTATTAGAACCAAAAGTGTGAATCTGTGAGTGTTGATGTAAAATTTCTTAGGTTCGTTTTTCTAATCATTGATGCTTTCTGAAATATGTGTATAAAAAGAAAATGAAGCTATTATTTCGCTACATTCACTAGCTATTATTTCACTATTCATTCACTTACACTAATGAAGCTATTGTTTCACTATCACTCGTGATAGCTTCGTGATAGATACTATCACGAAGCTATCACATTTCGTGATAGCTTCACGAAATGAAGCTATTGTACTTACACAATAGTACTACTATAGTGTACTATTCTACTATAGCACACTATAGTAGTATATAACAAGCTATAGTAGTTATATACTACTATAATTGTAGCTATAAGCTACAATTATAGCTTATTTTTTCAAATGAAGCTATTATTGCTCACCTGTATTATTAGTGAATATTAGTTCACTAATAATACTCGTGTATTATTTTACGAAAAAGTATTTAGTGAGTATTCATATCCATTATTTATGAACTAAAAATGAAACATTTTCACTGTATTACTAATATGCGCATGAAGCTGAAGTGCGTTTGATGTAATATTTGAGAGCATTAATTTCAGATTAGTGCATTCTAATGCAAAAAACATACATTTTCTAATCCATAGGTCCTGCAAGTATTATTGGAATGCAGCTCGGGATCCTCCTTGGAGGCATTTCCATCAGAAAATTCCGCCCTCGACCACGTGTTCTGACTGGTGGAATTGTGATAGCCGAAACATTTACCGTTTTAGCCCTCATCGGCTGCATGATCATAACATGTCCCGTGGATAACATGGCGGGAACGACGACAGTAACCAATCCATTGTAAGTAGTTCTCAGTTAATTATTAACCCTTTGGCGATCGGTGGTTGCGCCGTTAAACCAACCTTGTTTCAGCGCTTTTATTGCTACTTGCAAAAAAAAAGGGTTAAATGACCCCCATCGCTGAAAAAGTTCAGCCAGTTGCCATCGACCATTTAACTACCAACAACATGGCGATCAATAGGGTCGTCTCTTTTGTTGAAACCTCTTCGGGTTATACTATCAGAGGTTCATACGTCGTTTAGTGACTTGTAAGGCGTCTGTTGAAAAATGATGAATATAAATTTAATATACACTAAATATTTATTAACACGGTATCTTGTACTTTAATCTAATATTATCATCATTTTTTGTTTTTAAAATTCATAACCTAATGTTGCCATTGTCATTACGTAGCTACAACAATTAAAAAATCATGCACGAGTCTAAAATTACAAAACAGTTGTTGCGGAATCTCAGATGCTCAGTTTAAATATTTAAACCCTGTATGATTTAGCAGGAGGTGGTTCAAACTATGTTGTCTCGAGGGTCTATTTAGAATTTCAGTTTTTAATTCATGACGTCGTGTTTCTGAGTGCCGTATGTGAAATCCTAGTTTGTTCCCCTGGTTAGTTTTTATCAGCTTTTTTTCTAACAATGTGATACTACAAACTTACGAAGAAGTTCAAAATATTAAATTCTTTACTAATTCTTACTAAATTTAGTATAAATAAGAAAAAAACTATTAAGCAATTCCCAGTTTTCAGTTTTGATAGCATTATTTGTCTTGCCGTTGCCAACAGCAACAGAGAAATAAGACACAATTTGTGAACTCCTATAGCTTATTATTTATATCATATACTTAAGAGAAGTGCAAAAGTAAGTTTCACACAAATTCCAATCTTAATCAGGCCAGTATTTTTTCACGGATTACTTCATTGAAATTCAGACGCTAACCAACAAACTGTTCGCTGTCAATAGTGAAAAGACAGTGCGGAGAGGAATCCCCTTCTGGAGCTATGTTGATTCCCATTTTGCCTCTTTGAATACTCCACCCGCTGCATATTTCTAATGATGAGGGTGAACGGGTTAAACCTCGGTGCATAATTAAAAATAAATAGATGCAAAAATAAGAATGGTCCATTTTTGTTAAAATGTTTTTCTTAATCCCTCGCTTGCCCCTTGAATATTTTGATTCATAACTGCTTCTAGCTTTTTCGGGCACAGCCAGCTGCCGTCAAAAAGGGGTCTCCAGATCTGTGGCACGCGATGAATGTTTCGATCGTCCACCATCTTGCTGGTAGTTAACTCGAGCGATGGCAACGGCTGCCCTTTTTTTTCAGCATTGGGAAAGGGTTGCGCCTCAAAAGGTTAAAAAGTTCGTAAAGTTGGTTTTGTTCTTCTCAAAATCTGTTTCCTAATGCTCCGTTGTTTCGCAGGTTCGATCTCCAAAACACATGCAACGAGGACTGCAAGTGTACCACCAAAGTGTACACACCGGTTTGCGGTCCTGACGGTAAGTCGACGTACTTCTCGCCGTGCTTCGCCGGTTGCACCGGATATAACAAGACCGGAAAGAAAGAAGTAAGTTCAAAATCGTTACGTCACTACACACTTTGGGGAATTAAAAATTTGCTTCGTTTACGAACTATCGTGAATTTGTTATTCAATCATCAAAGTAAAGAAAAATTAGGTAGATACTGTTACTTTAAACTTTTCCTCATTAATAAAAAAAGTCATAACACCACACGAAACTAAGTGGTAAACAGCAGCACTTATTAACCTTTTACAGGCCAATGTTCCCATTTGAGAACATCGAAATGAACATTATTCAAAAATTGTATCGATATTGGCTTGAAAAAATTACCAGATAAATTTAAAAGACGACTGATTTTTTGAGATAGAAGTTGCATTTGTATCATAGTTGGGAAACAGGAAAAAAATTCATGAAAACAACCTTTTCTTAAACTTTTGCAGAGCTATCTTCATGCACACTCCCCCCTCCCTTAATTCATATCTTTAGTGAAATTTAAAAATAAATCTTTTATTAAGTCTTAATATTTCTTTTATTATTTAAACTATCTATCAGTATATCCCGTTTTTGAAATCAATGTAAATTATAGTGAGAAATGACCCAGGCTCCCAATTGGAAACACTCTTGAAAATTGTATAATTCCCCCCCCCCCTCCTCCCCCATTTAAATGACTAATATTCTTTAACTAATGCGTTGGAAGACAAAATGTGCAAAAAAAACTAATTTAAAATATGCCTGGATCTCAATGCAGTCTGTAAAATGTTCCGAGATTAGCAAAAAACTCAGCACAGCAATCAGCAAGGGGACATAACAAGTGGAGTCTTGACTTTGGCGTTCCAAGACGTAAGTGAAAATTTCGCGCTCTGGGATAGGGTGTATATATATATAGATATGGGATTTGACGCGAGACGAAAAATAGGCATCTCGCGAAACAGCGGAAAAGCTTTGTCTCGTCTCTCAGAATTCCTATATCGCAATGCTAAAAATGTTTATTCGTCTCCCAAAAAAAGCTGTAAATCTCTGTGTTTTCGTCTCTCATTCATTTCTCACGGATACGACTTTTTGAAGCACATTAATTTAGACACTCGTTGGGGGAGGGGGCACAGTGTTAAAAGATTGGGAACGGATGATTTGTGCCATTCTCTAACTATACAAGTATATTTTCGCTTCCCACATAATGTAATGAATAGAGTCAAGTTTAAACTCGGATGGTTTGTGGGCTTTAGTGATGCTACGAGGGATGAAATACTGTTCGCTGATTGGTTCGCTCGGTAGCCATTCATGAAGACGATACTTCCCTCACACACCCGCACGTCTCGTTTGAGTTCCTTACTCCTGGAGAAAAATCTGGTGAAAAACTCGCGTAATACCTTATTCCTGCAAGATAGATCGCGTTGTAGCTCGAGTCTACTTTAAAGGAGTTTCTTTATTGTTTCAGCTTCAATAACGTGAACGTTAAAAGCCCCCGCATATTACAACGCATGCGCACGCTTAAAGAATAAGGTATTTCCCATAACCTCAAAAAGTGAATTTTTGCGCACCGACGGCACTTGACGGACTTATTTCAAGGCAGGTTACTTTCCATCTATTAATAAAGTATGCGATCATTATCTTACTATTTTATGAAAAAAGTTTCTGAAAGTAGTTAATGGTAGAGTATTAAAATAATATATTTTGATTAACGAAGGTTAAAATATTTTCCCCGCATAATTCTTATTTTATTGGCAATTTTATCACTATTACATTTTATTTATTGAAAACGAGTTTTCCTTTTGTTTTGTTACCGTTAAGAAAATAAGATACAAAATTTTACCTAAAAGAATTGTTAGAAATAATTAGAGCCTCATAAAATATTTATAAATAAATTAAACCCACCGCCAACACCCAACTATATGTAAACAAACCTGGATTTTTAAATTGTTTATAATTAGTTCATGAGGATTTTATTAATTCTAAAAGTTAATTCCTTTAAAATTTTAACCGAAATTTCTGTAGCAAGCAAAATACATAAAAAGTACATAAAAATAAACAAATAGTAATACTAAATTTGTGTACAAATTAATAGTCATTTAATTTCTAATTCGTTCAAAAATAAAAATTGTGCTTTAGTTTGTTTATAATTACTTTATGAGGATTTTATTAATTCTAAAAATTTAGTTAAAAAAAACTTTATAACGGATTTAATATGTGTTGCTCTATTGACTGTGCAGTCGAACTTGCTTAATCGAACATCGGTTAAAGGAATATCCCGCTTTTTGTAATAAATTTTCCATGTACGAAATCGTAATAATTAACCGGTGTGATCCTGAATACCGGAATATCCAGCTTATTTCTATAAATTTTCCTGGCAAATTGGCTGTTCCATTAAGCGGGTTTTTATTAAAATTATTTATTTAAATTGCATAAACTATACTAATTATTTATTTAAATTGTATTATATAATATAATAATTTAATTGTATTATATATTATAATTTTATGAAAATATTTAGTTAAATAGTATAAAATTATTATTAATTATTTATTAAAATTATTTATTTAAATTGTATTGCATTCTGTATTTATTAAATTTTGTCTATTTTACTTAATAAAATGCTGTTTTTGCACAGGTGTTCACCAACTGCAAATGTGTGCATAACGAAGAAGGCGAATTTACTTTGGGAGATGCTAACAAGAGTTACTGTGGATTCGAATGCCAGTGGATGGTTACCTTTGTTGTCATTTTAAGTTTGGGAAAATTAATGTCATCTACTGCAAGAGTTGGAAATGCCCTCGTCACACTGAGGTACTGGTCTTAGCTAAGGATTTACAATAAACTATACCAATTTTTTAATGTTGGTCTGGAAGATGTGACACTTTTAGATTAAACAGCGGATGAGTGGAAAATATTTTTAATCTATTAAATTACTGGAAAGTTATGTCATTTTTTCGTATGCCAATATTTTGCCTAGTCAAAATTACCGAAGCTAGTAATACGAAATTCAGCATGTATGCAAGGTTTTTACTGTAGGTGATACGCGGGATATGTGAAAAGAATGTTTTTCCCCCTTAACCCCCCATAGCTCACGAATCTCGGGAGAATGTTGTTTGTCTAAGGGGGCAAAACGTTCTTTCCATATATCCCGCGTGATCTCTTAGGAAAAAAAGAGATATCCATGAAATTCCTGCTGTAAAATACAACACTCACGAAAACATAAAAATCAATTTCAGTACATTTTGACAATCGTCCTCCAAGGAGGGTAGATGTGGAAAAAGGTCGCCATTTTTTTTAAAGAAAAAAAAAAGTCTGTTAAATTCTTGCTTTAAAATATAATAAGTATGAATCCTATATTTAGGCTCAACTTGTTTGTATTAGGTATACCGGAAAGTATGTTCTTTTCTAACATAAAATTCAAATAAATAAATTTTCAACAAGTATTGAATGACAACCAAGCCTAATCTTAGGAATCCTATTTGTTAAAGGAGGTGGGCTGATAAGGGCCAGTTTTCGCCCATCAGCCAATTGATTTGACATATATATTTAAGAAGAGTATACTCCATAACAAAGAAGAAAACATAGTTATTTCAAATAAAAACTGAAATTAGTGGTATAAATAAATTCAATAATAATCTAAGCATTGTGTACCATTTTCCGCCCATCATACACTCGAAAAAAAAAGTTTCGATTTCGGACTATTATTGAATTTATTTGCACACTTAAAGACGCGTATTTTTTACTTTCCGAACATGTACCATGTAAGGAAAGTATTGTAATCATAAAAAAAATTCGAATTCGAGATTTTGGTGTATTTACACGTTTAGAGGGCTTCTGAATTCATTTATGTTATTTTTACGAGATGTATGTGTGTGTGTGTGTGTGTGTGTGTGTGTGTGTGTGTGTGTGTGTGTGTGTGTGTGTGTGTGTGTGTGTGTGTGTGTGTGTGTGTGTGTGTGTGCGTGTGCGTGTGTGTGTGTGTGTGTGTGTGTGTGTGTGTGTGTGTGTGTGTGTGTGTGTGTGTGTGTGTGTGAGTGAACACGATAGCTCCTGAACGGGGCATGCGATTGAGCTCAAATTGGGTATATATGTTATAAACCACCGTCGCAAGACCGGTATTGATTTGGGTGTGTATAGGACTTATAGTTTTTCTACAGGGCTGCGACAAAGATTTCTTTTACATTATGGCCAATGGGGGAAAATTGTTGAAAGTGCGCTAGCGTTTAAACAGTACATTCGATTGAGCTCAAATTAGGTATATATGTTATAAACCACTGTATTGATTTCGGTGTGTATAAGACTTATAGTTTTTCTACAGGGCTACGACAAAGATTTCTTTTCCATGATGGCCTATGGGGGAAAATTCTTGAAAGTGCGCTAGCATTTAAACGGTCCATTCGATTGAGCTCAAATTGAGTGTACATGTTATAAACAACCATCGTAAGACCGGTATCGATTTTGATGTGTATAGGACTTATAGTTTTTCTACAGGGCTACGCCAAAAATTCCTTTTACATTATAGCCTATGGGGAGAAATTCTTGAAAGTGTGCTAGCGTTTAAACGATACATTCGATTGAGCTTCATTTTGGTATATATATTTGAATGATTCATCGATTAAAATTTATTTAAATGCTTGGTAATGATCTTAATCGTAAGTGTTCGGAAAGTCGAGTGGAGTCACTCCAGATTTTAATTACATAAGATTTACAGAAAAATAGAAAAAATATTCAGCCTTCAGCTGAAATTAGTTTCCCCTCCGCTAAAGAGGTTTTTTGACAGAACCTTTTAATTTGTATTGGCAGCCATGTACAGGATGTATTTGCATGTAAATCAAACGGGGAGAAACCAACCGTTCTTCCAGTGGTGTCAAGTATTTTAAACAAGCCGGTATTTCGGGGAATTCGAAGCCATTGCTTATAGCTAATTCTGGTATTGTCAATTTAATCAAACAATCGTAACATGTTTTGCAAAATTTGCCAATATCATCGATATCTTTGTAAAAGACTAGTTTTATAAAGTCCGTTGTCGCTCCTTTGGACAGTAAAGTTGTTTTGGAATGGGTTCTTATTGACTTTTTGAACCACAGTCCGATCACAACAATAGCATTGGTGGATTGGACCATCAGCAACAGCTTCGAAAAATTTCTCAGCTAATTTACGAAATTCTAGTTCTTCACACCTTACATTTAGATCAGTATCTGTTCTTGGTCTTTTCGATGGTATATCTAGACAGAGTCGTAAACGTTTTCTGTCTTGTCTTCTGGATTTGGATTCCTCTTCTTGAGCACGAAAATCTGGATCTTCCCTTTTTCTTTGCATAAATAGACGGTTAGTTTCACGATGACTTTCTTCCGGATCAGACAACTGGCGAGGACGGCCAGCGCGGCCTTGAACAACAGTCCCGGGTATATTCTTCTGATATTTAACGATGTAATACTGAACAGTAGAGCGTGAAATACCAAGCCTACGAGCTATTTCACACTGATCCCGCAAAAATGAAAATTTTAGAAATGCCACGACAGAACATCACCACTTGCTCCGAGGAGGGACAAAAGTTTGAACGCGACTCTGGAAACAAATCCAAGTTCTGAAAAATGAAATCGGAACCTCGGGAACTTGACAGCCAGTCGCAGACGCTCTGACAAAATCTTACAGTTTCCCCTTTTGTTTCATCTGACGTTACTTTGAAATTTTTCAAGTATCCATTATTCCAATCATGTGTCGGATCTTGGTGTGTTTCAAATTTCCGTGAGATCTGTAAGATTTTATTTACTATCAATTATCATCCACGACTTTTTTTGTCTGCCCAAAACTATTACCCTCTTTAGCGGAGGGTAATAAATAGCAAAGCATGCTTAAGAAATTACTGCCAAGAAAAAGAGTATTTAGCCCTTTTTATG
Source organism: Cheiracanthium punctorium (assembly GCA_038373885.1). NCBI lineage: Eukaryota > Metazoa > Arthropoda > Arachnida > Araneae > Cheiracanthiidae > Cheiracanthium > Cheiracanthium punctorium. Next base: position 1,280,075 of record JAWZYV010015503.1, read on the forward strand.
CATTTTTGTTGTTTTTTTTTTAACTTAGAATTTTTTTTTTTCGAAGCGTTTCATGAACCATCTTAACTTTGACGCTCAGTTATTCTACTCATTATAAGCTTGTATAGGAGCATTTATTTGTTTTGGTTCAGTGTGCGCGTGTATCCAATATGCAATAGGTTCCGGGCGAGAGTGGTGTGAGTATGCTCATGCACTACAACATGTTGCCGCTGAAGGATGGTCCGACAGCGATTCGGATGAAGCAAACACGGAAGAAGATTATAAAAATATATGTATTATTAAATGGGTAAACTGACTATTTTCGATTATTGGTAAACGTGCATAGTGCTTAGATAATTATTTAATTTATTTATACCACGAATTTCAGTTTTTATTTGAAACAACTATGCTTACTTCTTTGTTATGGAGTATACTCTTCTAAAATATGTATGTCACATCAATTGGCCGATGGATGAAAAATGGCCCTTAATTAGCCCACCTTCTTTTTAAAACGTGAATTAAATAGATAATATTTTTTTTCTTTCAAGAAAAATGGCCACTCTCCTCCTTTTCCCCTGCCTATCCTCCTTGGTAGATTCTATTCGACATGTTCTGAAATCGACTTTTAGGTATTCGTGAGTGTTGTATTTTACAGCAAGAATTTTATGGATTTCTCTTTTCTTCTTTGAGATCCCGCAAAGTATGCGAAAAGAATATTTCAGTCACCTGTCTCCCACTAGTTACGAATTTTGGAAAATGTCCTTCAATCTAGCATCCAGGCTAAAAAAAACTCGCTTGGTTGATCTGGTGCTTGTTGTTAGACACAGCCAGACATATTGATTAACGACACTTGAAGACATCATATTGATTGACGACACTTGAAGACATCATATTGATTAACGACACTTGAAGACATCATATTGATTAACGACACGCTACTTTTTTTTTTTTTTTTTTACCATGCGTTTCAGATTAATTTTTATTCTAACCAATTTTGTACACATTTTACCTATATCAACATTATCAGTCGAACAATAAAATATTTTATAAAAAAATTTATCATTAACAACAATAATAACTATAACCAAATAAAAGTTAACCCATTTGTGCCTGGATATTTTTGCGACTTTCTTCGATTTTTACTGATAACAGAAATAATAGATAAATTTCTGATGTCAACTTCTTGAACAAGGGGTGATTTCTTTTAAAATCCTTATGCATAAAAATCGAAATATCAACATCCTACTGGGTCATGTTAAAATATTGTGTAGAGTTGAAGCTCAATACTCGTGAATAAAGGCTAGGAAAAATAAATAACGTTTTCGACTAATAGCGAAAATGCCGTCCCGAAAAAGGGACACTAGGCATAAATGGGTTAATATAAGTTATATGAGAGCAGCAGCGGGTGATGCCGGTATTACCACCTTTTATACAATTCACGGTGGTAGTGCATTTGCCAGTTGGAAAGAGAAACCTGAAAGTTTCGACTACACCTAGACGCTGTGCTGGCTTCAGGACTTTTCGTAAACCGTTGTCGGGAGCTCAGCGAGGCGGACGCCAGTGTTGTATTTTACATCAAGATTTTTATGGATATCGCCTTTCTTCTTCGACTGATGAGATGAAGCAGGCTATGTGAAGAGAACGTTTTGTACCCTATCCCACATAAGTTAAGAATTCTGTAAAATGCCCTCCTAATCTAGCACCTACGCTAAAAAACACTCTTATGGGCAGTATTTCGTATTATTAAGTAGTTTTGGCTAAGCAAAATGTTGACACGAAAAAAATCACATTACTACCCGACACACCTAATAATTAAAATCTTGTTAAAAACTTATTCGTTTCAATTTAATGCCAAAGGAAAAAATTTAATACTAGGGGACTTTCCAGTCCCCCTAATATTAAAAATCGTTTTAACCCATTTATCCCTAGTGTTCCTGTTTTAGGACGACATTTTCGCTATCAGTTGAAAAACGTTATTTATTTTTCCTAGCTTTTTTATACACGAGTATTGAACCTCAACCCCACAAAATATTTAAACATGACGAAGTATGGATGTTGACATTTCAATTTCTATACATAATGATTTTAAAAGAAGTCATCCCTTGTTCAAGAAGTTTACATCAGAAATTTATCTATTATTTCTGTTATCAAGTACTGCTGGTATTAGCGAAAGTCACAAAAATATATCGGCACAAATGAGTTAAGATACTGGAAAATATAAACTTAAAAATCATTTCTTTCTGAATAATTGTGTTACCTTTATGACCTTATTCACCAACACTTGACACTCAGATTAATCCTTAAGCGTGTGTGAAAGTCATCGGTAAGATAACTTACCGATAACTTTAACACGTGAGTTTGGATTAATTCGCTTGTCAAATGTTTGGTGAATAAGGCCATTAACTGTTTTCAATTTTTAATAACAGTTTATTTTTTTTATTTGAATCTGACGTGTTGCTTCGAAAACGCCAAAAATGTGTACAAAATCGGCTAGAGTAAAAATTAACCTAAAACGTACGTAAAAAAAACAAAAAAAAAAACAGCTTATACTGATCAAAGCATTGCTTAAAAAATAATAATTAAAAAAACTAATTTCTCTTTGTTTTTTTTTTGTGTTGTTTTTTATCTGGGGAGATGCAAGTACTTTTGAAACTTTTTTTTTTAATTTCATTTTGTAGACGGGATGAGAATGAGAATTTCTTTGTCAAACACTTTTTAAGAACTAGTTATTTGTAAGCCGCCCGCTGAAAAATGATGAATATAACCAACACTTTACGAAACAGACACACGTTACACGAAATTTTTTTAATTAAAAATTCAACTTTTTTTCATGTTGTGCAAATGCAAGTTATTTCTACCCGCCTTTGCCGAAAAGTAAGCCACTGTCAGGAATAGAGTTTGAACTCACGCTCACCAGAGCTTAAACCCGATGCCTTAGGCCGGTGTTTCTCAACCAGTGGTCTGCGAGCATTAACTATCTGTCCACGTACATCAAATTTATTTTTAAAAAATTAGAAGCAAATCTCGTTCTACAAAAATTACATTTGTATAACACTTGATTTGATAAATAAAATTATATGCTTATATAATACTTAATTATTTAGGGCTGAAGCTGGCGCGTCAAAAAATTTTCTTGTTTCTGTCAGTCTGCAGATGAAAAAAGAATGGGAAACATTGCCTTTGACCACTCTGCTCAATCTTCCTCGCTGTATATGTAATGCCATGCTAAGATCGCTACATAGTCGATCAGAGTCAGAGACGAGCTTATATATTAATAACTATGTCATTTTATCTCTCACCCCCTTTATTGAAAATTGTATGGAAAATTATGTCCCAAAAATGCGACATAAAAAAGCGACATAATTTTACATATATTTAAATACTATTAGTTCACAAGAGCTTTAATCTATTGTTACACTATTTCGTAAGCTGTAGAATAGGCATCCCATGTATTTTTCTATAAATAGGTTACAATCCTAAAAATTTCAACATAGGGTGACCAGGCGAAATACAGGAAAGATGCGAGATAAAATGACATAGTCAAATTATATCGTTTTAATATGGCAATCATGAAACTAAAAAATTAGGGGTTCAGGGAGGGTCTCCCCCTAACGAGGCTCGAACAGCCGAGTATATATATATTATTTATTTAGAAATTGATAGTTTTTCTTTTTTTTTGTAAACTTTATCTTATGTAAAATTATTTGAAACGGTTTTCTTATTTCATGTCTTTATTTCAGATGTGTCGATCCAGAAGATAAGAGTATAGCCTTAGGAGCGTCATCTGGAATATTTTCTTTACTCGGTAATTCTTTTTTTTTACCACATATACAACGTTTTTAAATGCAGTTTAACCTGCTAAAGCGACCACCTTGGTAAAGAGACAAATGTCTATAGTGATAACTTTTGTACGCATTGTCACTTTACAACCACCACACTTTACCACCTTTGTAAGGTGACCAGTTTTGTTCTTTTCTTTCTTGCATCCCACTACTACAGTTTAGATCTGTTATAAAAATTGTCCACGGAAAAGTGCTCGTCAGGAAGAGTAAAACAAGTTAAAAGACGTGCAAAATCCATAAAATTTCTCTCCGGACACAGAGGACAGTCACGTGAAGGTGAAACACCAACTTCAAAAAGGTGTCCTCGTATAAAGACATGTGAAGTCTTCAATTCACAGTCGCTATTGACCTAGGAAATTGGTTACCCGGCAGAGGATGGGTCAAAAGTTTACTCCAGGTCTTTCCAGTAGTCTGTGTCTTTCTTGTCTATTAGTCTGATAAAATTGTTATTGCTCAAGCAAGATTTTTATCTCACTGCAGATATTGGAAAAAGGACAGGGGCGAGATGGCTGGGGCAAAGAACTGCCAGCTTGTCAGCACATTCGTTGGCTGGTATGTCGCAGCCGCTTGGAATCCACTGAAGAGTGACGCTCCAACCATTTTTCTGAAAGTTTATCAAGTAAAATTCGAGTTGCAATCACTCTTTGCGTATCATTTTTTCGGAAGGATCCCAGTGTTTAGATTGCGGATTGGGAAAAACATCCTTGGAGTGTGAGGGAGTAGTAGTGAGCTTTGAAGCAGCTTGGTGTTTGAAAATTCTAACCAGGTCTTCGAACCGTAATTCTCTTCGTTCTGGTTCAACTAAAAGAAAATATATGGGTTCAGTTCCGGTTTTCGTTCCGCCAAAAATAACGGGTTTTCGGTGTTCGCTTCAGTTCCGAATGAATAATTTTATTTAATGTATATTCTTATTTGTGTGTGTACTAAAAATATAACTCTGTCATCAACTGACTTAAATGTGCCTTCTACAAGCAGTTTCATGCGAAGCTGAAACAGAAAAGTAGCATTACGGAACGTCATTACGGAAAATCGCGAAGCAATGTGCCGCCCGTTTTCTAAAGCAGAGCGACTGCAAACAAGACGATTCTACACGGAAAAAAGGGGGTGATACGCTGAGATGGGTATTTCTTGAAGCTCTATTTTGGCTTCTTTACGATGTTTTCCATTTTATTTTATATCAGTTCGGAATTTCAGAAACTATTCTACTTATTGCTAGTTCAACTGTAAATAGAGTTCTATACATAAAAGAGCGTTGCTTAAGTTTCGTCCGTCTGAAATCGAATCAGACCTGACGCCTGTGTAAATGGGAGGAAGGCTGTGAGAAACTAAAACAGACTGAACATGTAATGATGGTAATTACATGGTTGACGTCAAGTTAGAAAATATTGATAAGTGTGTTACAGTAGCAAAATCATTGAACAGATGCTGAACCGAAATAAACTGATATTTGTTTTTTCCCGATACATTTCCGGGCTTCGTTACGACCAAAATAACAGTTTTTTCTAGTTTTCGGTTCGAGTCGGGACCATCGCAATTCCACCTGGCCTGCTTGTGCACTCCGGACGTTTCCCCATTGGTTAGATTCATCCGCTAGGTGACGTATCTTAGTGCTGGAACCAATAAGTGAGCATTCGCAGGCCATCGCGATTCTACCGGGACTGCTTGGGCACTCTGAAAGAGGTCTACGGATGTTTCCTCATTGGTTAGATTCGGCCGTTAGGTAAGGTGACCAGATTTTTGAACAATTTTGTTATCAGAACAAAACTGGGGACATTTGTAATTAATGCAAGAATTAACAGTAATTTAATTAAAAAACAATGCAATAATTAAAAAAATGTCCCCAGTTCCTATTTTACATTTTGGGGACAATTTGAAAAATGCCCTGAAAATGGTGAGGTTTGGTCACCTTACCGTTAGGTGACGTTATCTAAGGGCTGGAACCAATCAGTGAGCATCCGTAGGCCTCTTTGTATGACTCATCGGAGTGCACAAGCAGTCCCGGTGGAATCACGACGGCACCGAACCGAGTCCCTTATTCTAACTCACTTTGTTTTTCCCGTTTGCAGCGTTCATTCCGTACCCGCTGATCTACGGGGCCCTCACGGACGCCAGCTGCCTCGTGTGGGAGAAGAGCTGCGGCAAGACCGGGAACTGCTGGGTCTACGACACGGACAAGTTCCGCTACCTGCTGCACGGCGTGTCGGCCGCATTCGTGTTCCTGGGCTGCCTCACGGACGTGCTCGTCTGGGTCCTGAGCCCGAGGCTGCGCAACCTGTACGACGACGACGAGGACGAGGACGGCAAGAAGGAGAAGAAGACGGCGGGGGAGGAGATCGCGGAGGCGGAAGTCATCAGCAACGGAGGCGTCCTCGGCGTGGTGAAGACGGGGATCTTGAACGGCAGCGTGCACTCGCTCAACGAAAAACCGTCCTCGCCGCCGCAGTGAGAGCGGCTCGGAACGTGCTGTTTGCGTTCACTGAGCTCTCTCCGTTTTACATTGTAAAGTTTTAATTATCCCTGTGAAATAAGCGTGATGGGGTTTTTACTTATTTTTAATGTCGCTCTGTCATTGGAGCACCCAGGATTTTAGTTTAGGGGGGGGGGCTGAGCTGAAAATACTGCTGAACTCGGTTATAGTGAGATCGATCATAGTTACAACCCTCTTATAACGTCAAAATATTCTGTACCACTTGATTTGCCCATACAACACGAGCCCACAAACAAAAACTCATTATAGAGTCATCAATAATTATCTGATCTTTTCAGTGATATTGTAACCGAATTTAACAGTGTTTCATAAACTCTCTGTAAGTATTTATTTAAAAACTAACATCTTTTTAGGCAAAAAATACTTTAGAAATAATTTGAAGACAATAAATAATAATAATAGTAATAATTAATTAGTGACAATTTTCATTTTTTTTTAAAGTTTTTCACTTCTAACTGTTCACCTTTAGGGGGGGGGCTTGAGCCCCCATAGCCCCCCCCCGTGGGTGCGCCCATGCGCTCTGTATACAGGAGTGTGCAGCACGAGAGGAGATACAGCTAATGAATTTATCTTTCGCCACTGATCATATCTTAATTTTATCTTACATTCTATTTGTCTATCGAAAATAATATTGAATACTACTCACTTTTTGTCTTCCAAATTTCATTTACAATTACCATATAAGGAGATATTTTTCTCGTCTTTCTACTTACTTCATCAAAATTACTCTTGCGTTTTCAATTATTTATTTTTAGCATGGGCGCCGGCAGAATATTTACCAGGGGGGGCAAAGACTACTTCAACTTATGGTTACCATGAGCAAAAGCCAAAGTTATAAGTAAGCCCATGAGAAAAATTTACCAAAGAGCAAAAAAGCAAGGAAAAACACTGGATACAAAAATTCAGGTGGGGGGGCATTACCCCCCTTGCCCTATGCTGCCGGGGCCCATGGTTTTTAGCGTACTGTATTCAAATCCAAATTAGCACTTTATGATTGTAGAATATGTATTCAACATGTGCTGTAGAAGCTAATGTTATTTTCGAGTTATACATTGTGTTCTGATTATTATTTTTAGCATTCTATGACCATGTGATCATCATGTACTACTTATATTACTTTATGTATTTATTTATTGCACAATTAATATTGAAGATATGTAATATTTATAAAAACTGTAAAGTGAAACTTCAGCTATTGTCGCTGGTTTCCTGAGTGGGTTCTCGCGGCTGTAGTATCTTTGAAGAGTGGTTCGCTTCAGGAACATTTCACGAAAAAAAAAATGTTTTGTTTAATAGAACAAAAATTTGGTTGGCACTATTTCAACCGAATAATTTTGTTGCATTTAACAAAATTTCTATTCGGTTGAAATAGCACCAACCAAATTTTTGTTGACCCAAGAAAACATCTTTTTTCAGTGTAGAAGTCTCCAACACTAGTAGGTTATTTTCCTGTGCTTTCCTGTACGCCTAAGGCAAAAGGGGTTGCCACAAACGATCTTCAACCCATGATCTAGTTATTTGCGGTATTCTCTGGGAAAGTTAGGGTGTTTCTATCTCCTAATAGAGAGGTCTCTCTCATTTCTTGCAAGTGAGGAGGGCAAACGCGAATAGATATTGAGCAGTGCTTCGCAGCCTCTCACGTGTTGCGCGCTGGTGCATACATACCCTGTAGTAAAGACACCCTGTAGTAAACATTTAGTCATTCGTATGTTGAAAAGGACTGCAACCATTCATAAGTAAAATCCTAACGATGGTGCTAAGATTCAAACTTCCATACCATTAAGAAAAAGCTATCATTAGTTCCTTATTAACACCGTCCCACATATAATGCTCAGTAATCGACCGTAGAAAAATAAAATGTATATGTTATAGTAAATGTAATTAATCAGTATAATGCGATTGAATAATCACGTTAAATGCCTGTTTTACATCATTCCCAACGCTAACTGGCTAATGTAAAAATAGCTTGACTACAGTCGTCACTCATTTATATGAACGCTTTTGATTTTACGAACTACCTAGTGCACTGAAAAAAAAAAAGTTTTGTTGATTCAACAAAATTCTGGTTGGCTCTATTTTATACAAATGTTCTTGTTGAATTAACAAAGTTTTTGTTAATTCAACAAAAATTTCGTTAAAACTTACAAAATTATTCTGTTGAAATATCGCCAACAAAATTTCTTTCAATGCAACAAAATATATTCCTCCTGTTGTTCGGAATACACTCCCTTAGACAACTTTTAAAGACTCGATTTTACGAACTATTTCAGTGAGTTCGAGCATTCTTCTAGGTGAGATTAAGCTTAGCAAAATTTCATCACCTACTAATTTCTGAGCGATAACTAAAACTTTACAATTTCTCTCGTAATGAACCCGATGAACAAAAACGTTCCTGGAGTAACGGCATCTGTGTCGAATGTACTGCTTTCCGGTTGAGTACTGGTGATAATTTTTTCTGTAATTCCGAGCTTTTATAATAATATTTTCTTAAAATGTTCTCGTTTTACAAAACCGATTTTGCAGGTTTTCTAAGACTTCAAAGAGCAATTCGTCAACGATTTTAAGTACTACACAAATTTCAGAAATTCTTTTTATAAATTTGGAATTGTAAAAATTTTATGGCAAACGCGATCCGTGCGTATGCTGATGTTATACGTTACTGTACATGTGGATTTTCATTGTTATGTTGTATATCATCTTTAAGATGAAACTTGATACTGACGGGCGTCTTAAAACAGCTGTCGTGAACCAAATTTCCAAAACCAAAGTATGTGAACGAAATTTTTTACATCGGTTTTCTTAAGAATTACCTGTTTTTCAAACAAATACATTTTAAAACCTTAAATTGGCTTATTTTGTTCCAAATTAATTTTTTTTTTTTAAATGCTCATTTTTAAAAGATTTTTAAAAGCTATAAACACCATTTGTATATAAAATTTCCTTTAAAAAATGTGTTTGACTATATAATGCTGCCATCTTGTGGGCACTTAAAGTAAATAAAAGCACATACGATATAATTCAGGAAAGACTGCGTGTTCAGTGAAAATTTTTCTGCTGCTTGAGCTAAGCCCGGTAAAAATGAGAATGGTACGTTTCAGCTGACCGAACAGAGTTCGGGGAAAAGCCGATAAGTGGCAAAAGGAAATTTCAATGATGAAATTTTTATACTGGAAGACTTCTTGAGAAAACAAACATTTGTGTGTCAAACGGATATAGGGAATTTAACAATACTTTATGCAGGTGTTCGGCTGAAAATTCCTTGTGTCCTCGAGGTAGTGACAACAAGACATATTTAGGAAGGCAAGAAAATGTATGGCACATTCATCCATTGTTTCATGAAACATTTAATAGTTTCACCGTAGTTGGCGTTCTTTCATAGTACCTGTTCCGGAGCTTAAAATGTTTTATTAAAACTGTTATCTTATTTTTTGTTGTAATAATTTAGGAATGCAGAGTTGTTACATGTATGTTTGGTTTTCGTTAAATAATCACGTTAAGGGTATTTATGTTAGACTCTGTCATTATTACATTTTTTTCAGAAGTTTACGGAATGTATGCTTAACTCAAAAGTTTTTGTTAAAAATATAATAAAAATGAATTTAATATTTTATTTAGTTTTTTCAACAGAACAAAATATTATCTAAGGCGACGATTAAAATTTTCTTCGTCTAAACATACTTATACTAATAAAAATAATGGAAGATTTATTTTTTCAGTGCGTTTTTTTTCTTATTTTAATAAATAAGGAAATGATTGATGATTACTTGAAGTTTTTATATTTAAATGCTAGAAATTTTCTATAATTCATGGCATTCCGAATTACATAAAACATTTTTTATTTTAGTGTTATAAAATCTAAAATGTATGCATTTACATGTAATGAGAATGCGATTTTTTTTAATTACATCATTTACGTATTATTTATATTTATTTCGATTAGCTTTAGTAATATTTTATTGTATTTTAAGTACATAAAATCTAATTGTATATGTTTTTCTTTAAAAATGCATTTTCATTTGAATCATCGAAATTACATGATAAATACCATAAATAAAAATTGAACATGTGTAATGTATTTTTTTAAAACACCATGAATTGGAATAACACTCAAAATAATGTGAGTGAATCATGATTTTATAAATCGTGTCTTTTAAAGTGTCATTTTTAGTTCTCTTTAAATCAGTATTGAACAGTTTTATAGAAAGAAAAACATATGTTGAGAATGTACAAAAGTTGTTTTAATAAAAATGTTTTATTACTGACTCATATTGTGTTCTACTTCAGTGTTAATATGCTTTCAGAATGTAACCCTAAAAAAGAACATTTTCTATTACTGTTAATACACCATATGGCTTGGGATAGATAGACGGTCTAGTGAATAAGATAATGAGTACTATGTCAGAGGGTTTAAGCGTGTATGTTCAGATATCTTACTGACCCCGTTACTGTGGATTTAACGGTCTGAAGTTTAGGGCTGTTTTCACCAAATGTAACGTAAATACGCTTTAGAAACCCTTAAAAAGTTCGCCGCCTAAGGCTCCCCCCACCCCCCTAGGCAGATACCTGTCGTGCAGGATTACCTTATACACAAAACACACGCAATGGCTTAGTATACATTTGATGTTAAAGGAATTCTGACTGTTTGAAATCTGATCGTACAGCTTTTGAGTCAACGATTACTAGTTTCAGTTTCACCAGAAGAAAAACAGTGCTGTACTTTATGTTCAGATTCCGAAATTACATTTCACGATTATATGAGTCGGTCTACCAGTGATATATTCATTAGCAATTGTCTTCTTACTTGCATGGATGCACTGAAAAAAGTGTTTTGTTGAATCAAAAAAATTTTTGTTAAATCGACAAAATTTTCCGGTTGAAATAGCGCCAACAAAATTTTTGTTAAATTTATTTGGTTATTATAAAAAAAATTTGTCAATTTAACGAAACAATTTGGTTAAAATAAAAAAGTGTTTTTTTTTAATTCAACCAAACTTTTTGTTTAAGAAGTTTATTAGGTTAAAATCAACCAAATTATTTGTTTGAATAAACACAATTTTTTTTATTAATGTATATGCTCATGGCTCATTAAAAAAATATTTCGTTGCTTTTACTACGTTATTTTTTAACCCATCAATCAGTTGAAAATTTTAGAGGTAAGACCAATTCATTTATTTATTCATCAAAATTTACAATTTTATGTTAGTGTTTTTATAAATCTACAATTTTAATTAAAAAAAATTCAAGTAAATTTCTTTTTCATTATTGTTTTTTAGACAGTCCGAATCGCTCTTCTGCTCATGGTAAAATAAATATATACAATGAAAAAAGTGTTTTGTTGAGTCAACAAAAATTTTGTTAAATGAACAAAATTATCCGGTTGAAATAGCGCCAGCAAAAGTTTTCTTAAACTAACAAAATAATTTTGCTATTTCAACAAAACCTTTTGTCAGTTTAATTAAAGTATTTTTGTTAAAATAAACAAATGATTTTTTTAATGGAACCAAACAATTTCTTTAAATATTTATTTGGTTGCAATCAACCAAATTATTTCTTTGAATCAACAAAATTTCTTCGTTTACTGGCTTGTTAATGGCTCATATAACAAAATTATTTTGTTGATTTTGCTATGTTAGTTTTTCAACCCACAAAGAGTTCGCTGAAAGTTTCGGAGGCAAAACTAATTAATTATCTCTTCATTACAATCTACATTTTTATTTTAGTGTTTTAATATATCTGCAAGTTCAATTTTAAAAACTTCAACGTCGTTTCTTTCCTCTCTGGATAAGACAAATTTTTAGTAAGACAACAAATTATTCAAAAATTCCTGATGAGTGTGTTTTTCTGTATGTAGTCACTTCAAAATAAGTCAGTGCCAAAATTTGGGTGAATATTCATCACTTACACATCAAAGCAACCAATTTACATTGGTAAAAGAAGCATTTCTTGTGAGAAGCTAAATTAACCGTTAGCTGTCAATATAGGTGGGTGTGCAAACAAGTAACCGCTGTATTATTTTAAATGAACGAAACATTGCTTATGCATACTGAATAAATAATTAGATAAATTAAGCGAGGTAAAAATACTTTGTAAGAATATGAAAAATGTGTACTATGTTGAGAGTGACATAGTTTAAATACAACTGCTTCCCTAATTCTTTTGTTAATGATAATAATATAAACTGTGTCAAACAAACTTATTCCGTGTTATCTTATAATGCTCTTTTCACGCTTGTATTACAGCAGGAGCCACTTTTGGGGATAAGCAGGCAAACACCCTGAACTAGTATCGAAGTAAAAAATAAAACAGATCACTCGTAATAAGCGCAAAGCGAATGAAGTATACTATAATAGTGTAAACATGGAAAACGTCTATTGAATCATTGAAGCACTTCCTCCACATAAGACATCAGCTATCCATTTTGATTATATATATATATATATATATATATATATATATATATAAATTGCTACATAGGTAATCGAAAATTGCTTTTGAGTTCTTGATAAATAAAATAAATATGTATATTTTCTCAAACTTTCCATTATAACGAGAAGTCTAGTTTATTTGATAATGATCAAGATTTCAGTGAAAATGAGAAGTGGAGTATTCGCGTCAGCTATTTTGAAGCAGCGTTTTGAAGGGCCAAACGATCCATCACGAAATCAATAGTCTGATTTATTTAGTACACAATCACTTATATAGCAGAACTTAACCGCTTTTATAAACGTATTACAAAGCTAATAAATAATAAACGTAATACAAACATTTTTATCGCTGTAATTTTTCATTTGAAAAATGAATGTATTTTCTGCTACAAAGAGTATGAAAAAAGGTAAAGTGCTAAATCATAAGTGATTTTCTTTCTCGCATGGTATGCGAATCAAACTGTTTGCGACATAAAAAAGATATGGACTTTAAAAATGTGTGTACCGCTTTAAAATTTAAACTACAAGAAATATTTTCGAAATATATACAAAAAATTTTTAATTCGGTGTTGTCCAGCTCAGTCTATATTCAAGATTTTTTTCATCGAGCCCATGCATAAATTAAAGTTTTTCCGGGACAAGATTTTTTACATCCTTCGATATTTCGCGGCCCGTTACATTATGGAAAAGTGATTCTGATTGTTTTAACTAAGTTATTCTGAAGGACACTGAGTGGCGTTAAGCTAAATCTGTAGAAACTTGTAAAAACACTAAAATAAAAATCTAAATTTTTTATAAATAGATAAATCAATTAGACTTACCTCTGAAATTTTCAACAAACCGAGAAAAAACACAATTTATTTTTGTGCTTGAGTCATCCATTTTTGAATGTATTGGCAGACTGCAGATCCTTCCTTAGATCTTCCCTCTTCCGTAAATACGAACTTCTCCTTTGGGCGGGTCTGGCTCAGTCTTTCTGGGTCCTGCGCATGTCCATGACGTATGCGTAAATTGACGGTCGAGCAATTTCAAATTTCAGTCGTTCTGAGTTTTTAACAGAAACGTTTTGTCAAAATTCAAAGCGTTCCGTTAAATCAATTTGATTGAATAAAACAAACTTTGGTTAAATCAACAAAATAAAGCTACCAAATTGCTTAACCAAACAAGCTTTGTTAAATTCAACAAAACGCTTTTTAGCGTGTAATGAACATAGACGTTCTCTTCTCTTCTCCTGGCTACACTGTCCTGTACATGCCTTTGATGCATGCGTGTGTTGACTGTTCAATGATTTCAAATGTCATTCGTTCTGAGTTTTTAACAAAAACGTTTTGTCAAAATTAAAAGCATTTTTTTAAATTAATTTGATTCAATCAAATAAACTTTTGTTAAATCCACAAAATAAAGCTACCAAACTACTTAAAGAAAGAAGTTTTGTTAGATTCAACAAAACACTTTTTAGTATGTGTAATGTTTTTGAAGTAAAACTTCTTTAGGCGCAACTAGGGAGTAACTCAGATTTTTTTCTGTTGGAAGTAACGCTCAGTAAAGAAAATGACGTTTCTTTTTCCCCCTTGCTACCTTCATTTGCGGAACAGCTCTCGGGCGTTCGTTCCTGCGAAGGTCGACTGTGCTCCCTGCGCGTCGACATTACTCCCTACCTGTTTTAAAGCAAGATCTTGTCTGATGACTCTGTTCAGTGGATAAGTGGACCGGCTCTTGTCAGAGCCACTGTGGGAAGCCTTTTGCTGAACAAGCTGTTACAGGCGGCGACCCAACCCGTCACCTCCGATAAACAAGGCCTACGCACCGAATACAGAAAGGGGCAATAGTGCATTCCATATAGTGCATTCCGCATTCCATGCACCCAATAGTGCATTCCGTGGTCCAAGCTCCGTGGCTTTACTCACATGTTTTCAGTGGCATTATTACAATACTTAATGGAATTATGACTTAAAACTTGATATGATTGGTTGCCATGATACATAAATATTGTTTGTCTGTTCTTAAATAGTATGTAATTTTTTAATATTGCTGATGTGTTTTTGAGTTATTTATAACAATGTGCCAAATGTAAATTTTTAAACAGAGTAATACTTCGAGCAAAACCAGCAGAGGAAAACAAAGGTTTAAGAGCACTGCCATATAAAAACGCAGTAATAGACCCTACGCGCAACCGACAGAAGAAAACACCGGTTTAGGAACACAGTTAAAGAATAATTATCATGAATGACCGATGATTCTTACTGGAGATTTTAATGTTAATTTTCGCTATCAAGAATCTCAGCCGTCAGTTGATTTTTTAAAAGAAAAATCGGATCTAACTATGAATACTTCTCGACTTCAATCAGCAACGCGTTTCGGTACAACGATAGATGCTGTATTTTCAAGAAAATTAGCAAATTTAGAGAGTAAAATTTATGTTTCACATTATAGTTCCCACAAACCTATAATTTCATACATAAACAATTATGATGACATTCAAGTACCTATTTCCAATGAATAATATGAATATAACATTTATATAATCTTTGTAAAGTACATGAATAATAAAGATAATTAATGTATAATATGATATTTATTTTAAGTTAAAGTTTAATCATTTCAGTGATATATGTCGTAAACGTCAAAGAAGTTTTACTTCAATCGCGAGTAAAGATTACACGCACACACTTTTTTATTCTATTGATAAATTCGAACAACTTCTGAGTTTGGTTTAAAAAATGCTTCTTTCGGGATACAGTGGAACAGTACCCCATTGTATGCAAGCCTGTGGCTTGTGGAGGGACAGAAATAACAACGACACATTTATCATTTCCAGTCGACTTCCAATCTTATTCCATGATAAAATGAATTTTTAGAAATATCCTTTTATCCGACATTACACGCCATTCATCAATGTTACTTTATTATTTTCAACTTAACAAACATTATGTTGAAACGGAAAATATTTTTCATCATTGTAACTATTTTCAAGCCTGGTAATTTGAGAACTCTTTTCATATATTCTGTGTTGACTATATCAAGTGACATTTAATTTTAATAATACTAATAACGAATTATTTTCATTTAGCTGATTTTGTACGTCCCTTATTCGTTGATTCACTGTACCCCAATCACTGCGGCCCGCAAAGAGGCACAATACCTTGAATACCTATTGAATTTTTTAATTAAAAGAATAAAATAAGGATAAATTCTAAAAAAATTACGATGAAAGCTAAAAGTTGTCAAAACATTGTTATATATTTAATATTAAATTGAAGAGAAGAAATTACATTAAACAAGTGATAATTTCCCACACTATGACCCCCTTCCCCCGTATCCTTTTGTATTGTTATTTGATTATTTCGATTAACTTTTCGAAAAAATTTAATTGATGGAGAAAAAAAAAAGAACTAGGTGATTTAAGTACTTAAGCAAATTTGTTTACGATGAATGCAGCAAAAAAAAATATGAAAAATATTTATGGCTTTAATGTAAAAATTTAATAAATATAGATAAGCATACAAAAAAAGAAGCATTTTGTTAAATTCAACGGAATTTTGGTTTATTCAACAAAATTCTGAATGGTTATTTTTTAACTCGTTGTTTAGTTAAACCATCAAAATGTTTTTTTGGATTAACAAAAATTTGATTCGTTCTTTTTTAACTAGATAATTTAGTTGAATTAACAAAATGTTTTGAAGTATTAACCAACATTTTTTTGATTCATCAAACTTATTAAATTAAAAAATGACATAAATTTTAGCTGAATTTGTCAAAACATCATTTTTCGGGCATGTGAATTACTGAAAAAATACCGTTTTCAAAAATTTACAAACTATATCCTTTATCTGTGGACTTTTTGCCTATACAGAAATACCAAGATCTTGAAGTAATTGTTTTTCTGATTGAACTTTCTAGTCTTTTGATTACTATTTTGATGACTTAGCGAATAGTGTACAAAAAGCTTCAAAAAGCTGCTTGAAAGATTGCATAACCTTTGACATCAATGGAATATTGATTCAAAAGCGAATCTTGAAAGAAAGGAGCAAAACCTTCTTTAATTACATATATGATTCTTAAGAAAGGGTCGCGCGAATTAACAGTCAACCACAGGAAGAATTAGTCATCTGAGCATCTTTACAAAAAGAACA
Organism: Cheiracanthium punctorium; assembly: GCA_038373885.1. Taxonomy (NCBI): domain Eukaryota; kingdom Metazoa; phylum Arthropoda; class Arachnida; order Araneae; family Cheiracanthiidae; genus Cheiracanthium; species Cheiracanthium punctorium. Next base: position 1,296,942 of record JAWZYV010015503.1, read on the forward strand.
AAAAGCAGTCCTATTCACTTCACTTTAGGTTCAGACAGATGCATGCATAGAGTTGGGAATTAATTATCTCGTTGGATTTAGTCTAAACTTGTACATTGCGCAAGCCTTCTTCCACAATCGCAAAGCTGATCTTCTGCAGATATTCATGCAAAGCTTGGAACAGAAAGTAATCTTCACAGTTACAACTTTATAGAGATGGGAACGAACATATTAAATCAGGGTTTAAGATTCAAAATGGGAACAGGCCCCGATTACCGCACAGGCCAACTACGCCATGGCCTAGGGCCCCCAAGCTTAAGGGGCCCCTAAATTATTAAAATAATTTAAGTTCTATTCCTAAAAAAATACATTATGCGCTAAATTTTTAACAGTAATTAAAACAGATAGAGCGATCATTTTGACAACACATTCCGCTGAGCAAAAGGGTTTGTTTACACTATATTCAGGCATAAAAGAAACGTCAGTATTAACACCCCAAGAATTTCACCATGGAGGATTCACTGACGTGACGTCATTTGATTCTGAAGCGTAACTTCTACATTGAATGCTAAACATTTGTCAACTTTAAGTTAAATCTTTTTGTACAGGAGAGAGTTTGCAGCTAAAGCACCCTTCCCTCCTCCTTATGTGTGAAATTGCGAAAGAAATACTGATATGACTGGTATGACCAACAAGAAATGACTGCAGAGGGGCCCCACAAAAGTGCTAGGTCTAGGCCCTCCGAATGTCTTAATCGGGCTCTGAATGGGAAGTCCATGATTCACTTCTTGGAAAAATTGAATTTTTTCACTTCTGTGAGTTTAGGAAATTTTAATAGGATGAGATATAAATTTAGATGAAAGCAACTATATTTCTGAGAAAATGGGTTCTTAATGTCAGTTTCCTTAAAAACTTTTTTATGACAAGACTATTTCGATTACCAAAAGATCATATGTCTTGCAGTGAATTCAGTAAGCCAGTGAATTTAATTTTACGTCTTGGAGAGACTTATTTGCTTTAAATTTTCTGAGAATTCCAAGGATTAAAAATTCCGTCATTTTTATGGAAATATTTTATTACATCAACAGCATTTTAGTACATATTTCGCTAATTTAAATAAATATTATGTTGATCCAGCAAAAGTGTTGATTAAAAAAGCTCTAACCAAATTTTTGTTGAATCACCCAAAATTTTATCGAAATCAAGTAAACAATTTCACCGCGTAACACATACATTGTATAGCTGATTAATAAACATAGTAAAGGTTCAGTAATGTGCGGCAGTCGAAAGTTAAATGACCCACACTCTACTGTAGAAAAGACTTTCTAGATTAAAGGATGACATATGAGGAAGTAATTAATATGATGTTACCCTTAATCTATATCTATAAAGAAGATTTACAAAGGCTGAATGGTTTTGTCCGGGCGCTTTGTGTCGTTATTATATTATGCATTTTAAATATGATAGAAATCTGTAATATGTTGGTATTAAGTTTAAAAAAAAAAAATCTGGAGAGACTCCACTGGACTTTTCGAACACTTGCTTTTACGAAAAGTTTAAATAAATTTAATTTAGCTTAGTCGAATGCAGCGCTGAGACAGTAGTGCATTTAAAATAATTCCAGTGTATAGATAAAATAAGATAATTAGAATAAATCCAATGTATAAAAATTCTTTCTTGTAGCCCTATAAAAAACTAGACACTAGACTTCGACACACACACCAAAATCTATATAGTGTGTAAAACAGTGAACTATGTCCCCGTTCGAGAAATCACCGGTTGGTTATGCGCCGGTGCTACCGGTTGCCGTCATTCTTCGGTTAAGTGACGTCACGGTTGTCAACTGGTGTCGGTCATCCTCACCACATCCGATTCCAAGCCAAGAAAACAAAAATAGACATTGGCAACAGTACGCTAATAACCGGAATAACCCACCTCGCCAGCAGGGTCATTTTGGTTGCTCTTTGGTCACGCTGAGCAGACAACCGCTACATGACCGAAACGTAACCGGTGTTACCGGTGCACAACCGATGAATTCTCGAACGCGCCCTAAGAAACGCTTTCCTAATTTAAGTTGAATCGAATGCACCACTTCTGCTGGTGCATTTAAAATAATTATAGTGTATAGACCGTAATGTATAAAAATACTTTTCTGTAGCCCTATAAAAAACTATAAGTTCTACTCACACCAAAATCTATATAGTATGCAAGACGGTGAACTATAATATGCTTTCCTAGTTTAAGTTGAATCGAATGCACCATTTTTGCTCCTGTACTTCCAAGATTTTGCGTCTATAGCTTGTAATGTATAAGAATTCCTTTTCTAGCCCTGTATAAAACAAAGCATGAGCCCTACACACATCAAAATGCATACAGGTTGTGTGACGGTGACCTATAACAAACATACCCGACTTGATCTTATTTGAAAACACCATTTAGATAGCACCACGCTTCAAAGGATTGCGTAATGTATAAGAATTATATTTTGCAGCTCCGTGAATAAACTGTGGCGGCACGATAAATTCCGCGCACACAACACCCGGCAATTGAAGGTCAGTCGAATGGGTACCTTTTGGTCGAACCGGATTGTGCCTCATTCTACCACTCATAAGTCTCAAGGTTCAAACACAGCTCTCGCCCCACGCTCTCCCTTCATTGGCGACCCGGACAACGAACACGCATTCTCCTTCTCGCCTACAGCGACAGATGGCGCCAGTACCGACCTCTTCCATCTCTCGCTCGGCTCTTTCAAAAGACCGCAACGAGTGGCAGCGACCTCACAAAAGTCCACAACGAGTGGCAGCGACCTCACAAAGTCCACAACGAGTGGCAGTGTTCCATAACGCTTGGAACATCGTTCGTCAGCCTCCGACTGACTCTCTAGGGGGGGGGGGGGAGTAGTGTGGCGGCACGATCACCTCCGCGCACACAACACCCGGCAATTGAAGGCCAGTCGAATGGGTACCTTTTGGCCGAACCGGATTGTGCCTCATTCTACCACTTATAAGTCTCAAGGTTCAAACCCAGCTCTCACCACACGCTCTCCCCACAAAACTATCAGCTCTACACACAACAAAATCTATGCAAGTCATGTGATCGTGATCTATAATATACCCAATACAACATACATACCCAATTTGAAAATTTAGGGGACACCGGGCTAAAGTCGGACTTCCTCCCACTGGGGAACACTAAATATGGAAGACGCCCCCCTCTGCCCATCGCCTCCCTACCAGGGGCGATTTGGCACCGCAAGCGGTTGTCAGAGGGCATAAGTAATAACAACAACACGAATCCTTTGTTAACGAAAGTTACGACGTCCCTAAAGAATTTTGAAGGAAGCTAATAGAGATTTTGATGTTTAATGTTATATATAGTATACTAGCCGCCTCCGGCGAAAAGTTGGTTCGCCATCTTAATAAATCTTGTTCGAAGAGAATCCTGTTCCTCACCGGCTTCCTTGGCACTGAAATCTCTCAGATTCTGAATGGAATTTAAAATTAAGATCTATAAAAACAGGAGCGGCCCTAGGGTAAGTAGCGCCTCTTCTAATGTAAAAAAGACGCCTCCTTTTATGCTCTACTTAGTTTTTGAATTCGAAATGACGCCCCTTCGAAGCCGACGTCCCGAGGTGATGCTTACCCAGTCGGGCCGCCCCTGGTTACAAAAATAAGATGGTTAAATGATAAAAACCTACAAAAAGGTACAAATTATTTTCGTCTTATATTAATTCTGAAGAGCTTCTGTATATATCTTCCTTTATAAAAAAACGGAAAGGGGAAAAGAAAAGTAAGAAAATCTGAAACACTATATTAAACTAACTTAGAACAATATATTAAAAGCGTATTATAATCCATGGGTTTTCCCTATTTTCTATTCTTATTTCATTAAATTGGAAAGTATATCATTATTCATGAGTTTGATTAAAGAAAATTAAAACTGATATTTCTAACATCGTTTTCTAGATGTAATACATTAGAAACAGATTGGAAAAAGCTGCGCAGAAAAAATGCGCAATTCGAAGTAGCAGAAGCAGACGATAAATTGCGCAAGCGTTAGGATCACATTTCCTCAAACTCGAACATCAACCATTTTATTTTTCGCCAAATTAAAAAGTTGAACATTTTAGTTTCGGAAAATTTCCAAATCATATTTTTCTTTTGAGTATAAAACATTTCATTCCTGCTTTGATTTCACATGCGCACGATATTTTAATTAAAAAACAACCTTACAAATAATAAAAAAAAATAATCGTTATTCTTTTATTTTTACTTCAAGAGTCTGAATCGTTTAATAAACTTGCCAAATGTGGCAACCCAGACAGCTAAATTCTCCCTCTCTCCATTGCAGGGTTACAATTGCGAAATGGCGAGAGCAAAATTAGCTTTTTGCGACACGTTTTTTATTGATATCTCCTAAAATAATTCGAATTTTCAAAAAATCGCTTCGAAATGTGTCGGGACCCGTCCTGGAGAATTTTCGTACAAAATTTGGTAGGTCTAGGATCACCCGTCGAGGAGCTAGGCGAGACATAGACACACTAAGTAACTAACATATTACACTTAGTTTTATATATATACTAGCTGAAGTACCCGTTCTTCGCACGGGAATGAATGGACTTTTTGATATTACGATTTGTGGTGATTACTATTCATTGTAATAAACAGATATAGCAAAGTGGATATCGCGTTATATTGTGTCCAATAATCATGCATACCGAATTGCAAGGCAATCGTTTGTACGGTGCAGAAGGCCATGCGGCGTAGCGCAATCTAGTGGCGAGTTTTAGCAAAACGGATACGGCGAAAATATTTTTCGCATTCAGATATCGATGTATACGAATTTTCATGACTATCGGCTGGACAGTCCTGAAGTTCATGTGTTGACGCGACATCTAGTGGCAAGTTATAGGAAAATGGATAGCGCTAAACTCTTCCCCGTGTTCAAATATCTATGTATACCTATTTTCATAGCGATCATTTGCACAGTCAAGAAGTGATACACTGCAGGGCCATCCAGTGGTTCAATAAAGTAATGATTTCCTACAGCGCCGTCAAGTGGCGAGTTATAGCAAAATGGAGAACGCCAAAATATTCTCATTGTTCAAATAGCTATGTATACTGATTTTCATAGCGACCGTGTTCAACTATCTATGTATACCAATTTTCATAACGATCATTTGCACAGTCAAGAAGTGATACACTGCAGGGCCATCTAGTAGTTAATTAAAGTAATGATTTGCTACAGCGCCGTCAAGTGGCGAGTTATAGCAGAATGGATAACGCCAAAATATTCTCATTGTCCAAATAGCTATGTATACTGATTTTCATAGCGACCGTTTGAATGGTCAAGAATTTGGCCTGCTGCAGCGTCATCTAGTGGCGACTTAAAATAATAATGCATTGCAGTGTCATCTAGTGGTGAGTAACATCAAAAGGAACGCAGTTAGAATATATTCTTCGTGCTCAAATGTGTAAGTATAAAAAATTTTATGCCGATCGGTCGAACGGTATAGAAGTTGATGCTTTTCAGCGCCATTTAGCGGCAAGTTACAGCAAAATGGATAGTGAAAAATATTCTCCGTGTTCTAATATTCGCGTGTACCAAATTTCATCGAAATCGGTTGGACGATATTCGCATAGCAAACGGCTAAACGGAATAGAATTCGACGTTCTGCTGCGCCACCTGGTGGCAAGTTAGAGGAAAACGGATGGCATAAAAAGCTTCTCCATGATAAAAGACTTAGGTGAACCAAATTTCATGGTGCAACGGTGCTCAACGGTGCTGGAGTTTTTCAACCTCATACACTCATACCAACATTCATTTTTATCTATAACCAGTGTCATTATATATCCCAGTCTCAAATAAAATCCAGTTTCAAATCTAAGCCTCGCCAAAGTGCCAACATACGCCATTTTGCAAGCGTTTTTTCAGGAAATCATTCGAAGCATTGACTTAGCAGCAATAATATATGGGAAATGGTTCGACCGCGAAAAAGTAAAGCAAGCCTTTATTTGAAAAGTTGAATCCCTTAATACAGCCGAATTTTTTAAAATTATGAACTATAACGTGTTTTATTCATCATTACTCCGATGTACTAAATGAGAAGATTTCAATTTTCTGAAATTTGGCGGAATTCCCCCAACTTAAATCAATGTACTCATTTGGCGAGAATTCTGGAGATAGATCAATTGAAATCCCTTAATAACTGCATTATTTCTTCACGCATCATTAAAATTTAACGCTGTATTCTAATAAAACCTTTGCACTTGTTTTCAAAAATCTATTTCCTTAAGCTCTCAATAAATTGCGCCAAGCCGAAATCTGTGCAAACCGCTAGAACTCACTTTCACAAAATCGGCATTTGAGCCATTTTATTTTTTCGCCAAACTAAAATAATTTACCTATTAGCCTCGGAAATCTTCAATTCTTATTGTTTTGCGTGTAAAGCATTACATTCCTGCTCTGATTTCCCATGCACACGATATTATAATTTAAAAAAAAAATAACCTTACGAATATAAACTAACAAAAAAAAAAAATCATTATTATTCTTTTATTTTTACTTTGAGAATTTAAAACATTTTATTCGGCAAAATCGCCACACATGGCAACCACGATCCTTATTTCACACTTTTTTCACTACAGGGGTTACAATTACGGAAAGCTTTTTGCGTGAATAGCATAAAAAATCTCTTAAATTCCGGGAACGGGTGGACTTTCAAAGTTTTAAAGTGGACTATGAGTTATTCTATATTATTTTACATATCTGTACTAAATTTCAGGCCGATAGGTCCATTTTTGTGGATTTGTATACGAATCAAATCCACAAACAAACAAACAAACAAACAAACAAACAGAATTTCATTTTTATTTATAAGATATAGACACACACACCTTAACAAATATATTAATAACATATATAATTAATTTTAATAATTATATAAACATGCAGAGAGGGAGAGAAAGAGAGAGAGAGAGAGAGAGAGAGAGAGAGAGAGAGAGAGAGAGAGGAGAGAGAGAGATAAAGAATAACTTACCTTAATATTTGAACAAAAGTGCCATATATCACATCAGGTAAATCGCAACGTAATTGAATTTCGGATATTCCTTAGATGAATAAAAAGCAAAATAGAAATCGCATCTTAATATAAGCAAATTCTAAATAAATTAATGCAGTCTATACTTCACATCTGATGTTTCTTATACATGCTAATACGACGGGATCTAGATAAACTTCAGGAATTGCGAAAGACGAAAAAGAAATAAAAAATAACATAATAGGAAATAGAACAAAATAAAATAAAAGGAAATTGCATAGTGCGTTTTGCAAGAACCTACCTGACGCACTAAAGCTCTAGAAACTGTGTTATGTGTCTCATACACTATGCAATTAAATTAGAACATTTTTCTTCGATAATTCAGCCCTTTGATAATATTCAATTACGAAAGGGATTTGATTAAAAAGCTTCGTCCATGCATGCAAAAGCCAAATGCGAAGAGAACAGAATGTGTCAAGTGATACCACATGTGGAAATGTTAGGTTAGTTAAAATAACAGTTAATAAACAATAATAAATTTAATCAAGAATTAAAATATAACTACAAACTATAATAGTAATATCAGCAAAATAAGAACTGGTAGATTATAGAGCCAAACGGACACACACACACACACACATATATATATATATATATATATATATACAAAGGATTTTCTAAACCACAGGAAGAAAAAAGAAAAACGCAGTGATAGTGCAAATGCAAATTTGTAAAGGGGAAGTTAAAAATAAAAATACTGACTAGGATCATGCAGTAATAATAGATCAACATATCATATAAACAATTAATATCTAAATATAACTTGCAACCACAAAATAATCAATTTCTTTTAAAATGTAGGTTCCTAAAAAATGACATATGGGGAAATAATTATAAAATTACTATCTTAATCAAATTAATTAATTGTTAGTGTGGGGCCACATGAAAGAAGGAGGGAAAACATTTTCAGGGAGAATATTTCTGTTTTTCCAACTATAGCTTGATCAAATGCAAAATATCGCGAAAAAAGTTTTGATATAAAAGATCTTGAAAAAAATTCTAATCTTAGCTAACATGTGATCGTTACAATTCCGCATTGTCAGAGTAACTTTAATAAGAGCTGATAAGATTCATCTGAAAGCTAAAAAGGAAGTGCTAATGCTGAAATTATTACTTTACATTGAACAATCACATTTAACTATTTTAATAGCTAGGGTTTTCAAAATAAAAATCATCTAATTCTCTTATATGACATTATTCTTTTTGGCATTTTGAAAATCATCTAAATGTTTTTACATATTTTTCATACATAAAAAAACAGAATACATTTTTTTTTTTCTCATATTCGGAAATTCTTGTTTCCAATTTGAAAACATTTTATGATCGTCACTCGATCTTCATATATTTGTCTCTTAAATGTTAGTAAAGAAATAATATGGTACATTTACCAATTATTTTATTTTCCATGAGCCAAGTTTGTCTATATTTGCAGATGTAGAACGTATATTCGAGAACATTGATTTCGAATAACATATGTCATTATATGACTTAGTCTTAAAAGGACCCTTTAAACAGGTTTTTACAGAGTTTCTAACGAGAAAAATAATCTGAATTAAAAATGAACTTAAAAGATATACTTTTCATTCTGCTCTTAAGAAATATGATTAGCTTAATATTAAATTGATGTATAATGCATGTAAGGAATTTTCGTAGATCCTTTCAAAAAGCTTTTGAGAAAGAACCTTATAATATGAAACTACGAAAATATGCGAAATTATTTTTAAAAACCCTGCAACTTCCGTCAAATACCAAAGCACAAAGCGTCATCAGGAGGGCCGTACCCAGAAAAAAATTTCGGGGAGGGTCCAAAAATTTCGGACGGGGACAAAACGGTGAAAAGGTTAAATTCGTCACAAAAAGGCTTCCTCATTGTTGTTTTCTTATCAAAATTTTAAAATTAGGGGGAGGACCGGACCCTCTGGTCCTACCCCTTGGGTACGGACTGACGGATTGATGACCAATCCATTGGTCATCAATCTAACATGAGTGGGAAGTGACCGTGAAGTCAGGATGTAGATCAGAGGTAACCAAATCGTGACGCACTGCATCTCTGTGCCTACTTTCTGTTTTGAGACACATTGAAGACTTTCGAAATGTTTTCATATCCGGAAATAGTTTATTTTTATAATTTCTAGTGCCGCGTCAAAAGGAAGTATATGTCCACTCCAAAATAAAGTATCATCAGAAATTGAACCATCTTTTTGATCTCCTTCCACGTATCCGCAAGGCCGGCCCAAGGGGGGTGCGAATGTAGGCGATCACCTAAGGCCCCGCGCTTATAGAGGCCCCGCTCCTGGGCCATATTGCTATCTCATGAGACATGATAGAGAAGAGGCCCCGCTCTTGCGCTTCGCCTGGGGCCCCGCATGCCCCTCGGGCCGTCTCTGGTATCCGAAAAATAAATTCTAGAATCCTCTTTCTCAGAACAACAATTTCAATCTCAGAATCGCATGTTACTGTTTTTTTTCTCCCCTGAACTAAAGAATAGCTGGATTCCTATTTTTCTAATGAAAACCTGAAAGTAAAGAAGTAAAAATGGTGTTCAATTTGTATGGCGCATCACAATTAAAAAAAAAAAAAGTGGATCTCGAAGTGTAAAAGTTTGGCCACTTTTGCTGTAGGTAAAATTTTTAGCAATACCCTTGACTCAGCGAGACCTTAATCAGACTTCTCCCCACAATCACAATCCAGAGTATTGTCTACGTTTCTTTCATCAAAATGATCGCCCTTCGAACTTAATTTTTAAACAGAAAATTTCTAATTCTAATTCTAATTATCTTACTTTATACTCACTCTCAAAAATTAGTTCTTCTGTTCACGGTAATTTTTCTGTCAGCAGGAATAGCTGCGTTATTTGACGAATTATCCGTTTCTTTTTTACTAATGTCAGTTGAAGAAACTTTTTCAGCTTCAGCGAGTTGTTTTTTTTTTTTTTTTTCTTATTCAGATTTTCAGGAAGAAGAATTCACGGAAATATTACGTTTCCATTGAGTACGGAAATTATTCGTTGAAAAATATGGAATAAATTAGTGTATAATGACGAGTTTTTTCTGAGTGTGTTCGGAACTGAAGCGGATCACTTTAAATTATGATACGGATCACTCGATGACCCACCATAGGTTGTCGAGGCCTGTGCCTCAACTCCCTTTGGAAGATTATTATTACCACTTTACGTTTCTCCGTTGTTATGAACCTGGCGCTCAAAAGAAAATGACAAACTCTTGGAAACAAGGCTCGAAGTAAGATTTTGAAGCTGACAGCGAAAAATGCTATGCTTTTACAAGCCGGCAGCTATAAGTATTCAGATCACGGCAAAATCTGCAATTTTCATAAAAATTGCAATTTTTTTTTCGCTAAAAGATTTGAACTAATAATGCAATGAGAAGAACAAAACGATAGGTTTAAGTATTCAGAGGTTTAATATCTAACCTTTATTGCTGAGATGTAATGAAACACTCAAATGATAAAATCTTAATTGCTTGCAGCTTATCTTGCCGCGAGATCTCTAATCTCACCGCATTTGCAGGGGTCGTTGTGACTTATTTCGAACTTTACTTGAAAGCGTATTTCTAACATTTTGAGACTGAATGTTTTCATACAAGCAGATTTTTACCACTGTATCATTAAGTGTATGCCATTAAAAATTTTGAAACACTATGTCTCATTGGCTATGTCTCATTGGCCATAACTATGTCTCATTGGCTTATTTCAATAAAGTTTAATTTGCATAACTTCTTGTGAAATATGCATGACGTTCGTAATGGAACTTAACTGTGCTAACACAATTTTTCATGAATATAAATATGCATAATGTGTAAGTTTTAACCATACCACGAATATTAAAGAAATATATTTTTTATACTCTTAAGAAATATATTTTTCAATACTCTTTTATACTCAGATCAACAGTTTTTTGTTAATGAAATTGAACATAAAAGTTTTTCCTGAAATATTTGAGTGAGAGATATTCAGATTTCTTTTTTTTTTTGTGTGTGTGTGTGTGTTAGAGGGGGAAGGCAAGTTTTTTGCATTCCTTATCGCGAACTGACAATTATAGTGTTCTGTTCTTCTAAAGGAACCACAGTTTTTGAAGAGAGTTTTAATGAATACAAGCACGCTGTAGCCTGGAAAAATATTGAAAATATCTCTTCACAATCTTTACTACAACGCACTTTCACAATTTTCATACAATCAGCCAGTAGAAGATGAAACATTCAGTAAATCATCTTGGATATTCAAAAATCTTTCAATATTTCTTTTCAGTGATAGCTACTTGTCGTATTTTGAAAGAGCGACTCTAATTAAGATATTTTCTAGAATTTGCATGAGACTTAAGGTATGATAACACTTTCGCAGCACTTAAAAATTTGTTTGGTGACGAATCCTAATTTTCAATTAAAATGTGCTGTAAAACCAAGATTTCATTTGCAGTTAAAGTAAACTTTGAAGTATTTAAGGGAAATTTTGCTAAAAATTTGCATATACTCTTCACCTTCTGTCACAATTACTAATAAACATTCCTTGATAACATTAATGCAGTACAGAATTAACATATTTATCTATGCTAGGAAGAAAAAGGCCCCTTTATAATACTTCAATTTTTAAAGAAAACTGGTTAAAAGAAACAGCATTTTCCAAAGATAGAAATGGTCATAAAATAAATAAATAAACGCAGGTAACTTACATTATGCTTCATAAAACAGCTAATAATGATTAAAATAAGCCAGGCAAAATTTCAAGTCTATATCTTAAACATGCTATGAGATAAAGACATTTCTCGAAAGAAAATGTTAGAAAACCACAATTTTTCAGAAAACGCATTTAAAGATTTTAATACTACAAAGTACTCCACTTTTGTGGTTAATTATTTCTTTTATAATTAGGCTTATGGTTACCGTAGAAACAGAAATGGTTTTGGAATTCTAATCGTGTAACAAAAATAAAAATTAAAAATTTAAAATTTTCACAAAACGAGGATTTTATTTTCAGTTTCATACTTTAATGTTTATTGTTAATAAAAGTACGCAGCATAAATTATGAAAAGTAGTGCATAATTTTTTTAGTGTTTAAGGGCATAGGCTGGTTTTTAAAATTCTCGAAATGCCCTTTATATAGCTATAATTTCCCTTGCATTTAGAACGTTTAGTAACCGCAACAAAGTCCTCTCCCATTAAACTAGCTCTTTTGTTGTGGCCTTGTCTAGAACATAATCTTAAGCAAGCAAAGATTCGCTCTCTAGTCTTGAGAAGTAATGGACCACAAGACAGTCTCACGTTTATTAATAGCTCTGCATAATGCATTTCAAATTAAGAAACCATTTAAATTTTAATCGAATTTTTGAAAGTTATTTCAATTATATATAATCTTTTAATTTTCTAACCAAAAGCATTCTTGCGTTATACATTTTTAATGTCCCGCAACGGTCTAGTCGCTAAGCTCCATTCCCATAAGAACACGGTAAGTGAAGCAGCACTGGCTTGACCAGTAGTTGGGAGGGTGAAAACCTCTCTCGACCGGATTGCTATAGAATCTTGTAATCTAATAGGGGCTGGTTAGACGTAAATTCGGTTCGTGGCTCCAGTACCCTCCGTGTTCAAACTGTACATCTGGGGGTGCCGATTCAGGTTCAAGGTCTCTCATCTCGTTTTGGTTCAAAATTAGGAGTCCTCGAGATAAATCGGACTTCCTCACCCTGGGGTTTATTAAAATGGAAGTCGCTCCCCTTCGCCCATCGCCCTCCTATTCGGAGGATCTGGCCACGCTACGCTATTACCGAAGGGTTATTATAAACAACAGCAACATTATTCATATATTTCAAGCATATTTCATTCATTTGTATGCGATTATTGCAGTTATCGGAAGAATATGTAGTAAAACATTTTTTTAACATTATCAGTAAAGTACGAAATAAAAATTTAAGTGAAAAAATGAAATCCTCACAAAAATCTGTATGAGAATATATTGTAGCATTTCCTAGATCTTCTTGAAATAATACATTTTTTAATAATTGGATCATTTGAACATATAAAGGGAAAATAAAGTGGTATATAGGAAAATCGTACAGTGAGTAACCTTAGTGACGAATAACTGTTTCTCTTCATGTACAGTCTATTAATTACATGAAACTAGGTTTCACGCTTAATGCTTGAAGGATAGGAAGCGAGCTGCATGTAACTTGTTTTAGATTCGATTCTTGTAAAAACAAGTGAGAGCTGTAAGAGTTCTGAATCAGGTAAGTGATTCCATGTTTGCACAATTGCATCTGTAAAAGAAAGTATTTTTGAATTGAAATTCCGTTTGCAGTATTTTTAATTTAAAAAAAATGGAAACACAATTGGAATTAAACATTTGACTAATTTTTCCATTTTTAATCCGGTTTTTAATTGCATATGAAAGCTTGTTTCTGACAGAAACTACACAAACACAAAATAAGAAAGCTGCATATACCCAGAAAAATAAAAGAAAGAAAAAAAAAACAGTATACGAGTTGAGACGAATTTCTAATTTTAGTTTTGTAAATATGCATGTAGTTTATCGAAAAACGCACAACTTTAAATAAATGAGATTTTTGTATTATGTTATTTAATAAATTACTTGATATAAATTTCATGAAACATTATATACGAAAATAATTTGAAGCTTGATTTACACTCCACTACTGTTTTAAGAGGCCGTACAGTTCTGCCAGTTTAACAAACGAACTTACGTGTTTAAATTTCCAAATATTCACGAAACAAAGTTTCTTTAAATAATTGTAATTGCCATTTTCAATTATATGTAGCTAGTTCGCAACTATTTTACGCGAAAGCACAAATTTACTGACATAAATATAAAATATTGATTTCACACTTATCTCAATTTAACAAAGAATTCGATTTATTATTATTTTTTAATCGCTTTATCGAATAACTCAACCACGATGTAGCACTTTTCTCTTATTTTCCGATATCCAGTTAATTATTTGAACACCATTTCCCCGTAAGGCTACAATTTTAGCATTCTCTAAAAGATAGCGAAGAGCTATAGGGAGAGAAAAACTAGACTTCAAAAAGTAATCCTAGATTGTAGATCCTCCATAGCTGTAACGCTGCCACACTACTTCTAAAGTTGGTTTTTCTGCATTAACATGCATAATAGCCCAATATTTCTCTCTATGACGTAATCAAAATCCCCGCTTTATGTGGAATCTTCGAGAAATATATTCTTCTAGATGCTCCTTGTAGGTTCTGCGACACCTATAAATACAAGCATGACAAACAACCGAGTTCAATGTGAATCGAGCTTCCAATACATACGGTGCTTCGCGATGTGAACTGCGTGATAGAAGGTGTTTTCGCGTTTGTTCATGAAGCTTTGTTTTAAGTGCTGTGTGTAAACTCTTCATTGCTGAATCTCGGGGGACTGTTAGTGTTATCTCTCGCATATTTCCACTGAATTTGACCTGTGGAAGTGCTTTATTTTGTGTGAGAATTACAGCATTTTGAAAGCTTCGGTACTGAACAGACTCCTATAAACGAGCTACTGGCCACTAGTGCCTGTGAATTTAATTTTGTACAGCTGATTGTCCGACTAAGTTCTAGAAGCAATAAAGTTTGTGTTCCATCCTGACAATTGGACTCTTTTCTAGAACTTTCTACACCTACTGGACCAGGGGCGTAGCCAGAAATTTTTCATGGGGGGGGGGGTTACGACTACTGCAACTCACATATACGCATACATGCGTCTGATAAGGGAGTGAAGAATATACATTTTGTATGGCAAAAAATACCTCATGGGGGGGGTTATGACCCCCCTAACCCTCCCCCCCTTGGCTACGCCCCTGTACTGGACTTTAGAAAGACGAACCCAAGAAACAAGCAGAGTAATTTTGCAACACTGTATTTATTGATTTAAGGTTTACCAAAAATCTCGATATATCCTATGCCGTTTGTTCGTATTTCTCGTATCACAGACCTATGCCCTAGGAGTGGTCTCCGACTTTTAAATCAATAACAAATGAGAGACCTAGCACCTGTATTGGCACCTCCAGAGGTATCATTTGAACATGGAAGGAATTAGAACCACGACAGATTTTACGTGCACCAGCTCCCTTTAGCGTACACGTCCCAGTGCAGACTCGGTCGAGAGAGCAGTGCACCCTTCCAAGCACTGGCGATGTCGGTGCCGTTTCATTTTCGACGTTCTAATGAAGGGAAAGAAACTTTTTAGTCATATAATTCTAACTTTCTGCTAGAGCAAAACCTATACAGCAGAAAAAAATAAAGAAGAAATCAATATTTTCAAAACAACTTAAATCACAAAATCACGTTATTAATGACTATGCCATTTTATCTCTCACCTCCTTTATTGAAAATTGAATGAAAAATGTGTCCCAAAAATGCGACATAAAAGTATGCGACATAAGTTTACATATATTTAAATACTAT
Source organism: Cheiracanthium punctorium (assembly GCA_038373885.1). Lineage (NCBI taxonomy): Eukaryota > Metazoa > Arthropoda > Arachnida > Araneae > Cheiracanthiidae > Cheiracanthium > Cheiracanthium punctorium. The sequence continues at coordinate 1,312,446 of JAWZYV010015503.1, forward strand.
TAGCTCGCACAGCTTTAATATATTGCTGTCGTAAGCTGTAGAATATCCATCACATGTATTTTTAATGACTATCATTTTATCTCTCACCCCCTTTATTGAAAATTGTTCCAAAATTGCGACATAAAAGTGTGCGACATAACTTTATGTATATTTAAATACTATTAGTTCACAACAGCTTTAATCTATTGTTACACTATTTCGTAAGCTGTAGAATATGCTTAACATCTATTTTTCTATACATAGGTTACAATCATAATACTATTAGTTCACAAGAGCTTTAATCTATTGTTACAATATTACGTAAGCTGTAGAATATGCTTCACATGTATTTTTCTATAAATAGATTACAATTGTTGTTTACCTAAAAATTTCAACAGCTTAAGAAAATTGTTGAGTATTGAATTGTTCTTTTTTTTTATTGTGCAATGTCTTATCCTCCTGAATTCTGTATCCCTCAATAAACAAATGACATAGTCAATTAATATCGTTTTAATATGGCAATAATGAAACTAAAAAATTAGGGACGGGTTCAGGGAGCTCTCCCACTGACGAGGCTAGAATAGCCGAGTTTTTATTTTTTATCTATATATTAAAAAAAAAAAAAAACAATAAAGACCGAACAACATACAAATTCGTGGACTCTTTATGACGTTGTTTTAGTTTTAAAGTGCCACACTGAAAAGTGAATGGAAACTGTTTCTTGTCAAAATCTCAGATGGCTTTCAGATAATTTAAAAGTGATTTTTTAGTGTATAAAGGAACAGCATTATAAACTTTAAGAAATGATTCATGATGTAAACAATGATGTGGTCATTTTCTGGGTACTTTCCTCCTTCCTCCCAAGACTTTTTTAAAAATTCCATTTTAATTGATTTTTCGCAACTTTTTCAACAGCGAATTGGAGCGTAGACATTGTGTTCCTTTGAACCGTTTTTGAGTTATCAAAAGTACAAAGGAGTTTCGACAGGTATGAGGGTACATTTGTGCATGATTTTGTTTATTTATGTATTAGTTCTTGCGTATGTCATTTATGCTTTTTAATTATGCTACACACTAGATTTTATACTTTTCTGTTATATTGTATTTTGGTTCACTGCTCATATTTCCTTATTTTGTCTTTATTTTGTAGTATGTTTCAAGTATAAATTTTTAATTAGGTAACATTCCGTAATCTGAGAATTTCAGCTTCCTATTAGTTTAAAGTACCTGCTTCTAATTTTGTTCTCATTGATCTTGAATTTTGTGCATGTGTCATTGTTGAGTTTGTACTACGGTTATGTTACGACTATGGTATCTCGAGAAATTGTCTTGTAATATTTAGTACTAGAAGTCAAAGCCCGTTGTGGAGGCAATTACAACGGGTGCTAGAAAAATCATTTGTCGAAAATACATCTACACTCAGTATAGTTCATCTTCGTCCACCTAAAATAAATGACTTCATATTCAATTTTCAACCGAAATGTCACATCAACCGAATATAATGATCTTCTGGAAACGCGTTGGAACTTTTAGCATTCGAAAGACTTTTTTGTGTACACAGCTTCTTTTATATCCATGCAGACGATTTATTTGTGAAAAAATTCAACTATGTAATCTGGTAAAACTATTTTATATGAATTGGAATCGCACTTTCCTTTCAAAGCCTGATGGCCGTGATCAATAGGACGTCCTGTCGATTGCGAGAAATCATTTTGTCACGCAAATGATTCACTTTTTGGACTCTTGGAAATAAAATGGAGCTGAAAATAGCAAAACATCGCTTAAAAAGGAAGGAACCGATCGATTTTCAGATTTTTAAAGCAGCGCAGATTGCATTTTTATATTTTCATACGTAATTATGAAAAATTTCAAGCGGATCGTATAAACGGTGTAGATGTTACTACGCTATTCCTGCTTTTTAATCTTTTTGAAATTTTTAATCTTCTTCGAGTAAAGGCGGTAAAATATTTGCATTGAAGTGATTTGCCTGGAATGGTCACAGGGTGAGTCAAGGATCAGCATAACTATATAGTAGGATTACCATCTTTGAATGGCTTATTTATTTTAGCTCCTATGCACATACATATCCATTATTTGTGTGCTTAATTTTTAAAGATTTTATGATTAAGACTACATTCTGTATTTGCTTATTGTATATTGACGTATAGCACTCTTGTCCTTTTGGTTTTTGTCGCGCTGAAACTTGTGTTTGAAAAAAAGTTTATTATTATTTTTTTTTAATCTGACGACAGATTGCATTACGTGTACCGGAAAGTAATGTAATTTTTCGCATGTCCATATTTTGCCTAGCCAAATCTGCTGAAACTAATAAACGAAATTCGGCACGTATGTGAGTTTTTCGCGGCGTAGGTACTTGATTGGAGAGCGTTCTCTCCACAATTCGTATCTCATGGGGAATAAGTTGGCCAAAACGTTCTTTTCACATATACTGGTTGATCTCAAAGAAGAAAAGAGATATTCATAAAAGTCTTTGCTGTAAAGTACAACACTCACGAATACCTAAAAATCGATTTCAGAACATTTCGAATAGAATCCTCCAAGGAGGGTAGACGTGAAAAAAAGAGGGGGTGGTCATCTTTCTTGAAAGAAGAAAAATATTATCTAGAAAATTCACGCTTTAATATTCAGCAAATAATAATTATATGTTTAGGTCCTGTATGTAATTAAATACTTGTTGAATTTTTTTTTGTTTTTTTTTAATGTAAAAAAAAAAAGATTACTTTTCAGTATACTTAACATTTTGCAAAATCTTATAGTTTTATGATTGTGTGCTTAGTAAGACATCGAAAACGTGTCCAACTGTGATACTTTGTTAAAAAAATAAGAAAGTATCTAATTAAATTATTTTTGAATCATATTCCGTGCTTAAGAATACAGTTATTCAATATAATTAGTCTTTGAATACTGATTGAAATGAAGTGTCTACAAAAGTTCAGGTTTAATAGCATATTAAATGTTTTTCTTCTATTTGTTGATACTCGCTTTTGTTTCTTTATTACTGATTCCTTTCCATAAATATTTAAAAGTATTTTCTAGCTCAGAAAAAATGTTATACTTAGTAAGTTTTCTTGATTTACTTCAGAATGACTGATAGTCTTTTATGCGTAAATACAACCTATGTTTTAACCTTGAGATGACTATTACATCAAGCCTCTAGTTTATAACATTTCTGTTTGCGCAAAAAAATACGGACTGTGTGTTTACGAGGACATTATTTTACTCATTAACAGATTATATCTTAGAAAAATAATAAATACAGAACGACTGAAAATAACTAAATTCAACACACTGCACTAAATTCGTCTGTAACAATGTCGTTCGAAACTGTATTTGTAAGATCTTCGATGCTTATCTTTCTAATCGGTATAAGCGCCTTCTTCGCTGGAATAAATTAGGCAAACTAAGTAGCAGGAATGACAGTTATTTCTTTAAAAAGAAAATTAATCTTTCTATAAAATTGCGAAACATTGTTCCAATATTTGGTGCTCAAACTGAACCAGGAACTTACGTATGTCGAACTATAAAGGGGCAAAAAGTTGAATAATAAAATTGAAAACATAGTGTAATACTGTCCTTAAATGATAAAATCTGTGTAACCTACTTCCCAACAATGAGAATTTACTTCATTACATTTTTACCAAGCTGCTAAATGTTGGTTCAACGAATAGAACCCGGGGCTAATATGTGAACACTCCGTTAGCGCCAGTGGCAGCACGCGAACCCCCGAAGGAAAATAAAATTAAAACACATTAAATAAATTTTTAAAAATATTAAGTACACTTCTAGATTTTTGTGAATTTAAAATATGAGTTTTTCTCCAACACTATGATTAAGTATGTTTAGCTTATCATAGCTAACGCACTTTGTTGACCACCCTCTTTTTTTTACGGCCTCACCAAGTCACAGTGGTTATATCACTGAAAATGGTAGACGGCCGAAGTGTGACGGTCCCGGGTTCGGGTCCCATCCGAGGTCGTCGATCTGACGGTCTGGAGTCTTGGTAGGTTTTCTCCAGATGGAACGTGAATAAGCGTTAGAACCCCTTAGAAAGTCCTCCTACCAAGGCATCCCTCATCGTAGGCAGATACCCCTCGCGCAGGTTTCCCTTAATCACACACAATCAACTTTTTTTTTTACGTCTACCGTTCTTGGAGGATTATTTTCGAAATGTTCTGAAATCGATTATTAGGTATTTAGGTAGGAGAGGTATGGCGCTGCTGATATTGTTCTGTTCACACATTTTCAGTGTGCGCACGGACCATTTTTTTGCGGTTATCTCTTCCAAATTCTTCCTTGGTTTATTATGTTCGGTTAGTTAGTTCATTTTTTCTCCATTTTCTGATTGTTTTATTTATTTTTATCATTTTTAAGTACAATATTTTTTTACAAACTAATATAAGTAATTAAGATGGCAGCAAAATAAGTGTTTCGGAAATGAAGCTGTTACATTTTTCAACATTGTCTTTGGAAAGGAATATTTAAATAAAATTACTCAAGCCAACAAATCTGTTAAAACTTAGCCAGATGACGAAATGCATAAGACTAGAGATTACTTTTTTTTTTGTTGACATTTTTTAATATTATTCTTTGAAAATAAAATTGAAATAAGAAATCAAGACAACGCTTTTGCTTAAACAGATCTTGCTGACGAAATGTGAGACCAAAGATGACTTGTTTTATTTCAGTAGCATGCATTGTTTTCCTTTAACTGCTAAAAACCCAAATATATTTCCGCTTTTAAGTTGTGTCATATAATATTGGGTTGGCAACAAAGTAATTGCGTTTTTCCGTATGTCAATATTTCGCCTGGCCAAAACTACTGAAGTTAATTATGCGAAATTTGGCACGTACGTGAGTTCTTCAACATAGGTGCTAGATCAGAGAGCATTTTCCAAAATTCGTAATCTTAGGGGGGGGACAAAAAGTTCTTTTCACATATCCCGCGTGATCTCAAATAAAAATAGAGATATCCGTGAAATTCTTTCTGCAAAATACAGCAGTCACGAATACCTAAAAATTAATTTCAGGACATTTTTAATATTGTCCTCTAAGGAGGATAGAAGCGAAAAAAGGGGGAGGGTGTCCATCTTTTATGGGCGGAAAAAAATACTGCCAGTGAAATTCTTACTTTAAAATGTGACAAATATGAATCGTATGTTCAGGCACAGCTTACCTCTTGTTGAAAACTTTTTTTGCTTGAATTTTATACAAGAAAACGCAATTACTTTGTTGCCAACCCAATACATACAATACATACCCAAATATATTTGTATACATAATTTTCGAAATTTGTTTTGTGAACCTCCGTTTAAATAACCCACGAGCCACTACTGCGTTAGCCACAAGACCGGAAAGTTGCTTTCCAGAAGCTCCTGGAAATACTTGTTGTTATTAGTAATTTCCGAAGGCATACGCGGAGATGGGCCAGATCCTCCATCTAGGAAGGCGATGGGCAGAGGGGAGCGGCTTCCATTTCACTCACCCTCAGTGGGAGGAAGACCGATTCGCCTAATTTTGAACCTATTCCAATGAGAGACTTAGCACCTGAATCGGCACTCCCAGAGGCATCGTTTGAACATGTAGGACATTGGAGCCACAAACAGATTTTACGTGAACCATCTCCCAATAACGTACACTGTTCCACAGCTGTCCAGTCGAGAGAAGTTGTCACCCTCCCAAGCGCTGACCAATGTCGGCGCTGCTTCACTATCCGTGTTTTTACGGGAACAGAGTTTAGGGACCAGGCCATCGGGGCACTGGGAATACTTTTTTAGCCTCACCACCGATGCCATTGCTCCACTTTTTGACGTAATTATTTTAAAATATTACCGTATGATTATGAAAAGTTAGCCATCAATGACATTTTACCACTTAAGTAGTTTTGAAAAATTATACGAGCCAATTATTGGTGAACTTGCTTTTATGGCTCCGTCAAATGGTTCAACTTTGAACGAAACATTTTAAGGGTGTAAAAATGGTCCTACAAGTAAAAACTAAAGTTTAGAAAGTCCTTTTTACTTTCCGCACGTGTACCATGTAAGGAAAGTATTGTAATCATGAAAAAATTCGAATTCGAGATTTTGGTGTATTTACACGTTTTGAGGTCTTCTGAATTCATTTATGCTATTTTTACGAGATGTATGTATGTATGTGTGTATGTGTGTGTGTGTGTATGTGTGTTTGTGTGTATGTGAGTGAACACGATAGCTCCTGAACGGGGCATGCGATTGAGCTCAAATTGGGTATATATGTTATAAACCACCGTCGCAAGACCGGTATTGATTTTGGTGTGTGTATAGGACTTATAGTTTTTTCTACAGGGCTACGACAAAGATTTCTTTTACATTATGGCCTATGGGGGAAAATTCTGGAAAGTGCGCTAGCGTTTAAACAGTGCATTCGATTGAGCTCAAATTAGGTATAGATGTCATAAACCACCATCGTAAGACCAGTATTGATTTTGATGTGTATAGGACTTATAGTTTTTCTACAGGGCTAAAACAAAGATTTCTTTTACATTATGGCCTATGGGGAGAAATTCTTGAAAGTGCGCTAGCGTTTAAACGGTACATTCGATTGAGCTCAAATTGGGTATATATGTTATAAACCACCGTCGCAAGACCTGCATTGATTTTGGTGTGTATAGGACTTATAGTGTTTCTACAGGGCTACGACAAAAATTTCTTTTACATTATGGCCCATGGGGGAAAATTCTGGAAAATGCGCTAGCGTTTAAACGGTACATTCGATTGAGCTCAAATTGGGTATATATATTATAAACCACCGTCGCAAGACCTGTATTGATTTTGGTGTGTATAGGACTTATTGTTTTTCTACAGGGCTACGACAAAGATTTCTTTTACATTACGGCCTATGGGACGAAATTCTTGAAAGTGCGCTAGCGTTTAAACGGTGCATTCGATTGAGCTTCAATTTGGTATATATATTTGAATTATTCATCGATTAAAATTTATTTAAATGCTTGGTAATGATCTTAATCGTAAGTGTTCGGAAAGTCGAGTGGAGTCACTCCAGATTTTTTAATTTCAAACTTAAAACTCGTGATTTTTTTTTAGAGTTTTGAATATGTTGACTAATATTTAAATCTATGCTCAACTAATGACTTGTAAGGAAAATTTTTGATAGTCAAGTCAGTGGCGGCCAGTGGTAAAAAATGTTAGTAAAGCTAGAAAAACGTGACTACCCCACTCCCTTAGTACAGGAACGAATATTCTTTAATTTTTATTACTTGATTCGATGTTTCTTACTTATTTTTTTCTTTTGATGATAACATGCCTAAATAAGTAATATAAAAAAATTAATGTCAATTCTTACTTAAATCAACAAAAATTTTTTATTTTAGCTACTTTTTAATTAATTAATGCAAGGCCGTTTGTGAAGCAAGGGTCGATACCGTTAATCCAGTTTGTATGTTTTGTTTATTGTTTTCATTCATTTTTAATCCCGCACGCAACAAGATTAAAAATTTAAAATTAATTAAATTTAATTAATGAATTAATATTTGAAAGAACTGTATTAACATCAAGTATCATTCACTAAAAGTTTAACAAAATGCATTTGAACTTGAGTGGATGAATAAAAAGTATTTTATTAACGATTGAAATTTTGAACAATATATACAGTGGAACCTGCCTAATGTGACCACCCTCGGGAACGACAAAACTGGTCACCTTATACAGGTGGTCACCTTAAAAAGGTAGCACTTTAATAAATTTGGTTATGCTTAAACACAAACACTCTACAGTTTATTTATAACAAGATCTCAAAATCAATAAATATCCATGAACAAAAATAGAGGAATGTAGGGAGTAAAATACTGAAACATTAAAATACACATTGCATACAAATTGTGTGCGACTTCCTTATACTTACGTTTCAATATGTATTTTAATACTTCTTGGTCACAATGAATAATAAAACATATAATAAATATGAATAAAAAATATAAATTTCCAATTTGCAGCTTTATATATTACTAAAGTACAGTTTGAATGTTTCGGATGTTTTCATATTTGCACAAATATAGTTCATGATACCATTTTCACTAGTGTATATCAAGAACACATTGTTTAGATAATATACTGTGCTGTAACAGCAAAGTTCTAAAAGGGCCGGTCGCCAAATAAAAGGCCAGGTTGAAAGAATGAAAAGAAATGTTAGGCTTTATACATGTTTGGCAAAATTTAAATGTGACTCGCTACAGGGGTGATCAGAATATAGTTTTTGTAGCCGTGACAAAATTATTGTAATCCTGTGGGAAAGGAAGAAAATGAAATATATTCGCAGAGTACAGACGCCAACAAAATGCATTACAAAGGCTAAAACCAAAGTAAATTAAGTAACAGTTAAATAGCGTTATTGAAAGATGGGAGATTTAAAATGGCAAGAATATTACATTTAGAATAGGTAAAGGGAAATTAGAAGTACTCATAAATGTGTGATTAACTTCATCAAAAGTAATTGTAAATATGTGATTAACTGCATCCCACACACCTCTTACCGGAAACCACGCTGAATCAATTTCAGCATCTACCGAAATATAAAAGAATTTATACTAAAACAAGTTTTCCTTTTTAATTTATTATCTATTTTTTTTTAATTTATTCATCCATTGAGAACAAGTGTTACAGAAGAGAGAATCTGTGTTGAGATCAAATCTTGTGTTAAAGAACTGAAAAGGGATATAGCATTTTATATTATCTGAATGTGTTTTATATTAAGCAGTTTATAGCGAAAAGTGGTCCCATTTGACAGGTTAAAAAACTTAAATTTGGCAGATTATCTGGTCACTATACAGTTTTCGCAGGTGGTCACTTTACAGGATATTTCCCCCATACATTTTTTATGAGTTACAATGAAATTTCATAAAAGTGCTCACTTTAGACAGGTGGTCTCTTTACCAAGGTGGTCACTTTAGCAGGTTCCACTGTATATGTAATATTTGAGTCACTGTTGTTGTCACTGTTCGAGACTCCTGAGGGGGAAACCCACCTAATTTTTTAGTTTCATTATTGCCATATTAAAACGGTATTAATTGACTATGTCATTTTATCTCTCACCCCTTTTTCTTTTTCTTTTATTCTTCCTTTTCATTTATTCCATCGACTGGAAGTAGGAGGGTTTCCTGATCTTTCCTTGCAATTGCTAATGCGGGTCGATGAGAACTGAAGTAACTTATATAATTTTTAGTATCTGTTTTAACACACCAAAAATTTTGCTTTTCGTTATTTGATATTGTTGAGAGAGCTTTAGGTGAGTAGGGTTGCTGTATTTCGCCTGGTAACCCTATTGGCGAGTCATCCAGAGTGAATAAGAATCCCAGGCTATTAGGCTTATGTTTAAAATTATTTTTTTCCCACTTTCACATTCGCTAGTCCCGATGCGTTGACACCTTTTCCAAGTTATTCTTGATGCATCCTTAATTTTATGAGTCCATGTTTTATGAGTCCATGTTTCGTAATTATCTTTATTCAGCGTTTCCATTCGCCAAGTTCCAGTCGCCATTTTGAGGATGAATGATGGCAGCCTTGAAACGAACGTTAAAAATCAGCAAATAAATAAATTATTCCATCTGGTGTCCATAACCTTTTGGAAATGTTAGCAGAGTTACGGCACAATCATAGTTAGCGTGGATTCTAACATAATATTTGCTTTATTAAATTAGAACGAAAGGAACAGGCACATCCCATAACAAGGTAGCATCAAGAAGGAAAAAAAGTATAGAAGAAGTAAAAAGAATGTGTGAGCAAGCACAGTTTCGTACGATTTTCAATAAAGGGGGTGAGAGATAAAATGACATAGTCATTAATAGGGAGAATGTGGTATAGTAGTAGGAATTGAAAAAAAAGATTTACCAATTTTTTGAAAGTGAAAGAGCAGCCGGGCTATACTCGCTGCATGTTAACGAGCCGCTACTGACGCAATTCATTCGTTATTATTTAAACGCGTGAAAAAGATTTTCTTAAATTAAAAAAAAACAAACAACCTGTGTTCTCGCTTTTCTTCCACTTTTAAAAAAACAAATCAAAAGAAGAAATACTGACTCACTCTGACAGTTTAGATCGAAGAAAGTTTTTTTTCTTTTAACCTCTCAGTTTTTGCTTCGGTTCACCGAAGTTTCAAAACTACGTAGCTGTTCTAATTTCATTTGACATCATCATGGATGACGCAGCGATCTTGTCACTCGATCAGATTGTTTCTTCCCCTCTGGATATCAAAACTTTCCTTATTAGGTTTTCCGTAATGCATATTCTTCTGAGTCGTTTGGATCACTCATTAAAAAAACAAAAAATCTGAACTGACTCTAGTTCACTTTCCGAATAGCTAATAGCCATCAAGCTTTTAAATAAACTTGAACCAGTGAATTAAGTCAGCAAAGACCATATTCAAACAATTCAAATAATACGAGTGTACGAGTAAAAAACTGTGAGTCCTACACACCCAAAAGTCTATACTGTACATAAGACAGTGATTTATAATGCCCGTAACTAATTTGAGCTTGATCGCATGAACCACATTAGTGTACTTAAACAGTTTGCATCTACAGGCCGTAATGTATAAGAATTCTTTTTTTGTAGCCCTGTGCAAAAACTCTAGTCTTACAGACAGAAAAATCTACATACGCTGTGTCACGATGACCTATTATATCCAATATGAGCTGATTCGAATGTACCATTCACACACTATAGTGCACTTTAAACGATTTGCGTCCATAGGCAATGTATAAGAATTGATATTTGCAATACTGTGAACAAACTATCAGTTCTACACACATCAAAATCATCATCATCTGAATATGGTTTATAATAGGCATACAAAGTTTGAGCTCAGTCGAATTCACCTTTTAGAAGCTCATTGTATTTCTATGACATTTATCTACAAACTAGAAAATGTTTTTCAAAAATGTAAATAAGAGTTTTTTTTTTTTTTTTTTTTTTACCACACAAATGGTCATGTCTGATCACGTAAAGTTGGAGAATGTGTGCCATGCGCGGGGCAAGTTTTCCAACTATACTATAAATTGTAAAACACAGGTAATAAATCTTACTTGTTACTTAGAATTTATCTTTTTACTGTAAATTAAAAAGGCATATTGCTACTTAGTAGAGTAATAGAGTAAGAAATAAAGTACTGTAGAGTCTCGCTTATCCGGAATAAAGGGGCCGGCACAATGTCGGATAAGCGAAAGTGTCGGATAATAGGGAAAATCAGGAAAAAGCCTCTTAAACGTTAAGTTCCATTGTATCCTGGATAATACATGCATACTTATGTTATCTTGCACATTACAATCTTGCATCAAAATCGTGCTCTACAATCACTAGAAAACAACATAAAAGAATGATTTACAAGTTACAGAATAATCTACTGTCTGAATTTACGAGTGCCGTATGTTATACTTAAAGTTCAGTCCTTTGAGTATTTAAAGAAATTTTTTTATGGTAGTCTGTTTTCCTGTGGAGTGGCTTTTCTCCGTTAACAAATCATTTCATCTTTGCAGCCCCATTATGACAATTCCTGTAGCCTTTTAAGCTTAACAGAGAACACCTTAAGTCTCCCGTCCATACCTAATCCCGACGTCGGATAGTACGGATAAATGAAGGTCGGATAAGCGAGACTCTACTGTATTCGATATATGAAAAAAATACGACTGAATAATTTTACAAAAATTAAAAAAGTCGTTGTTTGAATCACTGTGAACGAATTCATAAAATCCAACATTACCTTGACGCGTGGCAGTCCATGTTATTAGAAAAACAAACGCATACTTATGCAGAGGAAGAAAAGCCCTTTTTAGTGCATTTAGTGCCAAAACAGTACGCTTAATACTAGTACGTTTCTTTTAAGTTTATATAAAAACCTGAACGTTTACTCACAGTTGAAAAAAAAAATCTAGATTTTCCATCGATCTGACTGCAGCTATTGAACTAAAACTAGATTTCGTAGATGATGTGTGAGGCGCTGCTACTTCAACTAGTTTACTCTTTGGCATCATTTAGCGTCTCTTTTCAAAACTAAAGGGAGTTGGAAAAACGTATGGAAAATGCGCCTCGGTCTCCCTTATATTCGAAACAAGAAAAGGCAAAAATTTTGAAAAAAATAAACCAATTTTTGTTGCTTTGATCAGTTTGTCAAAGTACAGGAATTTAGTTTAATAGGAGCGGAACCACACGAGCAAATATGGAACTTCCCTCCAAGAGATTTGACTATTATAATTTTTAAAAAATCTGGAGTGACTCCACTCGACTTTCCGAACACTTACGATTAAGATCATTACCAAGCATTTAAATAAATTTTAATCGATGAATAATTCAAATATATATACCAAATTTAAGCTCAATGGAATGTACCGTTTAAACGCTAGCGCACTTTCAAGAATTTCTCCCCATAGGCCATAATGTAAAAGAAATCTTTGTCGTAGCCCTGTAGAAAAACTATAAGTCCTATACACACCAAAATCAATACCGGTCTTGCGATGGTGGTTTATAACATGTATACCCAATTTGAGCTCAATCGAATGTACCGTTTAAACGCTAGCGCATTTTCAAGAATTTCTCCCTATAGGCCATAATGTAAAAGAAATCTTTGTCGTAGCCCTGTAGAAAAACTATAAGTCCTATACACACCAAAATCAATACCGGTCTTGCGACGGTGGTTTATAACATATATACCCAATTTGAGCTCAATCGCATGCCCCGTTCAGGAGCTATCGTGTTCACTCCCATACACACACACACACACACACACACACACACACACACACACACACACATACACACATACATCTCGTAAAAATAGCATAAATGAATTCAGAAGACCCCAAAACGTGTCAATACACCAAAATCTCGAATTCGAATTTTTTCATGATTACAATACTTTCCTTACATGGTACATGTTCGGAAAGTAAAAATATCCAACTACGGGGAAAAGAGATGGCTATGTTCTTGCCTATATTGAACATAGCTGATGTTTTTTGTTTGAAAGGTTTTCCTGCCATTCTGTGTACCAGTGCAAATTTATTTTGCCAGTAATTTATTGCCTAAACGTTACAATATAACCACTTCAGTTCGCACACAAGGGAGGGGTCCAAGGTGTCCGGACCCTTCCCAAAAGAGTTGTCAATTTTCCTTCGGTAAATCATCTTGCAATTTTTGACTTTTAAATATGTTAGAAGACACCCCATTCTTATTTTCGACAATTAAGATAGATAAATAAAAACACAGTAAAAAGAGATTATGATAAAACTAAAATAAAAAACCGCATTTTTTGTGCTGGTTGGTGTCACAGCTTTATGTGTTGGAACCCCTCCAAGAGAAAAATCCTGTGTGCGCCACTGAACCACTTGAAACGTGATTGTTACTTTTATTTCAATTAAGAGTGCATTGTGTCCAGCTCATTTTTTTTAACCCATTTATGCCTAGCGTCCCTTTTTCGGGACGGCATTATCGCTATCATTCTAAAACGTTATTTATTTTTCCTAGCCTTTATTCGCGAGTATTGAACCTCAATTCCACAAAATATTTTAATCCATTTGTGCCTGGATATTTTTGCGACTTTCTTCGATTTTTACTGATAACAGAAATAATAGATAAATTTCTGACGTCAACTTCTTGAACAAGGGATGATTTCTTTTAAAATTATTATGCATAAAAATCGAAATATCAACATCCTACTGGGTCATGTTAAAATATTTTGTAGAGTTGAGGCTCAATACTTATGAATAAAGGCTAGGAAAAATAAATAACGTTTTCGACCAATAGCGAAAATGCCGTCCCAAAAAAGGGACGCTAGGCATAAATGGGTTAATATGGCAAGTAGGATGTTGACATTTCAATTTTTATACATAACGATTTTAAATGAAATCATCCCTTGTTCAAAAAGTTGACATCAGAAATTTATCAATGACTTCTGGTGTTAGCAAAAATCGAAGAAAGTCGCAAAAATATCCAGGCACGAATGGGTTAAAGTTTCATTGATGAAATTTGAAAGACGTAATGGCGTTTACGTTTTCTTTTCATTTTTTTTTTTTTTTCAGGAAACATCCTGGGAGATAGTAGAATGCCTGTTTGAAGTCCCGTCCACAGACTGAACTCCGCTGAAAATGGCTCCCCAGAACGACGGCGAGAACGGCGCCAACCTCTACCGAATCTCTCCCCGCGAAAACCAGGCCGGGAGCACGTCGGCCCTGACCGAACCACCCCCCCACAGGTCCGAAGCCGAGGACGAGGAGGACACGAGGTGCGGGTTCGGATCCTGGAAGCCGGAGTGGATCCAGAAGCTCGCCGAGCCGAAGGTGTTCCTCGCCTTCTACTGCGCGGCGGGCTTCATGGAGGGCGCCATCTACACGTACTTCATCAGCTGCATGTCCACCATGGAGAAGCGCTTCGCCTACAACACCAAGAAGAGCGGCCTGCTGATGACCGCCGACGAGGTGGCGCCGGTCATCTTCGGCGTGCTCGTCGGCTACTTCGGGGGGATGGCCCACAGGCCGAAGATCCTCACCTTCGGGATGGTGATCGGGGCCGTGAGCTGCTTCGTGATGGCCACGCCGTACTTCCTGTACGGCTCCAGGAGGTTCGACGAGCAGCGGCGCGCCAGCGTCACCTACAGCCCGAACGCCGAGTTCTGCGAGAGCGGATCGAGCAGGGCCGAGGAGCCCTGCGAGCCTTCCATAGCGTTTCCTGTGATAACAGTGTTTTTCATTGGCAAGTTTCTGAAGGGAGTGTCCACTGTTATTTTTTATACCATCGGGACATCTTACATGGACGATAACATAAAGAAGAGTAACAGTCCTTTATACCTTAGTAAGTGTTGTGATTTTCAATCTTGCTTCTTAAAATGTTTGTTTGTTTATTTTTTGTACACGAGGCTATTTTAGGGCGAGATTCAAGTGAAACGCGTGCGATCGAGTTCGAATCGAACGTTTTTCAGTCCCCAGTTCAGTCCCCAGAATGCTTCCAATGAACAAACCTATCGCGCTGTCACGTGATCAAAACACGATTGTTTTGTTTCAGTTGAATAAGAAACATTGATACATTTCGAAGTTTCCCCTGTTCGACGAGGAAAACGTTCGAATTGTGTTTCACTTGAATCTCGCCCTTAACCCTCCAAGCGGCTGAGATGTAAAATCCCGTTCACATCATCCCAGTTTTCACTGCAATGCATCTATAATTTAAATTATATATAACACCAAGGCATCATAAAATATATTTCGATATTAAAGCTTATGGATATTTTAGGATTAACTTTTTAATAATCACAAATCTTCCTATCAAAATTATATTTTTTAAATACTTTTAGAGCTGCATGAAAATTTTGCAGTGAAAACAACTTTACATTATTTGTCCATTTCCAAGATGATCAGAGGGTTAACCTTTTGAGGCGCAACCCTTTCCCAATGCTGAAAAAAGGGCAGCCGTTGCCATCGCTCGACTGAACGACCAGCAAGAGGGCGGACGATCGAAGCGTTCATCGCTTGCCACAGATCTAGGGAACCTTTTTTGATTACAGCTGGCTATGCGGCGCAGCCAACTGTCGTCAAAAAGGATCTCTCTTAATAATCAAGAGTGAAAAACCAGTGCTGAGGAGTGATATATCACCCTACCTTCGTGACAAAAATCAGCCAACCTCCATAGAGTGAGAAATCACTATTCTGAAGAGTGACATTTCTGACTCTGGACTAGGAGTGAGAATTCAAAAACCCACTCCGGGAAAGAGTGCCTCACTCTAAGGAAAGGGTGACAGCACGCCATCCCTTAAAGAGTGAAGTGCTCTGATCAAGAGTGAGCTATGACCCTTTTTAAGAGTGACCGCCACTTTTTATAGGGTGATTATTCGAGACCGTATCCAGGGGTCCGGACCCTCCCCCCTCCCAAAAAAATTGATTTTTGTTAATAAAATAATAATAATGACGTCTTTTTGTGAAAAATTCTGCCTTTTCCACGGTTTGGACCCTGCCTGAAATTTTTGTCTGGGTACGGCCCTGGATTTATTCCTTGCATATGCCTTGCTTCTGGCTATCACTATTTTGGGGAAATTAAAATAATTCCTTATAAATATATATATATATATATATATATATATATATATATATATGAATGTATCTGGTAACAGCATTGATTATTATTATTTTTTAAATATTTGGCAAACATTAAAAGATATTTTCTATATAGCATCAATATTTATCCAATCTTGTGAATTCATTGAAAATAAAATCCAATATTATAAATTTAATATTTTGCCCATTTCAAGTCAAATTTTAATACTATTGAATCTTAAAGTATTTGAAATTTATCAATAATATTGAGTGTATATTAGAAATATTTCCAATATTATTAAGTACTAATTACTTTTAATTATTAAAATTTACATATATGTGAATACTTTGAGAGTAAAGACCACTTCCAGTATTGGTAAAAACTAGAGTTTAGCCCTGATATATGCTCAAAATGTTATTATTATTTGTAAAATTTTAATTAACATATGAAGTGTGTATTGATATATTAATTATATATTGAGAATATTTCTGAAGCAGTCTCACTACCAATGAACTTTTAAATATTAACTCAATATTGTGAAAACATTGATATCAAAAACCAATAATATTACAAAGTAGTAAGTGAACACATTGAGAATAAACAGTTTCCAATATTGGTAAATAAAATTCCAATATTGGTAAAAATTAGCATTTAGGTCTGATAAATTCTCAAAATAACATTATACTTTCAGTATGACTATACTAATACCTTTTCCACTGAATTTAACATACAAAAAAATATATTCTTAATATAGGGTTGTATTGGAAATATTTTTGAAGTAGTCCTCAATTGATAAATTTTTTAATGTTAACTCAATATTGTTAAAAAAAATTGAAAACAAAGATCAACTGTAACTTCGTCAAATGTATCAAATGTAACTTCGTACAAAGTAGCAAAGTTAATATTTGCCTCAGATATATTTAAAATGCATTTATAGTATTTGATATACATTGGAAATATATTCAATATGGATAAGTAATTACTTTAACATAACTTTATACCATTTTTAATTTTTTGGTTAATATTTACTCAATATTACACTGGGAATAAAGCTAGTATTGGTAAAAAGTAGGAAGTTGATATTTAACCTTTATATTGTAAAAATTATAAAACTTTGCTGCTATTGAATTTAAATTAAATATATTTAAAATGTATCTGCAATATCGAGCGCCTTAAAAATATTCTTCATATCGTACAAGTAAATATTTTTGCCGCCTTTACCTCCCCCCCCCCCAAGTTTGTCCATAGGCAATCGTTAATACATCATAGCTGGATATTGGGTATATCTATTAGAAGTCCAACATAAAATAGATTTCTCTATTAGAAATTTGAGGTGTGATCTCTCTAATGAGTAAATAACATCCATAATATACAGGTATCTGTATATATGTAGCATAGTTATAATAATTAAACTTCCAGAAGATCTTAAAGATCCAGAATATCCCAAAAATGGCTATCTATTTCATATTCAAAATATCCAAAGATCAGAAATTGATACTTATTTCATATCCAGAACTTCTTAGATATCTATTTCTGGGCTATCTTGGATTATTGTCATGTTCAGAATGATCCATAACAGCTGGAAAATAAATTTTACGTAGCTCAATGGTACAAGTAATATCTGACCCCATGCATTTTTAGATTCTTGCTTTCATTCCAGTGAGTGAAATGTGGACTGTTGACACAAAACATACAGTATTTAAAATAACAGCCTATTCTGAAATTAAACAGATTAAGAAGGAGTACAGAGTTTCATTTTAATAATCAGATGATGGCATCACTAAAAGGTACCCCCAAGAGTTCCACATGGTTACTAAAACAAACCTCCATAACCTCTAGATCTATTTAGTTACAGAATTCGTTAACAGTTTATGTTTTGTTTGGTTAGTCAAAACGTAACAGGAATAGAAGAGAAAGTTTCAAAATGCTTGGAGGTGATCTGTATAGCCATTGAGCTATGTAAAATCCATCAGCAGGAGATTTATAAGAATTTTCTTTGTCTGCAGTACTATAACTTCATTTGAGGTAATCTGTGATCAAACAAGAATAGAAATAAGAGTTTCGGACATCCACATTACTCAACAGTGTGCAGAAATATTTGATATGTTCAATGTTACCTTTTCACCTGCTGAAATAAAAAATCCCTGAAAGCTTATTTTTTACCTATGGTACATTTCAGAACAACTTTCACTTACAACAGTATTAACAAAACAATAAAAATAGTTCATGATAAGATATTTATATAAAATCAAAAGAATACTAATAATTTTGATTTTTAAATAGGTTTTATTTTAAGCATAATTTATTCAAACTTTCTTTTCAACTTTATTACAATTAACAAGTCTTTTTTTTTTAATTTTAAATAAATAAGAAATGAACAGGATTGAATTGTTATCGAAAAGAAATTATTTGAAATTAAATTTCAGTCATTTATACGAACAAATACAAGAATTATGAAACACGAAAATAAGTTAAAAGAGCAATAGCTATCCTTTAATTGAAAAAAAAAAAAAATTAAATAAATAAACTAATTGTTGGGTAAATCAAAAATATAAATATATCTGCTGATAACCTCTGTTAATGTACATATCATGTTTGGAAATTTAAGAGAATACCTATTTTTCTATTCTTTCCCCTCCCCCCAGAAAAAGGAATAAAATATTTCTAAAATGGAAACTACTTTATATTGATTGATTTCTTTTTTTGTGAAAAGGGGTAAAGAAATATTTTTGTGCAGGCCAATACATAAATAATATAAATCAAAACCAATTATTTCATAATTCCCCAACAATGCTCATTTTGTTGAATACACCCAACATTTTTGTCTTGTCCAAAAACCATTATTTAAGGTTTAGAGGCATGAGCAAGAATACAGGTTAGAATCCTTAAAAAGTTCACCACCCAAGTCAGCCCCCCCAAGAAGACACCCCTCTTGTAGACTTGCCATAACGCAAAGAAATAATTGAAGTTTAGAGCATGAGGGTGAACCATATTAACCTCCATAGATAATGTCTGGGTGAGGGGGGAGGGTGGTGATTCAAAGAAAAAGATTTTTTTTTTTCACCTCTTAAAAAACCAAATTCCTCTTCTGAACATAATTTATACATACTTCAAAATAAAAGCCATTTCTTAATTTTTTAATATATATACACATTCATTTCTTTATTTATTTTTAAGTGTGATTTTATTTATTTCAATTTCACTTTTACAGCAAAATAGCTACAAATTACTTAATCTTTTAAAAACTTCGAATTGCAAAAATAATTCTTTTAATATAGATTTTATGCAAGAATTATTATACTATTGAAAACAGATTTAGAACAATAAATGAAAGTAAAGCCAGAAAAACTCATTAGTATGTTAGAACAAAGTTCAATTAATACGAGGGCCAAAAAAAAGAAAGAAAAAACAGTTAATAAAAATATATAAGCAAAGTCTTAATAAAAACACGAGTAATGGAACTTCCAAGTCCAGAGTAGTCTTCAGCCTAGCAAATTTTAGTTTACGATGCATTCTAAATGAAAAAAAAAAAATTTAAACTATTACAGAACTGCAGAAGTAAAAAATAGCCTACGAATTGAAAAAAGTGGAAGATATCTCTTATTGAGACTCATGCAGGTTTGAATGAATTATAAAAGCAATGGCAGTGAACACACAACAAATTATTACAAATTTGGTTTAATTGTATTACATTGTTACATTTATATAAAATACAATCACTGGATTCAATATGAGTACTTCAATACTATTTCACATTCAGGGATTCTTCTAACAGCATCTGGAAGATAAAAATTATGACTTCAACAAGTAATTACAGAATTAAAAGTTAAAACATAACTGCTATTCTATCCTAATAAAAAAAGGGTACCCTCCCCCCTCCCCATAATTTGAATAAGACTGAAGAAAGGCTCAAAATCAGAAAGAGTTGGCAGCTAGAATATACTAGAGCATAAACTAGATCTATGTTAAATACATACAAAATAAAATTAGTTAAAATTAGTTTTGTGTGTACATGGATTAGTGTCAAATTTAAATCTCCAACTAAAGCACAGCTTAACACTTTCAACTAGGTGATGAATTTACAGAGGAATAAGTCAGCAGATCTTTTCATTTGATTCAGAAAACATTTTGTTTATAGTTTCACTAAAATCGGAGGATAACTTTATAATAAAAAGTCTGCAAATCTACATACATTTTGGAACACCTTTAGGAGCAGGTTAAATACAATTTTGGAACAGCACAAAAGCATACCGAAAAATGGTAATAATAAATACTTTCTTATTACCATTTTTCATATTACCATATTTATGTATGGTAATAATAAATACTTTCAAGTAACATTTACATATACTGTAACCTTCTGAGTAAGAGAGGGAAGGGAAACAGGGTTCCTACTGTTAAAATTGTACAAATTATGAATAAATGAATAAAATAAAGATGTAGAATTTAAGCTGCCTTTTACATTTTAATTTTGCCACTGAACATAAAAGCAAATGGAAAAAAAACTGCAATAAAACCTAAATATAGCAGCTCAAAAAAAAAATAAATAAATAAATAAATAAATAAAAAAATATTTTTTTACCTGCAAAAAATAAAAGAAAAAAAACTTTAATTTTACAGATAAGAAATGCTTGTTCTGTTTTATAAAATAATCTGTTCTCTATGTTCTATTAATATTAGAATATACTGATATGCAAAGTGATTGAGAGCACAAAATACTTTAATAAAAGTAAGGAACACATTGTAGGATTTACTTCACAAAATTTTATTTTGTGAGGTAAATCCTCTGAGGTAACACAAAAAAGAATAATTGGGGACAGTATTGAAGCGAAAATCCCATATCAAAGCAATTTGGAATAAAATTATCCCTGAATCACAGTAATCTGTGCGTAATAACAAACATCAAACTAATAGTGACAAAATAAATATTAAACACATAACTTACTATTGGTGAGTTAAATTTGCAAATTATTACAATCAATTAAAAAATAGAAAATATTCAGGACTTGTAATATATTTTAGGTACATCAAAAATTGAGTAAAAAATAAAGTGATAACTTTGCAATAAAAACTTTTCATGCACAGCAAGTAAAATATCATCAAATAACAACATTCTTAGCAAAGATCACATCTATATGTGGAAGATAAACAAAAGAAATAAATAATTAAACGGAAGTTTGAAAATACTTTTCATATCCAGTCTGGTAAATTACAAGGATTCAATGCTCAGAAGTGTAGCTAGAGGGGGACATTTGTCCCAGGGCATAGGATCCAAAAGGCACCAATTTGTATATAAAACTTTTTCCAGCGCATTTTGGTAAACAGGAAGTGATGCAAATTTGTTCTCGGGCACTGAAAATTCTTGCTACACCTCTGAGTACTGACCCCAATTAATAACCTAGATCTTCTTGAAGTCAGTTAAAAACTAGACTAAAGATATTTTTGAGTAATATTCAAATATACATATGACAACATGTGAACACTGACAAGGTTATTGCACTTTGTTAATACTGCAGGCTTAAAAAATCTGAATTTACTAAGGAAGTAAAGTTTACATTTACATATTGTATTAGTAAAATTAAAAAATAATATATTTCATCTGTTTTTACCACTAATGGTGGTACATGTAATATGGTGTCAAAACTGGTAGGCTAGTTTTCGATTTGGTTTGTACCAAAGTACAGATATGAGATTAACAAAAAAGGAAAGAAAGTCTGAAAGAATGTCCAAACAACTTTTGAGCAATTATACTTATGAATTTCAAGAGCAATAAATATTTTAATTTTTATTGATACTAAATCTATCTTACTTATATACAATTTTGCCTTACTGAAAAATCAGAAAATTTTTGAAAAAAATGAAAAAACTGAATTTTTTATAAACATTGAAAAAGGTCTGAATATTAAACTAAATTCTTAAATCTCATCTCTGAAAGTAGCATTTTACAGTTTACATTTTAAACAACAACAGCAGTGACAACATTAATAATAATAATAATAATAAAAGTTACAGGAGTTTCAAGGTTTTACTTACAACA
This sequence comes from Cheiracanthium punctorium, assembly GCA_038373885.1. Taxonomy (NCBI): domain Eukaryota; kingdom Metazoa; phylum Arthropoda; class Arachnida; order Araneae; family Cheiracanthiidae; genus Cheiracanthium; species Cheiracanthium punctorium. Next base: position 1,334,538 of record JAWZYV010015503.1, read on the forward strand.
TATTTTTAAGAGGTAGTGAAGGGTGCAGAGTAAAAAAATTAATCTGAAGGGACTAAAAATTGATTTTTATACTTTATTTCATTGTTACTTCATAAAATGTTGCAAATAAGACTTGATTTTGCAAGCAATTTATTAACTTGGTGTCAAATATGCAACTTGACATAAAAAATTTACATATAATAGAGATTAAATAAATGACAGAATATAGCATAACATAAAATGATATACTAAAGAGTTGCCTGGGTCAAATGCTTTAATAAAGAATACCACATTGAATTTTACTGTATAAATATTTATTGTTTTACTCATTGATGTAACTTTACCAAAAGTTATACTTTTTTTTCTTTTAAGAACAGCCCTAATAACTTTCTCAATTTACATGAAATTTATAAAATTTAATACATAGTCACTAACTGCCCCAAAGTAACATCACTTTAGGGAAAAAAAACTAAAAAAAAAAACATATAAATCAATTTGGAAAATAAGAAAAAAATAAACTAAACAAAAAAGTAAACATCTCAAAAAAAAAAAAAAAAAAAAGTTATTGACAATTATGAAATTATGCGATACAAGCTTTGAAAAAATTAGACCGCAGAGATCAAAAGTATGCAGACTTTGAACTAGTAATTAAGAACATTTAAAGAATAAATAAACAAATAAAACAAAAATATGAATACCACTTATAATGCCAATAGTTTCTTCTCTTTTACAGCATGCCACTGACAAAAATTCAATGGTTTTCCACAGGACCAGTTCAGAGTACTAGAAAATAAAAAGATAATAAAGTGATAAACAGCCAAAATCAATCAGTTTTTCTTGTAAAATATTTTATTCATCACTTGGCTCTGCAAGCTTTAAAGACAGGCTTCTCAAAAACTCGGTATAATTCAGAATGATTCTTCATAGACAGCATGATGAACTTTTATAGAACAACAAAACTGCAGGTCTTATCCCATTTTTAGGGAGAAATTCACGAAAGTGGAAACTGTATCTGATGGCTAATTCTCCCTCTATTTTGGACAATACAATATGTTATAAATTTTTCTCTGAGTATTTCACTTCTATAAATTAACCATTTGTATTGCCATAAATACAGCTTGTGAAGAGAAATTCTGAATTTTCAAATTTCTGACATAGTTGAATTCTTTTAAAACCTGTTCAGAAATTGCATTATTTCTTGTAAAAAAAAAAAATAATAACTTGATTGAAACATTTTGTTTCTACTCAGTGAGACACTTAATGAAACACAATTTTTGTGAGAAATCTACTACCCATCTGATTCAGTGCTTAAGATATACATTCTTCTAAAATGGGATGCTTTGCAATGCAAATAATAATAATAATATAAAATTCACACAGACATGTGTATAAGGAACATTTATAACATATGATATGAATATAAAATTAACTCCCAAATTTAAAAATACACTGAAACAGTAAATAATTAAAAATAAATACATACTTATATCTAAAGACATCCAAAGTAGTATTCACCCTTATCAAAGGTTCTTGAAAAATCACCCAGTCATCGCTGTTATTAACTCTCCTATATTTCAAGAAAATGAGTATTCAGTACATAAAAAACATTCTAAAAGTTTCGTTTTCTAAAGCAACCAATTTATATGAATATTCATTTATTATCAATTTATATATATTTAATTATGACCACCCAAGGTAGGAGTCTTCAGTTAAAATTTACATTTAAACATTATCACAAGAACAAATGATTCGGTGGTAGATCGAGGGGTAATGGGATGAGTGGCTATAGGGCTTCAGTCCCCCCCCCCCCAATCTCAAATCCAGGCAGCAATTACGACATAAAGTCGCTTGAGTCAGAAGTATGGGTCTAAATGGGGGCCCCCTTACATTTTGTTTCTTCACCGACTCTGACAATTGTCTTTCTGTATTTTCCACAGTATTTACCCGCTTGCCCATGATAATCAGGGAACAATCATATTACATTAAATTTTTCAGTAATATTTGACTTATTTATTAAGATATATTTTTCAGTATGATGTAGATATATTTTTCAGAATGTATATGAATGCATTTAAAATTATTTCAGATTTTAAATGCAAAAATAATGTGTAACAGATAAAGTGATAATTCGCAAGTAATAATATATTAAGATGCTAACATATCAAAAATATATACTTGTGCAATATATATGAGGAATATTTGAAATATACACCCAATATTGTGGATACATTTTAAATAAATTTAATTTAAATTCATTAAGATTGACAATATAATGGGTAAATATTAATTTGCTACAATTTACATTAGTATTTATTTCCAATTTAATGATAATATTGAATAATTAAGTATATGAACATGAAAAAATAAAAATACTATAAAAATTAATTACTTGTCAATATTAGGAATACATTAGAAATATTACCAATGTTTACCTAATATTGTGGATACATTTTAAATACATTTGGGCTAAATATCAACTTGCTGCTATGTAAAAATACTGGTTTGGGTTTTCAATGTTTTACAATCCTGTGAGGTGCTATTTGAAAGTTTATTGGTAATGGAACTACTTCAGAACTACTTCCAAAATATAGGCAATATTGCAGATACATTTCATTTAAATTCAGTAGAAAAAGGATTAAAATTATTTTGAATTTTTAAGTAAATTTTACCAATATCATAAATTTATTTACCCTTAATGATACCCAGTAGAAGACCCAAACTCTGAAATCCATGCTGTCTGCTTTCTCAACAATGTCAATAAATAATGAAATCTGTTCTGCTACCTGCAAGTTCAGAAAACCACAGAATAATATTAAATACTTGAAAAATATAACATTAATGATATGGGCACCCATAAGGGGGGGGGGCTCAAGGTAGGGAACTTGCTCCCCCCCTAGGAGAGGAGAGCAGGGGCAGGGACATACCCCCAAAAAAATTCTGGGAGGGTCCAAAAATTTCGGAGGGGGTCCAAACGATGAAAAAGGCAGAAATTTTCACAAAAAGACTTCACCATTATTGCTTTGTTAATAAAAACTGAAATTTCGGAGGTGTTACAGACCCCCACCCCCCTTCCTGGGTACGTCCTTGGCCAGAGGGTGACTGGTGGGGCTTCAGCCACCCTCGAAATAAGTAAACATAAGAAATGGAGAAAATTACATATTCGTGGGTAACTTTGAAAGTTCAGCTTGAAATTGTTAAGGTTTAGATACGTCCCAAGCCAAACTCACTCCACCCCCCCCCCCACTTAAGTATGTTTTTTCAATCTGCAAAGATATGTTCTGATTAAATGAATTTAAAATGAAATATGCTAGATAAATTTTAAGTTTATGAACATTTCCTATGCAATATGTGAAATAACCTTTATTAAAAATGAAGTCTTAAAAAAATGCAACTCAAAGCATGGCTTTTTCCATAACATTACAGAAATAATTCAGCAACCAAAATTAATTGAATGTCAACAATATTATTTGAATTGTCTTAGACTGAACAAGTGTAAAGTAAGCTTTATTTAAGGGGAATAGATGAAGTGAATATTATCAAATACAATGAAGAACCGTTCTGATTATACCATCTTTAAAATAAAACAAACTACATTAAAATCGGCTCATCCATTTGGGATCTATTTTGCCACACACACATCCAACTTTTAGAAAAAAAAAACAGGCATTTAGTATCTTAGAATGAAAATTTAATAAACTAAATTCATATTCTGAAAAAATTTAAGGACCCTTTAAAATGGGGTGTCTGGGGCATGTGCCCTCCTTGCTCCTGTGATAATCATGGTCTTATCATCACAGGATTTTCAGTAGTATTTGACTTAATTATTAAAATATATTTTTCAGCAATTTGTACATAAATGCACCTAAAATTATTTATCAGATTTTAAATTTTGAAATAATGTACAGTAGATAAACAGTCTTAATTCACCATTACTGTGACATTAAGATGCTGACACATTAAAAATATTTGTTAGTACAATATGAGGGAAATTTATAATATACACACAATACTGTGTGGATACATTTTAAATATATTTAATTTAATTCATTAACATGGACAATATAATGGATAAATGTTGCTAATTTTTACCAATATTAGTTTTTATTTCCAATATAATAACAATGTGAAGGATTGAGTATATTAGCATTAGAAAAATAATAAAATGGTATAAAAATATTTTTAAAAATTACTTGTCAATATTAAGAATACATTATAAATATTTCGAATTTTTACTTAATATTGTGAACACATTGTAAAGATATTTGGGCTAACTACTAACTTGCTACTATTAAAAACTTTATCAGTAATGGAATTACTTCAGAAACATTTCCAGTATATAGCCAATATTATGGATATATTTCATATGTTAATTAAATTCAATAGAAAAAAATTAGCATTATTTTGAATTGGTATCTAGGCTAAAAGGTAAGTTTTACCAATTTGAGAATTTTATTTACCAATATTGATACACAACAGAAGACATAAAATCTACCATACCAAAATCTGCAAGGCTCTAAAATTAATACTGTATTACTAAATTTAATATTGTAACACTTACCTTTATTACCAGTAATATTAAACTTATCCGTTACTATACTATTGAATTATCCTTAAACAGTATACAAACTTTTCAATTCCAAAAATCTCGCATTTAACACCAAAAACAATAACTTTTTTTCCGCGTTGAATCAGTTTACCAGCACAATATCCCTTGTGTTTTTCGTACTACTAATGAAAGCTCACACATTCTGAATCACCTGCTACTTTCAGCTGGTTTCCCTGATTTAAAAGTGGACTTTCCTGAGGCCATCTGGGGTGTTCGATCGTAAATTATCCACTTTACCATATGAGAGAGAGGTTTGTGTATGTGTAAAAAGTGGAGAGGGAAATATTACACCACAACAACAGAGCGATTATTTTGATCTAACAACGTATATATGTATATTCTAAGCGTGAATCTGTGCTAGAATGTGCAATAAGATAAAATGATGCACATAGACATATTGAAATTTAATCACAAAATATGTTTTTCCCATGTTTATAATTTATTTCAATATAAATTGCATACAATATATAATTGATCATTATTTTCTGCTTTTGATTTAAAATTTTGTTTATACTATTTGCAACAGGCGCGTATCCTTCCTAAAAATCTGACCCTTTACTTAGTTTAAAATTTGATACTGAGGCTACAGTTGAAACAGCTTGCTTACAATTTGATACACAGGTTAGAGCCCTCTCCACCCCCGAAATAAAATCCTGACTGCACCACCGATTTACAAACACGCATCAAAACATGCTCAAATATTATATACAGAAACAAAAAACGAATGCAAGATTTCAGCTATATAAGCATAAATAACATACTACGATCAAGTATAGAGACGGATCCAAAGATCAATTTCTCGGAAGGGTATAAAATTAAAAGAAGCAGGCTTGTTTAAGTCTTAAAAACAAAATGTATAGTAAAGCAAAATGTTAACCCTAACCAAAGCAATGTCTGTCGGAAGAGCTGGAGTCCTAATGGATCCGACACTGAATCAATATCTTATATGTTGAGAATTATCAAATTTTAAATAACATTTACAATAATTGAAAAGTTATAAGGTTTTACTTACTTGTGTTAGCTAAAAGTATTCCATTACTTGTATGCAGTTGGTACTTCGCAACTGCAGTCCAATTCCAATATGGCGTCGTTTGGGTATGGAAGCAACGCACTCACTCCTGCTGAAGTGGGGAATCATGGGAAATGTGGTGACTCTCTCGCTAGAGTGAGCAGATAGCGCCTTCACCCTTACTCTAAGAGTGACATTGTCTCACTCTTGCAGTTAGGGTGACAGAATCCTATCGATGAAGAGTCATAATGCAGTTTTCTCACTCTTATCTCACTCTATCTGGGATCATTTGCCGGTGACTTTTTGTAAGAGTGACAATGTCACTCTAAATTTTTAAGAGAGATCTCTAGATCTGTGGCACGCGATGAACGTTTCGATCGTCCGCCCTCTTGCGGGTCGTTAAGTCGAGAGCGATGGCAACGGCTGCCCTTTTTTCAGCATTCGGCAATCTATGCAGCTGCTCTCGCATTCTTCCATTTTTCGGCAGATGTCAGTGCTGTTAAAAAGAATCGTGACCCTTTTTTGACGGGAAAGGACGTGCTAAAATGTAAAGGATTCTCGAGGAGCTCTGTCACCCGCAACTATTTTTATAGAAATCAAATCTAATCTTCGTGACTGGCAACAGTCAAAAGGTATGAGTGTGGTGTTCCCAGAGTGAGAACACTGCGCTTTAAAGGGTTAAACGAATGCTGCCATTTCTGGTATGCAGTGCTTTCTAACCAACAGGATGCAATGTAGAGATGAATCATTAGAGAGTTTTTTGCATAGCGATTTCACTCACGCTAACGCTTACGTTAAATGCCATTGGACAGTACAGCGCATGCGCACGAATAAATTTCGAAACCTGATTGGTCAAAGAACTCCGAATAGCAGAGAGCGTTAGCGTTAACGTTAGAAGAAACGGTATGTAAAAACCCCCTATTATCACCTTTCCTCTTCTGTCAGCCTTTTTGTATCACTTAGAAAATCCATGATCAGGTCGGATTGGTATTAAACTGCTGCTGGAGATATTTGACATCAGTTTGCTAATTACGAGTGCTTATGATGAAAAAAGTTGCCACCTAACTAAATGACTTTGACAGAGGCCTAAATGTAATGAGCCAATGGCTTAGAGTAGAAATATATTCGACAATATACGGCTTAATAGGAGTTCGCGGATTATGATTGTGGAATTCAATGATTGTGGAATGTTATTCAATGGCTGTGAAATCAGTAGAAGATGCAAAATTGTATAACATCTGCGAGTCGTCTAAAGAAGAAGCCCCAGGCTGTCTCAATTGGTGAAGCAAAACTAATCCATAGCCAGTTTTTTTTTAACTGACGGTCAAATGCAGGCCTGGTCTTAGTAAAATTGTATAGGAGCACACAGTTCAGTAAACTCTGTTCAGTATGAAAATATGCAGCAGACCTTTCTCTTACATAACCAAAGCTTCCTCTGTTAATCAAGCATCATCACTTTTTACGATAAGCTCTGGAAGATCTCCATTGGACCTCGGAACTATGAGCGACGATTGTTTCTGAAGGATTTCTAGTTCATCGCGTAAATGGCTATGTCGATATGACGTTTTTAGGCTGACACTTGCTCAATCTATCTATGTTATAAGTGTCAGGAGTTAACAATTAAGTCATTATCCTTTTGACTTCCAAAAGTTTCTGAACGCTACATTTTAAACTTAAATTCAGAGAACGTGTCAATAAGGCATTTGTTTATAGAGTTCAGAATACTCTTAATAAGACCTCAGCCATATTAAAGTCAGAATGCAGTTCAAAAAAAAATATAAATTTGCAGGAAGACAGCAAACGATGGGACTGTGAGAAATTTAGCGTCACCCAAGATGCACCACGAAGAGGCCTGTCCAATAGTTGCTCTGTACAAGTACCGTACTATATACCCAATAGTTTGGTCAGTACAAGTACTATAGGTCATAAACAAACCGGTAGTGGCAGTATTGTGGTTTAGAGGACGTTCCTAAGAAAGTTGATAGTGGAAGAACGCACTGTACATTGCCAAGTTCTATCTCACAATGCGGTGTCCTCTCCAACAGAAATAGATTCTTCTCTCGGGATAACGCTCTATTTCAAGGCTAAAACTATGATGCAGTGGTTCAAGTATCATGCTAATGATATCCAGTCGACGTCCTGTCTGCTTTACTCACCGAACTTAACCCTGAAAAACGCATTTAGGGTCTCATTAAACAGGCGCAAAATTTAAACACCGCTAAATTGGGAGTATCTAGACATTGCATGACGCATTGTAAATAGCCTGAGTAATTTATTTGCAGTTATCTTTCAAGGATTCGTTGCACCAGTATGCATTAGAGATGAGTTCGGGCTCATTTTTTGTAGCCCGAGCCCGAAGACTTTTAATCCGAGCCCGCCCGAGCCCGAAATTTCAGTTAAAGATAAATAAAATTCCATAAAATTCAAAGGAGCAATTCTTTGATAGAATACAATGAATTTTGCCGTTTGTGCAAATTAAAGACAAATATACTTGCAAATTTTTAAATGCACTTTCCATTCTTTATACTATCTAGGTTTATGAAATAATGTCCGATTTCATGACTAACTAAGCAATATAAGCCGCCGTTCTGAAATACCCAAAGAGCTTCACGCGCCTTCTAGGCACCCGTGCCGCTATTTTTTTTAAGTACTTTTATTTTCCATATGAATCACTTTTTAAAAATATGTTTCAAAGAGTATGTTCAATAAAATAGAAATTTTTCACGAGCCCGAACGCAGTTGTGAATTACAGAGCCCGAGCCCTGTTCGGGCCCGGGCTCGGGCTGAGCCCGTCTCATCTGTAGTATGCATAAGCGTGCTGATTTGCCGTCTAAAGGCCGGGCTAACGCGATGTTATAGTTGGAGGGTCATAATCGTTTGTTTGCAGAACATATTTTTAGGTATTTCTTCAATTGCATGAGGTATACATAGTGAAGCACCGTTTATACGTTCTTCAAGGGACTAGTGGGGAAAACGTTTAAATGAGAAAAACGCATAAACGAAATTCTCAAAAGTACGTACATTTCCGTAATAAACAACAATAAAAAATCTGGAGTGACTCCACTGGGCTTTCCGAACACTTACGATTAAGATCATTACCAAGCATCTAAATAATATTTTAATCGATGAATAATTCAAACATATATCCCAAATTGAACTTCAATCGAATGCGCCGTTTAAACGCTAGCGCATTTTCAAGAATCCCTCCCTCAGAGGCCATAATGTAAAAGAAATCTTTGTCGTAGCCATATAGAAACACTAACAGCCCTATATGCACCCAAACCAATACCGGTCTTGCGACGGTGGTTTATAACCTGTATACCCAATTTGAGCTTAATCGAATGCCCCTTTTAGCAGCTATCGTGTTCACTCACACACATACATCTCGTAAAAATAGCATAAATGAATTTAGAAGACCTCAAAACGTGTCAATACAGGAAAACCTCGAAGTCGTTTCATTATTACATTTTTTTCATTATTACAATACTTTATCTTACATGGTACATGTTCGGAAAGTAAAAATCAGATTTCAATTAAAGTACTGCATCTGATATTACTACATGAAAACAAAATGCACCAATAGTTATGTAATAGTATAACAGTTTATTCTGAATTTAATGTACAGCTAGTACTTGTAGTCATATTCATTCCGTGTGTACAAAATATTTTGTAATTTTCGGCTGTATGGCTGTTTGGTAATGCGCAGAAAAAAAATTCATCGTACACAGTTAAAAGTGCCTGTTTAAGATTATCATTTAAATCGCCGGAAATTTGGTATTCTTCCATAAATTTAGAACTGTCAAAGCTTGTTGAAAACTTGCATCACATATTTTCTCTCCTCTTCAGTTCTTTAAAAAAAAAAAACAATAAGTGAAATTATTTAACGCTAAAATCCTCCTCATTACTGTAGTTAAAATTCTCCCATATTATTATTACAATCAGCAAAGCTTCCGTTTTCTTTCAGTTTGTTTGCTATGCATTTGTTCTAAATCAGTAACCTGTTAGCATTTTGCACGAATTATACATGGGATTGTCAACGAGTAGCTCTTAGTAAAATGTATAAGAATATTTGTCCCCCCCCCCCCATCATTAGAACATGTAATGATGGGGGTATTCTGTACATGAGTTAAAAGAACTTATGTACAGAAAAAAAATATGCGCTAAAAATTTGGAACCAACCCGTATTCTTTTTAAAAATATTACGAAACAAAGACATAAAATTCTTATGAAGACTTGACATGGGATGCATACGAGCCATATTTTAGGCTGACGGATTTTATTTATTTTTTTTTTTTTTTTTGGGTAAAGAGACGTACATTACTTCAATATGCCATTGAAATGCATCATTTTCTTAAAATTTCTTCCTTTACACTTGACTGTGCATTATATATATATATATATTTCAGAAAAACTTTAAAACTTTTTTTTGTTTTCTAATTATTTAAATATACAATGTATAAAAATTAATATAACAATTTGTATGGAATTGCTCAATTTTATTTACGTGGTTTTCAGGCACTGTTTTTGCAATTCGTCTGTTAGGACCAGCTGTAGGATTTTTGCTGTCTTCAGTATGCCTCCATTTTTACGAGGACCCGTTTTGTAAGTAATATTGACTTTTTTTCCCCCCTCAAAATAACCTTAATCATTTTAATATGAAAATTCATGAGTAAAGTTCTTTCTCTGAAAACCACAATTTTTTAAAAGGGAAAATTCGAATAGTAAAATTGAAACAATATTTTCCAGTTATTGTAGATATCATATAAACATATCGTGAGCATAAATGTCTTTTCAACATTGAAAAAAAGTATAAAACACTATTTAATAAAATGAATTAGAGTTACTTGTAATTTCAAAGTATTCGTTGTTACTTCAAATGAGTTAAAGCTACTTCTCTTATTTATAGTTTAAATTAGTAATAACTTTGATACTATTTTGAACAACTGCGTGTAACTTAGTTTTATCAAATCCATTTTATTTTTACCAAGACTTTGTTGATGGTTGAAAAACAGAAGCTTTTTATATGTCAATTGTATTTTTAAAAAATTTCTCCAGTACTTACACCTGTTTTTCAAAGAAACTTCGTATAACTTCTATTAACACTGATATAGGGTGTTCAAAAATTGACGCAAGATTTTAATTAAATAGGAAACAGTCTTCCTTTCAATTGTATTTGTCTTAAATTGAAATATAAAGTGCATACGATAAGGTTATGTATGGGATAGCACATCTAGCAAATGACCTCCAGGGCTTTGCTAGCACATGCGCATTGTTTTGTCGATTTTTTTTTCCCCAATGGCAGGGGCCAAATACAAAGAGGTAAAACCAAAATTCAAACAGAGGTAAAACCAAAATTCAGAGGTAAAACCAAACCTCGAAGTCGAATTTTTTCATTATTACAATACTTTATCTTACATGGTACATGTTCGGAAAGTAAAAATCAGATTTCAATTAAAGTACTGCATCTGATAGTACTACATGAAAACAAAATACACCAATAGTTATGTAATAGTATAACAGTTTATTAAGATAAAATACAAATAGGATAACCGAAGGTTATCTCCCCAAAAGTCCTCTAGCCCCCCCAATATCGTGAAGAGTCCGTAGCACCATGGAGGGCTCCACAGGTACGCAGATGGTATTTGTCCATAGGCTCATTTCTGTCGCACAGAGGGCAGGCAGCCTCGGGACGAATGTCGATGCGATGAAGGTGGGCGGTAAGGCTATCATGCCCGGTAAAAAGACGAAAAGCAACCACTGCCTCTCGTCTAGGTTTGTCAGGAATGTCCGCTAGGGAGTTATTACTTCCATATTTAGCTACAACTCTAGATAGAAGCTTTTCACGATATGTCAACCGAATGATTTGCTTAATAAGTAATTTGGAGCTGTGTAAAGATTTCTCGTTTTGCACAGTGTGTCAGTGCTGCTCCCTCTGTGGCAAGAAAATCCACCTGCTCATTGCCATATTTTGTCGAAATTTCCCATGACCATTTTGCATAAACGTGTCTGAATTTCATTGATGCAGCATTGAATCCTCCGCTCATCCCGTAGGATGTGGACTTAGACATTCGACTTCAAATAAACCCACAGAAAGAAATCCAATGGTGTTAAATCACATGATCTTTCTCATCAATCATTTTCAAAATCCTCATAAATCAAGCTTACAGTATATTTGAAATCGTGTTCAACAATGAAAACGCGTTGTTTGTTCGTATGTTGGTACATTTTTACTAATCCGAAACTGTCAGATGTCAAATTGTTTTCTTTATTATTTGAAAACAAAATTTTGAATTTTTATCGCAGTTTTCCAGTTATTTATGGGCCCCTCCCTTCAAATTCTGAGGAAAAGCTCAAGCTTCCCAAGCTTTTTTCGGTATTCAGCCCCTGCGGACCGCAACGGGTGACACCAAAAAAAAAAAAAAAAAAAAAAAAAAAAACAATGCTGGTTTTAAAGTTTTCAATTTATTTGGAAAAAGAGCTGATTTGATGATGAAAAATACTTCCGAGATTAGAAATAAGAATAAATATGATGAAAGACAAGTGTTCTGTGCACCAGTAGAAATAAAATGTGTTATTTCAACTCAACTTTTTTGACATTTGAAAATTTTCAACATTTTCCTCATGAAACAAGAATATAGCAGGTTTTTCTCAACTTATGTGTTAAAATTTCATCTGTATTTTGTTACACTTTTAAGCACCGGTGTCACTAGGAATACTTTCTATAGCTGGGGGGGGCAGTGGATCTTAGACAAGGGGCTCGAATGAGGTGCTTGATTAAACTGGGGGTGCAATAAAGATGACACACGGCCTTGCTCAAGCCAGAGTAGTAATGTACAGCAATGCAGAGGCCGTACATTACTACTCTGTGTACTCAATAAAACATCTTGTTCTCTTTAGAAATCGGTAGTTATTATTTGTGCGAGATCTCCGAAGTGAAAGAAGGTATTGCTAGCGCTTCTACTCGAGCCTCTTCAGGCAAGAAGTTTCAGAAGAGGAGCTTGAGAAAACTGGGCTGCAGTAAAAATTAGAACCCCTAAAATGTTGCACCCCCAATGTTGTTAACGATTTTGCTTATTGTTATGCAGAACTAACTTTAACTGACCTGTGTGAGAGGGGTGGGGGATGACACAATGCTTAGCGACGCCACTGCCTCCGGGCACTAGATTTAGTTAATTAATAAAAAAGAAAAAGTGTTTATTAATTAATTATTCTACGTACATTCTACTTTTATAATTTTCGAGGTGGGAAAAAAAAAATCTGTCGGAATAATACGTTGATAATATTTTCTTTAATTTACTACCCTTACAAAATCTTTTAAACCGAGTAGGGGGTCTAAGGGTGTTTCTAACGCTGATGGGATTTTAATTTATTGCGCAAAATTTCACAGCATTTATTCAGACAAGGCTAACTCCAGAGTCAGGAGAGGGGCTTTGGAAGGGGGTTACCCCCTCCTCCCGAACTTTCAGGCACATAAATTATTTGAAAAAAATGTATTGTAAAAACTACCACATTGAAACATAACTTTCTCCTGACTACTACCCTGATGATAAAAACGTAAAGACACAAAATCTTTTAGTCCTGTAAAGGCTGTATTGGGATGTATACTGTATTTTGGCGCCATCTTCTATAACTATTTGGAAACAAAAAGTGAACGTAAAACTGAGTAACAGATTTGGACGTTTACTGAGGCATTAATTTTTCATTAATTAAACAAACACAGACCGAATAAATCAACTTGGTGCACAGGGCAGACATTTGTTATGGGGCCCTTTTCATACATACTCATTCACATAACACCCCTAAATAAATAAATATATAAATAATAAAATAAATAAATAAGTGAACGCAGGGCCGTTGCTAAAGGTGGGGGGAAAGCATTCACCCAGAGACGGCCCGAGGGGGCCCCAGGCGAAGCGAAAGAGCGGGGCCTCTTCTCTATCATGTCTTATGAGATAGCAATAAAATATCCCAGGAGCGGGGCCTCTATAAGCGCGGGGCCTTCGGCGACCGCCTACATTCGCACCCCCCTTGGGCCGGCTCTGATTCACCCTTACACAAGCGAATTCTGTTAAACTTGGCAAAATTAGATACCTATAAAATTGGGAAGAAAATTTTACGAAAACCATACTTAGCTATTTCTGGTACTCTTGGCAAAATTGCACAAACCCAGTTGGCAAAAGTGAGAAGTTGGTAATATAATGGATAAAAAATAAATACCTTGATAAAAACCGATATTTGTCTTGGCGGTTTCTCGGCATGCCCTTCCCCCCCCCCTTCAAAAAAGTCTTAGCAATGGCCCTGAGTGTACGGAAAATTTTATCTATGTATTGTTTTTTATAAAAGGCACATATTACAGTGTATAATAATAGCTACTCATATTCCAATTTTGTTTTTCTTAAAAAACTTGTTAGTTATTCACGTATACAATGCAAGAGATTTGGCTTATACTCGAATATTTTTTGACAAGGTATACACACAACATACAATGCGTATAACGCACAGTTTTAATACAAAGGCTTTGTACTGAATTAGGTTCCCACTCCCTTTCCTCACACACAAATATATATATATATATCTACAGGGAGTCCCAAAAACACTGACCAAGGCTTTTATTCCTTAAATATTGATCATAGACATACATAATAAATTACAAAATTGCGTAAAAAAAGATACGGAATTCTGTGGTATCAGCTAATATTTTTCGGAGATAAAAATCTATGGAAATACAAAAGTTAAATTTATGTACGGCCCCTTACAAAAAGTTCCCAGACATGAATTAAACAGTGCTCAAAATTTAAGAAATTTATCTTAAAAAGGCTCAGAGACATCAAAATGAATATATCTTGACGTAAACCACATTTTACTGGTTTTTAAAGAAGTACATTGGAAGATCGCATTCAGGGTCTATGCTAAAATTACTAAATAAAATATTGATTGCATAAAAACATAATACTTTTGCAATTAATTGGTACTGAATAACCTTTACAAACTACATATCCCTGAGGCTATTTATGATGAAAGGCTGAAATTTCGTACATCATCTAATTCTTGTAGAGGGGAACGCATAATAAAATTTGAGAATTTTTTAATACGGGGCAGCATACACATTTTATTTGGTATTTATATATGTAGATTTAATCTCCAAAAAATATTAAACAATGGATAAATTTCTGTTTTTACATAGCTTTGTAATTTATCGTACGATCAATGTCTACTTATATAATACTCTAACGTATGCGGTAAGAATGTCGACGCTATTTCCACTCTGCGATTACAAAATAACAATAATGGATACACAAAAATGCAAGATCTTTCGGACTTTTTCACAGCTTTGAAATACCGAATTTATAACACTTGGCGCATTCATCGCCCATCTAAAAAGATGTCACCATGCATTGTTTCTAAAGCACATCTTTTCCATTGGCTGTTTCAACATCGGCTTGCAAGATGACATCCAAAATGTGCAGCAACCCTAACCTAAATAAATTGAATGAACGATACTGTTAAAACAAAGAAACACGATTTTCACTGAAATGAGTCCAGAAATTGAGTCATCACTGCACTGAGTATAAAGGACAGTAAGGTATAGGGCAGCGAAGCTGGCAGCCTTGGCAGCTAGTATGCTCAGAGCAATCAGTACATTATGAACTTTGCAACAAGTACTTTAATCATGACTAATGGGACAAGTGGGTGAAACTAATTAAATATGAACAACAGAAAATCTCTTACTCTCCTCTAGAAAAATTAGCTTTTCTTTTGCAATGAGCTGAAGCAAGCGTAACCCTCCTGAAACTCTCCACGGAAATCACTCATTTAGTTATGTTAAAAATGGTGCAATGAATTAATGATGCTACCTAACTTAAATTTCGTCATTGGACTTGGATTACCACAAATGTAATTGAACTCAGGAATGAATCGAAAAGTCAGCTTGAACTAATTTCTGATATTTGTTATTTTCCAGACGATCCTGGCTATGGGACGACAGATCCACGATGGATTGGCGCTTGGTGGCTGGGGTACGTTATTTTGGGAGCTCTGATAGTTATCACTTCCCTACCCATCATTTTGTTTCCCAGAAGACTTCCGCAAAAAGACAGTTTATCATTGCCATCTTCGCCAAAGTACAGAGAAAGACGTAAACCACTCTACGATCAACTCAAAGGTACGACAGTCTAAGGAAATTCTTTTGGCGCAAATTGACTCCCTGATATCTACAATTTATCTCAACTGTTTGCGCACTACGCAGAATAAAAAAAATCCCAATCACAAGAAATTTCTGAGACATTTTATTGAAACTGGCCTATGCACAGACATGTTTTAAGGCACACTTTTAATAAGTTATTATTGTAATGCATGGTACGGCACGTTTCCTATGAAAAAGATTGAAAGTTCAGTAAGTCTTTTATAAGACTCGCAAATGTAGAATCATACTTTACTCCTTTATTTGTGGTTACAGGAATAAATCTCTCAGTGAATTCCCTTTATTTATTTTAGACATTAATAATATATGAAAAAGAAATCTGAGAGTAAACATTGTTTGTAGCTATGTAGGTAGGTTTGTGACCACCGATCTTCTTGCGCGCGTCTCTCGATCGCATTGCGCCGAGACGGTTAGTCGCAGACCTACCGAATTTTGCATAGGGCTTCACTAGGACAGATCCTAACACACCATAGAGCGATTTTTTCGAAATTCGAATTAGAAACTGTTTTAGTTTATGTTTTGTCCGATTTTTAGCGATTTTTCTTGCATAATACGTAATAACGCCGGTAATTGCACTCGCAGTAAAACGATGTTTGCATCATCGGATAGAGGAAAAAATTTTCTTTTAAGAACTGTTTGCTCGGAATGTGTAACATAATTTGCATAATTTTGGGAATTTTTCAAATAAAATTAAATTTGACGCTGACTTTCGTAAAATATTTTTAAAACTGCTGCATCTTAAATTCTATCAGTCAGAACTTTTTTATATTTCGGCAAAAGACGGAGCATACAATTCGTCCCTTTTAAAAGAAGAACGGAGGAAAAATAAATTTGGTCTTAAAAACGCCAACCTGGCAACCCGAGTTTGTAGGTAATGCTGGAACCATCGTGATTTTACCGTACCTGCATGTGCACGTGCACTCCGAAGGAGGCTTACGGACGTTTCGTCATTGGTTGGATTCAGCGGCTGGATGACGTATCGAAGTGCAGGAACCAATAAGTGAACATCCGTAGGCCTCTTTGGATGATTCATCGAAGTGCACAAGCAGGCCCGGTAGAATCACGATGGCCTCCGGTAATGTTCATAGCATCATTACTTATTTTGCACATCGTATACTAGTGCAAAAATTCTAGCCGATCCCTCTAGCAGTGTAGATAACTAAGACACAGACAAGCAAACAAATAAACAAGGAAAATTTCCCCTTTATTCATAAAAATTGAATTTACTTCATAGTATTCAAAACTTACTTTTTTTTGTGTGTACAGGTTTCGGAAAAGCTGTAAAGCGTTTGGGGACAAACCCTATATTAATGTGTCATTATGTTGGCGATGTTTTAAAACTGAATGGGATCACTGGATACTTCCTGATGCTGCCTAAGTACATGGAAATGCAATTTAGGCAATCCGCTTCCCAAGCTAGTCTGTGGTCAGGTAAGATTGATGACTTTATCCATAGATTTATCAAATTTAGTTATTTTTATTATAAGAGATGGGAATCATTTTTTTATATAATTTTAAAACATTTCTATGATTTAATTTAAAATGCACTCCGAAATATTTATTATAGTAAACGTTTGAGTGCTGTAGACACACAGTTTCTTAAGCCAATAACTGCAGTTCGTGAACCTTCCAACATAAATGCATTTAAAACATGACAGATTTGTATGCACATCTTCTAGTGTTAAATGTGTTTTGTTACTGTGTTTGGAACATTTGCTTTCAGATTCGTTTGCTTTTTCCAAATTCCGCTCACAAATTCTCGTGGAATAAAGTGGACAACACACTGACAATTTTTACTAGCACAGAGAAAGAAACTTGCGTAAATACGTGTTAATATCTCTTAGAAAGACCCTCACGGAGGACAACCCCTTTGACCTAGATCTCTGGTGTAGATAACCAGACGTATTCCCAAACTCAAATCAAATGAAATCAAAGAGAGGACATTTGGAGAACCAGGGGATGAGTGGGAATTGAACCCACGACCATACGCTCATGCAGTTAGCGTAGAGGAGGACAGATCTTTCACCTCTAAGTCACCGGCTCCCCAAATGTGTTTTTAAATGTACAAATACACTTGCAGACATCAATGTTAAATTATTATTATAATTATTATTATTAATTATTATTATCATTTGTTGCATGGACCTGAAATGCAATCGGCTGCCTGTTAAAGAATTTTTTCTTTGTTCATTATCGAAGTGTAAATGCTGTATATAGTATAAAACATGTTTTTATATCCATAATTTATACTTAGGACCTGCTAGTGTAGTAGGTATGCAGATTGGAATCCTTGTTGGTGGTATAGTTATTCAGAGATTCCGTCCTCGGCCACGAGTTTTGACCGGTGGAATAGCCTTGGTGGAACTGTTCACGGTTTTTGCCTACATTGTTTGCATCTTCTTAATTTGCCCCGTGGATAATATGACAGGAACGAAGATAGCTGCCAATTCATTGTAAGTAAATATGCTTTCACACTCACTTGCTTTGCATATTATGATACTTTAATTCAACAAGTAATATAATATTTTTTTTTTTTTGTCAATTTCTACTTAGGTCAACAAATTTTTTTTAATTTTATTTAAACTTTTTATTAAACTTAATTAATTAATGAATTGATTATTAGTTAATTAATTAATACAATGCCGTTTGTGAATCAAGGGTTGATACCGTTAATGCAGTTGGTTTGTTTAGTTTTGTTTTCATTCATTTTTAATCCCGCGAACCAGATCTAAAATTAATTAATTAAATTTAATTAATGATTTAATATTTCAAAAAACTGTATTAACATCAAGTGTAATTCACTACGAGTTTAAAAAATGTATTTGAACTTGAGCGGATGAATAAAATGTATTTTATTAACGATTGAAAATTTGAACTACCCTACAAGCAATTTTGCTTGGGCCATCATCGGCCGGCTACGTGGCCGATGGTAACCCGAGCAAAATTGCTAGTAGGGTAGATATATAAATATACAGAGAGTGTGAACTAATAGTAGGAATTGAAAAAAATACAGAAGAAAATAATAAATAAAAGGATAAGAAGTCAAACACAGTATCTCAACTCAGTTATTCATGATTTAAGTTCGCCAAATTCATTATTTGTAGTTTATAACAGGCTATGTAGATCAGGATATGCATCAGGTATCCCTGAGAAGTAATCTACACGGTTAAAAGTGGTAGTTTTAAAATTTTAATGGAATGTTAAAAGTTACATGAATCTTTATATTACAAGACGCTATAATGATTTCTTTTTAAAACAAAATTCTATGGAATGATCCTATATCCCATTAAAAATGATTATGTAAAAGTTTAACATATAAAAAACAAATGATCTGCCCAATGTAGAAAAAAGAAAAGAAAATTTTATTTTCTGTAGAACTTTTGAAATTTGATGTAGATTTTCAGTTCACTGAATTTCTTCTTTTACAAATAGAAACACACCAAGCTATTAACAAAAAATACTGAAAAAACTGATGTTTAAAATATAAAATAATTAAAATTGATAGAACAATGTTGAAGTTACTTTATGTGGCAAACCGTAATTCAGGATTAAGGTGGTGGTTTGGAACGACTTGTACCCACAACATTACTTTTTTAATTTAGTTATTTAATTATTTGGGGGGGGGCGTCTTCTAATTAATGCAGTTTTAATAATCGTGTGCCTTCAAATTCTTTAATTAGTGCATTTATCGCCAGTTTGCTTATGCTCGTTTTCATCTAGCTCCTTTGTGTGCATGCGTCATGACTGGGAAGCTCACCAGCGTACGGCGATTTTTTAGGTTGGCGAGGCTTGGGGGTGTTAAAGTAGGAATCAACCAAAATTTGAATTAAATTATGTTTTCCGAGAATAAATTTTCCCAGGATTAAGCAACATTGTGCGTCTCCATGTCTTTTTTACCTCACAAATAAAGCTGTAAGACTGCAACAGTGTCGGAAATCGACTTTCACACTAAAACAAGGTTTAACCCTTTATTTACCGAATTAAGGATTGCCAAAACTATCACATTGAATCTATTTGTTTCCTCTTGTTATATTAAGGCAATGAATGATATATACTGATTAATGCAATATAAAAGAAAATAACGAAAAAATTAAGAAGCATAAGCTATACGTTGGATGACTGGCTTTATAAACAGTTAAAGAGTCTTTTTCAAAAGAGTATAGGACCCCCACATCTGAAGGCGTCAAGTAATACTTTGATGGACACACTTTTAGAAAATCTAATCCTTTAATCATAAAACAGACGTCTGAAAATTCACTAATGCTATTTTTTGGGGAGGAAGGGGCTCGACAGGATTAGAAATTGAGCAGAAAGCTGTCTATTGAAAACAATCCACTCGAGTAGAACATTTAATCGTGATGCAAGCTGATTGAATGAAGTATTGGGCAGTGATTTTTCAAAGGAATGGTTGCAATGAATAGATCTTTTTTAAACAGTTTGAATTTAACGGTACTTCTAAGTACCGTCGGTAGATAAAGGGTTAAAATGTTATACTTATGTGTTAGAACAGTTGCTACACTTAAGAGTAATAATAAAAACCAACAGGTACCGTTTTAAATTGATCTCTATAGAATAAATAAATATCGAGGCATTATCTAAGCGTATTCATTTAAACTGAAAAACAAACAAAACAAATAAACCTACATGAAATTCTTTCTTTTAGTGTGCTATATAGACGCATATTACCATTGCTATTTTTCTTTTTCTTTTTTTTTTACAAAAGGGAGAAAATTAAATTGTTTGAAAATAATTTAATGTATCTAACCATTAATTTAACAAAAACACTCAAAATAAACTGGTGTATTGTAAAACAACACTCATAAAAAGTTCTTACCAAACTATACAAGTGTTTTTATCGGAAAATTTTCCATCTTCTCCAGCAGCAGAAGTCCATGGATATTTCTATCCAAACGCGCGTATAGTTTGGAAATTGAGTCTGTATGTGTATTAGGGTGGAGCGAAAAACACTTTTTCTCGAAAATCACATTGCCTGAGTCATTAAATGGTGCAAAACTAATAAGAACAAATTGTCTCCAAATTTCAGCGCAAACTATTGCCATCTTCAGGTTCCACACCTCAAGCGAATATATTCACAGTGTCTTTTTTTAGTCTTTTATGAATTTATATTGAAATAATTACGTTTAATTAATGAATTGATTATTAATGCTCCGATACACCTGCTCTATCAAGAACAACGACTAGTTCCCGCATTGTGTCTGTCTTGGAGGTTTAGGGTATCTCATCGTCAGTCGTATTCCGGCATTTGGCTTCCTGACTAACGAGATCGCCATCATTTTCTGAGGTATATTCCATTTCCGAATCACATCCTAAGGCGACTTTTGGTTCTAAATCTAGCACTGAATCTAGATTTCCAGCTCTGACATGTGATAATAACGTATTAATAAATCACTTCAATACTGAAAACATAACTAATTATTCAATTAATTAATTAAACATTATTATTTTAATAAAAAAAAAGAAAATATATTCCCTTGAGTAGTGGAACCTGAAGATGACACTATTTTGAGCTGAAATTTGAAAACAATTTGTTCTTATCAGTTTCGCACCATTGAATGTCTTCAGGCAGTGTGAATTTTGAAATAAAGTTTTTTCGCTCCACCCTAATGTGTATCTGGACTTCCATTGCTACTAAAGAAGATCGAAATTTCTGTAATGGAAACACGTATGTACGTTGTTCAATATCTTTTATGACTTTCAATTGTTTTAACCATTAGTTTATTTGAAATGGTCACATTATTTCTTATTATTAACTAGCCGCCTCTGGCGACCAGTTGGTTCGCCATCTTAATAAATCTTGTTCGGAGAGAATCCTGTTTCTTACTGGCTTCTTTGGCACGGAAATCTCTTAGATTCTGAATGGAATTTAAAATTACGATGGTTACGAACAGGAGCTGCCCTAGGGTAAGTGTAGAGACCCCTGCTAACATAAAAAAGACGCCTCCTTTTATGCTCTACTTAGTTTTTAAGTTCGAAATGACGCCCCTTCGAAGCCGGCGCCGAGGTTACGTCTTATTTGCGACCGGGGTGAAAAACGTCGCACTTCCGCACACTTTAATTTGAGCGTAGCACTTGCGACCGCTTTTGTTCAAATGTGCAGGGTGGCTTGGGATGAGTCAGAAACTCTCACTGGAGTGGGTGGGGGGGGGCGCAGTACAATTAAAGAAAGCGTTGTAAACAGTACATGAGCATACAGGGATACATGATCATATTTATAAACTAATCTTTAAAATGATGAACCAAAAATATATGTACGTATGAAAAACTTAGACTATCTGCAATTAAGAAACATGACCAACAAAACTGTTTTTACTTCCTTGTACGTAGTATAAGGAAGTAATGTGATCCCGAAAAATTTTGGGGGCCAAATTTCGACAAAAAAAACGATTTTGACTACCTCTAAATTGAATTTAAAAAATTTTTTCGATGCATCTCATCGTAGGCTATCATGCACGATCATATTAATGCGTCTGCAACTCATTTTGACCAGCGGCGAGTCTACTGTGGCCAGTTTTTCCATGCCGTCTGTACGTACGTACGTAGGTACGTATGTATGTAACTCGCATATCTCAAAAACTATTGGTCGTAGAATGTTGAGATTTGATATTTAGGATTGTTCTATGATCTAGTTGTGCACCTCCCCTTTTGGTGGCAATCGAATGGATAGTTTATGTACAGGACCGCCCAAAAGATTCGAAATACATTACGCTCTATGGGCCGAAATTCATTAAACTCGCCTAACTCATAAGCTATTAAGCGTAGAATGTCGAAACTTCATATTTTGGATATTTGTAACATCTAGTTGTGCACCTCCCATTTTGGTTCCATTCGACTGGATAGTTTATCTACAGGACTGCCCAAAACATTCGAAATACATTACGCTCAATGGGCCGAAATTCATTAAACTCGCATATCTCAAAAACTATTAGGCGTAGAATGTTGAAACTTTATATTTAGGAACATTGTAACATCTAGTTGTGCACCTCCCCTTTCGGTTCCATTCGACTGGATAGTTTATCTACAGAATCGCCCAAAAGATTCTAAATACATTACGCTCTATGGGCCGAAATTCATCAAAGCGTTTTTTAGAGGTATTGGGCAATTTCAAACGACTCAGAAGTGATATATGCTGTAAAGAGTTAGAAAATGAATTTCTCCATTAAAAAAAGTGTCTTTATCATTTATAGTTCAGCTACAGGAACACTCAAAAGATTTCCAATACATTACGGTCAATGGCAATTTTAGGGGCATTCATCCATTTCAAGCACAATGCCGTCCTACCACATAAGTTAGGTAATGGTCCGACCACGGTCACGTGACTCCCTCAAGAACTATCCAAAAGTCGCCAAGCTTGGCGACTTTTGGTGTACGTGTGTGCATTTTTAACTCTCAAATCTCAAAAAATATTATGAAATTTCATATATAAGATTGTTGTAACATCTAGTTGTGCATCTCGATTTTTGGTTCCAATCTACTGGAGAGTTTATTTACTGAACCACCGAAAAGAATTTCAGTACTTTAATGTCTATGGACATCTTCAATATAATACAACTGTAGACGGTCATTGTTTGGTACATGCCCAAAATCTCGCCGTCTGTCCTCGGCCTTGGCGAGTTTTGGCGAAATATCGCCAAATTTGGCGATATTCAGTTATTTGGTCCATGCCCAAAGTATCGCCATTTGTTATCGTTCTTGGCGAGTTTTGGCGAAATATCGCCATATTTGGCGATAATCTGGCATTGTTTGGTTCATGCTTAAAATCTCGCCAAATGTCGTAGAAATTGACGAGTTTCGCCGAAATATCGCCAAATTAGGCGCCAAAAATTATTTCGTATTTTGTATAACTGTAAAACTTTAACCCGTAGAATTTTGAACTTTTGTATTTAGAACTATTGTAATATCTAACTGTTTTCAATATCTTTTTTGACAGCAATCGACTGAGAATTTATTTACAGGGTTTGCCAAATGACTTTAAATACATTGAGGTGTATGAATTCATTCAATTCATTGAAAGCCTGTGGTCAATGACTACTTTGGGTATCCCCAAAATCTCGCAGACTATCTCGAGTTTGTCGGCTTTTGGTGAAATATCGCCCAATAAAGTGTCAGAAGGAAATCTTTCAAATTGAACTCAGCTTGGCGATATCGAAATATTTGGCTAGAAATCGCTAAATCTTACTATTATTGATATTTTATCTCTTTCAAACAAATAAGTTTAGAGGAAGTGCGTCGAAAATATTTTTGTTCTAATAGACGTGCAAGGAAGTCATGTGTTGGACACATCAGATTTTTTTCAAAAATGTTTCACTGACATGAATCGTAATCACGACATTCAGAGGCAGTCCTTATTGAAGATGTTTTTATAGTAGTGTAAGTCTTTTTCTCTTATTTGCATTATAGTTACATTCTTTTTAAACTTGATGTAAGAAAATAGAATGCTTAAGCATGAGTTGGCTGATTTAGCTGCTATGTAAAAAAAGGTTAAATTCTATAAAATGAGTTACCGTTATTTGGCCTGGAAACAGAATGACATTTAAGATGATCTTATGAACATATACCTCCTCCCCCCCCCCCCACCCCATATTTTAGCCTATATAAACTACTGCAAATATTGTTTTTAAAATGCAAACAAACGTTTTTTTTTGGCTACAATAAAGCTTTAGTTTTTTCACTTTTACTCGAAATGTTTATTTATTAATTTACTTTTTAATGCCTTGGTACATTTTTCTAAGAATTTGTTTCAAGTAAACAGTTGAAACTTTAGAAAAAAATTTGCCTAACCTGTTTCCTTAAAAATACCTAACATTAGAGACCCAGCAAACACACACCTGCTGGCAGAGTACCTTGCCAGCGCCTTTCTGCCTTTACGTCCAGCACCGGCCCGGCACTGCAAAAAGTAACTGAATCGTACCAAAAGTAGTCGCCCGAGAAGTACCTTGCCAGAAGCCTGGGAGGGCAACGACACTCTGCTGGCATACTGCATGTGCCAGCCGTTACTCACAATAAAGGCACTGGCCCATTCAGTTTATAATGCCCAAAATGAAACGGCCGGGTGCCGGCTATTATTAAAAATAAAGGCACTAGCCTGGTATCTTAACAGTGACTACAATGTAATGGCACGGTACTGGATTAGTGCCTATTTACAGTAATGCTGCCATAATTAAAATACGAGCCAGTGCGGATTCGGGGTAGGGGGCTTATTCATCAACCCCCACCCCACCCCGAAAAAAAAAAAAAGAAAAAAAAAAATATTCAGCCTTCAGCTGAAATTAGTTTCCCCTCCGCTAAAGAGGTTTTTTGACAGAACCTTTTAATTTGTATTGGCAGCCATGTACAGGATGTATTTGCATGTAAATCAAACGGGGAGAAACCAACCGTTCTTCCAGTGGTGTCAAGTATTTTAAACAATCCGGTATTTCGGGGAATTCGAAGCCATTGCTTATAGCTAATTCTGGTATTGTCAATTTAATCAAACAATCGTAACATGTTTTGCAAAATTTGCCAATATCATCGATATCTTTGTAAAAGACTAGTTTTATAAAGTCTGTTGTCGCTCCTTTGGACAGTAAAGTTGTTTTGGAATGGGTTCTTATTGACTTTTTGAACCACAGTCGATCACAACAATAGCATTGGTGGATTGGACCATCAGCAACAGCTTCGAAAAATTTCTCAGCTAATTTACGAAATTCTAGTTCTTCACACCTTACATTTAGATCAGTATCTGTTCTTGGTCTTTTCGATGGTATATCTAGACAGAGTCGTAAACGTTTTCTGTCTTGTCTTCTGGATTTGGATTCCGCTTCTTGAGCACGAAAATCTGGATCTTCCCTTTTTCTTTGCATAAATAGACGGTTAGTTTCACGATGACTTTCTTCCGGATTAGACAACTGGCGAGGACGGCCAGCGCGGCCTTGAAAAACAGTCCCGGGTATATTCTTCTGATATTTAACGATGTAATACTGAAAGTAGAGCGTGAAATACCAAGCCTACGAGCTATTTCACACTGATCCCGCAAAAATGAAAATTTTAGAAATGCCACGACAGAACACCACCACTTGCTCCGAGGAGGGACAAAAGTTTGAACGCGACTCTGGAAACAAATCCAAGTTCTGAAAAATGAAATCGGAACCTCGGGAACTTGACAGCCAGTCGCAGACGCTCTGACAAAATCTTACAGTTTCCCCTTTTGTTTCATCTGACGTTACTTTGAAATTTTTCAAGTATCCATTATTCCAATCATGTGTCGGATCTTGGTGTGTTTCAAATTTCCGTGAGATCTGTAAGATTTTATTTACTATCAATTATCATCCACGACTTTTTTCGTCTGCCAAAAACTATTACCCTCTTTAGCGGAGGGTAAAAAAAAAAAAAAAAAAAAAAAAAAAAAAAAACCATTCCTTAAGGGTAACATTTTGAAAGATATAAAACAGCAAAAATGAAAGATAAAAAACAGCACAATCCGTTGGTCAATCGTTTGCAAATTATGTGCGTCTATCATTAGTGAATTGAGTGCAATTTTCTTACAAATTTGTAGTCGCAAAAGATTTTTTTATGAGAGAGGCGGTAACAAATTTCAGAACCAACATAAAATCATCTGTAAACAGTTTAATTTCAATACTTCAGAGTTAGAGATTTTGTAAATGAGTTATAATACTTTATGGTTGATATATATATGTGTGTATGTACTAAACAAAATCTTACAGGAAGTAATCCTAACTAACATGAAGTGAGTTTGTTTGTTTGTTTGTTTATGACGCTTTCACGCCTAAACCGTTGAATAAATTATGATGAATTTTGGTTTTAGATATAGATGGGACCCTGGAGAAGGTTATAGGCTACTTAGAATTTTAGATTTTTAATTACTTCTTTAATTATTAATTAAAAACCGTTTTTACGTTGCCATGCTTGGCGAGTTTTGCCCGTATCAAGTGATTCATGTTTTGAGCTAACAAGAATGCTATTACTTCAATAAAGAAGCGCGTGCATCTGAAAAACATTAAATAATACGGAAATTAGGCCAGTTTTATGCCAAATCTATCTATCTCTAATAATAAAAATGAATGTTCTCCAGACAAGTCTACAGAAAGCAGAGCTTAGAAAATTTGAGCATGACTGGGCCCATGACTTCGGTAAAGTGTACCTGAGGCTCGGAAATTTTAATTACTTTTCTAAATGTTAATTAAAAACCGTTTTATCGCCCGCACAAAATGATTTATGCTTTTGAAATAAAGAAGAAATTCTATTTGCAAAATCACATGCATTTGGAAAACATAAATAAGTATGGAAATTATAATGATCTTACGCCAATAAAAAGCATAAATAAAGAAAAGTGTACTTACGTATTATCCCGGCGGTCCGCCAAGACGAGCGATTTTTTGCCGAGATAAATGCCGGGCACATGAAATTATTAATGGTTTTGAATACGACTGGCAACAATTTGGCAACTCATTTGACGAAAAAAAAGTTTGGCTGGAATGACCACCGGGATAATACGTAAGTACCAAGAAAAGTCCAGATGTGTTTTTAAAGTTCGTAAATTTCCGAATCCTACCAATAATATAAATGTGTACGTTTATGTGTTTGGATGTTTTTGACTGAATCGCACAAAAATGGCTGGAAAAATTTATAATGAAGATAGCTTATGCCCTGGATTAACATACAGGCAACCTTTCAAGCACATAGCATAAATAATTCTTTTACAAAGACACTCAAAATAATGCTAATGCATTGCGCTCTATGGAAATTTTGCAGCTACTAAACCGATTTTAAAACTTTTTTCACTGATTGAAAGTCCTAGACCTATATGGTCCTAGGCCTATAGGGTCCTAGGCCTATATGGGGAATTCCTCTGTGTGGAATTTTCTAAGGGATCCTAGCCCGTATTTTCGCGAGTTTTTGGAAAGAAACACGGAAAACTGCGAGCGGCTAGGTCGACAGGCGCGACCGGAGTTTGAACCTGGAACCTCCCGCCTTCCAGTTTTGAGAGTAGAACCTCTTAGACACTGGGGAGACCCTGCGTGTTATAGGCTACCTTTCATGCATATATCACAAATAGTTCTTTTACAGGGATACTCATAAGAATTACATTACGCTCTATGTGTATCTCTGTAAGTACTGAACCGATTCTAAAAGTTTTTTCACTGATAGTAAGCTACACTATTCTTGAGTATTATAGGCTAAAATTCATGCATGTAGCGCAAATAGTTCCTTTACAGGAACACTCAAAATAATTCTAATACATTATGCTTTATGGGCATCTCTTTAACTACAGAACCTATTCTAAAACTTTTTCGCTAATAGAAAGTTGCCTCTATTCCTGATTAACATAGGCTAAAATTCATGCATATAGCATAAATACTCCTTTTACAAGAACACTCAAAACAGTTCGCAAATACTGTCCTAACTGTCTCTACTCGCCAAATGCCTGAAAAAAATCTAAATTTAGTAATTCTGCATACTCTCTTATTTTAAATGAAGTATACTACTATGCATTATACTTCATTTAAAATAAGTAAAAAGCAAATAATATTTAAATGCAGTTTCTTTAGTCGCAAACATATTTGTTATTCACATATGCTTCGTTTCTCTCGGGACCTAATTCTAAAGCCGACGCGGACGAAGTCGCGGGTAGCAGCTAGTAATAAATAAAATTGTACTATGGTAACACATAACTTTAGGGTAATATTTTGCTTTATTGTACATTTTGTTTAGATAAAATTATTTTTTAAATATTAGATATTCTGAAAAGAAATTTTCCGTATCTATACCTGTTGTATACTACATGATGCAAATTTTATGGAGGAAAGTACTTTTATACACTAAAATAAGTATCATTAGTAACCTCACCGACTTAAAAAATGTCACCAGTTTAGTAGCCATTTCCTCAATTTTAGTTCCCAAAATAGTAACATTTTTTAATGATTTTGTAGTTAAGAAATAAACATGCTTAATTTAGCTTCATTTAAGAAGGATTGAATAAAATGATAAATTTAAAAACTTCATGCGTTATATATATATCAGAACATATAATACATTTATTTTTATAGCACGTTTAAAAAAACAGATTAGAATGTTTGCTGAAAACTCAGTAGCAGCTTAAAAAAAAAAGGGAGTTGACAAAAACCAACACCAGATTTTCAAATGAGTCGCCTGGAGTAAGGTACAATGACGTTCTTTTTGTTAAAAAAGTCGCCTAATCTTTATAAATTAGTTGCAAAAGTTAACGGTGGACAAAATGTGTTCATTAAAAACAGTGGAAGTAAAAATTTACCTGTAATATTTTCCCGACTGTTTAAAAACTAGAAAATCCAACTGGAAAATTATAAATCCACTTGCTGTATATCCTTAACTAACGAGACTTCACTGTCGAAGCAATTATAATTATTATCGCTCCTAACAGAGAAATCTCACTAGTCTATACCAATAAACCTTCTCGAAAGTTCTAAAATGATGACCGAAAAAACTTTGTATCCTAAAAAGCGTACTTTATACGTATTTCCAGATGTAAACTGGCCTCCCGCTCAACGTTTCAAGATTTGCGAAACGAAATGACACATCAAAATTAAAGAGGGTTACTATACTTATTGGACACGAAAACGCACCACTTACGTTTTAATGAAACTCGCCAATTTAGCTAGCAGACCTCCCCCCCCCCCCCCCACACACACACTAATATTAACTTCGCGTTTTAGAAATATGTTATGTGCATTATACACACATATATATGTATATATATATAGGCTATCTTGCACATCTCAGATTAAAATAGACAAGCAAGTTTTTATTTTCTTTCTTCAAATGCATAAAAAATTCATTTGTACTTCGTATAAATAATCTGAATTAATACAGCCAAATCCAGGATAACTGTTCGATTCTTGGTGCCTTATCTCGAAACCGTGGGAAATAAGTTGACTTAGCATTCCTTCGTAGACATATAGAGAGGCCTGTAAAAGGGTGCGTTAATAAAACATTTGATTCCAGAGCAATCGAAACCGCATAAAGAAAATAAAATTCCTAAATGAACTCCATTCCGTATTTTTGACTATTACATGAAAATACTGGTTCATTATTGCTTAATAATTGTAGAATAACTTCAGGAGCTCTAATTTGTTTTATTGTAAATTTAAGCATTAATTACCTAA
This sequence comes from Cheiracanthium punctorium, assembly GCA_038373885.1. Taxonomy (NCBI): domain Eukaryota; kingdom Metazoa; phylum Arthropoda; class Arachnida; order Araneae; family Cheiracanthiidae; genus Cheiracanthium; species Cheiracanthium punctorium. Next base: position 1,364,492 of record JAWZYV010015503.1, read on the forward strand.
TTTATATTAAAAATTAAGTAATCTTTTGTTTTATCACTGCTATATTTAAATAATAAAAAATATCAATAGAAGCAATTATGTAGGCTGTTAAAAATTTTAATTTAATCTAAAATTCTCTGAAAAAAAAAGAGTACAGGATCTGAGCTTTCATGCAAATTAAACCCTGACTGGTCTTCGTGTAATACTCTTTAACATATATATTTCTGCACCCTAATTCGGTAGATTTTAAAAGGGGCTTAACGTAGAAAAAAGTCTCCAAATATGTTTTTCAGGAAAAGTTTAGCAAAATTGTAAAAAATTAATATAAATTATAAAAATTTAAAGATTAAAATTCATAATTCTGTACATAGTGGGGGTTATATACTGTCATATACAGAGTGGTGGTTTCACTGTCTGTGTAGTAAACATTTTTATAGCATACTGAACTCGTTTGTATTATTTTAATTTTTAGTACTAAAATATTTGAAGGCACAATATGAACTTCTCCGCTTACCCCCCCCCCCCCTGAAAAAAAAAATCTTAACAGGGACCCTGCCTTTGATAGCCCGGAACTTCTACACCGTATGAATGTGAAACAATATTATTTAATTAAAATAACGAAATTTTATGCCAACACTACGAAATATATACAGGCCCATTATTGCTAAATAGTGCTGGCCCGGTACATTTTAAGCAGTACCACGTCGTTAACTTTTCTGTGCATGTCATAGACACATGGCAGTTCGCCGTTACTAGTTATGTACTGGCGCATATGCACTTTTCAGACACTGTTACTCCAGTGACTTCCAGACGATGGCAATCTACCTTGCTCCCGGTATACGGCACTTTGCCAGCACGACGGGTACCCGGCCGTCATTTTGCGGGCAGTAGTGTGTTTGCTAGGGATCTGAGTGAAAAACAATTTGAAAATAATGGTTTTTGTGCTTTTTTAATTTTTATATTTTTAAAATGGGTTTTTGTGATTTTTTTACTGTTATTTATTTTTTAATAAAAAAAATCGCTTTTTATTATTCTCAGACACGTACAAAATTTTAAAATAATAAACTTAATAGTTCTTTAGAAAAGTGTACCAACCTAACACGCTGTTCAAAAAAATTCTTTGAACGGCAGGTTAGTAATGATATGTAAAAATTAAATTAGCTGTTAAAGACTAACTTTTTAATCAAATTCGTTGTTTTAAATTTGTATATGGAATGTTATGTTTGTACATGCAGCATACAAAAAAATTCATTTCTATCTCTATTTTGAAATAAAATACATCTTAAATCTTTTGCAAGAAATGCCTCTCTTTACTCGCCGAGATGTGTCCCGAGATTAGCACACCTCCAAAAAGTATTCGGCAAGTGAATTCTACGCGTATATTAAGTTTACTGATAGAATAGCAGATAGCTGTGCTCATATTCTTAGTTTGTTCAACTATTATTTCGCATCTTGTTTTCTCTTGCTCGAATGCTTTGTGTCAGATATATGCTGGCAGATATGCTTTTCTGTAATAGAAAAACGGTTTTTTTCTCCTGTTACGTATTTTAAATTAAATTAAATTATTACTAAAAATTGCACTAAATACTTCAGTAGTAAAATACGTGAAATTTTAAATACATGCATGCATTTCTAAAAGGAAATAATTTAGTGATTTCCGTAAGAGAACACAAGTGCATTAATATTAAACAGATAATTTCACCAATTTTAAATACATAAGGCGACGAAAAAGTAACAATATAGAAAATTATAATTTCTAGAAAACAATTATAAAAAAAATAACTATTGGATATATTTACCGTGTTTACTCACGTAATAGTCGTCCTCGCATAATAGTCGCACCCTCGTTTTGAAGCAGAAAAAATCGACAAAATACTTTTCCCGCATAAACGCCACAGTCATGTATTTGGCCTTCATTCATGTCTATAAAAAATATTACTATAAAAAGAAAAATACCCCTTTTTCGTGTGCAACTGAAAACAATATTTGATATACTGCAGATAATGTGGACAACGTTGGTAAGTTTAATTATTTATTTTTATTTTTTTTTATTCCAGTAATCTTTTAGCTTTAGAATGTACAATATTATGTAATAGATATATCCCCCGCCCCTAGACATTTACCGTGAAACAAAATCGGCAAAAGAAGTGCGACTATTACGCGAGTAAACACGGTAGTTTATATCGTGTTTGCTTACACAAACATTTTTAGCCAATTAGAACATTTTTTGTTTGAACATTTATTTTAATTATTTTGAATTTACAATATCCAAACTTGCTTCCAGTAATGAACTGATTTTTAAATGGTTTTCTTTGAATATAAGGCTTAAAAAAATAATTTATTCTTAAAAATGGGTCATTCAATCTGAACTCTTATGGTATGGGAGGGTGTAATAAAAGAATGATGAAGGAAAAATATTTATTCTTAAAGGGGATGGGAAAAACGGTTGAAATTAGAATGCTGAAGCATAATATATTTATGGAAGTTTTTCCAGCCAAAAAAGTTGATAAACAAAACAGCAGAATTAACTGATGTGAAGTAGGAAAAAAATGCAAAAATCCAATGACCTTGAAAATAAACAAAACGTTAAATACATTCGATATTTGCAGAAATATATATTTTAGAGTCTTTCAATAAAAATTCTTACGTAAAATAAAAATTCTTTCCTAAATCATTAGTAAAATTGTGCAAACAATTTAAATTTCTGCACGAAAAAATCGTACAACTTGGCATCTGTGATGTTATGAAAGAATCTGCCGTATTTAAATTAAAATCTAAAAGTTTTGTTTATTACGACTTAACCCCCCACCCACCCATCAACCCCTCACACTTAAAGCGGTCACAAATGCAACGGTCCCATCCTATCAATCATGCAATGCACCTGCTTTTAAACGGAAGCGGTCGCAAGTGCGACGATTTTCACTCCGGTCGCAAATAAGACGACACCGGCGCGGTTAGCTTACCGTGTCGGACCGCCCGTGGTTTCAAACATAAGATGTGGTATAGTGATAAAAACCTACAAAAAGGAACAAATTATTTTCGTCCTATATTAATTCTGAAGAGCTTCTGGATATATTGGCCTTTATCCAAAAAAAAAAAAAAAAACGGAAAGGGAAAAAAAAAAGTAAGAAAATCTGAAACACTTTCAGATTTTAAATACGCACTAAAGTGCTATGTATTAAAAGCGTATTATAATCCATGTGTTTTCCCTATTTTCTTTCATTATTCCATTAAGTTGGAAAGTATATCATTATTGATGAGTGTGATTAAGCACAATTAAAATTGATATTTCTAACAATTTTCTTTCTGGATGTAATACATTAGAAATAGATGGGAAAAAGCTGCGTAGAAAAATGTACAATTCGAACTGAAATAAAGCTTAAAAACTAATTCAGGTGTATTCATAATTCAAGTAGCAAAAGCAGACGATAAATAGTGCTTGGCGCTAGCATCACATCTTCTCAAAATCGCACATCAACCCTTTTATTTTTCGCCAAATTAAAAAGTTGCACATTTATTTTCGGAAAATTTCCAAATGCCGTTTTTCTTTGAGCATAAATCATTTTTTTTCTGCTCTGATTTCACATGCACACGATATTTTAATTAAGAAATAAACTTACAAATAATCAAAACAAAAAAAATCGTGAATCTCTCTATTCTTTTATTTTTACTTCATGAGTCTGATAATTTAATAAACTTGCCAAACATGGCAACCTAGATATGCTCAAACCTCGCTCTTTCCACTGCGGGGTTATAATTGCGAAATGGCGAGAACAAAAATGATCCTTTTGCGATACGTTTTTTATCGATATCTCCTAAAATAATTCGAATTTTGAAAAAATCGCTTCGAGGTGTGTCGGGACCCTTCCTGGAGAATTTCCGTACCAAATTTGTTAGGTCTACGATCACCCGTCTGCGAGCTACGCGAGACACAGACAAACTAACTAACTAACTAACGGACAGTTTACACATTGCTTTATTTATATAAATTCAATCTTTTTGTTTGAAATATCAGCATCAAATATTTACAGCATGATCACGTGTTTAGGGATAATTGATAATATTTACATGAGCTATAAAACCCAAAGATCATGCTAAAGAGTAAGTAGAATACGAAGTAATTCGAGTAAGTAACGAAGCACGTTTATTTAAATTATAAATAGAAAAGGAAAAGAGAAAGAAAAGTTGTAGAATGCATTATTGTAAACAGCAACGGTAAAAAAAAAATTGATTTTCAACTAGACAGTTATGATTTTGGCAGTTAACCCTTTGAGGCGCAACCCTTTCCCAATGCTGGAAAAAGGGCAGCCGTTGCCATCGATCGACTTAACTACCAGCAAGATGGCGGACGATCGAAACGTTCATCGCGTGCCACAGATCTAGAGGCCTTTTTTTGACGACAGCTGGCTGTGCTCGCGCACATCCATCTGCGTCAAAAAAGGTCTCTAGATCTGTGGCACGCGATGAACGTTTCGATCGTCCGCCATCTTGCTGGTAGTTAAGTCGAGCGATGGCAACGGCTGCCCTTTTTCCAGCATTGGGCAATCTATCCAGCTGTTCTCGCGTTCTTCCATTTTTCAGCAGATGTCAGTGCTGATGAAAATAATCGCGATCATTTTTTGACGGGAAATGACGTGCTAAAAAGTAGAGAATTCTCGTGGAGCTAGGTCACCCGCAACTATTTTTATAGAAATCCAATCTATTCTTCGTGACTGGCAACAGTCAAAACGTTAGAGTTGGGTGTTCCCAGAGCGGGATCACTGCGCCTTAAAGGGTTAAACTGTGTTCCCAAAACGCCTATAGCATGTTTTCATGAAAGCACGGGTAAGAATAATAATCATGCTAGTAGTTCCGTGTGCTGGGGTTTTGTTTTTTGGAGTATTTAGAATTTAAAAAATTCTCTAACTATGACTTCATGTAAGTTCGCAAAACTGGTGGGGCGAATACAGAATAGTTTTTAGAGGGCTTAGTTAAAAGAAGAAAAATAATATTGCTTTAGGGTAGCATTTTGTTTTATTTATTTTTTTTCCCTCTCCCCTGCCCCCAAAAAACTACTTTATCCATTCCTTTTGCTCTCCTAGAATTTAATTTTTTTGGAGACATGCGGCAAATGTAATAATAATTTATATATGCAGACATGAGATAACTTTCCACGCCGCACTTTAAAATTTTCCAGATTTATGGCGAAAATTTGCATTTTCCCCTGACTTTTTTTTTATTAAAGCAAAACTCCGATCTTTCTACTACAGGTTTTTCAGTTTTCCCTGACCGCTAGCTGCCCTTTATAGGCCAAAAAACCCTCGTACCATTCCGAACTAATAGCATAATCATTATTTACATCCTCATTTTCACGAAAACATGTCATAGATTTCTAGAGCCATATTTAGCTGCCAACAGTACTGCTGCCCCATTAAAATGTAAACTTTTTTTTGCCGGAACTGAATATAATAACAACAATCTAAAGTATCTTGATAAATTACTGCTTATGACTAAAACATCAAAAATCTCCAAAATTCCATATAAAATAAAACTCGATTAATTTATTTTAAACATATTTTTGCATTAGGAACTACTTGTTCATTTCCACCACTGTTAGTTTAAAAGAAAATAATCAGAAAACTTTCATCGTTTTTTGCAGATAGGTAACTTTAAATTATTTAATGTTAAAAAAATCTGCAGTGAACAAAATCTTAATTTTAGTGAAATGCATGATTTTTCTTTAACTTTTAGTCTAATTTTTACAATTTTTTTCTTTAACCATTTAATCAGATACCTGATACGCATCCTGTCAAAAGGTATTGAGGTTGAATTTCACCTCCCATACAATGTAATGGGTAGAAAAACTTATTCACGTTTAGAATTCATACACGAATAGACATATCTTCACATCTGTATAATGCCCCAAATATGCATCCAAGTTCGTGAATCTCTCTATTCTAAAAAAAAATAAAGGCCTCTTGCGCTGTCAAAGCTTGTTGGCCTATCTCCTCCTAAACCGTGGGGATTTGAGTTTCGACTAAGGTGCCCATAGATTCGAAAAATTCCGAGGAACCTGCTAAGCTGACTTAAATTTCGAAAATCGAATTATTTTAGAAGATATTAATAAAAAACTGAAAAAATAAACAAAATGGTTGCCAGATTTGGCATAAAATCTTTGGCATAAACGCTTTGCAACAAAGCGTTTCCAAGTATCTAGAATCGCGAGAAATTTACAAACATGAGTTAGAATGACGCCCATTTTACGTCAAAATAAAAACTACATGAAATAAGTACCTCAAAATGTGTTACACAAAGTTGACAATTTTCAAATAGTATGTTCGCTTAGACCAGGGGTTCCCAAACTTTTTTTCCCCCGCGGCACCCTTGTCAGGCTAAAAGCATTTCGCGGCACACTTGTCAGGCTAAAAGCAATTCGCGGCACACTTGTCAGGCTAAAAATATTTCACGGCACCCTTTTCAGGCTAAAAACTTTCGCGGCAGATTTCCTTTAAAGCAATATGAATATGAAGGTTAGAATCAAGCAGTTTGGATGCATTTTACTTTTTTGTTTGTTCATAGGGCTAACTATCAAGAAAGTACTCTCTTGGGAAAGGGATATAGAATTTTGACAATACCCCCATTTCAGGGAGTTTCTATAAAAGAGAGGCTACTGGACAGTCTTGAACTTGACTGAAATATTTTTGTTTGAGCCCACTTAGTGATCGACTTGGATCACTTTCTACAGGATACCGGTTCATAGGAAATTATTTGATTATACTCCAAATAAAAACTTTTCTTGTTTATCTCCACGGCACCCCTGACATACTCTCATGGCACCTTAGGGTGCCGCGGCACTCAGTTTGGGAACCTCTGGCTTAGACAACAGGAGTTTAGAATGAGCGATTATTCGTTTTTCCAAAACAGAATAACTAATATCTTGAAAATGAAAAATAATTAAAATGCAGATTATTTTAAAGCCGGTTCGGTCCAGCTAGATTATTTGCTACCAGTAGAAATATTTGGCGGCGTTAACTATGCCATTATAGCAGTTATAGTACATTTTGGATATTTGCTAGAGCGACGAAATGGTATAATTCGTGGTGCCAAGTACGCCAATCTGCAAACGATTATGTAAATGAAAATATGGATAACGGTTTTCCGGTAACTTAAATGAACAGTAATTATAGGTTGTGAGCATGTGTAAATCGCCAAATAATGAAAAGTTGCCATGGGTGGCAAATTCGCAAGGTGTCCAATAGGTTTTACATTATTAAAAATACAGCTGAAACAGATGTTCTGATTTTATTACGCTTTAGCTCCTAATTAATATAACTTTTGAATGGCAACATTAAATATCATTGTGTTTCTGAGGAGTGCAAATAATTTTTCCAGTGATTATAAGCGGGGTCCGCACTCCAGGTGGAGTATAGCTCAGGACCCGTACAACACGGATTCCCATAACAAAATATCTTCCGTGTTATGAGGGGGAGGGGGTCTATTGTAGTGTGAAGTTTAAATTTTTATGTACCAATAAACATGCAAGAACCAAGCAATGCGTAGCTCAGTAACATTCTATCTGATCCAATCTTCGGTTTTTGTCTGTTGAAATTATGTCTTTTTTACGAATAAGCCTTATTGGGGACCGAATGCCTCATACGAAAAGCGAGCTTAGCGAGACTGGGGGCCTTGGCCCATAGTCAAAGAAAAACATTATTCGTTCTGTAAATATATTATCAGTAGATCTAGAGACAATCTGATGCATCACTTTATTTCAATTATTTCGATTGCTGTGTTATTCTTAGATTGAAATAAGGTTATCAAAGTGGACTATACTTTTGAAAATTCAATATTTTGTTTCTAAAATGCTACATCAAAAGTTATTTTGTGACTTTTGCAGGTTCGACCTCAAAAATGAATGCAATGCTGATTGTATGTGTACAACAAAAATATACACACCCATCTGTGGTCCCGATGGCAAATCTACATACTTCTCGCCTTGCTATGCAGGATGCAGTAATTACACCAAGACACAAGGAAAAGAAGTGAGTGGTATAAAATAAATAGAAAAAAAAAATACGCTTCTGAGGAATATAAGATATATATCACTTTGGTACAAATGCATCTGGCATTGCATTAGCAAATACCCGTCATTGAAAAAAAAATATCTCCATATATCATCTTGGACATTTGTCCTCTGCAGTACTTAGGAAATGGTAGCTTATATTTTTCATGAATTTTTCATTCACATGACCCTTGTTTGCGATTTTCGTAATCCAGCTTTCAAATAAACATGACCAAACAATTTTTCTTGGTATTATGCCTGGTAGTATTCACGACAACTGATACAGTGATATCTTCCTCTTTCCTTCTATCCCTTTGCTTATAGAATTTTCTGTGCCAGCAGTGAAATCCGCCTATGGATTACTACTTTGTATTATATGCTCGTTACTATCCTGTAGGAGAGAAAATTACTGAATATTTCCAAACATGTTTGTATTATTTTGTCCCCTCATCTACAACCCGAGCCGTAGTCAAATTTCTTTTTACATCTCTTCGGTAAATTACACCACTTGCATCTCACTAATATGCTTTGCAAACTACGTACCTGAATACTTTTAAATGTGACTGTTTTAGCATTCTGAGAGTGTTTCATTGCGTCTCTATTAAAAATTTTCGGTCGTTTATCTTTTAATATGTGCGAAAAGATTATAGTGGCTATCGTTTGAATTACATTCATAGTCCGATAAGAGAAAAACTACAATGTCATACCGAGAGCATTTGCCTCACATACACGGCTAATAATCTGAAAAAGAACGACTGTTGTCTCAGACCCAGCACTCACTAATCTACATTGGGGTCCAGCCTCTGTTATCTGTGCGCCATTGCCGTTGTTCTCTAGCATTACATGGTGCCGCCAATTGTTTTAGAATCGCCATTCTGTTATAAATAGTCTTAGCATGCAGTTTCCTTTTTATCAGTTCTGGTGGATCAGAATCTTCAAGAATGTCTGTGCATGTCGTATGTAGTTTCAGCCATTCCTTGATAGCTAAATCTGTAAGATTAGACTGTCGTATACTACTATGTTTTGCATATCTCATCTTACGTCTTAAGTGTCGTACGCATAGCTGCCAACTCTTCCGATTTTATCGGAAGATTTTCCACGACTAATTTTTGCTTAGTAATTTTAGCTTAAAATAAGTCCAAATTTTAAATGTAAAGTAGAACTATTTAAAAATTGTGGCGGAAAATCTACCGATAAAATCGGAAAAGTTGACAGCTATGGTAGCGTAATGAATTCTTATTGGGGTACGCTGTATACCTACAGGGTATGCTATTTCTGATACGGATCTTCTAAAGAAATGGGCTGTAAGAATCATTCCTGTTTGAAGTTTTGTAAAGCTGGACACTGCAATTTTTCTAAGAGCAGAGTTTATGTAACACAGATACTTTTTCCTTGAAGACCACTAAATTGCAGGCTTTTGAGACAGGCGACGCAACCAGTGGCGCACACAAGGAGGGGGGGGAGGGGTACAGGGAGTCCGGACCCCCCGCCCCATTCCCGTCGGCTTTGATAATTTTTTTCGATTGATTGTTATCTTATGTCTATAGTAAATAAAATAATTCCAAAAAAAAAAAGGTAGCAGTAGTTTCAGTTCTAATAAATAAAAAAAGAAATTTTTTTCTCGTTTTCCTCAACTTTCAAAAACGAACTAAAAGAGAATATAAAACACCATCTTGTTCCCAAAACTGAACAACTATTACTTTCCTTCTTAGTACTATGTACTGTATTCTTAGGGAACTGGATGGGACGAGTTTTGATGAATTCCACCTAATGAAAACGAGCTCTTTCATCAATGATTTTTGACACTCTGGAACATCCCTGAAAGTTGGACCCCCCTCAGCAAAAAATCCTGTGTGCGCCCCTGGACGACACTGCCATGTGTATATGAAATACGGCTAATGCTATCACATGGATAAGTGCTCATATCATTTTGTTTCGCATTGGTACAATACAGCTTTTATAATCAATGCAAATTCCTTTTTTGTTTTGTTTTGCCCATTAGATGTTCACAGACTGCAAATGTGTGCATAACGCTGATGGGCAATTCATTCACGGAGATGCGACTGACAGCTACTGTGGATCCCAATGCCAGTGGCTCATAACATTTGTCATCATTCTCACAGCAGGAAAACTAGTTTCATCTCTTGCAAGAGTTGGGAATCTTCTCATTTACCTCAGGTAATTGTTGATCTTGTTGCAAAAACGTGATAAATTAGTACAGTGGAACCCCGATCTATCGTTCCCGCATTCATCGTTTTATTTCTATGGTCCCTGCACAAACTGTATTCAAATAACGTTAACAAAGCCCGCATGTATCGTTCGTCAAAAATTCGCTTTCCCGCGTTCATCGTTGCAAAATGTTTCTTCTGACCGAAATGAAATTGAAGATGAAGTGGATCAATATGGCTTACAAATCTAATTACTTCCTGGTAGGATATCTTGGATTGATGATGGTATAGATGAAGAGTCCTTACATCTAGCAGGGATGAGTATGGTGTGAAATGTAGTGATTATATTTCCATTGATTTAGAAATAGCAACGTGCGGTATCCTAAGAATGGAAGAAATGGGACGCAAAAAATGAAAATAATCGCGAAGAAGCTGAGAATAATATTCATACCGATGAAACTGAGCCAACACTAGTGCCTAATTTATCCTACGCAATAACGGTGTTTGAAATTGTATGACTTTTATATACAAAAATGAATACACATAAAAAGACAAAAAAAAATTCTAAATCTTGAAAATTTTGTTTAATTAAAAGATTAAAGGAAAACCCAGTATAAAATGACTGATTTTTTAAAAATAAGTATCACTTAATTTCTACACAACTTCAATTTGTTTCTTTTACAGTTTGGTAACAAATTTAGTATTTTTGGTATGCTGTATACATTGTCTGTATTCATAAATACTGTTTTCTTCGTATTTTGACTTTAACCCGCATTCGTCGTTTTCCCGCATGTATCGTTTTTTACTACGCACCCCTTGAAAAACGATAGATCGAGGTTCTACTGTAGTTTTAACAGGCATTATCAGGAGAACAAAAATACAGTACTAAATTAATATTAATAATCTTCTTGTTGTTTTTGTTGTCGTGCCCATGGATAGACCCCACTATCCTTGGAAAGAGGGGTGTCATTGACCCTGAAGGGGTAAGACTTCTACTTGTTGATCCCTAATTTTGAACCGATTGCAGATGAGGGACTAGTCCCCACCTAAAATCGGCACCTCAGGAGGTATCGTTTAATAACTTGGGGACGGATTTTACGCGCACCAGCTCCCATTAGCGTACACTGTCTCACAGCAGTCCAGCCGGGAGGGGAGTTGACCGTCCCAAGCACTGGCCAAGCCGGATACTGCTTCACTTGCCGTGTTCTTACACGGGAACGGAGTTTTGCGCCCAGACCACAGCGGGACTCATCACCTTGTATGAGCCACAAATAGTAGTAAAATAATTTCAAGGTGTGTGCAGGTTGTCTCAAAAAGATGGTGACACGGTTTAATTTATTTATCTATTAGAGATAAGTGGGCAATGCAAACTAATAAACTGTTCAAAACAGGTAGGAAAGAAGACTACATAAAGAAAAGCGCCTTTCTTTATGTAGTCTTCTTTCCTACCTGTTAGTACATTATTATGAGTACGAGCAACCTACCCACGATTCCGATATGATTTATTAATAAATCTCAGATGGAAAATATTCTTACCTATATCTTTATTCATTATTATTATCCATATAAATCCTCTATTTTCATATATTACAAAAAAAAAAAAATCTCAATCAGCAAAGTGTGCCCCATACACTAATGAGGTGATGTACTACATTCACAGGCGCAGACAGCCAAGTTGGGGCCCCGGGGATAAAATCTTTGGGGTCCTTTTTATCCAGAAATCCTTTTGATGTCGTATGAGATCATTTATTCCTTATTGAAATTATTAATCATTTAAAGAAACTTTAAATTAATATTAATTAGAAAATAATTAACAGAATTAAAATTATTAATTTAAAAGAGTATTATACTTTAACAAAAATTCATGCTCTAAAAAATACCAACATTTTGTTTGGAAGGTTTCGTCACCTCCATAGAGAAACTGCATTTGAAACGTTAACATTTTTGCATGGCATGTTTCCTCAGTATTGAAAAAAATAATATTTTTATTCATACTTCCATGCAAGCAGGCAGCCAAAATATTTTCAGAAGGACAAAAAGTGGACATTTCAGAATTTCTCAGAGAAAGTCTTGATCTTTAATATTTTATTAAGGAAAATTCAAAATTTAGGAGGTTGGTTGGGCCCATAGTCTCTCCTCTGGCTGTAACCTTTCTTCCGCTATTTAACAATGTGTCTCTGGAAAAAAATGATTTCTTGTTAAATAAATCTTTTCTACTTTTAGTCATGACAAACCGTTGAATAACACCGTCAATGTCTGTTTTTCAAGGCAAAAGAAGACTCAATCACTAACACTCCTCGTTTTTGTCAAGTAGGTGGTTCATGCTATAGCAGGCTTTTTGTAATTTCATTCAAAAATTAATTTGAAGAATCCGCGGACATAATCTGAATTTGGAATTTCTTTTTCTTTTTTTACAAAATTGACAACACACAATTAAGTATCACATAAACAGCAAAAGAGGGGCCCCTTCACAAGCTGAGCCTGGGGATTTTATCCCTGCTTCCCCTCCCTCTCTGCGCCACTGACTACATTTGAAAACTATATCTAATACGTGTCAGAGATATGAAGATAAACGTATGATGACTTAAATCACTTTTCAATGGCTCTCGAAAGGAAAAAAAATCACGTGCAGTGATCGTTTTTCAGGGGTCGTGCAGAAATTATGAAGGAAAATACTTTTGTTCTCTCTAGCAATAAACGTTTACATTCAAAGTCATGTATAGCCCCTCACTATTTTTGTTGTAAGATACCTCTCAGACGTTTTATGATGAGAGGCTGAAAATTTGTACATCACGTCATCAGTATATAGGGCACGTTTTACTAATTGGGAATTTTTATGTACGGGGTCTGTATGCAAATTTAAAAATTGTAACCTTTTGAAAATTAACGAGAGTAATTTACTCTAAACGTAGCCTTTTCTACTTCATTATTTTAGAACATTTTTTTTTTTCAACTTACATTGCCCACTTATCTCCAATCGATGCAGAATTAAAACGTGTTACCACCTTTTCAGGACACCCTATTTAAAAGTTGCTCTCTTTTATAGGAGTACAGGAGTCGCAATTAAGTGGGAAAATAATTACAAAATACAAAAATCAAGAACCGAGTAAAAAATTTCCATTGTGATGAGAAAAAAAAATAGAAAGCAAATCGAGAGAAAGCAGTGGGTTGAATAAATAATAGTAAAAGTAGTAATAAATAATAGTTCTTCATATATCCATGCCAAGAAATGAAGGCAGTGGGTTACTATAATGCTATGCACGCAATCAAGACGGTGTTTGAAGGCGTGGAGAAGCATACTTAACGAAAGTTGTAATTGGATTAGCATTTACCCTCTAAGCAACTCGGGTGCAAAATTTCGGTCACAGTTTGATTGAACTGTTAGGAGGACAGAAAAGTAATGTCGCTTCTCGTACGTAAATATTTCACCCAAAATACAAAATATAATAAAATTTTGCATTAATGGGAGGTTTGTAAAGCAAGTGATGGATGAGAGAAAATGCTGTCAAAATTCGTAACGTACGTGGGGGGAGGGAATAGGAGACCTAAACACTGTTTTCATGTTTTCTCTTTATTTCAAACAAAGATATTAATGACTATGTCATTGAATCTCTCACCCCCTTTATTGAAAATTGTATGAAAAATGTGTCCCAAGAATGTGACATAATTTTACATATATTTAAATACTATTAGTTCACAACAGCTTTAATTTATTGTTACACTATTTCGTAAGCTGTAGAATAGGCATCCCGTGCATTTTTCCATAAATAGGTTACAATCCTAAAAATTTCAACATAGGGATACCAGGCGAAATACACGAAAGGTGCGAGATAAAATGACATAGTCAATTAATACCGTTTTAAAATGCCAATAATGAAACTAAAAAATAGGGGGTGTCCCCCCTGACGAGGCTCGAACAGCCGAGTTATATATATTAAATTCTTGCAGCAAATTCTAAAGAAAAAAAAAAAGAATACATAAAATCAATTTCAGGACATTTTAAAACTCATTCTGTCAGTAAGGAGGGAGGACACCTTCCACTTTTTTCACTTACTTCTTGAAAAAAAAAACAGTTATGCATAAAATTTCCTTTTAAAATTTAAAAATTATGAATGGGATCATTAGGCTCAACTGCTTTGTGATTAAAAATTTGTATATATTGGAACTTAATGTAAAAACAAAACCCATTAGTTTTCAGTATACTTAATGTATATACTATGTTGTCATTTTTGCTAATACAGGTTCTTTGGTTAGGCGCTTTGCGAAGCCAGATCGTCTATATTGGACGGCGATGGGTGAAATGGAGCATAATTTTACTGCAATTAAACACAAAAATTATTTTTTGTTTACTAAAGAGTGAGAGAACTTGCGTTAATATCTCTTTTTAATTAGAGAACAGGAATTTGCTTTGTATACTTTTAAGGATGATTAAAAATTCACTTTCATGTGAAACTTTATTGTTAATCTCATTACTTTGAATTTTTCATTTTTCAAACTTTATAATTTTCAGATGGAAATCTAAAAGAGCTATTAATGCTCAAAATTTTTTTTTTTTAATATTTAGTCATAGAAAAAATTATTTAAATTCTAAATCACTATTTCAAAAAGAACATCAAGATGGCGCCACTAAAAGTTTCTTTACAACCATGCGAAAAAGAAAAAGAAAAATATGTTTTCTTCCTCCGATTAGAGTAACAAAAATAACTTTTCAAGATCTGTGAGTGATAGTCAAGGGGCGTAGCCCTATCAATTACGGCCCTATCTGCCGTATCAATTATACGGGGCCCCCGGGCCAAGGGGGCCTCCAACGTGCGTAAGCAAAAAATAATAAAAAGTTCCCAATTTTTTTTTTTTTTTCAGAAATAGAAAAAGTCAAAAAAAGCAATTTTTTTTTTCCCGCGTAAAGCGTGCGTTCAAAAGTTGGCAACAGCCTACATCGGTTATCGCGGGCTGTAGGGATTTCTCGCAGCTAGGGTTGCCAGGTCGCCAAACAAAATAGCCGGACAGACCAGCCAGTTTGGCCGGACATTTGGGTAAAAAGGCCGGACAGCCTACAATATTGAGTATTTTGTCTCAGTATTAACCCGTAAGCAGGCGCGTCTACTTCTGTAACTTAGGCACTCGCGTGGGGTAAATCTTACCCCATTTTGTCTTCTTTATATTTTTGACTAAAAGCGTTTGAAAAACAAATTTGTGGACTTATAACGTAAAATACATCCGTTCTATTACGTTTCATGGTAGGAAATCGTGCTTTTTTATTTATTTAGAATTTTTCCAGCTGTTCCTTTAAATATCGTGCTTTCTGAGAAGAAAATTTCATAGGATATGCTTTATACCTAAAAACACTAATTACTTTATTAATATGATATTAATTACACCTAATAGCCTTTTGTCAGTACATACCAGTAGTGTAACATCCATTTACATCTAATTTACATTTAGTTTATATTTAGTTTACGTTAACAACGTAATGAAACGTTGTTAGTCGCGCGGGGGTATTGAATCCCAAAGTGGAATTTTCTTCCCTTCCGGATAACAAAAAAACAGCATTTTTTTACCCACCCCAACTAGACCTTGACCTTGAAAGGTACAAGACGGGGCAAACTTGTTCTCCAAAAATTTCTCCCATTTTACAATGAAAAAATGTCGCTGGGGTGAAATTTACCCCAGCGCGCGTGCTTACGGGTTAAAAGGTTCAACAAAAAAATTGTATGTAAAATCAAGCTTTTTTTGATTGTTACCATGAATCTTGTTAAATTCTAATGAAATATAAATAACATCGAATGCCAAATCAGTTCAAGTACTTTATTAGTAATCAGCCAAAGTCGCCAGAAAATTGCCTAACAAAAGCCGGAAACCGTTCAGTTTGGCCGAACACGCAATCAAAAAGCCTAACTATGTCCGGCTTTATCTGCACGCCTGGCAACGCTACCCGCAGCCCGCGCAGATTAAATTTAGTTTTAAACGATGCTGCGAAACATGTTCGTGAAGTTTCGACTTTTTTCGATAATTTAGAAAAAATATATACTTTTTTTGGCAATAGTATACAACGCTGGGCAATGTTAAGTGACGATTCATCTGAAAAATATTTAATTACCCTTAAAAAAGATATGTCCTACCAGATGGTCTTCAAGGAACGGCACTTTATTAGCGGTAAAGAAAAAGTATTTATTAATCATGAAAACTTTGTACCAACTAAATTTAATTTCGAAAAAAAAAAAAAAAAAGATGAACGTGAAGAATGTAAAAATATAATTAGCATTTCAGAGAGTTATGATTAGGGATGGACGCGAGACGACTTTTTTGCGAGACGAAACAGAGATTTACAGCTTTTTGCGAGACGAGACACACATTTTTAACATTACGATATAGGGATTTTTGCGAGACGAGACAAGCTTTTAGGCTATTTTGCGAGACGCGAGACGCTTATTTTTCGTCCCGCGTCCATCCCTAGTTATGATTTCTTAGTGCTTGTCACATTTTTTCTTCACTATTTGAAATCATTAATCCTGTTTCTAAAGCTCTACAGCATGAAAATAATGACTTACAGAAAACTAGTATTTTATTAAGTAATATTTTGAACAGACTGTGGTAATTAAGAAATCAAAATTCATTCAATAGTTTGCTAAATGAGTCCAAAGATTTAGCAAAGGAGTGGAGGGTAACAACTGTTTTTAAAAACAAAATACGAAAGATAACGAAGCGTTTTTTTGATGAGTTATCAGGTAGATGGGAGAATTTCAGACCCGGAATCCTATTTCAAAGTCAATATCTACTATTGCTGTTTAGATATACAGTGAAACCTGTTTTTAAAGACCACCACTGGGACCAAGAAAATGTGGTCTTTAAGGAGGGTCGGTCTTTGAATTCAGGTAATACGATACATTGACAAAATTTAAAGCGTACTTAATTTTATCAATAGAATTGGAATTTATTTGATAATTACCCGATTATCACTGAAAAGGCTTTTATATAGATATAATACAATAAAAAGCATCTATGTATTTACTTTTTTTTTATAAAATTTAGAGAAAGACAGTGAGATTTATATATTTTTTAATAAAGGAAATTAGAATATGTTTAAATTTTAAAAAAATTAAAAATATAATAAAATTTTGCTTTACATGGTAGGTACTTTATTATTTTTAAAAATATGATGTAATAACAGATTGTTTAACAGCTACATTTTGGGGTAATTTGTTTAATCACTTCTGTACACATGCCAGATGCTTAAATAGTTCATCATCCCCCACCTGCACGGAATAATTAAGCAAGGTGTTAAAACCTCCTTTTGCTTCATTGAAAGTGATTGCAGTTTTTTGTGATGTGTCTTCATCTTCAGTGTCTTTATCAGAAGATGATGATATATTTTCACTGCAAACAGTTTGTTCATTCTTATTTTCAGATTCCGTCACTGATGTACTAAATTGTTCACGAATAGCGTATTCTTCAGTGACACTACACAAAAGTTGTAATCACAACCAAATAATTCAGGGGCTAAATTATCATAATTATGGACATTATTTTCTACGATGGAATTATTGAAATCATTATCCCTCTCATCTTCGGGGCATACAGTGAACGATTCACTGAAATGTCTAAATGCATAAAATTCTATTTTCAATAAATATCCCCCAAGAAGCAGTAACACAAGTAACTGCGTGCATGCCGCTATTGCGTTCAGTGACTCCATGGATTATTTAGTGACTGGAAGCTGTGTTACAACTCAACTAAACAAGTGTCAACTTTCGTTTTCATCATACCGCGTGATTGCTGATCATCCGAACAACGAACTTACTCCAATAGAGGAAAATAAGAATTTTTTTAAGAATTCGCGGTCGTTAAAATAGGATTTTAAATAAATTTGTTTCTTATACATAGCGGTCGTTGGTCGCGTCAGGCAGGTGGTCGTTCAATAAGGAAAATAAACCAATATTTATAATTATATGGTACTCGGGACCGGTAAGACATGGTCGACAAGACCAGGTGGTCGTTAAATACAGGGGTCGTTCAACACAGGTTTTACTGTATTAATTTCTCAAACTAAACAGAGATTTCAGAGCCTTTGCGACCTGAGTAGTATGTTCGAAATATTACAACCGGAGAAACTCCTGTCTTCTTCAAACGAAGAGATATTAAACGCTTCCGGAAAACTGTCGGCTAAATACAGTAAAGACATCTCAGTTAATCTTTATGACCAATTAAAGGCTCTAAAAACATGCTTAAAATCTGAAATTCAAAAAATTCATTCTATTAAGAAACTCATTGAATTATTGCTGATAAAATTCAATAGTCTTGCATCCAGTTTTCCCGAGGTAATAACAGCATGCTTTTCATTCTTGACCCTTCCAGTTACAACCGCAACTGCTGAAAGAAGTTTTTAAAAATTATAAAACTGATAAAAAATTACCTAAGAACTTCGATGGGACAAGAACGCCATTCAGACTTGTCACTATTGTCCATAGAGGCAGAAACTTTAGAAAAACTAAAGTCATCATCAGCTATAAATGATTTAATAAATCAGTTTGCCGAAAAAAAGGAAGGAGAGTGTATATTTAATTTGAATTGTTTGTAAAAATTTTGGAGAAAGTGACAGATAGATAATTATGATGAATAAATATTTCTTTTAATTTTATGCAAACATTTTTTTTTCTTTTGTGAGAAATCTTTACCCTTCCTTAAGGCCCCCAAACAAATTTTTATACGGGGCCCCGCCAAGGCACGCTACGCTTCTGGTGATAGTTGTCCCTTTCGCGTGAAAAAAAGATAGTGATCTTTCTTTTAAGATCTCTAAGTGCGGAGACCTTGGTTCAGCGGTTAAGACATTTGCCCTCTGTTAGGAAGGTGGAGAGTTCGAACCAGAGAATGCAGTGGTTCAAAAGATATTGTTCTAATAGTTCATTTAGTTGCCTCTATATGTCTGTTTGCGGAAACGAGAGAACGAAAGTAAACAAACGGGTTACCAAAGAATTACATTTTTGGCACCAATCCCTAGTTTGGCGAATTTAACCTTTTTTAATTCCAAACAGCGTAATTGAAAGAAAGCAGAAATTCACACTGTGTTTGGCGCTTTGGCAAAATGCCAGGTGTTTACTCATCGCCAGTCTGCAAGTGCAATTGTTTAGTTTCGTTCTCTCGACTCGGCGAACGCACTATAGATGGTTGCACCAAATTAGTTCTAAAAGCACCCGCTAGTCAGCATTTGAAATCATTTCGTTATGCAATTAACTCATTCAAATTAAAGTGGGGTTGATTACGTCATCCAATTAGTTCATTAAGGTTTGAGCTATCGCATGGTTCAACATTTCGACTTGCTCTATCACCTGCCAACAGGGGTGGGGCGGGAAAAAGGGGGTGTGAGGGGGAGCGGTCGGTCGCACTCCC
The DNA here is from genome assembly GCA_038373885.1 of Cheiracanthium punctorium. Classification (NCBI taxonomy): domain Eukaryota; kingdom Metazoa; phylum Arthropoda; class Arachnida; order Araneae; family Cheiracanthiidae; genus Cheiracanthium; species Cheiracanthium punctorium. The sequence goes on from JAWZYV010015503.1 coordinate 1,384,064, forward strand.
CCATATTTAACCAACATTTTATTTATTCCATACTGTGGATTGTAATTAGGCTTGCCAACTTTTATTCACGAATTTTCGGGAATTTCGCGATTAAAATTCGGGACGTGAATAAATAAAGCCTACTCATTTACAGAAAGGCGAGAGAAACAATTAAAACCCGATTTAATTTTTACATTTTAAATAATTTTATTGAATATTATGTTTTATTTCATAATTATACATGTAACACATAATTAAAAAAAATTAAACAATCAGGTAAACTAATGGAAATTTCAACATTAATCACTATGTATCCCTCTATCGCTCTTCTTTATAATCAGAACTAACATTACTATCGTTAGCAATTAAATTGAATGAACTTTTTAATTGTTTTCACAAAGAAAAATCTTTTGACTTCACTATGTAAGAAATTATTAAAACAACCTATAAGCAGGTATCAATAATATAGCTTTATAAAAGAACTTCAAGTCTTAAATCCCATCTTCTACAAAGATTACGGTAATTATTTATTTGGAAAAACAATGCCTCTAAGCTACATCAAACTACTTTTACTGAAATCGTAATATTACCTATCTGGAAAAGAAACTTAAAGTATAGGTTCACTTTTGCTAAAATGATATTTATTTATAAAAGAAACATAATCTTTAGAAATTCTTCAAATTTATCAAATTATTTTTTCTATTAAGAAAACGGGACACTGGGCGTCCCGCACACACCTTTCGCGGGACGTATCCTCTAAAGCCCTAGAAACGGGAAGTCACAGCTCTAGCGGGACGGTTGGCAACCCTAATTATAATACATCAATTCTCGCAACCCCAAATGAAAAGCTGAAATGCCGCCCCTGCCTGCCAATCAAACATGTCCATTTTCGTCAATGCCACTCAGCCACGGCTCCATAACACGCCACTCAGCCCTGCCCACTTTGGCTGCGCGCTGTGCCTGCTGTACTGTTGTGTGTCAACTCTCATTATTTATCTACTGAGGTTTATCTGAGCAATGAAAGGACCCAAGCCCTGCCAATAAAAATTCTCGAACCACAATCTTCACTCCACTAACTTGAAATGCTTTGACAACGCTCGCAGTTAGAGTACTGGACCATTCTGGAAAGACTCCTTTCAGATCAAACATTCAACAGCGTTTGACGAACACAAGCCTGATATTGAGACTCAGTTTTCTGCTCGGTGTTCTGCATAGTTGCCTCTTTGCAAACATTAATAACTGGTGCTTTCGAACACTTCACAATTGCAGACATTTTACAGATACTGGATCTGATACTTCGAGTGCCTACAACCATCCCGCCTTCAAACTCAGTTAAATCATGTCCTTGTTACCTTCGCTAGCAGCGCACTGCACTTGATGGTTCACTTGCTCTGGCTCACCTTTCTACAGCTATCTCACTCTCTAACGGCAACACTGTGGTGCAAGAGCCCATTTGCAGGAAGCTTTCCGGTAGTCGTTATAAAATGGGTGGTCAGAGTATGTTAATAGACAGAATACGTTTGTTATTATTATTTCAACTTTAAAGTACGAAAGTTCTATTTTAGTTGATTTACACACACACACACACATATATATATATATTCAACTAAGTACTTCTTAGCTACTGCAGCTAGTACTACGTTAAACATAGGCTAGCTATACTAGTGTTATATTTATTTTATTATTTATTCATTTAATTATTACCATTTTTATTCTTTTTATTTATTCATTTAATTATTACTTTTTATTTTTTCCTTTCCTTTCCATACTTCCAAAGTATTATTAATATATCATTTTTTTCCCCACTCCATGGCATTACTTGTCTATTGATGGCATTAAGTCTTCTCTGATGGCAACATGCACTCATACTGCCTCCAATACTAATCTTTGATCTTCTTGTCGGTCCACTTCCTCGTTGTTTATTTCTAATAGCTACGGTCGCGCCCCCAAGTTACAAAAGGACCCTAATTTTGGTCAGGTAACTTGCAGAAACCTAGCTATTATTGTTTTTTTCGATTCAATTGAAATGTGTGTGCGGTGGCGCCTGATGATAGAGCACACCATTTCAATTATCCATTCCATTTTCTGTCTATTTGTGGATACATGTGATTAGGCTTAAAAAGCCCACCAGTTCTAATTTGGCGCTTTATATCCAATTTATCCACTCTTTCATTGCCTTAAAAGGCTATATTTAAACACTTATCCGGTATAAGCTCGTTAATTGGCACCATGTGCTATCTACTTTTTTATTTTTATATATTTTTCACTTTATCAATGGATTATCTTGGGATTTCACTTTACGTAAGTAAGCCATTATATATTATTATTATTATATATATATATATATATATTATTATATATATATATATATTATTATTATATATATATATATATATATTATTATTATTATATATATATATATATATTATTATATATATATATATATATATATAGTTTTATGTTATTATTATTATTATTTTAGTAAGTTGCACATTTTTTCTTCTTTTCAGATGCGTGGCTCCTAAGGACAAGAGCGTGGCATTAGGAGCTTTATCTGCAATAACTTCATTATTAGGTAAATTTTTTGCTTCTCGAGAACGACATTCAAACTTCTACATCTCGATACATTCTGAAAAAAAAGCCACAAATAAAAGTACAAAAATACATTTTCTAGATGAATTCATTTAAATAATTAAATATCTCATAAACATTAAAAAAATGAAATTTATATTTTATAAATGCATGAAAAAATCAAGTACTATAAAATTAATTTTAAAAAAACTAAAACATATAAATAGTTTTACGTGAAAATTTCACGAATGAAATGCAGTCATCCGAATTTCATTAAATAAAAATGTCTTATGCAAGTAGTACATGAAACAAACGTCGAGCAGAATTAACCAGCCATTACTGTTCTGATTTATTCAGTTTCTGGTTTTCATTGGGGATAAATGTATTTTGCGTTAAAATTTCTGCAGAGTAAAGGATCCTTGAAGTTTCTATTTTGTCTACATTTCAACTACTTGAAGGAAAAATAAAAACACATGAAATAAGAATTAACATAACAAAAGTTAGGAATATTTACATTCATACTTACTAAATCGTCAATGTCAAATGATTTTCCCACAATGGAGCATTCAGTGCCCATTGCAAGGAAAGAAAGCTATGCCCATAAGATGTTACTCTGTAATACCGTCCCCCCCCCCTTGCATACACTATTATCTGTATGCTTTATGTAGAATGAAAACCACTCTGATTTTTTACGTCCATGTTGCCTACAATTTAAGAAAGAAGAAACAAACCTTCTAAGATTCTGTTTTATGTTTTGTAATTCTCACTGTACACATCTTCCGAAGTTTAGATTAGACACTCCTGCTATTCGAGTACCAAGGAGTTTTGTAGAGAAAAAATCTACCCTTCTATCACATTCAATTTTTATTTTTGGTTTGCAGATTGAATATAGAACGATCATCGGCACATTATGAAAGAACTAAAAGAAGTTTTCCTGTAAGATGGCACAGTAAGTCGTAACCATTATGCTGTGCACTTGCCTTCGTTAGTAGTAGAATGCATCATGATTCGTCATTACGTATCGCTTGGGGGCGCTTATGTAGCTAATCATTAAAAGGGGCTCGAGTATTTTTTAAAGAGGCTGAAGCTATTTCGCCCGTCTGATGCTAGTCGATGATCGTACCATATCCAAAGTCCGTGGTTTGGTGGCATAGAATTTGAAAGATGTAGAAGGAAAATACTTCCAGAAAACTCTGTACCTACGGTGTGACTCAAAGTCAGAATGACACACTTCTAAGAGGGATAGGATACGCCAGACGGTTCAGAACGACACTGCAATGTTGGGTCGGAAACATTGTCTTCATGTAATGATCACTTTGGAAGAAGTGTTGAAGTGTTCGTCTAATTTCTTAATCAAGTTTCATAACTAATGGGCTCTTTTCAGAACTTCGGCAATGTAATGAAAAATATTTTCTTAATTAATAATTTCTATCAATTGCAATCCGTGAAAATGCATTGATTTTTGAAAAATCTTGGCCGGAAAGTTAACTATTTCTTGAACACTTCTTCTGAAGGGATTATTAACAGGTACACAAAGACAACATTTCCGACCCCACATTGCCATGCGATTTTGATCTGCCTTGTTGTAACCTACCCGTTCTAGAAATTTGTTCCTCTAATTTGGAATCAACCTGTTCGTAAGAAATAAGGAAAGTTCTTCTACTACTTACTTTTGCATTTGAGGACATCATTATATTCACTAAATTTTGTATCAGATTTTTTCTTTTTTTAAATGGAAGTTTTCATTGCAAATGGTCTTTTCCCAGTTCCGGTAAACTCGGGTACAAATTCTTAATACCTATTCTTTTTCTATACTCAGAGGCTAGAGATTCTTTGAACAGTTTAGTTACCTGGTTGTATATTTTTAGTGCTTTTAATGTTTTAAATATTCTTTCTTTGTTTTCTGTTTCTCTGATCTCTGTACGGCGTAAGGATAAAGTCTGTAATCGCCTGCTGCATTGGCAAAAAAAAAAAAAAAAAAAAATTATTTTCCTACATCTTCTAAATTCCTTTGACAGAGTGATCTAGTCTCTTCTCGCTAATACCAAACCTGATTACGTTTGTAAGGCTAACACACTCTTTTTTATATATATATACAGGGTGGTTATTAATTAACGTGAGGTGTTCAGAGTCCTCTAGCGAGTAAAGTATTGGACGAAACCTAACCAAATTTGATGAGCATGCATAGTAGACCATGGGATTTGGATTTCCAAAAAAAAAGTAATTCCAAAATTTGCCACTGGGGCAATTTTGGCGCTGCAAAAATGCCCCAGAGGTCCCCCGATCTCCATCCTTGAGATTTTGGGTTGTGGGGATTTCTTAAAGGTGTTGTTTATCAAGGACATGTCTCCAATATCGCAACGTTAAAGGATCGAATAACGTTACACGTGGGGCAAATCAACTCTAATATGCTGCGAGCGGCAGTAGAAAATATCGTGCATCGTATGCAGTTCTTGGAATTTACCAATGGTGCGCATATTGAACCAAATTTGTAAGTAAAATTGGTGTTTTCAGCATTGTTTGTCAATTAACCATTCAATAATTACGCTAATACACTTTTGCAGCGCCAAAATTGCCCCAGTGGCAAATTTTAGAACTTTTTTTTTATTTATTTTTTTTTTTTTGGAAATCAAAATCCCATGGTCTACTATGCATGCTCATCAAGTTTGGTTAGGTTTCGTCCAATACTTTACTCGCTAGAGGGCTCTTAACACCTCACGTTAATTAATAACCACCCTGTACTTCGATATATTGCCGGTAGATTGAACATACATTTAAATTTTTTTTCCAGCTTTTATTCCATGCCCTCTGATCTACGGCGCCCTCACCGATGCCAGTTGCCTTGTGTGGGAAAAGAGCTGCGGGAAGAGTGGTAACTGCTGGATTTACGACACCGACAAGCTACGCTACTTGCTGCACAGCGTTTCAGCCGCATTCGTTTTCGCGGGATGGCTGACTGACATGGTCGTGTGGTACATGAGTCCGAGGTTATACAACTTCTATGAAGAAGAAGAGACGAAGGAGGTCATTATTATTAACGTGTTTGAAGTAAATGATATTAAGGCAATGTCTGGCTAGGCGGAAACAGAACCAAATATCTTCTGAGTGAAAAAGCATACTAAAGGCACTAAGATGTGGTATTGACTGCGCATAGTGCGTGATCAAAGCTATAAAGCTTCGATGTACCTACATGTATACATAATTATGTGTGAAAGAAATTTCCTGTAAATCGATTGTGAAAAGTTGAATATCCTCTCTGAATATAACAAATTGCACCGACGCTCCGTAATAATAATAATAATAAATAAAATAATAAATTAAAAGTATTAAAAATATGAAAATACTGAAAGTGCGTGCTAAAATATTAAAATTTAAATAGGCGTGCATTATTATCACGAGGGTGGATGCATTTTTTTTTATTAGTGTCGATGTGAAGTTGGAGCTACAACGAATCGATATTTAGACACTCAAAATTCAAAATGAAAAATAAAACACTCAATTTCATTTAAAATATTGGTAATTACGTTAAAAGTCCAGAAGTCATAATCGAGATACATATATGTGTGTGTATATGTATATATATATTTTTCTTTTGCTTGAAATCAGTCGATATCAGTTTTAATAGATTTTGGATGTATTGTTCGGATGTATTGTTAATTTTTTTTTTTTTTTTGCTGATAAATGTATCTGCCCAGACATAGTTTGCAATCAGCTTGAACCTGAGATAACACATATCTCAGGTTGAAGCTGAAGTTCATAGATTAAACAGGAACCCATTACACTCGAGTTTCGAGAATGGTTTCAAAACATCAACTCTGAGGAAACAAAAATAAAATATTTCATAGTCTAAAAATTTTGAAACGTTAATATGAAGTGCATTTATACTTTGATAGCTGTAAGTTGTGTGTTACTGTTGCTTAGAATCTCCAGGTACGCATATGAATCTGCATGGAACATCGCAGAAAATCTCCCGAAAAAATGCATGTGCACCTGTATCGATTCCAGCGCGTTTGCGTACGACTTGGAAACGCTGATCCAATACACGGGACCACTGACGTCGAATACTTGCAGCTGCGACGATTTTCTGGTCCCCAAGCTGGAAAGGTTCCCGTATTTCAGGGATGCTAAGTCACTGTGTGCCACTTGCGATTGCAGCTACGCGAAGTACACTCGGTTTGAAATCATGGTAACTTATGTCGACTTGTACGACTTCGTAACAGTTGCAATTCTTTGTGTGACGTTTATGCTGATACTTCAAAAATGCCTGAAAATATCGAATCAGCGCTTCATCGAAAAACACCAACACCGGAATGATTTGCAGTGCGATAGACTGCGAAAGGATATGTCGAGAATATGAATTGCAATTGTCGTAATGTAAGTGGTGAAAACAAAATGAAAATGATTCGTTTAACTCACGAATGAATAAAAAAGTTTAGGGGGGGGGAAACGGTATGAGAATGAGGTATTTGGAATTTAGCTAGAATTATTTAGTACTTTCGTTTGTATTCAGTGACACTGCGATTTAAAATTTAAATTAATTTACATGTTCTTTGATACGTTGATGCGCATCCGAAACGTTCAAGAAATTATAACCTATCTTTTAGAAACCTTAAAGCCACTGAATATTTTATAATATTAATACACAAATTTATAATTTTGCGTCTAGTACAAAATTCACATTTTAAATATAATCTCACTAATAAAGTAGCTTTTTGAATTTTTTTTTGTTTTTGTTTCACTTAATTCATGTTGTAAACAAACATGATTTTTTATTTTAAAAAATGTTGAATGCTTAGTATATTGCTGCTTTTTCCTATTAGTTTTCTTTTATAACAAAAATGACTAGATAGCATATTTATTTGATTAAATTTTAGAAAAAAATATGAGTAACTGAAATTGTAGGATTAAAAAAAATCGCATCATATTAGTAAAATTACAAATTAGCACCATTATGTTCACATATCCAATTATTATCATATCATAACGTATCTATTCCATATTTTCGCCTAGCTATTTATTGTATTTTGAATTCATATGCATTATATATATTAACTTTTTACTTATTTATTTTAAATGTAATTATTATAAATGTTTGCATTAGTTCTTAGACTTTTCGTTCTATCCAAATAAATATATGTAAGATTTGTGTCTTACCATTGCTGTGAAATAAGTTATAAATAAAAAATAATTTCCTTTTAAGGTATCATTTCTTTTGAATGAGTGCGTTTCTAGAACTGTAAAAAAAATGTGATTGTACAAATAAATCAGGTATTTTAAAAATGTACTTCAGGAGTTTGATGATTTTGTGCAGTGTGTTTATTTAAATTAGCTTGTGCACAAAATGAACGCTTTAAAACTTAAACATCTCAGATTTACTATCTAGTTCCCCCACCCCCTTGGCATTTAGCTTAAAATGGCAATTCTTTTTAAATTCTTCAAACAAACAATTAAAGAATATCCGTAGATCTCTAAATGAATGAGTAAGAAGTGTAATTTTACCCTACCCCTCTTTCCCATTCGATTTCGAAATAAATTTTTGAAATGAAATTTAATTCTAAAGTACTTAGGAAAAAAAATGAGAAAGAAAGATTTTCTTTATATTCTGTAGTCACCCGAGGGGAGAAAGTATTGTAAATAAATAAATAAATAATTGAATAAAAAAACTTTATGGCATTACGACACATTTAATTATTTAATGCCTCAAATCTCTTAAAATTTGTGCAACAATGAATAACTAGTTCTACGTAAGAAACTGATTAACATTTTCTGAAACAGAAAAGTATGTATTAAACACGTTTTCCAAGCTTTAAAATTTCTATAGGTAGCATGAAAAAATTTAAATAAATTGCACATAATCTTGCATAAGAAAAAATTACTCACAAGATTTACAAAGGAATTTTCATCATGAATGCAGATTTAATACTTTAATATATTCTATGTTTGAAATTAAGTAAATAAAGTAAAGCGAAATAAATAGTATGTATGTGTTTATTTACTTAAAGTTTATTTTTAATGATTTCATGAATCTATCTATATATAAATACGCAAATGAAAATCTGTGTGCCCTTTTGCAGCACATTACGCGGACGGAGGAGTGAGAGATTTGGCACAGTTTAAAGTTCTATAGTGGTGGTGTTTGTGCGAATGATAAAAATTTTCTGTAATATGGTCAAGGTCATGCAATGCAAAAAAAAAAAAAAGCAGAGAAGTAAACTAGCACGCAATATTTTGCAGCAAGGTGGTCGAATGTTTCACTGTTGTGTGTCAATTTTGAAATAACAGCAAAGGTTACAACAAGGCGTAGCCACGGGAGGAGGGGGTCATAGCCCCCCCATGAGGAATTTTTTTGTCATACAAAAGTATATTCCTTTCTCATCACACACGCGTATACATATATATCAGTAGTCATAACCATGGGCGCCGGCAGAATAGGGCAAGGGGGGGCCATGCCCCCCTGGATTTTTGTATGCAGTGTTTTCCCTTGCTTTTTTGCTCTTTCGAACATGGTAACTATACGTTAAAGTAGTCTTTGCCCCCCCTTGAGTAGTCTTTGCCCCCCCGAGTAGTCTTTGCCCACCCTGGAAAAAATTCTGCCGGCGCCCATACTCATAACCCTCCCCCATGAAAAATTGGCTACGCCACTGGTTACAACAATGCTAAGGTTACAGTATTCCAAAACAGTCTGAAAAAAAAATGAAATTAATCACCATTTTAGTGAAATATTATAAAAATACATGAGCAATCAATAGGAGATGAGAATAATATTATATTATTAATGAGATGTACGGAAATATTTCCGAAAAACATACTCTCGGATAATATATTGAAGTCAGTTATTTTAGAACTTTAAAATGATGTTTGTACATTAATAATGATATACTTAATCGAATACATGGTGAAATGAGAACATAACATAGCTCCTATAAAATAATTTGCCATGATGCAGTAAATCAATAGTTATCCAATAGAATATTTAAACTTTTGATTGTTAGTTGTTTGGGTAATTTTCGGTTAGCCGATAAAGCGCCAACAGGGGCGTAGCCGGAAATTTTTCATTGGGGGGGGGTTACGACTAATGCAACACATATATATGTATACATATGTGTGATAATGTAGTGAAAAATATACTTTTTGTGTGGCAAAAAATTTCTCATGGGGGGGGGGGAGTTATGACCGCCCTACCCCCATCCCTTGGCTACGCCCCTGAGCTCCAAATAATTGAAAACCTGGGCCTATTGAGAACAAACCTGACGAAAATCACTGATCAACATTTCCAGTATAGACTTCCTTCATCCGCATTTCCATATTTTGGAATTTTAATATAATTCCATATGTTTTTCCCATTTCCATATTTTGGAATTTTAATATAATTCAATATGTTTTTCCCATTTCCGTATTTTGAAACAAACGACTAACCCAATAAACATACAAATTTCTTTTAAGGGCATTTTATACATTGTAATTTGTGTATAAATACTTCTTTTTGTATACAGATTAATATTTTAGGTTTGTTTTGGGGAAGAACGATTTTTTAGAAGTATAGTCTTTTAACATCGCCCAGAAAAAATTGTTGGCTGGATTTACGCCCGGCTAATATAAAAGTACCATAAAGTAATTAAAAAACTTTGTAAAAAACACACATAAGAAGTAAAAGGAAAGAGGATACGCGTTTCGTTCAAAAATTGTTTTGAACTTCTTCAGTCCAAGCCCTTCGACGTAAAGAACACAGGGAACTGAAAAGGTTATATATAAATATATAAATACGCAAATGAAAATCTGTGTGCCCTTTTGCAGCACATTACGCGGACGGAGGAGTGAGAGATTTACAAACATTCGAAATAATTAGAATGTTATTGAGGCAGCTAGTTTTTATACATGGTCAACTGTACGTCTCACCAAGTAGTGTTCGATCATTCCATAGTTTGAGATTTTATATTAATTTTTTATTTAAATTTTATATGCTTGTGAAGACAGATGAAATAACTGTTTAGCATAGATCACACCCTTTTTTTCTATTTTTCAATTTCATTCTTCCTTTCTGATGTGAAAAAATGCCATGAAAAAGTTAAACATAGAAACCTTAGACATTTATTTCTAAGTCAAATGGTTAAAAGTGCCAGTGGGTCTGACCTCTATTTAACGAAATCGTTAAATCCCGAAAAAAGTTCATTATATTTAAAATTCGTTAAATAGAGATTTAACTTTTAATGTTCAGACTTTCATAAAACTTAGGTATTTTAAATTTATAAACACTAAATATTATTGAAAAAAGAAGTTACTCATACTTTTAAAAAATAAATTATATCAATTTGCTTATTATTATTATTATTATTATTACAGTGGAACCCCGATCTATCGTTCCCGCATTCATCGTTTTCCCGTATTGATCGTTTTATTTCTATGGTCCCTGCACAAACTGTATTCAAATAACGTTAACAAAGCTCGCATGTATCGTTCGTCAAAAATTTGCTTGTGAAATGTAGTGATTATATTTCCATTGATTTAGAAATAGCAACGTGCGGTATCCTAAGAATGGAAGAAATGGGACGCAAAAAATGAAAATAATCGCGAAGAAGCTGAGAAGAATATTCATACCGATGAAACTGAGCCAGCACTAGTGCCTAATTTATCCTACGCAATAACGGTGTTTGAAATTGTATGACTTTTATATGCAAAGATGAATATACATAAAAAGACAAAAAAAATTATAAATCTTGAAAATTTTGTTAAATTAAAAGATTAATGGAAAACCCAGTATAAAATGACTGATTTTTTAAAAATAAGTATCACTTAATTTCTACACAACTTCAATTTGTTTCTTTTACAGTTTGGTAACAAATTTAGTATTTTTGGTATGCTGTATACATTGTCTGTATTCATAAATACTGTTTTCTTCGTATTTTGACTTTAACCCGCATTCGTCGTTTTCCCGCATGTATCGTTTTTTACTACGCACTCCTTGAAAAACGATAGATCGAGGTTCTACTGTATTATAATTTTACTTACCAAAATGAAGTCTGGAAGGGGAAAAAATGATTATACAAAACATAGGAAATTACACAGCATTTTTTATCTTAAATAAATATTCTTATGATAAAATTGTTGAATTTTACTGTCGTCATGAATTTACTATGGTAAGTAAATTAAAAATAACACACTAAGTCAAAACTGTTTGACGGCATGTCTATGGCCTCATTAAACATTTCTTTAGAAAAAATGGCACGTTGATCCATAAAGGTTCTCCACCTCTTGCTTATCCTCCCATCTTAAACGGGTTATCTAACAAAAAAAGAATTTTTCAAATCAGACGGGTTGAATAGATTTAAAACAAATATCTGAAATTCTTTCAGCCGAGTGCGTAAATAAAATCTGGAAGAAATTCGGATTTTTTTTTTTTCTTTCCTTCTTTTTTTTTCCAGGCACTGTAGTATATTATTTTTATGAATACGTCTATCTGGCAAACATTACACATAAAAATATATGGATGTTTTAATGGCAACCTTAATAGGGAAATGATTACCGATTATGTGCATGGGCAAATCCCCAAAGAAATAAAAGTCGTCATTGGTGGCAAATATGCAAGCTTTTCCTAAATAATTTTTCGTTATGGTTAAGTAATTTGAAGTAGGTTTTCTTTTTTTTTAAATATACTTATTCAAAAACTCAGCTGGAAGTTTACAAAAATTTTTTGTTTAGTAATAAATTTATTAACACTATAGTGCTATTTCGATCATGCCGGTATTTTTTGTCAAAATAATTTGTGGATAAGATTTGTGGACGTGAACGTTTCCGTTGCATTTATTAACAGGGTTGCCAGGTAGCTATGAGGAAGAGAATAAGTTGATGAAAATCGCCAAGGTTTGTAATTTTTGATGATTTATCGCCAAGTTTGGCACCATTTTTTTTTTCAACAGGCTGGCACTTGCCAATTAGGCATTGACCACTGCAACTGCCCGAATTTATTGTGACCGTTTTATTATGTTGGTACCCAATGGGCGGCCTGTGTTACCCTGTGAATTCACGGACAAGTTAAAATCCATGCTCAAGCTGGGATTCGAACTCGAACCCAAGTCGTGATACAATGATTCTGGCGCCAAAAAATAAGTCCCGAAAACTGAAAGCAGCTTGACCGTAGCTTCCAGGCTAGAAACTGACAAATGCTACAGTTTATTACAAAGTAGAGTTAGAATATGCCTGGCGAAGATCCTAAATCAGTTTTAGTAGGTGATTTTAATATAGATTCGAGTTCCAGAGAAGGTTTTTTTTTGTTGTGGGATTACGCCCAAGTATCTGCACGAGGGATGTAGACCAAGAGGCGGGTTGCCCTCCGTGGGAGTCCTTCTAAGGTGTCTTAACCCGTATTTACGCTACGTTTCGGGAGAAACCACGGAAAACTTCGAACGGTTGGGTCGGCAGACGCGATCTAGTTTTGAGCACCTTCCGTCTGTCAGTTCAAAGCGATATGCACTAGGCCATTGGTCGGGCCCAGAGAAGTGCTTTATGGATCAAGGAAGAAAAATACGGCACACTCATGAATAATGATACACTTTAAAACTTGGATGGCATACGGAAGAAAAATAGGGACGACGCAGGGATTATGACGCGCTTTTAATAAATAGTACTTCAGTGCTTATTTAAAATAGGAAAGTCTTTCAGAATTTTCTTTCTTTCTCTTTTTTCTTTCACTGCAGAAAGTAAAAAAGAAATTATGGGCAATTAGGAATGATCTATCTATCATCGTTTATGCGAAATAAAAAAATAATAATGATAAAGCGTGAACTGTAGACGTTTTAAGTGAACAGCCAATCAGCACGATCAGTGAATCTGATACAAGATTCTCTTAAGTATTTCAGACACAAGGTCGGCTAAGTTGTGTTATTTACTGTGTGCTTTCATGCCTCAAAGTTTCTAGGCTTAAACAGCGCATGGTAAATGGATGATACTAGTGATGAGAATGCGGATTCAAATTTACATTTGCATAAAAGTACTGGCGACTTTTTCCCAAAAGAAGAGATAAGTAGACCTTATGATACTTTGAATGAGATAAAAGTAGACAAAATGTTTACTCATTACGAGAAGAAAAAGAACGCGAATGATTAGAATTCGATTGTAAGTGCAGAAAAATCGTAGTGCAAAAGGAAGACATGGAAGATAATGCAGATTCGAGGTCGCATTTGGATAAATGTACTGACAGTGACGTATTTGAAGCAACGGAAATCAAACCAGGACATTCTGTTTTGGATAAGTCGAAAGATATAAAACTGCTGCGTCGAGAAACAGGATCGGAATCTTTAGAATCGGTTTACGACTACGCAAAAAGGATAAAATCTTTTTTGGGCTGGGACGCGAACTTGGAAGATGAAGAACCTCAAGGCGATAAAAGTGAACGTATTTCCGAAAAAGCAGCGAAAGCAAATGACATTAATGTTGATTCTGTAGTAAAAGGATCTGATGACTTTAAGCAGGAATCTGATTTTGAGAGCTTTTCAGAATTACCTTTAAAAGACGAAGAGGATACACAAAATACAGAGAGGAATGACGAAGATTGTTCAACAAGTGAAAGTATTGTCGAACAGGATAGTGCAGAAAGAAGTAAATATATAATTGACCTAGAAAGTAATACTGTCGTAAATATTCCTTTTGATTTTAAAAAAGGTAGATCTGAGATAAATGATGTCATTTCTACAACCGAAGATACCGATAAAAGTAGCGAAAAGCAATATTTTAGTGCTATTGATCATTCAGGTACATTTCAAAAGAACACAGATAATAGAATGCCTCAAACCAGTGACATTAGAAACAAGTTTGAAAATATGGACGCCTGTAAGAAAAATGCATGTGAAACAGATGTACCAACTGCTGATGCAGATGTTAAGAGTAAAATTGGAACTTCTTTTTCTGAATGTAAAAACCTCTCAGAAAACGGTTCATTAAGCTCCCAAGACGAGATGTGTAATAACGGTTTTAGTAACGAAAATGAGACTATAACTACTGGAAAAGAATGCCTTTTGAATGAGGAATATACGCAATCCCAAAATATTTCAGTTGAAGACGAAAATGCTTTGAAACCTATTTCTACGCAAGACTTGGAAAACATCTCCAGTGATGATTCAGAAACTCTGAGCGAAAATAGCGAAAATAAAGAAACTACAAATTATGAAACATCAGTAAACGAAACGTCAAATTTATCTTCATTGACATCTCATGCGTTAAAAAATTTGAAGGAAGATCCGCACACAGATTTGGAAAACAAAGACACTCCTTCCCGCACAAAGTCTATTGAAGAGATAAAAATTTATGCTGAAGCAGATGATTCAAAAAGTGAAGATTCAATTTGTATGGTGGAAGATATTCCTTCGTCCAACATGGGAAAACCTTACTTGAAAAAGCTAAGAAGACTCAGTCAGGATATAGTAAAAGATGTCATCGAATCAGCGAGAAATTCAGTACAGGAAATTTTCAATAACCAGTTTGGAGAATTAGACAAACAGACTGAGTCAACAGTTTTAGTCACTCAAAATAATTCTAATGCTAATCAAGGACGTACCGTTAAAAATGATAAAAGCTTTTCAGAGTTATATTCAAAGTCTATTGAAGATATTAACAGTGGGAAAATAGAAAGTAATCTTGAAGCAGATGATGCAAAAAGTGAAGATTCTATTTGTACGCTAGAAGACATTCCTTCGTCTAGCAACATACAAAAACCATACTTGAAAAAGTTGAGACGACTCAGCCAGGATATAGTAAAAGAAGTCATTGAATCAGCAAGAAATTCAGTGCACGAAATTTTCAATAACCAAAATGGAGAATTAGACAAAGAGGCTGAGTCAACAGTTTCAGTGATTCAAAATAATTCTAATGCTAATCAAGGACGTACCGTTAAAAATGATATAAGCTTCTCAGAGTTATATTCAACTTTAGAATCGGAAAGTACTATTGATAAGAAAGTTCTACAAGAAAAACTTTTTATGAGGAATGATGATACTGTACGAGAAAATGTACAGAAGTATCAGTTTATGGGTAACACGGCCCAAACTGAAAGACCTGACAGAACAGCTTCGAGAACCCAACAGTATTTAAACATCGCAGAAGACAATGTGTGCGGGTTTGGGTGCTTTAAACCACATTGTATTCAAAACTACTCTAGACCAAGGATGTTTCTTGCTATATTTTCAATTGTTGGGATTGTACATAGCTGCCATTATTCATACATTGCTTCAATTATATCAACTCTGGAAAAGAGGTATGCTTTTAAGACTAAAATTAGTGGCGCAATTATGTCAAGCGACGAAATTGCTCCGTTGATTTTTGGAATATTAGTGGGATATATCGGAGGAAGAAGACACCGTCCCAGAACAGTTGCTTTAGGAATGTTCATGGCAGCAGCAAGCTGCTTTTTACTGGGATTACCTTACTTAATTTACGGACCAGCAAAGCACATAGGAGCTGTTCGCTTAAAAAATGAGACAAGTCCAAAGATTTGTGAAAAAGAAGCAGAGAGTGCAACGTGTGATGTGGAAGATTTACCCCCAACTTTAACAGTAATATGTATTTTTCTCTTGGGAAATTTCTTAAAAGGATTTGCTTCTGTGACGTATTATGTGATTGGTGTGTCTTACATGGATGATGGTATAAGAAAGAAGAATTCTCCCGTGTATTATGGTAAGTACTTAATTTTATGGTATTCATAAGCAATTTAAGCTTCATAAATAGTTTTTGGTTGGCTTTCGTCTATTGAGTTTGCTGGGATATCGCAGTGGTAATGGACGAAGACAGACTGAATTTACTAAAAATAAATTGGAAGCGCTACTCATAGGTTTTTGCCTAGATGTATTGAAAATTTTAAAACGTTTAACTTAACATTATTATTAAATGTTATCCAATCACCACACCTTTATGAATAGAATAAACAGAAAACGACTCCTAATTTGTTAGTAATGAACTTAGTTTAAATAAATAAATGATCTTTTTAAATAAAAAAATCTTACTTCGGATTACTAATGCAATCGTATCACAAAACTACAGAATTTTTAAGAAATAGTAGATTACAACTGCTAGCATATATTTAGATAGAGCAGAGGCGTAGCGGGTGTTGGGGACAAAGAGGGGAATCTGACCCCGGGCGCAGGTCAAATTATATATGAAAGCTACCCTTCACACTATTTTAGCAAATGGGAGGTGGCTCAGTGTTCCCTGGGTGCTGAAAAAACTAGCTGTGATTCAGAGGTAGAGATAATACTATTATATCCAATAGCAGCATTCAGCAATATAATATTGTGGTATAAGCAAAGCGGGCATATTTGTGTAAACAATGAGTAACAGTAAAGAAGGTTTAGTTAGAAAATGACTACATACCTAATAATGTCTTAACTTCTACATACCTAATAATGTCTTAACTTCCGTCCTATTAATACCTAATAATGTCTTAACTTCTACATACCTAATAATGTCTTAACACACTTATCTTTTTTCCGAGTTAAACAAAGATAATTCTTTTAAGTTGAAGATTTAAATAAAGAAAATCAGGCATGTAAATTCATATAGATTTTGGAAGGTTTTAGTCCGTAATTTTCAATAAAAATAAATGTTCTTTAAACCTTCTCTAAGCGTCGCACGAGTTCTATGATATAACACCAAAAATAAAAAATAAAAATATTGTAAGTAAAATTAATAAGTGAATACAAAAAAATATTTTTATAATTTAGGAAACATGATATCTTTACTTGTTACTGTTGATTCAGGGCGTAGCTAATGAGATTCGCAAAAAAACATTGTTTCAAGATACTGAAATGTATTTAACAAAAATATGTACTGACCCCATACGACGGATATTAATACACGAACCTGTGGGTAAGCAAAGCGGACGCTCACCCGCTCCTACTTCAGATTGTTGTTTGTAGAAGTTAAATTATAACTATCCATATATTTAAATTTATATCTATAAAACATGTTTTTACAATAAGTACATTAAACTATAACAAATAGTAGGGGTTTTGTGGGCTTGGTACATATCAATAGCATTTGAGTATTTTGAATAGGGAACCTGATTCGAAATAGGAGTATTATTATTGAAGAGGTCGGTTAAGGGACGAATTGAAAACATATGTGAAAGAACCACTGAACACGACATTTTTAAATACTGTTAAACCTCTCTAAGCACTCCACCGTACCGAGAATGTTTGGTTGCTCAAAGGGGGTGGTCGCTCTGAAGGGTTTTATTTACTATTGTAAGATAATTGCTATAATACGTAATACAAACGAGTCTGACATAGATTCCTTATTTAAAATGAAATTTAAAACTTATCTAAAGAGAAAATAGTACTTTATTAATATTTTCTTACATTTTTTGAAAAAAGGATACAATTTGTGTCTGTTTAAGCTTTTACTTTTCTCTGAAACAACCATATTTCAAGTTCGTTTTTTACTTTAAAAAACAGATCTCTAACTGATTCGTTTGTAACCGCTTCGGAATTTTCGATAATTTTATGAATTTTCTCTCGAGAAGTCGTTTGAGTTGAAAGTTTAGCTTGCTCGCCATTAGAAACATCGGGAAATTCCTCGTCAGGGACGGAATTAGCGCCTAAAGGCACAAAATTTCATTTGTAAAAACGTTTATATCCACAACATACTGTTTAATTAATTTAAATCAACCTCAAATTAATTTTACATTTCATTAAAGGGGATTTAAAATACGCTTATCTTCGCCAGACTCCTGACCTTCAGTTTTTCCTCTCAAAATTAAACCATGGAGTGAGTAGAATTTCCTGAAAAATAAGATGGGCGATCCCACTCGGTGGCCGTTTAGAGGGGGGGGGGTCATGTGGCTGTTGATAGAGGCTATTTTAACATTAGTTCTATGAGCCTCAAAATCAGTGCCTTGAAAAGCCGTGTAGAGGGGTGGCCGCTCGGAGAGGTTTACATTAAAAACAATTTCCATGTGTAAATATCATATAAATAAAGAATTAATTCACAAGTACCGCAATGGCCTATAGAGATGAGTTCGGGCTCATTTTTTGAAGCCCGAGCCCCAGGACTTTTAATCCGAGCCCGCCCGGCCCGAAATTTCAGCTAAAGATAAATAAAATTAATTACTTAATTAATAGGCTACAATAAATTTTGCCGTTTGTGCAAATTAAAGACAAATATAATTGCAAACTCTCAATGCACTTTCTAATTCTTTATATCCATGTTTATCAAATAATGTCCGATCTCATGACTAACTAAGCAATATAAGCAGCCGTTCTGAAATATCCAAAGAGCTTCACACACCTTCTATAGGCGCCCGTGCCGCTATTTTTTCTTTTAATAAGTACGTCCATTTATCCCATGAATCACTATTTAAAATCTGTTTCAAGGAGTATGTTAAACAAAGGAGAAATTTTTCACGAGCCCGATTCGGGCCCGGGCTGAGCCCGTCTCATCTCTAGTGGGCTAGTCCCCAAGCTCCGTTTCCATAAGTAAGTGAAGCGGCGCCGACTTTGGCCAGCACTTGGGAGAGTGACAACCTTTCTCGGCTGGACTGCCGTGTAACCGTGTACGCTAATGGGGGCGGTTGCAAGTAAAATCTGTTTGTGGTTCCAATGTCCACCATGTTCAAACGATAACTCTCGGGTGCTCGATCCAGGTGCTCGATTTCTCATATGTAATGGATACTATAGGATACTACCTTCAGGAACGGCCTACCTATTTGGTTTAAAGCCTGTTTTAGTTCCTGAAGTGTCCTACTGTCCTGCTGAACCCTAGCTCTAGGCTCAGGTCCAGCAAGCAGCGGTTTCCCTCATTTTTATTTTATTTTTTACAGCACAATTTTTGTACTACAATTGGTAAAATACATCAGTGTTATACAATATAAAGGCAGTTAGTTTACAATGGTTTACAATTGCTCACAATATTGTTCTTAGTAACATTTGACCGTAGATACATATATTTAACACGTTCTTTTTTTTTTCCTTTTTACAATTTTGAAAGTGTAATTTCATATGTAATGGGTTCAAAATTAGGAGACTCCGACCAAAATCGGTCTTCTTCCCGCTGATGCTCATTAAATTGAAAGCCGATCCCTTTCACCCTTCGCCGTCCTATATGGATGATCGGGCCACGCCCCGCGGTCGGCAGAGGGCATTAGTGAAAGCAATAGCAATATAAATTCATTCATTCATTCATTCAATGGTAGAAATCATTCATATACATTCATTCATAATTCACCCCATTCAGTTAATTTGATGTCACTAAAAATGTGAACCATGAATTAATTTCTACCATGTTGTTTCAAATTTTCAGTGGAGTTGAAATTAATAAAAAGAAACTTCAGCGCATCGTAGCTCACCAAGAATCACGAATTTCAAAACTCTAACAAAAAAAAAAGAAAAGTAAATGAATAAATAAAGTAAAGTATAGCTCAAACTATTTGTGAATAGATAATACAATTTTTAAAGGACACGCATATGCAGTATTATTATTTTCTATCGGTTTTGCCACATTTTTCCCGTAAAGAAAAAAAAAAAAAATCTGGAGTGACTCCACTCTACTTTCCGAACACTTACGATTAAGATCATGATCAAGCATTTAAATAAATTTTAATCGATGAATAATTCAAATATATATACCAAATTGAAGCTCAATCGAATGCACCGTTTAAACGCTAGCGCACTTTCAAGAATTTCGTCCCATAGGCCGTAATGTAAAAGAAATCTTTGTCGTAGCCCTGTAGAAAAACAATAAGTCCTATACACACCAAAATCAATACAGGTCTTGCGACGGTGGTTTATAACATATATACCCAATTTGAGCTCAATCGAATGCACCGTTTAAACGCTAGCGCACTTTCCAGAATTTCCCCCCATAGGCCATAATGTAAAAGAAATCTTTGTCGTAGCCCTGTAGAAAAGCTATAAGTCCTATACACACCAAAATCAATACCGGTCTTGCGACGGTGGTTTATAACATATATACCCAATTGGAGCTCAATCGCATGCCCCGTTCAGGAGCTATCGTGTTCACTCACATACACACACACACACATACACACACACACACACATACACACATACATACATACATCTCGTAAAAATAGCATAAATGAATTCAGAAGACCTCAAAACGTGTCAATACACCAAAATCTCGAATTCGAATTTTTTCATGATTACAATACTTTCCTTACATGGTACATGTTCGGAAAGTAATAAATAACGGAATGCGTTATTTGAATGTGTACATAATCTAGATATGACGATTACTCTTATCAAATCAGATACACCGGTTTACTTTCTTTATTGTTTACAACACAGTTTACGCTGAATCTTAAAATAAAAAAGATTTCTTAGGCAGACGAAAAGTGGATTCCACTCTATTTAATTATGTAGTTCCGGGCACTTGCAGATTAAATTCTCCTAAATCTTTCATAGAAAAACACAGGAAAGAAAAAATTGTGCAAAAAAATCTCATAAACATTTTGTGAGGGCAACCAATCATTACGTTCAGTAAATCTGATACAAGCTTCTATTAAAATACTAGTGAAAAGAAAAAAAAAAGAGGAAAGCTGAGTTGTTTTATCTCGCTTTTATGCTGTCTTCATCATCCAAAGTTCCTCGAATAAACGGGCGCGTTTTTCTCTTTTTCAAATGGATAGCACGGAAGATTACAATGTGATTTCGATGTTACACTCGGATGAAAAGGATAACAATGAAATATTAGAAAAAGAAGAGAAAGGTCGACCTTCGCATGCGACCTTGAATGAACGAGAAATGCGGGAAAAAACGGATGCTGTTCACTCGCCGTGCCACGAAAAGGAACCCGAAGTTTTAGAATCGGTTCAAAAATATGCGAACAGGATCAAATCTTTCCTCGGGTGGGATCCGAACTCAGAAGAAATCGAATCCGAAAGTGATCTAAGTGAATCGGCTCTTGAACCAGGAGTTAAAAATTATCGTGTCGACAGCGAAAAGTGCGCATATGGAAACCTTGTTCGAAATACGCAGGATGAGAATGGTGCAGAGGTGTGCGAGATAAATGAAGGAATTGATTGTGGGAAAGGACATAAAACTGAAAGTGTAAGTGGTAAAAAATTTGAAATGGATGAAAAATTCACACAAGTCGGGGATGAGAGCGGTGGAAATTCAAATAACGATGAATTAGAGCGAAGAATCAATGAAGCAGCAGATCACAATGCATGTTCTGACACAGAAAATAATTATAACTTGAAAGATTCTCCTGGTAAAAGCGAATGCACAGAAAAAAGTGTGATATCAAAATGCGAAGATAATAAAAATGACGAAGACACATTGCAAATGACTGAAGACTATGTAAAAGCAGTTTCAAAATATACCGATGACACAAATGATGTCCACATGCTTACTGATATCATGTCTATTGAAACTGATGAATCAAAACATAGCGATGAACATTTAAATGTTGATGAAGGAAATGTTAGAGAAATAAATGAGCAACTTAAGAGCAGTGTCATTGACGGGGGAAATGCACCATCATTACTTCCAGCAAAAGATTCCATAGGCAACAGTCTTATTAATTCTGAAACTGAAATGGATAAAACCACTTTCAGAGAAGAAACTATAACTGATGACGCTAAATGGGAGAACTTTTTAAAGGATGAATTTGCACAAGAATGTGACATTTTAGATGAGAACCAAAATTTCTCCAAGTCCGTCTCTACCACAGAAACAGATGGAAATTTAGGAAAAACCTCTTTGCGTATATCTAGACTTACTGATGAGATAAATGAAGTAACATCTTTGGAAGATATCGAGATTGGTTTTGTAGCAGATATCGTAAAATCTGATGAAACTACGCAAAAATTAAAAAGAAGTACACCTAATTCGTCTCTTTCAATAAATCATCAATCAACTGATAAAATAATACAAAAGAAACAGGATTTTCAAAATGAAGATACTTCTCCTGGAGAAATTGTTCCGGAAGATATAAAAAATGGCAAACCAGTGTGTGATTTTCCTGAAGGAGAAGGTAAAAAGGATAATTCTGATGATTTACTTGAAAAACTGACTCTAGAAATCAGAACTAAAGAACCAAAGCTAGATGAAATTAGAAGGATTAGTCGAGACATTGTAAAAGAAGTAATGGAATCAGCTAGAAATTCAGTTCACGAGCTATATAACATTAAAAATGAAGACTCAGGGAAGAGAGTATCAATAGCTACAGAACAGCAAAATGGCACGAATGAGAACTGCGAATCTCAACTTCTCAATTGCGAAAATCGTTCTGAAAGACGTTCGAACTCAGATGCAGAAATGGTTAAAGATAACATTGATGTAATCGATATAGTTAGTCATATGACAAATAATTATGGAAAAGATTGTGAAGAACAAAAGCTTAACGATGATGTATCACAATCGCAAAAACTTGAGCATGAATTATCATCTACACCTTGGAATTCAGAAAACGCCATAAAAGACGAGTTATGTGGGTACTGGTGTTTTAAACCAAAATGGATTCAGGAGTATTCTGGGACAAGAGTTTTCTTAATTATATTTTCTATCATTGGCGTGATACATGGCTGTTATTACACCTATATGGTTTCGATTCTATCAACTCTGGAAAAAAGGTATGCCTTTAAAACAAAAGTTAGTGGTACCCTTTTGCTGGCAGACGAAGTACCCCCTTTAATCTTTGGAGTATTAGTTGGGTACGTCGGAGGAAGAACACATCGCCCAAGATTGGTTGCTTTAGGAATGTTCATGGCAGCAGCATGCTGCTTCCTCTCAGGATTACCCTACGTAATCTATGGTCCAGCTCAGGATCTAACAAAGATTCTCTTCAAGAATGAAACTGGTCCAGAGATATGCAGAGGGGAAACTAAAGGTGCGACTTGTGACGAGGAGGAGTTGCCACCAACCTTAACAGTAATTGGTATTTTCCTTGTTGCAAGTTTCTTAAAAGGCTTCGCAACGCTTTCCTATTATGTGCTTGGAATATCATATATGGACGACGGCATAAAAAAGAAAAATTCCCCCGTGTATTTAGGTAAGTTTTTACCATTTCTTTAACGTGAAAAAACAAAGCATTGTGCTATTAATATATTCTTCTAAACCAGTCGCTTATAATTTTCTAGCATTAGATAGTTGAACGTTTAATACCAGAAAATAACAAGTCTGCTTTTTGACCTGGGAGCAACTATTTTTGTGTAATCCAGAAGTTTTCTCTTGAAAGAATGGAATGAAAATTCGAAATTTATCACCTTCTTTTCCTTCAGAAGAGAAACTAGAACCATTTTACAATCTGTTGACAGTTGAAAATAAAAGTATTTATTATAATTATTTATTCTACTACATAAATCTTACAAGATTATAAATACATTAATTTTCCGGAAAGTTGATAAAACATCAACTTAATACGATAAACTTTTAGCAACTGTAGTTTACGAATTATCACTATTATCTGGAATTATAATTATCTTACAGTTTTCTGTAATCTTATGTAAACGTAGGATATTCTTTTAATTCACCCAGTACAAAAGATGTGGGAATTATTTGATTTTTCGGAAAAAAAGAGTAATCAAATAATAAATTATTCAAAAATGCAAGCAGTTTAGTAAAATAATTGTTGTAAAGCTCATGTCAAACAAAATTGAATAGTCAAATGCTTTATTAGCATATTGCTAAAGTATTTTATTGATAACATACTCAGAGAATTTTTTCTGTTTCCAGAGGATTTGTTTCTTATAGATACAGTAATTGAAAATTCAACCGTGTTTAATTAAAATAAAAAAAGTCTGTTTTATTTAAACGAAGAGAGTTTATTAATTGAAACATATTTTAAACTTATCTTAAAAAATATTTTTCGTTGAATTATTACCAAAACTGTACTCAAACACTTGAAAATTAAAATAATACTTCTATACAAAAGAGAAACTTGACATCAAAATTATTCAGTTTGTATCTGTATGCTGCACATATAAACATGCATACTACATGGAATGTATTGTTTGGTAGTAATCACTATTACATGCAATTTATTGGCCCGTGCTTATGTAATCATCACACATGCAATGCATTTTTTTCGTATACATAGGGCGAAAGAGAAATGCGATTTTCATACTGTGCTATTTTTGCCTTGTGATCTTTTAGTATGAAGGAAATTATGTGTGTGGGATTATGTGGGAAATTATGTGTGTGTAACATCAATATCCGTGTCAAGTTTATTTAATTTTGTGCTGCATGGTTAGAAATATTTACTTAATGCTTAGCTTATGAAAACTTTAATCAACAATAAAAAGAATAAACCTTTTCAAATTTAAGAACAATTACATTTTTTAATCAATGTTTAATTAAAATAAAGATTTTAGAAAATTTAGACTATATGCATTTTTAGATCTATAATGATTTTATTACATCTCTAACTCAGCTTTTGATTACAACGGTAGTTAAATTTTTAATTTCTCTTGTAGGAGAAAATAGGATACTTTTTATGATCATCATTTTAATTTATTCTAATTAACAGAATTTTTACCTGTATTACTCTATTATGGGGTTAGGGGTAGTCAGAGGCGTGAAAAAATGCCATTTTTTATTAATTTTTTTTACTAGTAATTAAGTTTATTTCACATAAGTAAAAACATAGTATCATTTCATCATACTTTAACATTACTTCACTTAAATTAAAAAAAAAATAATTATTATTTTACAAGTTATGGCGGTCTAAGTTGAACAGGTTTTAATAATGGGTCCTTGCGGTGACCATTACAGCTCCTTGGAGATTCATCTAAAATCAATGAAACAAAAAGGATTATTTTTATGGATAGATAATCTTGTGCCTGATCGAAGCTTTTTTTTTTTTCAAAATTAACAAAATGGCTGTCTCTGGAAATTTTTTTGCAGATTTTCGGGAAAAAACCAACAATTAATTGTTTATAAAAAATCGAAGTTTAAAAAAAATCCTTCGATCAGGCACTAGCTTTTTATGTTTTCTAAAAGCTGTGTAAGTTTCATTCAAATCTATCGAGCGGTTTTTGAGTTACAGTGGTCACCAGTTCAAAAAACATAGTTTTGAGAAAAACGCATTTAAAGTTTTACAGTCGATTGATGTACAGTAATACGAATAATTTCAATACTTACACTGAGTCATCTATTCCTGGACCATATAAGAGTTCTTCAGCCGTTGTAGAACTTTCTAAAACATCAATTTGTTGTTGTCTACGTCGCATTCTACCTTCGCGAGTGTTGTCGTTAGCGCGCTGATCAGCTACTTTTACACGTGCACTATCGGTTTTTTCAGTATACCGATGCGAATTAGGCCCACAACTAAGTCCCAGTGTGTTCATTATTACTAATAATGACTTTGTCCCTTCATTAAATATACTCATAGCTAAGTATGCAGCAATTTGAACAATGGTAAAACTAGTATTGATAGTTTTTGGGCATATTTTCCACACTAGTTGGTTGAAGCTCTCATTATTATTTTGATTAAATCCACCTACACATCTTGAAAGTAAATTTTCATTACTAAGATCTTCATAAATAGGCTTGATTGCTTTTAAAACTTCAGGAGGTAAGGGAGAATTATGCCGCTAGCTAATTGTTCTCGGAAATATTAGACCGCTCGAGAGCCTTTTATTCTTCGCTAAATAACTCGAAAGATATTTGTCGGATTCACTTCAAACTTTCAGAGAATATTTTTAAGATACCATACTTTAAGAAAATGCAAAAAAAAAAAAAAAAAAAAAAAATCAATTTTTTGAAAATTCTGACTACCCCTAACCCCTTAAAGATAAAGTCGATCAAATAAATAATCACCGAAAAATAAAAATCGACAGTAATTCTATCAAAAAAATATTTGAAACATTCGTTTACAGATAAATTTAAAATCACAAATTTATTGTGAGCTTAATTATGTTTTTAAAAATTTAATCAAGAAACAAATCACACGTTCATGTTGCCAAACTGCTACTCTATAGTACGAAGTTCCTAAATTATACGACCATATGCTGTTCGTGGAGAAGCACGAAAATTCTTTAAAATACTTTTTTAATTACATTTTGACAACAAATTATCAAAAATAGCACCAATTCCCATTTTTTAAATGTATAATAATATATTCCTAAAAATAATAATAGCTATAAAAGTCCTACCCTGCAAAATTCATAACAAAATCTTCAATTAATAAATAATAATAATGATCTGGTGATTGTATTTGCATAGCAGTATGGAATGGTCTAAATTTTGTTTTTTATTTTTTTTATTCAAATTTAAAATTCCAATATATTTTCTAAATTGGTTGACATTTCACAAAATGAAAAATCAGGTATTTCAGCACTGTAAAATGTTAAAGGCAGGGTCAAACAAGCTGTATATATTAGCTTATCTTATTCATATCTAAATATAACAACACAAAGTGTGGAATACAGAAGCCTCCATCTGAACGCTCTCTAACGTGAACGTTCCAGTATTATGAATACAAAACGATGGTCCTGACGAAACTCCATAAGATGAACTCTGTATACGGAACATACCATTATTATGAACCATACTTTTGATCCCCATTCTACCTTTTCCTCTCTGTAAACTGAACTTTTGTTTGGAATTGTAAATCGAGCATCATTGGAATCGCTTCAGCATGGAAATTCAGAAAAATGTTCGCTGCAGGAACATACACAAAATGAAAAAAACAGACTAAAATTACTCATTTTTCATACAGTGCTCCAATTATATATTGAAATAATGTAGTAGTGTTGAAGCAAAATTTATACCCAATCATGGGCGCCGGCAGCATAGGGCGAGGGGGGGGGCAATGGCCCTCCCCTGGATTTTTGTATGCAGTGTTTTCCCTTGCTTTTTTGCTCTTTCCAACATGATAACCATACGTTGAAGTAGTCGTTGCCCCCCCTGGAAAATATTCTGCAGGCGCCCATGTACCCAATCCAGTGAGACCAATAAATTCAGTGGAAGTCAGTGAAAGCAGTTTTATGCGTAGCCTTAAAAACTGTGAGGGCCCGGTACTTGCAGTGGGTAAAGCCAATAACTTCCCGTAATTAACGAATTTTGGGAACTTTCCTCTTATCGAGCACTTAGATTACAAACTTCACATACATTCCAAATTTCGTATTATTAACTTGATAGTTTCTGCTTAGCGTAATATTAGCATTCTTAAAATCGACATTGATTTTTGGTCTTCCTGAAATGCATCAGGGTGTATCGAAAAAACCCTTTTTTCGAAATTCGTTTGTCCTGTCGAAATTGTTTGTTGTTGCTAATTTTTGG
Source organism: Cheiracanthium punctorium (assembly GCA_038373885.1). Lineage (NCBI taxonomy): Eukaryota > Metazoa > Arthropoda > Arachnida > Araneae > Cheiracanthiidae > Cheiracanthium > Cheiracanthium punctorium. The sequence continues at coordinate 1,411,840 of JAWZYV010015503.1, forward strand.
TCAAATTGGCTCAATAAGAAGTGTGCCAAATTTCAACTCGATCGGTTTATATCTTCAGGTGCCGCTTTTGACTTAAAGTTTGAAAAAAAATTAAAAAAAGCAACTTTTTGGGAAAAAAAAAAATTAAATATAAATTTTTTGAAAATTTCTTGTCCCTGGGAATAAAGTTGACCTAAATTGACTCAATAATAAGTGAAAAAAATTTCAGCTCGATCAATCAATATGCTCAGTTGCCGTTAGGAGCTTAAAAATTGAAAAAAAATTGGAAAAAAAGGGGAATTTCGATGGCACTCTGTAGAGACATTTCATTTCTTTAGTACAAAGATTTTGTATGTACATCAAGTCTCAATAACGTAAATAACATAAGACGTATGTTTTGCAGCTCTTTTTCTATTTTTGAAATATTTTTAATTTTTAATTTTTTTTTAATAGCCCCGAACTCACCACGTGGAGGTGGCTGCATTTCGAGTACCGCTCACCCTCTCGACCATTCATATTTTGATTTTATGTGTTCTATCTAAACAAATTTTTAATTGACATTTAGGAGTAGTTTTGTACTCTGCCTTAGAGGAAAACTTAGGAATATGCCTGCGAGTGTTTAATGTTGCTAATACAAACTTGTGGCGCTCCTCTTTGGCACATACGGGAAAACATGTAATATCATCTTTCGGATAAGAGGCTGATTTTATATTATCCTGCATTTCCTTTAGGCTTAAATGTTGTGTAAGTGGCGGTTCAGTTAACTTGCATTTGCACCAGTCAATCATGTCGACGCAGTTGCCAGCATCTACATTAATATCCGGCACAATGAATTCCCGAATGCCATTAGAAGATGAAGAGGTTCTAGCTTTTAGAATTCGTTTCCAACCAAGTACTCTTGTGTCTGCGTTGTTATCAGAAATCATTGAGAGAAGATTTTCAGGGTAGGCAAGCCATGGATTTCTCTCTAAGACAGGATCCATTATTTTTCTGTTCTTGACATCCATGCAGCGGGAATCAGACAAAAGTTTCCACAAATGTCGACCGCCTTCAACGCAGGGTGGATTTTTCTTGATATTAAACCAAATAGGAGCATATACATTTAACATTCATAATGTATTGGACGAATGCTTGAAGTGTTTCTGTAAGATCACTTGTAGAAATGAATAGACGTAATATTCTATTTGCAGCTGTTGACCATCTTGCGTGATGTAACTTACCAAGATGATTTTCTGCCAATCTAGCATCACAATCACCGGTCGAAACTGCCTTACAGATACATAGAAGATAGCTTTGATCGGATGATAGATTGTCGTTCACTATATCTTCAGTCCAAGTCGCTGGCACAGGCTGAAATCCTTGTACTGGCATATCCTCGCATAATAATAATAATTATTATTACTAAGCGTAATGTATGTCATTCAGACATGATGCAACAGCAAAATTTCATGGCCAAGAGTAAAAGACGTTTCTTTAATTTTTTTCAGTAATTCCCCTTTTTTTTCGACATTTTTTCAACCTTTAAGCTCATTTCCGCAACTGAACATATTGATCGATCGAGCTAAAAAATTTTTCACCTATTATTGAGTCAATTAAGGTAAAATTTATTCCCAGGAACAAGAAATTTTCGAAAAAATTATATTTTAAATTGTTTTTCAAAATAAATTTCATAAATTTTTTTTCAAGATATTAACCGATTGAGTTGAAATTTGGTACACTTCTTATTGAGCCAATTTGGCCAAAAAATAGCACTAAGGACAAACGAATTTCGAAAAAAAGGTTTTTTTCGATACACCCTAATATGCATGTTTTAATTTTATATTTCGGTACTTTTTTTTTATAATTTGAAAATGTTTCTGGAAATTTTATTATATTTTGTATGAAACTGAATTTTGTAAGAGGAAAAGAAAATCCGAAAATGATTTGAAATCTTTAGAAAATTTACGTTTTTCGAAATATATGTGCTTGTTAATTTACTAAAATGTTAGTTACATTTTCTGATAATTTACTAAATATTTAGTGAAAACCCTAAGCCATTTCTTGCATTTTATGAAATGGAGTGATCAAAGGTATTTTGTTTTTAAAATGTTGGTCGTAAAAAAAAAAGGGACAATTTATCAAAACATTACGGGAAAGTGGAAGATTAAGACGTGTTCAATACAGGACCAAAAGAACTCGTCAAGTATGGTTTTAATAATTCAAAATTGATAAATTAAATATAGATAAATAAAAAAAGTTAAGTGGAAAGCATGTAGTCACTTTTCATAAATTAATGTGTGGGATTTAAATACAAAATGTCTGTTATAAATTTTTAAAATGCGTTATGTTATTTAATAATATAAGTTTAGATAAACATACATTTCAGTTTCTTTCAGTTGCATAAAAATGTGATTATTTTAACAAATATTTAAATGTTTATAAGAAAAAAAAATGATAATAAGCATCATAAAACCCAGTACTTGATAATCTCAATGACGATGCACTTCAACAGTGAATATTTAGATTCTTTTCAGATTAAGAAATTTCTGTATATATAGATAACACCAAAAAAAGCAATGCAATGCTCGCTTTCAAAAAAATCAATCTTCACTCCACTAAGGCATCCCTCCCCTCCCAACATTAATTATCAGTTGTGTAAGAATCATTGGCTTACATAGAATCTGATAGACCGCGCTCTTTCATAAACATGTCCATATTTTTACAACTCGGAACGTCGTCTGAGCTGGAAGAATTGTGTGTTCAGAGAGAGATATTCTGGCGCAATGGAAGACGACGAGAGTCTGGTCGCACATTCGGAATTGTATCGGGTTGAACGAACGAAAGATGACGAGTCGGCAGAATCGACAGATTCCTGTCACGTGGCTTCTCGTCAAACGAGCGCTGCTGAAAGCGAGGAAGAGCGGTTTCCATTTAATCCCAAGACCGATTCGCTGGCGTTGCTCTCGGTCTACAGGTACGCAAAGCAGATAAAATACTTTCTTGGATGGGATGAGAATAAAGAGGATTCTGTACAAGACGAAGACAGTGATAATGCTTCTGTTATCACCCGGATAAGAAATGAATCTCTGTCGAACAGTGAGCCTGATAATGATAGACAGCCATCGATAAATGGCGACTGGGTTAATCAAGAGACAAATAATAGAGAAGCCGATGAAAATTATTCGAATGTTCTTAAGGAGCCGAATGAAAAAGTTAATTCACCAACAAAAAGAAAAGAATCTTTATTCGACACTGAACCTGACAGTGGGCAACCGTCTTTAGTAACGAGTAACAGTATTAGTCAAGAAAAAATTGGTACATGCACTGATGACAAAATTGATTACAACTGTTCAGAGGATCTTGAGGGATCGAATAAAAGGAATAGTTCGTACTTAGAAGTAGCAGATTATACCGAAAGTGATACGAGAGGAGACATTCCAGCGGTTACCAAAGGTCTTGGTGAAAGCGAAACTAATTTAAATGCTCTCGAAACAGAGATTAAAAATGTACAAGAAGATGATGTATTAAGATCTGAAATCAACATAATCATTGGAAATAACGAAGCTAAACTGTCTTTAACGACGCCCAATAACTCCTTAGACATAGACCCGTACCCTCTTGAAAACAGCATCGATAAAAACATGAATGAGCCACTGGTAAAAGAAGATTGCACAAAAGTTTCTGGTGCATTATTAAGTGTTGCAAATGGTGTAAGTGAGATAGGATTAAGAACGACTTCAGGAGACTTTGTGAATGAACTTTATACAGAAAACACAAAAGTGCATGAAACAGAAGAGGAAGAAGTTATGGTGGCAAAAAGGAATCCGAAACCTTTGGATTTAAGGAATTCGGAGACTCTGTTGAAAGACAATTCGGTGACTGAGATATTAACCAACAAAACTGAGGAAAGCAAAAGTGCATTTATTGAGAAATCTGAAAAAGATGACTTTGATTTCCTGCAAACTAAAGATGAATCGAACAGAGAAGTTATGTCCCAAAGCAGCAAAGATAGTATTAACCACAATGCTAAAGACAATCAAGAAAAAAATGTTATTAAATCCAAAGCTGACAATTCTTTCAAAGCCTATATTGATTATGAAAGCAAAAAAGTGAAAAACTCAACATCGAAGGATTTTGAAAAACATTCAAGTCATAGAGAAAGTACATCTTCGATTGACAATACGACCTGTGGACTGTGGTTTTTCAAGCCCCAATGCATACAGCCATGTGCATCGGCTAAAGTGTACGTGATATTATATTCAATCATAGGCATACTTCACGGCTCGTACTACTCATATCTTATTGGTACTCTATCCACTTTAGAAAAAAGGTTTGCCTTCAAAAGTAAAATAAGTGGAGCAATAATGGTTGCTGATGAAGCAACTCCTTTGCTGTTAGGTATGATTGTGGGGTATTACGCTGGCAAAGCTCACAGACCTCGCATTATTGCACTCGGTATGCTGTTGTCAGCGGCTTGTTGTTTCTGTACATCGCTGCCGTATTTCATTTACGGAGCCGTGCAGCATCTTACTTTCGAGGACGTGCTGAACAGCAAAGGGACGGAATATTGTGACCAAGCGTCGGGTCCCGAGGCCTGCAATTCGTCGGACAGGCCGCCGACGTTGCCTGCTGTGCTACTGTTGGTGTTTGGAAGCTTTCTGAAAGGGTTCGGAAATCTAGCGTACTATGCGATTGGACTGGCGTATCTGGACGACAACTCTGAAAAAAAGAGCACGCCTATTTATTTAGGTAAGGAGTTGGTATTTGATTTCTGAAAATGTTCTGGTAAACGGAGAAATATTATTTGCATTTAGCTTAAAAAATAAATAAGTAAATGAAATTTTAAAAAATCATAAAGTTTAGTTATAAAGAATTAAATATAAATATGAGAAATTTAAAAACAATGTTTAACTAAAATAATTTTTAAACTGTAGTTCTGTCTAGGCTTTAAAAGATAAAAAATCTGGAGTGACTCCACTCGACTTTCCGAACACTTACGATTAAGCACTTTAAGCGCTTAAATAAATTTTAATCGATGAATAATTCAAACATATATACCAAATTGAAACTCAATCGAATGCACCGTTTAAACGCTTGCGCACTTTCAAGAATTTCTCCCCATATGCCATTATGCCATACATAAAAGAAAGTTTTGTCGTAGCCCTTTAGGAGAACTATAAGTCCTATACACACCAAAATCAATACCGGTCTTAGGATGGTGGTTTATAACATGTATACCGAATTTGAGCTCAATCGAATGTATCGTTTAAACGCTAGCGCACTTTCAAGAAATTCCCCCCCCATAGGCCATAATGTAAAAGAAATCTTTGTCGTAGCCCTGTAGAAAAACTATAAGTCCTATACACACCAAAATCAATACCGGTCTTGCGACGGTGGTTTATGACATATATATCCAATTTGAGCTCAATCGAATGCTCCGTTCAGGAGCTATCGTGTTCACTGACATACACACAAACACACACACACACACACACACACACACACACACACATACATACATACATACATCTCGTAAAAATAGCATAAATGGATTCAGAAGCCCTCAAAACGTGTAAAAACACCAAAATCTCGAAGTCGAATTTTTTCATGATTACAATATTTTCCTTACATGGTACATGTTCGGAAAGTAATAATATTAATCTGTTCTCACATGAAGCTGACAGGTTTCACCAGTTGAGCATTGGCGTAAATTTACACGTGACATTGGGGGACTGAGGTCCGGGTAAAATGTTTCCTATTGAAGAAAATATTTTCATAAGCGTGATGTCTGAATTTTCTTGAATTTTAAGGGGGGCAACAGGTCCCCCTCTTTTCTCCTAGTAAGTTGCGCCTATGCTGTTGATTGTTCAGGGTCAGGAGTAAGCTCATTGCCTCAGGATACAGTGCAATGTTATTGAAGTGTACAATTATGGCTGCCGTGCAGTTTTATTATTAAATCAACTCATCATATTTTTTTTATGAGAATATACATTTTTAGGAACCCATATCTTTAGTAAAATTGGAACTGATTCATGAATTTTTTTTCGGTGATACTTTATATCCATTCTTATGTTTTCAGATTCCATGGTTATGTCATATATTTCAGAATCAAAGATTTTTCAAGAGTAAATACAATTGTGTATTTAAATCATCGCACAGAAAATAAAAGATTTTAATTTTTTTTAATTTCTGGAGAGTCGTTCAAAATAATTCTGTCACTTTTTTTTTTTTTTTTTAACTCACTCTAAATATGTCAGGGCTGTGCTATGAAAATTTCTCTATTTGAATAGTTTTGCATATTTGCCTCTTTTTAGAGTAATGCTAATACATTACTGTATCTGGGTTTATTGCAACTATACTAGTGAACAGAATGCCTTCCTTATTTTACAGTAGTAAAAGTTCAAATAAAATCTGTTGTAAATGTTTATGTTTACTGTTAAAACGGCCCATAATTAATGTAGTACGCCGAAGTTTTCGAAAGAGAATTATTTTATTTATCTTATTTTTAATTTTGAATAATACTGGTTTAACCTCTCAGTTACCATTTTTGTGTTTTTGTAATGTTAATTCAGGAATGAGGGAGGTTAAACTCAATTCTTCTTCATTCTGTAAGCTGTTGTTTGAATGTCTTGTAAAGTGAAAACGATCTAACGCGATTTTGCCTTTTCCCAAGATGAATAAAAAGTTAAGTTTACGGATAAGTTTACGGATAAGGACCTATAAGTTTACGGATTATCAGATGTAGGTGAAGAGAGAATCGTTACGTCTACCTGAACTTTTTAAAGAGTTTCATTTTACTTTCATGTATGTTCTTTACGAAGATCCTTCTATGTCTAATATGTCACGAATTATGTCTAATATGTTACTCCTTAAATGGATGTACTGGCCAGCGGTGAAAAAGTGCAGCAGTTGTCATCGCTCCATTAAACTACCAGCAACATGGCGGTCGATCGCGTACCACAGAGCTAAAAACTTTCTTGGCAAAGGTAACGTTGGGCGCACAACCACCTTTGCCAAAAAGTCCTTTAGATCTGCGGCACGCGAATGGCGATTGGTCCCCGCAACGTTGCTGGTACCATGTTGCAGTCACATATTTTACAATTAATTCGGGTACACTTGATTGCAGTTTTGAGCTGGAAGGTATAGCTTTGCGGGTATGAATTTATAGTATTACATATTTTATTAAAATTCAAATATTAATAGGTGGACGATATTTCAGGGCTGCTTTTATATGCTTTAAAATATTTTAGTATGAAAGAGTTGCAGACTGTTAGAGATACTATGACATCGCAACTTGTTGTACGTGACAAAAGCTATTAAGTATTCTGAAATATTTTACACTAATATTTATTGAATCCTTCCAGGTTAAACATAATTTCTCTACACGCTTAATTCAAACGTGCGAAATTCGATCAGTTGGGGCGAATTTTTGATCCTTCTGGTACCTGAAAGTGCACTTCTCCTTTAGGAGCTATTTTCGATCTCTGAGAGGAGCGAAATATTCGGGGCGAGCGTTTTCAGTAATTTGGTAAACAGGAAGCGGGGCGAGGATTTCTCGAAAAATGAGTACTTAAAGAGCGGTTTTCTGTTAATACTGTAGTTTCGATGTTAAAAGGTCGAAACCGACAATTTTTCCTTTCACTCCCTCTTTGATTGTTATTTTCGCTCCTTTGAATTAAGTGTGTACTTAGAAAAATATAGAACTACAAATGATGTCTAAGCGTATGGAATGCAAAGGAAATATCCCCCAATACTGAATGGTGTTATTTCACCCTCTTTTTTTATGCTATGTGCTTTAATGTAATTTAATTAATTAATTTTTTTTTCAGCTGAAACTATTCAAGGAATGTACAATAAAAAATAGCAAAATCGTTTATCGTATTCAAACAGTGTGTTTCTCACACTTTGCCTTAACTGAAATGCAGAAACATGTTATTTGTTGTGACATGATCGCCAAGGATCTCATGGAGGACAGTTGAGGACAGTTGAATGCTCCTCCTCTAGACTTTCAAATTGATTTTTTAGAGACTTGTAATTCTATAGATGTCCTCTTGTTTGACTACTGTCCGATTTTAATGAGGTTTTTTAATTAGTAGTATTTTAAATGTATTTGTAATTTTGGACCAGATGTGGACCAGATGTCTTGGAGTGAATTTTGAGTGGCCAAATGTCTTTGCATCGAGTTCCTTTTTAGCCATATGCAACAAAAACCACTGGCCTTAATATTTAAGATATATAATGTACAGCTGCGGAAAAAAACGCTCATTTGTACTTTATTCGGCCGTCGTACATCAAAGTTACATACCAATTGTTTACGATTGACGTACACTTTAATTTGCTATACATAAAAAGTGCATAAGGGACCAACTCCATATTAAAATTCACGCCAACTTTTTTCCCAATAGCAGCCCCTAGATTTCACTTCATATTTAAAAAATGTAGCTCATTTTAACCCCGAATACCAGTTTTCAATAAATTTGAACTGAAAATGAGTGAGTTATGAGCTTTCAAAATCCACTTCCCCCTATATGGTAAAATCTTTTTTCATACTTTAATTCATATCTCATATAATATTGATAATAAGAAGATGATTTTTATTCGTGCTATTAGAATTAAATGACCCATACATAATTTACTATTATTATTATTTTTAATAAACTCTTAATATGAATTATAGATTATTAAATTAATATTGAAAAAATATGAATAGCGACCCAGCCAAATTCCGATCTAAATAGATGCAGAAAGTAATATTACACGGCTGTGCAAAATTTCAAATATCACGTTCAGTAATTTAATTTATATTAAATAAAATGCGTTATTTTAATGAGTTAAGGGACCCTATATACATTTATTAAGTGACAATTTTTATGAAAATTGCTTAAAATAAATATAAATTGTATTTATTTTGCACAAAATAGTAAAAGTTTGTAAAATTTAAAAAAAGCAAATTTTGAAACAAATAAATTGGAGGTTTCTAGTTTGATGGTGATTATATAAAGCGTTTGTTGTTGTGTCCGCTACTATTTCCCCTTAAACAAAATATTTTTCATGTACAGAATTAGATGCAGTGTATGTATGTCTTCCAATACCACATCATATTTTTAAAGAACTAACATCCTCAACACCTCAACTTTGCAGGCATGAATTTGACCATTTTTAATATCTGAAATATCAGGTCTCTGGACTTCCCATACATTATCAAACATTCAAAATCACATTTCTATGTCTAAAATTTCATCAGACTATAAATTAAAATACCGCAAACGTTTAATAAAAATATTGCATACTGCAGACAATAATATTAAATGAATAAAGTGAAATAACAAACTCGGTGATAATATTAGGTCGGCAAAAAGATAATTGCGTTTTTTACACGAAATTCCAACAAATAAATTTTAAATCATGAAACCATTCTTCATGTTCGACCGTTTTCTGAGTAACTTTCATGCTTGTAGTCAGAAGATTAGTAAAACAGATTCTCCTGGAAACATTTCATCTGTCTAAGAGAACCTTCAAGTACTCAATAACAATTTAAAAATCAGAAAGATTTTCAAAATCGTAAGCCGTCGTTTTTTTATTTTTTCTTTAAATCATGTATAAGGCCCAAGGAAATTTTGGAGTCACGGTTCATTTAGATCACTGACTAAATATTCTAATTTCTACCCCTGATAATCTCATTACAAGAAACTTTAAGACTAGAAACATTATTTTCCCTATAAATAATATTTGTTTCTTTTAACTATGGCGAACGAAATTAAGGAAAGGCGAAAAGTTCGGAACCTACAAATAGCGCTTTTCAATTTGCAGAGAGTCCCTTAAAATCGCGCAAAAAAAAAAAAAAAAAAATAAAATAATAAAAAATAAAAAATAAAAATATTCACAATATTAGGAAGTTGGTCAAAATTAATATTTAGGGCAATTTGAAGGTTTTCTTTCGTTTAATAAAGTCAGAACAGAGTGTTGCCATTGAAAAAAACGAAGTTGATGCAGAATTAAATATGAAGACGACTCCTTATGCAAATTAAATTAATAGCAGATTAAAGTATACGTTATTTGCAAACGAATGGTACATATATAACTTCGCTGTACGACGAACGACGGCCAAATAAGGAGCAAGTGGGCGTTTTTTTTTTCCCGCAGCTGTATATATGAAACTTTGGGGAGTAATTCAGTTAACGGGTGTCGCCTATTTTTGGTGACTTTTTTTTCTCGCCAACACCCGCTACTTGGCGCTTTTTTTTGTCGCCAAATTTTTCACGTGTGAAACACCATTTTAGAATACGATAAAATAATACAACATGTTGAGCACTGTCAGGAAATACAAATTACTTTAACTCATTAAAATTCCACAGATATTCCACTTAAAAAAAACAATAAAACAAAATACACCATCCATACTTAACACTAAAAATTGTCAGCAAATTCAGTAACAGGCAATTCAAAATGAGCAAACAGTAAACCACTTTTAACTAAAAAAATTTCAGAATATTAAGCAATCTAGTTCTACAGCTATGTAAACTATGCAACCAGTGGACCGTTTTTAACAAAAAAAACCTCAGTGGATTCAGCAACCTAGTTGTACAGCTATGTAAACTATGCAACCAGTGGACCGTTTTTAACTAAAAAAACCTCAGTGGATTCAGCAACCTAGTTGTACAGCTATGTAAACTCGGCAACCAGTGATCCGTTTTTAACTAAAAAAACCTCAGTGGATTCACCAACCTAGTTATACAGCTATGTAAACTAGTCAACCAGTAAACCGTTTTTAACTAAAAGAACAACAGTGAATTAAGCAACCTAGTCATACAGCTAATGTAAACTGGGCAAACACAGGCCCGTTTTCAACTCAAAACAACATCGGTGGATTAAATAACCTACTTATACACATTTACAATTCACATTGAAAACCTTAAGCAATTGCAAAAATTCTTTAAAAAAAACCCTTACCTTTATCTAAAGAAACTCCTGAGAAATATCCAAAACGCACAAAAGCTAATAACATAACACCAAAACGCTTTCTTTTACTAACTAACCACAAAACCAACATATACTAACCACACACCAAACACCAATAACACAAAACAAGAACTGACTCACCGATTTCAAATTTCCTCGTTTTAAAACCTCGGTTTACCGATTACAGTTAAATTGCCTTAACCAATCACAAAATCCCTTTACCAAATATCCTGGTATCGTTTAATGAACCCACCGAGCGTTTTTTCATCAAACTACAGCATCATCCAACACCTCAACTCAATCTACACAGGTTACAACAGACATCTGACTCTAAGGCTAAAGTAAACAAACTTTCGACCAAACTCCAACCTTGGCGACACATCGGCGCTTGGCGAGGACACCCGGTAACTGAATTTCCCCCAAACTTTGAAATGATTAATGTATCAATAACATAAAACTGACACACATGAAAGCAGTCATGCTATTGGATGAATATACGAAATTTTGTCCGTGTAGCAATCTAATGTCATGTTTTATGCAGGAGTTTTACTTTAAAATTCTATTAAATTTTAAAGAAGTATACAACGTGTCTAAAATATGGTAAGACGCTTTAATTCTTTATTTATTTGAGGGAAGTGGGCAAAGTAAATTGAAAAAAAATGTTCAAAATATGGTAGGACAAAAAGATTACATTAATAAAAAAATTCCTCGCGTAAATTTTCAAAAAATTACGCTTTTTAAATTTGCATACACCGCCGTACAAAAAAAAAAAAATCCAAATAGTACAAATGCGCTCTATACACTAATGAGGTGATGTAGAGAATATGAGATTTATATCCTAAAAGTGTCAATATGAAGATAAATATATGCTGACTAAAACCATTTTTCAACGGCTCTCGAAGGGAAAAAATCACATCGGATGAGTGCATATTAGCGGTCTTGAAGAAATTAAAAAAGAAAATATTTTTTTTTCCAATCTAGTTTTAAACATTCACAATTAAATCCATGTATAGCCCCTAATCATCTTTGTTTAAAGATTTCTCTGAGACTCTTTTATCATTAAAGGCTGAATTTTTGTACATCACCACATTAGTGTATGAGGCACAATTTACTACTTGGGAATATGTTTCTACGGGAACCCAATACGAATTTAAAAAGCGTGACTTTTTTAAACTTAACGAGAGGAATTTTTTCTTAATCTATTTTCCTACTTTATTTTGAACATTTTTGGATTTACATTACCCACATATCTCTAATGGATAAAGAATGAAAGCATGTTACCACCTTTTGGGTCACTCTATACAACTTGCTAAATTAATATTTTATAATACTTGTAAGTAAAAAAGTTGGAACCACATTCTAGAATACTGATGGACAAAAATATTTTCAAGAATACGGTATTTTCATTCAAGAGTTTAATAAAAATCCTAAGCACAAATGCTAATAAAGTTTTTTTTATGTCAATTTCGAAAATAATTACAAAAATGTATCGATTGTTATAAATGATCTTTTAAAAATGTTTCTCGTGTTTAAGGTTGATAATTCCGTACGGCTATTCGAACTTACCTCAGTTTATTCTCAAATATGTACTCTGTTAACTACTGCTCTATAACAAATAGTAGATTCATTTGGCAGTATCTCACGAGTCTTGTAACTTGTAAACTGTGAATTACTCACTTTTAGAACATTGACATTTATAAAGTCAAAAAGTGGCATAATTAGAATTAACCACTGAACCATTTCTATAAGAATTGTTAAATTATATTTCATAAACCTTATTTTTAAAGAAAACTGGCTCTTAAGAAAACCCTTTAAAATACAAATAAAAATCTGGCACATTATGTCAGTTTCTTCTACAATATTTACAATGTTTTGTGAACAAAATTTTCATTTTATTATCATCTTATTAAAATATTCTTATTTTCTATTATGTTTAGAATATTTTTGTTATGTTTTTCAGCTATTGCCTTAGCGCTAAGGCTGTTGGGACCTTTGCTTGGATTTTTGATGTCTTCCGGATTTCTAAAACTCTACGAAAATCCTCTTCGTAAGTTGATTAATTTTTTCTACGACATTATCACAAGCATTTACTAAATGAAATTTTTGAGCTGGAATAAATTTTTAAAACTCAAATCTGAATTTTATTATGATATTACAACCGTTAATAATAATAATAATAATAATAATAATAATAATAATAATTATTATTAACTCGACTGTTTAATAATAATAATAATAATAATAATAAACTCGAGCCTCGTCAGGGGGAGCCCCACCCCTGAACCCCCCTAATTTTTTAGTTTCATTATTGCCATATTGAAACGATATTATTTGACTATGTCGTTTTATCTCTCATCTTTCGTGTATTTCGCCTCGTAACCCTATGTTGAAATTTTTATGATTGCAAGCTATTTATGGAAAAATACATGAGATGAATATTCTGCAGCTTACCAAATAGTGTAACAATAGATTAAAACTGTTGTGAACTAATAGTATTTAAATATATGTAAAATTATGCCGCATTTTTGGGATAATCTTCAATAAAGGGGGTGAGAGATAAAATGACATAGTCATTAATAATAATAATAATAATAATAATAGAGTCGATAAACCTGACGTGCTATTCTTAAAGTACTAGTGGGTTTCCCCGTTAGCATTAGTGGGAAACATCTAAGTCGCACTGAAGTTAACTCGATAACGGACACCCTGTTTCTGTATAATATGAATTCATACGTCCCATACACATAGCTGCTGTAGTAGTTGATATATACTGCGATAGGGCTATCTGTCTTACATCTCTAAGGAACCCTAGCATAGTGAATTTGTACAGCTTCGAAATATCGAGAAGTTTGTTTATGTCTGACAGACAAGCACAGTTGCGATTCGGCAGTTCCAATTTCACTTGCAGAGCTTCATAAAACTAAGATTCTCATCCTCAATCTGTACTGTTACAAAAATATCTGCTTGGTTTTCGGGTTCGCAGCTTAAACGTTCAGTGTATACAGAAAGTTCAAGTAAACAGTCCAATTGGCAGGACTTATGAGTACTTTTGCTATTCCTTTAACACTTTGAGACTTTATTAAATAGGTTTTCCCGGTAGTAAATATTTTTTCTATTGACATAAGAGAATAAATTTGTCATTGATCAGTTAAATAAAAAATCCAGATTGCTATATTTTCGAGGACAATGGTTTTTCTCAATGTGCACGAATTAGGACTTACATTACGAATTATATACATTCTGTACGATTTTATGGGTAATTTTTGCGTTCTCAATTGTGGACGGAGGGTCTGAAATTGGTTAAAACTTTTTAGATTTCTACATTAAAAGGCAAAAGTTAAATGCCTTAGCAACTTAGTTATATCTCATAATTTATTTATTTATGAGGGAAAAAATGTATAAAAACCGTAAGTTGAAGTTAATTTAGTTTCATTCTTCTATATAAGATGAATTCTTGTATTCACAAGCTGCACTACACACTGTAATAATTGAATTTTTAACTTTCAAAATTGATTAATAAAGTTCGAGTAATTAATAAATATTTACGAAATATATACCAATAAAATAACCTAGTAATGTTTTAATTCAGTTATAGTAAGTTACTATAACAATGAGTATTCCGAGAATTATCAAAAATATCGAAAAAAATGTGCTCTCAATCAGAAGTGCACATACCTTTTCTTCTATAGATCATTATTTTTAAATTTAATCAACTACGAGAGCAGAATCTGACCAGCCCGTTATATAAATTTCATGTCATTGTGAGCCATAGAATGCACTATACTGACTCATGAAATAGGGAAATTTGCTTTTGGCAACCATGTATATGTATTTCTGATCATGCACTTAGTAAATTTTTAAATTATTTACACAGTTGCCTGGAGCACATATTCATTTGCCTAGACACTACTTGAAAAAAAAAAAATCAAAGCTCTTCATTTTTTTCAACTCATGCATTTTTACCTACAAATTTTCATAAAGTATCATTCTATCAATTTTTGAAGTGTTTACACAGATGCCTGATGCACATATATTTGCTTAGACACCATTTGAAAAAATCTGATATGGACAACACATCACTTTGCACGTCTATTAAATCAAATATATTTTCGGCGCACTTCCTCTAAACGTATTTTGTTTGAGAGATGAAATTCTGGAGTAAAACTAAGGTTTAGCGATTTTCAGCCAAATATATCCGATATCGCCAGTCTGGGTTCAATTCGAAAGATTTGTTTATGACACTTTATTTGGCGATATTTTGCTAAAAGACGACAAGCTCGAGATAGTTTGCGAGATTTTGTGGATAGACAACGTAGCAACTGACCACAAAATTTCAATGAATTGAATGTATCCATAGACCTTAATGTATTTAAAGTCATTTGGGCGACCCTGTAAATAAATTATCCAGTCGATTGTAGTCAAAAAAGAAATGCACAGTTACATGTTACAATAGTTCTAAATACAAACTTTCAACATTCTACAGTTAAACGTTTTAGCGAAATGCGAAATTATTTTTAGAACCAAATTTGGCGATATTGCGGCAAAACTCGCCAAGGTCGATGAATAAAATGGCGGGATTTTGGGCATGGACCAAACCCAACAGTGACTGACTACAGACGTAATATACTGAAGATGTCCGTAGACATAGTGTTTTGAAATTCTTTTGGGTGGACTTGTAAATAAACTCTCCAGTACATTGGAACCAAAAATCGAGACGCACAACTAAATGTTACAGCAATCTTATATATGAAATTTCAACATTCTACGACTAAGAGTTTTCGAGATATGAGAGTTAAATACATGCGTAACTTTTGAGGGAGGCACTGACCGAGATTGCACCATTACCTAACTATATGGTAGGACGGTATTGTGCTTGAAATGGATGAATGTCCCTAAAACTGCCATCGTTCGTAATTTGTTGGAAATCTTTTGTGTGTTCCTGTAGCAGAACTATAAATGATAAAGACACTTTTTTAGATGGAGAGGTTTTTTTTTGTAACCCTTAACAACATATATCACTTCTAAGTCGTTCGAAACAGCCTAATACCTCTAAAATACTCATTAATGAATTTCTGGCCGCAGAGTTAATGTATTCAGAATCTTTTGGGCGGCCCTGTAGCTAAACTATAAAGTCGATTGGGCCACAAAAGAGGAAGTGCACAATCTGGATGTTTCAGCAATACTAAATATAAATTTTTAACATTCTACGAACAATAGTTTTTGAAATATGCGAGTAACATACGTATGTACGTACAGACGGAGAATTATTTTGTGAGCCTTAATAACATAGCGCAATTTTGTTTTATTTAATCTTATTATCTCTAAATTACGTTTTAAAGAATGACTGCCCATTCAGCGTATTGGAATTCTTTTGAGTGCTCAGATGAACTATAAATGCTACGTGCACCATGCATTTCTTACGACATTTGTGTAGTTGTTTCACCTGTATTTGGAAGAAAAATAGTAAAGACGTGTTGTCAAGGCCACTTTCACGTATCATTTTTTTGCATCTCTTTCATAGACGTACACGCATACATATATATATCAAAGTCCAGTGAAAAAGTCATCATCTATTGAAAATCAATATATTTTTTTCAAAAGTCTTTGTATCATTCTTAATGATATACTAGGACCCAATCTCTTAATTCTTTTTTTATTCAATGGTTCATATTTTAGTCTTTATCTCTTCCTTAACTATACGCAACTTCACATCTCTATAGTTGCATTGCATTATACGGAAATGATAAACTGCGACCTCTCAATTTAAGTGCTTTTCCTAACATTTTAGTTAAAATATTTTGCCTTTTACTTACAAATGTTGTTTTCTACGGAGTGTTAGAATTAAATTGGGGCATCGCTACATTTTTTATGAATTATACAATTTATGTCCATTAAACCATACAAAGAAGGGCGGAAGGATTGTTTTTAATTTATTTTTGAAGTTCCTTGGAGGGATTTGAAATTTATCAGTTGAATTATTTTCTCTACTGTTTATTCGGTTATCAATATGCACGTTCACTGTTCATGTTCATGTATAAGAACTGAAGAATCCTCATACCTAATTTTTAAATACGTATTTTTTACTAGTTGTCATCTAAAATACTAACATTGGATTCGTAAGATATTGCTGTTAACTTCATTTTAGTTCTACGTTGAAATTTCATGTCTTTATCAAAAATTCAACAATTTTTTGTGTAATTATGTTTTATAATCAAGAAAAAAAATGTGAAATATCCCTAGTAACATAACTAGTTCAAAAAACGTTTAAATTACGTTGGAAACACGTGTTTTAGGGTCAAAAAACGTGTTTCCAACGTAATTTAACGTTTTTTGGACTAATTGTGCTACTAGGGATAATATAACAACTGTGTTCTTGTCATCCTTTGGTTTCTCTAAATCTATGTCTATTCCTTGTTTCTGCCATTACTTACTGGTTATTTGTGTTTACTTTCTCCTATGTATAATGAAATGAAATAAGTACCCAAAAAATTTTCAGCAGGTACATTAAGAATTGATAAATTTTATTTGCAAGGAAAAGCAATTAAAATTTCTAAAATAAATCCTCAATTGCTTGTGCTAAAGTGTTTTAATTCCTCTAAAATAATATTAAAGTAAAGAAAAAGAAAGATTCCAGGCTATCAAAACTCTTAGTTGTTGCTTCAAAGTGTCATTCATGTCAAACACTGTAACGACCTTCTGATCAAATAGTTGATTGAAGCTTCTGTTGTGGAGCTGAATGTCTTGTTCAAACACGCTGTCGTACAGATGGGAAAAACAAGCCGCATTCTAAAAAAAAAAAAGTTGTACAGCTGTTTTTGCTGCTCAGTTTATTGTAATGCACCTACACCGTTTTCAAAACACGGATATTGAACTCACGAGGTATAAAGGAATTTTCAACTGTAAAGCTTGAGAATAGATTTAAGCGCAATTTTTTTCTAGTCAGATTTTCGCGATTAAAATTATTTAGCTAAACATAAATCAGACCTGAGGAAATTAAATTATTCTCCTGTTCGTCACTATCGTTACGAAATTTAAAAGCAGTCGGGTTTTATTTAGCTCGATATTTTCAAAGGTGTGCCACTGTAATTTTTTTTATCTTTCTTTTACTTTTGTATTGCTAGCTTTCTCTGAACTCACTAAGCGTGAGTTCAGAGTTTTCTATTTTCCTTTGCTTTCATTTTTTCTCATTTCTTTGCTTTATTTTTTTTCTCTCTTTTTCTTATAGTTGCGAAAATACGCAGCGATGCAGATAGAGCTTGAGATTGGACCAATGACCGAGTGGATAAGACTTGAAAATTAGTAGATAACGCAAGTGGGAAGATCCAGTACTTTTGGCCTACTGCACGGTTAAGCGGTCTAGAATCATGGGCGGTTTTCTCAATGTACCGTGAATATGTGCTAAAGCTCCTTAAAAATCCCCATTCCAAGGCATTAATCGCTCCGGCATATAGTCTTAAACAATAAAGCTTGCGATTGTATCGGTCATTTCAAAAACCGCATAAATCACGATTTTCCAAAACACAATCAAATACAGCTTTTTAATGTATTTTTATATAAGTGCCTGAAGTAAATGGGGTGGTGTACTTCTTTTGGCATTAAGTAATTTTAAAGTTGAATTGTTATTTTAAGTAGGCTAAGATTGCTAGTAAACAAATAATAAGTTAGTTTTTCCGAATCGTAAGTGGTAGTACAAATCCGCAATAATCCCAAAATCCTACCTTTGGAAAATCCGTCAACCAACTACTCCTAAAATAAAATGTTCTTTTCTAAAGGTTCCTGAAACAAAATAGAGATACCGGCTCAATAAAAGAGACAGATTATGAAACATTTTCTTTAATTATTATTTCTTGGATTCCAAATATATATCTTATAACAATTTACTCGTACTATTTGTTATCTTCTTTTTATACACATTTATAAATTGTAACTGTGACATCATTTTTTTTAAATATTCAATAATATTAACATTAGATATAGAGCTCGAGGTTATTTTACCTTCTTGGTGAGGCACTGATCAGGCATTTTTTTTTTTTTATGCATAAGGGCACATCGACATCTCGGCTGGGCTGCGAGGATATCGGCATTCGAGCAGTCGATGCTTTCCGCCCCGAATCATCTTGCTAGGCAATCGTTATCTGGACTCCACGGGGGTCCCTCCAAGGACATCAGCCGTCTCCTTCAAGTCGCGATGCTCTTAGTTTTTTTTCAAATCCATTTTTTTTTCATCCCACTCTCGCAAGATGCTCACTGTCTGTCCGTCCTCTCTGGATTCCACTCACGACAGTCTCTTGCCGACCAACTCTACAGACTCTCCAGGACACGCCCTCCTTTTATTCTTTCTTTTTTCCCTTTTTTTTTTTTGCCAAACCAATCCGGGAGTCATTTTGTTCAATGCCCCCTTTACGTGCATAATTTTTTGCTTCTGCATTTTTGTGATTGGTTCTTTTTCATTATTTTTTACCGCCTCCTTTACTTATGTCTTCATGCCATCGTGGCCACCAGCTGCCCACTATAAATTTCTTTAATTTATTATGGAGCAATTTTGGCTGTCCTTTGGTGACAACCTCTGGCACCACAACGTCTACATATTGTAAATCAGCTGCCCACTATAAATTTCTTTAATTTATTATGGAGCAATTTTGGCTGTCCTTTGGTGACAACCTCTGGCACCACAACGTCTACATATTGTAAATCAGCTGCCCACTATAAATTTCTTTAATTTATTATGGGGCAATTTTGGCTGTCCTTTGGTGACAACATCTAGCATCACTACGTCTGAATATTGTAAAACTTCTTCGTGTGCTGCCCCCCTTTTGCACTACAGTGCCAATAAAATAAAAGTATTGCTTGCTTTAAAGCCTAGTGACTTCTACTAAACGAGTCTTTGAGAATACTCTTTTTTACGTGATGTTAACCAATACCTTAAGTGTTGTAGTTTAAAGTGGTTTTCATGTTGTTCTGTATTGGTTCTGTGGTTTCATGTTGTTCTGTATGCCGGTCCAGTTCAAAATTCGTAACCCATTATGCGAATTGTTGTACGAATTCCTCGAGAAAGATGATGCTGAACGATGGGTTTTTTACTACTGTCTTTTTTAATATTCTAAATAGTGCTTTTTATTTATTTAATGTTTTGATCCAAAATTATAGTTCTTTTTTCGAATTCATCAGCTCGTGTTCAACGAACTAATGATCGGGCAGTTTCGATCTTCGCATGATTGTGTAGCCATACAAAGTGGTTAAGGCGATGTGCTAGAAATCCTTTCCTTGTTATTCACGCAGGTTCCAATGCTGCTGACTACGATCAGAATGCTTTTGTCTGTGTTTTACGTAAGGGGTAACCACTGCCATGGAAAACTTCTTTTTTAAGCCTTAATTATTTAGCCTTCTTTGCCGTTCCAGTTCAAATTTTTGTTTCCAAAATCCTGATTCCTATTGTCCAATCGAGTTGAAATTTTTCATACACGCATAGTTCCGATAACACTTAATACAACGGTTCTAATATATTATATATATACTTTTATTAATTTATGCCACATGTCCGGCGCTGGAGTTCCGGGCTTTGTAAGGTTGATTTAGCCTTTCATCTCTTGAGTGGTTGGGTAAAATGAGGTCCAAGCTTTCTTGGGGAGTGAATACTGGGCTTAACATTTTGTTGAGCGTAAGGCTAGCCGTCTGGACCGGCTCATACTCCGTACTCTAGAGCCCGTGGTCGGGATGACGTGGATGAGCAACGCAGGTCTTGACCCCGCGCGTCGGCTGTTGTGCCACGTGAATTTAGTGTTAGAGGTGGAAAGATGTTTCTCAACTAATGTGATGTGATTCAGATTTCTTTGTAATGAAAAATACAATGTTAAATGGATGATCCTGGTAAATAGATGATCCTTTAATGAAAAATACAATCTTAAATAGATGATCCTGGTTATGGACCAGAGGATCCCCGTTGGATCGGAGCTTGGTGGATTGGTTTCTTCCTGCAAGGAGTCCTTCTGATCATATTTACTCTTCCGATTGGACTCTTCCCAAGAAGACTACCAGGACGCAAATCCCTTGCTAAAGTGACATCCTTTACAGATGAAAATAGTCTGAAAGAAATATTTGTAGGTAAGGTTCTCAAAAAAATTTCTTACAGAATCATGTCCTCATATCCAATAAAATGAATGCATCTTTTTATTTTTTATTTTTGCTATTGGTATACTGATAACCATTGATGTACGTACATATATAGAACTTAGTAACAAAAGGACATCCAACGAACATTAATATATCACTTTTTTGGATCAAGGCAAAATATATAGTCTAGGTCAGAGCTTCCCAACGTGTGGTCCGCGGACCCCTTAGGGGTCCGCCGGCTCTTTCTAGGGGGTCCGTGGCCACCTTTCAACAGCGGCTGCGGTTCCCAAGTGTTGACCCACAGGTAGTTTTAGTGTCGATGCTCGACTTTCTGAAAACTGCGGGGGGGGGGGGGTGTCCGCCGTGGATTTTTGCCTGAAAAAGAGGTCCGCGAGTTATAAAGGTTGGGAAACCCTGGTCTAGGTTCTAGAATGAACAAAAGTAACAGAATGCGCATGTAATTATTAGTTTCATTCAAACAGTGATACTCATTTAAATGTAATAAGACATGTATTATGCTTGTTGCCTGCAATGTATATTGCAGGTAACAATATAAGCACTCAAATACTTGTTTTGGTGGTTCCAACACGGTCGAATTTATACGATACTGAACATGGTAGATCAGGTATGGGCAACTTTTGAAAAGTTGCGGGCCAAACGTTGGGATGTTAGCTAAGTCGCGGGCCATATAATTTTGATTTATATAGGATTTTGAATGGTTTTATATGGGATTTTGATATGTTCCGCAGGCTGGATCAAAACACGTGACGGGTCAGATCCGGCCCGCGGACCGGAGGTTGGCCGCATGGGTGGTAGATGAATTATTCAGCGTTATGCCCTACCACTTGGTTATCGATCTGTCTGGAGTTTGGCGCAGTTTTCTCCAGATGTAACGTGAATGGAAAAACTGTAACAGTGATTCAGTGATATTTAAAAAAAAAGGCATCAGCTAAAATAATAAATTAGAAACGATATTTTAGTGACCTAAAGTGAACATTTAAGTAACAGTCAAAATCCAAACTGAGTCATTTTACTAATTTATTAAACAGAGTAAATAGCCAAAGTTTGCTTGAGAATGTTAGGCTTGAAACTTTTTATTTACTGTATGTTCTTTTTTTACGAAATTCCTATTGCCCACAAAGCAATTCTCAAAATACATGCTGCAGTTGAATTTGAACTCAATATATTGCATATTCTTAGCTTAGAGAAGCGCTTAAAGATACTATGTATGAATTAATGCTCTTTATTTCAAAGCTACCTTATTTAGAAAAATTGACATTGCCATACTATATAGTTTAAGTTACCTTTTAATTAATGAAGAAATTATTAGAGTAATTATTGGACAAATACATATCTGGAAATGAAAATTTAAAAAATAATGAAAAAAGTTTCCCGAATACATATTTATAGGCATCGTTCCACTGATGTGGCAAGTAAAAGCAGGCACTAGTTTTGTTGTTTTTGGCGCTGTTATTTTTATATAGAATTGTAACGATGTGTATTTTTTTCCCAGTTTATTTAAAATTTCCAAACGTTCTCATTCTGGAAAAAAAAATACATAAATCAGGAACATTGTATGTGAAAGTAACGACTTTACATACAATGAATAAAATAAATCTTTTTACATATCTGAAACAGTTCGAAAAAGAATGCGACTCCGAAGAAGGAAACCAAAGTTATGATAATCATTGAAATTTCTCCACCCATGAAAGGCAAAAGGAACTGTTCAATTGGGTAGGTGTTTATTGAAGTTAAACAAGTGGCTTTCATTTATTAACCACAGCTGAATGAACTTGCGGCGTCTGTGTTTCTTAAATTATACATACAAATATTTTCTTTTTTTTTAGACATTTATCTTTATTTCTCATCGGCTTGTAAAATTATTTCAGCAAAACGTGATGAATTACTCATATTTACAGATGTATTTTATGTACTACGGATTTCTATAGTTAAGCAATAAAAAACTCTCACATCCTTACAGTTGAATGATCATCAATTCATGCTACGATCTTGATACCAGTTGTTTTTCTATTTTTTGTGTGTGTGTAGAATTACGGCCAACTATCTACTCAGCAGAAATAAACGCATTTTTTGTATATTTAAAATATATTTTGAGCTCATTACTGAATTCATATATGATTAGTTAAAAAAAAAAAAAAAACTTATTCTAAAATAAGATTTCGATTCCAGGGCTCATTTCAGCGTTGAAGAGACTGGGGAAGAATCCTGTTTTCGTCCTTCTGATCATCAACACGACCATGAAAATATTTGGTCATTTCGGTCATGCAATAATGCTGCCCAAGTACATGGAGAACCAGTTTAGGTTGTCAGCTTCAGAAGCTAGTTTGTTTTCAGGTAATCTTTGAAAGACATTGTGGTAAAAGAACTGCATAAACCGAGCTAAAGAATTGAACTCGAATATGCACTAGTTATCATTAAGTAATGAAAAATCACAAAAAAAAACGATAATTCAAAAAGTCACATGTAGAATTCAATGAAACTGAACCTCAGTATACAACAGATAGTAAGCTGTACAATCACACGAAAATATCAGGTTGTAACGAAAGTTTTCCGCCAAATCTGCTGGAAAAACTAACTTCTAACTCCTTAGATAACTCTTTTTGAACTTTTGGCACCAAACCTGCACAGTGTCACGTGATGCAACAATAGTATTTAAAGCTGTACTCATTATTCGTTGATATTCTGTAGCTGACTTTTTGCAACACAACTGGAAGTAAATGATGGTTCTAATCCTCTAGAGTGATAGTTCCATTTGACACACCTTGTACTCAATGATAACTATATTTTTTTACAGATTTCATAACACAGTGTTATAAAGTAAGTCTCTTTCTTTCAAATGCCAAAAATCGTTTGACAAAATATGAGCCAATACGCCAACGCAAACTGTTTACTGACGATGTTTATGGTGGCGGGAAACTTTCGTTACAACCTAATAATTTACCAGGCACTTTTGGTGCCGTAGAAATTAGCATATGTATAAAACCAACAAACTTGGATGCGTATGTTTGTTATAGGAAAAGTACTTTCAATATTGAATATGACTCCCCTTGAAGCAATTCAGCAGCGATGTGTGATACTGTCAACTATGCGGCCTCAGTTCCTTTGCGAAAGTGAGGGCCACTGCTCTTTCAAAACAGTTGCGAGCGTCTGAGAAGGTGGATTGAAAGCAGCTGTGTACGTCTTTTAAAGCATCCCATGCATGCGCGATAGAATTTAGGTCCATTGATTGAACTCCAATTATTTAAAAATCTCAGTTTTAACGTTAACCTTAACCCTTTGAGGCGCAACCCTTTCCCAATGCTGAAAAAAGGGCAGCCGTTGCCATCGCTCGACTTAACTACCAGCAAGATGGCGGACGATCGAAACGTTCATCGCGTGCCACAGATCTAGAGACCCCTTTTTTGACGACAGCTGGCTGTGCCTCCGCACAGCCAGCTGTCGTCAAAAGCCGCTTTTTTCAGCATGGGGCAATCTGTCCAGCTGTTCTCGCCTTCTTCCATTTTTCAGCAGATGCGAGTGCTGTTAAAAATAATCGTGACCATTTTTTGACGGGAAATGACGTGCTAAAAAGTAAAAGATTCTCGTGGAGCTATGTCACCCGCAACTATTTTTATAGAAACCAAATCTATTCTTCGTGACGGGCAACAGTCAAAACGTCAGAGTTTGGTGTTCCCAGAGCGGGACCACTGAGCCTTAAAGGGTTAAAGAGGAAGAAGGCTATTATTCTTATAATGAAATATGGTAAAAAATTAAATAATTCGAAAGCTTTTTTTTTATTTTAAAGACCTCTAAACTGAAACATTAGAAGCCAAAATATGCATAAAAGTACTTTTAAATATATCTAATTTTGAATTTTCCATGTAAAACCTTAAGGCTGTGGGTTCAGAAAAGAAGCCCTGCTTCACAGTCCTTTTACACAAGTTAAAATAGAATAATTGCTTCAAAGAATGGAAAATAATGAGACTGTTTCTTAATAAGCTGCAATAAACACTGCCATAAACAAAAAAACCCTCAAAATTTATGAAACTTTCAGATAATATTTTAGACATGGAATAGCGCTGCAAAATTTTTCTAAACTTCACACAATTTTCAAAACGTCCCATTTTTTAAAAGCTTGTTCTAAAAGTTTCATAACTATTATCTTAACCCCAGACGTTAATAGTTTACTACAGCGTAGATTGTAGATATTTCTGCTATGCGAAACAACCTAAGAAAGTTTAAAGTCCTAGACGTAAAATTACTCATCTTTATTAGCTATCGAAAATCACACAAGTTTTTGGTGGAAAAAAAGAAAGAGGGTTAGTTTTCAAGTTCGTAAATTGACACTGTGATTTTCCAGGTGCTACTTCAATCACTTGCATTATGTTGTCGACCCTACTTGGAGGCTTTCTTGTATGGAAATTCAGGCCCAGGCTACAAGTGCTTATCAGCGGAATGATCGCTTCGGAAGCCATCATGTGTATTGGTTTCTTGGTTCTGATGATACCTCGATGCAAAACGGCGAACATGATGCATTTCGGAGTGGACGATGAAGGGTATAAGAATTTTTTTTTATCCTCTGCAGTTCTATGTGATACCAACATAGCCATAATTGCACTGGCTTTAACTAAAAATGTTGCCTAAAAATATTTAATAAAGTAATTTTCAATCACGAGAGATAGAAAATTCTGCACAAATGATTTCACTGAGAGATACGCGAGAATTAATATCGATTTACCCAGATCTCCATTTCATTTTTAATTTCCGAACATGTACCATGTAAGGAAAGTATTGTAATCATGAAAAAATTAGACTTTGATATTTTGGTGTATTGACACGTTTTGAGGCCTTCTGAATTCATTGATGCTACTGATACGAGATGTATGTATGCATGTGTGTGTGTGTGTGAGAGAGAGAGAGTCAATACGAGATCTCCTAAACGGGGCATTCGATTGAGCTCAAATTGGATATATGTTATAAACCGCCGTCACAAGACCGGTATTGATTTTGGTGTGTATAGGAATTATAGTTTTTCTACAGGGCTGCGACAAAGATTTCTTTTACATTATGGCCTATGCGGAGGATTTCTTGAAAGTGCGCTAGCATTTAAACGGTGCATCGATTGAGCTTCAATTTGGTATATATGTTTGAATTATTCATCGATTAAAATTTATTTAAATACTTGGTAATGATCTTAATCGTAAGTGTTCGGAAAGTCGAGTGGGGTCACTCCAGATTTCTTTAAATCGTTTAGAAAATGCATGTAGGGGGTAAAGATTATATTCCCCTGGTTTCATGCAACTTTTTTTTTTCTTCAACGTCGTTATAAATTATAGGGTTATTTAAAAATAAGTTTTCGCGCGATTTATTGAGGAAGCAGACCTCATGCAAACACGTTTTAATTATTTTTAAAAAAATGGGGTGAAAATTGAAGAATTTCATTCAACAGATTTAAATTTCAAAATTCGAATTATTTTAGGGATATTAAAAAAACTGAGAAAAAAGAATCATGGTTGCCATCCTTGGCAATTTTCGGCCGCATAAAATGATTTAGGTTCTTGAATCTAAGCAATAGACATAAATGCCATTCGTAACTATATTTGTACTAGAGGATGAAGCCCGTTGTGGAGGCAATTACAACGGGTGCTAGAAAAAACATTTGACAAAAATATGTCTACACTAAATATATTTAATGCTCGTCCTATTAAAATAAATATCTTCATATTCAATTTTTTTATATGCCGAAATCGAATTTCATGCTCTTCTGGAAACGTGCGGAAGCAATTTCGTTTCGTAAACAGCCCTCTTATATCATTGTATTATGCAGAGTAAATCGTTTTATTTGTGAAAAAAATTAAGCTATGTAATCTGGAAAAACTATTTTAAAAAAGTTGGAATCGCAATTTTCCCTTCAAAGCCTGATGACCATGTCTTCAATATGATGTCAATATCTATTGTGATAGCTAATTTTGTCACGTAAAACAGCAGAGAGTAAAAAAAAAAGCTGGCCAAATGACTAGCTTCTTTTACCCTCGAAATAAAATAGAGCTGAAAATAGCGAAAAATCGCTTGAAATTAAGGCAACACGTAGATTTTCAGAGTTTTAAGTAGCGCAGATTGTTTTCTATATTTTACATATATTTATGAAAAATGTCAAGCCGGTCTTACAGACGGTGTGGATTTTATGACGTTTATAGATAACAACATTTTAATCTGTTTGGATTAATGACGGTAAAAGTTTTATCTTCCGATCGGCATGACTATATAGAAGGATAATACTGAATCGGCATTTTGAATTAAAAAATCATCTGCATGCGAAAACAAAGGAGGAATTATTATTATTATTATTATTATTATTATTTAGATGAGAAAATAAGAATTTACTACAACAAAATACGCGTAAAGTTTGCGAAAGTATAAGTTGGCTTAACCAAGTAAAACGATTTTGAGCTGGTAGATTGCAGTGGTATTGTTGTATTAAAAAAACTTTTTAACAAAAAAAAAAAAATTAAAACCACCCAAAAAACTGAAAAGCAAAAAAATAATAAACCTTTTTTTTTATTTAACCTCAATAACCAAGTTCTTAAACTAATGTAAGTATACTTAAGTAATTTTGAGTCGACACCAAACAAGCAAATGCACACGTCGTTGCGAGTGGTCGTGCGGAGAGCGCATTTTTTGGAATGTTAATGTTTATCGCTGGAAATTTGATTTGGTTATTTCTTTAAATTTAAGGTAACTTAGTGATTTTTGTTCATTGATTTTTTGGCACCAACTCAAAATTACTTAGGAGTACACCCTCCAAAAAAAGTATTCGAGCAAGAGATAAATTTCCTACGTTGGTTTCGTATATTAAAAATTATTTATCATAGACTATGAATTAGGCTATGTATAAATATGAATTTCCATATTTCTGTCAAGTTGTATGTTTTTCAAAAACTCAATTATTACTCACAAATCTAAAATAGGAA
Organism: Cheiracanthium punctorium; assembly: GCA_038373885.1. Classification (NCBI taxonomy): domain Eukaryota; kingdom Metazoa; phylum Arthropoda; class Arachnida; order Araneae; family Cheiracanthiidae; genus Cheiracanthium; species Cheiracanthium punctorium. The sequence goes on from JAWZYV010015503.1 coordinate 1,439,838, forward strand.
ATTTCTCTGTTGCTCGAATACTTTTTTTGGAGGGCGTACTTACGTTAGTTTAAGAACTTAGTAAGGTTAATTAAAATCTCAAACTAATTACAAAAATATATACTTACATTAGTTTGAGAACTTAGTTATTAAGGCTAAATAAAAAAAGGGTTTATTATTTTTTGATTTTCTGTTTTTTCGGTGGTTTAATTTTTTTGTTAAAAAGTTTTTATTTTATAATTTTTTGTGGCTGTAATCTACTAATTACTACATGCTTAATTATTGATTACTTATGAAATAGCTACCTACCTTACTTTAGCTATTAACTGTTATATAATCCTACATTAACTATTATTTTTTGTATAATATAAATACTTTAAAAATTACAGGATTTATATACCAACATGAGTAGGCCTACAAAAAATGCTGCTAGACAAGAAAAATATATTTAGAAGAATCTAATAATGCAATACACAACTCAGCATTAAAATCTGTGAGTGGTAAATAAATCACCTTATTTTGTCACCCTTAGGGTAGGAAATTTTTTCCAAGTTTATATGGGACCAATTTCGAGGTATACCCTACTCAACAAAAAAAGAATTATCAAAATCGGACTACTGTAAAAAGTTATGCGTGGTCATACATTACAATCAGTGAGTGAACAATCAATCATCCTCTGTTTTCCTACACTTAGGGTTGGAATTTTTTTTCCAAATTTATATGGGACCAACTTCGGGGTATACCCTTTCCAATAAAAAAAGAAATATAAAAATCGGTTTACTCTGTAAAAAGTTATGCGTGATCATAAATAAAAAAAAATTATACGCGTCGACTTGAGAACCTCTTCTGTTTTATCGTCTGTTTAAAAAATAAAAGTTAAGCAATGATAAGTAATTCTACGTTCATATTTTTCACGATAGTTTCCACAAAAAAGACTAACTGGACTTTTATGTTTGTATTAATATCGTCTAAGTTTTCCAAATTTATTAGGAAGTTTAAATTAATGAACTGATTAAAAGCAACAATTTTCCATTTGTGGTTCACTGTGCGCAGTCTAACACAAGTAAAGATATTTTGCATTCTCAATATTTTTTCTACGTGCACTCAGATACTGCATGACCAATTTTTATACCCCTCATAATATATATTTTAATTTACAAATGATTTAATTTGTTAATAATTAAAAAAATAATTTATTATTAATTTTCTGAAGATCGGTATGTAGCATCTGCAAAATAATAGGTCACCTTAATTACGTATTATCAGAGTGTATGTAGAAAAAATATTGATTCTGTAAAATTATTTGTATATGCGTTAGGCTGCTCACAATGAACCAAATACGAAAAATACTTGCTTTTAATCAGATAAAAAATTATGTATTCGTAATTAACTTAGAAAGCTTTTGAAGACATTAATGTAAACAGGATAGGTCATTGTATTGACATGCAAAGATTTTTTAATAGATAAATATGGGATCTTTTACATAAAAGAAATTTTCTCGAATTTCATCATTTTTAAAAGATACAAGAGCCCTTAAGGAATAAAAGGGCAGCCATACATCCTACCGCCAAATAAAACTAATACATATATTTTCCTGTTTAATAAGTGAAGGATAGCATCTGCCAAACTATTAAATTAAAATTCTCAACTATCTAACGAAATAAAGGGCTTTCCATTAAGAGTGATACAATTTAAAAATAAAAAAAACACATAAATTATTCAGTAAGATACAATTATTTTTTTATTTGAAAGCTTGCATTATGCTATTAAGTATGAAAAATAATATCATTCATATTAGCACCGCGACTTCTCTTTATATACCGCATTCTGTCAACCCAATTTTCCATCACTCTTTCATATAAATTTGGTGTTATTTCACGAATAACACGTTCAATGTTGGTTGTTAATTGCTCAATTGTTATTGGATTATCAGCATAAGCTTGTGACTTAACATATCCCCAAAGAAAGAAGTCACAAGGTGTTAAATCACAAGAACTGCATAATGTCGTCCATGAATTCGTCTCAAATTTCTATCACTATTCACATATGAACAGTGATTTTGATAAAACAATTTAATAATTTCGAAACGTTGTTCGAGCGTGCATCTTTCCATGATTAAATGGCACAGCATACTAACCACAAATGACACAAGAAATTTCAAAAAAGAATACGCTGTGTTGTCATTCTAACCATTCAAAGTTGTATCATCCGTATTGGAAAACAATTTATTTTAACACGACCCAGTAGGATTTTGACTTATATCAATTTTTATACATAATGATTTTTAAAAGAAATCACCAAGAAGGTGACATCATAAATTTATCTATTTTTGCTGGTATTACCAAAAGCTCGAAGAAAGTCGAAAAAATATCTGGGCACAAATGGGTTAATTTCTTAGCAATCGATTTGTACTCACTGGTGTTAAAACACGGGCAGATGGACAGACAGAAATAGGAAATTATAAATACTTTTTAACTTTTTTTGGAAAATATTAACAAAACATCATGCATAGTGCTCATAATCTGTTTAAAAAATACATTTACAAACTCTATGGCACTGTGAAAAAGAAAGATAAACATATGTTAGCCACCAAACTGTTGGAAAAGTCACTAAATATATTCGTACGCTCTGTAACAAATGGAGTGAATACTCACTTTTAAGGAGTGTTGTACCTTTTAAAAGCGATGAAAAGTTTTTAAAAAAATGTGCTTTCATGGATATTATCCTATATTTACATAGATAATTCATTTACCTGTAAGAAATTTTACTCGTCAATAGAATGGACTTTTTTGTTTGTATTAATATTTCCCAAGTTTTCCAAATTTATTAGGAAGTTTAAATTAATTAACTGATTAAAAGCAACTATTTTCCATATGTGGTTTACTGCGCGTAATCTAACAGAAGTAAAGACATTTTAAAGATTCAATATTTTTTTCTACCTGCACTCAGATACTGCATAATTAATATGTCCAATTTTTATGCCCGGCATAATATATATTTTTTATTTTACAAATGATTTAATTTGTTAATAATTTTAAAAAACAATTGATTATTAATTTTCTGTATAGGTATGTAATATCTAGAAAATAATAGGCCATTTTAATTACGTATTATCTGAGGGCATGTAGAAAAAAATATTGATTCTGTAAAATGATTTTTGTATGCGTTAGGCAGCGCACAATGAACCAAATACGAAAAAATACTTGCTTTTAATCAGATAACAATTTAATTATTCGTAATACTGAGAAAACTTTTGAAGACATTAACGTAGACAGGAAAGGTCATTGTATTGACATGCAAAGATTTCTTTATAGATAAATATAGGATCATATACATAAAAGAACTTTTCTCGAATTTCATCATTTTAAAGGGTACAAAGACCTCATAAGGAATGAAAGGGCAGCCAAGCATCCTAACGCCAACTAAAAATAATACATGCATTTTCCTGTTTAATAATTGAAGGATAGTATTTGTCAAACTATTAAGTTAAAATTCTAACGAAATAATGGGCTTTCTATTAAAAGTGATATAATTAAAAAAGAAACCCACAAATTATTCAGTGAGACAGAATTTTATTAATTTTGATTAGAAATAAAAAACGTTTACTAAGTGTTTAATTTGTGAAAAAAAATGTTTTTTCTCACTTCTTTTGTCCAGCTTCAAGAGATCTGCAAAATTATAAATGTTTATAAAATTCTAATTATATTTTTTGAAGAACTTATGAAGAAAAAAAATTCGACGCCCATCGAATACAGACGCCCACTATCCAATTTCATCCTTTGCTCCTAATAAGAACATGTTTATAGTCGTTCGAAAATTCAATATTTTTGATACGTTCATGAAACTTATGTATTTTTTATAATACGTATTACTACTTAAAAATGAAAAATTGTAATCCATTTCCAGGCTTGTTTTGAACAGCATCTGCAACACAAACTGCGACTGCTCCACGACCTCTTTCACCCCATTTTGTGGGCAAGATGGTGAAACGATGTATTTTTCTCCTTGTTACGCAGGATGCACAGAGCAACTAACACACATGGCGTCGCCGAAGAAACGCAAAGTACGTTCTGAAATTACATTTAAATATTTTTCTCGAAAGTTTCCGAAAGAGATAAACAATGAAAACTGCATGAAAGTATAAAATAGGTATACTTTAAGGTGAGATTCAACGCTTCTTAATTTGCTTGTTTGACGAAGAAATCATGTCGAAGAAAATGTAACTTAACCCTTTAACGCGCAGTGATCCCGCTCTGGGAACACCCAACTCTGACGTTTTGACTGTTGCCAGTCACGAAGAATAGATTGGATTTCTATAAAAATAGTTGCGGGGGACATAGCTCCACGAGAATTCTTTACTTTTTAGCACGTCCTTTCCCGTAAAAAAATGGTCACGATTCTTTTTAACAGCACTGATATCTGTTGAAAAATGGAAGAATGCGAAACCAGCTGGATAGATTGCCCAATGCTGAAAAAAGGTCAGCCATTGCCATCGCTCGACTTAACGACCAGCAAGATGGCGGACGATTGAAACGTTCATCGCGTGCCACTAATCTAGAGACCCTTTTATTGACGCAGCTGGCTGTGCCCGGCACAGCCAGCTGTCGTCAAAAAAGGGGTCTATCAGTGGCACGCGATGAACGTTTTAATCGTCCGCCATCTTGCTGGTCGTTAAGTCGAGCGATGGCAACGGCTGCCCTTTTTTCAGCATTGGGAAAGGGTTGCGCCTCAAAGGGTTAACCCTTTGAAGAGCAACCATTTCCCATTTCTGAAAAAATGGGCAGCCTTTGCCATCGCTCGATTTAACTACCAGCAGACTAGACACCATTCTTCTAGAGACACCATTCTTCATAGGCATAGACACCATTTTTTTACACAGCTGGCTGTGCGCGCACAACCAGCTGTTTAAAAAATTGGTTAGTTGCTGGTAGTTAAATTGAGCAATGGCAACAGCTGCCCTTTTTTTTAGCACTGGGTTAGTCTATCCGGTTGTTCTTCTATATGAATCCATTTTCATCGTACTCTTCCAGTATTCAGCAGGTGCCAATGCTGTTAAAAATAATCCCGACAATTTTCGACGATCGACCCTTTTTATGGCAAATTATGTGATAAAGATGATTCTCATGTAATTATGTCACCCTCAAGTATTTTTATTGAAATAAAGTTTGTTCTTCGTGACTGACAACAATCAAAACATCAGAGTTTTGTGTCCTCACGGCGAGGACAGCGCCCGTAAAAGGGTTAACTCTTTATGTCTCAACAATTTAAATTTTAAAAATTTTTAAATGCGATGAGCAAAAACACATTATAAACATACTGAAAGTTTTTACTTTTACAGTTTTGCAATTCGTGTCAAGTTTCTTGACCAAAATGTTTTTGTTGTAGAGTTCAATAAAACGGTTTTTTTTTTTTTTGCAAAATATGCAGGGTGTCCCATAAATACCGCCCTGTAGACTGTACCTGTACGATCTATAGTTTTCGAGAAAAATAAGAAAAACAAAATAGGACGTCACAGCCGATGCGAGGAAAAACAATTAGAAACATTACATTGGATACTGGATTTCATATGGGAGACTCGGTGTTATGGCCGCTACAATCTGGCACCTATGGATTGCTTTCAATGAAAACGATTGAAGGAATTGATCTATCGAGTCCTAATTACAACAAATAGTGATTCAGCCCCTCCCTTTCCTGCTGGTGTATTTATGTGGGTACCAGATGGAACGTAAGCAGTTGGGCATTACACTGCACCCGCATGCAAGCCTCGATATGTACGGTGGACATTTTGAGCATTTTATTACATTTTGAGCATCAGGAAGATTTATTAAGATTCCGAACCAACTGGTCTCCGGAGGCAGCTAGTCAATGATAAAACAGTCCGTATCTCGTAGGAAGATAAAATTTCATTTTTTCTCAACATTTTTCCTCCGAAAATGTCACATCCCACCCAGCACACAACTTATCAATAAAAAAAAAATTATACCTAAAAATATGTTACTGCTAGGCCTCACGAAAATGCTCGTTTATAAAAGTTATGTTCTTCTACAAAACAGTACGAAGACTGCAAAACAGTAAGAAGAGTATTTAGTTAAGTACAATAAAGGAGACTGAAAACTTGAATCGGAAATATAAGAAGCTATTTACTGTTGGTCTTAGAAAACAGCTTGTTTCTGAGATAAACTCACAGAAATTTGTAACGAAAATGATTTATAGTAGTAACTATCATGTTATGGCTGCTAAACCTATTGGAAAAATCAAAAATTAAAAACAATAATTCCTTTATGCATAATTGATGGTGTCCCCTCCCTCCCACTGTTCCACCCCTCCCTACTCTCCCCTGAGTATTTCTTTTTCATCAAAAATATAAATGGTTTCTATTTAGGTTATTTTTTTTTACCTATATTTTCAGACATTATTTGGCAACATTTATCCTCAGTCAGTCGCGTAGCCAGAGATTTTTCTTGGGTGGGGGTGGGGGGTTACGACTACTACAACTCACATATATGCATACATGTGTGTGATAAGGTAGTGAAGAATATACATTTTGTAAGGCAAATAATTCCTCATGGGGGGGGTTATTACCCCCCTAACAGTCCACCTCGGCTACGCCTCTGTACTCAATAAATGCTTATTAGAAGCATTTTGAAACATAGTATTAACTAGCCCATTTTAAGCCACCTTTAAAATAAACAGAATTTTTTTTTAATCCCTGCTTTTTCTAATGATAAGCTGTTTAGACATTTTCTAAATTCAAAATGATTACAAAATTTTTCACATTTACAGAAATTTTTGAAAATTACAGAACATAAAAAACATGGAGACATAAAAAAAGAACATGGATTCAATAACCAGATAAAAGGTAATATTATGTTTCCAAATGCAACTAGTCAACATTTTAATGAGTATAAATTTAACAACTAATGTCTAAAACAATTTATTTATATTTTTTTATCAAAAGGAATACCTACCCTTTTTAACCCACCATACCCTATACTTTAGTAACGTCATTTTATTTACTTTAAACGATCGTTATTCGATTAAATATGTACAATTTAGACAATGTGTTATTGGAAATCTGTATTGCAGTCAATGCATCCGCCGTGATTTATCATTTTCTCATTATTTGCGAATCTAAAAATTTCTGCTGTTGTTAAACACAGGTGTCTTCTTTGAGAATGTCGCAAGGAAAATAAATATATAAAATAAAATACATGTAGATATGCATTATTTTTCTTTTTTCTTTATAAAAGGCGTATTGTATTTCTAATAATTTCCAAAATTGTATTTTACAAAAGTTTCGGTTGAAGGAAATAATTCTTCATTAAGATTTTTCTTTTGGTTGTGGCCATTATGATATGAAAAGATGTTTCTTTCAAGGCCAGTTTGCATCTACAGCTATGAAAAAAATAGTTTTCACGCAAAAACAGTATTGTTTTCTAATGACCCTCAAATCACCAACAACAGATCAATCAATGTCAAAAAGAATAACTGTGGCAAATTATTGCGGAATGAGAGGGAAGAAAAAGAAAGAAAAATATATTAAACAAATTCTTAAAGTAAATCCACGATATCAAAAAGTATTTATTTTGCTTCTTCCGTATTGATTGAGCTGCTGTATTTAATGTTGAAAAAAAAAGGGGGGATTTTACCAGAAACATTTTTGCTAAAATAGAGACTAAAATGGCGTCTAAACTATAAAACTACAAAAGCATGCTTGTTTTGTGAAAATTTTAGATATTATTTTATTTGCTTATTTAATAATTCACAAGATTCAAATTCCAAAATAGTTTCACTTCTACGATAACTAGAAACTAAAGTTATACACGAAATAATGAACCAGAAGAGAGAGGTTATAGTGTTATAGAGGTCACAGTATTTTGTACAGTATTAAAATCTTAAAATGTGTTTTCTGAGAAGTTTTTTTTTCTGTAAAATTTTTTTTAGGATAAATATCATATCTCATAACGTGTTTAAAATATTGACTTGAAATCTCACCAAGATATCTTGATCCTTATTAATTCTGTTGCGAGGCAGAATATAATACATTTGCGCTTATTCATTGATTTTTGGCCATTTTTTTTTTCTTAAAAAGCTTCATTTTTAGTTCGTTTCCTTCAGCTAATTTTTGTTACACTTCACCCTTTGAAGCTCAACCATTTCCGAATGCTCAAAATGCTGTGTCGGAAAATTTTTTAGCTCTTTGGCGCCAACTGGCTATTCGATCGAACGCCATGTTGTTGGTAGTTAAATGGCATCGGCTGCACTTTTCCAGCGTTGAGCAGTCCATCAAGTTGGTCTTCTATATTGATCTGAAAATGCTTGTGCGTCAAAGGGCTAAAGAAAGAAAAACACCCATAAAATTCTTGCAGTAAAATGCAACACGCGCGAATACCTATCCATTTCAGGACGTTTTATTGACGTTTATGGACGTTTAAAATTAGTTTTCCAAGGAAAGTGAACGGTCATCCTAATCTTGTTTTCTTAGATGTTTCTCGAAAGAAAATAAATCAGTTATTTATGAAACTTTTTCTTTAACCCTTTGAGGCGCAACCCTTTCCCAATGCTGAAAAAAGGGCAGCCGTTGCCATCGCTCGACTTAACGACCAGCAAGAGGGCGGACGATCGAAACGTTCATCGCGTGCCACAGATCTAGAGACCCTTTTTTGACGACAGCTGGCTGTGCCGACACTGTGCCGTAATGTCTAGATCTGTGGCACGCGATGAACGTTTCGATCATCCGCCCTCTTGCTGGTCGTTAATTCGAGAGATGGCAACGACTGCCCTTTTTTCAGCATGGGCAATCTATGCAGCTGTTCTCGCATTCTTCCATTTTTCAGCAGATGTCAGTGCTGTTAAGAATAATCGTGACCATATTTTTTTACGGGAAAGGACGTGCTAAAAAGTAAAGGATTCTCGTGGAGCTCTGTCACCCGCCACTATTTTTATAGAAATCAAATCTATTCTTCATCAAAACGTCAGAATTTGATGTCCCCAGAGCGGGAACACTGCTCGTTAAATGGTTAAATAAACTATTCAATACAATCAACTATTTAATTAAAGTAAAACAATATTACAATTGCAAATGTCAATAAAATTTTGTTTAAATTTGCAAAAAGGGCTTAAATTAATCACTAAATACTAAGATAACAACCACTATACACTTCACTTCAACAACAAACTAATTAATTGCAGGGTATAAGTACCTCTATAATTACAGACACAATCATTAGCTAAATGCTTAACAATACAAAGCATATATTCAACAGTCCATTCTAAACAGTTAAATCACACAGTTACTGCGGTCAATGTTCTCGATTCCCAAGCAGCGCAGCCACTCTACACTGCGTTAAACGTTTGGTAACTTGGAGGTCGGTCACTGTGGTCAGTGACGGTTACTCGAAAGGACCCCGAATTCGTGAACATGCCTTTCACTTTCGTGGCCGCTTCCGTCATTTTTTCGGTCATCTCCTTCACGGAGTGATAGGCTCGTCTGCTTTGCAGGCGCTCTCGAAACACTTCGTAATCCATCAGCTCCAACCACCTGTAAGAATAAGTTCGACAGGTTGTAGTGTGGCGAATTTAAAAATAAAAAATACATTCATAAGGTGATGTGTGAAATTTCACACTTTCATCATAAAACGTCTCTGAGATATCTTTAACCCTTTCACGAGCAGTGATGGGGGCACACCAAACGCTGACGTTTTGACTGTTGCCAGTCACGAAGAATAGATTGGATTTCTATAAAAATAGTGGCGGGTGACATAGCTCCACGAGAATCCTTTACTCTTTAGCACGTCATTTCCCGTAAAAAAATTAGCACGATTATTTTTAACAGCACTGACATCTGCTGAAAAATGGAAGAATGCGAAAAACAGCTGGATAGATGGCCCAATACTGGAAAAAGGGCAACCGTTGCCATCGCTCGACTTAACGACCAGCAAGAGGGCGGACGATCGAAACGTTCATCGCGTGCCACAGATCGAGAGACCCTTTTTTGACACAGCTGGCTGTGCCCACACAGCCAGCTGCGATCTCGGATAAAAAGGAAGGGGAAAAAAGGATCTCGTCCGCCATCTTGCTGGTAGTTAAGTCGAGCGATGCCCTTTTTTCAGCATTGGAAAGGGTTGCGCGTCAAAGGGTTAAACAGAGATGATCGGGGGATATAGATAAATCTAATTGCTTGAGTGTAAAAAAAAATTCCTTTCGTAATTTCTGTACCACCCCTGTAACGCGATCATTCGACGTAATTTTTTTCCCTTCGAGAGCCGTTGAAAAGTGTTTTAAGTCAGCATATATTTCTGCTCATACCTCTGACACTTTTTAGAATATAACTCTGAAATTTTATATATCACCTCAATAGTGCATCAGGCACATTTTACTAATTGGAAATATTTTTGAACGGGGGTTGTATATAAATAAAAAAGTGTAACATTTTGAAAATTAAAGAGACGAATTTTTTCATACATAATCTTTTATAATTAATTTATTTTAAACAATTTTTAATTTACATTGCCCTCTTAAGATAAACAGTTAAAGTAGATATTGCAACCTTTCCGGACACCTTGTTTAGTACATATACCAGGGGCGTAGCCAGGGGGGGGGATATCGGGATATATCCCCCCCCCCCGAAATTTTTGGATTAGTGATGAAATTCCGTTTTTTTCCAGATATAAGTTCATATCCCCCCCGAAATTTTTTTCAGGCGCATATTCCCCCCCGAAAATTTTTCCTGGCTACGCGCCTGACATATACTACTAAATCTAGGTAAATACAATTGAAGTTAATTGAATGTTAATAAAGTATTAAAGTGTGTTTGAAACTATGACGCAAAATCTATAATATGTTGATAAACACGAGTTTAAACTATCTGAGAAGCTAAGGTGTAAAAATCCCTTTATTTATTTCTAGTTTTCATTGCAAAACGCTCATTTTTTTTAAAACAAAATAAACTCATGCACATAAATTACGTTGTAAGTTTAATGTTTAAAAGCACAATTTGAAACTGATTTTTGACTTAACTGTGTTAACTTCTGTTCCCATTTTTACTTTCCGTACCATGTAAGGAAAGTATTCTAATCATGAAAAAAATTCGACTTCGAGATTTGGGTGTATTGACACGTTTTGAGGTCTTCTGAATTCATTGATGCCATTTTTACGAGATGTAGTATGTATGTATGTGTATGTGTATGTGTGTGTGTGCGTGTGCGTGCGTGTGTGTATATGTGTGTTTGTATGTGAGTGAACACGATAGCTCCTAAACGGGGCACTCGATGGAGCTCAAATTGGGTATATATGTTATAAACCACCGTCACAAGACCGGTATTGATTTGGGTGCGTATAGGACTTATAGTTTTTCTACAGGGCTACGACAAAGATTTCTTTTACATTATGGCCTATAGGGGGAAATTCTTGAAATTGCGCTAGCGTTTAAACAATACATTCGATTGAGCTCAAATTGCGTATGTATGTTTGAATGATTCATCGAATAAAATTTATTTAAATGCTTATTTTGTACTGTGAAAATTACCTGAAATTAGCAGTGTATGGAGAATTTTTTCAGATACGTAAATCATTCTCCCTTTTTCTTCACGCTTGAGCGAATTTTTAGCGATATTTTGCCAAAAACTCACTAAGATTGGCGACATTTCTTTTGTATTGGCCTCATACACTAATGAGGTGATGTTCAAATTTTTAAAATTACACGAAAAAAAGTTTCAGAGCTATGAAGATAAATATAAGTTGACTTCAACCACTTTACGATGGCTCTTTAAGGGAAAAAAATTACATCAGATCATCCCGTTTCTGGGATCGTATATAAATTACGAAAGAAAATGTTTTTCCCCACGGTAGGGATAAACGTTTAACATACCAAATCATATATAGTCACCGATCATATTTCGTTAAAGGTATCTCTGAGACTTCGTATGATGAAATTCCGAAAGAAAAAATTGTTTTGGACTCTAGCGATAAAGGTTTACATTCAAATTCTTATATTGCCCCCGGCATTTTCTGTTTAAAAATATCTCCGAGATATTTTATGGTGAAAAGCTGGAATTTTATACATCACCTCATTAGTGAATGGGGCACATATCACTAATTTGGAATGTTTCTTTTTGTACGAATGTTACATACAAATTTTAAAACTGTCACTTTTTGAAAATAACTAGAATTTTTTTTTTAATATTGTCTATTTTCCTACCTTATTTTGAACATTTTTTTTAAAATTTCATTGCCCACTTACATTCAGGGTGCGAATTAAGGGGGGGGGGTGCCCGGGATTGTCCCTGGCTGAAGAATGTAATATCCCTGGCTAGAGAAATATTAATTGATCCCTGCCAGGGAATTTATCCCCTGCTGGAGAAATGATAAAATTATTCTCAGTCCTTACGAAATTCAACAGTACCTAACGATTTTAAGTATTGAGAATAGAAGTTCTTTTATTTACTAGACAAAGGAGCAAGTTACAAACATCCCTTTGAAATCGATATATACATGCCTGATGCCACTTCTCATTCTGCAACAAATTAAGACTGCGAAATAAACTAACAAGCGCTGTTCCGCCGTGAGCCAAATTTGAGGGTAGACATAGAATCGACGTAGTCAGGAATGTACGTGCACAGAAAATCGGGGGTCGCCTTTTGTTTGAATTTAAGTCCCTTCCCAGACATTTTGGCGACTGCATTTGTCATGTTAATACTTAATATATTATGTGAGTGGAGTGGAGCCTTTTACGCCTTCCCTCCTTTTTTTTTCATTTTCAAATGTCCCCTCCAGAAGATTGTTTTCTTTCAAATGTCCCCCCCCCCCTGGAGAAAATGTTCAATTCGCACCCTGCTTACATTTATTAGATAATTAAAGCGTGTTACCGTCTTTTTGGAACACCCTGTATGAGAAGTTTGCATGATAAAAGAAATGGACACTACGTGTTGTAACTTTGTCCCCAAATGCCCCCAAATTTAAAGATTTGTAATTTTTTCTCTAAAAGTTTCCGTTTAGTTTATTTCTTTCAGAAAAATCTGAAGAAATAGGAAAAATAAACCGACTAAAAGCGCCATCTACTCAGAGAAACAATGAAATTCTATCTCTGAAAACGTTTGTTGTCATTGTGTGTGTAGCCTGTACAGACACTCAATAAAGTATCCGACTATGAGCCAAATTTTCCATTTCAGTTTTGTTAATGATTAATGACTTTTCATGAAGAACCATGCTTTAAATATGAAATTGACGTACGAAAATTTTCTTGCACTCGAATACTTTTTTTAAGAGGGTGTACAAAGTTTCATGAAAAATGATCCCAAAATGATCCAATGTAAATGTCTTCTGAAAAATGCAAATACTATTCCAAGAGTTAAATTTTGAATAAATTGCAATATTTCAACAGGATGTTCCTTTCATATTTCTGGTTTAAATAAATATTTATAAATGAATGAAATGCTTCCATTAATTTATTAGAAATAAGAATACACAATTGATACACAAGATCAAGAGCTATCAGAGTTCATTTTTTTTAAGTATCAAAGTCAGTCAAGATTTAAAGTATGGGTATACATGATGGGAATATGTTGTGTCCTCGAATAAGTCCCCAAAAATATTTTCTAGTGTCCCCAAGTTTTCCTTGGATTCGAGTACAGTGCTTGATTTGTCTCCAAATTCCTGTTTAGAAATAGGGTCACCTTATATTAACTCCCCCTGTGTCATAAAAATAAGGAAGCCCAAGCCTCACTTTCGGTGCATTCGTAGTTATTAATAAGTTGTGGAGTCATGCTCAATGTCATGCTCAGTGTGAAGATGACACGGGTCATGTGACCCACGTGACAAAGAGGCATAAAACAGAGTTCTTAGAGCGGAGAGCATCTCTTCTCTGTAATGCTTTGCAAATGCATTCTTTGTCGGCGTCCTCCGATAATACGAGGGTCTGGTTATCTGCGTTCCTTACTTGTAAAGAGGGAATAAAAATTATAATTTGATACTTGAAGATGCAGTTATTTTCAATACTGGATCCTTACTATATATGTATACAGAGCCCGATCAAGACAACTGTGGGCCCTGGGCAAAAGAAAAAATTTGGGCCCCTCGCCATAACCTTCTTCCTTCAAAAGAACCAATAATTATTGGTTTATTCTGAAAAGTTTTAAACGTCTCCTCCCCCGCCCCACCCCACACACAACATTTTATTTTAAGTAATCTGAAATAAACGAATATATTTATGATGTCAATGAATAACAGAGAACATCCGTGAAATGCTACGTCAAAAGGCTATATCAGAGTTGCAGAAATGTACGTAACTTAATTAGCCACTTTTTTTAAACAGTAATTTTTTTAAATAAACAGTAATTCATACATTTAATTCAAAAATTTTCTGTTTTCTAAACTTAAAAATACTGTTTACAAAAAGTCGTTAGTTATATTCCGTACATGTTGGCAGCTATGCTGTATTGACTATAGAACATTTATACAAATGTAAATTTAAGTTATTTTCATTATTCATACATTATAATTAAAAAATAATATGACATTGGAGTTTTTCTCCGTTGTTATTTCATTGTAAAATTATAAAGCTGTAAAATATAAAATTTTGGGGCCCCTAAAATTTGTGGGCCCTGGGCAGTTGCCCCGTTTGCCTTGCCGGTAATATGGCACTGTATTTATATACTATGTGAGTAGTATTCCAGCATTAGCTATAAAGGCATAACTTAGGAGGGGAGAGAGGACTTAACTTAGGAGGGGGGGAGATAACTTAGAAGACATAACTTAGGAGGGGGGGGGAGAGAATGTCCCTTCATGTTCGCTAATCTTTTCCCATGACTTATTTTCACACTCATTAATACATAAAGCGAATATGAGTTTCGAAAAGATTAATTTGCAATGCGTGCAATTCTTAAAACATTGTATATTTAATGCGACGGCGAAACTAAAAAAAATCTGGAGTGACTCCACTCGACTTTCCGAACACTTACGATTAAGATCATTACCAAGCACTTAAATCAATTTTAATCGATGTATCATTCAAACATATATACCAAATTGAAACTCAATCGAATGCACCGTTTAAACGGTTGCGCACTTTCAAGAATTTCTCCCCATATGCCATTATGCCATAACATAAAAGAAAGTTTTGTCGTATCCCTTTAGGAGAACTATAAGTCCTATACACACCAAAATCAATACCGGTCTTAGGATGGTGGTTTATAACATGTATACCGAATTTGAGCTCAATCGAATGTATCGTTTAAACGCTAGCGCACTTTCAAGAAATTCCCCCCATAGGCCATAATGTAAAAGAAATCTTTGTCGTAGCCCTGTAGAAAAACTATAAGTCCTATACACACCCAAATCAATACCGGTCTTGCAACGGTGGTTTATAACATGCATACCCAATTTGAGCTCAATCGAATCGACCGTTTAAACGCTAGCGTACTTTCAAGAAATTTCCCCCATAGGCCATAATGTAAAAGAAATCTTTGTCGTAGCCCTGTAGAAAAACTATACGTCCTATACACACCAAAATCAATACCGGTCTTGCAACGGTGGTTTATAACATATATACCCAATTTGAGAACAATCGAATCGACCGTTTAAACGCTAGCGCACTTTCAAGAAATTCCCCCCATAGGCCATAATGTAAAAGAAATCTTTGTCGTAGCCCTGTAGAAAAACTATAAGTCCTATACACACCCAAATCAATACCGGTCTTGCGACGGTGGTTTATGACATATATATCCAATTTGAGCTCAATCGAATACTCCGTTCAGGAGCTATCGTGTTCCCTCACATACACACAAACACACATACACACACACACACACATACATACATACATCTCGTAAAAATAGTATAAATGGATTCAGAAGCCCTCAAAACGTGTAAAAACACCAAAATCTCGAAGTCGAATTTTTTCATGATTACAATACTTTCCTTACATGGTACATGTTCGGAAAGTAAAAAGGTAGTAAAAAAAAGACCTGTAAAATATTGATTTTCCAAGCAATCTGAGAATAAATTTAAGCATTTTTTCCCTCTCTAATGGCCGGGTCAGCGGCCTACTATAGACTTGATCGCTACGAGGGCCGGAGTTGTTGGTCAATTCATAATAGGGGTTCGCCAGGCGAGCATTTCCACCTATGAGGGGTTTTTTTTCCCCTCAGGAGGTTCGAAAGTTGTTAACTGTATATGGCTGTCGGCTCCTCCGGTGGGAGATCCCCCTCTTCCTTAAGCGTTGTCTCCTATTTCAGAGCCCCAATTCCGGATGAGAGACATAGTAACTGGATTAGCATCCCCGGAGTATCGCTTTAAACATGGAGGGCTTTGGAGTCTCAACAACTCCTATTAGCGTAGGCGGTCCTCTGTATGTTCTGTAGAGAGAGTTCACCCTCTGAAGCAGTGGTGAAGCCGGTGCTTCTTCACAACCCAGTTTAACCGACTGAACTACTGCCTAACACGTGTTAAACATTTTTGTTTAAAAGAAAATCCTTTATATTTATTTATATACACTAATGACACCGCCACCTAGGTCGTGTAGTGGCATAAGAACCATTCTATCACGCCTCGGGTTCGAATCCCGGCTTGAGGATGGGTGTTTACTTGTCCGTCCATTCATAGGGGGTAACACTGGCCGCCCACTGAGTTCTCCTACTATTAATCCTTTGAGGTGCAACCCTTTCCCAATGCTGAAAAAAGGGCAGCCGTTTCGATTGTCCGCCATCTTGCTGGTAGTTAAGTCGAGCGATGGCAACTGCTGCCCTTTTTTCAGCATTAGGCAATCTATCCAGCTGTTCTCGCATTCTTCCATTTTTCTGCAGCATGTTAGTGCCCGCATGTGAGTGTTGTTAAAAATAATCGTGACCATTTTTCTACGGGAAATGACGTGTTTTGTAAAGGGTTCTCGCGGAGCTAGGTCACCCGCAACTATTTTTATAGAAATCCAATCTATTCTTCGTGACTGGCAACAGTCAAAACGTCAGAGTTTGGTGTTCCCTGAGCGGGAACACTGCGCGTTAAAGGGTGAAATTGCCAGTAATTCGGGCCTTAGTAGTGGTGAAATGCTTGATGAAATAGTGCCCGCCAATTGGGGGGGAAAAAAACAAAAACCATTAATGACACCAATAATAGTTGCTTAAACTTCTGAGGCAGAATGTTATTAGAAAGGTGCTTACATTGAGGCCTTAAAAAAGGAAGGGGACGGTGGCTTAATAAGTTCCAAGCAAAAAGTAAAAATTTGGGCCATTTGAAGATAAATGTTATTTCTATGTTTTTTGGTACAGTACGGACTGTTAAGGTGCGTTCAGACTACGTTCTTATTGTCGTTCGAGTTCTTATTGTAGCTATCGGTCTCAGTTATGACGTCAGTTAGCGACGATAAAACCAGTTTTGTAGGATTTAAGTGCCTATTGCCAATCCGTGCCTATTGTCTCTATCGTCTCTACGATTCCCCCTCTTCTTTTGTTGATACGTTTTGAAGGCGGGGAAAGGATGCCAACATCAATTATTCTTAATACCTATTCAATTAAATAAATAAATCCTAATTTGCATTATTTATTTTTTCAATCTCAAACTATTATATCTGATATAAAATTATACATCCATTAAAATATTTAATGTAGTAAAAACATCTTATTCATAAAAAAGCACAAGTTATGTTAGATAAAAGCATTGATTAAAATATTATTGCAGAATTACACCAAAAAACTCAAAATAGTGTATAACTTTTTTTCTGCAGAATTTTTAAAACCAAAAATTAACTATTTGCAATATTTTTTAAACTGTAATCTCTCTCTATAGAATGTCTGTTAACAAATTTTGACAACTGCAAAAATAATCTACAGATATTTTGAAGATAAAGTTGAATCTGCGAATTTGGCGTTAGATTCTTAAGAAAATCTTCAGAAAAATGTCTGTCGTTTTAAGATATTCAAAATGTCTGCAAAATGTCTATAAACAATCTGCAGATATTTTGAAGATAAGGTTCAATCTTTAAATTATCATAAAATTTCTGCAGAATATCTGAATAATATGGCATTTTCTGATGAAAATCTTAAGATTATTTTTAGTGGGGGTACTCAACCCTTTTTCGTTTCACCTAGAACACCCCCCCCCCCATCTCCCCAACCGATTATAAAAACTTTCAAGTCCAGAGTGTGAACGCTCTGAATTTTTGGTGCTTGCGATTTTTGCGACATTATCTTCAAGAAGAACGGTAAACCGGGGTTTCGTTTAGACAACCTTACCTGTAGAACAAGAGGATCAGAGTCACGACGAAAATCGTCACCATGGTGAAGTCGAACAGGTCTTGGAACGTCATCCTGAACTCGGAGGCATGGTCTTTCGCGACGTCGCACTTGCAGACCGAGCAGAGGAACTTCACGTCCACGGGTTCGAAGTAGCCCCTGATCTGGGGCAGGAAGAAATCGTGGCAGCTGCAGGAGTTGGCAGACGTCCTCGCTCCCGTGTAGTAGACCGAAGACGTCAGGTCCGAGCTGAAAGAGTTGGTGTCGTTGCAGACGCACTGGCAGTTCGCGGGGAGGGCGTTCGAGTGCGTGATCATCAAGTAGGCAGCCCATCCTACTCTGAATATCATGAAGGCACAGCTCAGAACGACCAGAGGGTAAACAGCCTTCATGGTGCAGGACATGGAGAATTCGACGCTGCTTGACTTGACTTTTGACAGCAAGCACCAGCAGAGAAATGGAAATGTGGAGGGAAACTGGATATTAATCCGGAGGTTCCCCCGAAGTAGTTTTTATCTTTGACCTTCAAGTTTATCCGGAGATAACTAATCCCCCCGTCCGAAACGGAACGAAGTCCTAAACATTTTTTTTATCTGAAATGTCGCTGTACTCTAATCGTAGAAATAATTAAGAAAAACGATACATCATACGAGACGCATCGATTATAAAACATTTTCCTACACAATATTATTTTTAGTGCCAAATTTGGCAAGATTTCGGAGGTAATAATAAAAGTGTTGTATTATCACTATAAATGTAATTTGGCGGGTGAGACACTGTTAGAGAGCTTTTATCAAGGCCGTACCCACGGGATCAGGTCCCCCCCCCCCCGAAATTTAAAATTTCGTTAACAAAACAATAATGATGAAGCTTTTTTGTGAAAATTTTAGCCTTTTTCACCGTTCGGTCCCCCCCCCCCGGAATTTTTTGATTTTTTTCTGCGTACGGCCCTGTCTTTTACAGGTTTTCCCCCCCATCGTTTAACTGAAGCAGAGAAATACAGAGTACCATGTTATAAGCATTTCTATACTTATTATACTGTGCTTGAAATGGATTAATGTTTCTCAACTGCCGTAGATCGCAATGTATCGGAATTCTGTTGATGTGGTCCTGTAGAAGAAGTATTCAGGATAAAGATACTATTTTCGACGGGGAGC